>CAWUFW010002224.1:0-1272500 GCA_963921515.1 Calotriton arnoldi | reverse complement strand
ACCTCCCAATCACAATTCTGGCTGGCTGGTTTCTTCAGCTAGACTCTCTACTGATGGATCTTATCTAGGATACGGGTAGGTGCAGAGAGAATGAGAGAGGGAGGACTGGGGGTCCCAAATTTCGAACATTATTTCTTGGCTTCCCAACTACAGTGGATTGCCCAATGGTTGGAAGGGATACGGTTAGAGGACATGGACCAGGTGGGGAGAGAGGTGGGTTCATCATGGCTCTTGGTCAAGTCGCTTAATAAGGCTGTGGAGGCCCCACTCCACTCACCGCTATTGGTGACGGCCCTGCAATGCTGGTGTAGAGGAGTGATTAAGACGGCGAGCACACCATTGTATTCTCCAATACTGCCACTGATTGGAAAACCGCATGGAGATCAGATTTCTATATTTACAGCCCATCAGTTGACGGCCTGGATCGAGATGGGACTAAAAACTGTAGGGGACCTCTACCACCAGGGCACCCTTACTCCCTGGAAGATTTAGTGACAGACGCTGACCTCCCGCTAGGCCAATTCATCCAGTATGAGGCCCCGATACGTACATGAAGGGAAATATGGGGAGGGGGTAGAGAACAGCCTAAGGCACACCTAGTGTTACATTCTGTATTAACCTTGGGTACGGCTGGTCATCTGATAAAGTGGTTGTACTGCTCGTTGTCGGAGGCATCCTGTCGCCCTCTGACATGACTACATGACCGCTGGGAGACGATACTGGAAATTATCCGATCCCGAATGGAACAGACTGCTTACACGCCACAGAACGGTTTCTGAAGTATACGCAATTCACTTACTTGCACATGACATACATGACGCTCCACAGGCTAAGAGTAGTCTATGGTGGGGAAGCCCGAGGCTGCCCCAGGTGTGACTGTGAAGATGCAGACTTTGTCCACATGACATGGGCATGCCCTGGCTTGAAGTCATATTGGGAAGCCGTGATAACTGCTGTGAATACGACCCTGGGGCGTACATTATCTCCTAAGGTTGAGGTTTGCTTGTTGGGGCTCTTCACTCACACTCCTAAGCGGAAAGTCGGGAACAGATTTCTGGATCTGGATTTAGTTTTAGCCAGAAGGAGAAAAGCCATGGCCTGGAAGTCCACAGAGGGCCCGAGGGTGGAAAACTGGAGTCAAGACGTGACACAATGGGCTGGTGCTGAAGGGAGGGCTTTGACCAGCGAGGAGGCGAGGGGCCTGCGGAGGCGCCCCATTGCAGAACAGTGGAGGGAGACCCTGGGCGCTTGGGAACACCGGGAGAGGGACCCAGATTCTGAGGATAGCCACCAAGATGGGTCTCAGACTAGTGATTAAAGTGAGCCTATAACTAGAGGACTAGCGTGGTGGGCGGGCCGTCCAACAGGAGACGGGAACAAGCGGTGCACATAGTAGACACCCGAGGGTGAAATCAATAGTCGGAAAATGCAAGCATTCCAAGGGCGAAGGTCTCCTCGCCAAGAAGAGAAGATGGGTGGAGCTACAGGTTTTATCCATCAGCAGCTGTCACCTGGCACCAAGCTGCTCTGGAGAGAAGGCAGCAAGGGGGGGGAAGGGGCTTTCAGAGACCATGTGGCATGAGACCCCTGGACGACGCCATTTTGAACAAACCCAGAGGCCTGGGCAGAAAGGAGGGAGCAGGGGCAGAGAGGTGATGTGTCGCTGCTTGATAGGGCAAGCGGAGACTTCCTGCCAGCCCCCTCCAAATTCTTTTAAAAGAGCTTGCACAGGAAGAGGAGCTCTCTCTGGTGTGTGGTCTGCTGAGGAAGACTGGTGCTGGAGCCTGGCGCCATAGGCAGCTGGAAGGAAGAACCTCCAGACTGGCGCAGGACCCGGACTTGCGCCATAAGGGGAGACCAGGACCAGTGCGCAGAAGCCTGGGCCTCTGCGCAAGGAGAAAAGAGGCCATGGGGAAGAGCCAGGCGCAAGGCTGGCGCAGGGAGCCAGTGAAGACCGTGCCCTGATGGATTCACCCTCCCTGAGAACAGGAGGGCGAAAGAAAGTGCTTTCAGTGGCTGGGGAGCGCCACCAGGAGCAAGAAGAGGCCAGAATGGAGCCGATCGGCCGCCTGGGGGCTGAGATACGCCCCCCCCAGAAGGTAGGCGACCTTTGACCTCTGCGAGGACCGACGACGAAGCACGTGGGGCTCCACCGCCGGTCCAAGATGTGCCCCTGGGGTGGGTCAGGTCCCGGAGGCTCCCCCGGAAGAAGTAAAGCCAATGCGGGGTGCCAGGAGCCCACCCTTGCCCCCGGTGACATCGGGGGCGGGGGAGCACCGCCGCGCCCCCCTCGAAGAAAGTTCGGGGGCCCGGGACCCCCAACTCCGGGCCCCGGTAATGGCGGTGAAGAGGAGGGGGGGCACGCCATCGCACAACCCCCCTCGCAGGTGAAGATAAGCCGGGGAGCGTCGTCACGCTCCCCGTGAAGATTCTTCCGGGGCCCCAACTCTGGGCCCGACGCAAAAGCCAAGTCGGGGAGCGCCGTCACGCGCCGCGTGAAGTTGCCCCAGAGGGGGGCCCGGGATCCCCAACTCCGGGCCCCTGTGCGGAGGAGAAGGAGGGGGGAGTGCCACCGCACTCCCCCGCGACAGCGGGAAGGCGGAGGGAGTGCCATGCACTCCCCCAAAGACCCGCCACGGGAGAGGCCGCCTCCGTGTCTGCCCGCCGGAGCGGGCAGACCGAAATGGACACTTCGGCTCCCGCAGCCACGCCAGAGGGTGCGGGCCGAGCGGGGAGCCGGAGGGAGCCACCGGGGGTGGGCTCCCCAGGTGGCTCTCCAACACTTGGCAAGGAGGAGGTGCGAGGGGCCCGGGTGGGACCGGGCCCCCGAAGAGCAGCCAGGGGTGGGCTCTCTGAGCTGCATGACTCACCTGGGGGTCCGGATGGGACCGGGCCCCCTACCGAGGCCTGGAACCGGAGTGAGGCAACCCACAAGGGCAGCGCGGTTCTCCCCGAGCAGCGGGGGAGCCGCTGCTCTATTATTCACGGGGCTGGAGAAAGCGCCCCATAATGCCTTGCAGGCCCGGACCGGCCTGCAGGGGAAGCAGCTGTAACTCGGCTTGTGGTGGCCCCCTGAGGATGGGGTCACTGAGAAATGTGGGCCGGGGAACAACGCACCCTCCCCCAGCACGAAGAGTAAAGTCCCCCCCTAAGTCTCTGGGGACTCCAAAGAAATAACCCCTCAAGGGCTCAGCCAACAGTCAAAGCATCCTGAGGCTGGAACTTTTGTTCTACAGCTGGGGGTGCGTTAGGGACTGCCTCAATGGGTGGAGGGCTGTGCTGGGGATGTCTGGAGAAGGGCAGTTCCTAGAGGTGAAGAGGTGCAATTGCACGAGAAGTGCTTTTACCAATGTTATTTCTATGGTGGGACTGAAAGTCACATGTGTAATGTGAAGTACCTGTGTAAGGTGAAGTCATAAGCAAAGTGGGGTTATGTTGCTGGACATTCATGCTAGGGTGTCTGGCTGTATATGCGTAATCCTGTGATTTTAACTGTGATTTAATTGCAATGTATTTTAACTGTTATCAACTATGATGAGTACTGTCATTCTAAGGGATGCCCAAACATGTATTCTTGCTACTGCGTTAGGTGAAGGACAACCCAGACTGTTAGCCACAAAGATGTAGAGGTGAATACTGTATGGTCAGTATGAGATGCTTAGTCAGGGTTATGTGTCACCAGGGCAAGGGTACCCATTTTAAATGCTTGTTGAGATAATGGGGTGGGTCACCACTGGGATGGTGCCAGTGGGCAAGGCCCTCGCTCCAGGTTGTGTCAACCCACTGCATTAGGGGCCAAGATGATGTGCATACATGGGAGTGGTGGTACTAGACCCCCCCCCCCTTCAGGAGGGGTGGGAATGTTATGCAATGTCACGAAGTAATTCCAACAGCTTATGTATATTTGTAAATTGGTGCATAGTATTGAGTAGTGTGTGTGTTTAATAAATGTACTCTTCCTTTTATAAAGCAAAGTACAGACTGGACAATCAATTATTGAGTGTTATTTCTGCATACTGGTAAATGGCGATTACTAGCCTACACCACCTCCCTTGAGTAAGCCTTAGACTTCTCTGCAACGCTACCCTCTGAGAGTCAAGCGCTACAATAGGGTGTTTGGTTCCCAGTGAAGGATAAATGTGACATGTTATTTGTGCAGGCCTCACAGATACTGCCCCGTTTTCCAACAGAGGGTAAAAAGGCTTTAATGCCAATCGGATCACTCTGATCTCCAGCATGTTGATGTATAGTCCGGATTCCGCCAGAGACTAGCGTCCTCTGATCTCCACCTCTCCCAGATGGCTGCCCCATCCCAGAAATGATGGATCTGTCACTACTGTAAGCTCTTGTTGGGGAAGGGAGAGGGGTCTGCTTCTGACCCAATCGCGGTTCTTCAGCGACCACTGCAGGTCTCGTGCAGTTCCCTTCGACATCTAGACTATGTCGGAGAGATTCCCTTGATGCTGCGCCCATTGGAACTTCAGGTCCCACTGCAGAGCCTGCATATGCCACCTGGCATGTGTCACTAGCAGGATGCAGGAGGCCATGAGGCCCAGCAACCTCAGAGTCATACTCACTGAAATCCAGGATAGAGGCTGAAACATCTGTATCATAGTCTGAATATCCTGGACTCGGCGCTTGGGAGGATGGGCCCGAAACTGCACTGTGTCCAGAACAGGTCTGATGAAAGCGAGCGTCTGAGAGGGAGACTGTGAAAGACTAGCACCCCTGGTCTCCGCAGATGAGCTGCGACCTCCGCCATCACCTTAGTAAACACCCGAGGGGCGCTAGTACGGCCAAAAGAGAGCCGTGAACTGGAAGTGCTTGTGGCCCACCGTGAATCGCAGTTAACGCTTGTGAGCAGGCAGGACGGGGATGTGAAAATATGCATCCTGCAAGTCCAATGCTACCATTCAGTCTCCTGGGTCCAGAGCAGACTGGTGGCAAGTCCAATGCTACCATTCAGTCCCCTGGATCCAGAGCAGACAAGACCTGAGCCAATGTGAGCATCATGAATTTCTCCTTTTATAGGAAGTAGTTTAGGGCCCGTAGGTCTTGGATAGGACGAAGGCCCTTGTCCTTTTCCAGGACCAGAAAGAAGAGGGAATACCAAATAGGAATCAGTCACAAACATGGCGCGCCGCACGGCTCGAACCCCGAAGTCTTCCTAGAGTACATCCTCAAAAAAGGGGTCCACAAAAGATCGAAAAATCCTGTCAAAAAGTGACAGAGGGTAGCTCTCTTCACAGATCAGAGCTTGAGAGGCACTGAAAGAAAAGAGTGGACGTCAGCGCGCCGAGGTGCAGCCTATATAGGTGGCGCGGACATCACTTCCGGCATGGATGATGTTGACGACGTCACGCAGAGCCGTTCGACGCAGGGGTACTGTTCTAAGAAAAATCTTCAGGATCCAGTCTGACACCTGGGAAATTCAAAGGTAAGGAATCTGCCTCTAAATGTGTCTATCAGATATGAACTGATGTGACTTCTGGAGGTGTAATAGGCATTGAATAAGATCTTGTACTGTGGCTAGACAAGAGTTTATTTAGCCTCTTCACAGCAATGAACAAAACTCTTCCACTTAGCCCTGTAGCATACTCTAGCAATAGCCTCTTTAATTTCTTAAGAAGAGCACCTTTTCTCCAGGCTAGCAGCTGTGACATTGGTAGCTTCAATGGGGTGCATAATACATCCCAGGATTTCCAGTCAGTGAGACCAGTTGTTATAAGGGTTCATTGAACATTTTAAACACTTCACTCCTGTTGTTTACGAGAATACTAGCACCTAATCCAAGTGTCTTGTAAAAATGAGATAAATGTGTGTTTCGTTAGCACTTCCAAAGCTAAAGAATCAGGGTCCTGTAAGAGCTTTGCAATATTTTACACTTTATACGTATACCCAAATAAATAAACTCGGCAAACACCAACCTGCTAATTTCACTATCCCTGCTATCCAAAAGACTTTGGTTGGCAGGTTGCAGTCTGTGTTTGGGACTTCCACTCTCACGCCTTCTGAAATATCACCCCAGCAGTTTCCCATTGGTGCCTACAATGTAAAAAAAAAAAACAGTTACAATTTAAAAACAATATTAGGTTCAGTGCTGCTTTCACATATTAGAACTTGAAATATTTGTGGAATAAACTACAGTAGTAAAGGGAAAATCTCAGATGAACATGACTGACAAAATGTGGTATGCTTTAATCAGAACGAGGTAACGGGAAGGACAAGATGGTTTAATAAAAGAAACAATGACAAAGACAAAGGGCTGGGAAAGTTTGCATGTAGAAAACATTTTAGTTTCAGGAGCCTGAAAAGTACTCATTATGTAGAATTGTTGAGGGGTTGGTAGGAGTACGTCGAGAGTGGACTGCGTTGACAGGGGTGCATGATTAAATATGCATCTCTGCACTGCATAACTAATGTCAGATATGAACTCTCGAAGTGCAATATCACCAAAGTAACATCCAGCATTGGCAAACGCAATACGTCTCACCCATAGGCAGGCTATGGGCTTTGGCAATGTGTTTTAGCCATGCTGTACACCAGTGTGGCTGCTGTTCAACATGGCTAAAAGTTAGAAGTATGGAGTGGGGTAGATTGGAACAGGGTAGATTGGAGTAGGGTATATTGGAATAAAGTAGAGAGGGTACATTGTGATAGAGTGGAGTGGGGTAGACTGGGGTAGATTTTAGTGGGGTAGAGTTGAGTGGAGAAGAATGGGTTATATTTGAGTGGGGAAGTGCGAGTAGAGTGGGGTAGATTAGAGTCGGTTAAAGTGGAGTGGAGTAGAATGGAGTGAGGTAGATTGCAGTGGAGTAGATTGGGGTAGACTGGAGTGGATTGGGGTGGGGTGGATGGGGGTAGAATGGAGTTGTGAGAAAGTGCCTCTTTTTGCATGGTTAGCCCTCCACGTTGTGACTGGTTTTAATGTGGTTTCAAATCTAGTGCACAAGGGACCTGCCAATCATGCCCCCTGTACCAGTGCTCCTTCCCTAAAACAAACCCCCAATTGGTACTTCTGCCCCTCAGGCCCTAGATACCCTGGTACCCTGGGTATCTAGGGCCTGAGAGCTGAAGAGGGTCCTTCGGGACCCCACTCACTGGGACCATGCCACTGCCCTTGCAGCCTGCATGCCCCTGTGAGGGAGAAAACAACAAAGTCGACATGGCACCCTGTCTGGGTGCCATGCCAGCTGAACACTGCCTGGCAGCATAGGTAACTCACCCATCTAGCAGGTCTCACAGCCCTAAGGCAGGGTGCACTATACTACAGGTGAGGGCATATCTGCATGAGCAGATATGCCCCTACAATATTGGGCAACATTTCCTAATATTGCAAGTGTCAGTGAAGCCATACATGGCCGAGAACCTTAACAACTCTAGTTCCACAGCGTCATGATGGCTTGACTGAATACATAGTGTTTGGTACCAAACTATTCCTTTCAACAAACCCAAACTGATGCCAGTGTGGGATTTATTGTACCATGTACCCAGAGGGCATCTTAGAGGTGCCCCCTGAATTCCTACCAACCCTGGTGTTGTCTCTGACCGGCTGAAGGCAGCCAACCACCACCAGACATGTTTCTGGACCCCTGGGTAGACAGCTTCTGCTCTCTGGAACCAGAAACAATGCACATCCTGGGCAGAGGTGTCATGCCTCCGTCCCCATGATGGGCCAGTGCTCCAAGAAGAGAAGCTCAAAAGGCCTGCCGCCTTTGTAATGTGACCCCCAGCCTCTGCTGCTAGCAGCAGATGGCAGCCCCTGGTTTACAACCCACTTTGGGCAGGAAAACCGTTGGGAAAATGAAAGAAAATAGGTCTGCCAACCCAACCCCTAAGGTGGGGGTAAACGAGGTGAAGCACACTTCTCAGTCCCCGCCATCTTTAGGATAAGGGACCCCTCTAATCAGGGCTATGTCTATGCTGCCTCCCACAGGAGGATGGCATAATAGAGGGTGTAGTCACCCCAAGTGAGGTGCCCATTGCCCCTACCTGCTACTCCCCTAAATCGCCTCGTAATTTTTTTATTTAAGTGGCTACCACAGACCTGGACGCCAGATCTGCAATGACCTCAGGAGAAAGAAGACACCCTGCAGCAGAAGGCAGAAGACGACAACTGCCTTGGCCCCAGCTCTACCGGCCTATCTCCAGCTTCGACGACCCTGTGACCTGTGTTGAAACAACGACCTCCAAAACCCCAGGGAGGACTGTTGCCTTCAATAAAGGCTCCAATTTCCCCAAGGACAGCGGACCTGTCCAGAAGAAACCGACTCCAAAGACTCCGGATCCAGGCGGATCAGAGTCTCCTGCCCACTCTGCACCAGATGCCCACGGACCGAGTCTGTGTGGCTCAGTTGTGCAATGAAGTCTCCCCGGTGATCCAGACCTCGTGTCCAGCGTTGGCCTACCTCTCCTGCCCTCCACGACAGCACCTGCAGTGTGAATCCAGAGGCTCCCCCACGACCGGCTCCAGTAAGAAGACTCCAACGCCTAAAGGCACCCCTGCACCCGAAGTCCCTAGGCCTTGGTGAGCTGAACCGACGGTGCCCCTATGACTCCCTATATCCTAACTTACCTCGTCTGTCATTGGTCTTCCTCCTGCAACCTCCAGTGCCACGTCTGCAGCCCCTTTGTCGACCAAACAATCCTCAATGAAAAGTATTGGGCACTAGACGTCAAATTTGCACCCTGAACCCGGCCGCCTCTGTGCCGCTGGTGGTCTATGTTGGTGCCGCTTTGTGGCCCCCCCCCTATGCTTAACCTAACCCCCAAAGCATCGTCCCTGCAACCAATCTACTTACCTGCAAGCAGTGTGACTCCAGGCACCCCCTGTCTCCATTGGAAAGCATTGGGTCCAACTCTGATTATGACCTCAGCACCCGGCCGCCCCAGTGCCGCTGGCGGTGCAGTTTTGGTACCTACCTGACCCCTGGCCCTTGCAGACCTTTGGCTCCGAAGACTAAAATTGCAAGTTCAATACTCATCTGTTTAACCGCGATATTGTTTTCCCCATAGAATAACATTGGACAGTGTGAAAATGTTTCGAAGTGTCGATTTTTGAAAGTGTGAAAAATATTTTTGATCAAAAATGTACTTACCTGCCTGATCACGAATAACCCCAGCACCTTAGAGGCCCTACGGGCAACATGGGCAACAGACGTAGGCTCAATTGATGACGATTGGACTGAGGCACTTGAATCACCCTGAGGGGCAGCGATCTCTATCCGTTAAAGACTTATACAATTCAAATATCTCCATAGGGTATATCACACTAGGCACAGATTGTGGAGAGCAGGGTTGCCATGATGAAGGTACATTCCTACATACGACATGGTCCTGCGTGGCCCTAGATTGTTTCTGAAGCGGCGTAATAAACTGTCTGACGGAAGTGTTGGCATGGGACCTCCCCAGATCTCCAAAACTCATACTACTACACTGCACCGAGGGAATAGGGGGGAATAGATATAAGCGACACCTACTCTTTCTGGGCCTAACACTAGCCAAGTGAGACATTGCAAGACTCTGTAAAGTGGAAACACCACCTCACTTAGGGACATGGAAGAAGGGCATGTTCTTCAATATGGGCTTGGAACTCCCCATTTTTATGGCACACGGCTGCCCACAAAAACAAACTATGGCAAAGATGGACAGATTATCGAGGCTTGCCACTGGATTCCCACACTACACGGGGTCAATGATTAGACGATGAAATCAGAGCTTTTGGGCATAATCAAGGTAACCCAATTTAGGTCAGGGCCCCTAATTAAAGGGACAGGCGGGTGGGAACAGGGTCAAGAACAATTGGTGTTGACGCGTAATGGTTTAGTATAGCGGTTTGTTTTAGTTTCTCCAGATGTATAGCAGCCATATCCGTTGAGAATGCTGGAACTGTTAATGTCCTTCATACTGGATATGTATATCATCATGTCTCCGGATTTCGCCAGCTTATATGGTATCAAAACTCAATAAAATCGGTTTTAAAAATAAAAACATTTACTTACCTTATTATGAAGACCTGGGTCTTAAAATAAAATACAAACAAAGTATAATTTTATAAAATTGGTCTGGATCTCCTTCTTGAGTCATGTGTCCATTATTAGTCAATGTTGTGCAATAAATGTCTTACACTCCTCTGTGTTAGGCCTAAGGCTGCTCGCCCACACTACCACCAATACAGCACTTTGGGTTTTACATTGAGCCCTGTGCACTTTTAGAGAACCCCTGGACTCTGCGCATGGTATTACCACCTGGTGATAATATCATATACTGAGCCAGCCTCCTACAGGAGTGGAATAGATTGGAGTATAGTAGCGTAGATTAGAGTGGAATAGGGTAGATTGGAATGGGGTGGGGTGGGGTGACGTGAAGTAGATTGGAGCGGAGCACAATAGACTGGGGTAGATTGAGTGGACTTTAGTGAGATAGATTGGAGTGGAGTACAGTGAAGGGGGGTAGACTGGAGCAGAGTGGTGTAGACTGGAGTGGTGTATATTGGAGTGGGATAGGTTGGAGTGGGGTAAGATGGAGTGGGGTAAGATGGAGTGGGGTAAGATGGAGTGGGGTAAGATGGAGTGGATTAGGCTAGAATGGAGTGGGGTAGATTGGAGTGGGCTAGAATGGAGTGGGGGCTCAGTGGAGTGGAACAGATTAGAGTGGGATAGATTGGGGTGCAGTGGAGTGGGGTAGAGTTCGAGTGGGGGTTCAGTGGAGTGGGGTAGATTAGAGTGGGAAAGATTGGGGTGGAGTGGGGTACATTGGGGTAGGGTAGAGTGAGGTAGAATGGAGTGGTTAGGGTAGATTGGTGTGGGGTAAACTGAAGAGAAGTGAAGTAGATTGGAGTGGGGTAGATAGGAGTAGAATGGGGTAGATTGTAGAGGAGTAAATGTGGAGTGGGATAGGTTGAGGTAGACTGGAGTGGAGTGGGTTAGAGTGGAGTGGAGTAGACTAGAGTGGGGTGGTGTAGACTGGAGTGGGGTAGAGTGGGGTAGATTGGAGTGGGGTGGAGATGGTTAGATTGGGGTAGAGTGGAGTGGGGTAAGTTAGGTAGATTGGAGTGGAGTACACTGGGTTGGGGTGCGGTGGGGTAGAGTGGAGTGGGTAGACTGGAGTGGCATAGACTCTGGCAGATTGGAGTGGAGTAGATTGGAGTGGGGTAGGTTGACGTGGGTTAGGATGGAGTGGGTTTGAGTGGAGTAGATTGGAGTGGGGGTAGACGAGTAGATTGGAGTGGAGGTAGACTGGAGTGGGGTAGTGCCCACATCTTATGAATATGGACCTCAACTTCCTGTTACCCTCTCCTCCCCACCCTCACTTGCAACCCTCAACCCTCCAGTGGCCCTCCCTCCGATCCCACCCACATGCAAGCACTAACAGGTGCACCAAACCAACCCAAATGAACAAGTGTCATCATGAGGGTTACCCCAGGGGGAGCACAGAGCATAGAGAGCACTGCCTTGAGGAAAGGGGGGCAGTGCCAGACGGGTGCGGGCGATGAAAATATCAGTCATGGGTAGTATAACGACCACATGTGTAGCCGCTGAGCTGGAGTATGTCCAAGGGTCTCCTCCTGACCAGTTTCTCCCTGCAATCTACTGTACGGAGCCTCAATAGCTATTATACAATGGGGGTAAATTTTAATAGATGATGCTGAAAAGCAGTTAAATTGGAATGCCGTCACATCCCAGTCAGATGTGGACACAGCTGAAGTCTGCAAAGGCCATGCAATTGGCGAATTTCCAATGGAGTGACTTATTCAACATCGCTCAAGTTCTCATTGGGGGTGCGTGTCCTCTAGGCCAAGTCCCGTTAGTCTCTAGGCGCAGGGTCTTGATGAACGAGTGGGCACTCTGTGGCATCATGAAAAGGTGACAGTTGCTCCAATGAGTAATTTTGAGCGGTGTAGGGTATAACATGGCATATGGCACACTGGCCTGGCTAAAGCCTTTGTTTCACTGGCAACTATTTCCATCTAGCATCCCGACTGCTTTTGTAAAGTCAGGGTAAACAGAGGAGATGTTTCTACCACGTGACAACAGCTGTTTCTCTTGGGAGCAGTGAAGTGCCTCATGTTGGTTCCGGTAGTTGCAGAGTTTTGCTATTATCGGGCACATGGGCGCCCCCGGGCGCATGTGGGGTCCCAAGGATCTGTGGGCCCTCTCAACCGAGGAAAGGGGAGAGAACGTGTTTTAGCCAAAGAGACTCTTCAGTAGCGTTTCAGCATAACTTGCCATCAGGCTAGTGTTAATGGATTCTAGTATCCACACCATGCGTATGTTATTACGTCACAATAGGGCCTCAAGATCTTCGTTTTTCGTTCAAATGACTTGGAGTACTTTTGCCATTTCTGCAAGAAAGTTACAGTTCTTTGCTGCGTCATCATTCAGGCTGGAAATGCGGACCTCCGCAGCATTCAGGCATTTATCATGCTTGTCAATCGTGGCCTACATTTTGTCTACTTAAGCCGTGAAGGTGTCAAGCTTATTGTCAATTGTGGTGAGGCTTAGTTGTATATGGTGCAAAACAGATTTGCTGTCAGAATTGAAAACCATTAAAGTAAAAAAGGATATAAAATCTTATACAGTAGAGAGGACATACCCTTACTTACAAAAGGACTTTTATCAATCAATCAGGGAATTGTAAGCGTGCTACTCACCCGTGAGGGTCTCAAGGCGCTGAGGGGGGGGGTCCGCAGATCTGTTTTGCCGAAGCGCCAGGTCTTGAGGGTCTTCCTGAAGGTGTTCAGGGAGGGGGCGCGTCTGATGTCTGCCGGTAACTCGTTCCAGGTCTTGGCTGCAATGTGAGAGAAAGATCTTCCGCCTGCTCTGGCTCTGTGGATGCGCAGGGTTTCGGCCAGTGCGAGGTTGGAAGATCGGAGGTTTCTTTTGGGTACGTGGAAGTTGATTCGGTCGTTGAGGTATTTGGGTCCGTTGTTGTGTAGGCATTTGTAGTCGTGAGTGAAGATTTTGAAAGTGACTCTTTTCTCCACTGGGAGCCAGTGGAGACTTCGTAGGTGTTGGCTGATGTGTTCGTGTCGGGGGATGCAGAGGACGAGTCTGGCGGCGGTGTTCTGTATTGTCTGGAGTTTGCAGAGTAGGGACTTGTTGATGCCAGCGTAGAGTGCGTTTCCATAGACCAGTCTGCTGGTGATGAGTGCGTGGGTGACTGTCTTCCTTGACTCAGGGGGGATCCACTTGAAGGTCTTGCGGAGGATGCGGAGGGTGTTGAAGCAGCTGGAGGTGACGGCGTTGACCTGTCGGTTCATGGTGAGTGATGAGTCGAGTACGATGCCGAGGTTCTTGGCGTGGTCTGAGGGGGTAGGTGGGCTTCCGAGGGCGGTCGGCCACCAGGTGCTGTCCCATGCAGAAGGGGTGGGACCGAGGACGAGGACTTCTGTCTTCTCAGCGTTGAGCTTCAGGCAGCTGTTGGTCATCCAGACTGCGACGTCTTGCATTCCTTTCTGGAAGTTGAGTTTGGCAGTGGTGGGGTCTTTGGTGAGGGAGAGGATGAGCTGGGTGTCGTCGGCGTAGGATACGATGTTGAGGCCGTGTTGTCGGACGATGGCTGTGAGGGGGGCCATGTAGATGTTGAAGAGGGTGGGGCTCAGTGATGAACCCTGTGGGACTCCGCAGGTGATTTTCGTGGGGTCAGAGAGGAAGGGTGGGAGTCTGATCCTTTGGCTTCTTCCGGTGAGGAATGATCGGATCCAGTCCAGGGCTGTTCCTTGTATGCCTGCGTCGTGTAGTCTGGCGACTAGTGTGCGGTGGGAGACGGTGTCGAAGGCCGCTGATAGGTTTAGTAGGATGAGGGCTGCGGAGTGGCCTTGGTCCAGGAGGGTGCGGATGTCATCTGTGGCAGCGAGTAGGGCGGTCTCTGTGCTGTGGTTGCTTCGGAATCCTAAAACATATTAACAATATTTAACATATTAAACAATATTTAAACAGATCCTACGCTAACCCTCAAACCACACGTCCTTGGGGCCGTTTTAACAGATATGACAATCTGGTAGGTTTCTCGGATACATCCGCTGAGTCTTCCGACAATTCTGACCAGGGCGAAAACCCGAGTACCTCCACCAGGACCCCAAACCAACCTTTTTTAGGACGTGGCCAAAACGATCCTCCGAAACAAGGCAGAGTAAAACAGCAAAAACGTTGGTACAACCCACCCAGCGAGCGCCAGAATTGCCACAAGTTCTATCAATGGTAGATAACGCAGTTGCCACATGTGATCAGCTCAACTCAATGGCCATACCCATTTTCAATCTCTCCAGACACAATCTGACCGACCCTGAGCAATCTTTACTCAGCAAAGGCCTCTCATTCGTACCAACCACCCACCCACCCAAATTTCTTGGATTTACAGACTGAGCTATTAAGGTTCTTTCGCAAAATCCGACGGCACACGTATTTTCTACGTAACCCCACACCAGGTAACACAGCCAACACACCTTTAGGTCCTCCATCCACCTTTTCTCCATTATCCAATATGATTCCCAGAGAGGTACTAACCTGTGAGAAAATGGTTCTCAATGATGTCACACAACTAGAGACCACCCGCCTTTCATCCCTTACAACATACCGTTGGATGAGAAGGCAGCCCTCACGAACCTTAAAGCCAGCCAAACCCTTATTATCAAACCTGCTGATCAAGGGGGTGGCATAGCCATTCAAGAAAAGGATCTGTACAAAACCGAAATATTGAGGCAACTCTCTAATACTGATCATTATTGTAAATTACCCACTGATCCCACTAAAGAACTCCAACAAATCATTCTCCAAATTACCGATGATGCATGTCTTTCCTTTTATATTTTCTGGCAATTATTTCTGATTACATTTCTCCCACCTCCTTCCTACCCAGATTTAACCTGGTTTGTCATATTACAACTCTGACCCCCTTTTTTTGGCATTACTATTATTGCTTCTTCCCCCTATATCTGCATATTACTCTAATTTTACATCAAGCTCCGGGCTTGCCCTAGGGCACCCTCTATCTACGAGATTTATCCCCCTTATGTTTTCATTATTTTCTATTACGTATATGTATTATGTCAATATGAATTATGCACACATCGGTATTGCGCAATTCAAGCATCATTGTCTGCAATACTGACAAACTGTTCTATGCGTAAGCACACCAATTACTTCTAATTGTATATTATCATCAACTGTTTAACTTAACAGGTACACCAATCCTTGGCTCTATTACTCCTTCCTAATTTTTCCTCATCTATTTTACTGCTTCCCTCCTTAAATCGCTATATTCACTCACGGTGCACACATCTCCCTGCAATCTACCCTGTTCCAAGATTATATATCACACAGATTCACGGTAGTCACGTGACCAGTCCTGCGAACAGGAGGGCAGTCAGCTGACCCTGGCTGGACTCTGAAGAGGACTTCTCCTTGAACAGGACTCAGCAGGCACAGTCCCTCTATGTGTCTAGCCACCAGATGAAGCAGGAGCAGTCCAGGTCGTTGCAGCCTCTCTTCGCCAGGAACTTGGTGCAGCAGGGCAGTCGTTTCAGTCAAGTCGAGATTTGAGCTCCGAGTGCCAGCTGTGAACTATCTTCTGATGACCACTTCCTGGGAAGTGAGGCATCTGGCTCTCCCAGGATGCACCATTCTGCCCACTGCCCCATTTGTAGAACCCCTCTCTCAGAGTCCAAAGCTCCCCAACCCAACCCAGAGGTGTGGATACCAAGGGGGCTAAACGCCACTGCAAACCACTTTGACAAGAGCTGTCCACTCTCCTTCCGGGGGGCCAGCTAGTCTTCCTAAACAATGGGGCTGTCCCTCCCCTAAGTGTTACCCATTTCTCCTCCAAAGACGGCTTCAGCCTTGAAACTCATCTTCTGGGTCACTACCTGTGGGGCTTCCTGCAGGAGGGAGGTAACCCTTCTCTCCAGTACAGGCCCCTATTGTCTCCTTTCCTGGAAGTCATTAGCACGAGTCCCCTGGAAGGCAGAAAACTGATGATGGTTCACGTTCCATCGACAACCATTAAGGGCATAGGAGATTGAAAGCAACAAAGTATCAACTTTGCAAAATTGGCACACTGTAAATTGTTACATTAATTCCGATTGGAGAACCAAGTCGGGCTTAATGTAACAAGTTGTTTGATACCTTGGAGTATCAACTTTGGTTTCATGTTCAGGAGTTAGCACAGCTGAAGGGTCAGTGTGTAACACTGCACTCGCCAACGGGGCAACCACGTCTTTCTACAGTGAAACAACAGTTTCATGTTTTAACTGTCAGAACTTGGTACCTGGGTACCAAATACTAGGGACTTACAGGTAAGTTAGTCTATTGCAATTGATAAAGCAAATGCAACATACTCGTTTTGGGGGTCAGGGCACGACACTGAGATCTGGTTAACAGGCCTCAGTGTACTCTTAAAGTCAAAAATCCTGCTGAATCAGTCAGAAAAAACTGGGAGGGACCATACTAAAAGGGGCATCTCCTTACAGGGAGGGTTTCTATATCTTCTATTTGATCAACAAAAATATTCACTAATTTGTCGCACCTGGACTTATGAGGTTATTGTTTAGTGGTTTGGGAGGATTGGTTCTACAGAACACTGAAGTGGTCCTTAGGTTTACTGGTGGCTAGATTTAGCTGGCTTTTAAAGATCATCATCCATGACTTTACATAGTTTAAATTCATAAGTTTTCCTTTCAAAGCTTCTGGCAAAGCAATGTTGATGGAGAATTATTCTATTTTCTGTGATCTTACAGCCTCTCCCTGGCCACTTAGGTAAGAGCCAAACCAGTAAGCGGAGTTTATAACCTACGTTTTTTTGGTGGGAAAATGTAACTTATCAATTATGCAGGTTAAGTTCTTGTTATAATCATATACACTCAAGGATTTAAAGCCTTAGGTTGCATTTTCAAAGCAGGGACAATAAAGCAGATCTGCAAAGGGAAACATAGGTAAACTGGGACAGCATCTGACAGCTACACACATACTTTACTGGCAATGTAGAGGTATAGAGTGAACCACGGGTGGGAAATTAAGGTACTTCCTGCTTAAGCTTTTTGTCCTTCAAGGCAGACCAATAGCTGGTTGTTGCTCAATTTAACCCACTGAATGCAGACGTTTCCAAAGATTGTTTTTTGAGAGAAGCGAGAGTGGTATGAGATAAGTTCAATTAGCTCCTTAAGGAATGAGTTATTTCCTTGAAGATGGTACATGGTATTTAGGATAATATGTTTGGGATCCTTTATGAACCTACTCAGGTACTGATATTATATTTTTACTCGTAAACTGTAAACTCTGTCATATGCGAGTCTCAGGCTAATCACCTCACTAATTCACTATTATCAAAAGCCTGATAGATGTTTAAGCATGGATTAACTGCAGTAAAATCAAAACGAACTGAAGTACAACCGGCACTTTGTTAGTTTGTGCAAGTAATCTATTTACAATCTTTCTGAAGGCAAAGTGGAGCTGAAAAATACGGAGACAAACTTTGGAGAGTGGTGATAAGTCAATTATGACTACTGACCTGGATACAGTTATCTGAAACTTATAGCAACTCTTCCAATTGTCTCCCAGGTAAACATCTAACTGATGCAGTGCTTAATTCTGGACTGTACTACATGAAAGCTGTATGCTGTAATTCAGGTTGAGAAAGTACAACAACACTTTAATGTAATTGATGACTCTTCACACCTGTGCATCGTGTACACGTTTGACTTGTCTGCCCTATGGTATCGGACATGGAAAAATGAATTAACCTTTGTGAATTTTTTTTCCATTTTATTAAATTCTGCAAGTGGCACAAAGATACAGGCATTAACAGTTCAATTACCCTGGGACATTACAGATGCTTCCTCTCCAAGGTTTCACAAAGCCTTACCATGTTAAACCTGCAAGCCACCCTCAGATAAAAAGTTGAGAGGACAATTTCCTCGCATCTTCATGTTTGATCTCTAGCCAATATATTATCTATGTGAGTAGTGCATGCCAAAGGGAGCCAAGATACTCAAAGAAACCTCCAAGCGAACATGCAAGGAGGTCCCTAACTACGTGCTGAGCAGTGATTACAGGCCTACTGTGGTATCAATCAAACTATGGCACTATGTACCATAGTGTAAGTATATTTAAGTGGTAAAAGACAAGGGATAAATGGAAGTCCTTAGTGCTGTTAGACCAAAAGGCTTTGCCAAAGCTTTCTTTTAGACTACACACAGCCCTAGACTAAAAGCAATTGCCAAGATAAGGATTGCCTTATGGTGATAGGCCATCCGATACATGGCCATCCCATTCCTTGACTAACTATGAAAAGGCAAAAGTGGTGTATGTGTGCTACCAACATCAGCACACAAACAGAAGGTACAAAACAAATCCAAACAGCACTTTTATTAAACGATTTTCACTCCGAAACATTTGAAAATCCGAAATAGCTTCATAGGATGACAGTGGGGAGGATATTTAAGCAAGGAAGAAGAGACTCAATAAGATTGTTGCTGCTGGCAGCAAACCATAGTATTACCATTATTATTCTGCCTTGCACCAGAATTTGGTACACTTTGAGGTAGCCCTGCCAAAAAAGTTCCAGGCATTTTGAAATGTGTATCAGGGTTGGCAGAGCACAGGGAGAAGTTAACATTGTGGAGGTAAAGGCACTCAACATTGACACACTATATCAAAACACACGGACAAGAAAATATAGCAATACTACCAGAACAGCAAGAAAAGGTGATCCTAAGCTTAAAAGAGAACAGGACTAGAAAAATAAACCCAGCACAATTAGGAATGCTCAAACAGTCCTCAATAAGTGTGAATCCAAAATATTTGCACCCGATATGCCAAAATACTCTGAGCTACAGCTGAACTTCACATTCTCCTCACAGGTACCAGAGACTTGGGCGGAGCTTGGGAACATGGCGGTCAGCTATGTAGCCGGCCGTGAGCTGCTCTCCGCTAACCCTTTCAGCATGAACTGCCATCGACTTTGAAGGCCCTTTGAGGGATCGACATAGGAGCAGGCTTCAGTTCTCTGCGCTGTTGTTGTTGATGCCGGGTCTTCTTCTGCCCGTTTCCTTGTGTTAGCTGCCATTCCGACCGTTGTTCACCTCACTGCTGTGGTAGCGGTGAGGCTGCGAGGCTCACGCTCTGTGCGCATATCGCCCCCGCATACCTGATGATACCAGTCGGCTTGCTTCGCGAGCCCCAGGTCAGTGTCTGCCGGTCCTGCTGTTGTAGCGGTGAGGCTGCGAGGCTCACGCTCCGTGAGCATATCGCACCTGCATACCTGAGGATTCCAGTCTGCTTGCCTCGCGAGCCCCAGGTCAGTGTCTGTCTTGGATCCCTACCGGCACTGCCCCTCTGTGTTTCTCCAGCCCTGCGTGCCGTAAAATTGCAGTGGGGTGACGCTTCTTAGCGGAGGAGCCGCCATTGTAGCTGAGAAAAGAAACTTTCATTTTATAACCAGTTCAGGCGGCGCGTCGGCGCTCACGTCCTTTCTGGCGCTATTTTTTGGCTTGCCTGGATGTGCGTGGGATCTGGCTTGGGGTTTTTTAGGGCTGCCGGTGCGCTCAGTGAATCCCGGGCAGCACGCTGCGCCCTGTCTCGATCTACTGAGCTGAGCCTTTGCTCCTGGGTCGGCTCAGGCAGAGTCAGCAAACGTTGTTTCCTGGAGAGATCCCAGGGTGTTAGCTGGATCTCAGTGGAGTCGTGTCCTCTGCCTCTGGGGATCCAGGAAGAAGGTCCATCAATAGCCTGCCCAGTCAAGGACTTAAATCAGGTAAAGGGTGATGATTTAAGGCATGCTACGGATTTTAGGTTTATGGAGCTAGTATTTCAACATTGCGGGGGGAAAAAACAGATTCCTAAGGGGAGTGAACTTCCAGTACAACATAAAGCACTCTCTTCCCTTCCCACTAACTCCATTCCTGACAGTGAAGCACTAATAGGTAAAAGGTACAAACTGAGATCCAGCACATTTCTCGAAAGGGAACCTGCCCCCAACGAGATATACAGCCCAGACAACCCTTGGGGGTCTCTTTGAGTAAACATAAAAACAGAAACCTTCTAGCAAAGACAGGGAAAGTTACCCCTTTAAAGGAGAGAAAGAAAAAAACTGCCCCAGTACCTACAAAGGTGACCCCCTCACTCAGATCTTACTTTAAATTAAATCCGCAGGTTGGTATGGAACCCATAAAGCAGGCAGTACCCTTGACAGGAGACTCTCCATCACTAAACCTATCCATTCCTACTTCAAATAGATTTTAAGCCCTTAGTGACCTGGCTCCAGCACCTGGAGTTAGTGGATTGAAGGAAGGAGACCTGATAGCAAATGCATCTTTAGAGGCGGCTCCTAAGGTCGCTCCAGGCATGGACCCAATACAAGGGATGTTGAGCCAGTTGTCACTAGAGATCAAGGAGCGTTTTTCAATTTCAGAAATCAACCAAAAGACAATCCAAGACACATGCAGAGGTTTAGAGGAAAATCTTTCAGTATTAGCACATCGTATGGATGAACTGGAGAACAAAGTAGGAGAGTTGAGGTTAGATGTGAGAGGTAATACCCAGGAAGTCGCCAGGCTGAAGGAAAGGGAGAGGGATTTATCGGATAGACTGGAGAGGCTTGAAAATAATTCTAGAAGAAATAATATCAGGATTCTCGATCTAAGAGAAGGACTGGAAGGGGACAATATTAAAACCTTTGTCATAGACATCTTGACTAAAGCTTTCCCACACGTTGCTTCTGCGTCTGTATGGGAAACGGAGATTCAACGAGTACACAGGGACCCTTTAAAACTCAACCCCGGCTGGAAGAAGCCTAGGAAAATTTTGGTACATATTCAATCATTTCTTCTTAAGGAACAACTACTGGGGGCAGCTCTTAAACATAAGAGTATTCAGGTACAAGATGTATCATTCAGAATAAGGTCAGACATCTCACGTGTAACAGAGGATAGAAGGTGGGAGCTGGGCAAGCGGATTGACAATCTGAAAGAATTGGGCACCCAAATGCAGTTAAGGTTTCCTGCCTTCCTGAAAGTGATGTGGGCTAATAAGATGTATAATTTCCGATTTCCAGAGGAAGAAAACAAGTTACTTACCTGTAACTTTAGTTCTCCAGTATTGGAAACTTTCATAGATTCACATGCTTGAATCATTCCCAGTCGTCGAGATGGGAGTCCCCGGTACATATAAAAATAGCAATGCAAAGCCAATACAAACTAGAAACCAGGCCTAGGCCCATTCCAGTTTTGTAACATATCCACCTCTTTTTGTAAAAGAGACCAAATAAAATCAACAACCAATCGGATTAGCTTCACCCTCTAGAACCCTTCTGAGAGAACCTCAGACCTTCAGATTTTCGCAGCCGTGCCACAGGATAACTATAAAGAAGCCGAAGGTCGAGCTTTCCCAGGGGAGGAGGATGGGTTGCATGTGAATCTATGAAAGTTTCCAATACTGGAGAACTAAAGTTACAGGTAAGTAACTTGTTTTCTTACTCCAGTATAGGAACTTTCATAGATTCACATGCTTGAATTAGAGTAGCTAGCAGTCATGAGCACATCCTTTGTTTTTCGTTATGTTAACAAAAATTAACACTACCCAAACCAGATTAAACAAAGGGAAAGTAACACATCAAAGTCCATATGCAAGCAACATACCCAAGTATGCCTACACAAATAGTCAAAAGCCAAATACTGCATAAAAGAATGTGCGAAGAACTTATGAAGTAAAAGGAAGGAGGGATGAGGGGGAAAGATCACTGCTTACTGAAACAGGTTCCTCAGGACTGCTTGGCCCACTACAGTATCACTGCTAGTCAAAGAATCCAAGCAGTAATGTCTGGTGAAGGTATGGATACTCTTCCAGGTCGCCGCCCTGCAGATCTCCTGGATAGGTACCCCCGCAAAGAGGGCCGTAGAGGAAGAAATTGCCCTCGTGGACTAAGCACGGACCTTCCCCTAGAGGGGCTTTCCAGCTACTGATGACAATATTGGATAGCGCTGGAAATCCAACGTGCAATCCCCTGTTTGGAAAGGGGAAAACCTTTTCGAGGTGCGCTGAAAGCTACGAAGAGCTGAGGTGACTTCCTGAAATCTTTAGTTCTTTGAAGATAGAATTTCAGACAACGCTGAATGTCAAGTGAATGAAGTGATCTCTCAGCCGGAGTCTTAGGTTGAGGAAAAAAGGTCTTCAAGACCACGGGTTCATTTAAGTGAAAATCCGAAGGAACCTTCGGGATGAACTTAGGGTTGGTACGAAGTACTACTGTCTCATTCTTAAACTGAAGAAAAGGCTCCTGGATCGTGAGAGCCTGCAACTCACTCACCCTTCTAGCTGATGTCAAAGCAAGAAGAAGGGCCACCTTCCATGACAGGAATTTTAGGTCCACTTTATGTATAGGCTCGAAGGGATTTTTCATGAGTTGAGTCAAGACCACATTAAGGTGCCACAGCGGTGGAGGAGGCTTCACTGGCGGGAAGGCTCGAAATAGACCTTTCATGAATTGCTTAATAATTCTTGCTGACCAGAGTGAAGGACCTGCAGATGTCCTTCTGAAGCGAGAGATGGCTGCGAGATGAACTTTAATAGATGAGTGAGCCAGGCCAGCCTTTGCCAAGGAAAGAATGTAAGGTAGGATTTAGTGTGCTGAAGAAGAGAAAGGGTGAACCCCCGATTCTCGGCACCAGAGACAAAACCTCTTCCACTTCATCCTGTAAGTTTTGTTAGTACTTTGAGCACGAGCCTGAGAAAGGATTTCTCTACATTCCGTGGAGAGCCTTAAGTTGAGAAACTCTCTGTGCTCAGGCGCCACGCTGACAATTGCAGGGATCGGGGATCCGGATGCAGCACTTGGCCCTGGGACATCGTCAGTAAGGATGGAATAGGATTCAAGGGAACCGGTTCCTCCAAGGATAGGAGAAGAAGCTCCGTGTACCAGTACTGGCGAGGCCAGGACGGAGCTATTAGGATCATCTTGCAGGGTTCCGCTTTCAGTTTTCTGAGCAGCCTCAGGATCCGAGGAATGGGGGGAAAAGCGTAAACAAAGGCGCCTGACCATGCCATCGAAAACGCATTCCCCCGAGGATCCCGGATGGTGATGCCAGCTTGCGGAGAACCGGCATTTCTTGTTCTCCGGTGTAGCAAAGAGATCCATGGACGGCCTGCCCCATAGATGGAAAATGTCCTCCAGTGTTTCCTGGTCTAGCTCCCACTCATGGCTGACCGACTTTAGTCTGCTTAGTGTGTCTGCTGTCTCGTTGAGATTCCCTGGGAGATGCTCTGCCTTCAGCGAGACCCCATGTAAGATCGCCCATTCCCAGACAGCTTGAGCATCCACTGACAGCCGACGGGATCTTGTGCCGCCTTGCTTGTTGATATAATGCATGGACGTCGTATTGTCTGTTCTTATTAGATCCGACAAATTCTTTACTCGTGGGAGAAAAGCTTGTAAGGCTAGGCGAACCGCCCTGAGTTCCAGCAGATTGATGTGCAAAAGACGATGATGGCGCAGCCATCGACCACTTATTTGGATGTCCTGTAAGACCGCTCCCCAGCCCTCCAGAGATGCATCTGTTGTAATTATCTGAGGAGCTGGGGTGACCATGAAGGAGAGACCCTGGGAAATGTTCTCCTTGTGAATTCACCAGGAAGCGGCCTCTTTCATTGGCATCGTGACCCTGATCATGGCCTCGAAAGAACCTTCCACTTGACGCCACTCTAAGTCCAGTTGTTCCTGAAGAGGACGCATGCGTAGCCTGCAGTGAGGAATTAGAGGGATGCAGGACGAAATGGATCCCAGCAGGGACTTCTAGAGGCGAACTGAAAGTGACTTTCTTTCTAGAAGTAGATGGGCCATCTACATCAGCTTGGATTGTCTTTCCAGTGAAGGAAATGCCTTGTTTAAGGATGTGTCCAAAATGGCTCCCAGAAATTTTGTTTTTTTGGACGGGCACAAATTTGAATTTTCTCTGTTGAGGGTTAAGACCCAGACTCTGGAACAGCGTCGTACAAGCTGCCACCGATCTCTCGGTTGCCGCCTTGGAAGGAGCCTTTAGCAACCAGTCGTCCAGGTAGGGGAAAACCTGGTGCTTTTGTTTCCTTAGGAACGCTGCTACCGGAGCCAACATCTTCGTAAAGATTCTTGGAGCCGACCTGAGGCCGAAGGGGAGGACCTTGAATTGAAAGTGGCTCTTGGCTACTGTGAAGCGAAGGAACTTCCTGTGCGATGGGAACATGAAAATATGCGTCCTCCAGATCCAAGGTGGCCATGAAATCTCCTGAATTCAAAAGTCGAAGTATGTCCTGCAAGGAGATCATTCGGGACGACTGTTTGATGAGACAGGTATTGAGCTCCCTCAGATCCAGAATAGGGCGCCATGTTTCGACAGTCTTTCGTACCAGAAAGAACCAGGAGTAGAATCCCTCTCCTCTTTGGGAGAAAGGGACCGGTTCTATCGCTCCTTTCTGCAGCATTTGTTGGACTTCTAGGCGCAGGAGACGCAGATGTTTTGTTAAGCTGGAGTGAGGGGGTTTGGTCGTTGGAGGATGAACACACTCCAACGTGTGGCCAAATTGAATTATATTTAGAACCCAACGATCCGATGTTATTCGTTGCCAATTTTGGAAGTATCGGGAGATCCTGCCCCCCACAGGTGTTTGAAGAGGGGGAGGAACAGTAGTCAGAGCCAGCAAGCCGCTATTGACGCCTAGAGGAATCCTTCTCCTGGGGTCCCGCTCTTCCTCCAGGTGCCGATTTTGTATATGCTGTGGACTGACCCTGCTGCTGGTTGTATTGTGGACGGTAAGACTGCGAGGCAGGTGTATATGTGGAGTACCGATATTGTTGGTAACCTCCTCTGTATGAGGGAAAACCTCTACCTCGTGCTCCCCGAAAAGGGACCTTGCGGTATTGAAGCGTCCCCAACGACCTCGCCGTGTCCATGTCTTTCTTGATGTTCTGGAGAGCATCATCTATGTGCTTACCGAAGAGCGCCTCTCCATCAAATGGAAGGTCCAATATCTTGTTCTGAACCTCGGGTCTAAACGAGGTTGCTCGAAGCCATCCCTGGCAGCGAAGGACTGCTGCTCCAGCCAGGGAACGAAACGCCGTTGTAGCAATATCCATTGCGCAATCAATCACCTCAGAAGAGGCCCTCTCCCCTTCCTGGAGGATCTTTTTCGCTTCGGCCTTGCTGTCTTCAGGCAGTTGGTCTAGGTATGGAGAGAGGTCGCACCACATCTGGTGGTCGTAGAGCCCCAAAATGGCTAAAGCGTTAGCCGCCTTGACCAGGAGGTCTGACATAGATGAAAATATTTTGGCAGCATTGTCCAAGCGTCTGCCCTCTTTATCCGGAGGCGTTGTTAGAGGCGCTACCGGATTCTTTGACTTCCTCTGCGCTGCCTGAGATATAACAGAGTCCGGTTTAGATTGACTCACCAGGCAAGCCGGGCTATCCTCCGGGGCTTTATATTCTTTCTCCAAACGAGGAAGCACCGGAAACACCGTGGCCGGGGTCTTCATGACTTTCAGCACCTCTTCCCATACATGACTGACAATGGGAATTGTTCTCACAGACTTTTTAAATGGCTCCTTAAAGTCGTACAAGAAGCACTCCGACTGCACCGAAGGCATAGGCAGATCGAACCTTTTGGATGCCCTTTCTAACAGATTGTGGAAGCCACCTATGTCCCCAGGAGGAGTCTCTACTGTAACCGGTGAAGGAGACGCAGGAGTAGAAATAATATAATCATCCCATTCCCTATGTGGGTCCGGGAGATCTGTCTCTCCCTGGTCGTCATCAGAGGTATCATCCTGGATAAGGGGAGCAACCGGTGGTTGTGAGAAAGTGCCCTCTTTCTGCATGGTTGCCCCCACTTTGTGCTGAATTGCTGGTGTACTTTGACTGAGTGTGCCCTGGGCCCCTGCTATTCAGGTACCCAGGGCCTATGTTCTTTCCCTAAAACTGCATTGAAGCCTAAACCCAATTGGCATCTCTGGCCACAGGTCAGCCCCTGGTAAAAGGTACCACAGGTACCCCGGGCACTGTGACCAGAGAAGGCCCCTAAGGGCTGCAGCACTTATTGTGCCATCCTTAGAGGCCCTGCACCACTACACTCACACACTGCCCTTGCAGGCTGCGTGTTTTGGTGCAGAACAAAGTGAAGAGTCGACATAGCACACATCCCTGTGTGCCATGCCTACAACCCACTGCCCTGGCATAGATCAGTCACCCCTCTAGCTGGGTGCACTATACCAGTGGTGAGGGTACAGGTGCATGAGCCCTGTACCCCTACAGTGTCTAAGTCCATTCTTAGACATTGGAAGTGCAGTGCTGCCATTAAGAGTATATCGTGCTGGGAGTTTGTCATTACGAACTCCACAACACCATAATGGCTACACTGAAAACTGAGAAGTTTGGTATCAAACTTCTCAGCACCTTAAACCCACACTGATGCCAGTGTGGGATTTAATGTAAAATGCACACACAGGGCATCTTAGAAGATGCCCCCTGAAAACTAACCCACCTCTAGTGTCCAGGCTGAGTGGCTGCTTTCAGCTGCCGCCACCAGACATGTTTCTGGACCCTGGGTCGAGAGCCTGCTGCTCTCTGGGGCCTGAAACAATGCACATCCTGGGACGAGGTGCCAAGCCTCCTCCCCCAGGATGGGCAGGGTTCACAAAGGGGAAGCTTCAAAGGCTTGCCGCCTTTGTGAGCTTCCCCAGGCCACTTGCTGTACTCAGCAACTGGTCCCCACTGGTTCTGACCCCCACTTTGGGCAGGAGAACCGTCTGGAAAAACAAGTGAGGAAGGGAGGTGTGCCCACCTCTGCCAACTCCACCCCTCAGGTGGGGGAGGCGAGGCGAAGCACAACTCTCAGTCCCCGCCATCTTGAAGATGGGGGGACCCAGCCAACCAGGGACAGGCTCCTGCCCCCCTCCCACTGGAGGGTGGCACAATAGGGGGTGTACCCACCCCAGGGAAGGGACCCATTGGTCCCTGACCTCTACCTACCTGTAACGCCCCTAAATATAGTATTTAGGGGCACCCTTGAACCTTGCTTCCTCAGATCCAGCCAAGAAACAAGAAGAAAAGAAGAAGGACCGAACAGCCGTGCAGCAGCTAACAAGAGGAAGACGCCCACTGACTTGGCCCCAGCCCTACCGGCCTGTCTCCCCCCTCGAACCTGCTCCTGCGAAATCCCGGTGTGTCCTGCAGCCAGCAACCTCAAAAACCCCGGAGGACCTGCCTGCCTTCATTTCCAAAGACTGCTTCTCCCATGAACACCGGATTTGTTCAAACTGCAACCTCTGGCAGCAGCCGGAGAACCGAACCTGCCCCACTCTGCACCCGGCGCCCACGGCCCGAGCTCGAGTGGGCAAACACCACGAGGAGGTCACCCCGGCGATCCTGAACCGAGATCCGGCGACCCCTGACCTGCCTCAAGCCTCCAGCCGACGCCTGCAGTCGAAATCCAGAAGGCCCCCCTAACCGCGACCCAGAGCTGGTAAGAAGATCCGACCCCAAAAAGCACCCCTGCACCAGACGCCCCACGGCCTTGTGTGCCCGAACCAACGGTGCCTAACCAACCCCTAACTTCCCAACTTACCTCTCAAAGTGGTGGTCGCACCCAGAAGTCCTTCGTCTCCCTGCCTGCAGTGCTTTTGCTGACCGGAGGTTCTACATTGGAAACAACAGGGCATCCGACCTCAAAACAGCACCCTGCACCCAGCCGCCCTAGTGCCGCTGAGGGTGCACCCTTGGTGCTAATCGGTTTCCCCATTTGCCCTGAGCTAAAGTCCAGGTGCTTTGCTCCCACAACCCAGTGGCCTGCTTGACAGCAGCCACCAACCGGAAGCCCCCTATCCCCCATTGGATAACATTGGGCCTCAACACTCTGCACCCGGCCGCCCTAGTGCCGCTGAGGGTGTAACAAGAGTGCATCACTGACCCTGGGGGACCCCTGAGTCTAACACCAGAACCTCAACTCCAAAGACCGATTACTTACCTAAAAACCGATAACCATATTTTCCTCCACAGGATAACATTGACACTTTTTCCTGAAAAAGTTTCTAAGTGTGGAGTTTTGAAAACTAAAGAAATTCTTTAAAATTGTACGATTTAACAAAAACGCTTTTACTCACCTGTTTACAGGAAACGTCTCAGTGCTGCATCTAGGCATACAGCACTGAGTAAGAAAAGTAATCCAAAAGTAACTTACCTGCTATTTTACTGAAAATCCCATTGAAGTCAATGTACTGTATTTACAAGTGATTGCATTTCTCTGAAACAATACTGCAAGTCAAACCATAGTACATTTACAATTGAAGTGTTTTACAATCAGCATTTATTACTGTAAAGTATTTATTGCTTACCTGTGCCAGGCTTGCTTGGTTCTAGAAATAAAATACCTAAAAGAATATTTTTATACAAAAACAATTGGTCTGAAGTTCAGTCTTTGAGTGTGTGAATTCATTTGCTCACTTAGTGTGTACAACAAATGCTTAACACGGTCCTCTGATACTGCCTTACTGCTCGACCACACTACCACAAATAGAGAGTAAGGTTCTATCTAACTTTACCTCTGCCTACCTTTGGGGATCCACTGGACTCTGTGCACACTATACCTCACTTTGGTATAGTATATACAGAGCCAGCTTCCTACAGTGGTGGCGGTGGCAGCCGAGGAGTGGAAGGCCCTGCAGGTGGGCCAGTGGGAACTGAACATGTTCCTGAGCAGGAGATGGTGTTGGAAATTTCCTCTTATAGTCGGAGAGCATGAACTGCAAGTCTGAAATCAAGAAGGATGGCATGCAGACCAGCTCCTCCTGATATTCTCCATGCAAGTCCTGGGGATGATCATATTCCTGCTCCTCACCATATCCATCCTCAGACTCCAGATCCTCGCATTTCACGTGCAGTTCTGAAGGGCTATGTGCATACCCAAACTGTCCTTCCTCCTCCGAATCCTCTTCCTCAAGGAGGTGAGCAGGTAGCAAAGGTGTTACTTTGCTTGGGGAAGTGATCTCCGGAGTTATGTGGCGCTTCCTTTTAATTTCTCCAGTGGTTTTTTCTCTCGTCAACGAGGTAGTCGGCGGTGTCGTCGACGATGTAGATGGTGCCGTTGTCGAGACCGTCGTCATTACCGTCGATGCCGTCGTCGCTGTAGTCGCCGTCGTCACCACGGCCGTCGTCATTCTCGAAGTCGTCAGCAACGACATCTTCGTCGTCACTATTGATCCAGTCTCCATCGTCATCACCGTCGACGATGGATGTCTCACCGTAGATGGAAGCAAGGAAACTCTTGACGACGATCCCGTCGTCGGAGCCGGACCAGACTGAGGAGACTGTACCTTCTCACTGCACGTTGACGATGATGATGATAGTTTCTTCGTCGACGGTGTCGTCGACAGTTTCGTCGACGGTGGGACGTCCTTGGCTAGTTTTCCCTCAGAAGGCACAGAGGAGGGCATTATTTCAGAATAAACACAAAAAGGGACAGGGAAAGTATGCACAACAGGATGAATCAGAAATTCTACATTTGGCATTCAAACACAAAGTACAATGAGGGTAAACCAATTCACGCAATTTGTTTAACATAATACATGGACAAAGTCGAGGATGCATTAGTGAATACTTACATGTTTGAAACATGAAACAGGTGCTGCTATAAAGTTATTGCTTGTGATGTAGTTACCCCACGTAAATCCCTCCAATGGGATTGCTGAAACAAAATACATTTTATCAAAAGGCTGAACAAGGTGGATACTTGTATCTATTCACAATAAAAATATTTGTAAAAATCCCATTACCTGGTTTTGATTTAGTTTGATTTTGCAACGTGGCTTGATACTGAGCGTAAGCTGCTAGTTTTGCAACCAGAGGTTGTTTCTGAAGCACTTTTGCCTGTTTTGTTGGAGGTTTGCCCTGGAATGACATAACATATTAGTGAATACAGTGACTTCCTTGTCTGAAGAAACAACCTTTGCAAAATATTTTTTTTTAAATGTAATATAAAAAATAATTTCATCATAGCATTTAGGAGGCAGAGTAGTACATTAGAGAACAGAGGCTGGAGGGCATGGTTGACGCGACTAAGGTGCGGGCACACTGTGATAGTGCTCCAGGCCTCCTCAGCCATCTATCGCAATCTTGACAATTTTGCTGCCGCACAACTCCCATGTGAGGCCTCTGAGGATCGATCCACCCCCGCTGGTCTGTCCTCAGCCATTGGGACCGCGAGGCAGTGGCGCTGATGCCCAGGTGAGCCAGCTGTCCATGGGCCCGACCCAGGACTACTGCACCGGCTGGTAGGATGGACCGATGGGCCTGTAGGCGGGTAGCCAACCTGGCTATGTGGCTATGGGAGACTACAAACCGCCAGACGGCCCCTGTTCTCCCTGGGGCCACCACCGCTGAGCTACCTGGCCTGGACGACTTGCTATACCTCCTGTGGAGCCACATCTCCCCTGTCACCCTAAAGGGAACTCACCTCTCTGATCATGAAGGCCTCAGTGCATGTCTGCAGGAACCAACACTGCACACGTGGGAATGTTGCTGCCCAGGTGATGGCCCTCTTCTTTGATTCCCCTGCTGCAGATGGGCCCGGACCATGCACCTACCCAGACCACTCATCTTGCTCCGCCCCCCCCCCCACCACCACCGCACTGGATTGGCAAGTGGGTCAAGAACCGCCCATTTACCAGTAGATATACCTCCACTGGGTCCTTGCCCATGATACGAGGCCCCTGGGGCCATGCGGACTACTGCTGGGTGGCGACACTGGCCGGGCAGATAGCGCTGCCTACTTCTGCCGTAGAAGTACTGCATGGACTCTAAGCGAGCTCTCTCCCTTCTCCAGCTTTACTGCTCCTGATTGGCCTAGACCTCTGCCACTCCGACTGCTCGTGTTGCCACCTGAGGTCCCCAGGTTTTCAAGCAGATCGGGAACAGGCTATAAACCTTTAGTGGTGACACCATCCACTCCTTTCACCCTCTAAGGGCCTGTTGGATAATCGGTGGTCTCCGTTCCTGGCACCACTTGGGGGATGGTCCTTCTGGGCTCTCTCTGCCACAGGAGATCCTCCTAAATTGCAACGGGAAAGGAGAAGAGCTCCGCTGTACACATCCAGCACAAAATAGACATATTTGAGGTCCCATCATCCGGATCTGGCAGCAGAGCGGGGAAAACCGCCCACAGGTGAACTCTAATGATGTAGACACCATACTACAGGCCATTCACACCTCCAGGGTAGTGTGTAGGAAGCCAGCTCTGTATATGGTAGGCCACTAGGTGGTTATACCATGCAGAGTCAAGAGATTCCCCAGAAGTATACAGGGCTCAATGTAAACCCAAAGTGCTCTATTAGTGATAGTGTGGGCGAGCAGCCTCAGGCCTAACACAGAGGAGTTCAAGACATTTATTGCACAACATTGACAAATATGAGACACAGGACTCAAAAAGCAGATTCACACCAATTTGATAAAAATAAGCTTTGTTCAAATTTTATTTTAAGACCAAGACCTTCGCAATAAGGCGAGTAAGTTTTGCAGGAAAAATACTTAAGACTTTCAAAAGTCGACACTTAAGGCAATTTTCAAAGAGTACAATGTTATCGTATGGAGAAAAACAATAATGCGGTTATACAGGTAAGTATACGACTTACAGTTCCAGTCTTCGGGACCAAAGGTCAGCAAGGGGCAAGGGTCAGGTGAGTACCAAAACTGCACCACCAGTGGCACAGGGGCAGCTGGGTGCAAAGGTCAAAATTGGAGTTCGGACCAATGCGTTTCCAAAGGGGGTGCTTATTATATCATTAAAACTAATAAAATACAGGTTTTTAAAAAATATTAATATGTAAAAAAAAATCATCAAAATATGTCTGTATTCCTTGGTTCTGACTAAAACATAGGCACCACAAAAGAAAAACTAGTGAGTTCATGTGGTCAGACTGAAGCAATTACTTAATGCTAGATATCTACCATTGTACTTAGAACAAACTACGTAGCAAGAAAAAGTCATGCAGGAGCAATGTGGTGGCTGCTTCTGGGCATTGCACCAGGAGATCACACTCAAGCTTCGGGAGTATTTGGTGAACAATGGACCATATGAAAAGGTCAGAGCATTAGAGAAAGGAGTAGGAATTTAGGGTGAACAAAGAAAACAAATGCTGAAAGCATAAATCTTTCTAGGGGCTTTAACCAAGTAGCGCACTGAAGATTCTGTGAGTTACAAATTATTTTATTTAACTTTTGTATAAAATGACATTTAAAACTAGATTTTTAAAAAAAATTACTTGTGTCCACTCTTATCAGAGTTTAACAAATCTCATTAAGTAACAAGCATTTGCAATGCAATAGGTCTCGCATTTACGAGAGTTTGAGCTATTGGCATTGTAAATGAACACTGCCTTTTATTTATGTGTTTTTTTTAAACAGATAAATAAAGCGCATTGTCATTTACAATGCCAATAGCTCAAACTCTCGTAAATGCAAGACCTATTGCATTGCAAATGCGTTAGGAGAGAGTGTGTCCTGCCTTTTCCTGCCGGCAAGAGCAGACAGGACAAAGCTCTTTGAGAAAACAGTGCTCGGAGGCTGTAATTAAAGCCTACCAAGCAACAACACACGTTACAGGGGGTGTAGACATGGGAGGTTACAAAATGGGAAAAGGTGGCTCTAAGGAGGGACTACTAAGCCTATTGACTAATTAAAAGCCACAGTTTACAATGGACAATGACACAAGCCAATGAAAAAACTGGGCGGAGAGTGGGCGGAGCTACACGTCCATACCTTAATACAGCATGCCTTGCAGAGCGGCGCATGCGCTGCCCAGGCTCGACCTAAAAAACCTTAACAAGCTCTCAAATAAGAGAAAATTATTTCAATCAACTCGCTTGAATACTTGCCAATTAAATAGTAAGTTTTATTTCAAAAGTACATTTTGGTTAACACAAAACTTGAAAATATTACCTGAAGTCGTGCAAGAATACTTGCTTTCTTTGAGTTAGAGGAATAACTTCTCGAACACGAAACACTGCAGAAACGCTTTGTTTTAGAATAAAATGCATCTCTTACTCCAACCATGCCACACATCTCACATGTAGCTGTTTTCAAGAAAGCAAGAAAACAATTTTTACATACCAATTACTGAAAATAGCACAAATTACAAAAATCACAAGTTTAGGTTTAAAAAATAAATATGGATTTTAAAACTCCAATATAAATAAAATAGACACCATGTGTGAGCCTCTACAAACCATTACACAAGGCAGCATAATGTCAGGCATTCAAGAAAACTGGTCTATTAGCATCACAATTACATTAGCCAAGAGCCCAAAAATGTTGAGGTATGTTTTTAAATGCTAGTATTAAATTACATATCTAGTTCTCAAAAGATTACAAATACTAGGACTTCTTATTCTCACTAAAGAGTTGCCTAGAGACATGTGCATAATAAGAACAATAGAATTATATTCCCTATGTGTTAATCATTGTTCTCAGCAAACCTACACTCAGACAGGGTTCTGTTCGGATATATGTTTTTTGAGAGTTAAAGAAAGTGTTGCTAGTGGCTTTAAGGGACTATGCCAAGAAATCAACTTTATGCCATTTATAAACATTAACCTCCATGAACCATTATTTATGTACAGAATGGAAAGATAGGACTATCTTTTGAGCTCTCCGTATTTGAATCCCAGAAACTAGATTTAAAAGTGAACTGCAACAATCTATTTAGGAGCAATATACAAAAAGCTACCTTGGAATGAAACAGTACGGACTTGCAATATTGTGCTTTCCGTGTGACCTTCTACTGCCCTTTGTTCATTGCCATAAGTGAGAAATTTGCTGAATTAGATCAACAATGAACTATGAGAGTGACACATGTTTTGCTTTTATTGCCTATTGCCTCGAAGGAATTGGTTTTTTAAAACTGTAAAATTCTAAAGAGATTTGTACTGTTGATGGATGATCAACTATTTTATGTAAAGGGGGGCGCTAGAGGGCGCACGGCAAAATGGCCGCACTGGTGTGAGGCTCTGCCCGGCCGAGCCGATATCCGACCATTATCTGCTGCCATACGGGGTAAAAGTACCCGCAAACCACTGGAGTGCCTCCCGGAACCGAAGCGGCACCATAGGGCAGGATAGCTGGGCCGGCGACGTCAGTGGGGACACGCTGGCGGCGATTGACAGTGCGGAGGCTGCCACTCAGAAAATGGCGACCGCTACTCGGGCGTAGGCCTCCCTGGGCCGGCATGCTGTGTTGCTGTCCTGCAACTGCCTACTGTCCGTAGCGACGCTGTGTGCTGGACTCTGCGGCAGCGGCGGCCCTCCCCCGGTGAGGCCGAGGGCCCGGTGAGGGAACTGCGCAGTGGAGCGGCGGAACGCTAATTGACTGCTGGGCCTGCAGCTACGGGGACGCAATCGGCAGCACTGACATCGGCTGCGACTACCTGTGGACCCGGACGCCCATCGGCGCCGGTTGCGGTGAGTGGGGTGCACGGCTGGGCCTGGGCTACAGCTGCGTAGGTGGGTGCGGGCCCGGGCCTGGGCTGCGGCCTGCGAACTGTGGCTGGTGCGGGGCATAGGGGATTTTGGCTGTTGCGGCTACGGAGGGCCCACGGAGGAGATCGCTGCCTGCCTGCTGCCCCGGGTGCTCGACTACGCTGGATGCTGGCATACATGAGAGTCTGTGGCGAGTACTCCCCCCGGCTTGAGGTGTGATCTTGGGGCAACATCGCGACTACCCCCTTGGCGCACTTGGTGGGTCTGCACTGGAGGGGTCCCATACTGATGCCCAGTGGGTGACGCTGCAACCTTTCCACCCCCCTCCCGCCGGGGTGTCGGCGCTCTGTGGTGGTGCTGCCTACTCGCTCTGGGTGCCAGGAGGCGCATATACTGGGCACACCATTGGGAGATACAATTGAACAGTGATCGGCGCACTGGGCTGAAGCGGCTACTGGGGCTACATAGGCACTGATCCCCTCAGTGAGGGGAGTGCAGGTGTAAAATGGGGAAGACGGACAAGTCCCAGCCGCGCTTGACATTCGACCTGCGTAAGCCCGCGAAAACTGCGCAAAAGGCGGCCTCTGACTCGGAGGCGGACGCGCAGGCGGACGGCCCTACCACACTAGAAAGCACGCTGCTAGCCATGCAGCGCTCTCTACAGACCATAGAAGGCACGATGGCCTCGGTCAACAACCGCCTTGATCATGTGTCCTCCCAGCTGGAGAAACAGAGTGCACGCATGGGGAGGTGGAGCAGAGGGTGTCTGACACCGAGGATGGTTTGAGCACTGTCGCAGAAAAACGTTGAATATGGAAAAATACTGGCCGTGATTCAAGCCAAGAATGAGGAGTTAGAGGCGAGATCGAGGCGCAGCAACATCCGCATCACAGGCCTACCGGAGTCCACAAATGTGGGGAAAATGGAGACGTATATCGAAGGCCTGGTATCAGAGATCTTCGGGCCTGAACATCTCTCCAGAATGTTCATTGTGGAGCGAGCCCACCGCTCGCTAGCTGCCCGTCCGGCCTCGGGGGCTCCTCCCCGCCCTATAATTGCCAGGATCCTAAATTACAGAGACCGAGACACAATCTTACGGCTCGCTAGGGAGAAGGGTTCGATAGTACATCAGGGCAACGCGCTCTCCTTTTTCCCGATTTTACGGTGGCAGTGCAGGCTGCCCGCCGTGAATTTGGCTCCGTAAAAAGCTCCTACAGGCCAATGGGGTCCCATACGCCATGCTGTATCCAGCTCGTCTTCGCATTGGCGGGGACGGTGACTCCAAGATCTTTGCTTCTCCTAAGGCCGCCATGGAACACGCTAAACATCTGAAGCGACAGCGACGAGAGTCTGGTACAGCTCCCGAGGACGAATAGAAATAAAAAGATGGGAACACCTACCTGAACTGGCACGCATATTAAGTTTTTTATATTGGCTGGTAGACGAGGGGCGTTTAACTCTATTGGAACATGTGGACGCTATACAACATGTGTTACTGGACATCGGAGCTGGCTGGGTTATTGTCCTTAGCTGGCTTCCCTCCCCGGAGCTGCTGCCTTATAACTCTTCCTATAGTTTTGGGGATTGGCGCTGCTTGACAGTAGCCGGTGGGGACCTGCAGGTTGTTTGTCCGTGTGGGGTGGGCGCTGGTGTCGGGGTCATGGCACTAATACACATCTGTGACTGTAAATATGGGCGATTCCCCTGTATTGGCAATTAGTAGACCAACTCGGCCACCTCCTGCTTTGTGGGAGGTTAGTAGCACTCAGTGCCCCCCGTAAATGGGTATACCCCAAAGTTGCGTTTTGTTTATTGGGATAGGGGAGGGGGAAGGGTTGAGCTATGGGATGGCATTGGCGTGTTGGGGAAGCCAAAGTGGGTGGGGGAGGAAGGGTCCTGGGCTGGGCAGGCAGAACGTGGGGTTTATTGATCAAACTATCACTGTGTGGGTGGGCACGGATTCGTGGTTATCCTTGAAGAAGATTGTCCATTCTTATGTTTCTAATGTCCCACTATGGCCGGCCGGCTGCAATGACTTCTCCATTTAAATTCCTGACTTGGAATGTTCGAGGCTTGAACACACCTAAAAAGATTAGATCTGTAATTGCCTATTTAGATCGGGTGGGTGTCCATGTTGCCTTACTACAGGAGACACATTTAACCCGGGAGTCAGCTGGTAAGATAGGCGCACGCTGGTCGTGCGTAAAGGTTGCCTCGTCCTTCTCCAGTTATTCTAGGGGCGTGCTCATCCTGGTAAAGAGAGGTGTGCCTTTCACTGTGGTTAAATCGGAGACGGATGACAGCGGACGAGTGGCGATGGTGCATGGATGCTTGGGGGTGAAAGTGTGCTGATAGTTAATGTCTATGGTCCGAATGTGGATGACCCCTCTTTTTATTCTGATGTGTGGCGGAGAATATCGAAGTTCCCCCAGCGGCGATAGTGTGGGGGAGATTTTAATTTGTGTTTGGATGCAGCCGTGGATAGGGTAAGTAGTGGTATGTTGCGGCCTAAACTTGCGACAGATATGCTGCTAGGCCTGATGGATACTGGTCAACTAATTGATATCTGGCGCTCACGGAATCCAGAGGCCCGGGAGAGCACTTTCGCTCGGCGGCCCATGGTTCCTGGTCCCGCATTGATTTTTGGCTCATCTCGGCGCAGGTCTGTAATTGGACTACAGTAGTGTCGCATGAGGCACGTACTCTGTCGGACCATTCCCTGTACTTCTGGAGCTGCAGATCCCGACCTACCAGAGACCGCCCTTTGCGTGGAGGCTTCAACCTTCAGAGCTCAAAGACCCGGTTTTCCACCAGACCGTGGCTGAGGCAATCAGGAATTATTTTCTGGAAAATGAAGGATCGGTAGACAGCGCGGGCACGCTCTGGGAAGCGTTTAAGGTTACCATAAGGGGAACCTGTATTGGAGCGCAGTCTGGTATCCTGCGAGATATTCGCCGTAGAATACGGAAATTGACATCTGACATATCTCAGCGGGAGCGAGAATTCGAAGTCTGACCCATCCTCAGCTAAACTTGCGGCCATGAGGGAGCTTATCTTGGAACACAATGAGGCGGTGGATCAGGAGCTCTCACATTGCTCCAGACGGCGGATAGCGCGCTACTACGGGGAGGGGGGGCAGACCGGGCCGCTCGCTAGCACAAAAACTTTCGGAACCGCGCCGTCAAGTTGACATTGCGGAGCTGTTGGATGAAAATGGGATCGCCCGTCATTCAACTGTGGACCTCTGCGATACGGTTTTGCAATTCTATACCAGTCTCTACGCCACAAGGGAGTCTCCATCGGCGGTGGAGATAGATGCCTATCTCGACGAAATAGCGTTAGGATGGTTATCTCCAGCACATCGAGAACACCTCGTACAACCATTCGGAGTGGAGGATGTCAGGGAAGCTATCACGTCGTTACCAACCTGTAAAGCCGCAGGACCTGACGGGCTACCTGGCGAATTTTACAAAACCTATGCAGCGGACCTGGCCCCTCGGCTCCTGGCTGTATATGCAGAGGCTTATGATAGTGAGACACTGCCGCATTCCCTCCGGGAGGCCCTCCTGGTCACCCTATTGAAACCAGATAAGCCCCCAAATCAATGCGGCTCCTACCGACCTTTGTCCATCATCAATATCGACGCAAAGATTCTCGCCAAAATGATCGCCACCAGGCTGCAGCCGTTGGTTCCTCTACTGGTGTTGCCTGATCAGTCCGGCTTCGTCACGGAGCGCTCTACGACACACAACTTGCGCACGCTCTTCGCCACGCTACACTACTTTGAACCTGATTTCCAGGCGGTGGCCGTATTACTCGATGCGGCTAAGGCCTTTGACTCGTTGCAGTGGCCATTTATGTTTGCCGTGCTGGGCCGCATGGGCTTCCCGCCTTTTTTTCTGCAGTGGATCAGGGTGCTTTACAGCGGACCGGTGGCTCGCGTTCGGGTTAATGGATGGGTGTCCTCATTGTTTTGCATTGAACGGGGTACAAGGCAGGGATGCCCTCTGTCCCCTATGCTTTTCTTTGGCGCTGGAGCCCCTCGCCTGTATGCTGCGCCAGAAACATGCTGCGGCGGCTCTGAGGTTCAGGCTGCGACCCTTAATTGTCTCACTGTACGCAGATGACATGCTGCTGTATGTTCGCGAACCTGCTACGTACCTATCTGCGCTGCTGCGAGAATACGTAAAATTTGAAAGATTCTCGGGCCTGGGGATTAACTGGTCCAAATCCGTAGTGTTTCCGTTAACTGCGCGAACGGCTGAGGTCGAGGTGGACTTCCCATTGGCCTGGACATCGGACCCGGTCAAATATCTTGGAGTTTGGGTGCACAGGGACCCAACTGTCGTTGTCTCCGAGAACTATGGTCGCACGGTTTCACGTATATCTGAACAAGCCGTGCGGTGGGCACACTTACCTCTCTCATTAGCCGATAGAATTGCCGTTGTGAAGATGGTCTTTTTACCCAAGCTGTTGTATTTTTCGTTAACATCCCTATCAAACTGAATATGGCACTGTTCCGCACGTTGCAGTCTGCGCTCTTAACATTTGTGTGGGGTGGTAAGAAGCCCCGGTGTCGATGGGAACTGCTGGTGCTGCCATTTGACCGCGGTGGTTTCGAGGCCCCAGACTTTCGTCTTTATTATCTATGTGCGCAGGCGCACTCCGCACATTACTGGCATTTCCCACAGCGCTTTCAGCCCCACGTGGCGATTGAATCAGATGCTGTTTTTCCTCTTCCAGTACAGGCAGTTGCGCTGTCGGGGGGAACAGGAGGCCCACGAAATGAGATCAACCCCACGCAGTGCACGGCGTGGGCGTGGCGAATGCTTGCACTCCGGGCTCAACTTTCTTACCTATACGCTACATCCGTACCATTAGTCTCACATCCCGATATCTCTGCGGCACGAGAGTCGACGGCCAGGAAGGAGCTCACGGCTGCGGGCATCACCACACTGGGCGACTTGTATGAGGGCGGTAAATTCAAAGACTTACGGGCGGCGCAGGGCGGCGTAAATCGACCTTTTATGTTTAACTTTACCTATGTCCGGGTCCGGCAGGCTGTCCGTGCGGCATATCCAAACTATCCAACCGAACCAACCACTCTGCAGGCGCTGCAGGTGATGCTCTCAGGTGCGTCCCGAAGGGGTCTCATTACTAGGCTGTATAACGCCTCGCTGCGGAACGGGAGCAAGAAGACTCCCCTCGTGTGTACGGTGGGGAACGATGTTGGGCACCCCTATTACACCTGAGACCTGGAGGGAGTGTTGTCGGCTCACGGGACGTCTCACAGCTAATTGCAATCTCCGAATTATTCATTTTAAATTCCTACATCAGGTATATTACACCCCCTACAACTGCATAAATATGGTCTGAGAGAGGCTGCTAACTGTGTGAGATGTGGAGCCCCGGATGCGGATTTTCTTCATGTGGCTTGGATGTGTCCGGGTGTGCTTGCGTTCTGGACTGCGGTGACGACCATGCTTACGGCGGTTGTGTCAGAACCTGTGTGCTGTACCCCTGAGATGTGCTTGCTGGGTCACGCCAAACCTCTCAAACCATGTAACAGGCGCCTAGTGGCACTCTCGACTCTTTTTGCAAAAAGGGCAGTAGCGCAATGCTGGGGAGCCAAGGTAGTACCCACTGTTAAGAAATGGCTTAAGGACTTACTATACTGTAGGGATCAGCTTCAGATATATGGCGAAGAACTACCTGAGTCTTCCCGCCCCAAGGACTTTTGGGCTCCCCTTGCAATATATTTGATGTCTCACCCTGACCTGGCATGAATGATGGATGCCCCTGGGAGAGGGACCAGTTGGCAGGCATGGTAGGCGCTGTCTCCCTTTGGGACGTTACTACAGGTGTGTTCGAGTTGGCTGGCCATAGATGGGGACTGTGTAGGAGAGTTTTTATCACTGTCACCACCCACCATGCATACGTTGATTTTTTTGCAATAAGCAAAGTGTTTTGGAAATCTGTTAAGGATCTGCCTGGGAGGGAGGGTGAGGGGGGGGGGTATGGGAGGGAAGTACCGCAAAATTATTTTTCTGAGTTCATTGAATTGATTATTGGCTTGTGTATACCGAGCTGTAACTATGCACTACAATCAATAAAAAAATTTTTTTTTTTTAAACTATTTTATGTAATTGTATTAATATTGTAAAGTTAAGAAAACTAAACTACAAAGACTCCTGGATTAGGATGGAAATGTTTAATACTTTATATTAAAAAGAAAAAAATCATAGTGGCCTTTTTCTAGAAAACATTTCCAGGTGCTCTACATAAAGTTAGATTCCAGTGGTATTTCAAATACATTCAATTGACAAAGTCGTGCTTTCTCAATTGGTCATTTAAATAATTGCTTACATATTCCTTTGCCCCAGCGATTCAGAATAAACAGCACAGGACTGTCAGTTTTCCCAGATCATGTATCTAAATAGATGTTAAAATGTCTTGCACAATGGCCTCCTGTATTAATATTGCAATGGGGATATCTGGATATCTCACAACATAAACATAGTAGGAACGTGCACACATACCCATGCCAGATTTGCCATCTGGATAAGTATAGACCTGCCCATTATTCTTAATAATTGGGAGGCTGGATGGTAAAGGGGCAACTTCTTCTTCACTCTCATCAGAGCTGGAGCTGCTGCTCGTGTCCTCACTACAGCTATCGTAGCCGTCAAACATTCCAAAAGAATCGTGCCTCTTTCTTTCTGACTTCGAAGGACGTTCAGTCTGAAATGATAGGGAAAAAACAGTTTTAGCAGTGTTCAGTCACTCACTGCATTTTATTAAACTACTGCAATGTTATGAGAGAAAAAGAAAGTGAAAACAAAAAATCCAGTTAACATATACCGGGATATAAAAAGAAGTATCTGACAGATACGTGGTAACATCTTGTAGTGTGCAGTACAAAACAGCATTCCAAACCAAACGCCATGAAACTAGTTATCCGCATCATCGACACCTCAGCTCATGCTATCAGTTATCAAGGAGTTGGGAGTATGAAAGTGTGCAAGGGCTGAAAAAACCTGAACCAAAATGTAGAGCATTATGTTACGAAGTTCAGAGCTCAAACCGGAAATTCTTTTGAAGCCAAACAGCACCTGTATCTCGGTTGGATTTCACATAGCCTTGTTCTACTACATATAACATAGCATTTTTAGTGCCCTTCCTAGCAACGTCATTATCAACTTTTAACATTACAAACATACACGTTTTCTGAGCATTTTTCCATGCTGCTTTGTCTTTTGCATTGTTCTTCCCCTTCTTGACTCTCTCTTCCTCCCTTCTGTGTTATTGCGTGTGTGGCACCAAGAAAAGTTTGAAAACTTTGCTTGCACAGTAAGGGCATGCTTAATATAAATGCATTCTGAAAAATGGGCAGTTTCTGCTCAGGAGTTAGACCAACTGCAGAAGGCATCATTCTTCTGCAAAAGGTGCAGACACGGATCCCACTCCGGAGAGGCAGACCAGGTACAAGGACCAAACCATTGTTTTCCAGCTGTAGATTGGTTTGACATACACGTATCATTTCCGCAACCAATTCCAGGAGAAAATCCACTCACACACTCCAATGTGAGGATATGTGGAGCACTGCAAATATTTAAAGGTTAATATTTTTGGGAGTCTAAACTTAAGGCGGGTATGGAGTTGTATCCACTCAAACTGTGGGAATTTCTGCTTTGGCTGTTTCCTTGCCATGCAGATTGAAGCTGTATACATACCTTAAAAGTAGCCTCAACTTTATGGGCCTTTAAAAAGACTTTATTTACTGTGCTGTACTGGTATGTCTATTGCTGATGAAGGCTGATAGCCTGAAACCGGTCCTAGGATGCTTGATTCCGGTCCAGGGAAGACATGGCTTGGCAGTTCGGTCTGGACTGTTCCCATGAGGCACAGGGTCAAGACTGATTTGCATATGGCTATGTCTGAACTGGGGTGGCGTGGTGAAGCAAAATAACGATGGATTAAACCCAGATCTGTGACTGGGGGTGAATGTTTGCCAATGTGCAGCATTCCGTCCATCATCTTGTGTGTTTTGCATTTCGCCCTAAGTGGGAAGGGTATGCCCAGACGTGGGTCCCGTGCTCACTACGCCACTGGAGTCAAGCTATCCTGGCTGATGAAGGCTGATAGCCTGAAACCGGTCCTAGGATGCTTGATTCCGGTCCAGGGAAGACATGGCTTGGCAGTTCGGTCTGGACTGTTCCCACGAGGCACAGGGTCAAGACTGATTTGCATATGGCTATGTCTGAACTGGGGTGGCGTGGTGAAGCAAAATAACGATGGATTAAACCCAGATCTGTGACTGGGGGTGAATGTTTGCCAATGTGCAGCATTCCGTCCATCATCTTGTGTGTTTTGTATGTCTATTGCTTGGCAGAAATTGTGATTTCCTCCTACGTAACGATGTCTATTGCTGTGTTAGTTATAAAACCACAAGTTATAATTAAAAATATGTATTTTTTATTTTAAAGCGGTGTGGCAGAAAACTCCACAGGTTTGCTCCTCTCACCGAGATCATCAAAAGCCAAAGGTTCACCAGAAGGATCTTGATGAAGTGCATCAAGCTATTCTGTTATTTAGACGAAATGTGTGTATTTTGTAGGTGAGAGGGTAACGGGTTGACGTGGCCAGCTGTCCTCGAAGAAGGACGAGCCGTCTTTAACTTCTTGTGAAGATTGGGCAGACCGAGCTCCCACTCCAACACAGACACTTCACCAGAGAATCCTTCCCCTTCGAACAAGAACCCAGTCATGGGCATTAAAGGAATGACAGAAAAATCAACTTCTGGGTTGGAGGGTAAATTTGCAAACTAAAACTAAGTTACCTAGTTGGATGGCAGGGTAAGTGCCACGAAAAGGCAGAGTGGATGGTATGGAACAGCAACAGGCACAGGTGGGCCAAGAGTTAGTCAGCATGGAAAAACAATTGTATGACATGGTAAAAGTGAATAAAGCTCTGGCGTTTAGAATAGAAGTTCTGGAGAATGCTGTCCGACAACATTAAATTACGGAGTTGAAGGCACATTTGAAGGCACAGCTTTGCTGTACTTTCAAAAATCCAGACTCTCTACCAACTGTGTGTAACTTACTTAATTACATTAGTCACCAACAAGTGGGATGCTTGCCATCTGTACCCAGTTACGGATGGTTCTCTGTGAGTTGTTAAATGAAGGGGAGTACCAAATAAATGTTGGGTTTCAGATGCAAGTCTTGCATTTAAAAGTGCGCACCTCACACAAAGCTTGCTTGTCAGGCAGGTGTACCATAAACAGTGCCTGATAACGATTCAGTTCACTCTTCAGCCATTTAAGTGTGCAAGCTCCTTACATCACACAACAAGCACCCTGCAGCCATCTATAACATTCTGACTGACAATCGCAAATCACATATAACCATCAAATCCTGTCACAGTTAGTGAAAAAAAAATCAAAGGCAAGTTCATTGTGAGTTAAGAGGCCTGCCTGAACAAACCAGGGCCCACAAAAGCCCAAATGCCAGAAGCTCTCTATTTTTACATAGCGAATAAACTGCAGCATGTATTACCATACAAAACAAGTACATTAATCTCCTTCACGTTCATCAATGCAAGATCTGACGGGGGGCGTGGCTTGCCTGGGATCAATGGCGGACGCGTGAGCGAGGAGCTCCGCACCAGCCGCACATAAATCCTGCAATAAACGCTGACCGAGGCTGCGGTGCCGCACCTGACTGCCCGCTAACGTTAGACGGTGGTCATCGGCAGTGCTCAGGCGATCCTCGCTGCGGACGCTGCGGTGTGGGCGAGGCGGCGGCTGTCCCTGGTTCCCCGGGCGCGAGGGGCTCCGGCTGCGATATCCTGTGGAGCGCGAGGACGGCCGCGCGACTACGCGACTCCCCGGTGGCGGGCTGACTGATGGGTCCGAGGTGCCGCGGCCGAGACGCTGGGGCGGCGTGAGCAACGGAAGGGCGGCGGATCTACCCAGCGACCACTCTGAATCCCTGCAGAGTATTAACGCTTGCCCAGTGAAGGTGGGTGAATTAAAGCGGAGCACTGGGACCATCGGCCCTGTGACGTTCTTGCCGAAGGGGCGGCGTGACGCATCTGGTGACCCGGATGGCCCATATTGCGGGCTAGCTGGCTGGAGCTGTGGTGAGTGCTGGCCGGTCCTACCGAGGTTTGGCTGGAGACTGAGGGGCAGTGTCTGCTGGGGCCCACGTGGGTCTACCGCCATTTTGGACCTTGCTGGGCTCTGGATGGTTGCCGCTGGTGCCCGGAGTTGGCGGTGAAGCCTTCGCAGAGTGGTGTGCGTTTCTCCCTGGCTGCGGCTCCTGGGGAGATCTGGGGGTGCTGGAACTGAGGTCGCCAGATTGAGCGCTTCCTGTGCTGCTACACTTATCTGGGACTGGGTGCGGAACGGAGTCCTGTGAGGCCTGGCTGGTGGACTGCGGACAGTGCGAAACTGCCTCTCCGGAGATCAGAGGTTCCGGTATACTAGTTGCGGTGCCCTGAGGGAGCCTGTGGGGCCTGTTTCTGGGACCTCCTAGCCGGCGGTGAGTGGCGAACGGCGCGGGGAGTAGCAGGGCCTTTCCAGTCCAGGGACTCTCGGCCTGAAGACCAGGGGCGCCTTTGGTTGGGGACTGGTTTGCCGTCATGGGTAAGCCCAAAGCCAAGGCCGCTGGTACAGGGCAGGACCCTGAGGATGGAGCACCTGACCTGTCGCAGATGACCCCTGGGGACCCTATCCAACAGCAGCTCAAAGAAATTCTAGCAGCCATAACAGACACTAAAGCCACCCTCCACCAGGACATTAGCACGGTGGCGGTTGGGCTAGGGCTCCTCCGAGATGAACACAAGAAGCTGGCGGGGAGGGTCAAGGACACTGAAACCAGCATAGCGGAATTGCTCCCAGCCCATAAGGACACGGCCAAACAGCTGCATGCTCTTACAGATAGAGTGAACTTCCTGGAACGCAGAGCCGAAGATGCGGAGGGCAGAAACCGGAGGAACAACGTCCGCGTGGTTGGGCTGCCGGAAGGAGTGGAGGGGACCGACATGGTGGCGTACTTAGAGACCTGGCTTAAGACTGTGGTGGCCCCGGAGGGCCTATCTGTCTTTTACACTTTGGAGCGAGCTCATAGGGTCCCGGCTAGGCCACTCGGGCCAGGCAGACCACAGAGGCCAGTGGTCGCTCGCCTGCTACATTATCGTGACCGGGATCTATTGCTTCAAAGGGCGAGAACGGCGGGGCCCTTCACAGTGGATAATAGCAGAGTCACACTGTTCCCGGATTACACCCTGGAGGTCCAGCAAAAGCGAGCTTCTTACCTGGAGGTCAAAAAAGCGTTGAGGGAGGAGGGCTTGCAGTACTCCCTCTTGTTTCCGGCACGGCTACGAATTGTTGTTGACAATACCTCCCACTTTTTTGACTCCTCGGCGGAGGCCTGGGACTGGTTGGGGGAGTATAAAGGTGGAATGACAGCCACGGCCAGGGATGGGGGATCTGCGCCCCGAGGCGGATTGACTGGAGTGCGTGGGTCTCGGCGGCTGCGGCGGAGAGTCCGGATGAAACCCTCCACGACGCAGGCTGAATTGGTGCGGGCCGCCGCTCTACGGGCGGTGGAATCGGTGTCGGGTTCTGCCGGTCCGCCCCCGCCGGAAGATGAGGCAGGCTCTACCAGGGACTCTGCAGATAATGACTCGGACACTTCCACTACTAGTAGTGCGAGGCTCCCAGTGGTAACGCCCCAGAGTGTGGATGATATAATATGACTCTACTGTGGGGAGGTTGGGAAATTCTTGTAATTCTCTGAAAGAAATTGCTTGTGCGCTAGGTACGCAGTCCTTGAGAAGGTTTTGTGTTTATAGGCGGCTGGTGCCTTCTGTTTGTTGGCAGAGCTCGTCCTGGGGCAGCTGCGTCCACCCTTGCCTCTGAAGTAGTCAGGGGACTTTGCTTAGTTGTTACTTTTTAGGTCTCGCCTAGCGACGCAGCAAAGCTGCTCGCTAGCGAGATGTATTGTCGTCGACTTAGTTTGGAAGGGGGACAGGAGATGTGCACTTTCCCAGACAGCCGATGTGCACGCTCACGGCGTGTCTATCAGCTTGGTCCCGGACAGCACATGGACACGCGCACGGCGTGTCTTTCAGCTTGCGCCCGGACAGCCGATGTGCACGCCGCGGCGTCTGTTGTAGGTTGCGGCTGGACAGCCAATGTGCACGCTCATGGCGTCTTTTTATCCTTCGCTTCGGGAAGGTGCAGGGCCTCTTTGATGCTGCCAGGTACTTGTTTTTGTTTGTGTTGGTTCACTGGTTGCGATCCTATGTCTGCCCGGGGAAGACCCGTGCTAAGGCCAGGAGCCGCTCTTCACGCGCCGGGCTGCAGTTCCCTGTGGGCCGGGTGCACAGGCTGCTCCGCAAGGGAAGCTACGCCGACCGGGTGGGCGCCGGTGCTCCGGTCTACCTGGCCGCAGTCCTGGAGTACCTGACCTCCGAGATCCTGGAGCTGGCCGGCAACGCGGCCCGGGACGACAAGTAGAGCCGCATCACCCCACCCCCCCACCCCCCTCCTGCAGCTGGCCATCCGCTTCGACCAGGAGCTCAACAGGGTGCTGGGCAGAGTCACCATGACATGCCCGATGGAGGCGTGATCCCCTGCGTGCATACTGCCCTTCTGCCCAAGAGAACACCGGCCCCAAAGCCGGGGTACAAAAGCGACCTGTGGTAAGACACCCGGACGGGGCTGCAAACTATCATCAGCTGAAGGGCCTTTTCGGATCCCTGGCCCTCCACCAAAAAGTTTCTTCTGATTTTGGGAGACTCTCGATTGTCGAGGGCGCTGGTGGTTTCCAATTGTAGTGCTTTCTTACGGTGACATCACTTCAGTGGCAACGACTGCCCCACAATCTGTGCTGTGTGTGTTTGTGTATCTGATTCTGTACCTGGAGATCTCGCGTGCTCTACGTTCTGTGGGTGTGAGAGTCTGCTGGCACGAGTCGGGCGTCTGGCTGGATCGGATGCAATGTATGGGTGTTTGGCGTGTGTTGTGTCTGATGACGTGTGTGGGTGTCTGATGGCACGCACAAATCACCGACAGTGCAGAGGCGTCCGAAGAGACACTTGGGAACTTCAGGGCATGCCCTACAATCTAAAGCAATGTGTGTGTGTGTACATTTGAGTGTCTTTGTCTACAAGGAACTGCTCCATGAGTGGGGTCTGGGATGCATGTAGGTATACAAGGGTGTTTCTGCATGGGACTATTTGAACTTATGTTTGTGTACAGTAACTCAAGGTGTTTTGACTGATGTCTAATGGTATGAACGAGTAACGGGTGGTGCGAGTGACGAGCGCCTGAAGAGACAAGAAACAACCTTTAGGGTTTGGGCTGGGTAATGGTACGGCGTGGTAATGGTATCTTTAGGGTTTGGGGTGGGTAAGGGTATAGAGTGGTACAGGTAATTTTAGGGGTTGGGGTAGATAGTGGCAAAGGGTAAGTTTTAGGTTTAGGGGTGGGTAAGTGTATAGGGTGGTTAGGGTTTAGTTGTAGGTAGTGGTATAGGTGGTGGTAAAGGGTAATTTTAGGCTTTAGGGGTGGGTCAGGGTATAGGTTGGTACGGTATTTTTAGGGGTGGTTTGGGGTATAGAGTGGTAAGGAAATTTAAAAGCTTTTGCAATGCAAATTGGTCTCGCTTTTGTAACAGTTAGAGGTATTGGCAATGTAAATGACAATGTCTTTCATCCATGTGTTTTGGATTGGAGTGTTGTGGATGTGTGTGGAGTGGAATTATATGGGTTGGATTGGAATTGTTGTGGAATTGAGAGGTGAGGAGTGGATTTGTTTAGTGGAATAATGTGGCATGGTGTGCAGTGGAAATATGTGGCTAGTAAGGATGTGATATTGAGTGTACTGGAATTATGTGGAGTGGGTTTGTGTGTCAGAGTGGAAGTATGTGGAAAGGCATTTTGTGTTGAGGAGTGGTATGTTGTGGAGTTTAATTATGTAGTGTGCTGTTGAATTTTGTGACATGATGTGGAATCCTGTGGTGTAGATTGGATGTATGTGGTGTGTTGCGTAATTGTGGCGTTGAGTTGAAATATGTCGTTTGTGGTCACATCATGTGGTGTGGAATGGAAATGTATAGAGTTGAATTGTGTGGAATGAAAGTGTGGTGTTAAGTGAAATTATGCTGATTGAAATTATGTGGCATTGAGTGGAGTGCCGAAACTGAGGTAGCATGGTGGGAAAAAGAACGACAGGTTGAAATACTATCAAGAGCATTGGTTAGACTTATTGCAAGCAGACCACCTATCACATTTTGCGTGTTTAAAATCTTTCCTGTGGCCCAGGTGTACATTTGCATGCAGTCAATGGCACCTCACACAATAAACCTTTCCAATGAAACATCATATAACTTCTACTATGCAACCTCGAAATTACTTACTTTTTATGGTCAGTAGGTATAATGATTTTAGTACTGAAGCACATGGCATATTACAGGAAATATTTTTTTTCTGTGCACACAGGGCTTCTTTTTTTTTTTTTTCTTTTCACCATACCTAATCCCTCTGTTGCTCTCCTATCTGTCCTAACCCCCATTCTTCCCATCTCTCCTCAGCTTGTACTTGAACCCCTGTGTGCTCAACCGATGATCCTGTCCGTCGCATCTTCTCGTAGCATTTTTGTTCTGCACTTTTTTATTTTAGATTTCATTTTTCAAGGTCCCAGCTTATTTAATTTGCGGAGGGGTGCTCCTTTCTAAATAAGGCACTTTTTTGGCACATTTTTATAGTTTTTAAATTTACCGCTGCAAGATGTGGTTCCATAGTCTTGAAACAGCAATTTAAAAAAAGCTGCCGCACCGTCATAACATATAAGTGCAAATGTGCATAGGTCATGAAGCATGTATGATGGTCTGATTTATGCCCCCATATACATCGTCATGCTGCTTTTTTTTTTGCTGATGCAGTTTAGCGTCCACAAGAACCATTTTATTTTTTATTTCATGATGACTGGTTTGCTTCCGTAGAATATGGTGTGAAAACTGTCCATGGGTAACAAAAGGGACAGGAAATATGTTACCCTTGAACCTGAGAGCACTAAACTCATGGTGAAGCGCAATAAAAACAAGCATTTGCAATGCAATAGGACTCGCATTTACGCAAGACCTATTGCATTTCAAATGGGAGTGAGGGCGGGCGACAAGGCACGAACGGGGAGGGGTGAGGGGGCGTAAGCATTACATTTACAATGCCAATAGCTTATACTCTCGCAAATGCGAGACCTATTGCATTGCAAATGCTTGTTATTGTTTGGATGGGAACTAGTTTTAAGGTAACTGTCCTTGGGAGGGGGGTTTGGGAGTTTGGGAATATTCATCAGGGGCTCTGGCATGACGCTTGTACTGTATTAGTGGGGCACTGGACATACCATATACCATGGGGTCACTGAACGATTTAAAGTGCATATCGTGGAACGTTAGGGGTTTGCACACCATGAGCCGTCGGCATAAGATCCATACATATCTGGTGCGGAGGGGGGTTCAAGTAGCTTTCCTCCAGGAAACGCATATCACGGGCTCAGAGGGTCTTGCACTGCAGCGCAGATGGAGAGGTCAGGTTTTTCATACCTCGTATTCTGCCTTTGCACGAGGAGTCTTGGTGTGGGTCAGAGCTGGGGTCCCCTTTCAACCTGTGCAGCACATTGTAGATCCGGAAGGGCGTTATGTACTGGTACAGGGTAGACTCGATGGGAGGGACATCACGCTGGGCATTATCTATGCCCCTAATACTGAACAACAGGCCTTTTTTACTTTATTGTCGGGGACACTGGCGTCCTACTTGTCTGGTACAGTGATGCTGGGAGGTGACTTTAATTCCATTACGGATGTCACCCTTGACAGGTCTCACCCCCCTCTTCCTGTAGCACCAATTAATAAGATCGCTAGGGCTCGAAGTGCATGGCAGTCGAATTGGGGGTTGTTGGATACATGGAGGGAGCACCACCCACATGAGCGAGACTACTCCTTCTCAGCGCTTCATGAGTTGCACGTTAGATTAGATGCGATACTTTGTTCCCCTGACATACACACGGCGGTCCAGCACAGTGAATACCTGACCAGAACACTCTCGGATCATAATCCCCTGTTGCTGAGACTTCGTTGGTCCCCACCGCACCCAGCGATCCCGACATGGCGATTAAATCCGGAGCTACTGGAGGACCCGGTCTTCCAGGATGCAATAGGAACTGGGATGACCCAGTATTTACAGGAGAATGCAGGTACAACGTCCTCAATGGCAGTGGAGTGGGACGCTTTTAAAGTGGTGGTGAGGGGACTCTGTATTGCTAATATGATTGGGGTACGAAAAGTTCTCCTCCAGGAGATGGACACCGCGGACCAGCGCTTGCGAGACTTGGAGCGTGATCGCCCAGAACATCCAGCTAGGCAGGAGGAGCTGTTAGCGGCCCGGGAGGCAGTGGCAGTGGGGGTTGAGAAGCTGCGATGTTATGATTATAAGAAGTATATGGTGCGCGCCCACGCAGAGCGCGACAAATCTGGCGCGTTGCTGGCGTGGCTAGCGAACCCCGCGAGGCAGGCGGTCCCTATTTTGGCACTCTGCAAACCAGTGGGGAATGCATGCTACACTCAGCAGGGCATTAATCGCATTTTCTCTGACTATTATGAGGAACTTTATTGCAGTAAAGTCTCCTTGGACGAGGATCGTCTAGAGGGGATTTACCGGCCCTTGCCAGAGCGGAAGCCGATCTGTTGGGTCAAGACATCACATTGGGGGAGGTACGAGGTGCAATCAAACATATGGCGCGGAAGAAGACTCCAGGGGTGGACGGTTTGCCGATCGAATTTTATGCATCTTATGTTGATCTGTTGGCCCCTAGGTTAGTGGCCCTCTATAATGGTTCACGGAAGGTGGGCCGGCTTCCTGCCACGACGCGTGAGGCGCTTATCATACCTCTGTTGAAGCCTGGGAGGCCCCCCTCGGACAGGACCGCCTATCGTCCACTCTCCATGCTTACCACCGACTATCAGCGTGCAACGTTCGTCGCCTGCTCCGTGTTTTGGAGGCCGATACGTACTCGTCACATACTGCTGCCATATTGTCGGTTGATATCGAAAAGGCCTTTGACAGCCTGGAGTGGCCTTATTTATTTCAGGTACTGCGTGCCTTTGGATTGGGGGAGAGGTTTGTGACCTGGACGGCTTTGCTATATAGGGACTCCACGGCTAGAACTAAGTCTGGCGGTCTGATATCGGCTCCCTGTGCGGTGCGTAGAGGGACTCGTCAAGGGTGTCCTCTATCCCCGCTATTATTTGCACTGGCCATAGAGCCACTGGCGGCCCAGGCCCGAACAGGGAAGTGGTTCAGGGGGCTCCAGGTGCATGATGATACCCATTATATTGCGCTTTACGCGGATGACCTCCTACTGTTCCTAGCCGACACCCGGGAGGCTTTGCTGGGAGCGAAGCGCCTGCTTCAACATATTGAGGAAATGGCAGGTCTGGGAGTGAACTGGACAAAATCGTGCCTGTTCCCCACCTCCAAGACAGCTGAGGGTCCTCGGTCTACGGAGGCTGTAAAATGGGAGTATACCTGTATAACGTATCTGGGGACGCGTATCTACCATGAGCAGAAAGATTTGGTGGAGGGTAATATTGGCAGGGCTATACGGGGTCTCCAAGGCAGTATGGACTTTTGGCAGACGTTGCCGTTGTCCCTGATAGGGCGGGTGGCGCTCCTCAAGATGGTGGCACTCCCCAGGCTGCTATATTATTTTCGGACGCTTCCTGTTTGGCTCCCTGCGTCGATTTTTAAGAGGCTTCAACAGATGGTAACGGGGTTTCTCTGGCTTTCTGGCAGGCGACGTGTAGCTTTGCACACTCTGCTACATTCACGGGGGGAGGGAGGTCTAGCAGATCCGGACTTCGAGTCTTATTACTTGGCGGCCCAGCTGCAATGGCTTACTCAAGCGGTGGCTCGGGAGTTCCGGGAAGTGGGAGATGCTGCGGGGGGACTGATTCCTGCCTACTTGCTATCTAGGATTATTTTACAACAGCTGCTTCGCCTTAGGGATCTCCCTGGGGACGTGCAGACTTTTCGGTTGTGTTGGAATAGGAGCCAACAAAGGGCGCGGATCGACTGCCCGTACGCTCCAGAGATCCCGTTGTTGATGTGCCAGCAATTGCCTCATGGGGGCAATTGGTCGGCGCTAACGGGGTGGTGTGCTTTGGGATTGACAGCGGTGGGAGATTTGTATGAAGATAACGTTCTGATGCCTTTTGAGGCCATTCGTGAGCGCTTTGATCTCCCTCGTGGAGATTATCTGCTGCATGCGGCCTTGGTGTCGGCTATTCAGCGGCGATGGAAAGGGGGGTTGTCTGAACCTAAGACATCAATGGCTTGCCAGTACGTGGTGCTGGCGGCTGGTACCATTAAAGCTGTTACTAGTTTATATCGTCGGATGACCTATGAAAAGTTGCCCCCCCTTCTGGGGTTGAAGCAAAAATGGGTGGAGGACATGGAAGGGGAAAATCCTGACAAAGTCTGGGCTGAATTGCTTGAGCGCCCATGGAAATGTTCCAGGAACGCCCGATTTCAACAGATTCAATTTTTTATTTTGCACAGAGCTTATCTCACCCCAGTCAAAATTAAACAATATTTTAAAACGCTCGCAGCACCCTGCCCCCACTGCAACGGAGAGGGAGCGGATTTCCGCCATATGATGTGGGACTGCCCCCGGATTGGGCTTTATTGGCGGGAAGTGTTGACAATACTTTGTGATGTTGCGGGGAGGGATATTGAACTTGGTATAAGTCCATGTTTATTACATTGGTTCCCCCATACTTCAAAGACAACAATAACTAGTAAATTTATAGATCTGGGGCTGGTCCTGGCCAAAAGGGAAATTACTGCTCATTGGAAGGCTCAGCGGGGGCCGAGGTTGCAGAGGTGGAAGGCTGAATTTATTCGGTGGGCAGAGTGCGAGACGGTTCTCCGACTGCAAGCGGCTGGTCGAGCTCATAGCGACAAAGCAATGGACTCTGCCCGTGCCTGGGGAGCCTCAACGGAGCTGCTAAAACCCACAGACTCCGATACTGATGTGGACTCTTTGCTTAGTGACTCGCACAACCTGCCCTCCTCACTAACTGTTTAGAACGGTGTTGGAGAATGGGTGATACCTCTATTAGCCTACCAACTGTCCTAAGTTATGAAAGTTTGCTGTGTACCATTCAGTTGCAAGATTATTGTGCTGTGGACACTGAGCTGAATGCCCCGTTATGTCTCAGGCTATCACGTCATGCCGGGGGAGTTGTGGGAGGGGTTTGGTGGGAGGGAGGAGGGATTGTTGCGTGTTGTAGGGTTTATGATTTCGTGCTCATTTTCTTTCCTATGCTCCAGAGCTTCTGGATATAATACCTGTTATTGCCCTGTATCACGTTGTGCCTTGCTACAGAAACGCGAAGGTGGGCCTTGTTATTGGAACACCGAAATGTTCTCCAGTATGGTACTGAGCACTCCCAATTGTATCCGTGGATTAACGGAGAGCCCGTATAGGGAGACATGTGTATTGGGGAAGCTATATGCGAGCGGAAGCTCATGTTTGAATTGCTTTTGATTGATATATGATGGAAATCAATAAACATATTTTACAACAAAAAAAAAAAAAAAAATCAATGCAGGATCGGAGGCCGTATTATGAAAGTGACACAGGTGCGCAACGGGCATTTGCGCCCGCTTTGTGCGCCCCGGGCACTTTGGTATTACAGAAGGGGCCGCAGACGCTTGTGCTGTCCCTTCTGTAATACCAATGGCACTGGCGCATATAAAGTCCCAGCGCTATCTTCAGGGGTGTTCTCTCATTTGCATGGAGACGTGACCCATGCAAATGAGGGAATTCCTTTGCCTCTGTGCCCGCACCATATCACAGACGCGGGCGCAGAGGCAAAGAACCTCTCAGCAGGCGCACTGACAGTGCGCCACCAAAAAGGTGGCACACTGTTAGTGAGGCACTGCGAGCAGACCGCTGGAGGGGGGAAAACGGGTCCTATGGACCCCCCAGACAACCCCTTGCAGGCGGGTGAAGTTGTTGACTGCACCCGCCTGCAAGGGGATCTCTAATCCCCCTTCAAAGTGCAGGCGGGTTGCACTGTGAAAACATGGAGCGGCTTCAAAGTAGCTGCTCCATTTTTCACATGAATGCGCTGCCCCCAGGGCAGCGAGAGTTCATGGCTGCCCTGAGGGCAGCGCATTCATCATAATACGGTGCATTTTCCTTCATTGCTCTGGGCGCACCTTTTAAAAGGTGCGCCCAGCGCAAAGAAGGAAATGCGCCACATGTATAATGCGGCCCCTGCTGTCCACCTTTCCACAACTTCCAAGGATCTGGACACAATTTTTAACAACGAAAGTTTGTTCTCCCTCCGCCACTCCACCCCTGCCCCACATCCTCCTCTAGCTCAGACAAGCTCTTCCCGGAAGCTAAGCTATACAACATTATGACCAGCACCATAGAAAATAAGGCCAGCATTAAACAAAAACGACCCTGGTCATACTAGATTACTGCTGCATTCACTATCACTTCTTCAACTACATCTCTCACTAACACATCTGCATATTACATCTCATTTACAAAATGCCCTGGTCGCGACGACACCTTCAACAACCAGGTCACAAACTTTCTGAACTCCATGCTAATCACGGACCCCAAATGGTGGCAATGTGATATAGAATGATCTTGCTTATGAGGTTATCTGGTGTAATGAAAGCACTGATGGTGCCACTACTCCTTGCTGGAATCAAAATTGGAATTTAGAGAATGTTTTGAAACCTTAACTGAATAAACAAACAGCAAAAGGTAGCTCTGTGTAGCAACTGTGTGGTTCTTATATCAAGCTGACCAATAGGTTCGTGTTTTCAGCTACTAGTCCGTCAGAAATTTTTTAAATTGGTTAATAAAAACTATAAAAGATACAAACATACAATTAAAAAAAAATCTTTGACAGACAATAACATACATGATAACAAATAGTCAATCTCCAGGGATAATTAATTTCAACATCATAAAAACACACGAATAGTAGGAATTCAAAGTGAAAAAATAAGACTAATAAAATCTTGGGCACTGTAACCAATACACATCATCAAATAAACGGAACAGACGGGGGGCGTGACCTGCAGCCGGCTAAGATGGCCACACTCTGCGCGCGCTGCGCTAGCCCCCAGCATATATCCCCCATATAATCCGACATCATCTGTCTAAGTGGGGTCACTGGCTCAGCGAAGCTGCTGAGGAGGCAGCGGGGAGCAAATCGACATCCCCCGGCAGCCTGGGGACAAAGAAGACCACAGTGGAGCGAGACGTGAGGGGCGGCGCGCTGAAGGCCTAAGATAGCGTCAGCCGTGCCCCGCGGCTGACTGAGACCGCTTGCCAACGAGGTGCCGGCGAGGGCGGACGGCAAGACTGACTGGCCGCGTCACCAGAAGAGGCTCCCCCCGCCCAGCCAGCGTGCTGCAGAGGCGTCCGAAGGGCCGGAAAATTCTATCCGGCGCGGTTCCCTCGGGGCCCCGGCTGGAGTGCCTGAAGCGGGCTGCGGTGCCCCGAGGTGGTAAAGAAAAGACGGATCCGATGCCCGGCGGGACAGCCCAGTTCCCAGGCGAGGTACGCCAAAAATGCAAGAAATAACCTGCCCCATATTTTCAACACATGGCCCTATACAAGGGTCCTGAAATTCATCCTCTATCTCTGGAGCAGATCAAGGAAAGAATGAGTGGTTACATCAAGTTTTACAAATTAAATAATCATTTTATTAATTGGATAATCATTTCAACAGTTTATAGAAACACATAACAAAAATAACAATAATTGATAATCAAAAAGACAGAGTTCAAAAGACATATATATATCGTCCCACACACCTATTTCAAACAAAACAATCATATCATCATACATTCCCAGGCTTCATCAAAAAGACTCACACATCAATCACACAACTTTAAAAGAATAATATCAGGTAAAAATTGTGCATAAAGGCCACAAGATGGTAGGATGACAAAGAAATTACAAGTCATCAAGGGGTAGGGTTAGAGGTAATCCAGCTGCCCCCACACGAATAACGCCAACGCGCGTTTCGGTGTGTTGCTCCAGCCGGGGCTACACCTTCATCAGGGCGAAGATGGACAATAAGGGGTGGGACAAAACACCTGCAGATATAAATGAAAAAAACACATGTATAGATTTTTCCTTACAGCATATTCTTATATATATGTATCAACCAAATAATATTTTGAATCAAATCAATACCAAATCCTAAATGAGCTCCAGAGAACCTACAGTCAAGCTAAATAGTTAATATTACAACTGGAATAGAAAGCTAAACATAAACAAAACATCAAAATATACCGAAAGATACTTTTTATTCTAAAGTACCATACGGAGAGTCCTCAGATACATAGACCCACTCATTACCGTAAGGCCAGAATATTGAATAAAGAAGAAAACATAAATAAAAATCATAAACAGAGTGTGGATACCAATAATAAAGAAAGACAACCACCAGATAGTAAAACAAATAAAAACCCATACATTAAGAGTTAAGACCAAGCCACCAAGTGTAAAAGCAAGAATTTAAATGTACTATAGAACTGCCTACCCATATTTATGGCCTCCAAGTATGCCCAATGTAATTGTTTAAAGAACGAGGGCGTGGAGGAAAGAGCCAGCAACGAAGGCTTCTCCGGGACGTTCTACAAAGGGAAAACAGCATACCCAATAAGATACCCTTACCAGAGTGCCAACAGGGAAACAACCCTGCAGATCATAGTCTATGGCATTAGTTTGACGCAACACAAAGACACCTACCAAGATAAAAATACAGAAGATCACGATAGAATTCTTCTTCCGTAGGATTTAGGGAGGTCCTTTTATGGATACCACACACGAAATGATCTCATAAAGAATGGTGGATACAGCCCCTTGCCGCGATTTCAAACAAATCGAAGAAACTCTTTAGTCATTTTTGCGTAGATTCATGTGTCACGGGTCTGAAAAGCACAAGAAAGGGGAGTACGGTTGTCAAGTCCTCAGTCAAATCCCAGAAATCGAGAATAAAACGTCCCATAAACGTTGAATAAAAGAGATCCAAGGGCGCTTGACTAAAGGTAGTTATCCCCAGTGTTGACTAAAAAGGGCAAGGGAATATAGGCGAGGTACGAACAGAGAAAGGAAGCGACCGCAGCAGATTCCGCAGTCACGAACAGAGAAAGGAAGCGGCCGCAGCGGATCCCGCGGTCGCAGCAGTCTCCTGCAGCGGTACGGTCGGTTGCGCACACAAAGGACCGCCACGGCCCTGAAGCAAAACCTGAACGTGAGCCGATGCCTGGTGGATTGCGGTGGTGCCCCCGGGGTCGTGGGCGACTGGGTGGCGCCAAAGGCGGACTTTCATTGCAGTAAAAAAGACCCTCTCTAACAGGAATCTGAAATACATGATGCTATACCCCGATAAGAGTGTTGGCAGACGGGAAATCACATTTCTTCACGGCACCGGAGGAGGCGTGGAGGTAGCTGGAGGGCTGGAAACCGGATGAGCGGCGAGACGACCGGGAGAGGGCGCTCGCCGCAAAAACACAGCTGCCGAGAGGGCGAGGTCCGGACTCCCCAACCAGCCAGGGGCCTGATGCAGATAAGTGACAAATGCTCTGTGGGGTGGTCCCGTGAGGCCCCTTGTTCTTTGGCGTTGGGCAATGCGGAGTTTGGGAGATGGGGGGGCTTTGAAACTTTACCACCAATACTTCACCATCTGATTCGAGACTTTGTCCAGAGACACTCACCGCTCCCTGGTGACTTCTACTGTCTACAGTCTTCAGGGGATTTGGGGGTATCGAACTATCCGTCATAAGCGACATCTTGACTGATGCTGGCGGGATACACACTTCCCTACCACTTTTTGTTGTCATAGGTACACAGTTTGGGCGACAGGCACTCTGCAAGTTGGGGATATGATGGTTCGTAACTCACCAAGCAGGGATGCAGTGAGGGGGGAGTTGGGCAAATTGTTTGTCCATGTTGTTAAATTGCTTAATGTTGCTCATAAAAGATATAACCTATATACAACACATGTACGTACCGAGTTCGTGGCGGGGCAGGGCCGAGTCACAAGTGGAACATGACACACCCTAGTTGGAATCAAAACCAACCTGCATACGTGCATGGACATGAAATGTCAACGGTCTGGGGAACAAAATTAAACATACATTAGTCCTACAGCACATTAAACGCCACTCCCCTGATGTTGTATTGATACAGGAGACACACCTTAAAGGCAGCGAGTATAAAGCCTTAGACCGCTTTGGATATAAGTTAGCGGCTCACTCGATACTCGGCTGGTTCCCGGGGTGTAGGCATCCTGTTGCGAAACTCCTTGCCTCTCACAATCACTAAAATCTGGTGCAACGATATGGGCTGCTCTGTCGCCCTAGCGGGTAGGTGGGAGGGCTGCTCCCTCACTTTGTGCTCACATTACATCCCACCTAAACTGCATGCAACCGTTCTCCCGAAGATTAGTGCACTACCGGTGGGTCTACCCGCAGGCATCCTCTTCGCAGGAGGCGACATGAATGCAGTGATGGATCAGGAATTTGACCGACTGGGTGCGATGGGGTGGCATGCTAGCAAGCAGGCTCTCCCGGGCTTCGTGACAGCGATGGAACTGGTGGAGAACTTACAATACTCACGCAAAACCATACACATACTACTCGGCACGACACGGGTCATTCTCATGATTAGACTACCTCTTCACACGCCAAGACCAGGTAGGAAGCTTTGAGGGGTCGAAACATCTAGCGAGGGGTATTTCCGACCATTCCCCATTAAGTACTACTCTCAGGAGCCCGATCACTAACAAGGCAGAATTCCCCAGGATAGACCCTGGGTACTTCCGTGATCCCGAACTTAGAGGGAGAATCCATATGGAGGTTGACCTGTACTTCAAAGAAAAAAAGGGATCTGTGGAATCCCTGGGAGGCTTTTAAGAAGGTATTAAGAGGACAGGCCCAGGCATTGATAGGAGGGAAGAAAAAAAGAGGAAGCTGCCAAAACTCTAGCCCTGGAGCAAGAGATTCTGACACTAGAGAGGGAAGTAGTTGAAAAACTAGTACTACATCAACAAGATTTGCGGGCTCTGGCTGATAACGGAGCAAGAAATCACGCACTAGCCATACAACATCGGCTTTACGATGTTGGAGACAAGGCCTCCAGGCTGTTGGCTTGGCTAGACAGAAGAGACAGGGAAAGGTGGTGGGTGGTAGAGATTAGAGATGGGGACGGGGTCCATCAGACAACAAATACTGCAATCACCGAGACCTTCCCTTCTTACAATGAGAGCTTACACCATCAACACCACCTTCAGAACAGGTACCTTCCCAGACGACTGGAAGCGCGCAGAAGTCAGGCCCCTGCTCAAGAAGCCCACGGCCGACCCCACTGACCTCAAGAACTACCGGCCCATCTCACTCCTCCCCTTCGCAGCCAAAGTAGCAGAGAAAGCAGTCAACAGGGAACTGACACAATTCATCGAAGAGAACGCCGTCCTCGACCCGTCCCAATCCGGATTCCGAAGCAACCACTGCACGGAGACCGCCCTACTCGCCGCCACAGACGACATCCGCACAATCCTGGACCAAGGCCACTCCGCAGCCCTCATCCTCCTCGACCTGTCTGCAGCCTTCGACACCGTTTCTCACCGCACACTAGTCACCAGACTAAACGACTCCGGAATACAAGGAACTGCCCTAGACTGGATCCGATCGTTCCTCACCGGAAGAAGCCAAAGGATCAGACTACCGCCCTTCCTCTCCGCCCCCACGGAAATCACCTGCGGAGTCCCACAGGGGTCATCACTGAGCCCGACCCTCTTCAGCATCTACATTGCCCCCCTCGCAGCCATCGTCCGACAATGCGGCCTCAACATCGTATCCTACGCCGTCGACACTCAGCTCATCCTCTCCCTCACCAGAGACCCCACCACCGCAAAACACAACTTCCAGAGAGGAATGCAAGACGTCGCAGTCTGGTTGACCAACAGCTGCCTAAAACTCAATGCCGATAAGACGGAAGTCCTCGCCCTTGGAACCACCCCTTCAGCATGGGACAGCACCTGGTGGCCCTCTGCCCTCGGAAGCCCACCCACCCCCTCAGACCACGCCAAAAACCTCGGCATCGTACTCGACATGAACCGACAGGTCAACGCCGTCACCTCCAGCTGCTTCAACACCCTCCGCATCCTCCGCAAGACCTTCAAGTGACTCCCCCCTGAGTCAAGGAAGACAGTCACCCACGCCCTCATCACCAGCAGACTGGACTATGGAAACGCACTCTACGCCGGCATCAACAAGTACCTACTCCGCAAACTCCAGACAATACAGAACACCGCGGCCAGACTAGTCCTCGGCATCCCCCGGCACGAACACATCAGCCAACATCTGCGGAGACTCCACTGGCTTCCCGTGGAGAAGAGAGTCACCTTCAAAATCTTCACTCACGCCTACAAATGCCTACACAACAACGGACCCAAATACCTCAACGACAGAATAAACTTCCACGTACCCAAAAGACCTCCGATCTGCCAACCTCGCACTGGCCGAAACCCAGCGAATCCACAGAGCCAGAGCAGGCGGAAGATCGTTCTCTCACATTGCAGCCAAGACCTGGTACGAACTACCGGCAGACATCAGACGCGCCCCCTCCCTGAACACCTTCAGGAAGACTCTCAAGACCTGGCTCTTCGGCTGAACGGATCTGCTTATACCCCCCCAGTGCCTGGAGACCCTCACGGGTGAGTGGTGCGCTCACAATTCCCTGATTGATTGATTGATACCCCAGTCAGCTCTAGATCTGAAAGAGACTGCGAGGAGTTAAGAGACTTCTCGCTCCAAATGCTCACTACAGACGTGAGGGGCGCCCTAGAGGCCGACCTCACGGAAGAAGAACTATTCAACGCCCTCAGATCACTAAAATCAGGGAAGGCAATGGGCCCAAATGGGCTACCAGTCGAGCTGTTCAAGAGCTTAACCACCAAAATCATATCACCAATGGTCAATATGTTTGAAGAGGCAAGGGAATCTGGCTCTTTGCCTGAAGACCAATGCACATCGACGATAGTGGTAATACATAAGGCAGGCAAGCCTCCAAAGAGCTGCAGTTCATACAGGCCGATCTCACGCCTGAATGTAGAGGCGAAGCTATTGGCTAAGGCTCTAGCAAACAGGCTTGTGGCTGTCCTTACTGGCATCACACACATAGATCAATCTGGCTTTATGCCGCACAGGAGCACCCGTCACACCCTACGAAGGCTATATGGTGTCCTGCACATGACGGACGCCCTCTCGCCCCACCAAACAGCCCTGATTGCCCTAGATGCCTCAATGGCATTTGATAGTATAGAATGGCCCTACCTGTTCGCTGTGTTGTCAAGACTGGGCTTCGGCCCAAAGTAGTTCTGAGCCTGGGTGGGACTGCTCTACCAGGTCCCACTGGCGAGGGTGAGAGTCAACAGGGCGTTGTCAAGACGCTTCGCACTGCGCAGGGGAACCAGACAGGGTCATAGGGGCTCTATATAAGATGATTACATTACCGCACCTCCTATATGTTCTCCAGAATACCCCTTATCCAATCCCAGAAACATTTTTCAAACAAGTAGCCCAGGAACTCCGAACCCTTACCTGGCAGGGATGTGCACCACGTATTGCCCTGCATAAATTGCAGAGAGGAGACTATGAGGGTGGTCTGGCAGTGCCAGATATTAAACTCTACTATTGGGCTTCACAACTCAAGGTAATAAACGACTGGGTCTACACAGACAGACAGGAACCAGCTTACAAAGTAGATACAGAAGTGATGCCAAACGGAAATTGTGAACATCTCCTATATGCCCGAAAGCCACATCCAGACTGGCCTATACATGCTGCAACAGTAATAAAGTGCTGGAAGGAGGCGAACAGACAGTTGGGCTGGCACACCAGGCTGACAGGCATGATGCCTTTGTGGTTGGGGGACCAAGTGAAGGAAGAGACCAATCTGAAGGGCCTCGCGGGGTGGCAGACAATAAGCATCGAACACCTGCAAGATGTGTGGAGAAATGGGGCACCCCTCCCTTTCGAGGACTTGAGACAAGAATATGAACTGGCGCCATCCCAGGGGTTTCCCCACCTATAATTTATGCATGCCTTACGAACACACATAAAACCGGGCACAGTTCTTCCCGACTCTTCCCGTCTAGAAGACCGACTATTAGTAGACACCATCCCTGAAAAAGGGACATCAACAGTATACCGGAAACTACTAAACAACATGCCAGACCCATTGACCCCCCCTAAGAGTTGCTTGGATGGACGATCTAGGCAATATTGACGATGAGGAATGGACAGGCACTTCAGAGTCCCAGAGAAATAGCGATCCGGGCAAGATTCAGGCCAATACAGCTTAGAATCCTACATCGCTCCTATTACCCCCGCACATGGCTACATAAATGGGGAAAGGCAAAGACGACACAGTGTGTGAGGGGTTGTCAGCAAGAGGGATCCTTTTTCCACAGTTTATGGGAATGCCCAGTGATCGTTGCATTCTGGCGAGCGGTGACGGCAGTGATGTCGAGAGTCTTGGAGCTAGAGGTGCCTGTAGACGCTAAGTGGCTGCTACTGATGATCAAGGGAGAGTAGGACTGGCCCCGACACAATAGGCTCTGGCTTGCAATAGCGACAGGGGTAACAAAACGAAACATAGTGTGACGATGGGGGGGTGTCCCTCCCCCCGTCGGTTGTGGAGTGGGAGGCTAATTTGGACTGGTGTCAGCGGGCATTAGAAGTAATATATAAAGGCAGAGGAAGCATCAAAAAGTGGGAGAAGAAATGGGCTCCTTAGCGTGGATACAAGGGCATGTAAAGAGTACCGAAAACCGCCCCTAACACACTCCCACTCCCATCCAACAACGTAGCGAGGCACAATGAGATTGACTCACACCTTATGTGGTCCAAAATATAAGGTAAAAAGCCTTTAATGACTCTTGTGCGGCTATTGTTGCTCAACCCCACTAAGCAATACTATAAAATGTGGATTCATAATTGGGAATGTGCTTGTATACACTTTCAGCGATGTGATGTGTTATGAGCTTGTTTAATAAAAAGAATCGAAAACAAATAAACAGAACAGACATGCAGTATTTCCGAATACCATCAACCCCTTCTTTTTCTCAAGCTACAGATAAATTATACAGACGTATTTCGACATAGCTGCTGCACACTTATTCTACAGTCCCAACAGAACCACATATGCTATAGGATAGACTAATATGTCGTTGAATACAATTAGAATGTTATTCCAAAAACAACCCAAACATGAATGAGACAATTTCCAAACTGGACTACTGGAATTTCTTCATAGAAGGCTTTAAAAGAAAGAGCTGGTCCCCACTGTGTCAAAAATCTGATATCAGTTACAGATTTCTATGGCCCTCACCACATCTTTCATTCTGTATAGGGAAAAGAAAACACATACTGATGGAATACACAGTAGGGCATGGCGAAGAGCATGGCATTCCTAAAGGATGAAAGAACGGATGTCAGGTCAGCATGTTGCTACTAGCTCAGATATCTTCATGCCAAAGGCGAGCCTAAAGCAAGCCAGTCTGTGCCCGTCGGCACCCTTCCGGGTCCATGGGCCATGGATGCTGCCTTTATTTCATCCGATAAAGTAACTTGCACACGTGGCCAACTGCTGGCACTTCACTCTTTACCGTCAGCTTCTTGTATGCTCGCCATCGACTTTAGCTTTCCATCACGGTCTTGAAACAACTGCAGATGGTTAGTGCAGCTCGGATGGAGTCTTCACCAGTTATGCCCTAAATCCTCCAGGCATCTCCTACCCCCTCCCCTGTAGATTGGTGCTTCCATCTAGCCAATCGTCGCTCCATGGTCTCCCACAAGCTCGATATATTCGACCACCTACTCGAGGCTTGTCCGGACGCACTGTTTCTCACTGAGACATGGCTGTCAGAGGTCTCTGGGCTTGATGTTGCTCATGCTCTCCCCCTTGGCTACCGCATCGTAAGGCTAGACAGACAGGCTAAAGATGGCGGTGGAATCAAGATTGTCCATAGGGAATCGCTCAAATGCACTTTATCTCTGTCCACTATTCCCAATTGTGAGAGCTTGGCTTTTTCTTTAACTCTATGCCCCACCATTTCTTTGGTTGGAATCCTCCTATATAGACCCCCAGTCCCCCACACTCAATTCCTTGAAGCTCCACCAGCGGTAGTTGCCAGGTTAGCTGTGGATAGGCCTAATTTTACTTTACTCGGACATTTTAATCTCCATATGGATGACCTGCATGACAGTGCCTCTAAATGTCTACTGCACGATATGGTCTCCCTACAGCTTTTTCAGCTAGTAGAGGGCCCTTCTCATGATAAGGGTCATACCATTGACCTTGTTTTTAGCAATATCTGGAACCCTCAGGATCATACCCAACTCTACCTTGACCTGGTCAGACCACTTTCTTATTCCTCTCACCCTCCTCATGTCCTCCCCTCCCGTCACTCTTTCCCCGGCCAAACAGCTGAAACGATCTTGGGTCAAACTCAATCTGGAGAATTGGTTAGAGGCCCTGGAAGCCTCTAAACTGGATCCCTCGGATAATGTTGATCTAGCAGCCCACCAGTTCAATGAGTGGATAGCAAAAAGACGTCCAGCGATCCCACAAATCCCCCTGGTTCACGGCACATTTAATGTCTTGGAAAAAAGAATGCAAGAGTTTAGAAAGAAGATGGAGGAAGACCTATGATGTGATAGGTAAAGCAGAATATAGAAACATCAGGATTTATCATGCAGAGATGAAATTGTCTCAAGCTGCGTTCTACTCCACAAAAATCATAAACTCTTCCAATTCCCCTAAAGAGATTTTTAAGATTCTCAAGACATCACTGAACCTATGGCAGTCAGCCCTACTTCCGTGGCTTCGGTTGAGCATTGTGATAAATTGGCTTCTTTCTTTCTTTCTGAAAATAAATCAGCGACATCTACTCCTCGTTCCTGGACATTGCTGATCCGGCTGACTTTTGTCCCAGTGATCCTTCTTCGGACGCACAAGAGTATTCTTATTCGGTCTTTCATGGCCTCACTATGTGATTGGTAAAGGATCTCCTAAACGCTGTAAAATCAGGTTCGCCCCCAAATCCTGCCCCTCTCCACATCCTCCATCAAGAGTCTGATGGCATTGTCCCTGTATTTACAGGACTATTAAACCTTTCCTTGTCCTGGGGACAAGTTCCTCACCAGTGGAAAAATGTAATTGTCAAGCCACTTTTAAAGAAACCTAACCATGACCCTTCCAATCGGAGTAATTACAGGCCTATTTCCCTGCTATCTGGCGTTGCAAGATTCAAGAAAAACATGTCTACAAAAGTGTTTTGTGCCTTCCTCGAATAGAAGGAACTCCTTCACCCAGATGGGCTTCTGCCCACTACACAGCACTGTAACAGCACTGTTGGCGGTGGTCGAGGAACTTAGGGGGCTCCTGGATCAAGGAGGATCTGCAGCTATTATTCTGTTAGACCTCAGTGCAGCATTCAATACCATGGACCATCTCACTCTCTTGCAGAGACTTTCTAAAGTCAGTATTGTGGCCAGAGCATTCGACTGGCTCCCCTCCTTCCTGGAGAATTGCACATTCCAGGTACAGGACCAGTCCTGTTTTTCAGCCAGTTTCCCGCCCTGGTGTGGAGTGCCTCAGTGCTCCTCCCTGAGCCCCACTTTGTTCACTATCTATCTACGTCCCCTTACTGATATTGTTCAATCCTATAGGCTGTTGTTGGGCTCTTATGCGGACGGCACCCAGTTGGTTATGTCAATTTCCATTGACTCTAGCTCAGGCCATCTACCTCTGGATCCTTATCTTCAGGAAGCAGCCAACTGGATGGCTGGTTGTAAATTAAAACTTAATGAAGACAAAACAGAAGTCATGCTGTTGTGCAATATTCTCAGCAGTTCTGTTCTGAGCCCACTCCCAGATTGTCGGAGCAAAATGCCCACTTTCAAAAATTCAATAAAAACCCTTGGGATATGGCTTGATTCGTGTCATAGCATGGACCATCAAGCCAAAAAACTTGCTGCCAGCTGCTATGGAATCCTGAGATTGTGGCAGAAGGTTTTTAACCTCCTGCCTTTCACCACCAGAAGAGTGCTCATTCAGGCTCTTGTGTTATCCCAACTTGACTATGGGAATGTCCTGCTTTTAGGCTCACCCCGCTATGATGTCAGGAGACTGCAGATTGTGCAGAATGCTGCCGCACATCTCCTGACAAACATTTTGAAACACCAGTCACCAAGGCTCTGAGAGATGTACACTGGCTTCCAGTGAAGCACCTTGTAGTGTAGTTCCTATAGTACCCCTGCAGGGCCTGCGCTTTTGGATAACATACACTGTGGGCCTGGTGGTAGACTGATTCTGTGCACCCCCACCGCGTATGTTAGCCTGTTTGCATTAGCTAGCTCACAGTGCCACTAGAATCTCCTTTTTATCAGAGAGATTCGTTTTTTGGCAACCTCAGAACACGACAACCTTGATTCCTCAGACTCGTGGAAACAATGTACTACTTTTCGCTCAGTCACTCGTGTTTGCTCATTTGGTCTCAGAGAGTTACACAGAAGAAACAGTCGAGCGGGTTTACAATAAGAATTTATTGCACAGTTGTTCTTCTAGTATAAAATATATGTGCTGCGACAACTGTTAAACAGTAGCAGAGATATATGATCAGCAGTACAGTGAATAAGAAAGGATAGTACAGTTCTACCATTTTGCAATAGTCATGAACATTTTGCAATATTCATGAACATATACATGAATATAAAATAAATTTATAAAATAAAGCGCATACTCCTACGATGCCTGTCTAGATGTACCCAAGTGTACCTAGCATGTGAGTAGGTGCGAAAGAAGGCAAGAATCCCACTAGGATTTAGTCAAACCCCATTACCTGAATAATGAGAGTGTGGGACCTCGTCCTCGTCTCGAGTTGGACACCCCGCAAGGGATGATTAGACCACTGTCAGCTGGAGCGACTGCATGCAGGAGCCTCAGCGTCTCTGGTCAGTGTGTCGGCCTGGAAGTCTCGGTTCCCTCTAACTACTGATAGCAAGAGGTGCTGTATTTATACAGAAAAGTATGGAGTCCCTTTGTCCCTTGTGTCTTGTGATAGCCATTGTTGGGTATGAAGATGACGTACGGGATGAACCGGTTACGTAGATGTTTATGCAGGTAGATTCTAGCCCCTGCCTGGTTTCCTAGAACTCTTATGAATAATTAATCATACTGGATGAGCACATCGAAGATGGTATAGGAGGTCATTGTTCAGGAAAAACCCTCCTTCTGTACCCAAACCACAGTCTAGATAAGGTTCAGCCCTCAGCGCCCGTTATTGTGGCGAATAGGGAACTAATGTAGGTGAAAGATTATGCCTATATTAGGGCATCTCAAACTATGCCTGTATTAGGGCATCTATATGAAACATAACACCCACTCCTCTTAATAGTCAACAATAATAAACAATGACAGCAAACTACTAAGTCATTGTAGTGATGAAAGGAGGCAGGATAGGTTCAAAGGCTTTATTCCATAAGAAGGCAGAAATGCAGAGAAACAGGCAAGCGCCAGGCAGAACGGCTTCCAGTCCAAGGCACCAACTACCGCTCAATGCCCTGGACTGGAACCCTCATGACATTACAGAATGATCTATGGCTCGCACTGCCCACGAGCCATTAAAGGAAAATGCCACACAAACCAAAGTATAAATAACTACAATAAAGTGCTACACAACACATCCCCCCCTCTTTAGGAACAAGTAAAGGGTAGGGGCTACATCAAGGAATATGGGAGAGGTACCACAAGGAGGGCGGGTACAAAAGAATGATGAAGGGAAAGGGAAAAACATAAGATGGAAACATTGCATAAATATATATAAGTTACATAACATTCTTTCAACGATCCCGGAAGGACTCTCCTCCTCTTACTGTAAACACTGATATCATCATCAGCACCAGAATTAGTGCACTCATGAATAGGTTCATCAATATTAGAATTACCAGCTCCCGAAGACCCATCCCCCCCCGTTAAAGAAGAGTCTGAAACACTAGGGGTGGTATTTGTGGTAGATAGACCTAATTCCATAGTGTGACCTGCATGAGTGACATCTGAAACTTGGTAACCATCAGAACCCAAATGAGACTGGAGAGTACTATTGTCAAAATAATCCTCCACCCACTCAAAATTGGATGAGTTTTCAGGCTGTTGACTGCCCTCAACACACTGTTGGCCAAAATCAAGAGCAACATTCTTGAGATTCCAAACCCTACCATCTCCAAGTCTAATGGAATTGCGTAGAACCTCCACTACCTGTTGCAGTGGTTCAAATTTGCTTTCACCTTTGGGGACCTTAACCGTTTTTTTTTATGCGAACCCAATCACCCACCATAAGTGGAACATGTTTGGTGCCATGACATTTATCATAGTATTCTTTACTTTTCATATGTACAGATTCGAAGTTTCTTTTTACATCGATAGGGGACCATTGTTGTACTGTGCCTTCCAAAAGCCAACCCGGGTTAAACTTACATCTGGGTGTCCTCCCCCTCATCATGACGAAAGGGGATAATCCCGTGGTGGTTTGAGTTGTAATTCTGTAAGCCCAAACTGCTTTTTGTATCTCTAATTTCCAGTCTAAACGTTTGCACATAGACGCTTGCATAACACCTTTAATCACTCTATTAAAGCGCTCTACAGTGCCATTTCCACTTGGATTATATAGTGATGTAGTTTTGTGCTTCACACCGCACCTCTGAAAATAGTCCTTGGCCATATTCGACATAAATTGTACACCATTGTCGGTTAGCACGCAAACAGGCAACCCTTCTAGTACAAATATCTTGTCTAAAAATTCTAAGACAAGATGTGTGTCAACTCTTTCCACAATCTCAACAACAGGCCACTTAGTGAAAAGGTCAATTGCAACAAGGCCATACTCTTTCAAATCCCCCACGGGTCCAAAAATGTCAACTGCAATAGTCTCCCAAGGAAGACTGGGAATTAACCCCTCACTCATTGGGGGTCTCAACATTTTTAAAGTCTTATCTGCAGAGCAGCAAATAGAGCACCCTCTCACAAACCTTTCAACGTCATTATCGACCCCAGGCCACCAAAAGATTCCCTTAACAATCAACTTTGTTCTAATGATGCCAAAGTGGCCTTCGTGGCATAATTGTAACACCTTATTGCGTAAGGTCTTAGGAGGAATAATTCTGTCACCTCTCATCAATAAGTCTCTGTCCAAAGATAACTCCATACGTACGTCCCAGAAGGGTTTCAAATCACCACCAATGTTATGTTTCTTAGGCCATCCTTTACAAATATAAACAGAAACCATTTCCAACTGATTGCCCTTACGTTGCTCATCTACGCACTCAGTTTTGGTGATGGCCGGAGTACCAGAATCATGAATGAAGGCTATACTGAAATTTCCCCAGGGATCGTCCACACATTCTTCCAAGGGAATAGGTAGCCTAGACAAACAATCGGCTACCACATTGTCTTTACCTGGTACATAAATGATCTTGTAAATATATTCTTTCATCCTCATTGATATCCTGGCCAACCTCGCGGAAGCCCCCACACTACCTTCAGTGGTAAGAATGCGTACCAAAGGTCGATGATCAGTGCGGACAACCACAGGCTTCCCCCAAACAAAGGCACGGAAATGTTCCAAAGCCCAGGCGCAAGCCAAAGCTTCCCTTTCAATGATAGGGTACTTGCTCTCAGCAGGGGATAAAGCTCTTGAGGCAAACAAAATGATTTTCTCCCTACCATCTCTCCCTTTTTGCGAAAGGACTGCGCCCAAACCTTTGTCACTTGCATCCGTAGTCAACAGGCATTCTAGGTTGGGGTCAAAGCTACTAAGAGCATTGACACGTTGTAAATCAGCTTTGATCAACGAAAATTCTCTCTCGCACTCACTTGACCATTCAAACTGAACATTCTTTTTAAGGAGAGAACGTATATTGTAAACTTTGCATGCAAAATTCGGTATAAACTTAGCACAATATTCCGCCATACCCAGAAAGGATCTAATTTCTTCCTTAGAGGTGGGAGCAGGTGATCCAACAATAGTGTTTATAAGTGAAGGTTTTGGCCTCACACCCTCTTCACTTATAATATGCCCTAAGTATGAAACACTCCTCTGTGCAAATTTACATTTTGAGAGTTCAACTGTTAAGCCAGCACCCTGTAGTGTCCCAAGCACTTCATTCAAAACAAAATCATGTTCTTCTTTTCCACTAGCGGCGATCAAGATATCGTCTTGAAAAAAACATACGCCCTTCATTCCTCCAAAAAGTCTGTGCATCAACCGCTGAAAAACGGCAGCGGCCGATGCAAGGCCAAAAGGCATACGCCTAAATTGGTAGCTCCCGAAAGGCGTAATGAAAGCCGTAAGTCTTCTTGATTCAGGTTCAAGCATGACCTGATGGTAAGCTGTGGAAAGGTCTATGGTGGAAAACCAGGTGGCTCCCCTTAGAGAAGACACCATCTCATTAATTCTTGGCAGGGGAAATCTTTCAATAACAATATTATTATTGAGATGGCGCAAATCAATACATAAACGGATTTTTCCGTTGGGTTTCCGTGCAACCACGACCTGAGAAATCCATTCTGAAGTGTTAATCTCTTCAATGACCCCCTTGGATAATAAACCCTGTAATTCCCTGTTGACTTCATCTCTTATAAGCATGGGAATGGGTCTCACCTTATGCACTTTGGGTTCTGTATCCTTTTTGAGTATAATCCTGTGTTCGAACCCTTTAAGTGCTCCTAAAACCTTCCCAAAGACAGTAGGAAATTTGTTTTTTAAAACCTCGCCTAATTTACTGGTCTCATCCATTATAAGTACTTTCTCGTCACTATTAGGATCCAGTATGATGTGCAAATTTTTCTGATCTAACCAGCCTAATACCGAAGATCCTAGCTTGGCAACATACAATTTCCCTCTGGCTGACCTCCCTTTAAAAAGGAAGGTGAGCCATCTGAACCCCAGCATGTTTATCTTCTCTCCAGTGAAACTTACCGGGTTCACATCTGAAACGTTCAAATGATGCCCAATTTTTCCCACAAACTTTGTTTTCCAAACCTCTTTGTTTACAATAGTATATGGTGATCCTGAGTCGGCATAGACATTTACAGTAACACCACCTAGGGATAACTCACATACAGGTTTACCTTTCAGTGAATCATCCTTAACATTCAAACCAAAATTGCCTTGCAAATTCTTAATACAATTCTCATCTAGATGCTGGTTCTCTTCAGTACCCTCCTCTTCGTTCCATATATACTTCACATTGTTACGCCTACAGCACATTTTGCTAAAATGACCAAAAAGACCACATATGCCACATTTCTTCTTTAAGGCAGGGCATTGTTTGCTAAAAGCCAAATGTTCTCTACTGTCGCAGCGATAGCATCTTCTGTCTTCTGGTCTCCTGTCTCTCCCTAAACTCCTTTGGTGTTGGTTCCACCCCCGTCCAACAACTTGTTGAGTTTGGCTTTTAGCAGGATTCTGTAATTTATAAATGCCTCCAGAAGCATTCAGTGAGTCTTTCTCTGACTCTTTAATTACAGTAGCACATCTCCCTGACATTTCGGACTTTCTCATTATGGCCAAAACATCCTCTAGTGGTGCATCTCCATTCACCCATAAACGATCCTGTATAGGAGAATTGTTATTATGCACGACCAACTGGTCACGTACGAAATCGTCATGGAGGTCCCCAAACTTGCAGTCAATTGCCAATTTTTTAAGGTCATCAAGCCACTCATCTACAGGTTCTTCCTTATTTTGCTTCCTTTGGAAGAACTTATGTCTCACTACGCCAATGCATACTTTAGGAGCAAAATATTTATCCAGGTCTTTAAGTGCACATTGAAAAACATTTATGGCAGTATCAGTAATTTTTGGCATGCGAGAATATGTTTTTAATCCCACAGGGCCCAAAGAGTTGAGAAGTATTTTTTTCTTTTGTTCCGGTTTCATTTTCCCTGCCTCATCAATAGCACATATGTAGTTCACAAAATACTCCTTCCACTCCAACCACATGATGCTAGGCTGAGAGCCTGTAGTCCAAAATGGATGAGGAGGACTAATAGAGAAATTCTGTTGTGCCATGGCTTGCTCCACACCTCCAGCACCTAGATCTCCATGTTCCATAAGTAAATGAGTTAAATGTTTACAATCAAATGAATACTGTTCACTTTTAAAGTCACGATGCCCAAAAATACAAGAATGCCAAAATGGATAAAAAAAATATACAATTATAACGTAGCAGTGTCCCGACTATCTCACCTGTTTCTGCATAGAATTTGAAGGTGCTGCCAATAGTATAAGTGCTTCGTTGCAAGAGTTGTAGACGAGCTCCGACACTGCTACGAGCTACGATAAACTCTTGTTTAGTGAATTGCTTAACATTTCCCTTTTTAAAATGGCCGCTACGCAAGGTCACGCAGCGTGACCTTGCGTGATGACATCACCACGCAACTGCCGCAGCTGTGTATGTAGAGACGCGTCGAGAGATCGCGGGGCAGCCTCGCTCTTGGAATTCCGCCGCTGCTCGAAAGATGCAGCCGGTGGCGGTTGCCAACCGTCAAGAATCACCAGATAAAGGTAATCTTACCTTATGGAGCATTTCTAAGCATAGCTGAAATTTCTGAAGTCACCGGAAAAGGTTAAAAGGTCTATTACATCCAGGAATAATATCAGCAGTTAATCCCAAGTGTCTCAAGTTATTAAAAAAAACGGTTTCCTTCAAAACGCTGAAAGGTTGAATTCCGTGGTTCCGTTTCCGTGATCGTCGCCAATTGTAGTGATGAAAGGAGGCAGGATAGGTTCAAAGGCTTTATTCCATAAGAAGGCAGAAATGCAGAGAAACAGGCAAGCGCCAGGCAGAACGGCTTCCAGTCCAAGGCACCAACTACCGCTCAATGCCCTGGACTGGAACCCTCATGACATTACAGTATGTTCTATGGCTCGCACTGCCCACGAGCCATTAATGGAAAATACCACACAAACCAAAGTATAAATAACTACAATAAAGTGCTACACAACAGTCATACTAGGTGGTAGCGCATATAATTGTCAGGGAGTCATATAAAAACATTTTTTAAACTCTAAAAGCATATTTAAAAACATTTCTAAAAGGGAAAAAATGTGTAAAGTCAGTTTTTGAGTTTGTACTGAAGCTAAAGTTCTAGCTGAGTTCATTTATAGAATTTAAAACTTTTACAAGCGTTTTAGAAGGCCATGCTTTCTCTGGCGATAGTGTCAATTTAGTAGGAAATGTTCCAAATTTAATCAGAGTCGAAATGAAAAAGGAAACTCCAAATTCTTTCCCAGCACATTATGAGCCAATTGAAGATTAAGTGTCCTGGCTGGGAGACGCAACATCACAGTCACTTGCTGTAGGGGACGGGAATTGCAATATTTCACACAGTACTTCGATGGAGCACAGATGAAATTCAGTACTGCCCATAGTTGGCATATCGGCAGCCAGTGCTGTAGTCGATACCTCAGTGCCCGTAGTGCTGGTTGTAGCGCTTGTGCTGGTGTCAGCGCTAGTGGTGGCTGAGCTGATGCTCACCCCGGTTGTTAAAGGCACCTGCGGGTTTTCAAGGAATGCAGTCAGGATAGGAATACGCTGGGGACACAGCCGAGCATGGAACCTCAGCGGTTCCAGCCTCGTGTTCAAGTCTGCAGGCGTTTCTGACTCGAGTGCCAGACAGATGTCCAACACGCATTCTTCACCGCAAAACAGGCATCGAAGAACAGGTAAAATGCAGTCCATCCAGACTGGTCTAAACGATAAGAACCAAGAAGCACTCAGTTCTCGTAGGCGAGGCACGCCCAGATGTTGTACCATGCGCTCACGGTATCTACGTTCCAGAAGAGCTTTCGCCATTTCGTTCGTGATTGGACCGTCCATTGCGTATCAGGAAAATAACGATCAGGATTCCAGCTATTAAAAGCAATATCAGAGGTAAACCTCCAAAGATGCTTCCAAATACGGAGTGTATAAAATTTGGGATAACTCTGAGGACTGTTTGGAAGGTGCTTAGAAAACCTGACCCTATGGTCTTAAAGAAGTGTACAATACCGCTCGTATCAGACATGTTAAAGATACGACCCACCATTTCTACGAAACGAAAGGGGCAGTTTGTACGAATAAGTGCTTGTATCTCGGTCGAGGTCCTTGCCACTTGAAGATCAAAGGTTTCTTGAGCGGAGGTTAAGGGTACAGTTCGCTGTAAAAGCATGGTTTTCATTCTGCTCAAAGCGTCAAATTTGATAAAAGATATCTCTAGCGAAGGCCACAAAGGCGCCTCCCTGACTGTACTTGTTGGGGGAAACAATACTTGCATACAGCAAGTAACCCTGGCGTTCACGGTGACCAGATAGGCGATGCCCGGAAGCATGCCACAGCAACCTTGATCATTCAGCATCAAGTAGCTCCCATTTGAGAGTAACTCGAAAACTGGCGTGATCACGGCAGCTGGAGTCCCTTTCATGTGGCAAGACAGATTCGGCACCGAACCATTACAAGCTCCGTGTAAAATAATGTCCTGACACATGAGAGAGCCGCTTAAAGCGTTCCTGCAGTTTGTACCACTCAGGAATACTTCACGATCCCCACTCCGGCATCGAAATCGATATGGTAATTCCCAGGATTCCTTAATGTATTCTTTACCCAATTTCTCATATCTGCCTGCCTTTGCTCAAGGCAATACTGAAACTGAAAGGTCGTGACCGGGAGAGTGATATGGCCGTGGATTAGCCACTCTGTTGATAGTGATTCCGCCACTGTGAATGGTATCCTGTCCAGTTTTTCAATACGCAGCATTGTATATATAGCTCCCCTTTGTGCCATTTCTGTGTATCTGTTAGATTGTATTCAGAAAACAGAGACGTACTGTTTATAAAACGCCAAGGCACAAAGCCTGCACGCAAAGATTGCAGCGTCCAGCTTAATAACATAATAGAACGTAACTGAGATTGGTTGTGTTGTAATATGGCTAAATCCTGTTCCAGTAAGTCGATAGCAGAAGATACAATGTTGCCCAATGAATATATCCTGGAGGTCAAAGTTGTTAAGCCATTATCTACCACAGCTAAAGCTTTTTCTAAGTTTATACGGTCTATTTCCTGTATTCTCTCTGCGGCCTCTTGTTGGGAAATCTTCCAGTTTTCATTATAGGCAGCATATATGCAACGTTTTTGATGTGTTTTCCTGGGTCCTAGTAAAAAGTCCCGAAGATCCATGTCAAGTGAGAGTAAAGGTAAGTGTTGTTTCACTTCTGCAAGTGTTGAGGTTTCTAGCCAACCGAGGCACAACTTCCCAACACTGTAGGATGTCACTACCCCTGGATGTTCTCTCTGTACATAACGTGGGTCTGGCCTATGGATGCGGAGTCCCTCGGTGATGTTCAGGAATCGCTTATGACAGCTATTCGTGTCTAAGGGCCAAACCACCCACTGTTTCCAATTTGGGTCTGTTCTATTGTACTCTAAGATGTCAACCACTGTTGCCCCTTCTTTTGTAGTTGAATTCTGCCACCCCCTATATGTCGGTGTTGGAAACCTAGGGGTGTTTAGGTCCTTGCTCTTGGCTAGTCCAAAACAGGATGTCTGTTGCACAGAATCATTTAAAAAGATCATCTGCTGTGGAATGAGGCATGCTCTAAATAGTGCCTCCGTACCCTGGACTTGCCAGTCCTTTCAACCCCAAACTGATTTTAAGTCACTTTCGTCTTTCCATAGGTCGAAACCCTGTTCAGACAATTGGGCCAAAAAGGAAGCAGAGTAAATCGGTTTAGTGTTTGTCAACATAATTTTCAGTGCTGATATTGGTGCAACCTTGTAGTATTATGAGGCTGGATCTGTGGTGTTAAACCCTGAAAAAGTATGAAAATTTCTGTGCAAACGTTTGTGAACTACTTTTTGGTGGTGTTGGGCAATGTTCCCACTGATGGTACTCAAAAACATTCCTAGGTGAAATGGATTTGTGCAGGAAATGATGACCATAATGTTGGTAACAGTACAATGTGTCATAATCTGAAGACCCCTCTAACATTTCATTATTAGAAAATGCAGCGGTTTTCTCTAAATCAGACAACATATTATCAACTGTTTCATAGTCCCAATCATCAGAAAATGTACTTGAGGTAATGATATCACTTAAAGAAATTTTAAATATATGATTAATTTTTAAAAGTTCAGTCGGACCGAATATATTAAAATCAACCTTGTCCCATACTATACCATCCGGTATAGGAACTGCTGTAATGTTCACTGATGACAAGTCTCTTTGCTCACGATGTGATGATGGATGTGGCTTCAGTAGTATGTTGACCTTTTGGGCTGTGGAGCTTTGTTGAAGATAGCGTCCATTAATAAGCATACTAAAAGTTAGTACTAAGCCAAGCCAGAAGAGAAAAAACAATATCCCAGAAATTACCCAGAGTTCAATCCAAGGCGATACCAGGTATGTCTTTTTTAGAAAGTGAAGAAAGTTCTTTATTTGTTGCTTGAATGGGGTTTTGGCTGGCGTCGTTTCCGGCTCGCTTGGATCCAGAGAAAACGTATCAAAGTTCATGAAATAGCCAGAAACAGTTCGATCAATTGTAGGAATTGCATCGGGATTAGTTGAAATGTTATTTTGCTCTTGACGAGGCATGTTGACGTAGACTTCTGTATTAGGTCGAATTGCAACTCGTGAATTAGTCTGATGTTCATTTTGAATTTGAATGTTTGGTTCAAGTGGAACAAGTTCCACAGCATTGTTGCTTAGTCCTTCATTCCTTACAGGTGGCTCTTCAAACGTGATGAGTCTTTCTGTTTGAACTTCTTGGATTGCAGCTAGAGGAGGGCGTCTGCTACTGTGGAGACCACGAGGCCTACTGCTTATTATTGGCGACACAGTGTGGTTTGATTAAGTCGATTGAGACAAATCTTTTCTCCTTTTTCCCGGCAAGAGGCGGCAAAAGTACAGTTCTTGTTCCTTGTACTGCAAGGACTGGTACAGGTGTTCTGTATGAAGGTCCAAATTCCTTTTTGTCCGCAATTTTCTCTGACCAGATCCCCGACTTTTGGGATCCAGACAGGTCTTGTCGTGTCTGCCTTGACTTCCCCAGTGGCGGTCTGCTTTAGTCGGACATTGCTTTGTTTTGCCCTGAATTGATTTAGATCCTGTAAAACAGCCAAACGATCATGGATATCAAATGGTTTTTCATCCGCCACTGCGCCTTCACAATCAAGATCAGGTACCCACATTTGTGTCCCAAAGAGGACTTTATATGGAGTGACACCCCCTAGAGAGTTTCTTGGTTGGTTGTTTAACGCCCGCTGTACCCCATAAAGGTGTTTGACCCAACTACTGCCCTTGCCTAATACCCTAGCTGTTAAAGATTGCTTTAAGTCCCGGATTTCCTCTCCACAACCAAATTTCCCTCGGGATGGTACGGAGAGGAGTACCGCAATGCTACGCCCATTCCTTCCAGGGCCTCTTTGTAAGCCCGAGAGCTAAATGCAGGGCCACGGTCAGAATGTAACATGCTAACTGCGTATGTGCCGATAAAGACTCGCAAATCTTTTATAACAGTTCGAGCGTCAACCGAGCGCTGAGGCCAGACCTTGAGGAAACTTGAGCTGGACGCACACGAACGGACAACCTAATGCTGTCTAATAATGGTATCTGTACTGGACGTGTTCTGTTGGACCCGGTCATCTGCTTGCAGATATCGCAGTTCCAGACATAGTCTCTAATCTGCCTTCTCATCGCAGGCCACCAGTAACGTTGTTTCAACAAAGAAACAGTCTCCCTAAGTGCCTTATGTACAGAACCTATCCCTTCGTGTGCTGCCACAATTAAACCTAACCTACGATCCATATTTGGTATTACTCTATCCCCCACTCCAGGAATCTGAGCATATGGAATGTTGCTTGCATCTAACTTGTAGGAGTATTTGAGTGGGAAATTTTTAGGTACTGCTGTGCTGCCTTTGCGTGAAGCAATGACAGCTACCATAATCTCACCGTCTATTCTCGTTTTGGAACGAGTGAGTGCAGCTACGGAAGCCGTGCGAACAGCCCCCTTTGCGGCTTCATCAGCCAATGAATTACTTCAACGTGAACGCCATCAAGTTGATGACTCAGTGTATGGATCACATGAGTCCTTGGTAGCTCGTTTTTCAACTCTGCTACCTGTTCCCATAGCATTTTATGCTTAATTGTGCCACCTTTCGCATCTTTATACCTGTTTTGCTCCCAATGGTCTAGGTATTCATTATATGACTGAACACAGTAAAACGAATCGCACACGATTAGTGTGGGGAATTCATGATCCATATTTACCAGTGCCAGTCTCAGTGCTTTTAACTCTGCCAACTGTGCCGTGCAGTCTCCTAGCGATTGCGTTTTTGTGCATCTCGGATAGAACTTTCCATCCTGCATGTGCCCTTTAACGATAGCACACGCTGCGCTGTATTGCTGCTTACTTCCTATGGCCAGTTGAGCAGATCCATCAGTATAAATAATATATTCATACTGATCGAGAGGCAAGATTTCATTTGGTAGAGGATATTCGTGTTCATATTGCAGGAATGCCTGTGTTTTTAAACTTGGATCAAATCTGTATTCAACGTCCGTTGCAGTAAGAGAATTAGCCCATTGTATCCATCTTGGATGTAAGGCTTTCGCATTTGGAATGCTAACCTTTGTAGCAGCTTCCAAAGCCGGTACCGCGGTTACGACAATAATGCGTTTCCCCTGTGCCAGTGCTCTTTCTCTTGCTACAGCGGTCTGAACAGCTGTCATGATTTTCTCTGTTTAAGTGAAACGCATTTCTGCATTTGTGTACAGGTGTGATTTGTATGCGATTGGTACTGTTTCTCCTTCATTGAAGGTTAAGTAAGTTTACCCGCATTGACCCGCAATTATACGGATCACCAAGTGCCGTACGTTTACGCGTGTTTGCAAGTGTTTGGAAGCTATCACGTCTTCCTGGAGTGAACGAAGAATATTAGTATGTTCTTGTGTCCAATTTCTGGCTGAAAAGTCGGGTTTTATTAGGTCATAGAAGGGTTTTACCCTTTGTGCGTAATCTAAAATGTATGTTCTGCCGAAATTTAGGAATCCCAGTACTGATTGTACATTTTTTAATGATTTTGGAGGCTGGAACAGCGCACATTTTTCTAAAAAATTTGCTGCTAGACTTTTCCCTTCACTTGACAGCTCATATCCCAAAAATAGGACATTGAGGTGGGCTATTTTTGATTTTTAAAGTTAAATTTGTAGCCCTCAGTGGCAAATCCCATAATAATGGTGCTTACCCTGGTCAAGTGCCTCTCTAAGTCATCGTCCGTTAGATAAATATCATCAACATAGGACAATGCTTCTTCATCAAATTTTTGAAGTAACTCCGTTACCCTTCCTGAAAATACCCCGGGCTATTCTTATACCCTTGGGGAGTCGACAAAATTGTCGCTGGGACCCTAACGCTGAGAATGCGGTCAAATACCTGCTTTCAGGCGCTATATTTTGGTAGAAAAATCCATTTGAGATATCAAGTGTTGTTTTTGTATTTTTCCGCACAATGTTATTCATTAATGCGGCACTATGTGCATTTTGGACAGCAAATGTCTTTGTGCATGAGTTTAAATGTCTGTAATCTAAAACTAGACGATATGTATTGTCGGGTTTAGAGACGGGAAACAAAGGATTGTTCATTGGAGAGGTACATTTTTCAATGACCCCCTGGTATTCAAGTTGATCTAAGATCTCCTGACCTGTTTTTTAGCTTCTTGCTTTATTGGGTATTGCCTCTGAGCACTAGGTGAAACTTTTAACGGGATCACGTGGTAGGTTGAATCCTCATCCCACCCAGCGTGATTTTTGAACAATGCTGGAGCTTGGACTACTGCCCACTCCCGTGCATATGTATGTTTAAGGTGAACAGGAATATGGTCAGAAAATGCTGGAAAAATTATACTTTCTCCCCTGGGGCACTCCATTACGAATGCTGGCGGCCAATCTTGTTCGGCTAACAGGATGTCATACCCAGACGATAAGTTCTTCAAAAAGAGACCTTTTATTTTCCTGGGCTTGTCCCCCTCCATCCGGAGTGTTATTTCATGTAACTTATGTGGGACGCTCACCCTTTTGTCTGGTGTTTCCATCGTGATGTAATCATTCAAGTCCGCCGTCACCAGAAATTCCTTCAGGTTCTGGCGAGCTATTGTTACTTCTGCAGCACCGTCTAGCAACGTCAGAGCCCATTCCCCGTTCAGAAGTTGTGTCCTCAGAATTCTGGGCATGTCTGATTTTCAGACCAGCAACTTTCTTTTTCTTAAATTGAGGTTTTGATTTTTGCTTATCTTCTTTTTTGGAAGTAAAGTCTGGAGCGCGCTGCTCGTCTCTGGACTGTGTGCGCTCCTCTCTGTGTTCTGACCGTCCTTCTCTCTTTGAGTTTTTCTTCGAGCCCTGAAAGGAACAAGAGGAACTTGTATCAGTATCCTGATACCTGTCAGGTTTCCTAATATTATCCCTATTCCTAAGGTTGTACCTCTTTTCAGAGGGCTCCTGTGGAGGAGACCTACCTCGGGACTGAGATCTGTTGTCTTCAAACTTTTGTTGTTTTTTATTATCCCACTTCTTTAGGTCTCGCCTACGCAGCGCGCATGCGCTGCATAGGAAAAAGACCTGTAGCAATCGCTTTGGTTTTTGTCCCAAAAACGTGCACGCGTTGCATTGCCTTCAATGGCAACGCGTGCACGTTTGGCGATTCCCTTGCGGGAGCGAGCTTGACACCATATGTTTGTAATTAACTTGCAAACACATGGTGCCCGTGGCTCGCTCCCGCAAGGGAAACGCTTTGTGTGCTGCGAGCGGCGTCTGCTCACCAGGCCCGGGCAGGAATACACAGCAATTTCCTGGCTGCAGATCCGAAAAGGATAGCGCAGCATTTCTAAATGAAACAATGTATCACTCACTTTCCAATCTGCATTGTTCCGCCGAATGATGAGGCCACGTTTTGTTCAGGCGGGCGGGTTTCTATTCCGTTCTCTTGCCCTCGCCGCCTCCGTCTCTCCCGGGAGGTAGAGGCTGGCTGGAGGCAGCTCCCATGGCTCAGGTTTGGGGCGGGGTCCGCAGGAGGTTCCCACACTGCGTGGGGCGATGAGGCATGAACGGGGGACACTGAAAGAAAGCACCTTGGCTGCTCGGAGGTTTTCGCCACCGCCTCTCATCACGCTAAGTTGGGCTCTCCTCCCGGGCCTCCTTCCAAACCATGGCAGACGCAGCCCCAGAGGCATCACGCGCAGGCAAAACCAACAAGCATTGGCATAGCCAATAGGTCTCGCATTTACGCCAGTTTCAGCTATTGGCATTGTAAATGACAATGCGTTTTATTTATGTTACAAAACATAAATAAAAGACATTGTCATTTACAATGCCAATAGCTCAAACTCGCGTAAATGCGAGACCTGTTGCATTGCAAATGCTTGTTTTAGAAGAAGTCGGTGTCTGCTTAGAAGTGTCCTTTTCGGGACTGCCCATTAGTTGAGGTTTTACAGCTTTTTCCCCCAAACTATCCCTGCCTAACTCTGCATACGCAGTTTCAATTATTTTGGGTAGTTCATTCTCCTGTTCTAATGGAGAGAACTCCCGTAGGCGTTGGCGGATTGCCACTGATGCTGCTTCCCCTTTAATGTTAGCTAGTATTATGGCCGATACCTGGTCGTAGTCATTTAATAACTTCATCCCTAAGTTCAGGGCAGGCTCTGCTCCGTACTCATTTTGTATTTGTCTTAATACATCTGGTATCACTGCTAATGAAGGAATACCATGCGTTCTGGTATATATGGCAGCAAAGACTGTACCCCAAGCGGTACAATCCTCTAACTGTGGTGTAATCCCCATGGGCAAGCAGATTGTTAACATTCTGTGTTTTTCAAATGGTGTGGTATTTGGGAATACTGGTTCTAACTGGGTTATTTTCTGAGCTACCCAGAAAGGAATTTGTTCAAGTTTTGTGGGCAATTTACCCATTACCGCGTGTAATGTTTGTGGAGTACTTTTAGCAGCTGTGCTCTGTGTAGGAGCTGCATTTGGTGTAATTACTGTTGGTTGGACCGCAGGTGTCCTCATGACGAATTGTGTCATGTTTCTGTAAAGTTTTATCAACTCTGTGTGTTGAAAAAGCAATTCATCATTTGGCATTGTGTCAATGTCAGGATGTGGTGCATAGGTCGCTAATATCGGCCATGTTGCTCTTGGTCTTCCTAATGGACCAAGTCTTACTCTTCTTCTTGAGTGGGATAGGGCGCCATTAAACCAGAAATTATGTTCCTGGTAGGTAAGCGGAATTTCAATCTCCTCAAACGGAGTGTATACCGCTGGGACTTCTTCATGTGTAAAATAATGAAAAGTTTTTGTTATACCATTTGCTGCTGGGAATGTAACCCATGAATAGAACACCTCTGTTTGGAAATCTTCGTGTGCCTCTATCACGAATATTACTACACCTCCTCTGGATGGTACACCATTTTTGAGGAGTTTAACTGTGAGTGTGCGTCTTACATTGGGTGCAATTTGTATTGCATTGGCATCTTCCTCAGAATCTGACTGACCTATTTGTGCCAGCGGGTCTAATTCTCTGTTTTCGGTAGTCATTGTGTTAAGAACACGGAATAACTGTCCAAGGAAATTAAGATAACGTGTTTTGCACAATTTTGGGAACTAAAGGTCCCTCAAGCTTGATTAACCAACAGCCAATAAATAGGATATCTCGCCTACTCAGCTGTGGCGGAGTTTGTGCCCACCCACTCCAGATGTCTCTGGTTTTTGTGAGTAGGGGTCTCTGAGAATAAGCACGACTGAACTACTCAGATTCTACTGTTAAATAAGTACCAAACCAACGTTGGGCGCCAGGTAGTGTAGATCCTATAGTACCCCTGCAGGACCTGCGCTTTTGGATAACAAACTGTGGGCCTGGTGGTAGACTGATTCTGTGCACCCCCACCGCATATGTTAGCCTGTTTGCATTAGCTAGCTCACAGTGCCACTAGAATCTCCTTTTTATCAGAGATTAGTTTTTGGCAACCTCAGAACACGACAACCCTGATTCCTCAGACTCGTGGAAACAATGTACTACTTTTCGCTCAAACACTCGTGCTTGCTCATTTGGTCTCAGAGAGTTACACAGAAGAAACAGTCGAGCGTGTTTACAATAAGAATTTATTGCACAGTTGTTCTTCTAGTATAAAATATATCTGCTGCGACAACTGTTAAACAGTAGCAGAGATATATGATCAGCAGTACAGTGAATAAGAAAGGATAGTACAGTTCTACCAATTTGCAATAGTCATGAACATATACATGAATATAAAATGCATTTATAAAATAAAGCGCATACTCCTACGATGCCTGTCTAGATGTACCCAAGTGTACCTAGCATGTGAGTAGGTGCGAAAGAAGCCAAGAATCCCGCTAGGATTTAGTCAAACCCCATTACCTGAATAATGAGAGTGTGGGACCTCGTCCTGGTCTCGAGCTGGACACCCCGCAAGGGATGATTAGACCACTGTCAGCTGGAGCGACTGCATGCAGGAGCCTCAGCGTCTCTGGTAAGTGTGTCGGCCTGGAAGTCTCGGTTCCCTCTAACTACTGATAGCAAGAGGTGCTGTATTTATACATAAAAGTACAGAGTCCCTTTGGCCATTGTGTCTTGTGTTAGCCATTGTTGGGTATGAAGAGGACGTATGGGATGAACCGGTTACGTAGATGTTTATGCAGGTGGATTCTAGCCCCTGCCTGGTTTCCTAGAACTCTTATGAATAATTAATCATACTGGATGAGCACATCGAAGATGGTAAAGGAGGCCATTGTTCGGGAAAAACCCTCCTTCTGTACCCAAACCACAGTCTAGATAAGGTTCAGCCCTCAGCGCCCGTTATTGTGGAGAATAGGGAACTAATGTAGGTGAAAGATTATGCCTATATTAGGGCATCTCAAACTATGCCTATATTAGGGCATCTATATGAAACATAACAACCTAACGCAGTTCAAGACTCTGCATCATGCCAGGGCAATTCATAGAAAGGGCCCCTCTTTGTTAAGATCTTTAGCCTCCCCTTATCTACCTGGGAGGGCCCTCAGATCCTCTTCAGCCCACCTACTGAAGGTCCCCACGGTCCGCAGATCCTACTGGCTTTTTTGCAACTGAATTTCCTCATCAGTTCTATTTTGTTCATCTACAGTGTACGGGTAGCCATGCGCTTTACAAGACCACAAGAATAGAATAGTATAGCTCATGCTATTTAAAATCAGTTTATGCTAATAATGAGGCTTGCCAATTAGTTCCATATCAAATGGCTCTAATCCTCATATCAGATCTTGTTACCCATCTTCCTGAGGCCCATCCCCACATCTAGCTGCTGCTGACTCCGTCCGATGAATACCCATGACCTCATACCTACTCTCTATTCCTGGCTCCGTGGCTTATCTGAGGCCATGTGTCTCCCTCCATTAATCTCTGCTCAAGACCTTGCTGGTTACTTGCAGCCTCCTAGGTCCCTCTTTAGCTCTCAGCTCCTGGGTCATATACATCCACATTGTACTGTAGCTCTTCCTGTGACACACTAACGAGGATGATACCAGGTTGGTGTCCAGTCTACCATGCTCATGAGTAGTTCCAGAATCACTCTGAGGTCTTCTGGCTCAAACTGTCCCCAGACGGTACAGTTTCACCCAAAAATACTGATGTTGGTCTTTGAGAGGCATCACGAACATGGTGTTCTGTTTTCCAATATCAGAAATTACCCCCGAGATGTATCTTAGGTGAAAGAGTTGAACCCTTCAGACAGAGTCCAGTGGGGGCATGTACTTACTTTTATGATTATATACAGAAAGTCATCAATCAATCAAACAACATACTGATATATCTGTTCCTTGTTCTGTTTCATGTAGTTGGCACCCATCGTTCAGATGTACAGTGAACAGTCCTCAAGGGATCCATAACCATCTGTACATAAGTTTTTGTTTTCTTCCTAATTCCCTCTCCTGTGTATCTAAAATGCCCCTTGTTGTTACTTATTGTTGCAGTAGACATGGAAGCGCTCACCATTTATCTTTATCAAGAAATCATTGTCTAACATAGGAAAAGAGGAACACACAACAGTATGTATGATCTCAAGCAATGTTGATTTGACCCTAATACTTAGCCTGCGGTCCTATTTCTACAAAAAACTCAGTGTATATTCAAAAACAAACACCTCACTTTCAAGGACTTTGAAAAACATCTGCAGCAAAAAGATAATTCAATTAGAGAGACCCAAACGCAAGTAGCATTAGACTCGAAGTCAACCTTGTTCCACAGATCTTGAACTTTCTCCAACCTCTACTGATACGTTCCCCTTCCTTGTCTTCCAAAGACAGCTCAAGATGCTGCTCTCCCATTAACATCTGAAGCATAAAACTTAACCAATGTTTCTTACATCATCATCACTAGCAATATGGAAGAAGACTAACTGTTGACTATGCTCTCTTGATTGCTTGACACATAGACATACGTTAAATCTGATTGTAGCGGTTACAGTTCAGAAAAAGGGACAGACGTCCACCTTAGACTTTCAAAAAGTACACATTAGAAGGAGCAAAGGAACATTATTTGCCTAGATAAGGAATTATATGAGGTATGGAAGCACGCTGAAGAATCACTATTCTAGAATGGGCCCTTAAAGAAATGATAGACAATATAAAATGGCACGACTGATCGATATAGCACAGTAAGGGTTATGGTTGATGTTGAAATATAAATGATTGTATATTGTCCAATTTAGTGGTGACAACTGAAATTTTAGCGGTTAGACACAGGAGTGAATTAAGATATGTGTTATAACAGAAGTCTGACAACACATTGCTAAACCTAACCACTGACACAGGTGCAAACACGTTGTAATATTGTTCTAATAACATACATAAAACCAATACAAAGTTAATGCAAAAAAAAGCCTTGTGCACAAAATCTCATTTTGGTAGACATTTTCCCACAGTACGGGGTGAGGATAGGTTTAATATTGGGCCTATGGAGCCAGAGCCAAGCCTAAAAGAATTGCAGGGTATGACCCAGAGGATAATGTGGCCAAGGCAGCATCAGGATGAACTACATACCATTGGGTAATACCTACATGGTATGTATAAAGCAAGCATTATCAGCAGAAAGACACTGTGCTTTGAAGGAACTGCACGATAATAGACAGTATCTATTTATACCCCATTTGCCTGTTTCCCAACACCTAGCGAGGGCACAAATATGCACTGGTGGGAGTGGACAGATTTTCTCAATGCCTGAAGACTTTTTCACCCTTAATAACCGGCCACGAGAACATGCAGAATTATGGACAACTATGCAGTTGTGGATTTGGGAATTGCCTTAGCTATCATCTAAAGGTTGGGCATCCAACTATGGAACACATTACCAAGGGGGTACACCACACTGCTAGGCATTATCCAATGTATGTGTCTTCCCTACTGTGAAAATAAGCTCAAGTGTGAAGTGTGAAGTCCATTGTACTACACTACCACCAACCCGGAGCTGTAATCCCCACAAGGGCACGCTCACTCCCACAGTTGGGGTGTTTTGTTTTAGGAAAGGGAAACTGAGCTGACCTACCCCCAGCCCCCCCCCCCCCCGCCTCAAAGTCTGACAAGGACAAAGATTGTATCTTTTCACTCCAACTGCTGTGCACGGCCAGAAAGCGGACTTTTCCACTCAGATCAGCTCCAATGGCTGGAGAACAGGCAGATTAGCAAAATCTCCCATATACAGTGACATACCTCTCACTACATGACTCCTAGGACCAGACTTGAAGAAAATGCCAAGCTGGCTGCCATACGCCTCACAGGTTGTTTCTCTATTCCCGGCTAGCAACACCCACTGTATTTCCTTAGTCAAAGAGGTAAAGGCAAGGCATGGAGAAAAGGGTGCAACAGTGGGCAGGTGCAACAGTGGCCAGGCCCAATCAGATACAGAGGTGGAGACAGAGGAGGGACATGTCCGATACAAAGCAAAATGTAGGAAACGTAGCAAAACACATTATTTGCTAGTGTGAGCCACATGTTAAGAAGGATACATTCCACTGCTTTGAATCCTTGTGAACGGGGTTAATTTAACATCTACAATACAGAGAACTAGCTTATCATGGTTTAGGCGGACCTCTTCCAAATTGCACGTCGTCACTGGTGACTTAGTTAATCTGCTTTGTGTAACCATTGTTGTAAAAACGAATCTAAATATTTGCTTATGGGATGCTATACAGAATCCACGATGGATGTGATCTGCTTGATAGGAGAGTTAAAAGGATATTTGTGAATAATGGGCAATAAGTGGACTGGAACGTGTCAATGACAATTTTGAGTCAAATATTCTTTGGGTTTAACAGTGATTCACCCTTCTTCAAAATCAAGCTTCAATGTAGTATTTAACATAGCGGAGTATTCTTGGATAGCATTTGTGTTCATCAGCACATACAATTAAGGAAAAATACAAAACAGCAAGACACACACAGCTACATTCAGGAATATACAAGAACTCTCCCAAATTCCATTAGTACCAAAATGTATTTCTGCATTTTACTTTTTCTAGGATTAGACCTCAAAATAAGACTACACGCAATTTAAACTAGACGTTAGGAAAGAAATAAAACTGTGCATACAATTAATTGAAAGTTGGGGACATACAATCATTTATTTTGAGGTTTTAATCTGTGATATGCACCACTTGAATATTTATTGAGCATTGCTAAATACAATATCCAATCATTGACCTTATGCCATACATACGATTGCCAGATTCTCAAAATTTGCTGCCTGATAGTTACAAATTTGCAAAGCATGCAATAAGCAAATCTTTTGGGCTCAAGTATGATTAAGTGAGTACCTAAAATGTAGGAGGAAGAGTTAAAAGCAGAGATCTGCTCATCTGGCAATCAAGAATCAAACCTAGACAGTTAAAACCAAACCACTTTTCAACAATCCCATTACATGCTTCAAAAGCCCAACACTTTCAACAGCCTCAACAGAAATCGGAGCCTGAGAACAGTACATCAACTATAGACAGGGGTGCCGCACAACCTATACACAAGTGACAAAAAGTGTCTGAAAATCACTTGAAAAGCCAGGACCAGTAGGCCCCTAATTTGATTTACCAATTGCCTGAAGAGATTAGCTTTGAGCTGTTGTCTGAAAGTAGTGAGTAAAGTTTCTCAGTTCAGAGGGAGGAGAGTTGCAGGCTGTGGTGGCTGTTCTCGACAAGGACTACTTTTTTGTGCTGTGGGAAGATATCAATTTGAGTACTTCAACAAGAAAGGTGTCTTTGCTTCGGAGCCCTCTCGATCTGCCACACATGGTAAGAAGGTCGGCTAGTTGGGGAGGGGCTATTAGTGGATTCTAACTATGATGGGGAGGCAGTGGAGGTCACATGGGGATGATGTGATCAAATCTGCTTGGGGAGTGGATTAGCCTAGCATTATAATTAAGCATGTGCTGCGTTCAGCGTGTATGTCATCAAGCAATAGTAGGGTTGCAAATTCAATACTAAAGCAGGCTCTGACAGCAGCTTAGCAGTCAGCCAGCAAGCACTCCTTCAAGTTGACTGGCAACTTTTTTGCGATAGCTTTTCCTAGGCATTGACGGTTAGAGATTAGGCAGTAGTTTGATGGTAGGGTGGAATCAAGATGATGTAGTTTGATTGGTAAACTGAACTAGCTGGTCTTCAATGGGGTTGGGAACGCGCCTTGGTTTGGGGAAGATTTGATTAAGTCATGCCAAGCATACTCGAGAAAGGGCAATTGTACTTCATTATTTTGCCTGGAATAGAATTGCAAAAATATTTTGTGGGTTTCAGATGTTTGATGGACTCCGTTTGCCTAGATCCTCATCTGAGATGGATGCAAAGGAGTATATAGTTTTAAGAGCCGACACAGAGGACTGGATGATCATGTTGTTAATCGTATATTTAACTAAAGTAGTTAAAAACTTAATTGTGTTTTTAGGTCTCAGCTACATACAGCTTTAGCTGTCTGCAGACAGACCTACTGTTTCCAATACATTTCATATACTTCGAATGTGCTTTGGGTAAGCCTCTTTGCTCAGAATAGGATGGCTTTGTTGTCAATCTTACTTCCCTGCTCTGGATTAGATGGTTTTCTTCTCTACTCTTGTGTTTGTCCCAACCAGGAGCATTTTGATTTCGCACTGTTTGACTGCTTGATGTATTCCTTCACTGCTGATGTCACCTTGCTTTCAATGCATGTCAAAGACTCTTTTCTTCCCTTATCCTCCTCTCTTTAATCCCCCGCTCATATCTGCTTGCGCCACAGCTGCCTTGCTAATTCTGTGCCCACCACCATGCTATCAATGGATGGCTCTCACAGTTTTAGGTGACAGAGTGATGAGAATAATCATGCGCTGTATTTAAGTCACATATTAAAAATAATAATAATAATAATCTGTAATCCAAGAAACGTAAGACTTTCCTGCTGATGAAGAGAGCTGAGAATGGTTCTTTACAACTGTTCACCAGCAGCCTTGCAAACCCCTTCCTCTACCAGCTTAAGCAGACTGTTTCTAGGCCTGCTTGGACGATTTTATTGCCATCACAGCAGGCAGTGACCCGACAGAACTTGTCAAAGATGAAGGCACTGGTTTGGTTCGCTCATAGCAGTTAAACAGGCACTAGCACTTCAAGGGGGTTGTAGTACACGAACGTATCTCTCTAGTTGGTGATTCCCCATTTACAACTGCAACCTCCAGGGAGCCTCTCAAGGCTTCTTACATTGGCAGATCAAGGTGTAACAGTGGTTTCTGTGAACATAGGGTCAGCTTTCAGATTTGCAGGCCACAGTCTAGCTTTATCATAAATCACTTGTAAAAGAGTACACACTGTCAGATGAAACACCAACTGTGGGTGTGTGGACCTTGGGACACGTGAAAAAGTGAAGGGTTTGTAAGACTGTGGACAGAGATCAGGAATGCACATTTTGAGGCTTCACATAATCTCTTTTAAATTATGCTACATGGGCACCATACTGCCCTCTTCTCCAAATCTCTGAACTGCTAAAATGCTATTTTAGAAATAAACTGGGCTTGGGCACTGGCTCAGACTTTTCATACCGGCTCGTTCATGTATGTGGAAAGCCTCATAGGCAGATTAGACAATGGTGGCAGAGTCAGATAAAGTTATTTACTGAGGCTCACACAACAAGGTCAAGTCTGGAATTGGTAATATAGTTTAGATCAGCAACTTCAAAACGAGGCCACTTATCCTCTGTCTGTTTATATTTGTTAAGCATTTCACATTTGTATAGCGCACAATCTGCCATTAGTATGGCATTGTGCTTCTGTAGTCTTCAAATGGTCTTAAAGTTTCCATCACACACTGGCGTCTGATTCGGCTTGAGACAACACGTCATCAATAGCCTTCACAGGCATGTCTTTTGGTGCTTCCAGTAAACTCAAAGTCGGAGGGCAGACCTAACTAATAGGCCAATATTATGGAAACCTTGTGGAGAGAGAGTGGGGGCACCATTAGAGATGAAAAGTAAACATGCAAAGCCACGTCTGTGCATGACATGGGCACCATTTTTTTTATTTACTGATCTGAGCTGGTTTATTTACAAAGAGGAAGGGTAGGTTGCAGCCCGGACTTGCCCAAAACAAACATACAATAAAAAAAAAACAGAACTGCGGTGGTGTGGTGATGTGCAAACCCAATTTCCCCAGATTATGGTTTATACAATATATAGTTTTATCAGTAAAACTGCATGTTAGAGGGAAGGTTTATGACCATTTCAATGGAAAATGTGCTGTTTGTAAATGACAGTGCGCCACCAAATCATGCTTTAGTAATAAATGCATTAAAAGTGAGTCGCATGGCCCTCGACTGTTGCAAATTATCCATATCTTTGCTGAGACCTCGGGACTGCATATAAACACCGACAAGTCAGTGCCATTTTTTATTAACGAGACTGCCGCAGATACATCATGAGCGTCCGGGCTGACATTGGCTACATCAGGATTTAAATATCTGGGTGTGTACATTGCTCCGGAACCTGCTGCGTCCTTGGCTCATTATATAGCCCCGATCCTACCCCATGAGAGACTAGGTTAAGCACTAGTCCTCGCTGCCTCTATCCCTACTGGACTGCTCGATAATCTTTAAGATAGTCTCAATGCCACGGATTTTCTACCACCTATAAAATTATCCCTTTGCAATCCCTCAGGCATGGTTTAGACAGGTGAATACGGCTCTGACCCAGTTCCTCTGGGGCAGTAGGACATCGCCCTCCGGACCGGTTTTCAGTCAACCTATAATGGCGGCACTGCCTCCCCAGATGTCTACTCCTACTATGCTGAGTCTCACTTAGTACTCATAAATGAATGGTTGCATACATCGCAGACTGATCCAGCATATGGGCAGAGCGCTGGGGGACGTGCCGCTCCTAGACCTTCTGTATGGTAGGAAGATGCATGGTAATAAGATGGGGAGTCACATTCCCCCGGCGACACAAATAGTGCTTCACCTATGGAAACGATTGCTCTGGTGGATGGGTCGGTGGGGAAGGTTGACTCAGATGACACCATTGTGGGGCGGGAATTTCCTGGGCCGGGTGGAGACTCTGCCAGGGTTTCGGCAGTGGGACGCAATAGGTATTTCTACCCTGGGAGATGTCATGCGGGGCTTAGTCCTTAAGACCTCTCAAGAGTTACAGACCGATTTTCAGTTGCACAGTCATCAATTTTATATATACCTAAAGCTGCACCATGCTCTAACCGTCAATCTCCGAGATCTCCATGTTCTACCAGAGTTTAATTCCTTGGAAGGTAAATTGTTAACTGGGGACTTGGGCACACACAAGTCTAAACAGCTCTACCAAGCGTTAATAACAAATAGAGCTACCACACTTCCGGCCCTATGACAGACATGGTTGGGGGGATATACCCATGCTAGATGATGATGACTGGACTGAGGCCCTGATGGCCCCACATGAAGAGGCAATCCGGTCCAGACTCCGTCTCATTCAATGAAAATATTTGCATCGAGTTTACTACACTAGACTATGGGTGCTATTACCTCAGCGGTATGCCTTCAATGTGGCATGAAAAAAAGCACCTTTTTGCACACAGTGTGGGATTGCACGGCCCTATCGGGCTTCTGGCAGGGTGTGGTGTCATGCCTGGAAGAAGTCTTGTCCTGGGAGGTCCTGTTCAACACCAACTTGATCCTACTCCATAGTACCGAGGGGATAGTATAAAAGGCATTTATTATTTCTAGGCTTAACCCTATCCAAGAAAGACATTGCAAAGCTGTGGAAAGATGTAACGCCATCCACAGTGGGTACTTGGAAGAAAGGGATGGATCATTGTATGGGGATGGAAATCGCAGTATATTGGGCACGAGGGTGCCCACATTAACACACTAAGATTTGGTAGCAGTGGGCGGACTACAGGGTCTGGTTCTGGCTCCGGCCTCACTGTGGACTCCCTCCTTGTGGACTCCCTCCTCGATGCAGAAATACAACAAAATGTAAGACTGCGAGGCCCTTGGGGCTCTGTCGGTGTTGTTATACATGATGATGTAATGATTGGCATATGGATCATGGGTGGGATGGTGAGATTGCTTGATGTTTTCTATAACTGTATCACGGAGTATGGACGATGGGTTTCTACTGCCTTATGTTTCTCGATAGGCCATGTTGGCCTGAATGTTTCGACTAAAAACTCAATAAAATTTGTTGTGGAAAAAAAAGTGAGATGTACATTGTACCCAAATAAGTTTTGTTAAAGGCGGGCTAGGATCAGACAATATAAGATTATTCTGCCACATCACTGAAAGAGCAAAGTCACTATTATTCGCAATGTTTGGCACGGTCTTGGATGTCGAGAAAGCCTTTGACAAAGTCTCAGGGCCCTTTCTCCACGCAGTAATACTTAAATGAAACTTAGAGGGAACTTTTTATCCATCAGGTCTTAGCACTTGATGCTCATCTCTCAGCACTCATCCATGTTAACGGACACCTATCAGGCAAAAAAAATCTGTCCCAGGGAACAAGGCAAAGCTGCCCCCTCTCCCCACTACTAGATCTACTAGCCACTGAGCACCTACTAGCAGCGTTCAGATCCAATGCAAACATTAAGGGATAGCCTTTCGGGAAGGACACTTACAAAACTGCGGCTTATGCAGATGACATACTAATTTTCGCACAAGACGAGAATAATGCTATTCCTGCAATCTTGGATGAAATATCATCTTATGCCGCAGTTTCAGGTTACTCACTAAACTTTGAAAAAACAGAAGTCTTCCCATTAAATAACCTATGCTTGCAGACCATAGTGAATAAAACAAAATTATGCTGGCAACCTTCCCAAATCAAATACCTAGGGACCCACTTTAAAAATAATTTAGATGCCACCAGGAAACTATCTGAAGAAAACCTACTTAAAAAGTTAAAGAACTACTCGCATTTTGGACCCCTAAATTTATGACGTGGTGGGGACACATGCACAGTGCATCAAAATGATGATAGCTCAACAAATAAACGTTATCACCTCCATGCTACCACTACAGCCATCCTCCAACTTTTTTTAAAGGATCGACTCCTTACTCTCCAAGTTCCTGTGAAAAGAGAAAAAGGCAGAATCTCCTCAAAAACTAAAACTTGACAAATGTAATGGCAGATAAAACATTCAGAGTTTCTACAAATTCCAACTTGCCTTCCTAATCAAGTACGCCTCTTGGTGGCTCAGCCTTTCCGCCTTTGACAAACCTTTATGGTTACAAATCAAAGAAAACCATATAAAACCCTTCTCATTAATGTTAACATTGACTATGAAACTGCTTTATTTACAACATTCCCAGTCCATAATTAGGGATATCAAGGTGGAGCTCAAAATATTAGATAAAAAATTTCCGAACAAGTTTCAGTCCTCGGATTTCACTTCCCTATGGAACAATAATAACATTGAAATTGGAAGCAAATCGCCCATTTGTTCTTCTTGAGCAACAAAAAAACATTCTGGGCCAGATGTACGACCAATGTTAGGATGTGCAAACGGGTTAGCGACCCGTTTGCGCATGCTAAAATTGGTATGGCCATGTACTAACACAATTTTGCGAGTCGCAAATGAATTGCGACTCGCAAAAAAGTGTTTAGAGACTCGCTATTTGGAAGAGGCGTTCCCTTCTAAATAGCGACTCTCCAACTCATGTACTAATGTTTTGCGACTGCAATTGCGGTTGCAAAACACTCGCAATTACCACCTACTTCAAGTAGGTGGTAATGCATTCGCAATTTTGAAGGGGTCCCCAGGGGACCCCTTCCCCTTTGCAAATGCATGCGAAAATATTTTTAAAGGGCAGGCAGTGGTCCCAGGGACCATTGCCTGCCCTTAAAAAATGAAACAAAAACGTTTCATTTTTACTTTTTTTAAATGCATCCAGTTTTCCTTTAAGGAAAACGGGCTGCTTTTTAAAGAAAATCTGCTTTATTTAAAAGCAGTCCCAGACATGGTGTTCTACTAAGCCCAGCAGGCCACCATCCCTGGGAGGGCCAGCCATTCCCAATGGGGTCGCAAAATTAATATTAATGAGCCTCGGGGCGTGGCTTGCCGTGCTGCGGAATGGCCGCTCTGTGAGCGAGCTCCGCCGGCCGAGATATTATCCATTCAATAATCCGCACATTTACAGGAGACGAAATCCTGCCTTTCTCGCTTCCCTGGGAGCGGATCACCGGCGGCATCAAGCGGTGTGATTGTTTGCCGACTGCGCTGCCTGGTTGCTAACCTATGTGCCCCGGAGTGCCGTGAGCGGTGGAGAGGAAGAAACTGGCGGAGGCGCCACGCGGCGGCCATGTCTAATTGAGACCGGGGCTCCAAAGTGGGCCTTTGCGTTGATGACTGCAGATCCGGACTAGAGGCAGTATATCCCACCGAAAGTGCTGGGGGGCCTGGCACCCTCGAATTATTGCAGTCACTGGAACTGAAGGCAGCGGTCACGTCACGGAGTGCCGGACGAAACTCCCAGAGAGTTGTGGCCGCCATTTTAGGATCGGAGGCTAGGAGTGCACCCGGGCCGCCGGAGTGGAGAGGTGCGCCGAGCCTGTACACGCGAACGATACGGGGAGGCAGATGAAGGACGCGGCGCTGATCTGAGGGCATACAGCGGACCTGGTGGGTTGTTGAAGCCTACTGGACAGAGAAGACGCTATCGTGAGTGGGCGCCATTTCTTTCGTCTGGGTGAGCCTGCACCTCTGCTGAACCGGCCGGTGGGCTGCGGAACGTGGTAAACCCGTAGCGGAACATTGTCTTTGCTGCGCTGGGGTCCCTTGATCTGCTACAGCCGGTGAACCTGGGCCCAAAGTGTGCACACGTGTTTCTGACCTGCTGGCTCTGAGTGCACGCACGTGCAGGACAGTATACGACGATTCATGGTGCCGTGAGGTGAGGCGGTCTGCGGGGGTCACATCTGACTGACACCCTCACTGCATGCCCTTGGGACGCTGCTGTGGGTGCCATCTCGGGTGAAGTGTGGTGGCTGCTGATTCCCCCTCCCCCGCTGAACCACGAGTAAGAGACGGAGAAGGTGCCAATGGTACGTGGGCAGCTGATGTACACAACTTGGCTACAGTAAACCAGATCAGGCCGTGCATTGCGTGTTGGGAACGAAACGCCACTGGCGGGGAGGGCATCGCTAAGCCTGCAAGTCGCTGGGGAGGTGCACCCGGGGCGGGTGAATCATGGGCAAACAAGATGCCAAGCAGCCCAAAATCAGCTTTGATCAGCGAAGAGCAACTAGACAGATGGAATCGGATCCAGAATCTGCCACAGGGGGGTCTGCTGAAGGGCCGTGGAGTGATCAGGGAGAGGATCTCCGCACGCTCATGCTCGAAATGCGGTCCAGCCTTCGCACAATCGACACGAAATTAGACACACTAACCACCCAAATGGAATCTGTGAAGACCCAGGTCGGGGTGCATGAACATAGACTAGACGTGCTTGAAAATAAGCAGTCCGACTTCCACGAGTTTCAGGTGGAAACAAAAGATCAACTGCTGCACATGGATAGGTTGTTGGGTGTGATCCGAGCCAAGAATGAAGATTTGGAGGCGAGATCGCGCCGCAACAATCTACGCATCACGGGAATTCCGGAGACGACGTCGATTACCAAAATGGAGATGTATGTGGCGGATTTGCTGCGGGACCTGTTTGCAACGCACCTCTCGCCGGTCTTTGCGGTGGAAAGGGCCCATCGTGCTTTGGGTCCCAAGCCTCCGGTGGGTGCTTTGCCGCGGCCCATTCTGGCAAGAATATTGAATTATCAGGACCGGGATGTGGTACTGCGCCAGGCGCGTGCAGTGGGGAAAATAACACATCAAGGAAACCAGGTCGCCTTCTATCCCGACTTCACCCCGGCGGTACAGGCAGCAAGGCGTGAATTCTTGCCGGCAAAGCGGATCCTATTGCAGGTGCAAATCCCATACTCCCTACTGTATCCTGCTAAACTTAAAGTGTCCCATGACAGATCCGCCCACTTCTTTACCGACGCCAAGTCCGCCCTGAAGTTTGCGAAACACGTAGGTGGTAAGCGGACCAAGGCCAGTCCTAGAGCGGAAGAAGCGCCTGACCTCCAGCTAAGTGACAATGACTGAACAGCGAGATACTGTATTCCATCCTTTTGTTTTTGTTTCTCCTATTCCTCTCCATCTACATAATGCTCGTCACACCTCTTAATTAGCATTTTGGATCCGGGTGGGGGAGCGTGAGAAGTGTACCTTGAGCCGATTCGCAATTTTCTCATTTTGTATTGGCAACTCTTTTCGACTGCTGATTGTAATTGTCAGCCTGATCAGTTTCTACATGTAGCTAGCACTGGGGGGGGTTGTAGGGATATATATTAACCCGGGGAACTGTTGTCTTATTTTGTTGGAAACATTATCCTGGTTGCTGCGGCTGCGAGAGTGTGGCATAGGTCTGGAATTGCAAGCTGGGAGGAGGTGATATGGATCTTTGAACACAAGCCGCACAATTATCATTTTGTCATGTAGCAGGTTTGTCTCCTTGCAGTTTCTTGGCCACCCTGCTAAGGTAGGGTAGTAGGCCGGTAATCATTCATCCCCATGGGAGTTTTCCCGAAACTACGCTGTTCTATGTTTTATTGTTGGGGGGGTATTCTTCAACCCGTTTGGGGGGTTGATGTGGGTGGAGGGGAGGGGATGGGTATGTTCTTCATGGTTTTGTTGGTGTATTGCCATGCCTTTGGAGGAAACACACAGTGAAACTTGTGATAATTACATATCGAACGAGACACAGCGATGACATACAGTTGACTTTCGTGTGCAACACGAGACCAAAGTAAACTGCTTGACGTGGAACATAAGGGGACTAAATGACAGTAGGAAATCCAGGTTGGTTCATGCGTACCTAACAAGACACAATATTGATTTATGCATGCTACAGGAAACTCATCTACATGCCCAATCCTCTTCGAAAATTAAACATAAGCGATGGGGTTTTACATACACATCGGTATACTCAAATTACTCCCGTGGGGTGGCAGTGTTGGTGAAACGTGGCCTCGATTGGAAGGAGAGAGAGGTACATACAGATCCTGACGGCCGATATATTATTCTGCTGGGTTCACTGGGAGGCGTTTTCTTAACCTTAGTAGCGGTGTATGGACCTAATACAGACTCCAAGATGTATGGGCTAAAGTCAAGGTGACTGGGTGCACCACGATCTTATGGGGGGGGAGACTTCAACGCCATTTTAAATGACGACTTGGACAGACGGGGCCCGGCGAGGACACATCATCCCGCTGCCGGCAAAGTCCTGAATGCTCTATTAGACGATGGAAACATGGTTGACGTATGGCGCCTACGCAATCCATTGACTAGGGAGGGTAGTTGCTTTTCTGAACATCATAGGGCCTGGTCTCGCCTGGATTATTGGCTAACGACGAGAGATGTGGCCAGTTGGGTAGTGGAGGTGGCGCACCTGCCCAGAACACTATCGGATCACTCCCCATGTCTCTTGACAATCTCATTGCCTGGTGCCACACAGAGGGCGTTTTCCTGGAGGCTGCCTCCACATGCATTATTAGATGAGGCATTTAAGGAGGAAATCCGTTCTGCTATAACGGATTACTTCGAACTTAACACAGGTTCTGTTGACACTGTGGCCTCGTTGTGGGAGGCGTTCAAAGTGGTAATCAGGGGACAATGTATTTCTAGACAGGCGGGTGTCCTTAAAGCCATTAGACTCACCTTACGCAACATCGAGACTCAAATAAAAGACCTGGAGACGCGCGTGTATTCGGAGGACGAGCCTGCTCTCATGGCTGAATTGAAAGCCAAACTGTTAGAATATGACGAAGAGGCGCAAAGAGAAGTGAAATTTCTCAGGAAGTATGCAGAGGCGCGTAGGTATGGTGAAGGCGATAGACCGGGACGGGCGCTTGCAGGCATGCTTCGGAATTCGCGGTCTACTGCCTACATTCCCGAACTCATTGATAAAAAGGGTGGCACTGTCAGAGGTCCGGCGGCTGTAACTACTGAATTCTCGTCCTTTTACGCCCACTTGTACACAGCTACACAAACTAGATGCCCGGAGGGCATGCAGGCATTTTTAGATTCATTGGCCCTAGTTTGGTTTAATGACCGGCATAGGGAGTATATGCACCTACCATTTACGGTGGAAGACGTGGCCAAAGTTATTAAAAGCATGCCACTGGATAAAGCCCCTGGGTCGGATGGTCTGACGACCGCCTTCTATAAAGCCTACGTAGAAGAGCTCACGCCCAAACTTTTGGCGGTATATGAGGAAGCTCATGAAGCAGGCATACTACCACAAACTATGCGGGAAGCTATAATTATAACCCTGCTAAAGCCGGGTAAATCGGAAACTGACTTAGATTCATATAGACCACTGTCGCTTATCAATGTAGATGTTAAAATACTGGCAAAATTAATAGCGAATAGGTTGCAACCCATGCTTCCCCTCATAGCCCTGCCAGATCAATCTGGCTTCATACCCGGGAGGTCTACCTCTCACAACCTGAGAACAGTTTTTTCTGTCCTGCATTATTTGCATCCCGATGTGCAGGCGGCGGCAGTGTTCTTGGACGCGACGAAGGCCTTTGACTCGCTTGAGTGGCCCTATCTGTTCAGAATTTTGGAGCGGATGGGTTTTGGCCCCCTTCTTCTCAGATGGATCAAATTGTTATATACTGAACCGACGGCTAGGGTACGAGTAAATGGCCTTTTGTCTGATCCGTTTCAGATCACGCAGGGCACGCGGCAGGGGTGCCCGTTGTCCCCCCTGTTGTTTGCCATTGCGATGGAACCGTTAGCCTCACGCATTAGGCAACACCACACTGACAAAGGGATAGGGTTTAGTGCTCGGAGCCTCCTGATATCACTTTACGCAGATGATGTCACCTTGTACATTCTGGACCCTGCGCGAAACCTGGACACAGTGCTGAGAGAGTTTATCAAATTTGGCGGGCTTTCAGGCGTCTCTATAAATTGGGCTAAATCGGTGAGGTTTCCCCTAACAGATAACACCAAGGCGGTGGCTTCTGAGTTCCCGTTACAATGGGAAGATGAGAAAGTGAAGTATTTGGGAATTTGGATAATCCGAGATCTCCAGGAAGTGTGGAACCTAAATTATGGTAGAGCCATTGATTGGCTGGAGGAGAATGTGGCTATATGGGCTAAACTCCCACTGTCATTAGCAGGGAAGATCGCGCTAACAAAAATGATTGTGTTGCCTAAATTTTTATATCTTTTTGTAAATCTGCCAATCATACTCACCCAATCCTTTTTTAGAACATTGCGATCGTTGTTAATATCATTGGTATGGGCGGGAGGTCAGGGAGCTGCTGTCTTTGCCGCTTAGGCAGGGGGGCTTGGGTGCACCCGATATGAAGTTATATGAACTCTGCGCACAGGCACACTTCCTGCATTATTGGGTCCACCCGGCGCCCTTTCAGCCACACGTGGCTGTGGAGACAGCTGTGGTGGCGCCGGTACCTCTGCAGGTGGCGATATATCAGACATATAAACGACCCACAGATGGCATTGACACCTCTGAAGCTTTGAGATGGGCTTGGGATGGGTTACGCAGAAGAGCGGGAGCCCAGATATTATATGCTCTGTCCATCCCCCTAGCACAGAATCCAATGTTACCTAACATCAGGGATGAGATAAACAACAAGATAGCACGGAAGATGTCCCTTCATACATTTGCAGATCTCTACCCGGAGGGTATTTTTCGAGAACCTCGGATGGCGGAGGAGGGACAGAGGGTATCTTTCGGGGAGACGTTTCTATACCACAAAATACGGGCTGCCTGTCGCAAACTGCACGCCGACTTCCCGTCCCAACCATCCCCTTTGAACGCTCTGGAAACTTTGCTTCGTACACCATCGCCGCGTAGACTTATCACCAGACTTTACGCACACATGCAGGCGGACGCCCCCGTGACGACACCTAGTGCTTGGCATAAGTGGAATGCAGAGCTATTGCCCCCCCTGACTGAAGGCCAATGGGCATACTGTTGCGCCCAATTAACTGAATTATCCCCTAATTACAAGCTTCGCCTGATCCATTTCAAATTCTTACATAGATATTACCGAACGCCCACTAGCTTATACCGAATGGGGCTCAGAGATGATGACTGTTGCTGGCGCTGTGGGATGGCCTCTGCCTCCTTTCTTCACATGGCATGGGAATGTCCGGCCATTGCCGAGTACTGGTCTCAAATTTTTGGGTCTATAAATCAGATCCTGGGTATGATGGTGTCCACATCCCCGTTAGTGGGACTACTAGGATATGTCAAAGACACGCATATTAAAAAATGCAAATTGCATGCACTGTTGCTACTATTCGCAAAACGCCAAATAGCAGTTCATTGGGGGAGAAAGAGGAAACCAACTATCACAGAATGGATCAGGGAGGTTACGTATGGCCGTGTTCAGCTGGCCATTTTTTGGGAACAAATGCCACCCACTTCTAGACCCAGGGAGATATGGGAGCCATTCATTACCTGGGTTCGGGAGAGGACGAGTGGTCCTGGAAAGGATGTGGTAGCTGTGGTTGCACTGGGGATATGTAATTCCAATAATGTGGGGATATGTTATGTGTTCAGGTTGGGTACTACGGGAGGGTCATTGTGTACCACTGTCAGCTTTGTGTACCATTGCATTTAAATGTTTACATATAAGTGCCAGTTGGCCCTGTGCTTGCAGGGCACATCGCTGTGTTCGATACAGGATGAAATAGGCGGCAGTTGTATGATTTGTAATGTCATATATTTGGCAACCATGCACCAAGTTGGTTTGTTGTTGTATGAGATATGTACTGTATTGATTTCAAAATGCCAATAAACAATTTTTTTTTTAAAAACCTCACATTTTGCGACCCCTTTGGGAATCGCAATCAGTGTCTCTGGCACTGTTGTACGTACTAAATTGCGACTCGCAATTTGCGACTCGCAAACGAGCGCAAATTGTGAGTCGCAATTTAGTATGGTCGTACATCTGGCCCTCTATTTGTTAAGGAGCTAGACTTCGCAGCTAACCCTTAAACATTTGCAGACCTACAAGCCATCCACAACTTAGAGAGTATGTACTTCTATAAATCCCTTAAATTCGGGGTTGCTACAAGGAAATATATTAAACCAAACAAAATCAGACCTCATGAACTTTCTCACAAAGCGGACTAAACTGCCACATACTGCTGCAGTAACATAAATTCTTAAACTCATCCAACTCCAGTAATAAGCTGACACATGAACTGCAAAATAAATGAGTCCCCTTTGGACGATACAACCATAAAGGAACACACTTGGAAGAAAATCTGGTCCCTCGCTCTTAAAAATAAAGTATCTCCCATCTTGTCACAATGTAAATACTGGACGATACATTAGGCTCACTGGACACCAGAGAAACTTTTAAAACTAGGCTTCCTAGAATCAGATCTATGCTGGAATTGCCAATAATCTCCTGGCTCTCTTGACCAAATGTTTATCAACTATAAGATGCTAAGGCCATTTTGGAAAAATATCAGAAATGTACTAAATGAAGATTCCGATAAACTTTAGCATCATGTCACTAGGTCCTTGGTCTCACTCCCCTAATATAAAACTGAATGCTCAAGACATGAGCCTACTAGAACTTCTTCTAACAATAGGAATTAAAAATATTCTCTGCCAGTGGAAATCATTCAAAATTCTAACCCACCATACTTGGTTAGGCATGGGCCTACTTCGCGAGAAGCATGGATGATTCATTTCTTAATAATAATTTTCAGACCAAGGGTCGGCTCCAACTATAGAACAAACGGTATCTTTGTATACAGAAAATTAAAATCACCTTCAAACATCCCCTCATCGGATACCTCGGCAGAACCTTCTTGATATATATATATATATATATATATATAGTACATAATACACTGATGTACCACAGCTAGCAACTGGCAAAACTGGTGTACTCACACTATCAGCACCTTCTATACTCACACCACTCAGCCAATTATTCTCATATTCCTTCCTGCCCCCCTTTCCCCTCGTTATATCCCATGGGTTTTATTTCTTCCTTGGCAACTTCCCTTTTTTCCCCATCTTTTCTCCTCATACAATCCCATGCTTTACCCCAAATCAATATTCTCAATAGCTTTCCTTAAGTATCTAATGTATCACAGAATGTTCAATTACTTATAACATTGTATGGAATTTGTATGTTCCTTTCCTATATATCCTCAAAATCAACCCAATTTTGGAAACAAAAGTGATTTTTTAAACATCAACTGAGAAATATTCCTGCCCCCGCCCTGATGACAATGCTATTAGTGAACTAAGAGGCAGGTCAAGGTTATGTGTACCCTATATGTGGGATAGATTATATTATACAGGGAGCAAAAGTTTAGTTTATTAAATCAAACAAAGTAGTTTTTTGTACAGCAGAAATGCTGAACTTTCAGATTTTAAGGTGCTCTCATAAGTGATACTAAAAAAAGGCAGCTCTGTAAAATAAAATATTTGCCTAGGATCACACGATATGAGAGCAGATTACGGGTCAAGTACATTACAGTTGATCGAGTATATTATTCAAGTCACTAGACCTGCAGGTCAAGTAACATTTTTATGATTTTTAGAGGCCCAAGAGTGCATGAGGAACAGGTACTGCTCATTAAATTTTGTCACTGGATAAAGATTACCGGAATGGTAAGGACTTGAAAAATCTGAAGCTGCTTTCTTTACAAGTGATCAAATAAGGCTTGAGAAATGAACAGTTAATTCTGGATTATTTAAAAATTTAATGTAAACTGGGTGTTATGATATAAGAGATGTCTTCTTCAGCAACATTAATTCTACAATTCTATTTATTTCAAATTCTGTTTATTCAACATTTTCATGTGTACAAATTTGTGAGCACACTTATCATGCACAGTATTCGACTGATTCTCAGAGCTTGAGACAGTAATCATGTGAAATAATCATATATCATATAGTCTTAGCCACTCTCACTCCGGGACCACAAGGCCTTTTGTTGCCATCGGATAGTATAGTGCAAGATTGCAAGTTGCATTTTAAAAGCAGATTACGTGTCACAACAAAACAGGGAAGGGGAGGGGAGGGGGGGGTGCAGGGACAGAGAGGAGGGAGGGGTGACCGGTCTCAATCTCTTGATCCGTGAGGGGTGATTACAGCATCATGGATTTGTTCAGTTGATGATCCCCGTGCTACTCCTTATTGCCCGAGGTATGGAAATGTGTAGGCACCTCAATCTCTGCACATGATCACAGATATAGTTGCAGCAGTCCCCATATGTCTCTAGGACGGGTCTGAATGGGTAGAAGGTCCCAATATGCTGAGAGCTGCTCCTGACAAAACGCCACATCCCTGAGACACTCCTCTCTATGTGGAACCTGGTTCCTCCCCCAGTTCATCACAATGCGCCGCTTTGCAAGCATCAAGAGCATGGCCGCACGTTTTCTGCCATCCGTTGGCAGGTCTTTCACATACCTAAGCAGCGCAGTTAGGGGGGAATCACTCCAAGCACATGTCAAGCATCTCATCCATTGCATCAAAAATAGTCTCCCAGTAATGCCGAATATTGGGGAATTCCCAGGCTAGGTGGAGGAAGGTTGCTGCGGGGGAGCAGCATCGTGGCAACGCGCCTCATCCGTCAGTCCCGTTTTGTAGAGCCATACTGGTGTTCTATACAATCTATGGAGAAATTTGAAATGGATGAGACGGAGCCGGTAGTTCGGGGAAAGTGCTTGCGCCTGGGCGCAGCAGAATATCCACTGCTCCTGCGTGATTGAGATGCCAAGCGAGGCCTCCCACTCCTGTTGGGTTCGCGTGGTGCATAGGGGAGCAGTGTGCTGCATACCGGAGTATAAGCACGTGATTAGTTTGCATTCTACGATTCTAGGCGGTATTTCTCGAGTTCCAAGTGGACTTAAGATAGTCCATTACGCCGCAATTACAGTGAAAAATCAAATACAAGTGCTTAGCTAAATTTCATGTGACATCAGAGAGGAAAGATAAATGTAGATTTAGATGGAGTGAACAGTTGGGACTTACCTTGAGCATCAGTCAAAATATTTCTCTATGCAAAGTAGATCTTTAGAGCAAACTACTAAAAACGTCTGCAGTGTGTTCTATACCAATGTGAGGAGACCACGCGCTGGGTGGGGCCGGGGAGACGTCCCTGCCGCCAGACCTGTCTTCAACGGGAAACTCGTCACTGACCTACTAGAAGTCGACGGACCTGATGATACCTGGCCGACCTCTGTCTGGCGACCTTAGTGGACATTCCTCCCTTGACGAACTGTTGTCACGTTTGTTTGCTAGTATCTTCCCTCTGGGAAGTTTAGTTGGGGTCTTTTTGGTTTGTTTTAGATCTTATAGCAGAATGCATGCTCTTTGTTACCTGCACCAGTTCCAGAAGATGCCCCAGGCTGGCACCTAGCCTACATATTACTGCTCCTGCCGACCGCGAGCCACTCCACTTAGACCACGCACCAACCCGCAGCGCTGACGCACCTTAGGACACTATGGGTAAAGATCTTAAGATCGTAAGTCTCAAAACTCGAGGCCTCAATCACCCAGAAAAACGCACTGCGATCCTCTCAGTACTGGAGAACTCAGGGCGACATATGCCTGTTGCAAGAGACGCACCTCCTGTCTAGGGACACAGTGCGTATGCGCTCTCGCCGCTTCCCCCACCAATTCTGGTCCTCAAGCCCTGCTATAAAGAATGGTGTTGCCATCCTCCTGGGAGCAAAAATTCGAGGGCAAAGTAGTTTCAACGCTCTCAGAAGTAAAGGGTCATCTGCTGGCACTCAGAATTCACTGGGGCTCCACACACTTTACCTTAGTCAACATATACACCCCAAACACCCAACAGGAGCCCTTTATCATTAAGGCCCTTTCGGACGTATTGGCATCCCCGACGCAGCAATCTTGGTAGGAGGAGACTTTAATTTGGTGATGGACACTACACTGGATCGCTCCTGCCAGCGCTATATGCAGACCGGGGCTTTCTCGATTGAGGGCAGGAGCTGGCTCGAGGAGAATGGTTTGCGGGACATCTGGCGCCAGCAGCATCCGGAGACGCAAGAATATACGTTTTACTCTGCTGCACACAAAACCTACGCGCGTTTAGACCATTTCTTGGCATCAACAGCGCTGGCCCATAGGTTGAGAGACGCGTCCATTGAGCCGAGATCCCTCTCAGGCCACGCGATGATCTCTGTCAGGATACAGGCCGATGGCGGCCAGCCTAGCCCCTCCCGATGGCGCCTAAGGGATAGTCTCCTGCAATCCCCGAAAGTCTTATTAGATATGCGCTCGAAGCTCTCAGAATATTTGCAGAGAAATTACAGGGAAGATACCTCCCTGGCTGCGGTCTGTGAAGCGTTGAAACTAGTATGAGAGGGGAGTTTATCGCAGTATCGGTGGCGGAGACACTGGAACGCCGGGAAAAACGGCGGAGTCTCGAGCAAGAAGTTACGGAGATGGAGTCTATTCATAAGCGCACTGGGGCCCCAGAGGGTCTGGAGGGAGCTGGAAAAGAAACGGCTCCTTTTGAAATGCCTGGACTTGGATAGTGCGGAATATGCCCTCCTCAGGCTTCGGCATAAATTCTTACTGAGCAGCGTCCGATGTGGGAGACTGCTCGCCCAAAGGCTTAGGGCCAAGGCGATGGCCGCAGCGATCGCTTCAATAAAACGTCCTTCCGGTGAGGAAATGCATACAGATCCTCAAATAGTCAAGACATTCAAAACTTTCTATCAGACCTTATACGCCGACGATGACTCGGGGCACCAGGAGGCTCATGACTATCTTGAGTCAAGCACGGTCACCCGCCTTCCACACACCCTCATGCCCAGCTTGATCGACCATTACAAGTCGAGGAAGTGATCTCGGCAATTGCTCACTTAAAAGTGAATAAAACCCCAGGCCCGGACGGGTTCCCGGCACAATTCTATAAGGTCTTTTGTCAGGAGTTGGCACCGCTGTTGACGTGGCTATTCAACTCCTTCCTTGGAACCGGGCTCGTCACTGATTCTAAGGCGGAGGCCTCGATTTCTGTGATCCTCAAACCTTTTAAAGGCCCCAGCGAATGTGGGTCATACCGCCCTATCTCCTGGGATTCTGGCAGCCCGGCTGCATCCACTGATGGCTGGCCTCGTCGACCCGGACCAAGCGGGGTTTATTCCCACCCATCAAGGCGGAGATAATACTAAGCGACTCCTACACTTAATGGATGGCTTCCATAGATCTCACAAAGAAGCCCTGCTCCTGTCAATAGACGCAGAGAAAGCGTTCGACAGAGTTTGCTGGAGCTATCTCTTTGATACGCTCCGTCATTTTGCCTTTGGGGACCAGTTTATTAAATGGGTTGGCTGCATTTACAGGGCTCCGCAAGCGTTTGTCCGAGTGAATGGGTTATCATCTGATATGTTCCCGATAGCCCGTGGCACGAGACAGGGCTGCCCGTTGTCACCCCTCCTCTTTGCTCTATACATGGAGCCATTAGCCCAAAGAATCCAAGACCACCCACGGATTGAGGGCATCCGCTTCGGACGGGACATCCACAAAATCAGCCTATACGCAGATGACGTAATTCTCTTGTTGACTAGCTCACACACCTCTCTGCCGGCATTGTTGGCTGAGCTGGAGTGCTTCGGGGAAACCTGAATCTATCTGCCCCCTCGACATGTGAGGAGAACCTGCGGAATAAATTTCCTTTCCAGTGGGCGAAGCAATCGATACCTTACCTGAGTATACTTCTAGCCCCGACTCTTCCTAAGACCCTTGCATTAAACTATACTGCACTTATTGATCAGATAGCAAAGGCGCTAGACGGATGGTCCCGCCTAAAGTGGGCCTGGCATCGCGGCAGTAAAAATGACAGTACTACCACGTATCCTATACATTTTTCAGACACTGCCGCTGGTCCAGCCAATGAAAGCCTTGCGCACACTGCAACTGGCTATCAATAAGTTTATCTGGGGACGGAAAAAACACGGCTGTCCATAGCTCAGCTAACGCAGCCCAAACGGGAGGGAGGAGTGGGGCTACCGTTGGTCAATAGGTATCTTCAAGCGGCGCATATCCGCTATATAGTCGAGTGGAACCGCCCGCTCTCTGAAAAACACTGGTCCTTTATGGCCCAAACGGTGGCAGGAGCAAATATCTGGTGGGAGGCTTGGCTTCCACGTAAACAGAGAGTTTGGGGACTATATTCTTCCCCAGTCACTTCCTCTACGATGAAAGTGTGGGACGCAGTAACCAATAGGAACAGCCTAACAACATTCCCCTCCCCGATGTCCCAAATAGTGGATAACCCAGACTTTCCCCTTGGCTGCAAGTCAGAGGTATTCCAGAGATGGAGAGAACTGGGATGCAAGCGGGTGGGCACGCTATTTGATCCCGCCGGGGTTATTCCGTTTGAGCAGCTGCGACCTCCCCCTGACCGACGCTTTCCACCATCTCCAGTTACGACATTGGGTCACCTCTCCTGATTATCACGCAGCAGCCTCCCGGCCACTCACGGTCTTTGAGAAGTGGCTGGTGCGCAAAAAGGATAAGCATTTAATCTCAGAGCTTTACGCCATGCTCTCCACTAGAAGGGAGGGAGGAAGCACCAAGGGGCAGCTGCAATGGGAAGAGGAGCTGGGTAGGGCCCTTTCGGATAAAGAGTGGGAGGACATTCACTTCAGGGCACACCACATGGCACAGCACTGCGGGGACCGAATCGGCCTACAAAGTAATACCATACTGGTATCGCACATCAGCCCGCTTTCATAGCTGGGATAAAAACCGTTCTGAGAAATGCTGGAGGGGCTGGCTCTCTGGTGCACTTACTATGGCATTGCCCAAGACTGGGTCGTTTCTGGAAGCTAGTCTTGGACGATATTGATAAAGCTTTTGATACCACGCTTCCCAGCCTACACCTTATTTGGGTTGCCGAATCCCCCGACTTTTCCCCTACGCTCCCTGAAATGGAGACAAATGGCATTGTTGGCGTCGCGCCAAATAATTCTGGCTCACTGGGGCACCGCAATTGTACCAGATCACACGGCATGGCTGCACAAACTATGGTTAACCCTAGCCATGGAACGCCTATCCTTGGTTGAGGATTACAAAGGGGAGGCATATGTCGAGTTGTGGGCCCCTTTTATCCAGATTCTCTCAATGGACCTGCGAGAGGTAACATATCCCAAATACCTACAAATACTGCGATTACTCCCTAGGAGTGAGGAGGAGACGATACTACCCATACAAGAGGTGTCCAAAGCCCCGACAATGTCCTAACTGGCAAGGCATGAGTCACATGGCTTAGTATGACTAGAGACTGGTGCAGGTTTTTTTTTTCCCTTCCTTTAATTTTGTTATTTTGTCTAAAGTTTATTTTGTTGTGATTTTCCTCACAAAATGATCCTAACAATGCTGCCAGCCTCCGGGTTGTAGGCATAGAAGCTGTGTAGACTCGCCCGTTGTTCTACGCTGCCGGCCAAGAGGTTGTAGGCATTCAGCTGTGTAATTGAAGATTTGGATCACCTTTAATAAATAAAATGGTTCCATAAAAACGTCAACAGTGAAAATGCGCTGGTTGCATTATGCTTTTTTTAGGAAGTTATACTTGGATGAGCACACAAAGTACTTAGCATGCTATACTTACACTACATTTGGATGAGCACATACAGTATTTAAAATTGCAAACTAACTTTATACATTTTCAAGGCAGATTACTAGCTGCTCCAAACGTATATTCCTCAATAATGAAGTCCAAACAGGACTGCTTTTGTCAGTGCCAAGAAAACACGGCATTTAGCAATGCCCTGTGTCTAGGTAATTGTGCTCCAAGTAACCCAGCAATCACAGAAAACAGGGCCAACAGTACAAGCAGCCTCAATACTAATGGGCATGTGCCTAGTACCCATACCGTAGCATTCAAACACCATGGTTTAAATCCATATATTCATGTTTTTGTCTACCAAGCAGAATATAATTTATAACCGCAACATTTTCAACAATTTGTCCCCATGCAAATTACTGTAAGTTATACATGGATGAAAAAGCTTTAAGAAAAATCCCCACATTGGAGTAATTTTGCACTACTACAATCCAAGTTGTGTGAAATGCAGGCCATGGTCCCTTACGATGACCTCAAGTAGAGGCTCCTGCTGCTCTCACTTCTTTGCACTACAGGGTATCATGGCTGCCACTGCTTTGTTGATGGTGGCTTAACCGGGTGAGTGGTCAATATTTCCAATGAAGGTTAGTTATGTCCAAGTTTTTAGCTCTCCTCCATGGGCTAGACGTGGGATTCCTTGAGCAGACATCTTTTACTGTGGAGGGTTACTAAGCAGCCTTTTATTTCTTCGCCTACTACTGCTGCGATCCCCCTCCCCACACTCCATTTTACTATCCTCTCTGTAATCCCTGCCTGAAATGCCAGATTCTTGAACCATGTTGGATGTCAACCTGCCAACTCTCAGCCAATCTGGATGTCCGCTGGTGCTACGATAGTCCTACATCTGTCATAAATAAGTAGACGGAGAAGCTACAGGTTAATACCTTCTAGAGGGCAGAAGTCTTGGACATACACAAAATAATGTGCCCCATGTAGCCGGGCAGTTTTCCCATCAGCCCCAATTACTAAAGTTTAACGGGTCAAAACTATGACACTGATACACAGACTATAATTGGGTGGGTAAGAGCCCCAGAGAAACAAATGGACTCTTGACACAGCTCAGGTACTTAGTATAGCTCAAGTCAACTTTATTCGGCTAACTTAGCCATATAAGTTACACATCAACATCATATTTCATTTAAAAAAAATTAAAATCCACATAAAGTAGCTTAAAAAGATATACCTGTTCACACATAAAAGCCACACAACGCAACATATTCCATACAACTTTAAAATCCACATCACAATGGCATAAAAGTATTCCTAATTACTCATTCGCCAAAGCTATGTACAGCCAAGCTGCATCCAATCATACATTTCACAATAAGTTTCAACGAACATAGACGCCCCCTCAACTTCATTCATATTCCATCATAAATTCATATTACGTCCTAAAATTCCATAGGTCAATAAAATTGCAATCTAAAATACAATACCCCTCTTTCTAATTTTCTTAACCTGAAGTAAACAAATTCACTATCCAAGAGCAAGTAAGACAGGAATTAAGTTGCTGGAAATACTGCGAACCTGGTCTACACTGTACAATGTTTAAAGATTCTATCATTTGTATAAAAAAATAGGGGGGCGTGGCCAGGAGCGTCAAGATGACGGTCGCACTTTAGAAGTACTCCGGACCCCTCCGTCATCCGCTCCTTCATCCGCCACCATTGACGAGTGCCTACCTCGTAATCCTGCTGCCAAGCTGCCTTGGGCCCCGGATCCATTCCTGGAGGCGGTGTCGGTGGCGTCTGGACACTGCGGGCAGCCTTTGAAGTGGAGCCCCGACTCGCGGCGAATCCAAGATGGCGGCCCCGCCAAAGCTGAGTCCCGGCTCCTCCTGGCGCCCCTGTAGTCTTTAGCTGCCTGGCGGCCGTGCGAAGGGGAGAGGCCTCAGGCCGCAGCTGGACCGGCACAGGGACTGCCTGTGCCGGTCCAGCTGCGAGCCGGAGGGTCATCCATCGATCCGCTGCGGATCGCGCCTTGTGAAGGTGTGAGGTGCTGGAAGCGGCCTGGGAAGGCCCCGCCCGCCGCGCTCGGCGGTGGCTCCCGAGGTGGATGAAGGGGGAGTTTGGCTGTCGGTTCGGGCGGCAGGAAATTTAGAGTTCCGTCCCTCCCCCCCTCCCTTGCCCTCTTGGTGATCGAGGCCATTGGTGCCCGGAGTTGCCCCCCTGTGCACTGGCCAGGTGTTGGGCCCTGGATTCTGGGCCTGCTACCGGCGTGTGGAGCGCCCCTGACTTACATGCTCTCTCCCCGGGTGCAGCGACGGGGTGCTACGAGCCCTCGGCTGTCAATCCGGACAGCGGTGGAGGAGTTGGTGGATTCCTTCCCCCCCCCCTCTCCCTCTCTCGCGGCATCGCGTTGGGGCCCGGCCGCGCTCGGCTGAGGCCCCGAGGTAGGTGGTAGTCTTCTAAGAGGGGTTCGAGCGGCGGTGTGACGGAGAGAAACCCTGAAGAGATGCCTGCGCCGAGCCGACTGCAGGCCGGAGGACCATCCGTTGTGGAGTCCGATCTGAGGAGGTGAGGATGCTGGGGGCGGCCTAGGACGGGCCCGCCTACCGCGCTTGGCTGTGGATCCCGGGATGGGCGGGGGGCAAGAGGGAGAGTTCGGCCGTCGGCTCGGGCGGCAGAGGGATCAGAGTCTTGTCCCTTCCCCCCCTCGCCCTCTTGGTGACTGCGGGCCCGCTAGTCCACGGGCTGCCCCCGCGCCCTGATTGAATGTTGGACCCTGGATTCTGGGCCTGCCGCTGACGCATGGCGCGTTCCTTGATCCGCACGCTCTCTCCCCGGGTGCTGCGGCGGTGTGCGGAGAGCACCTCAGCTGTCAATTCGGACAGCGGTGGAGGGGCTGGTGGATTTCCCCCCCCCTCTCCCTCTCCTGTGGCATCACTGTAGGGCCTGCCGCGCTCGGCTGCGGTCCCGAGGTAGGCGGGAGCCCTCCAGGGGGGGTCCAGCCGCCACGTCGGGCAACGGGGTGCTCGGGGCCTTCCTTCCTCCCCCCCGAGGGCCTGCTCCCTACATCTTCACTGCGCACTACCCCTGCCCTCTACCCTGGACCGTATCCTGCGCCCCGGGCCCAGCGCCGATCCCGGCCCGGACGTGGACCTGCACGCCTGACTCCTGGCCTGGCGGTGCGAGGGGGGACTGCGGAGAGGAGGTATCGGCCGTCGGTTCGGGCGGCGGGGGGTCTGGTGGACTGTTTGCCCCCCCCTTCTCCCCCCTCTTTTCCTCTTTCCTTCTCCCCTGCCGTGGTCCGCCCTGGGACACCTCTGGAGCGAAGGGGTTCCACCATCTGCCCGCCTTCCACCCGAGCGCCAGACGATCGCATTGTCCACCAGCCTTGGACCAGTGGATAACGTGGGGCTCGGGACCGATTGGCGCTGCAGCAATCCCCCCACCCCCCCGGCCTGGCCTCATGGGTGACCGTTGAGCCTCCCCGCACCCTGCTGCGACTGTCGGGTGGGCCGGCGGTGGGGCTGCGTTGTGGCCGACTTGGATGAAATCCGCTGCACAGTCATCGGTCGCTGGGCCGGGTGCCCCCGAGGCCCTGCATCTTCTCCGGCCCCATGGAGTAGTGGTCCGACTGCCTCCTCGTCTTCTCCCTAAGAGGGGGCCGCGGCTCCTGTCCCGAGCGCTCCCAGTTTCTTTCCTGCCCGAGCTGGACACAGTTGGCGTCCCGGCCCCACCTGCTGAGCGGCAACCATGGGAAGAGACCGGGCACCGAAACCCACCACCACACAGACTAAAATGGATCAGTATACAACCACCGAATCTGGGGCGACGGGGGGGGGTGGGGGGACCACGGAAAAAGATGCCCCCACCGCTACGGACCTGTCCACTATCCTCCAAGCCATCCGTACCTCCCAATCCTCGGTGGAGGACAAGATCGAGGAAGTCTGGGTCGACATGACTCTTATCCGTCAAGACCTCCGCAACGCTACGGCCCGGATCAAGGAAACGGAATCCCGCATATCCACGGTGGAGGATGACGTCCAACAACTTCGCTCGCCTTCAGACTCATACCCAAGAACTACACAGACAGGCCGAAGATGCTGAAAACAGGTCAAGGCGAAACAACCTCCGCCTGGTGGGGTTTCCGGAGGGTGCGGAACAAGGCCTTCACTGAGCTGGCTGCGCTCGTGGATGCCTGAAGGCTCCCTCTCCCCGTGGTTCGCAATTGAGCGGACACACCGATCTCTCGCCCCCAAACCACCACCGGGTGCGCCCCATAGGCCGATAATAATGAGGATCCTTAATTTTAGAGATCGGGACTCCATCCTGGCTGAAGCACGCAAGCAGCAACACCTCAAGTATCAAGGCCAGACAATCATGATCTTTCCCGATTATACCTGTGAGGTCCAGGGCCAACATCGCTCGTTTGGAGAAGTCAAACAAAAACTGCGTGCCCTCAACATCCAATACAGGCTTCTCTTCCCGGCCCGCCTCCGGGTAGTGTTCCAAAACAGAACCCTTTTCTTCGACTCCCCTGAAGAGGCCTGGACGTGGCTGACAGAGGAACGCCCCTTAACACTCAGCGGCCGGAGTCCTTCTCCCAAAGACCGTACTGGAGATACTCGCCAGGGCCTGCCTGGCCCACGGCCACAGCGCACCCGCTCACGCAGGAGACGGGGCCCGAGGCAGGCCAGATCGGACTCGCCGCTGGGTCCCTCCCGTCATCCAGCATCTGGAGCGGCCCCGAGTGATCTCCTCACCTCGCGTCGCCCTGGCTCCTCGAATCGCTCGGACCCGGGGGGGCCTCGCCCCGACCATCGCTGCTGGACCTAGCGGACACAGACCTCTCCCGAAGCCCGACCTTGAGCCCACCATAACCTTCTGGCCATAACCAGTCCACCGGCCCATGGTGCTGCACTTCAGCTTATCGTCACCTCTATCTCTCGATGGACACTACCACAGAACATCCTACTATGAGGAGGGGTCCTCCACGATTCCCCATTCCCAAGCGTTTTAGTTTGGTTCTCTTCTAGTTCTTCTTTGTTAGGGTCGACAGATGCTTCCGTTCCTGAAGTATAGGGAGGGGGTAGGGTTGGGGGGGGGGAACCGTTGTCCCAGTTTTTCTTCGACACACTCTGTTCACTACACTAGCATCTTTGATCTACAGCATGATGACCGCGCACATAATAGGGACCGTTGTCCCGGTTATTCGTTGTCCCATGTCGTTCACTACATTTGCATCTTGACCAACAGCATAGTGAGCGCGCACACCCTCAGCCTTATAGAGATACTCCTAATGCCTCACACAGGCCGAATATTTCGCCCGCGCTTGACACCCACTATAGATGTCTCCTCCTGCCCTCATACCCCCCCATGACTGACATCCACAATGGGAAGGGGTTGCTCCACATAATGTCTTGGAATGTCAATGGGCTGCTAGATAGGGTCAAGCGAACAGCGGTCCTGCGATATGCACAACGCCACACTGTTGACGTATTGCTACTCCAAGAAACCCACCTGGTCGGTAATAACTGCCCCTTCCTGGCGAGGTACGGCTACGGTGGGGTTTGGCACTCCGGCTTTAATCGGGGGTCGAGAGGTGTAGCTATCCTTGTACGCCGCGCCCTCCCATTCACTCTACGTAAGGTCACTGCGGACCCTCAAGGTACCTACGTCGCCTTGGAAGGAGCCATAGGGGACAGAGTCCTAAATCTGCTGTCCGTATACTCCCCACCATCGCTGATGGCCCCCACACTCAAGCGCATTGCGGGGTTGATTGCCGCCCTGCCCCCAGGTAGGACCATCATTGGAGGAGACTTCAACGCAGTCATGGACCCTGCCCTTGACACGGCTGCAACCCCCTCGACCTCTAGAATCTCCCAGGCCAATCTTTTATCAAACTGGGCGACCACCCTGGGGGTCTGCGACGCCTGGAGACTTTGGCACCCCATGGCCCGACACTACACCCACACCTCAGCATCCCACCATACGCATGCACGACTCGACTACATTTTCATGCCGGCCCTGGATTGTCGGATAATCAAAGAGATAACCATCCTCCCCAGAGGTATATCCGACCACTCCCCGATGGCGCTGCGGGTGGGCGACCTCCCGGAGTCTTTCCGCCCGATTTGGAGGTTGAACGCCTGGTTTCTCCAGGACAAAGAATTTAGGAACTCGGTGGGCAGCGAGCTTCGTCATTACTTTACTACCAATCGGGGCTCCGTTCCCTCCCCTGGCACCCTATGGGGAGCTGGTAAGGCCACCATTCGTGGCTTTGCCAAGGGCCAGCTCAAACTTAAACGAACTGCGCAGGATTCCCGGCTTACCCTCCTAGAAGCTCAAGCCACCCTAATTGAAGGCCAGCCACCCGAGGAGAGGACCGAGGCTCTGGACAGGAGACTGGCATTTCTGAGAGATGAGATCAGACAGGCCTCCCTGGAGGCTGCCAGGCTGCTAGGCTGCTATGGAGATCTTCGGTAGCACGAGTTTACGGGTGGGGAGACAAAAATGGGAAGCTCCTTCATCGGCTGGCCACGTACCCGATGGCCAACCGCATCATTCCCGAAGTGATAGCTCCGGACGGCGAGGTCCAGCGGTCCCCGGCGGCGGTGGCCCAGTGCTTCGCTGCATACTACACCGCCCTCTACGCCGCGCAGCCTCCCACTCTCTCACTTTCGGAGCTGCTTCATCGAGAACAAATCCCTCTCCCACGACTTAGTGAGCCGAAGGCAGAGGCGCTGGACCTCCCGATTACTCCGGAAGAGGTCAACGATGCAATATCTCACATGGCTTCCGGTAAAACCCCGGGGCCCGATGGACTCCCACAGGAGTTTTACGCAGCTTACCGGGACACGCTAGTCCCCCACCTTTTGGAGTTGTATGCTGAGGAGACTGACAAGAGCTCGTTTAGCACCGAAACTGATATGGCCACCATCGTGGTGATCCCCAAGTCTCAGCCTCCCTCGAAGCACTGCTCCGACTACCGTCCCATTTCGCTCATCAACTCGGAGCTCAAGGTGTTTGCCTCCATCCTGGCCAATCGCGTACGACCGTACTTGGCCAAACTAGTCCATCCTGATCAGTGCGGCTTTATGCCATCGCGGGGCACCAGACACTGCCTCAGACGTCTCCACCTCGCCCTAGCGAACCGCCAGCGCTTGACTCCATAATTGTCCCTTCTCGTTGATTTTGAGAAAGCTTTTGATTCAGTGGACTGGCGGTATCTGGAAGCGGTGTTGGAGGAAATGGGATTTGGGGCATACTTCCACAAATTAGTGAAGACGCTATACTGCCGGCCAAGGGCCAGAGTACTGGTTAATGGAGCCCTGTCGCAGTCCTTTCCCATCAGAAGGGGTACGAGGCAGGGATGCCCCCACTCGCCCCTCCTCTTTGCTTTGGCAATGGAGCCCTTTGCATGTTTCATACGATCTGGCGAGCAAATTATGGGGTGGAGATGGCCTGGATTGGAGGAGGACAAAAATCGCTCTCTACGCGGATGACGTCCTCCTATTTCTGGCGGAGCCCGCGCAGTCGGGACCCCGGTGCCTCCGGGCGCTGAGTCTCTTTGAGCAGACCTCCGGCCTTCGACTGAACTCCACTAAGTCCGTCCTGGTCCCCCTTCACCTCTCGAGAGAGTGCTTTGAGTGGCAGTCCACGATCCCTCTTCGTCGGCAGTCCTTCAAGTATCTTGGGATTTGGGTTGCCTTCCTCCCGGACCTCGCTTGGGCGCTCAATGTAACCCCACTAGTGAAGAAAGCCCGATCTGATCTCCTCAGAAGGCAAACGCTGCCGCTGAACCCAATGGGCAGAATAGCCCTATTCAAAATGATGATTTTGCCCAGGTTCCTCTACATGCTTCAGAACACGCCCCTTCCCTTCTCACGTGCGTGTATTAGGGAAATGGGCAGTCTGGCCATCAAGTTCCTATGGGGGGGTCGGAGACCCCGTCTGGCCCTTACTCCGTGCCGGATCCCGCCTTTTGATGGCGGTCTGGGGATGACGTACCTGTACCTCTATTATTTAGCTACCCAGCTCCTTACCTTGCATGACTGGTTCAACGGTGGCTGGTCGGACCCGGCATATCGACTGGAACTACACGCCCTAGGTCTGCCCAACATTCAGGGGATGCTATACGGGAACACTGTCCCCAGAGCCCTGCCAGAGGTCACGCGCGGGGTACTTCTGGCCTGGCGGGCTTCTCTGCCCCACACCCACTGGTCGGGAAAATTGACTCCATAAACCCCACTTTGGCAGGGCGTCCGGCTTCGGGAGGTCGCCAGCTTATCTGGCTTTAGAGCGTGGGATCTAATTAGGATTTCGCAGTTGGGGGACGTTTGGAAAGGGGGCAATATACGTACTTTTCAGGACCTTCAAAACCTGTATTCCCTGCACACCTCACAGTTTTACCGCTACCTGCAGCTGCGCCACCCTCTCCACTCGCACATCACAGAGGGCACATCTATACCCGAATATAGCCCGCATTATGACTGGCAACCTGGGGACAGAGGGGATTTCTCGTATCTACCGCTCCCTCATGAATAACACCCCCAACACACTATCCCGGCTCAGAGACAGATGGGACGGATGGCTTGGGTCCTTAGACGATGACGACTGGAGGGATGCGCTAATGGCCCCCAAAACAATCACAGCCTTAGTGCGGCTTCGCTTGGTCCAAATATACTACCTCCACGCCGCTTATCTTACACCGCTGCGCCTCCACCGTGCTGGGCTCCGACCCGAGGCATCCTGTCCCCGCTGCAACCACACACAGGCTGACTTCTTCCATATGGTATGGCTTTGCTCTGTAGTCACACGCTTTTGGGAATCAGTGGTGGGGGAACTTACTGAGGTCCTAGGCTGGGAAGTTCCTCTTAACCCACTGAATGTGCTCCTGGGAATCACCGAAGGGCTGGATGGCTCTAGAGCCGACAAACTTTTTCTGCATACAGCCATGACGGTAGCTAAGAGAGACATTGCGGCAAACTGGCTGAACTCGAATGCCCCCGCCATGACACGGTGGCGCAGGGGGGTGGACTGGTGCGCGGCGCAGGAGCGGCCCTTGTACGAGGCCAGGGGATGCCCGAAGAAATATCGCAAGGTGTGGGGTAAATGGGTGGGGGTGATAGAAGACTGACGCTCTCTTTGGGCACTCGCGGGATGTGGTGGGTGTTATCCTACTTCTTCCTTGTCTATCAAGATCATGTACAACGCCTTAAGGTCATCATGTATATGCACTGAGATCTGCACTTGCTATTGGTCTTCTGTCCTTTTATGTATGCTTCTCACAAAATTAATAAAGTTGGTTATAAAAAAATATATATATATATATATATATATATATCTATATATATCCTTTTCCCAATGCTACATAAAAGTCACACAAAAAAAGAAAAAGAAGATTGAGAGTAGTTTGGTCTGAGAAATTATCACACGGGCACAGTGGTAATTGCCTACTGTTGCTATTTTTTTCAATTATTTTTTTATTAGCCATTTATAGAGCGCATGGTTACACCGCCGGTGTGTCCCCGCGCTAGTTGCCAACAGATAGCAGACAGTAAAGGTTGAGAGTCAAGGAGAATCACTCCTCCGCCTCTGGCCTCTAACAGGGGGAATACGGGAAAGTCTAAAGACTGGCTGGTGGGAAAAGCCAGGTCTTTAGTTTTCTACGGAAGGTCATTTCAACTGGTTCAGATCTTATTTCAGCTGGTAATGTATTCCATTGTTTAGCTGCTAAGAATCTAAAGGAACGGCCTCCCATCCTAGCCTTTCTGATTTTTGGAATCCTTGCTAGTGCTTTACCCTCGGATCTTAGGTTTCTGTTTGGAGTGTAAGCTGCTAATAAAGTTTGAAGGTACCGTTGCCCTTTTTTTGCCAGAATACGGTGGCAGTGGCACATTGATTTAAACAATATTCTCTTTTCGACTGGTAGCCAGTGCAATCTGGCTAAAGCTTTAGATATGGGTGTTCTTTTTGGGAGGTTTAGCACTAGGCGGGCTGCTGCATTTTGTATGGATTGCAGCTTCATTATTCTTTTTTAGCTGCGCCTAGATACAGGACATTTCCGTAGTCGATTTGAGAGGTGACCACGGCATGTATTATAGTTTTTCTGGTGCCGACAGGTAATAGGTCAAGGACCTTCCTCAGGACCTTTAGAGATCCAAAGCATTTACCTGTGACTCTCCGGATTTGACTCTCAAATGTCAGGTTGGAGTCGAGCCAGACTCCCAGATTTTTTACTTCTGTTTTAGGAGTTGGCAGTTGGCCCAGTGTCTCCGGCCACCATGCTGACGACCAGATAGATGGAGCTTTTCCTACAATCATTACCTCCGTTTTGCTGCCATTAAGTTTCAAGCAGTGATTCGACATCCATGTTGTTATATCTTCCATGCATTGGGAGAATTGATGGGCAGCAAGTCCCGGGTTTTGGGACAGTGTAATAATAAGCTGAGTATCGTCAGCACCTTGTGCCCTTCCACTACAGTAGCAAGTGGCCCCATGTATAGGTTAAACAATGTGGGGCTAGGGATTGAGCCCTGTGGAACTCACTGTGGCAGGGGAAAGCTCTTGGACGTATAAGTGTCTTGTGTGATCTAGAAACCTCGTGACGTCAGGAAGGACATCATCCATCACAGGGCCATGTCCCTAACCCCACACGACTCTAATCTTTGTAGGAGGAGGCCATGGGAGACAGTGTCAAAGGCTGCACTGAGATCTAGTAGGATCAGAGCAGCTGTTTGACCTTCGTCCACGTGCTGTCTTAGAGTTTCCGTAGCCAGAAGAAGGGCTGTCTCCATAGAATGTGCAGCTCAGAAACCTGATTGTGAGGGGTGCATTAAGTTGTTACTAACAATGTGGTTGGTCAACTGTAAATTCACTACTTTTTCTGCTATTTTCGCAAAGACAGGTAGCAGTGAGATAGGGCTTAGGTTCTCTAGAACCGAATGGTCTATTTGTGGTTTTTTCTTTAAAGGGCGGACCATAGCTTGTTTCCATTCGTAGGGAACTTCTCCCGATTGGAAGGAGCAGGTGATTAGCTCAGATATGAGCGGCATAATGCAGTTCTCTCCTTGCATCAGCAAATCTGGGCGAGCGGGGTCCCTCGGGGATCCGGATTTGATTCCCTTAGCTAGCTTCCTCAACTCATCTGGTTCTGGCATCTTAAACTCCTCTAGATTTTCTCCCTTAAATCCTGTGGTCAGAATGCCATCGTTGCTTTTACCGTGTTGTACTTCTATAGGGAAGGTGTCGTAGATCTTAGCTACTTTAGCTGCGAAAAATTCTGCGATCTTATTGCAGGACTCCTCCGTGGTTATAGGAGGTTCAGCTAGTTTTTCAGCTGATTGCAGGGATTTTAGAATGATGAACATTTCTTTAGAGAAGTTTTTTGCCCCCTCTATCTTCCCGGTATAGAATGCACTGCGAGCTTCTTTTATTGATGTGTGGTATAGTTTGAGTTGTGTTTTGTATTCCTCCTTGGTTTTAGTGCAGTAGTTCTTACGCCATCTGGGTTCTGTTTACACTTGTGTTTAGCCTTCCTTAATGCCTCATTAAACCAGGGAGCTGAAGCCTTTGTCCTCTTGGTATTAGTTGTGGTCCATGGTGCCACTTCGTTCAAAGCTTCTGTTATCCATTCTCCCACTAGTTCATTGGCTACATTTATATCCTTATCTAGAACAGGTTAATTTTTTCCCCAACGCCTGTGTAAACGTAAGGGTGTTAAAATTGACCCATTTCCTACGAGTAACTGACTTTTGGGGTTTTTCAGCCGAGGGACTCTGGGTAGGGATAAAGAAAGGGATTAAATGATGGTCAGACCATGGGACTGGTAAGGGGACGCCTACTTCAAGATCTGTTATGTTAGTGAAAATTGGGTCCAAGATGTGGCCTGCTTGATGTGTTTGCGCGCTAACCTTTTGTGTTAAATTAAGCATCATGAGGTCTTTGCACACGGTTTGTGTCTCCGGATTCTCGGTTTCATCGAAATGTATATTCAGGTCACCTAAGACCAGAAGTTTGTTATGGCGAATGGTTGTAGGTAACACTCTTTCCCCCAGGCTCCCTGTGAACTGTGTTGTCGGGCCAGGTGGGAGATAGATCAGGAAACCAGCTATTGTGTCATTGTTAGTTACTGAGAGGGTGAAGGAGAGCGATTCGCACTGTTCAAAGTTGGCTTCACTTATACTGCATTTTATTGGTAATTTGGAAATTATTGCTAATCCTCCCCTCTTTGCCCTGCTCGGTCCTGTCTAACTATCCCATAACCATCTGGAAGGGCGTCCAGTATGTCGGGTGTAGAACTGTCATTGAGCCATGTTTCAGTAAGAAACATGGCATCTGGCCTTTTTTCCCTTAGTACTTCTGCGACCTCATATTTATGTTTAGCTAGAGAGCGACAGTTCAGTAGGATAAAAGACAGCTTTTCCCTCTGCTGTGTGTCGGTATTGAGCAGCCTCAAATTCTTATAGCAGTATTTGCATGACAGCATACCTTTATCAACATCTACATTATGTTTACAAGCCTTCGAAATTGACGGCGCCAGTCTGGTTATTTCTTCCGCCGTGTATTTGATCAGTTTGCCGTTATTCCAACCGGCATGGGTTCTGGCCCCTCCTTAAAACTAATGGATAGTGCTTAACCTAAATCAGGTCAATAAAATCTATGCTGCACATTTTGAATTGTGTTAAGGTAAAGGCTGCAGACCAGACACTTATCAAAGGGTCATGCGCTACCATAGTTGCCTTGCTAAAATCCCTAACTTCCCTCTCTTCGATTCTCAACTTAGTAATCCTAGAGAAGATATCCATTTTATTTATTGCCCTCAATGATTGTGTTTTCGAACAAGGTATATGAACCAATATGTGCACATAAAATCTTGATATAATTCAACCAAGTAATTTGCTGCGCCTCTTCGAGTGCCAAAGAGTCACCTATTATCCTCCTGGTCAATGAGGCAGCCTTTTTTATCCATACTACTCTCCACAATAATAGGAGGGCGGCACGGATTTTATCTTCTATAAAAGGTACACCAAGTTCTACATGACAGATGTGACTGGAGCAACTAGAGGGAAATGAAAGCAGCATTTTCAGTCACCTATTTTCCACCTGCTGAATCACATCCTCATTGGAGTACCCCCAGATACCTACCCCAAAGGTTGCTCCTGCTACACATCTGCTTTTGTATATAGTAATCATTTCATATAAAGGCTTAGTGCTCAATCTGGTAGCAAATCTAAACACCACAGAAGTAGCTTTGGCAAAGTACAACTTTCTATTTTCCAGCAGAGGTTTCCAAGTGTTTTGAGCAATAAATCACACCTAAATAAGAAAACGTATTTGTAGATGACATCTTATTACCCTTCAAGAATTGAGCGCCCGCCTTCCTCTTTCCCAGTCCGATAAACATTGAAAATTATTTCCTTAAATTCACACACATGCCCTTCAGTGTCTAATTAAGAAATGTTTTCTTTTTATGGATGAATTGGGCATTTTCTGTCCATGCCGTCAGGACAGCGTCATAAGCATACAACAGTATTGGTAATGGGCAACAACCTACTTGTGGCATACTCTGTGCTCTTTCCAGATTATTAATGTACAATGTAAACAGAAATGGTGCTACAATACACCCTTGTCTTACTCCTCTACTTATCTCAAACAGGTCCGTACAGTCTCCTAGTCTACCATTTCGTACTCTGGCCTTGGTATCGCCATACAATTTACGTAAAAAGTCAATAAGAGGATTATGGATGCCCATGTATGACATAAGTCCCCACAGGATTAAATGATCTAGGCTATCGAATGCAGAGGGCAGGTCCATAAAGGCCAAATACAGTGACCCCCTTTTAGCTACAATATATTTATTCACAAGAAGATAAAATTCAGACATTGCTCCACTGTGCCGAATTCTTTAGGAAAGCCATATTGTATGTTGCTGATAATGTCATTTTTCTCTGCCCACTCTTCCAACCTGGTCAAAACAATCCTTCCCACCACCGTACAGGTTAATTCCAGGAATGAAATAGGCCTATAGCAATCTGGGTCGATTTATTCCCCTTTTTAAAAATAGGCACTATAATAGACTGCAGGCAGGTTGGTAGAGGACCACACACAGTTACTGCTCTAAAGACTTTGACACCAAAGGGGCCCAAAAGTCAATATTATCAATAAAGCATCCAATGGAGCATCATCCAGGCCTGGGGCGTTCCTCTTCCTACTGGACCTTAATGCCTTCACTCGAGTTAGGCTAAACTCAATAGAAATCGCTGCACTATCATCTGACTTAGGCTACAAGTAGATAACTTCCTCCCCCTTTTCCTCTGCTCCCACAAAATAAATTGAGTGCAAGTGCCTAACCCATTCCACAGTCGTGATAACTGTATCGACAGATGGGTAAGCAACATCATTAAAATAAGGGGCCTTAGTCACCTTTCAAAAAGCTGCGCTGTCAGAGTGAAACCTTGTTACCTGAAGAGCTTCCCAAGCGTTCTCTTTAATACTATTTTTGTCTTATCCACCTAAAATATGCATTCCATCCTACACTTCTTTACTAACACTCTATCCCTGAGCTTACTCCTCAAAGCCCTTTTCAGGGCTTTACGAGCCTTACTGCACGATGTGTCAAACCATCCTTTAATTTTTGACTGATATTTACTTAGGGGTCTTGTCAGACCATTTTGAATATAATTTGCCAGGATTCCAAATGCAGTTAAAACAGCCTTCCCTTCTGCTGTCTCATTCAGGTAAATAGCTACAGAATTAGCATGTGTCCTTATTAAATCAGTGAATAACCATTCGGTGTCCACACCCTCCCCTTTCAGAGCAATCCTAATTTGCCTTCCCACACATTCCCCGGGAGAGCAAATCTGGTTTAACCCCCACTTGAAACGTTTTCAAGCTCAAAAGAAAAGGATTGTGGTCATGCAAACCTGACAAAATAATTTGAAAATAATCAACAGAATAACTAAGATTATCAGAGATTAAAATATGGTCAACAGTACTATACTGACCATTCCTAATGTAAGGCGAAGGCGCAGTGACCGGTTAGGGAGGTACATCATTGATAATTACATTTTCGTAAAAAAAAAAGCCCATTCCATGCCTCCACATAAGCGCTATGAAGAACATTTTTCAATCCCTCTTCTTTATTATTGGTCAGGCCACAAACCTTTTTAGCATCCAAGGTGCATGATGTAATGTTAAAATCTACCATCCAGATTATAAAAATCTCTTTGTCCCTTTTCTCAAGGAAGCCCTTCAGATCTTTCTCGAGCTTCAAGTCAACAATTGCACTAGAGAAGGAAAAAATATTATTTTAGTTATTGATTAACAAAAAACCTTCCCCTCCTTAGGGTCATATCTGAGCAGTTGATAATAAGGATGATCGAGTATACTCTTAAAAACATTCCCTGAAAGAGAAACCACAATTAAAATTGCCAAACCCCCCCGGCTTTGCATTGAGAGGACCTACTCGCAGGGGAACAGAAAGAGGAGTAACCATCTAAATAGAAAGAATCAGTCGCCCAAGTTTCTTGTAAGAATACAACGGAATCGTTTTTAATTAAACTGACTCAGTCCGGATTATCCAGTTTTCTCTTTATCCCGGCTACATTCCAACACAGCATCTTAATGCTATCATTGCCCTGCATGGATTCTGGAGTGCAGTGCGTTGTACCATCCTCTGTGCTAATATCCCATCTTGTATCCTCGTGCAGATTTTTATTTAGGATGCCTTCTTCCTGCGGCCCTCTGGCAGTCAATGTCCGTCAATCCTGATCTTGCAGGGCACCCAAAGGAGTTAAAGGATTCTGGGTGCTCACTGGGGTGAGCGAAGTTGTAGAGAAACTATTCATTCGTATAGCGAGGGTCACGCGACATCTGACCTATTGTCATCCCCATGGCAGCCTGCTGATTAAAAAACACCACCTCTCTCACCGTAGGGGGGCAACAAAAACAGACTATCAGAAAAGCCACAATTTCTTTAGCGTGTGGCAATTGGAGTGCCATGAGTGACAGTGCAGGTCCTGCAGAAGAGGGCGACCTGAAATTAACAGCAACAGTCTTCATGACAAGACTTGGGTTGCCTCCCTATCCAGGAAACCTGCCTCGCCATGCTAATGCCCTCCACCAGGTTTTGAAACCTTCCAACTCTCAGACTCAACCAATGTCACACTTAATAAAGTAACTCACTCCAGCCCTCCTCCTGGCCTGACTTGAGACAAGGTACCCTTTTCAAGACAATCAACAGCCGGGTTGCTTCAGGAGACAAATGAAGGAACATTCCCCTATTACCTAGACTGCTCACACTTCTGTTTCTTCTTAAATTCCCCATTAGTTTGCTAACATTCCCACAATTGTTAGTTTAAAACTTTTTAACATTGACCAACCTCCGAAAATGAGCATGTCGCTGATGGTATGGAAATTGGCTGTGTCGCTTTGCCCGGCTTTAGAAACTCGCGGGGAACAATGCTGTGAGTTCCTGTGTTCAAAGTTTCCTGACATGTCCTCTCCTCTCAAAATGTGATTATTCGCAAGAGATTGTTTAACCAAATCATGACTGACTTTGAAAGAGGCCTCCAGAGACTCAATTCTTTTGTACAATTCCTCAAAAGAGGCTTTGATAAAAAGTTCCATTGCATCAAACATGCCCCCCAAAGACTCCTGTAGCTGCTTCTTTAAAGCAGCAACACCCCCAGTTAAATTAAAACTAGTTGATCCATTGTCAGCACTCTCTATTTCCCCCACTGTGGCCGCAATGTTAATTTGTCTTTCCCTCTTGTAACCTGCGCGGCTTCTCTCAACTTCTTGGCCTGGGTAAAAACAAACTGTATCCAACGGGGAGTCTAATTCAATAGACAACAGAGCATGAGCTACATAGGGATTATATCCCCTTAAAGTCATTGCAGGAGGAGAAATTTCTATAACACCAACACTAAACGTGTGTGAATCTTCTTTAGAGGTTGCAGCTTCCCTCGCCTCCCGCTGAGTGCTCAATAGCCTTTCTACCACATTGTACATTTCCTCATTAATCACCCCCATTAAGTTGGTTAAAAGAGAACAATGAGGGAGTGGCAAAGATGGCCTACATGGCGGACACATCTCAAGGCAGCTCCGCTCCGAACCCCTGTTATCCGGCGTAAATCCGGACATATAATTGCCATCTAGCAGCTACCTACTTTTTTTCTACATCCTGCCTACGGAACAACTGTTTTCATGCCGACTGCAGCCCTTCTTACCGCGCTGGATGCCCGATAGAGGTGTGGGGCCGGTGTCAGGGCCTGGCGGCGTGGGAGCAGGGATTGCAGTGTGGCTGGCGGCCCTCACCTGTCATGGGTGTTTGGTGGAGTGGTGCTGGTGCCTGGGGGGAATCTTCCGTTCGTGGCACCCCTTTCGAGCTTTTCGTGGGGCACGCCACACTGCATGATCAGTGCCAACACTTGAGGTGGGGCGACCCTCCGCTGGGGACCCCCAGCCTGCCAAGGCTCCCACACTTTCTGCTTCGCTGCCTTTCACGTGGGGCTCTGGGCTAATGTGGATGGCCCCAGCCAGGTGACCAGAGCCCCGTGACCGGAACTTGGCCCTGGCGGGGGGCACGACCCTGTGTTGCTGCCTCCTTCTCCGGCCGGCTCGCTCAATCAAGGCCTGGAGGGTGGGGTGACGGTGAGCCCGTATTGAGGCCGGTGACGGCGCCTTCCTTTAACAAAGACCGAGACCCTGGACGGCAGTGGCCTCTCACTGCTGGGGGAACTACCAAAGCGACTGGTGGGAGGCCCTACACTTGCTCCTCTGCTACTCCTGCCCTTAAGGATCGTGCCTGCAGTGGGCGAGTGAGTGAGACCGGCAGCGGGGGACCACCTGTGATGTTGCAGCGGCAGCCCGCGCTGCACGGTCAGTGCGGTCGCTGGTGGTGCAAGAACCTTCCCCTCCCCGGAGTCTGCTGGACCTGCTGTTGCCCCAATCGGCTCTGCCGCATCTTTTACCTCAGGCTCCAGACCCCCGATCAAGGCCTCCACTTGGTAATGGCTGGGTCGGCCAAGGACAGGGAGCTAGAGCATAGCAGCGGCCCTGTTCTCCTTCCTGCCCTCACGACCGTCTTGTCTGCCTTCAGCTTGGGCCATGGACCTGTGGTGGTGATCCCGAGTTGGAGTTGGTGGCGCAGCCGTTCTTAAACTGAGACAGGAGCCCCGAGGGACTGTGGCCCACTGCCTATTGTGGTGCTGCCTGAGCGACTGCAGAGGGGGCCTAATACTGGCCCTTTGCTGTGCCCAACCATGAGGACTGTGCAAGCAGCAGTTGGGTGCACGTACTTTCTTGGGGGTGCACTGGCCTATTACTCTTCATACTGTGGCCCGGGGCCTCTACTCTCTTCATCTGTTGGGTTCATACCTCCCTCCACTGAGAGGCCTCTGGTTTGAGATTGCTGTGAGAGAGACCTGGTGGTGGTTGACCCGCGACCATGCTAAGGTCTCCTGGTACTGTGCCTGTGATCCTCGGCTGCTGATCTCTGGCCCCCATTCCTCACAGTGGTGACTAGAACTCTGTTCATGACTGGTTGGGCCCAATCTGATGTGTGGCCCCGAAACCCCCTGCTGTAGTAGGAACCTGGCTCAAGAGTAGTGCTTATCCCTCCCCCCTTTCGTTCTCAGCTGGCGGCCATGGGCATGGATAAATCCACCCGTTCTACTTCTACACAGATGCGGATGGATCATTATACCACAGGCTCCACAAGTGACCCCTGGGCCCCTCAGACAACGACAAACCCGTCCCCCCCTTCTACTGAACTCACTGTTATTTTGCAGGCTATCCAGACTTTGCAGGCAACGGTGGAGGCGAAGGTCAGAGAGGTGAGAATGGATGTGGCACTGCTACGTCCACATCTCTGAAACGCCACTGCCCGACTCAGAAGCTAAATCTCGAATTTTTACTGTCGAGGATGAAGTCTCAACTCTTAAGTCTCAGGTTTCCACACTACTCGTCCGCATGTCAGAGCGCCATAGAAGCGCAGAAGACACAGAACCGCTCACAGCATAATAACATTTGCGTAATTGGAGTTCCTAAGACCATATAGGAAGCCGAACCCCAATTGATGGCGGACTTTATGGAACACTGGATTAGGTCCTGGATGCCCAGTGATCGTTTGTCTTCATGGTTTGCTATTGAGCGGTGCTCACAGGGCCTTCGCTCCTAGACCACAACCTGGTGCCTCGCCCCGACCAATAATAGCTCGTATTCTAAACCATAGGGATAGGGATACAATTCTCAGGAAGGCTCGGCTGCAATCTGACCTCCGCTGTGGAGATATCAAAGTTCTCCCCTTCCCCAATTACATACGTGAGGTGCAACAACATAGGCGTTCCTATCTGGAGGTCAAACAGAAGCTGAGAGCCATGGGGCTACAACAGGCTCAGTGTTATCCATCTCAACAAGTCACACTTCTTCGATTCTCTGGAGTCGGCATTGCAGTGACTTACAGAGGATCGCTTGCTGCACAAGCGTGTCACTTCTCTTTCACCTCATCGAGAGACTGCCGCTGTCCCGGACCCACAGTCACTGCCCAAGCCCCGCAGACGGTGCGCCCAGTCCCGGAGGGGATGCAGAGCTGTTCGGTCGACCTCGCCTTCATGCTCCCTACAGGCGCAACCAATGCCATCATCTGGACCTGCCTTGAGCCCTGCTTCTGGGGTGCAAGATGACGGACTGGGGGGGTGATGGGCATTCAGCCCCATAGTCCACGGACCCGGCTGCTCCACTCTTGGACTCTGAGCTCTCCCACAGTCCTGTGATTTGATTGAGCTTGCATTTCTCACGATTATACAAATTCATGTCCCTTGCATTGTCTTTTTCATTAACCTCACAATACTAATCTGGTTTACTGTCTAGCTGTTCCATAGGCGATCTTTCTGATGTATAATGGTGATTACTGTCTTCACAATGTCCTTCCTAGGATGGGGTTCCCCAGCTCGTTGACGTTTCTTTTTTTTCCTAATATCATGTACTTTGTTGTTCTTACTATACCTTTTTTTCAGGGTGACAGATGCTTCTAGGGTAGAAGTGTGGGGAGGGGTGGATGTTGGGGGGATGGGTTTTCTCTGCAAGATGTTGGTTCTTTATTGTAGTTTTATGTATGATGTATTTGTTTATCTTTCTTTTTCCTTTTTAGGTCTTAGCACACATGTTCACACCGATCGGGACTTTACTCTCTGGGTAGTCTTCATTCGTAGCACATTCAAGTGGCAGTTTGTAGCGTATTATCTCCTACAATGGGCCCTTCTCTCAGGCAGTCCCCTGCTTACATTATCTCTCACCCCCCATCCACATGCATTTCCGGGTTTTATCATGGAATGTTAACAATCAATTGGACCGGTTGAAATGAGCGGCAGTTTTTACCTTCGCCCACCAACATCTCCCTGAGGTGCTACTGATCCAAAAGACTAATCTTTTAGGGGAGCGTTGTCCCTTCCTGGCCCGTAAAGGCTATGATAGAGTCTTTCATGCTGGGTACTCCCGGGAGCAAGAGGGGTAGCTATTATTTTGCGCCGTTCCTTCCCTTATGTGGTTTCACGAGTAACACGCGACCCACAGGGGCGCTTTGTTGCTCTTGAAGGTACCCTACAGGGACAAGTGATTGTTTACGTAAGCATATATGTACCGCCCGCCTGTTTGCCTACTTGTCTTCGTGACCTATTGGAACTTCTCTTACATCTTCCGCAGGAGCTTCCAGTCTTGGGGGCAATTTTTAATGTGGTACTGGACCCCGATCTAGACAGTACGGGAACTCCTACCACCTCCAGACATATTGGAGCTCGCCGACTCACTGATTGGATCAATACTCACCATACTCATTCCCGGATCATCTTATTCTATTGCCTGCCCCGATTGTTTTGCCACGCGTAATCTCAGATCATTCACCCCTACTTCTCCATCTTGGGCCGCTGCCACTTGGACTGCGCCCCATGTGGCACCTTAATGCTTGGTACTTCCAGTGCTATGTTACTTGAGTGTTCTTGCCTTGTATAATAAAGATGCTTTATCATATGCTGTGCTATATGTGTGCCATGTGTTCATCTTTGCCACTTTTGGTGGCTTAAATTTACTAAGCCTGTTTATAAAAAAAAAAAAGGTAACAATGCTGTTTAGCCATGGGCTTATCTTTACCCGCCAAGTGAGCAGATGATTTCCTTTTCCCCATGACCACAAGCTGTTTCACTGAGATAATATTAAATAAAAGGGAACCAAAGCAATGAACAACCATTAAAGAGGGTAGGCCCAGGTAGCCTCTGCCGGTCTCTGACGGGCACAGACCAGCGAGCTCTTGGCCCGGGCACGTCCAGCGCAGCAAGAGCCTCTCTCTGCCTCATGATCCACCCGGTGCCGATGTGAAAGTCCCACCCCCTAGCGGAAAGCTGGTTAAGTGAGTCAGAAACTGATGCATGTGTACCTGAACACCATACTCTCAGAGCTGACTGTGAACTATTCATAGAGCTCAAACAACACTTTCTCCAAGATGCGTGAAGAACACCTACACAGCAGTGTCTTTGATGTGTTTCTCTCCCTCTTCACTCTAACCAAGGTAGAGAAAGTCCTCATCTCCGCTCTCTTGGTCTTTCTTGTCGTACACCACCAGAATATCTAGATTTATTCCATTCAAAGTGTTTTATCCCTGATATCAAAGTGCACATTCTTGACTAACATCAGTATGTGTACATCTCACAGATCCTCTACTCAGATTGCTCAGCCACTATTCCTCCACTCTCTGAAAGCCTTCCTCTCAATCAGGGGGTCAAAGTGGGTGGGAAGGAGGGGTCTCTTGTACTGTATAGGTGAGGGGAAGGACAAACTGCTAAAGCTCCATGTGGCGCTCCTCTGGGTGTACCAGAACATCGACAGGGCATAAGCAGCATGTATCTTGTATCTTCGAGCTGTATTTTATGTTAGAATAAAAGGGAGGTCTTGCTTTTTTCTTACTGTGCACCTTGGTGCACAGGTCTTCTTGTCAAAAGAATAAACCCTCTTTGGGGACTGTACACTGGTGGGATTGAGTACGCTGGTGGCAAAAATGGATATCTCCAAGCTGTGGAACTCTCCTGTAGCCTCATCCATATCGGCATGACTGGTATACCAAGATGGAAGAGGGCAGGGGATGCCCCTGTAAATACGAGAAGGTGTGGAGGAAATGGTGGTCTTACCACGGTCTAGACGGTTGAAGTGAGCAGAATACAATGCCTCAAGGTCTCAGGCGAGACGTGGTTGGGGGGAGGGGAGAAATGAGTTGTACCATGCATACTCTTGATTTTAGATGAGCAACTGGTTGTAATTTTTTCTATAAACCAAATAATAATAAAAATGTTTCTATCAACAACAAAAAATTAAAACCCTCCTTATGCGAGCCATTGCCTCGTCTTTTCCACCCGTGATTAGGAGTGTCACTGTCCCAAAGTGATGTTACAGTGCCCGACGTCCTAATGCTGCAGTGATATCACGTTAGAAACAATCAGTGACTTAAATGGAGTAGCACAGCACTGAGAAAATACTGGTTTGCCAAATAATAAGTGATCATTGAATTAAAAAAGTCCTGCTTGGATTCAAACTAGCCGGGATTAATATTCTGTGTGTCTGCAGGTTAGAAGCAAAGAACATTATTACGATGAGTTACATATCCAATATACAGTACCACTAGAAAAGGTACGGCAAGATTGCACACCAGAAACTGAAGGGCTTCTTAGGAGGTGAAAGATAGGTTACATTGTTATACAACTCATTTGTACCAATGTTATCAAACTCTAGAGAGGGTACACAAGGAAGTAAGAAAAATGGGTCCACCTTGCTAAAATCTGAGCCCACGTTAACTACATCAGTCTCTGAACCCACTGAGCTACACTCTTCACTATAGAGCGTACATTAATTTAACCCGATAAATATACAAAAATAAGCAATTGCAAAGCCAAAAGTTACGGCTTTAGTACGCCAATGCACGCAAACTGCATTGGTAGCATGTTTTAACATTTTAAAGGCACACCTATTGGATTTGCCAATGCTTGCTTTTCTTAGGCTCTTTTTTTCTAATCACAAACAGCTCCTGACTTAAGGATAAATATTTCTCCAATTTCTAGATCAAATACTCTGCTGCTCTGAAATCCATGAGGCATATATATTATCATATTTTGCCTCCATTTTAAGCTGCAATATGACCTATATACCAAATGTTACTGTATTTCTTGTTTTGCCCTGAACTCACTCAATTGTCTGGCAGGAGTACTATATGAATTTTAATAAACCCGAGAGCTGACAGTCTCCATTCACCATCTTCTATCTTCACTTATCGTCTCCTCCTCTTCCAGTGGTGCCGTTTATAGGTAAGCACTATAAATGGACTTTAAAACTCTGGCTCCCGAAACCCCTTCAAATACTGTATCTGGATGGAGTACCGCTCCAGAGACTAGCTAGCTAACACTGCATACTGCTCTATCCCTTAGCAACAAGTTTATCTACCCCTACCGTACGACTGCAGAGACCCAAGTGAAGCTAGCAGTTGATAAATTGTTAGCCAGGGTCGGATTGGGAAGGCGGGCAGTCGGGCATTGGCCGATGGGCCGGCACCCAAGTGTCACACGTGGGCCTTTTTTTAAGCCCTCTGTCACCAGGCCCACAGAACCTTTCTATCTTCACCAGCCCCCCAGCCAGGCCGCTGTATTGTAAGGCAGGCTGTAGCCCTGGGGGGCTGCACAGACAAAGCAGTGTTCCTTCTCACCTGCCGGGCTGTCAATCAGAGACGGGACAGGAAGAGTAAAGCAGCCTCACTGGGGGGGGGTTCAGTGTCAAGTGATAACGGCCGATGGCCCATCTTCACCTCAGCTCCCATTGCCCCCCACCTCCGAGGCCGGCCCAGAAGCTTTGTTCTTTTCTTCCTTCCACCTCTGCCAGGCCATAGCCCCGAGGCTATAGTGGGCTGGGGAGGGGGTGAGTGGGAAACAGCCTGCCTGGGGGCCAGTTGTTGCTCTGGCTGTAGGGTCATTCTCACCTCACCCCCTTGGGTTCGACCCAGCCCAAATGCGTTGGGGGGCGGGGAGGGAGAGAGTATTCAAGGGCTTTGCTGGGGGCCAGATGTCATCTTAGCCCGTGCCTTTCTGCACTGAGTGTAAGGTGTGTGGGGGGGGCGCACTGGTGTGTTTGCATAGGCCTAGCCGTGAGGCTACCTTGACCGGAGATGCCAACTTTGGAACTCAGGAACTATGTTGGAGTCCCGGCGTTAGCTCAACATCCTGCGATTCTGGGCAAATCACTCAATGTCCTGAGGCTGAAAAATAAAAACAAATTTGATCTCCTCTTCCGCAACTGGTGCTCATGTAAGTAGATCCAATGCCTGTGGGACCAGTTCACACTATATAAAACTACAAAAAAAGATTAAAAAAATAACCGGCCATTGTTCATGTTTTAAAATGCTGCAAACGCCATGGAATGATAATTAATTACTGAATCTTTATATATAATAAAAACCTTATTCTTTTTTAACATAGCTTTTCTGCCTTTGTTAATTTAACGATCAGTCACGGCTCATTAGGGCAGCTTTAGAAATCAATATAAAGTGCATTTGCCTTACATTTACTGTTTAAAATACATACTGATTAGGGGAAAAATACCAGATACGGTTGATTGTCATTTTCGTACAGGCCAGGATATTAAAATACCCTTCAGATAAGGTGTTGTCGCCCTTGGACCATTATATTTCACCTTGCCCGCCAGGCCAAAAATCAGTGCTTCTAGTTTCTACCCACGTTACTGGCTCTATAAGCTATAAAATGTTAAAATTACCGAATATTTCTATAAACATGTGTCCAATGAGACTAATCAATTAGTGTTTAATGAAAGGGCATTATCCGGGAATGTGGGCCACTTTTTAGGTCTCGCCTACGCAGCGCGCATGCGCTGCATAAGTAAAAAGACCTTTTGTAATCGATTCGGCTTTTCAGCCAAAAACGTGCACGCGTTCCATTGCCTTCAATGGCAACGCGTGCACGTTTGGCGATTCACTTGCGGGAGCGAGCAGCTGGCGCCATATGGTAGCAATTATCGCTCCTGGCGCCGCTCGCTCCCGCAAGGGAATCGCGCAGGTCCCCTCCTCTTCCCCCCCCCCTGCTGCAGTGCGAGGCGCGCGCACTTGTTTTTTTTTTGAGTTTGCAAGGAAGCGCAGCAGCACTTTTCAGCAGGGGCAAAAAACACATTGTTACTGAGAAGTGTGATATTCCCATATTTAAACCACGTGGTTGCGAGCACATACTCTTTCAGACACGGAGCCACACACATCTGGTTTCTTGCAATTAGGGTTCAACACCCATATAATCCTTGGGCCACGTTTGAGAGGCTCCTGTTATTGTAGGAATGTGCCCCTAAAACCCTAGTTTCTTGGAGTACGTTGACGTTATCTTTCAGCTTGGTTTATATTGTTGTCCCATGAATCACTAATATTTAATTTCAACTGCACACATCATAGGGCAATACAACACGGAATCTCTTTTCAGAATCGTGCAAAGTGTTGGGTACTGTAGGCACGCTCTCGAATGCTTAGACTCCAGTCTTACAATAAAAGTATTAATTTAGGGAATCCTTTTCTCCAGCTATCCCCTCTAAAATATCCCAATATAAAGTTTAAACGCATAATTCCCCTCTTTGATGCTCCCAAATGTTGAGATTTACAGTTGTCACGCGTGGTGGCTTGGTATGCCTGCCCTCGTCTTCGTGGACTACTCGACTGAGCACTCTCACGGACGATCCACTGACTGATAAACGTATTTCAGCAACGCAGCCCTCGCCGCCACTTACTACTCGCCAAGCTCCACGGTACCCGGGATACAAAAGCCTCAAAAACCTTCTTGGAGGCTGCCGGTGCCGCCATCTTTGACAGGATACAATTCTTGTCGCTGTGACCTTCTGGACAAACATAGAGAAGAGACTACACTTGAAACGGGCGGCAGCCATCTTCGAATCTTCTAATGATTCAAAGTCTCCACATGGGCGGCCATATTTAAATAAAGTTAAAACTTTGTTATGTAAGCGTACGTGCTTTACGTGACACTTAAGAAAGACTTGCAACACAGCAAAATTAGTGTAATACCTTGATCGAAACTCACATGCAAAAACATGCTTGTCATACCCTCTGTGGCAAAACAAATCTAGGTGATAAAATGGGAGGATTTCACCGTCTTCAACAAAGCTAAGGAAATAGCATCACATTTGAAATGTTTGCCGGTTAACAACATCTTGCAACAACCTCTGTCCCAACGACCTGTTTCAGCTCTTCTGGCCTGCCTTTTGTTTCCATCCTACTAGGCATGTCACATTCATTCACTGCAGTTCAATGCTGCATAGAGGCACTAGTTACGTATAACAAATCTATCCTTGACAGGTGTTACAAGTTAGGGTGTCGACTGCGATTGGTTCGCCAATCGCGACCCTGAGGTTGGACTATTCTAATTTAATATGGCAGCCGGATTGTCGCCACGTGAGTCGGGAGAGGACGCCTTCAGGAAACTTTTCAAGTTTTACCGGCGCCGAAATCCGGCACCAGATTTTTCTGCAGTCACCGACTTCTCACCAAATAGAGGTACTGACAGCAAGGTAAGAACCCGGTCTTCTGTGCCTAAACGTAAAAACAAGCATTGGCATAGCCAATAGGTCTCGCCTTTGGGACCTTATAAGTGTTTGGTTATCCAGCACAATATCCTTGGTGCAACAACATCAACTGTTGCATGGCTAAACATTTATAAGGTCCCAAAGGCGAGACCTATTGGCTATGCCAATGCTTGTTTAAGGAGCGCCCGGGCCTAATTGTGATCCCAATCCGACCCTGTAGCCCACTCAGAAAACTGAGGTGAGTGAATGCACCTTGTTCAGAAATTTCTGCGTATCCTGCAGGACACAAATTCCAATCCCAATAAGACAGGTCAATGGGGAATGCATATGAGACATACTGACTACAGATTCTAGGCACAAGAATAGACCTGTAGGTTAATGCACTTACTACAGAGATCTTTGTGTAAATGGTTTCTCACCCGTATCTTTTCTAGTTTGACAGCTTTAACCCTGCAATGCACTGATAAAAGTGGAACATTCTGTGTCCAGCGATTAAAACGTGTTAGAATGTAAACAATGTATCCCTAAGAAATCAAATACAACTATGTAGCTCAACTAAGTGTGTAGTTAGATCAATCATTTTATTTGCAGTTACTTATAGGGGAAAAGACAACAAAATATTTACAAAGTACTGTTTAGTCAGGCTTCTGGCTCTTCCTACCACAAACACTGCTGGGGCGGATCATACTTCTCTTGATCTCAAGATACCCTTCAACCACTGCTCTCAGTACTTCTCTCCCAAAAAATGAATAAGTACACGATGAAGGATCCGTTGCAGCCCAGTTTGCAGTGTTCACCGCTCAACATCCCCCCTTCCGCAAACATAACACTCACGCCAACACAGAACTTGCACTTACGCGATTACTGAAGAAACACTCCCACGAATACACACGCACAAAAAGCTAAACCGGATTACTATGTTATCTGACGTCACGACTATATACCAAATAGAATAACACAGCCATCAAGGATTTACATTTACAATGATATTTAAAACATTTCAAGTATTTTCTCACCTCATATAAAATGTCTCTACTCTGATACTAGGTTTTAAAAAAGCTGGACATGCTAACTTGCGTATATAATTAATACACCCGGGAACTGTTTATACTCCCGCAATAACAAAACACTTGAACACCGCTTTAAAGCATATGCAAATATAAGCATTATGAGCACAGTTTTAGGAGATGTCCTGTCAACTGTGGGCGAACCAGTCTAGCACAACAACAAAGGGGTAGCAGACCTAGCTACCAAGGCATAATATCAATCCTGCTCACCAAATCCTTGGCTCTTTCCATCAGACCTTCATATAGAACAGGTGCCGTCTTCACGGAGTCCACCCGAAATATTACTAAAAGAAAATAGTAGCCCTGTTAGCACCAACCAGCAAAAATAAAATAAATCCAAGATCTGCTTCAAAACATAACAACACGATTACTGTGCTTTTATGACGCATGCGCGAAAACGTGAATTCCGGTTGGTTGGAAATGGTCTACGTCAATTTTAAGACTCCGTATTCATTTAATTTGGTACATATTGGGACCTGTAGTTTATGCGGCGCGGCCTTTAAAAACAGAAACGAATGAGGACAGCCAGTCACGTAAAAAAAAGCTATACAACACCCTGCCAATATGTTGGCCACGTGGGGGCCATCTTGGATCGGTTTGATTATGTTTTGAAACAAGACCTGTTTGAAGTTCTCAAGTTTCTTTCAGAACTTGCGTTAGCAGTAGCTTTAAATTTGAAAAAAAGGCAGGCGAGCCTTTTATCGCATTAAGATTTTTATAATACCTACTAATGGAAAATAGTGTCTGTGTTCTAACAATCAGAGCTGACGACTTTAAAACTGTGGAACGGGGTTCGAGTCTCAGCATCGGCTCAACATCCTGTGAGCTCACAGAAAGCTGGACTTATGCCGCTGTACGTACTCTTCAGGCGTATCAGGGCTTGCTGATTAGTCGGTTACCGTGATACTTCACGGGTGGCACCGACAGCACATTTGGTTGACTATACCCAGATGTGTATTGCTTTCTATGATACTAAAACATAACAGGTTTTGGGATATACATTTCCCACCAGTGGTCTTTACAGGACACAGTGCTCGCCAAACTATTCTTGAGGGATCTCTACGCTATTTTGTGATTTCCTGCAGGTACGGTCATCCTTTGTTGGAGTTACGAGCCAGAGATTGACTTAACGTTCGATTTCTACGCTACATTGTGTTTATACGCAGGTTCAGGTTTTCATTTGTTGGAACGGCGGGCCACGGACCTATTTTTACGGTTGGAGACCTTTCCATATGCATACGTGTGATCCAGCATATATTGTTAAGAACATATGCCTACTTTTCCAAAATTCGACGTCTGTTTCAGACATTCAGAATCCTTCGCTTACGCATTTACTACCGGTACGCTGTGCTTTGGGGGCCGGGTTCTTTGCCTATAACCCCAAGCCTTGAAAAAGTCCGTTGGACGAAACACGTGTCGGCTGCCAGTGTGTTTTTTTTATATGAATCTTGGAAGAAAAGAATAAGAGAATAAAGAAAAAGGAATATCTTGATGGAGCAAGGTTTCAAAAATGAAACTTGCTTGTACGCAATCCTCCTCATAGTATTAATTTATTAAACTTGTATTGTAAATACTAACCTTTGCATTCACAAACACAAGAGGGACAGAAGCTTGCCTATGTGTTTTACTAATGAATAACGCTTGTCTGTAATCCAAAATGTCCGCTAAAGCGCGGGAACTTCATTGCGCATGTCGCAACCTGATCACATGGTGTGACGTCTTTCTTTGCTTGGTGGGAAACTTCTGCTTCTGCGCAGTGTGCACTAAAATGGCCGCTAAATGTTTTCACATGCTTTAGCTTGCTCTCATGTCATTATTAAATTGTCGTTTTCTTAATGCTACTAATGCAGAATAGTATTATAATGAATTGGGAATAGAGTAGGGAAAGTGGGTATACAGTGAAACTTTTTATTTGTGATTTTAATATTTTCTTCTTGCACTTTTAGTAATTCGTAAACTTGGGCCTGGGTTGATGACTTGTAACTCGAGAGACAGATGGTTCTGCGCATGTGTCCTGTGTGCCTGCCAAGTGAAGTCAACTTGGACGTCTTCCAAGGCCATGACCCATTGGCCGAAGATGCTGTACTTCATGTCTCCGGAGGACAAATGATACTTTTCCCCTGTAAAATGTATAACATTTGTCGTGAGACGGGTGGGAAATAAAGTGAATGTATTAATTTGAAGGGGCGGGAACGTAAAGACAATAGGCTTTACAATTTAGGCCAAATCGATATGGTGCGAGAATCCACCCCCTGTCCCTGTCCAATCAGAAGTAGTGGTCCCATATTTTAGCAACATTAAGGGGAGGTACATGGGCGTAGAAGGGTATAACAGATATAGAATTAGCTAAGCTAGAGCTGACTCTCAGAACACGCAGAAGAGCTCCAGACTGCCATGCTGATCGGTTGCTGACTGAATTCCTGTCCAGAAGAGGTCCTGAGGAGGGGGCGGCTTGTCCATTAGAAGGAAGGGACGGGAGAATCGAGAGAAGTCGAGTATCAGAGAGGGGAACGGCGCAGGCGTCGTTATAGAGAGGTCACCGGTCCTGTCCTGATCCTGGAAGAAGTCTTGCTCTTCATCCTTCCTGGGTCCTATCTTTCCAACTCCTTGGCCAAGGGGCTTGGTTCTCGCATTTAGGTAACTATACTGCAACCTTTAGTTGCGCTGCTGTCTCTATCTTCTCCTCTTCTTTAAACACCGTCATTGATAGCAAAATCATTTCTATGCTTCTTCTTGGGTATTTCAATCAAGTACCGTGTTTTCTGTATTTTACTCTGCTAAAACTTTAGATAAACATTTTAAAACTTCCTGACTCAGTGGTTATTTCAGGATTATGTATTATAATGAATGTCACTCATTTTAAACTTCCCAATTAGCAAAGGATCCATTGGTAAGTTATTACTCTTCAATCAGAAGGTAATTGGTAGCAGGGACTTTGATAAAAGAGTACATCTGACACCCAGCGTAAGTATTAGTGTAGTGTGAATGTATGGGCCCAAGTGAGTATATGGTGTACGAATGTTGTTGGCTAATATTGCGCTGGATCAGTTTTCTGGTAAGCAGAGGACGGTTATGGTTACTCTTTGTTAATTGGGTAATGAGAATTTTATTTGTATTTTTATGAACTAACATCCGCTTAAAATTTTGAGTTTGTTTTATGTTGTCCAGAATACCCTGGGTAAAAGAATAGTGGGTGGCAAGTGGAAGCCATACTGCAGTGAGGTTATCTGTCAGGCAGAATTAGTACTGAGAAGTTAAGCAGGACTTTCAGTACTCGTTAGGGACTCTATGCGTGTGAGTAATAGCAAAAGGGTACGCTGATAAAAATTTGATGTTATATCACCTAGTAAGGGTAACATTGGAGAAGTAACAGGTACTTCTGGAGCTTGTGTGAAGAGTAGACGGAAGTGTTTTACTCGTAGTATATGTTTTAGTAAACGGAAAGGTTTTACTAAAGTGTGGAAGAAACTATCCTTTTCAAAATTAGTGGAAACTGGCACGATAGCGAATGTTTTATGTTGTTACTGAAATTTAATTAAGATTGATAGAGAAAATAAGTTTGCGTAAATTTTTGTAAAGGGAGGGTCAGTTGCCGGAGAGGGAGCTGACGTCACAAAACGCCGCGCTGTGGTAGGTTGAAACAGCGGGTGTGGAGAGACACTTGTAAAGGAGGGGTCAGTAGTCAGGAGTAGTACTGACATCGCAGGTGGCGCTCTGGGATTGGTTAAACCAGCGAGGACAGAAAAGAGCAGATTGTAAAGGAGGGGTTGACAGAGAAACGTCACCAAAAGGCCGCGCTAAGGATTGGCTCTGGAAATAAAAGATAGCAGACATTTGATTGGTCGAGATTTTAAAAGCAAAATTTTAGTGGATAAGGATTGCATGTTAAAACGAGATCCGACTTTAACAGGAACTCGTCCGGATAGGAGATTCCTAGGTTTTGCAGAATATAATTTTGTACACAGAAGATTAGATAGAATGTACGGAGAAAGGAGAAAATGTCATTTTTGCAAAAGATTAAGAATTATTTAAAAAGGACAAACCAATCAAAACTAGAGAAGGAATTATTATTCCACCAGCTAAAACGCCAGCATCATTTATGATGATGGAGAGAGGTTATCATACTTGTGTATGGATGGAGAATTGGATAGAATATACCAAAAATGATGGAATACTAGCATTTCCTGAGAATGGCACGTTCAATGGGCGTAATTTTACAAAAACTTGAGATTGAGGATGAATGACTTAGAACCCAGACCTAGATTAACTCAGTACTGAAGCTCTAGAGCAGAGGTCTTCAAACTTTTGTAGGTTCAGCCCCCCCAGCTGAATTTTTTTTAGATGTTGGGCCCCCCACCACCTGACAGAAATTTCTGGAATCTGGTACACTACATAATCGACCGCCACGCGCATATCACGGGCTATATCCGGCAAATAATGTCTCAACACAATAAGAGTGTTTAGTAAACTGCAGGTTTGTGAGGGGTGTGGTGAAATGACAGAGGCTTATTACACAGCTCAAAACACAATTTTCCAAGATAAAATGTGTGCAAATTATTTTACTAGGATGCTTTGTTTTACACATGACATAGATTAATAATAACACCACCAACATAAATGTGACGGCTGTGCCGGTTTTAGCCACATAGACTGTCAATCTGTGGATGGATTTTTGCTACTGCCATCCTCAGGTTGTGCTCCACATCCAGTCTTGAACGGTACTTTGTCTTTAATACCGCAAGTGCTGAGAACCCGAGCTCACATAAATAAGACGAGCTGAAAGGCAAGAGAGTTTTGATAGCAGTTTCTCTCAAAGCTGAATATTCTGCAGACATTTTCAGCCAAAACAGTGACTGTAAGGGAGACAGTGTTATCAGATTTTTCGAGCACTCCCTAGCTCAGAGTTCTCTAGAAACCATTAACAAATGTTTTAGGCAGCATTATAATGGGATAAATGCCCACCAACCAGTTATGGATCCGAAGAGACAGGTGAAAGTCCACAGAGAGGGCGCTGAACGAACACCTAATTGAGAATTTCTTAGTGGTACGATAAGTTGCATGCCTGAAGCAGTGGGGGTTTAGGACACGTCAGGCTTATGTTTAAAAAAAATAGAACTGATAATAAATTAATGATGTTGCCTATTTTACTTCAGAGCAATGTTGTCTGACAGACTTTGTGGTGGCAGGGACATGTTAAGGATTTTGGGTGCCCTGGGCCAATACTATTTTGGGGGCCCCTGTTCAGAACAGCTTTGAGATTAAATGATTCACTTTCAGCTCTGCCATACCCTCTTAGCCAGGTTACTAACGGGGCACAGGCACTATGGTCGAAATTCTAAAAGTGTTTACATCTAATATTCAGAGATAGTGATGTGTGTTTTCACTGTTGTAACAAAGCAGCAGCCCACTAATTTTACAGCAAATAATATCTGGGATATCCTCCAATTTCTCATATGTGAGGACCCGTTTTGATCTAAAATAAACTTTTCTATGGTTGTTGCATGAAACAAAAACATTTCTCTGCAAATAGTAATAGACTCTCTCACATCAATCACATTAAAAAGAAATGAAACAAAACAGTATTTACAAGAATCTGTTTAGGAATTATTCCAGGCCATCAGGGCAAAACAGAGCTGCCTCTATCAAGGGACCCTGAAAGGCTGGATTGCAGTGCATGTAAATATGTCCTTTTGTAATTTAGGACGAAAACCTTGATGGGGCACGACATGCCCATACTTGTGTACAGGGGCGCAACTAGACCCGAACTTCGGGTGGGGCTAACACTCCCATCCAGGGCTGGCCCTAGCACTGGTCGCACACAGTGCAACGGTCTGTTTTGGCGCCCCTCCCCCATTTCCTCCTTCTCCATGAATTTCCTCACTACCACTCACCAACAATGCACCCCATCTCTCTATAGCACCTTTCTGGCAAACATTTCATTTTTTATAGCGCTATTCATAGTTTACCCACACTCAGTTCTTTGATCTGCATGGTACACGTTCTTTGCAGCAGGCATATTAAACCTCTGCGCTGTGTGGGTGGCAGGAGTACCCATGTGAGTGCAGGGTGAGCCATGCAACAGTGTGAGAGTAGGGTAAGAGGAGTGACTGCAGGGTGAGTGAGGTGACCATATGAATTTGGGTGCGGATGTAAGTGCAGAGTGGGACAAATGAATGTATGGTTAGTGATGGTCTTATTTGAGTGAGTTTGCAGATTGAGCAGTAAGGGGGACATGTAAGTGAAGTGTTGCATGAGTGCAGGGTGAGTAGTCTGCTTGTGTGAATGCAGGGTGAGGTACAGGGTGAACAGCACAAGTGCATTGTGAGTGCAGAGTGATCACTGTGAGTTCAGGGTGAGCTGGTGAATGGTGTGAGTGCATCGGGATCAGTGTGAGGGCATTGTGATCGCTGTGTGTGCAGGGTGAGCGTGAAAGTGAAGGGCGAGAATGAGGAGCGAGTTGTCTGAATGCAGGGTGCATTCCCAGACACTTGAAGTAACTCAGCAGGTTATTGACGGCAGCGTAGGGTTTCAGATATGTTAAACTATTGCTATTATGGCATTAACCAGGGATCAGGGTGGAGGAAATAATGTGCTGATCTTGCAACAAACTTCCAGTTTTATGATTAGGGTTGCCAGCTCATTATTTTGATGTCCCAGGCAGTACAAAAATAAACAGTCACCTAAAGCTGTATTGTCAGCACTTGTCTGTGCATACTTTGAACAGCAAATATAAATAGTAGCACTTTTAATTGTGTTCTAGGGCTGCCTGAATGATCCATGACTGATAATAAAATGGAACAAAGACAGAAAAGTCACATTACAAATGTATACATACTTCTTTATTTATAAGCATATTTAGTGTCAAGACAAGCAATTTGCAGGCTGTTTAAAAAACACATGGCTGGTTGGCATTTTTCTTTTGGTAACTTGAAGCCCTGTGGGCGTTGCAGCGCCTGCCTGTGTAAATTTACAAGAAACTTTGTCTCCTTTCTGCTAAGAGCTAACCCTCCCAGAACGGGGTTAAACTCCTAGAGCTGAAATGCTTCAGCTGCAGTGGGAGGCAGGATGTTTCCTCTGCTAAAACTGAAAGAAAGGAACAGGCAGTCATTTCAGCTGCAGTGGGAGGCAAGAGTCTCTCTACTATGAAATCGAACGCTAAGGAACAGGACTGTCTGTTCGTTTGCTTTCGGTTTTAGCAGAGGAGACCCTGCCTCCCCTGCAGCTGAAGCATTTCAGCTCTACCAATTAACCCCTCCTGGGAAGGTCAACTGTTAGCTCTTTTACATGACAAAAGCGCATGTCTTGCCTTATCTATTTCCCCTCCCTCCCCTCCAATCCTCTGTTACCGGAGTTCTCCAATTAAAAATTCCCATTTGAAATGGGTGAAGACTTGCGACGCGGGACAGTAAAAGACCAACAAAGGTAAGATCTTAGTGTGGAGTGCGCGCCCCCCCTGAGATGGTGTTGCGCCCCCCTGGGGGGGCGCGCCCCACAGATTGAAGAACACTGCTCTAGAGGAATGGGAAACTGAGGCATTTGAGCGGGACCGATCTAGGAGTATTAGAGGTTATCCAGGATAATACAGAAAATAACTCAGATAAAAGTACATCCTGATTCGTTGACCATACCTGTAACAATTGGTCCAGTAGTTCCATTATATGGTACTCAGGGAAATTGTCCTCCACCGATACTTGTACCTACTCCTGTGAGTAATCCCAGACCTGAAGCTCCAGTTATAATTGAGGATCAATTTAGTGACTGTGAATCCACAATATCACTTATGGACTTGCCTATTCGAGGTTCTGTAAATAGTACTCCAAGAAAAGATGTACCTGGAGGTTCAAAAGATGTAAGTTTAGTAACTTCATCGGGGGCAAAAAGTGCTACCATAGTAACACCTGAAGATCTAGAAAGATGGGTGCAAGGGTCAGTTAAACAGTGCACACCTCCAAAGATACTGGATATCCATAAATTAAAAGTTGAATTAGAAGAAATAATAGCAGGAAATGTAGGACTAGAGCGCTTAAATACCTATGATGAAGAAGAATTATTGTTCCTATGCAGGAGTATCACCAGAAATGTAAGGTTATTTCATGAAAAATTGTCCAATTTAGCATTACAGATGGGAATAGAAATAGGGAGATCAAAGGTACTACAGAAACCCTATAGAGCAGAATTTTCAGACAAAGATTTAGAAAATATGAATGCCTCTGGAAAAAGACTACAAATAAGAGAATTAATGTTAGTTTTGCAAAAATGGGGAGACCTAGATAAATGGAAAACTAGGTGGGCCAAGAAAAAGGAAGAAGCACGAACAAGTAGAACAGCATCAGAATATGTTATGAAGGAAGCAGGAAAAGCAGATCAAATGTATCCAATGCGAGAAGTTGCGGGAGGAGGATATGTACATGTCCCATGGAGCAGACAGGATATTTTATCATTTACGAATGATTTTCCAAAGCTGAGGGAAAAGCCAATTGAATGGTACAAGCAGGTTGAAAGGTTTGTGAAGGTGTCAAAGGTATTGTTGAAGGATTTAGATGGTCTGTTTGACATAGTGGTACCTGCCGATTTATGGACAGATTGTAAAATTACAGTCGATTGTCCTAGTGATGAATATCCTAGAGATCCGAAGACAGGTGCCCCGTCAAATGATGTAATGAAAAAGTATCAGCAGGTGATAACATACCTGAAAGGGAAAATACCACCGAAAGAAACAGATTGGGTGAAAATAGATCGAACCACCCAAGAAACCAGTGAAACAGTACATTCCTATTATGAGCGTCTATTGCAGGTGTTTAAACAGTATAGTGGATTTGAGGACATTGGAGACAAAAACATGAGTCAGTTTGTGTATCGATTTGTTTACGGTCTGAAGCCAGAGATTTGCCAGATGATTAAACAACACATGCTGTGTTGGCAGGGAAAGCCCATAGATGAAATTCTGAAATATGCGAAATATTGTGGAGACGATATTGAGGATAGACACAAGAAATTACAAGAAAAGGTGATGTGGGCACAGGTGAAAATGGCAGAGAAGCAGGGAATTAATTTGGAAAATCCGAGTGAAAATCAAGGAAAAGATTCTGGAACGAGTGGTGATACGGGAAATGGTGGAAAATGTAGAGGACGAATGAGTAGAGAAGAAGCTAAAAAGAAATTTCCTTGTCATGGATGCGGAAAATTGGGGCATTGGAAGGACGAATGTAAAAAGATTTGGAATAATAATGGCCCAAATCAAAACTTAAATCCACAGACGCAGAATGACTCACAGCAGGGTGTAAATCCCCAGAGTCAATTACCACCTCCACCTGTTCAGGGTAATGTAAGCAGAGCAAAGCACGGTACAGACATTGGATACCCAGGAGGGAGTGGTAAGAATGATTATATGACATCACAATTTCTTTTGCAGGACAATTACTGTGATTTCAACTCATGACGGTGCCTAGGATAGGCTAAGAAGGAGTGCGTACTTGGCGCATCCTTACAGGTAGATCAGTCTGGTCCATATGTTGAAGGAAATGTGAAAGGTAATGATATTACTTTCCTTTTGGACACTGGTGCTACCAGGTCTACGGTGAGATCAGCAGATATCCCAGACCTTCCTCTCTCTGGTGAAGATATCCAAGTAGTAGGGGTAGCTAATCAAAGAATTAGAACGCCTCTTACAGAACCAATGGAAGTCAAAATAGGAAACTTCAGAGAAATGCACCAATTTGTAGTGTGCGATTCTAGCCCAGTGAATTTATTAGGTAGGGATTTATTGTGCAAAATGAACTGTACAATTTTCTGCACGCCAGATGGTGTGGCAGTTCAGACACCAGATGAGGACCATGTATATAAAATTATGGTTGCAAAACAAAGTACAGAAATAGACGAAATGTTTTCGTTAATAACAAGAGATGAGTTGCCAGAAGAATTAAAAGGTACAGTAAACCCCATGGTATGGAATTTCACCGGAAAAGAAGTAGGACTTATGGCAAAAATAGATCCAGTTCAAATTACGGTAAAAGAAGGTGCAATTTTCCCAAATACCAGACAGTACAAAATGAGTGCAGAAGTAAAAACAGGAGTCATTGACGAAATAAAATGAATGGTAGAACAAAACATCCTAAAAGAAGTAATGAGTAGCCCATGTAATTCACCAATCATGGGACTAAAGAAACCTAGTGGAAAATATAGGATTGTTCAGGACCTGCGTAAAATAAACAAGATTGTGGAACCATGTTGTCCCATAGTACCAAATCCTGCAGTAATTCTATACCAGATCCCTTGGAATGCATGATGGTTCACAGTAATTGATTTATGTCAAGCATTCTTTTCAATACCATTGCATCCAGACAGCCAGTATCTTTTCTCATTTAAATTTGAGAACAAGGTCTATGTGTGGAATCGTGTTCCTCAGGGGTACACAGAAAGTCCTTCCATCTTCAACCAGATACTGAAAAAGTGCCTGGAAAAACTAGTGATGCCAGGAAGCTCAGTCTTAGTCCAATATATCGACGACTTATTGGTGGCATCGACCACCCGAGAAGACTGTGTTGTTGACTCCATAGCATTATTAAATCTTTTGGCTGAGGAAGGGCATAAAGTCTCACCTGAAAAGTTACAGTTTTGCAGGACAGCTGTTAAATATCTGGGACATCAAATTGAGAGGGGAAAAGAAGAATAACCTCTGAAAGAGTAGAATTAATAAAGAGAATGCAAATGCCTGTAACCCAAAGACAAGTGCGAATGTTCCTAGGAATAGTAGGCTACTGTCGACAATGGATACCAAATTTTTCCATGTTAGCTAAGCCCTTAATTAACATGACGAAAAAGAAAGCAAAGGACCCTGTCGAGTGGGAGGATGAAAGTGTAGAAGCTTTTGTAAAATTGAGAAACGCACTTTGTTCAGCACCTGCTTTAGGCATGCCTGATTATAAAAGAGAATTCGCATTATTCTGTCAAGAGAGAGAAAATTGTGCACTTTCTGTCCTAACTCAGAGACATGGACTAGACAGACGTCCTATAGCGTACTTTTCTGCTACATTGGACCCAATAGCAGCCGCGTTGCCAGGATGCTTAAAAGCAGTGGCAGCAACTTGTTTGAGCATTGAACAAAGCGAGTCAATTGTGATGGGACATCCTGTAAAAGTGTATGTTCCACATGCAGTTGTGATTCTATTGACAAGAACACGAACTCAGCATCTTACTCCTAGTCGGCTGACTAAATATGAGAGGATAATAATGGGTGCTGAAAATGTGACCATGGTAAGATGTACAATAATAAATCCAGCAACTTTATTGCCGGACCCATATCATGAAACAAATACAGATGACGAAGAAGATGAACATGATGGCGTACAAATTACAGAATTATACACAAAACCACGCCCAGACATAGAGGAACAGCCTCTTAAAAAGCCAGACAGGGAGCTATTTGTCGATGGTTCATGTCAAAGACATGAAGATGGTAAACTAACTGCTGCCTATGCGGTATGTGAATTAACTGGAATAGTCGAAGCATCCTATTTACCAGGAGTAAAATCTGCACAAGTAGCTGAATTGATTGCTTTGATAAAAGCTTGCAAAATTGGGAGGAATCAGAGAGTGACAATATTTACAGATAGTCAATATGGTTACGGGGTTGTGCATGATTTTGGCCAACTGTGGATGCAGAGGGATTTCATGACTTCTTCAGGATCCCCCATTAAAAATGGACAATTTGTAAGGGAATTGCTAGAAGCAATACAATCACCAAAAGAATTGGCTGTGGTGAAATGTGCCGCACACCAGTCAGGAGATGACTGGGTGGTAGTCGGCAACAGATATGCAGACTTGGTGGCTCAACATTGTGCCAAAACCAGAACGTCAGTCAATAAGAGGGTGGAAAGAATGGGAATCAGCTGCCAACTTATGCTGTATATGCCACCTGAAACTTGGAATGAGGTGAAGAAATTGCAAGGTGAGGTTGATGAAAGTGAAAAGAATTTGTGGGTTAAAGTGGGTTGCTCCCAAAGAGGAGAAGATGAAGTGTGGATCAGTGCAGATGGCAGACCAGTCATGCCAGACTGTTTACTCTCACAAATGGCCAGAATGCATCATGGAGACACACACATAGGGAGAGATGCAATGATTAGGCTGTTCAGACAAAATTGGTACAATTCCAAATTCAGGGCTGTTGCAGAGAGTCTTTGCCAGAGATGTCTAACTTGCCAAATGCATAATCCAGGCAGGAAAACGATAATTGGGTTTGGAAAGATTGGAAAGGCAGAGGGCCCATTTATAAGACTCCAGTTCGACTTCATACAGTTACCACCATGCAGAGGACTAAAATATGTACTAGTCATAGTATGTCTGTTTTCAAAGTGGGTGGAGGCTTACCCTACTAGGAGAAATGACAGTATTACAGTTGCAAAACTGTTGTTACGTGAGCTCATACCTAGATTTGGTTTCCCAGTATCTTTGGAATCAGATAGAGGAAAACACTTTAATAGCGAAGTGATCCAGATAATCTGTGAAGCATTTCAAATCAAACAGAAATTGCACTGTGCATATCGCCCAGAGGCTTCTGGAGTGGTTGAAAAATTAAATGGCACTATAAAGTCAAGATTGGGAAAAATGTGTGCATCAACATCATTAAAGTGGCCAGACGCATTGCCACTTGTCTTGATGGGACTCAGAAGCATACCTGACAGAAACACAGGATTGAGCCCCACGAAATAATGATGGGAAGAGCAATGAGACAAACACATGTTCCCACAAACAAATTAGTAAATATATCTGATGATATGGTTCTGGATTATTGCAAAGGATTGGCTGACCTAGTGCGTTCTGTCTCTCATCAGGTTGGAGAAGACGCAGTTTCCAGGCAGCCTGAACTAGAACATGATCTGAATCCTGGTGATTGGGTGGTAGTGAAGAATCACACCAGAGAAACGTGTTTATCACCCAGGTGGAGCAGACCTTGTCAAGTTATATTGACCACCAATACAGCAGTGAAGTGTGCAAGATTTCCTAATTGGATTCACGTAAGCCACACAAAGAGAGTACCAGACCCTGAAGAGGAGAATTCACAGACAACACCAATCACTGAAGAAGCTGAAGGTTGCCCAGCTGAGGAATCTCAGGCTAGAGGTTCGAGAGAAGCTGACGGAGAACAACCGAGCACAAGTCAGGATTGGATACCAGTGGTAGAAATTCCTGAAGTATACCACAGAACAAGAAGTCAAGCGAAATTGGAAGAAATAGAAGAAGATCAAATAGGTGAAGAAGAAGCAGCTCAGGTACAAGAAGAAAAGACAATAAGAGAATCTGAGCAAGGTCAGATAGGGAAAGAAAATTGGACTCAAAACAGTGAAGATTTAATAGACTTTACACAGGAACAGACAGGTTTAGAAGAATCCGGTCAGGCTGCAGAAGTTCACAGTGCAATAAGCCCTGATCAGAAGCAGTTAGATCAAGAAGAATTCACTAAAGAAAAAGGGGTTGATACAAATGAACATAAAGAAATAAAAAAAGAACAAGATCAACTTCTTGAAAGACATTGTGGAGCTTCTAAAGAAAAACAAATTAGACCTGAAAAGGAGCAAACAAGAAACACAGTAATTGAAGAAAATGAAACAGTGCTAAGAAGTGAAATTAACGAGATCCCTGAAGACGAAAGCAAAGAAACAGTGCCAACAAAGAAAACAAGAAAAGGAGATCATTGGCCAAGTGTCATTAAAAGAGTAAAATACCACATAACAACCAGAAGTGAAGATCCAGAACAAGTACCCGAAGTGACAAGTCAAACAGAACAAGAGAAAAAGTCAGGAAAAAGAAAAAGTAAAAGACTGAGACTTGTGAATAACAAATTCAAGGGTCCTGACTGGACTTATATCATTCTTGAAGATTTTGAAAGCTCAGAGTCAAGTGACAGTGGTGGCGAAGGAACAAGTGCAGAACTAACATACAAAGAAGAAATAAGACCACCCTGACTAAACAAAAGAATCCTCTAAAGAAAAGAAGAAGAGATAAGAAGAGCAATCTTCCTTGTCGAAAAATGCCTGACGATAGAGTTACTGGTAGACCAAAACGAAATTGTTGTAGGAGATGCTGTGCAATCTGCATATGTAGTCTAGTATTGGTGCTTATAGTATGGTTAGTCCTGATTGTAGCAGTTCCTTACCTTATGATAATAGATAAGAAGATTAATAATGAAACTAAAGGGAGGACAGCAAACATGAAGGGCAATAGAGTAGAATTAATGACAGAAGATGAGGCAGAAATTCATCATGAAATAGCTGATAACGACACTAGTTTAAATGTTTTCACAAAGTTATTGTTTCAGTATGTAGAGACAATGGAAGTTAGAAATTGTTATGTCTGTATGAAGTTACCACTAACATATGGAATCTCATGTAGTGTATTAACAAGTTTATTTTATAGAACAGGTAGGCTACAGTATTATTATTCAAACTTAGATGTGATATTTTCTGAGGTTCCGATTCGCAAGAGTATGAACCCAGTGCTTAGTAGTCAAGACGCACAGTTTATGGGAGAGTTTTTCTTAACAATGAAATCGATAGATATAACACATGCACATAGAAACAATCTAACATGTTCTTTACTAGAAGAAGAAAAGATATTTTTGAATTTAGTAGAAGATAGAAGACATGATTTTCAAAAGAAAGCTTCAGATCATAAGGCTCAGTTGCCACCTTGGGCGGAGAAAGAAGGGAGTTATACACCTGGTAAGGCTCAAGCTGCAATGGCTCTGGATTTCGAGAAGAAAGGGAAAATTTGTCTTCATAGGTTAAAGACTGATTATAACAATGTTTTCATCGGTACCAGTGAATGTGAACACAATTTTTAATTCTTGGAGGTTGGGGACTCAAAGGAGGAACAGATTCAGTTTTTCCTGGAATCTATTATGTATATGGGAATAAGGCTTACTTTAGGCTTCCTGCAAGGTGGTATGGAAGTTGTTATTTTGGAATAGTTTTTCCAAAGATATACCACGTAAAAAGAAACACTGGAAGCAATGAAAACAATAATGAATTAATACGTAGTAAAAGAGCTAGTTTTTCAGAAATTGTAGGTGATATATTTGGTGCATTGATACCTTCAGTGGGAATAATTCTGAACTCAAGGAAAATATGCAAATTGTCTACAGTGGTTGATCGTTTATCAACGGATACTGCTGGAGGTTTTCTAATGATTAATACGGAGATGGTTGCGATTAGATCTATGGTAATGCAAAATCGACTTGCTCTTGACATTCTATTGGCAAAAGAGGGAGGAGTCTGTAAATTATTGAAGACGAAACATTGTTGCACTTATATTCCTGATAAGAGTGCAGAAATTGGAACGTATATTCAGAACATAACTAAACTTGAGAAAGAACTTAAACCACTGGAAGTTGATAGTGTATGGGAAAGATTGACAAATAGTATTGCGTCAATTGGAACCCGGTTTGCTAATGTAGGGAAAGGAATTATAGGTCAAATATTAGTACCCCTAGCAGGGATAGCAATAATAATATTGGCAATAACAATATGGTGCAAATGCTGTAGAAAGAATGGAACATATAAAGTGACAGGAAAAGGAAAGAAAAGAAAACTAGATGAAATAGAACTTGAAGAATGGAGAAGTGATTTATACAAAAAGTTGAAAGGGGATGTGAAAAACAGAAAATGTAAAAATGAGAATGAAGCGAATTGCTAGAAGTTGGCATCTGATTGAGGGTAGTGTTTTTGATGGCTCAGAAACGCCATCAGAGAGGGGATTGATGGAGCAAGGTTTCAAAATGAAACTTGCTTGTACGCAATCCTCCTCATAGTATTAATTTATTAAACTTGTATTGTAAATACTAACCTTTGCATTCACAAACACAAGAGGGACAGAAGCTTGCCTATGTGTTTTACTAATGAATAACGCTTGTCTGTAATCCAAAATGTCCGCTAAAGCGCGGGAACTTCATTGCGCATGTCGCAACCTGATTACATGGTGTGACGTCTTTCTTTGCTTGGTGGGAAACTTCTGCTTCTGCGCAGTGTGCACTAAAATTGCCGCTAAATGTTTTCACATGCTTTAGCTTGCTCTCATGTCATTATTAAATTGTCGTTTTCTTAATGCTACTAATGCAGGATAGTATTATAATTAATTGGGAATAGAGTAGGGAAAGTGGGTATACAGTGAAACTTTTTATTTGTGATTTTAATATTTTCTTCTTGCACTTTTAGTAATTCGTAAACTTGGGCCTGGGTTGGTGACTTGTAACTCGAGAGACAGATGGTTCTGCGCATGTGTCCTGTGTGCCTGCCAAGTGAAGTCAACTTGGACGTCTTCCAAGGCCATGACCCATTGGCCGAAGATGCTGTACTTCATGTTTCCGGAGGACAAAATGATACTTTTCCCCTGTAAAATGTATAACATTTGTCGTGAGACGGGTGGGAAATAAAGTGAATGTATTAATTTGAAGGGGCGGGAACGTAAAGACAATAGGCTTTACAATTTAGGCCAAATCGATATGGTGCGAGAATCCACCCCCTGTCCCTGTCCAATCAGAAGTAGTGGTCCCATATTTTAGCAACATTAAGGGGAGGTACATGGGCGTAGAAGGGTATAACAGATATAGAATTAGCTAATTAGCTAGAGCTGACTCTCAGAACACGCAGAAGAGCTCCAGACTGCCATGCTGATCGATTGATGACTGAATTCCTGTCCAGAAGAGGTCCTGAGGAGGGGGCGGCGGAGTCCATTAGAAGGAAGGTGTTGCAAAGAAGAAAAGTACGTAGGCCAAGTGATGTAGAACATAGATAGTAGATTTATTCTTCAGGTTACTTCCTTGTTGGTTGGTTACAGGAAACAAGATAGATACATATTATGCCCCACCAGGAGCAGCCTCCTTGCTGCTCAGCCCATCCATTCCAACTGACTCTCTCTCCAACTCAAACACTCCAAACATTCCGATGACATCACCGATGACTGAGCAGCAAGGCAGAGGACATCAATAGGGAGGATGCACTAATCAAGTAATAGATTACAACACATCCCCCTCTATAATGATTAAAATAACATTAAGGTATGCAACTTCATAGCACACACTTACGACATGTAACAGATGTTGATTGCATGCAAGATGAAACACACACACTACACATGTCCCACAAATTCCTAAAAATCACATGCCCAAACCCCACCTAGAAAAGATGGAGAAAAGACAGGAAAAGCATTCCATTTTATAAATCAGTGAGTACACACCCACGTTAACTCACTATAGGGTAATAGACAACCACAACCACAAAATAGTGATAAACCGGAGAAGCTTAGCAAAAAGGAGTCTTCTCACATACGGACCCACAACACATAGTCCAAGCACCTCACACGAGGCAACAACCATTCTGAGAGTATCACCAAAACAGGTACACCAGAGAAGCTTCGTAAGAAGGAGTCTACTCACACACGCACCCCAACAATGAGTGATTCACATACTCTCACAACACAATGAGGGGTCACTCAAACAACAGCCAACAAAGTGACAACTTATGTCATTCCACAAAACAGTGGTAAACTAGCGAAGCTTCGTAAGAAGGGGTCTTCTCATACATGCACCCCAAAACAGTGAGATTCACGTACTCACAACGACAAGGGGTCAACCCAACACGTAGCCCACAAGTGACAACATAAGTCAGCCCAACAACCATAAACTAGTGATAAACTAAGGGCTAAAAACAAACCACACTAGTGGTGACTACACTACCCCAAAACACCGGGTAATACACACTCATAACCACGGAATAGTGGTAAGTGAGAGAAGCTTCAAAAGAAGGAGTCTTCTCATGTGCGCACCATGGCAAACAATAGAACTGGGGCACTCACCACCCCACAACCTACACGTAACAGGGCACACACCACCCTGTAGAACATAACTGGGGCACTCACCGCCTCTGAAAACAGAATAGGAGCACTACCCGCCCCACAACCTCACCGTAACATTGTACACAACACCCTTGAAGCAGAACTAGGCCACTCACTAGCCACCGAGTCACCACCCCACAACTTCCACGTAATAGGGAAAAATCTCCCTTCAAACCAAGTACACGCTACAACCACCAACAATAGCACTGGGGCCCTAACCACCCCACAACCTCACGTAATACCCCAAAAATGTCAACATAAAAGGGTACACACTTCCCCCCACAAAACAGTATTTCAGCAAAAAGAAAAACAAGAACGTCTTTCACTCCGGTGAGCGATCTCTCACCCGAGGTCACCACTCAAAACTCCAGGCGGCTGCAGCATCCAATGCGAAGTAGTAAAGAGAAGGCAATTGAGTCTCTTCAATGTGTTCTGGCCGATCTCCATCAACAATGAAAGGTCACAGCAACTCCACCAAACACAGTTCGAAGATCCACCCTAGTCATTCCCCGCGGACATCACTTTGTCACTCACGGAACTTTATCGGGCACGCGGTTGGCAAAAGGGTGCACAAGATGTACGAGGCTGGAAACAGTGAAGAATTTCGGAGTACACCGCCAAACGCAAGATGGCGGCACGCAGCGTATGCTGCATCGGGTGGCTCTCGGCACGTTAGTGTTGTGAGCGTCGTAGATGCAGCTAAGTTCCCACATACGTCAGAATGGCCACAGAGCGACTCCTCGTGACTATCGAAGCAAGCAGGTAAGCATTACGCGCATTACCCGGCTCGCGCACTGTTTTTTTTTTTTTTAAAACAACATGACAGTTGAACTGTCCACTGCAGCGCGGCCAACAAAAAAAAAAAATGTGAAAAGAACACCAAAAGTCAATATTCAACACACAGTACCTGCCCAACGGTGGCACATGAAATCTGCTCGAAGTCACCCAACACTTGAATCCCAGAACACCTCCAGCCTCACACGGGCCGCAGGTTCAGAGGCATCATTTGCCTCTCAAAATTAGCGCAACGGCTCCCAGGAGCATCGGTCTTCACCAGAACAGTTCAAAATGACGCCTTTATCTTTAAATACATGACTTGTCACAAAGTACATTCCCGGGCGCAAACCCACGAAGTGTTTGCAGGGAAGAAACAACACACTTCCTGAGCGTGTCAGGACACACTGACACTTCTGGTTCCTCACGGGCAACAGGCAAGTGAACAAGCTACCAGTCAAACTCCTACCAGACTCTGCCCAGTTTCCAAGCGCAAAGCTTCACAGGGGTGCTGGTTTTCCTAGCACACGTCGCTGGTGCCAACTCCCAAGCACCAGTATCCACTGCCAAACCAAATCAGCAGTCTGTCCCTCGACTGTAAAAAGAACAGCTGGGCAAGAGCAACTCCTCCAAGGATTTCAGCAGACTCCACAGTAGCTGCGCTAAAACCAGGAGTAGAAGGTCAAACACCCTGGGCTGACCAGGGCGTTTCCGTTACGTTTCCTTTTCCTTTATGTAATTTCTTAAGTATAGTCTTTAGTTTTACTCCACGCGTAAGGTTCTTCCAGATCGTCGCCAGTGTTGCAAAGAAGAAAAGTACGTAGGCCAAGTGATGTAGAACATAGATAGTAGATTTATTCTTCAGGTTACTTCCTTGTTGGTTGGTTACAGGAAACAAGATAGATACATATTATGCCCCACCAGGAGCAGCCTCCTTGCTGCTCAGCCCATCCATTCCAACTGACTCTCTCTCCAACTCAAACACTCCAAACATTCCGATGACATCACCGATGACTGAGCAGCAAGGCAGAGGACATCAATAGGGATGATGCACTAATCAAGTAATAGATTACAACAGAAGGCACGGGAGAATCGAGAGAAGTCGAGTATCAGAGAGGGGAACGGCGCAGGCATCGTTATAGAGAGGTCACCGGTCCTGTCCTGATCCTGGAAGAAGTCTTTGCTCTTCATCCTTCCTGGGTCCTATCTTTTCCAACTCCTTGGCCAAGGGGCTTGGTTCTCGCATTTAGGTAACTATACTGCAAGCTTTAGTTGCGCTGCTGTCTCTATCTTCTCCTCTTCTTTAAACACCGTCATTGATTAGCAAAATCATTTCTATGCTTCTTCTTGGGTATTTCAATCAAGTACCGTGTTTTCTGTATTTTACTCTGCTAAAACTTTAGATAAACATTTTAAAACTTCCTGACTCAGTGGTTATTTCAGGATTATGTATTATAATGAATGTCACTCATTTTAAACTTCCCAATTAGCAAAGGATCCATTGGTAAGTTATTACTCTTCAATCAGAAGGTAATTGGTAGCAGGGACTTTGATAAAAGAGTACATCTGACACCCAGCGTAAGTATTAGTGTAGTGTGAATGTATGGGCCCAAGTGAGTATATGGTGTATGAATGTTGTTGGCTAATATTGCGCTGGATCAATCTTAACGGACTCTTTGTGATCACTGTATTGGTTACTGCCTATTACTACAATATGGACTAAATTCTGTGTGCCTCGGCAAATGTGCATGACAGTGACGCACCCCCCTTGTTGATGACTTCCTCCTGCACACTTCTAGCAAAATAAAGCAATGAAGAGGCGGGAAACATAAATATCAGAAATTACACCCATTTGAGCAATGTGACTCAGCCAGCAGAAGTAAACTTTCATAGCATAGCAAGTCAGTGCAACTGTAGGAGATCATGACTTACATAGCTGCCAAGTTTTCAGTTTGGTTTGTGTGACATTTCCATTGTTTCCATGCACTTATGAATGGCATTCAACTGCAAATCAGTGAAACCTAGAGTGACATTTTGCCCCGAGTAAAAGCAAGCAATCAAGTGCATTGAAAGAGCTAAAATACAAGAAACTTCACATTTTTGAGCAGTGAGGAGTTCTACAAATGACTTGAAATTAGGAAACATATGCAACTAAGCAGAGTGATTAGCAGTATCAGTAGACTGTACACAATTGAAAAGCTCTACCATGCGAATGATATATTTGCCTAAGTCTAACCTCACTACATGAGCACAATGATATATGACAGATCTCTGGGATTAGAGCAGGGCCCCATACCTGACATTTGCCATTAGCTGATCTGCATCTCAAATTGCGCAGGGCTGGTGCACTCGTCCCAGGGTCTTTCCTCTGCAAGAAATTCTCCTCTCTATTTTCAAAATGGCAAGTCTGGACTTATATGATAAGAAATGCCATGCTAGAAAACAGCAGCTGGGTCACTTTGTTATGTCTGTGTGTTAGATGTGTTAGTGACCGACCACAGAGAAAAACAGGGCACAGTGTTCGGCCTTGTACAAAATGTTCAGACTGAATCCCAGAAGAAGAGCTAAATAACAAAAAACATATGAATCCTATTTCTAAAATAATAATGTGGCACAAAACAAACATGTAACTTCGTAACGTGTGCAAAGCAAAAGCAGCTTACAATCTACAATTAGGCTAACATAGGGGAGAACTACAGTGGGCCCTATAGGGAACTCACGACACCTCCCCCTTTGGTCGGTACAGTAACGGCTCACTAAATAATAAAAAGTTAAGTCACAAGCTAAGAAAGTTCAAGGCTTTGCTAATAAGCATGTTATAAAAAAAGAACTATAATCGTAATGAAAACACATAAAATTTCAATTTGAAAAGGTAGTCAAATTAAGATTTTTCGCAGATATCCATGATGTCTCTCGCACGTTCAAAAGCCAGTGAATCAGAACGGATTCCCTCTCCGCAGACGATGATTGTGCGACAGCCCAGTCTACTAACTCCAGAGAACAAACATGATCCTTTGTCTCATTCGATGCTGAGAAAGTAACCGGGTTACCCGCATCTGTGTTATTAGAGCCAGCTGTTAGTGGTCCATGTGCTGAAGCACTAATTTCTGCTGAAAGAAGTGGTTCAAAGCTCACATTCTGAAGAAGCCGTAGGCCCAAGGGACAACTTTGAAAATGGGTCGCTAAGGGACTCATCAGCAGGGTTATGTCCACCGGGGCCGGCATCGGCAGAGCCAGGAAAATATCTAGTGCCCATTCACAGGGGCACCAGAGGCAGTGAAACCAGGGTTGCATGCAAGTAAACCAGTCAGGTCGGAATGACAATGACCAATCAAGGTCCAGTTCCCGGAGGAAGAGGATTCCAAAAAATCGAAGCATGTACTCACGGCACAGCTGGACCAGTGAACTTGCAAATTGAACATCTATTGCAGAGGAGCAAAAATAGTACCAAAATCCCACAAACAAGGAATAACAGCAGCAGGAAGCCAGCGAACACACTGGAAAAAAGGGAATGAATAAAAGCCGGTATTACTCCAAAGATTTTCTGGATGGAACTGACCAAGCCAGAATCGATAACTTAAAAAAAAATGGGCAAGGTCGGCAATATTCAATGCATTTTAAAATACTGTGAACCAATTCCCCCGAAATGTAATGGGAGGTTAGTGTTTAACAAGGACTGTATCTAACTGGATATCCTTGCAACTTGTAATTCAAAGGTTTCTTGAGCAGATGTTAATGCTACTTCCTTTTGAAACGTTAGTGCTTTGAGTCTGCTTAGCTTGTTGAAATCTGCTTTCAATGTTGGAAAGGAATGCCACAACGAGCTATCCATACCACATTACGTGGGAGGGAAAAGGACACTGTTGCAGCAGGTCACTATCTTGGAAACCTATACAATGTATGGGATCCCAGCTTTCATTCCACAACAGTCCTGATCGCTTAAAATTAAATAACTTCAATTCAAAAGGACTGTAATTAGTGGGTGTATTTCAGGGGCTGGTGTTTCTTTTAGATAAATTCACTACAGACACATTACAAGCGCCCTGTATGGGCACGTCTTTACAAATGAGTGAATGTCCGACAGAAGAGTCGCATTCCTTTCCACTAAGGAAGACCTACTTGTTGGAATTAAGCAGGCTATGAACAAGGTTTCCGTCCCCTGAATTTGCCAAGGTTTGGTACCCCAAACAGACTTCATGGCGATTGTGTCTTTCCAGAAATCCTAGCGTTTCACAGCTAATTGGGTGACAAACAAGTCTGCATATTTAGCTTAGTTTGTGTAAGCATATATTTCTTAGGTAGTGTAGGGACTCATTTGAAATAATACAATGTTGGGTCTGGTGATCATATCCCAAAAATATGTAAATCTATTCCTATATGATTTAGAGCTCCCTTGTGGGGCAATGTTCCCATTGTGTATAATTAAGAATGGTATGTTGAACACTAGCTCAGTGTAAATAGTAATATCCATAATGATGATAACAGAACATTTCACCATGATTAGCAGAATTTAAGTACAGATTAGAAAACAGTATAGTATTCCAGCTCTAGGCACAATTAAATCACCCATAGAAACCTGAAATACATATGGTATCTGCAGAATCTCCATAGGACTGAATATATCGAAGGGCACTTTATCCAAAATAATTCTATCAGTTACTGGAACAGCTGAAATCTTCACGAGGGACGAGTCTCTTTTTAGCTTATGTGAAGATATTTGAAGATGAGTGGGGGTCAACACCCCATCAACCAGTTGTGTAGCAGAGCATTCTGGAAGATAGTGGCCAATAATCAGCAAGAAAAAAATGGTCACAAATCCAATCCATAGGAATACAAAAACCAAGGAAAGTGTTACCCAAACAAATATCCAAGGTGGGACCAGATAAGTGCATTTCAGCCATAAAATGAAAACACAGATCAGTGTAGGAGTGTCTAAAACGGAAGAATCATCAACCGAATCCGAAGAAAAATCATCTCGACCTACATAATACCCAGAAGCAGTTTGGCGAAAAACTGTTGCCTCAGGTACTGCAACAGGACCGGAAAAATCCAGGAGAGTTGAATCCGAAAAACGTGGATCTGTATAAAGACAGCTGCAGAAGACGCAGTTGTAAGAATAGTACTCACTTCAGTCGTGTTGCTGGTAGTTGTAGCGGAAATAAGGATTAAATGTAGTGCATTATCCACCCCCCTGCCAACTGGGGGGAAACAGCTTCAGTGGTGCTCACTAGCTGTAGAGGAATTTCCTGTATGGTAGCGAGAGGAGTTAAGGAACTACCAACGACTCGTCGTGGACTGCTGTTGAGAATCGGTGGCATGATGTAACTTGTTGAGATCAATCGAGACAAAACGAGTGTCTTTAGAACCAGGAAGTGGTGGCAGGATTACAGTTCTTGTACCTTGAATGCCAAAGACTGGCACCGGTGCTCGGTATGATGGGCCAAACTCCTTTTTCACAGCCACCTTCTCTCGTACGAGATCTCCATCTTTTGGAATCCAGCCATAAGGTTCTGGTTTCTCCTTGATTTCTGCAGACGTTTTCAACTGCTCATTAGATTGGGTGGCACTGAAGTTTTGTACATCCTGTAAGGCAGCATAACGATCATTTACGTCAAAGGGCATGGCTTACCCCACAATGTCTGGACCGTCAAGGTCTGGAACATACATGCTGATGCCAAAAGGACCTGGTATGGGGTCCGGCCACCCAGAGATCTTTTAGGGAGATTATTTAGAACTTGCTGCACCCCATATAGGTGGTGGATCCAACTGCACCCGGTGCCTAATACTCTAGCTATTAAGGACTGCTTTAAGTCACAGTTCATCGTCTCCACAATGGAATTGCCCTAGGGCAGGTATGGAGAAGAATAATGCACCTGTACACCCGGAGATGCCATAGCATCCCGGCATGCTTGAGAAGCGAAAGCTGGGCCTTGATCCAAGGACAGTGGGTTTGAGGCTGAGCAGTTGGCTTGGCTGCTTCTCTGGGTGGCTAAGGGGCTCCTGGGCTCTGTGTGTCTCCATCACGGAGAGCAGCATGGCCCCACCACGCAGCACTCCACATTGCCAACTTACTCTGTTACTGCTCCCGCTGGTCTTCCTGGCACTGGCGGGCCTCCAAGCTGAGCATCCCCAAGGTGCTGCTTCCCTACGCTGCGGCCTGTGGTACGAGAATCAGCTTCATGCTTGAGGCCATTGAGAGATGCTACTGATGGTGAGTGCTGAGGTTTCAGGGCAGGGAGGGCACACGGCGAGGTGACAGAAAGCAGAGCATGTCTGCACTATGAAGCAGGAGCGACGGGTTCGTCAAACTGATTCTACATATACAGATTTTTGTAACTTATCTGTAAGATCAAGATGTTTAGCCAACTTTTAAGCAGACAACACCAAAATGGTGAAGTCTCCTATAAATTGTATGATTTAAGGATGATTTTGTAGGTGATTTAAACATGGTCAGCATGTTGCTAATGGTCTGCGTCTGAGCTCTTAAAGGATGGAACATAGATGAGCAAGAAAGGCAATGCCAGAATGTGACAATAGCTGCTCGTACTATGTATGCTGTAAAAGGCACTCTGCATAGGCCGGAGAGAACAGAGGGGTCTTCAGGGCATTCCTTCTTTTAAAACACTTCTCCTAAAGAAGGCAACATTACACCCCTTGACTCAGCTGACCCATGAGGGTCTGTCTCTTACCATGGCAGCGTGCTTGATACTTTCCCGCTCCATGTCTCTCGCTGTTTGCGGTGATATTACGTAATTATTGTGCACTGGACAATGGCACCGTGTTTTCCATCTTTAGTTGTTTAAACTATGGTGCCAGCCAGACATGCTGCACAGATGCTGAACAAGTTCATGGAGTAGACAGCCAGGGAGTAGTGGGGGTTAAAAACAACAGATCGGATTGGTATGAGACAAACACAGAACATCTTGGGTAGCTTTGGAAAATGTCAGAATGTATGCAAGATCTGTGGGGTGCTGGAATGGTCTGGTAACTCCTGGGCGATACTTATTGTAGAGCATATCAGACTCCCTAGTTGAATTTTCCTCTCCGTGTCCTCAACACCATACAAGGCTGCCTGCGTATATGTTTTATTTACTTAATTGTTTAACACAGTTTAAAAATAAGACCTTAACAGGTAACGGAGCCCTTTGTTCCACTGCCTGCCGCCCTTTGACACTGCTAGTGCTAGCTGACTTTAAAACAGGTATTCTTAAAATATTGCGTGTGCCGTCTAAATTTAAGAGTCTGCCTCGAGAAACCACTTAAACTTTTCAGACAAGGTCAGGCGGTACAGAATCTTTCTGGAGATAAATCATGTCAGCAGAAATGTTTTAAAGCTTAACAAATGCAGAAACACATGCAGCAAAAATATCTTTAATAACCCTGAAGAGTTGGCTCTGCTTTTTCGCATGGATCGGCCTTAGGATTGCAATGCATGACTGGCCTAAAATTTGCACTCAAAAACAGCAATAAATGTTATGATAGGAAACACACAAAAAATTACAAAATTAAACTAGGCAAGCTGTATGGAACGTTTTGTTTGTGACATGGTATTTGCACAAGTGCATCTCTAATTAACTGTTTGGACGCTGTTTGGACGCTAGAAAGGGCCAGTGTCCCGTCTATGTCTAATAGTGGCCAAGAGGCATTTTTCACCCGCTTCTGTTTTTGTTGTGCAGTTCTGATACATTGTATGGTATTTGTGGATTCAGGTGTGCCATTGTTATGTTATGCCGCAGCTAGGCTTATCCTGAATATTCCCAGGAGGGCTCCGGTAGGAGAAGCTTTAAAAAAACTACACTGGCTCCCAATACAGGCTAGAGTTACATTTAAGGCTCTCTGTATCAGCCATAGGATCCTTAGGAAAAAAGGGCCGCGCTTTCTGACCCCTTCTGACGGCTTACCAACCATCTCGGAATTTGAGATCTTTTGGCAGTATGAGAATGACTGTGCCTAAGGTGAGGAGGGCCAGGGCTGGGGGAAGATCTTTTGGGTTCCTGGCAGCTAAGGCCTGGAATAAGCTTCCTGTGGACTTGAGGATATCTGAGTCAGAACCTTGGTTCCATAAGAAATTGAAAACCTGGCTCTTCCGTGATTCAGGTGGCGGTCGTCAATAACTCTGCTGCCTTCCTTGCTTAGAGGTTATGTAGGTAGTCGATTAGTGTGGCATGGGTTGGGGCTCTCAGTTGTCCTAGCGCGGGGACACTCCGTTGGGAGTAACCATTGGCTTTACAAACTTCTTAATAATAATAATAATAATGGCCTAACAACACTGTCCGGTGTGGTAATTGCAGAATAGTCCGGCCAGGGGATTTCAGTAGCTTCTTATAGGATGGAGAGAAACGAGTGCACCTGAGAAGGGCTAGGGGACGTCCAGTCAGAAGCTGGGAAGAGCCTGAGACCAAAACAGAGAATGCTTTGTAATGTACACTGTGGTAGTGCTGGGGACTGAAAGGAGCATTGCTAATTCCATGTCAAGGGTAGAGGATGTGGCATAATGGCCAGAGCTGCCCACTTTGGAACAGGGGAACCAGGTCCAGCTTTGACCATCACGTCATCTGCCCGTGCCTATCAAAGAAATGTACGTGTATGTAAGTGACGTGTTGCAAGAAAGTCAGATTGTAAAGATCTGAGTGTGTCTGTGTGTTCTAATGTCCAATGTGAACTGGAAAAATCAAGGTGCATTCATTCATAAAGTGATTTAATGCATTGCGCATAATCAGGAATGTATGTTATGCCAAATTAAGGATTCCTAACAAGGATTGTACTTTCTTTAATGTATTTGGAGGTTGCAATTGTGCACACTTCTCCAATGAATGAGGGGCATGACTCTTACCCTCATGTGTAAGCTCATAGCCTAAGAAAAGTACACTTCGAAAGCAATTGCGATTTCTGAAAGTTGAACTTGTAGCCACATGCAGTGAACCCTAAAATTAGTGAATCCACTCTGGCCAAGTGTGGGTTTAACTCATCGTCAGTTTAAAAAAAAATTTTTTTTAGTATAATCCTGAAGATAACCAAGTTATTTATTAAACAATAAATGGGAACTAGTCAAAATGAACAAATCTTCAGGGATACTGTACTTATAACAGGGTTAGCAACAGGTGTTTCTCTATTATACCTACTGTGCAATTGTCCTTACCCAGTTTCTCTTCTACATATGCTCAACCACAAGACAATCCTTTTCTTCTTCTACAGAGATCTTCCAAACAATAAATGCTTTTTGTTGCAACAGAGGATAGAGTTAACTAATCAAGTTCTCTTTTAATTGCCTTCACTTGTATTGCCACTCTTATGGCTCTCGTGGCTCGTAGAGCTCTGCACTCATTTCCACCGGTCCCCACGACCCAAGCAGGATGAAGCCCTAGGATGGATCCTTAAGCCGGTACTCCTATCCTGTCGAATTTGGAGTCTTCTGGACACAATGCCTACTCAATTAATTACCTGCCTAACCTTACAAACACGCATCCAAAAACTTTAAACACAGACTCTTAAAAATGCACCCAGAAAGCTTCATCTTGGATCCCTACTTCTGCATAAAAAAAGGTGCAGTAATAAGTGACCATTTCTTCTCCACGAAAAGACAGGCTAAATGGAGGTTGGCTTTCTACTCAATGCTCTAAATCGGCACATCCAAAAAGACCCCTCATGGGCTCAGACTTACGGTTGCCCCCTCTCCCTCCTATGAACTCGATGCAACCATCTCCCTATACAACAATGGGACCATCCTCATACAATCATCTGACCACAACCTGGGCATCTTCGACAACATATTCCCCATCATCAAGAACACTGTTTAAGTACAAACCTTCACCCTCCCAAGATCCCGCTTTCCCTGCTGGCAACCCCCTTAATCCTCAGTTGGTGTCCTCTCACAGTCTCGACAGCCCATGCAACCCTACCCCTCCTCTCCAGAGCTCCGCTATAGAGACCTGGGTACTAAATTGCAACTCTTCCAAGACAATAGACAGGTCAGATCATATCTCTCCCTCCTCCCCAACTTGCCCACAGGATCGCCAACCGCCTAAGACTACTGGGTCAGAGGCAATGAACCGAATAAGGCAAACCATCCCCCCTCTTACTTCCCTGTCCTCGTCGCTCACTCCTATAGTACACACGACTTCCCCTCTCACCACACCAGTGAAATGCCCACTTTCATACCTCCCTAACCAGGCCACCAACATGACCCATAAGCCCCAGGTACCTCTTCACAACCAGTTACCTCCCCTACCATCGCATGATGCATCCTTTGTATCTATCCCAACTATGAACCTCGCTAACCTTCCTGCCCCCCCACTTTCCTACCTCCCTAGCCAGGCCACCAACGGGATGCATAAACTCCAAGTACCTCTTCACAACCAGTTACCTTTCCTACCACCGCTTGATGCATCCAATATATCTATCCCGACATCCCGACTATGAACCTCTCTAACCTTCCCCCCCCCCGGCGTGCCCCCCTCAGCTCCTGTCCCCAAGGACCGGGAACCTGTCCCCACACCAGACTGGAATCTAGGCTAGATGTTATCTCACTTACCCTTCAACAACTCAAGGCAGTTGTCCAAAGCCTTTTTCTCCTCACATTGGAGCTATCGGGTATTGAGAAGTCCAGAGGGTTTTCAAAGTCTTTGCCACATAACTACACACATCCCTCGAATTCCGGGACTAGGCTGTCGGTATGTCCCATACCCACTATGACTTCACCTCTAGGGGCTCCTATTCACCAAATATGGAAAACATCACCCTTCCCTAATGACCCCTCTCGAATTTTCAGAGTTAAATTCTCACTCCAAGACTCGGATAATAGAACCCTTCTTCTCTCCTAAGACCCATCATTTGTTTGAACACAGATTTGATGTGCCCAATTGGAACAATCCACTCTGACCCATCTAGAGAACCTACGGTTAACTCTAGATCTTTAAATAAGAACAACCTCACCATAGTCCCCACCACTATTCTTTCCTCAGATGATCCCAAACCACAGCTTAAATGCATGCTTCTCAACTGCAGATCTGCAGTTCGACACACTGCGGACATTTCTGCTCTAATCCTGGCACATGATCCAGACATTTTAGTACTGACGGAAACCGGGCTGAATGAATCTTGTGCACCAATAATCGACATTCGAGTCATTAAATCTCAACCGAAGAAACCAAGACTGGCAAAGAAATATGAGAAACATGAACCTATATGACCTGTCTTCCCGCATGGACAGCATCCTACCTCCTCCTCCGGACTTGTCTCATGTCAGTGCCCTCACAGACCACTACAATCACTCGCTGTCCAACATACTAGACTCTATGGCACCACTACAACTGAAAAGAATGCCCTCCAAAATCTCCAAACCTTTGTATAACGGGAGCCTAAATACAGAGAGAAGAAATCTAAGACTAGCTGAACGTATCTGGAGATCCTCGCCCTCCGTCACCATCTTACTCAGCTGAGAGCTTTGAGAAACTAATATAACAAATGCATCAAATGCTCTGAAGCTAGCTATTTCAGGAAACAACTAGATCAAGCAAAAAAGCGACCAAAACAAAACAGTTTCAACTCATCAAGATTCAATCTACCAACCAACCTATCCCTCCCTCCCTCCTTAGAACCCTGTCAGCAGTCAAACTGTGAAGAGTTTGCTTCCTTCTTCCGTGATAAATCAACAAAGATTGAACGGGAACTACTGGCAGCCCGTGGGAATCTACCTGCCACCTTTCCATTCCCTGGGCTAGATTTGCCCCCACAACGTCTGACTCTCCCTCCCAAAAACAATGCCTCTTAGAGCTTATTCCAAACCGTGGGTGAGAGCACCATTAAGAAAACTGTGGCAACTCTAAAACCTTCCAACCATTTTAGTGACCCCGTAATACCGATCCTCTTCAAGGAGATAAGATCATCCATACTCCCTCTCTGGACAAAGATAGTTAACGCCTCTCTGCTTCAAGGGTCAATCCTGATTTGCCTAAAGTCAGGGCAGGTCACCTCCATCCTAAAAAAAGCGACGGCAGACCAGTCTAACCTCCACAATTTTCGTCCAATCTCCACCATTCCTATGCTGGCAAAGCTCCTTGAGAAATGCGTTCACACCCAACTATGTAGCTATTTTGAACAATTCCAACTACTAGACAAATTTCAATTCGGCTTCAGGCAGGGTCATAGCACGGAATTCGCTCTTACTCACATTGTAGATGATGCACTACAAATGCTGGACCAGAATGAGTCATGCCTTTTGATCCTCCTTGACCTCTCATCCACTTTTGATACAGTCAAACACGATACCCTCATAGGCTTACTGGAGCACAGGATGGGGCTATCAGGGACTGTGCTTAACTGGTTTTCCTCATTTCTACACAATAGAACCCAAAGTCTGAAGGTGAATCAGTCACTGTCCAACCCCTCTCCGCTCACTCTGGGCGTTCCTCAGGGGTCCACTCTTTCTCCCACTCTCTTCTGTATGTTCATGGAGCCTCTAACAGAAATCCTGAATTTGTCCAACATCCATTATCACATGTATGCCGATGACACACAACTGTATCTGAAAATCTCCTCCCCAGAGGACATCAGGTCTCTCAACTCAGTAGTTCAGGAAACGCAAAGTTGGCTGACACTCAATCATCTGAAATTGAATGCTCTCAAAACTGAATTGCTCCTCATCGCCCCTGACAAACAGTCCTCAGTCATTGCAAAATGGGTGCTCCAACTAACAGCCCTCAACTGTACTCCAAACATCATTGATTCCACAAGCTCACTCAGAATAACACTGGACAAGCATCTGAACATGCAGAATCACATTAGTGCTCTCACCAAAGGAGCAAAAGTCCATTTGAGCATCCTAAGGAAAATAAAACCGTTCCTTCCCCACAACAACCTCAAGACCACGGTGCAAGCATTAGTGATCTCAAAACTGGACTATGGCTGTGTAACCCTTTGCGGACTTCCGAGATCGAAGATGGCTCCACTTAAGGCCTCTCTCAATTCCGCTGCAAGGCTCATTACAGGCTCCAAATGCTATCATCTATCTCGCCTGAGTTAAAAGCTCTTAATTGGCTCCCGTATGAAGCAAGGATTCAACAAAAAAATGCTTGCATGACCCACAAAGCTCTACACTTCAACACCCCGTTACATCAAAACCTTGAGCTCTCTGGAGGCTCCAGTTCCTATAGTGGTTCCAGCACCTTACGACTTAAACCTCAGAAATTCCATAAAAAGAAAACTTACAATCAAGCATTCTCAGGTATTGCACCTAGAATCTGGAACTCCTTCCCACCTGAAACAAAACTGAATAATTCCACAGATTCCTTCAAAAGGGAAGTCAAACAGATTCTGATGAAGACATTCCTGGGCTAGTCCCCTAGCCCACCTGAGGTCTAGCTATCTCACTCTTGTCTTAAGTGAATCTGCTAGGATTGTTATTATTTGTTTTGCCCCTGTACTGTTCGGTTGTGTTATGAACTACGACTTCCTTCCTAAGAAAGTCAAAGTAGTTATGTTGAAGAAATTCCTGGTTAGACCTTCAGTCTCACCCTAGGATTTGCTTTCCTACTCTTGCCTTTATTGAAATGTTTGATTGTTTTGACCGATGTTGGCCTTTGCTGGGCCGTTCTGTGCTAATGTCGTTATTTCTTGTGCCCTCGTAACTACCCATCTGTAAAGCACCCCTTGTGGTCTTGTTTGTGCTATAGAAAACTCTTTAAATAAATAAATAGTTATCATCTACGTAGTATAAAGTGTCTGGGTCAATATCATGTAGAATTGACACTATGCAGGCGGCAAACAGCGCTGGACTGTTCTTATAGCCCATTGCTAAGCGGGTGAAGCGACATTGAAATCCGAAGGCCAAAAAGGCTGTCCAATCTCTGCTTTCATGTACTAGATTTTGGCAGAAAAAAACTTAGGAAATATACAAGGTTGTTTTGTATTTTTAATAGACTATATTGTTAATCAATGCCATACTGTGAGTATTTTGTATTGCAAAAGTGCGCATATGACTATTTAAATGTCTGTAGTCTAAGACTATGCAGGATTATTCATCTGAGAGACACAGGGTGCAATTACTCCCTGGTACTCCAATTGGAAGAATATTTCTCCAACATGTACCTTAGCAACACGTTTAATAGATGTTGGACTTGGCCCTTTTTGCAGGGTCATCCCAGAACTTTTTACCTTCCTCCAGTATTTTTTCTGACCTGTTGTTGGTGGTTTTAGGACTCTGGGCACTTTATCACTGCTGTTCAGTGTTAAAGTGCATGTGCTCTCTATGGTAAACTTGGTAAGATTGGTCTAAACCTGTTTGACGTATTTAGTTTACCTATCAGTCCCTTGTAAAGTGGTATCTCATATACCCAGGGCCAGTAAATTAAATGCTACCGGTGGGCTTGCAGCGCTGCTTGCGCCACCCACCAAAGTAGCCTTTCAAACCTGTCTCAGGCCTCTGCCATTGCAGGGCCTGCGCACGCAGTTTACTGCCGCTGTGATGTAGCACATAAAGTGGTTGCCACGTCCGTGACTCCCCTATTACTACATATCAGTCACCCCTAAGGTAGGCCCCAGCTAGCCCTATGGGCATGGTGCGATGTAGGTAAAAGGTAGGACATGTGCCGTAACTGTGTGGCATGTCTTGGTAGTGACAAACAGCCTATTTGGTTTCTCATTTGATCTGTTTTAATCAAAAACAGATCTAGTCACGATCTGCAATTACCCATGGAATTTTCAAAAGGGTCATTCAACACTAAGGGGCCGATTCCGATTTCGGCCGGAAGGGCACCGAACGATGGCCGGAGCCCTTCCGACCGAATTGGAACGTGCCGGCCGGATTCCTTTCTGACCGAGCCATTCCGTTGGGCTCGGTCGGAAAGGAATCCGACTCGGAATTCCGGATGGCTTCCGACGGGCTCGGAGAGACCGTCCGCCGTCCGGAAATCCTTCAGTACTCCCCCGGCCGCCTCTTCCCGACCGAGGGAGTACGATGGCAGTTTTTCACTGCCTTTTCGTGCCGGTCTGTCCGGCACAAAAAGGCAGTCGTAAACTGTCTTTGGGGGCCCCCAGTAGGGCCCCCATGTGTGCGAGGCACCTATGGTGCCCCTCTGTTGATCCCTGCACCCGGTGGCAGGCACCTTGGGGTGCCGGCCACAGGGTGCAGGGATGAACTGCACCCCTGCTTTTCACAATGCAAGCATGCATTCCGCTCGGAATGCATGCTCCCATTGTGAAGTATACGAGTGCGACCGAACAGGGTTCGGTCGCATCGTACTTGCAGGGCCGTAACCGACGACAGCAGGTCGGTCGGTTACGGCTCCTGACCGATGTCGGACGGACTTGAGTCCGTCCGACATCGGAATTGGCCCCTAAAATTCATCATCCTGAAGACGGTCTAACGGATGCTTACACCAAACAGACCGAAACGTCGACAACTACATCTACTTCCTCTGTGTTTTACCCTCTTTAAGGAATTGTTTTCGTTGTTCATCAGTTTCATTTTCCTGCTATACATTTTGTTTGGAATAGATGCTCACATCAGTAATTATGAGGGGTTAGTAATAACAAATCATTTGTAAACCTCAGTCACTGTGTGCTGTTTTAGTCTTTTGTACCCTTTGATAAATCTTCCTTTGTCATAAAGTTTGCATATTGAAAAATGTACACCCATCTGATTAGTATCTATATTAGATTCATTCTGATATAAATGAGCAAATTCAATTCTTAATTAATCAGTTGTAAGCTATTAAGTGAAGCTTGCGATCATTATACTGTACACGAAATGTCTGACTGAGCGTATTTAAAGAAATCCCTTGTAGGCACAATTGCCTATTGTTATATACGAATGTATGACAGAATATCAAAGGACAGAAAATCGACCTGCAAAAATATCGACACAGAAATATAGAAGTCAAAAATATCGAAGTCCAATCTACATAAAGGTAAGTACAAAAATATCGAAAAAATATATAGTTGTCAAAAATATCGAAGTTAAAAATATAGTTTTTTTAATGTTTTAATAATAATGTAAAATTAAGTAAATAATACATATAATTAAAAGAAATATAGTTAAAAATATTAAAAGATATTTAAAAATAATAACTAATACATTAAATGTTAAAATAAATTAAACATATACATATAAATTAATATATATACTTACTCCACATAGTGCAACAGTAGAGAAAGCGTTGGATAGCGTAGGGGTAAAAATTACTATTCCCACTCCAGAGAGTGCAACAGTAGGGAAAGCGCTGGATAGCGTAGGGGTAAAAATTACTATTCCCACTCCAGAAAGTGCAACAGTAGGGAAAGCGCTGGATAGCGTAGGGGTAAAAATTACTATTCCCACTCCAGAGAGTGCAACATTAGGGAAAGCGTTGGATAGCGTAGGGGTAAAAATTACTATTCCCACTCCAGTGAGTGCAACAGTAGGGAAAGGGTTGGATAGCGTAGGGGTAAAAATTACTATTCCCACTCCAGAGAGTGCAACAGTAGGGAAAGCGCTGGATAGCGTAGGGGTAAAAATTAATATTCCCACTCCAGTGAGTGCAACAGTAGGGAAAGCGTTGGACAACGTAGATGTTAAAAATAACATACATATAAATGAAATAATTAATTACCAAAAAATATCAATACCAATAAATACTATTTAATAAAAATTAATAACCAATTAAAAATTAATCAACACAAAAATTAATTATCAATATTTGATTTTTCTTAATTAATTACTTAATTACAAATAATTTACTTAACACCCTATTCCCCTAAAAACACACAACCCACTCCAATAATAAATTAATACAAATAAAATAATTATCAATTAATAATAATTAATTACCAATTAATAATTAATTAACAATAAATTTATTATTAATAACAATAATTAAAATTAATAATTACTTAATTAAAATTAAAATACTTCCCACCCTATTCCCCTATAAACCCACAACCCACTACAGAAATAAAACACAGAATTTAATTAAAATAAATTAATAATTCCTAAAAATTATTATTTAATTTACTATAATTAAATTACTTCCCACCCTATTCCCTATAAACCCACAACCCGCTACGGTATTAAAACTCAAAATTTACTAATTTCTAAAAAATGTATACATATATTTAAAAAAACGGTACAATACTTAACTAAAAATATAGAACACATACATATTAAATACATACTAAAATACATAACACTCATATAAATATCGATATTATTAACATCGATAATTTAACTATCGATATTACTAACATTGATATTTGCAACATCGATATTTCTTACCTTAACTTCGATATTCTGGTTGTAGATATTCTTGACTTCGATATTTTGTCCCTACGATATTTAAAACTCGATATAACTGTGCTTCAATATTTAAAAATCGATATTTTGACTGTCCACCGTTATATACACTTTTAGAAGTGGAAATTTCTGTGGGCTATGTGTCTTTGTGCCTGCCTGTTGTGTATTGACTGTCTGGTCTTGAAGTGACAGGGGCTGGGGAGGTGCAGTGGCTCCAGAGGGTCTGGGTGAGTCAGCGCTAGGCTGAATAGGCCTGATCTGCATTTGGAGTAGTGGGAGGAGAAGCACCTGAACCTGAATAGGGCTGTGCCTGCCTTCCACAATGATGGCTACGCCCCCCTGTGGCGTGTCTAGGGCCAGGGCCCACACTTACAATGGGGAGTGTTGTGCACTTGATAAGTGCCGCCCCAGAACCGGTTTGGGCTGGGCACAGAGCCCTGTGCCAGGGGGAAGAATAAAGACACTTGGTGGTATAAATATTGTGGCTGTGGCTCCATGTCTGTGGAGCCTGCTTGAATTACAGGAGGAATAGACGAAGAGACTGCGTGGGACCAGAGGATTGCTGTGCTGGCAGGGAACCGCCACTGTGACTGTGCCTTGTGTGGTGGGCTGCTGGAGGGACTGCATCTATGCCCAAGGACCCTGTGTGCTGGCCTGCTGCCTGCTCTCCTGGAACTGTGTGCCCCCAGTACTCTTCAAAGAGTCCAGGACGAGATGGCTGCCCCTGGTCCTAGCAACTGGAGTACATGGTGAGCGATTGATCTTTGGGCACCAAGCGTGTGGTGAGCGCTGTGTTTTGCAGCCGGTTGTAATACTGGACCACGTGTGGAGCTGGTGCTTGTGCTTCAATGTAGGGAAGGCTCCCTGATGGCTGCAGGTGGAATGCTGCCTCTCGACACAACTGTTGGTCAGCACAGCGTGGGCCCTGTGTGTCCCTGAGCTCGAGGGCGGTACTGATTTAGGGCACGGTGCTCGCAGGAGCATTGGGCGTTGCCTGGCAACCAGGCCACAGGGACAAGAAAAGGGTCCAGAAGCCAGGCAGAGGCTCAGCCTGACTGAGGGCGGGGCCCGCCGCAGTAGAAGCGGCCACACGAAGAGCAGGGCGGACTCGACAGAGACTTCACTCCCAATCCCCCCCGCAGCAACCCTTCACCAGTCAGAGGAGGAGCGGGAGAGGAGAGCTGAGGGGTCGCAGCACCCTCCCTCTCATGGCAGGTGCGGGTCGGCATGTCCAGGTATTTTTCTTAACCTGACCCACGGCCACGGTGGTGAAGCGCTCCGCACTGTTGCAGCTGCGCCGCATGGTCGCGGGCAGCTGCACCCGTATTGGATGTTGGGGATATTTGTTCTTGGCATTTCGGGGTGAGCCCAGTACGGGCCCCAGATTTGAAAGTCGCCGCCAATAAGGAGCCCCACCGGCTCTTGGCATTGAAACGGGACAGGACCTCAATGGAGGCCCCCGGGTCCCCCAGGGGGAAGGATCTCCACAGAATTGCTGCATTCCCTGGGGGGTAGGCGAGTGAGTGCCAAGGAGCCCACGAGCATTACCGCATTCCTGGTTGAAGGTGGGCAGAAGGCCCAGAAGTCTACGAGGAAGGAATCAGGATATCGAGCAGCAGCTCAGAAGATTGTAAAGTGAAGGTGTCATTGTACTATGGGCAACGTACTAGTAATTACTCTAGCGCACCATTGATGGTGTTTATGCCATACTGTACTGTGTTATGCCGAATGCCTGATGCATTCATAGGGTGTGCACGTTATTAGCATTTACTCTCGTGCACTACTGCTGATTATGTTCTGCATATGCTAAGTGTAACCTTACCAGTAGTGTTATGTTAAAAACTTTTATATAGCGCACGTACACCAGACGGTTTCATGGCGCTGATAGGGCAGAAAGGTGCTAGCAGGAAACTGAGGTTAAGTGTCATATGATTGGGCAAACAATCGAGTCTTAAGCAATTTTCTGAACTGTGCGTAGGACGTAACCAGTCTCATCTCCACAGGGAGAGAGTTCCAAAATTGTGGGGCCAAAACAGTAAATCTAGAGCCTCCGTGCTTCTTACATTTAAAAGAGGGAGTGGCTAGTAGATTTAAATGAGAGGAGCGCAAGTCCCGGGAGGGAATATATCGTTGAATCCTAGAAGAGATAAAAGCAGGACTGTTGCCATGAAGGGCTTTAAAAATGGTGCAACCCAGCTTGAAGATACACCTCTTGGCCACAGGGAGCCAGTGTAGATTCTTCATAATAGGTGTCACATGCTGCCACTTACGTTGGTGAAAAATGAGTCTGGCAGCTTGGTTCTGAACCAACTGAAGACGTCTCAGTTGATAGGCGGGGATGCCATAGTACAACGAGTTAGCATAGTCCAATCGGGAGATAACCAAGGCTAAAGCTTCCCTAGACAGAAATCTACTAATCTTCCTTATTCTCCGCAGTTGGAAGAAACTTGCGGAAACCACTGAACCAATTTGGGCATTAATTGACAAGTCGTTAGAGATCACAATGCCTAAGCTTTTGGCAGAGCTTGCCGGCACCGGAGAGTTGCCCAGAGAGGATGGCCAGAAGTTGGAATGCCAAGGATTGGTAGAGCCACCTGTAAGAATCAGCTCAGTTTTGTCAGGGTTCAACTTAAGTTGGTTGTTATTCATCCAATCACTTATAAAGATCATAGTGGATTGAAAGTGGGAGACTGAGGATGCTGATGAGTTGATGTCAAACACCAATTGGAGATCATCAGCATAGTTGAACGTCCCAATCCTTCTTTCTCTCAGAGATCGAATAGAGGGAGAAGATACAGATTAAAGAGGAGTGGAGAAAGGGAGGAGCCCTGGGGGACCCCACAAGTCAGTTCCCTCTTGTTGGACGAAAAATTAGCAAGCTGTACTGCTTGGAAACGGTTGCTAAGAAAAGAGGAGAGCCATCTCAACGCCAGGCTCTGGATCCCGGCATTTCTGACACGGTCAAGCAGGATGGTATGATCGACCATGTCAAATGCTGCTGAGAAATCCAGGAAAACCAGGGCCTGGGGGATGCCACTGTCAGCCCCTCTTCTTAATTGGTCCAAGACTGTAAGTATAACAGATTCCGTAGAATGAGCAGGTCTGAAACCTGCCTGATGGGAGTCCAAGATCTGGTAATGTTCGACAAATGTGCTCAAGCAATTTGCCACATAAGCCTCTAGGACTTTACCCAAATAAGGTAGCAAGGAGATGGGGCGATAATTGCTAAGAACTGACGGATCCACGCCCGGTTTCTTCAGAATAGGGACGATTTCCGCACTTTTAAATATGTCAGGAACAATGCCACATTTAAGTGAGTTGTTAAGGAGTGAGAGAGGGGGATCAGAACAGATAGTAAAAGCTTCCCGAAGTATATGAGGAGGGCAGCAATCAGTGGGGGAACCAGAGTCAACCTTTTTAAGTAGATTAAGAAAGGTCTCCTTAGAGATCAAAGGAATTTGGTCCATCCGAGATGCATTCTGACAAATATTCGAATCGGATATAAAAAGGATAGAAGAGGGAATGCTGGCTTTAATAGAGGCAATTTTCTCAAGGAAGAAAGAGTTGAGGGAATCGCAGAATGACTGTGTAGGAGCTGGCTTCAACATGATCCGATCTGGTCTAGAAAGCTTGTTTACTATGGAGAAAATTTATTTGGGTTTATTAGATGAGTTAAGAATTTTATTAGAGAAATAATCTTCCTTGGTTCGAAGAATCTCCTTTTTGTATTCTTTCAGGAGGGTTACATAAATAGCCCTCTTGTCAGAAAGATAGTGACGTCTCCAACTGCGTTCGGCCTGTCTTAAGGCAAGTTTCTTGTTTTTTAAGTCGTCAGAAAACCATCGTTGGGCATCATGGGGTCTCAGAATCGTGATTTTCTTGAGGGGGGCGACACGGTCACTGACCAGTTCAAGCCATGTCTTAATGCTCTCTGCCTGAGTCTGAAACGCCTCCTGTGCAGAGGGGGCCATGTCAGTTAACAGTAATCTGAATTGATCAGTGTTCATACGTCACCAGTTTCTTGACATTACATTCCTTAAATGTTGGGGTTTGGAAGGGAAAACATCAATAAGGGAGAATGTTATAAGATAATGATCTGACCAAATACAGGGAGAAATCAATGAAGTAGAAATCTCCAAGTTAGAAGTCCATATTTGGTCTAGGGTATGCCCTTTTATGTGTGTAGCGGCCCTTACATGCTGGGTGCAATTCATCCCAGTTAAAAGATCTGTCAATTCAACCGAGATGGGGCACTCCCTTTCATCGTAAGGCCAGTAGTTAAAGTCACCAATTATCAGTATTCTGGCGTGGTTAATAACAAAATGGGATATCATTTCGCCCAATGCCTGAGGAAATGTAGGCATATGATGAGGAGGCCTATAAAAGAGGGCACAAATAAAAGGTGACTGGAGGGATTCAAATTTTAGAACTAGACTATCAACTGAAGGTGGGCCCGTAACCACTAAGGAGGTGAACTTGTAGTCCTGATGAATAATGGCTGCCACCCCACCACCAGCTTTTCCTGAGGGGCGATTAGTCTGCAGGATATAATAATTGTCCGGTACTGCGACCAGAATATCGGGAGCAGACTGGTTGCCCTGCCTAACTGTGGTTTAGGTGTTTATGACAGAGGCCCGATTGGCCTATTGGTGTACATACTACCTATAAATACATGACAAGTGCCTTGTGGCACAGTGTATATATGTGATATGTTCTAATGTGTTTTATGGATAATACAAAGGCTATTTTTACATAACCTTGTGTGGAGTTTCTTTTGTGGTGTGCCTAGTGTGTAGCTGCTGTGTGCGTGTTGCGCAAACGCTTTACACATTGCCTCTGGGATAAGCCTGACTGCCCTGCCAAGCTACCAAGGGGGTGAGCAGGGGTTATCTACAGTGTGTAACTCCCTTGCCCTGACTAGAGTGGTGGTTTCTGCCTGGCTTAGGTGCCTGCCCTAGCCAACCAGAAATCCCATTTCTAACAATAGGGTATTGTGGTTGCACTTGTGGGCAGGAACGTATGGGTATGACATGATAAGTAGAGTCCTTATCCCAGCTGACATGATTGCGGTATAAAGCTGGGGCTTGTACAAGAGCCCATTCTGCTGCATAAGCTTGTTTGACTTCATCAGAGACAAGAGCAGAAAATGAAGGTAATATGACATTCTCTCCCTGGGTGGAAGTTTGAACAAACAGTGGGGGCCAATCGACCGCCGCTAAAAGGATGTCATAAGACAAAGTTAAATTTTTCCAGAATATTATTTAAATGGTGCGCAGAAGGTCACTCTCAATTTGTATATCCAAGTCATATAACCTATCTGGAGGGGCTATACGCCTATCTGCGGTTTCAACTGTAACAAAGGTATCAGTTGCTCTCGCTGCCAGAAACTCCTGGAGATTCTGGTGCACTATAGTCACTTATGCGTGCTGTCAAGGACAGTCACCACCCAACTCCTGCTCAGTAGGAGGAGGCTTCTCAGTGTCTGTGGCATATTGTGCGGTTATAGGTGCAACTTTCTTTTTCTGAAAAGGGCCCTTATATTGAGGAGATTTATACTCCTTTTTAATCTTCACGAGTGTTATGCCTCCCTTTTTGGCTTCACATACTCTTCTCGTCTGCAGTCAGATCAGTTTTCTCTCTCATACTGCTTGTCAGATGAGTACTGTAAGGAACGATGAGAACATGTATCAGGAATCTGATACCTGTCTGAAGCCTTCATTTTAGTGCAATAACGAAAATCGTATCACCTTTCAGAGGGCTCCGGGGTTGGAGAACCTCCACGAGGTTTACCTTTTGGTGTTTGTTTTAATTTATCCCATGGTTTTCTAACAAACTCATGGGTCTACTTGGCTTCTTTGCCTGTACCAGGTTTGCCAAGATTTGGTTTAGGTCTATTTCCCAAATGATTGAGTCCTAAGGATGTGTACACATCAGCAATAATAATAGGCAGCTCACGGTCACAGTCCACTTGTGCAACGACTGTGAGCCGCTGGTGTATAGTCAAAGATGCCGCTTCGCCTTTATTGTTAGACAGAACCATTGCGGACAACACAAGAACATTTCCTATTAGTTTCATCCCCAAATCAGGGCAGCAGCTGCCCCGCGTTTGTTTTGTAATTGTTTTAACATGTCAGGCAAGATTGACATGGACAGAATGCCATGACTGATGGTATAGACAGCGGCAAAGACTGTTCACCAAGTGTTGCTGTCCCCTATGGAGGGAACCATTCCATGGGGTAAGCACATGGTCAATATTCTGTGCTTATCTTGTGGCCGAGTAAGGGGAAACACAGCTTCAATTTGGTTGATTTTTTGGAGCGATCCAAAATGGAATTTACTCACACTTAGTGGAAATTTTGTCCATAACTGAATGAACAATTACTGGCCTTATTGTAGGCAATGCAGGCAACTCGGCATGCCCTGGTAGGCCAACCACTGCTGGTTGTGTCAACAAGGTGTGTGAAACATATTGAGTTAAGTGTCTATATAGTGTAACTGTATAATGTAATGTAGCCTGTTTGTAAAAGGTTAAGATTTGCCATGTCAGGGTATGGCGTATATCCAGCTATGGCTGGAAAGGGCACTCCATCATTACTAAGGGAACCTAAGCATATAGGTGAGGTGTGGGTACATGTGGAAGGGTGCCTAGGAACCAAGTTTGATGTTCCCAATAAAATAAAAGTATTTCCATGAGCGCATATGCTTGTTAGTGTGCTGGTGGTGCAGGAGTTGTATATGTAGGAAATGTGCTTGAGTTAGCATGCACAGCCAGAAAATCGACCCAAGAGCAAAAAAACTTCAAAGGGATAAGCTTCGCCCACTTCCACTATGAAGATAAAAGCACCACCTGCATTAGTAAGTCCATGATGTGTTACATGTGCATGGTCAGGAGGTCAGCAATCAACAGGAATAGCAATAGGTGCTAGCACTGCCATGAGAAAACAAAAACGGAACAGAGTCACCATACCACATCAGTACCTATGGGCCCGAATCCTGACTTGCTTATAGTGCCTTACCTGCCCTCCTAGCCTTCCCAGAGTAACAGGTAAGTTGGCACCCCAGGACACAACACTCTAGTCCCCTCAGGGAACCGCAGTAACAGGTCATCACCTTTCGTTCTCTCACTCAGACATGTCCATAATAGACAACCAAGAGATACAAGGAAAGTTTACAATATTTATTGAAACTATCGTGCTCTACCATGTACTAACTGTGCTGCAATTAGGAAACATATTCAACTAAGCCGAGTGATTAGCATTATCAGTAGACTGTACTCAATGAAAGCCCTACCATGGCGAATTATATATTTTCCTAAGCCTAACCTCACTATGAGAGCACAAGGATATTTCACAGATCTCTGGGATTAGAGCAGGGCCCCATACCTGGCATTTGCCCAGTGGCGGCTTCTCCGCTAAGGCAGAGGAGCGTCACCCCACTGCTTTTTTTTGTGGTGAAACAAAGAGAAAATAAAATGATAATAACTCGTGTTATTATCATTTTATTTTTTCCTACTTACGCAGCTTTGCGTGAGGGGGCAGGGGCAGGGGAGGAGTGGTAGACAGCACCTTCCTAAGTTGGCAAAGACTGCTTGGCCGGTCCTCTCGGGCCGCCCAAAACAGTCTTGCGCACTTCGCACGTTCTCCATGCAGGCTGCATCCCAGCCTACATTTAGAACATGCCCAGGCCTGCAGTCAGTGTCTGAGCGCCGAAACAAGGCGCTCAGACCAATCACAATGCTGCTAAGGCAGCATTGTGATTGGCTGACTGGGAGCCTGGGCGTGCTTCCTGTGGCCAAGTGAAGAGGACATCGGAGGAGAGATGCGGCGAGGAACCCGCGTCCTCCCCCCCTCCTGCACCCAGCCCACCGCCTCTGATCCCTGCCTGCCGCTGCTGCATTTGCCGTTAGCTGGTCTGCATCTCAGATTGCACAAGGCTGGCACGCTTGTCCCAGGGTTTTTCCTCTGCAAGAAATTCTCATCTTTATTTTCAAAACTACAAGTCTCGGCTTATATGCTAAGAAATGCCATGCTAGTAAACAGCAGCTGGGTCTCTTTGTTATGTCTATGTGTTAGATGTGTTAATGACCGACCACAGAGAAAAACAGCACACAGTGTTGTTTTGCCTTCTACAAAATGTTCAGACTGAATCCCAGAAGAAGAGCTAAATAACAAAAAACATGTGCAGCCTATTTCAAAAATAATAATGTGGCACAAAACAATTGTGTAACTTCCTAACATGTGCAAAGCAAAAGCAGCCTACAACCTACAATTAGGCTAACATAGGGGAGAACTACAGTGGGCCCTATAGGGAACTCACGACAATGGCAAAACACTTATAAGGTCCCAAAGGCGAAACCTATTGGCTATGCCAATGCTTGTTTGGTTATGTGGGGGTACTTCACACTTATGCTTCCATAACTTTCTTCCAGATAAGGTATCTACTCCAAATGTGTGTCCTTTTTTCTCAAAGCAAACACAAGGAGATGATGGACGGAGCATTGAGACTTTTCAGACACTCACCCCAGTCACAGATCTGGGTTGAAACCATCATCGTTCTTTTGCTCTCTTTGCCACCCAGTTCAGACCCAGCTATATACAAATCAGTCTTGACCCTGTGCCTCATGGGAACAGTCCAACCCGAACTGCCAAGCCAGGTCTTCCCTGGACCGGAAACAAGCATCCTGGGACCGGTTTTGGGGTAACACCCCTTATCAGCCAGGCTAGCTTGAATCCAGTGGCAAAGTGAGCAAGGGACCCACGTCTGGGCATACCCTGCCAGCTTAGGGTGAACAAAGCAAACACAAGGTGCTGATGGACAGAGCTCTGAAACTTTTCAGACACTCACTCCCAGTCACAGATCTGGGTTGAATCCATCATCGTTCTTTAGCTCACTTCGCCACCCCCGTTCAGACCCAGCTATATACAAATCAGTCTTGACCCTATGCCTCATGGGAACAGTCCAACCCGAACTGCCAAGCCAGGTCTTCCCTGGACTGGAAACAAGCATCCTGGGACCGGTTTTGGGGTAACACCCCTCAACAGCCAGGCTAGCTCGAATCCAGTGGCAAAATGAGCAAGGGACCCATGTCTGGGCATACCCTGCCAACTTAGGGCGAGCAAAGCAAACACAATGAGATGATGGAAGGAGCGCTGAAACTTTTCAGACACTCATCCCCAGTCACAGATCTGGGTTGAATCCATCATCGTTCTTTAGCTCATTTCGCCACCACAGTTCAGACCCAGCTATATGTAAATCAGTCTTGACGCTGTGCCTCATGGGAACAGTCCAGCCCGAACTGCCAAGCCAGGTCTACCTTTTTTCTCGACATCATGGGGTTTCCAAGGGTAACCACGGTTTGTGGATTTCACTCAAGAGGACTGAGAAAACAGCCAAAATATAACTACATTCGTTTTTTGGAGGAAAAAGGTACAGTGCAAGACAATTGCATCAACAAAAGGTTTGCTGTGATAAAATCACCATTTCCCATATTTCAGGAACAAGCAGATCTGAATCAAAAAACTTTTTTTCACCACAGTTTTGTCATTTTTTTAAAAGGTAGCTTGTTTTTCCTAATTTTTGTGCTTTCAACCTATGTCCAGTTTGTGGTGGAAACCAGTGTCAAACCCATGGGTGATCCAAAAAACAAAACATTTCAGAAAAGTAGACACAATTCTGAGTCCAGCAAGTAGTCACTGTGTACATTCCTCAAGGTTTTCCCAAAGAAATTAACTGTTGAAATAAAAAAAAAAATTGAAAATGTGTAGGAAAAAACAGCCACTTGTGGCAACCTTTTCACCTGTAACTTCTTGTCATGATGGCCAATTTACAAAAGCAACACACCGTTACATCTGCTAGATACTTCTGATCGCTGGAATATAAAGGGTTTGTGGGTTCTCCAAGAAACCCAAGGTAGCCTGAGCCAACATCTGAGTTGCAACTTACAATGGTTTGTATTGTTTACGGGGTATAGAGCAATTCATATGGTAATATATCAAGAGTGAAAAATGGGTATGAAGGAAACCTATGTATTTCTGAAATGTACACCAGATACTAAGTTTAGGAGCAGTAGTTATTGGTACGTCTCTGAATTTATGGGTACCCATACTAGCATGTGATTCAGAGGGAATTTTGCACAATGTCTTCTTTCTTGCACACTGGCTTTCATTTGGAAGGCACAAATGCAGAGAAATCCAATTGGTATTAACAGATGTTCTACTATTCTGTATTTCCACATGTCTCGCTACAAAAATGGTATCTCACTTGTGTTGCTGGGCCAGCACCTGCGACACAATACATGCCAAAATGCGACATGGAGATGATATATTTCACCCACCAGAATCCATTCTTTCTTAGCTGTGGATTTTAGGCCCTAGCTCAGCCACCACCCAGGAAAACCTACCATATCCAGTCATTTCTGAGAACAAGATACCTGGGCGTGTCCTGGATGGTGTGACTTGTGTGGTTCTAGCAAGGTTTTTTTTTAACCCAGAAGCCCTTGCTAACCTCAAACTGTGTCTAAAAACACATATTTTCCTCACATTTCTGTGAGGGCATGTTCTGTAATCTGCCAAGTTTCCTGATTTAAACAGTACCTCACTTGTGTGGGTGAACCTGTCGTGTGTTTCCTGCATGACCCATTGTAATTTTTCCTATGTTAGCCTAGTTGTGCACGTTGTAGGCAGCATTTTTTTGCACACGTTACTACATAAACACGCTCACTTTTGTGCCACATTGTATTCTCACATAGAACCTGCATATGTTGTCATGTTCTGCTCTTTTCCTGGGATTTAGTCAGAACACCATGGACAAGGTCAAACAACAATGCCCCTTGTTATTCTCTCTGGTCTGGGACTAGCACCTAAACATAACATGAGAATGCAGCTGCTGTTTGTGAGCAAACATATCTTGTCATATAACTAAGGGCAGGAGTTCTAAAAAACAGACACTGAGGGAAGGTCCTGAGGCAAGATTGCTGCACCAGCTGAGATGTAGAACGTCCATCTATGTATGCTAAGGTACGCGTCAGCCATTATTTCCAGAGATCTTTGATAGATAATCACCTAGCTTCAGTAGGAGGGGGTGGGTTTTAGGTTAATCTGTCTTATAACATGATAGGGCTTTTTATGGAATACGGTTTGTTAGCCATGCTAAAATATTTTTGGTATGCATTTGTGTTCTAATTGTGGTGCAAATGCTGCATTTTAGAGCGCAATAGTTTAAATAAATATTCTAAACATCCTTCGGGTCTCTTGTTTATTTCATTGTGGACAAGTACGAGTGAGAGAGCGAAAGTGTGTGTCCTGTTACCGCGATCCCTGAGAGGGTCGACAGTGTTGTGTTCTGTGGTGCCAACTCACCTGTTCCTCTGGAAAGGTTAGGAGGGCAGGTGAGGTGCTATAGCTAGTCGGACTCATAGATACTGAGGTGGTATGGTGACTCAGTCCCTGCATACTGATGTTCTATGGTCCCAAGCATAGTTCTGTTCCTGAGCAGAATCCGTGCAACATGGCGCCACCAAAGTTTTGGTCAGGTACTTACTTGTGGGAACCCTGAGTAGTGCTTGTCCATGATACCCTCGCATCTTTTATCGAAAATGTCTGTCGTGTTGGGGATTACTCCTTCACAGTTTTTAGGGAACACCTATTTCTGTTGGTTTTTCTACCTTGAATATTATAAGGTTCCACCCTGAATGTGCTACACTGTGAATCCATTATAAATTACTTGTGGTGCAACCTATTGCTATTGGGGTCAATTGCCGACCAGCAGTCTATGCACATTTACAACAACATGGAGTCCCTAATGCGGGAAATCCTGTAATCTTTCTTGTAGAAGTGGATGCTGCTTTCTGCTTTGAAGTTTTCTATTCATGGGTTGCTTTCTGGCTGTGGATGCTAACACGAAAAAAAATTCAGGAATACACTGTTGCCCAGGCACCTGCTGCATATAGACTTTATGCACTCATTGAAATTCCTCTTACGTTCTAGGAACACCAGACATGGTTTAATGGCACATTTCCCCATGTGCCGGGGTCATTTCGAATGGGTCCTCTCAGTTATGAGGGGGCTACTTGGCCGGTATTACACACCCTACCCTGATTTAGGTGCTCTAAATCTAGTACAGCCCCGTGGTTTATACAATGTACTTGTTGTTTTATACAGAAGACTTACTCAATTTATTTTACATACATTATTAGCTGGTCCAGCTAGACTTGGCCTACAAGAGCAAGCCCAATTGCCTGCAGCACCTGTAATTAGTCCTGTAATTGTTCATTCAGTTATGGGCAAATGGTCCACTAATCATGAAGAAATACCATTTTGGATTGCCCCAAAAAATCGATCAACTTGAAGCTGTGTTTCCCCTTATGGGACCACAAGACAAGCCCAGAATTTTGACTAGGGGTTTACCCACTGGACTGGTTCCCACTTTAGCAGACTGCAACACCTGGGGGACTATTTTTGCCACAGTCTACACTCTCTGTCATGGCACTCCCTCAGTGGGCGTTCTATCGAATGTCCTTAAAGAGCTCCTCTCTACAAAATTACTGTGGAACTCACGGCCGATGGGCCTTTATTGCCTGCTGAGAAGCGTAAAAGGGAGAACCAATTCATTTGAACAAGATAATAACTTATAAGAACTATGACTCTGAAGAATCACAGACTCTGGACTTCAAGTTAGTGGGGTTTATTACAAAGTCAAAAACAGATGGATGTACAAGCACCTCATTACGAGGTTGTAAAATACATGGGAACTAATACAAATACAAACCTATGGGCTAACTTTATGCGATGAATCACAAACAGAATGACAATCTTCAGAAGCAGAACGCAGGCAATAATTGCTCCCACGTCGAGTTCGGTCTTCATCTGCGGAGTATAAATAAAAAGCATTAGTTTGTCCCTACACTATCACTATCGTGACATCCCTACTTAGCATTTCCCAGGCAAGATCAGGAAAAAAGGTGTCAGCGCATGAAGACTTCCTAAGAAGTTCACTCACGTTGTATAGGTCAAGTAGCCAAAGCTACAGAGCTCATTCTAAGATGCTCCTTCTCTCTCCTTCGATCTCTTCACCCCCTCTCCTGACTCCACCCCGGGACACTATCCCTAATACAAAAACAAAAGAACACGCCCACAGATCACCTCATCTCGCTGGACACTTCCCATAGGTGATTTTCCACGCGGTGTCAGTGCTCCCAGCTCCTGGCTCAATGACCTTGATTCCCAAGCCTCCCTCAGTGAGAAGGAACACCGGCTCCAAATTATCCGCTCTCTTCACCAAAATGTATCACATCCTCCCTAGCCTAACTCTCCTAAACAAAAGACGTTATTCTAACTAACAAAGATGACTTTCTCCACCTGTAACAGAAACGTGAGAACAAAACAGATTCAACATACACATGAAATTTCTAACAGCCCTGCTCAGAGCCCTCAGGGAAAATACAATTCAGGCCTACAGAAATCAGCCAACATAAGAGTGAAATACATAGACCCTTCAACTACGCACATAAATGAACATTTCATTTAGGCCTCTATATCTCATTACATTACAGAAGCACATTGAATTCGTGTTAACTGCAAGCAACTTACGAAAGTCTACATGTTAAATGCAATTAAGTCACGTTTATGCACAACTTTAATATGGTGCACGTTTAAATCATACACACCATATTACATATAAGCAAATTCGTTAAACAGATGACATTGAATACTATGAATTACAACATTATAGCATGAATGCTACTTTGTCGCTTTACATGACACAACACTTTTTCCTACCATTTACTTTCACACGTTATTACTGAACACCTTCTAATAGTCAATTGTTAATACAACATAAGAGTATATATGCGGGTGCGGACTATCCATAATTATGATGCACCCCTACAAATTTCAGAACACCATCACGCTCCATCAGTTCCCCCCTCTGAAGACAAGTGTCATCACAGCAAATCACAACTCCCTGTAGAAAGAACCGACCTAAACAGAAGTTGTAGCCTGTCTTCTCTGTCGGAACTTCTCTAGGCTCTTGAGATTTTCATAGTGACTGTCCTGCAGTCTTTCCATTCTCCTTTCTCGCTCCCTAAGAGATCTCTCAACTTGTCCTGCCTTATGCCATTTGTAGGCCTTCTCAAATCCCAACAATATGATCACACAAACCACAACTATGATAATGGGCTTCAAGATGTAACCAAGTATTCCCTTTCCAAGGTTTGCAAACCAACTTCCTACTTTTTGGAAACCTTTCCCAACCTTGAATCAAACACCCTCTGTGGCCAAATCATGTATCTCGCTATGAATCTCAGTGATGTTACTTATATACTTCCTCAGATCTTTGCTGTTGTCAGGTATATAAGTACAGCACTGTTGAACCCTCAACATTTTACAGACTCCACCTTCTTTTGCTAGCAAAACATCTAAAACAAGACAATTTTGCATCACCATAGCTCTTATCGATACCATCTCTCCATCTACAAGTAACAAAGACTGAGCTGTATTCGTTGACAACTTGTCCACAATAGTCGACAACCTTCTAATTTTAACATCATTGAGAGCCACTCCTAGACTTGGTATCATCGCTCCAAATACATCCCCAACTATCTATCCTGCACTTGTACCTCTTCTCTCTCTATGATGTACTCCACCTTCCAAGGGTCCTAGATCCTCAACATGATATATCTTGGGAAACACCACAGCTACATAACATGTACCATACCAATCCAACGGCAATCGCACATAGGCATTCTTCCCACACATGAAATACAGATTTGGTACCACTTGTACCGTCTCCTGCAAGAACTTCTCTGCAGTTGCTTCAATCATGAAGATGTGATCACATACAGTCTGCCCCACATTGATATTATCATAATATGTCTGTGCCTGTCTAATGCAAAGCTTCCCTCATTGTTCAAAATCTAAAGCTATTGGACCAGAACTCCCTCTCGCCTTGTGAGCTAATTCCTCCTTGGTCCATGCAGCTTTCCCCTCTCTACTGTTAGTCTTCACTGACAACTGTCTATGTCTATCTTCTACTTGATCTACAAATTTCTTCTCTATATCTGTTAACATACATGTCAAATTATGACGATGTGCATAAGCTGTATCTAAGGTGACGGTTGGTAAGAAATACTTTCCCACTCTATCTTCTTGCTTGTAATAATGGTTTTTGTTCAGGTGCTTATAAGCTGGAAATTCTGAAAGCACCACATCATAGTTTGAGAAATAATATTCATAATGTCCCTTACCGTAAAACATACTAAGCAATAAACTACATGTAATACCATATGTCAAAGGAAGATGGTGATAACGAATACCTTCCTCCACAGACACAGGCAATTGCATACACACATAGTCTTTACATACTCATAAAGCAGCTTGGCATAAGCGTTAAGCGTGTAACCACCTTTAGACAAATCTACGTGTAACATATGACTAGTCTGATCTAGCATAACCTTTTCAGCTCCTACTATACCCTCTTTTGTGCTAGAAGTAACAGGTGTGGTTGTCCCCTTCACTTCCACCCCTTCAACTTCAGCATCATGTGAAATTTTTACAGAAACAATAACAACTACCCCTATTTCTATTATCACTCCTACTATGAGTGTACCTATCACACACTTAGAACTACGATTCGAATTTCCAGACTCCATTTTCGATTGCTGGTTTGGCACAGCAAGAGGATTAGCACAAAGTCTCTTTCTCCCTCCTCCTATTGCTGTTATCCAGTTCAATGCAATTCTCTGGAGCTCTGAAAATAATTCACAGTTCGTTCTTCTCTTTTTATTTACACAGTTCAAAAGACTTCCTTAGCCCTCTTTCTTCTTCTACGGAAAGATCCCTAAATGTATTCTTCTTCCACTCTGGCCTAGGTTATCTTCTTTAAAGCAAGCTTATTTACAGTTCACAGTTCAATCAGCAGTCTCTTATGAGCTCAGAACCAATTTCAATTATGACACGTTGCAAAATCTCAAGACGAACAGCTGCAATTTCCTGAGCTGGTGGCTGATATCCAAAAGTTGGGAAAGACAAGTCTTGAAGGATCAAAACTCGCACTTTGCTCAATATCGGTGGTCTTGGTACTGTCACTGTCAACACCCCCTCTATTTCCAACCCAGGAACTATCAGCTCAATATCAATTTTCAGTTCAGGGGTCTTGCTGACCACTCGTGAAGACCTTAGCCTCCCGGTCCCCACTACTCCTGGCATCGGTAGCTAGGTAAGTCCACTCTGGAGCAGAGTATCTCTGGCAAGGCACCCTCGCCCTCCTCGATCTTCTTAGATTCCCCTGTGCTTGTTCTGCATCACTCAGCTCCGATTCAGACATCTCAGACACAGGCGCAAGATCTCTTTCAGGTGCCAATCTCAGATTTAATCTCCTTTGTCTCCCAAGCCACGTTTCCTCTGCAAACTCTGCTCTTCGCGTCTGCACCCGACCACCTTGCGCCCCAGTTCTTTCAAGCTGAGTCTGACTCTATATCGCTCACAACGTTACCGTCTCCCTCAGAGTCAATACCTGGGCCTTGTATAGAGTGACCCCCCTCAGCTTGCTCTGGTGGGCAACCAGCTTCGTCAGCAACCCTCACAGCTTGTCTTGTCCTCCCCTGTGGCCTTGTAACCACAGCTGGATTTTCTTCTTGGAGAGGAGCTGTTTCTTCCAAGGGTTCTGAAACTCTGCGGGTGTGGGAGGCGTGTATCCAGTTCGGCAAGCCTCCACACTTCACAGCTGTATTTGTCACTAGGATCACTTTATATGGACCCTTCCAATGAGAATCAAGGCAACTCTTCCTCACATGCTTGCGAACGAGTACGCAGTCACCCGAACACAAATTGTGGCACAGGTCCTTCGAGGTCGGGGCAGTCGCAGAGTCTACCTGGTGAGACACAGAATGGACTACGTCAGCCAGTCCTTTGCAATAATCAAGTGTCAAATCATCTATGATGTTTATCAAAGCTGTAGATGGCACTGCTGGCAAGCGCATCGCCCTCCCCATCAGGATTTCATGAGATGAGAGACCAGTCCTCCTGTCGGGGATACTACGGATACTCATCACCACCAAAGGCAACGCATCAGGCCATTTCAAAGACATGGATGAACACACTTTTGCCATTCTCATCTTGAGAGTTCCATTTATTTGCTCCACAATTCCAGATGCCTCGGGCCTGTAGCTACAATGTAGTCTCTGATCAACTTGTAAGGCGGCACAAAGCATCCTCATGATCTCACTATTGGAAATGTGTTCCTCTATTCGACTCCAATGAAGTTGGAAATCCGAAACATGGCATAAACTCTCTAAGCAATAACTTTGCTACTGTGAGACTATCACACCTCCTTGTCGGATAAGCTTCTACCCACCGTGAGAAAACACACACCACCACCAAAATGTACCTCAATCCATTGCGCCTAGGCATCTCTACGAAATCAAGATGGATTCTGTTAAAGGGTCCCCCTGACCTCCCAATGTGACTCAATACAACCGCAGTCTTCTTCCCAGCATTCATTTGTTGACACGTAACACATCTGTGACACACTGCTTCAGCGAACGCACTAAACCGTGGATTAAACCACGTCTGCCTGAACACTTGCACCATGGCATCCCTTCCAATGTGAACTGTTCCATGAATCTGTCTTGCCATAGGGCTCAGTAAATCATCTGGTAGCACTGCTCGACCATCGGTTGAAACCCAAATGCCATAATCTCTTTTCTCACAACCTGCTTTAATCCAACCAGCTTTTTCCTGTCCTGATACCTCTCCCTGCAGGCGCTTGAGTTCATCCCAAGTGTCTGCTTGGCTAACGTCATGCTGAGCTCGGTTCTTTCTGGGCTCTCTCCGGTATATTCTCCTGTGAAAATACACCCTTGTTCAGCACAGAAACGTTCCACTTCGTCCGCATACCTATTCCCAAGTGTGACAAAGTCCTCCCCCCTCCAGTGGGCGGCACATTTCACCACAGCAATTTCTTTTGGACGTTGCAAAGCCTCCAACAACTTCCTCACATATTCCCCATTCCTGATCGGAGATCCTGATGTCGTTAGAAATCCTCTCTGTGACCATAGCTGTCCGAAGTCATGAACCACACCGAAACCGTACTGACTATCGGTGTAGATGGTGACTCGGATTTGCTCGGCAACCAAGCAGGCACGCGTCAGGGCAATGATCTCAGCCACTTGTGCGGAGTATACTCCCTGTAAACAAGCACCCTCTACCACTCCAGAAATGGTGCATACAGCAAACGCTGCTCTCAAATGGCCCACATTGTCTTTTAGGCATGAACGTCTACAAAGAAGATTTCATCAGATTCAGACAGTGGTTCATCGACAATGTCAGGTCTCGGTTTGGTGCAAAGTTCAGTCACATCGAGACAGTCATGGTCCTCACAATCTTCACCATCAGCATTTGGCAAAGGCATTAAGGTAGCAGGATTTAATACAGAACATCTTTTCAGAGTCACATTCTCTGAGGCAAGTATGACTTGCTTATAGCGCGTGAGTCAGTTATTGGTCAGATATTGTGTTTTTGTTCTCGTCATCAGGAGCTCAACTGAGTGTGGAGCGTATACAGTTAAAGGTTGATCCATGACTATGCTCTCACACCTTTCAATGCTGACCCCTGTTGCAGCAACGGATTTGAGACATCCGGGCAACGCTGAAGCCACAGGATCTAAGGTAGCTGAGAAGTAAGCAACTGGTCTACGGACACCTCCATGAGTCTGTGTTAGTACTGACAATGCGCAACCTTCTCTCTCACAGCAAAACAATGAGAATGACTTGTTGTAATCAGGCATTCCCAGAGCCGCAGCGCTACAAAGGCTTTCTCTCAGCTCCAAGAAGGCAACCAAACAGTCGTTATCCCATGGTACCGGATCACTTATGTGCTTGTGTGTCAACCTCTGCAAAGGCTTCGCCTTCAGTGAAAAGTTGAGTATCCATTGACGGCAGTACCCAACCATTCCCAGAAACATCCTGACCTCCTTCTGTGTAGTAGGCGCAGTCATATTCATGATCGCTTCAATGCGGTCTGGTGACTCCTTCCTCTTGCCTTTCTCAATTCGGTGACCTAAATACTGAACCTCAGTCAGACAGTACTGCAATTTGCTTGGAGACACCTTGTGTCCATTCTCTGCTAGATGATTTAACAGTGCAATGGTATCAATCCTGCAAGCATCTTCCGTTTCGGACGCGATCAAGAGGTCATCAATATACTGCACAAGAACTGAATTCTGTGGCAGTACAAGACTCTCAGGATTCTTCTTCAGGATCTGATTGAAAATCGATGGGCTCTCTGTATACCCTTGTGGGATACAACACCATATTAACACACGATCTTCCAGACGGAAAGCAAATAAAAATTGGCTTTCCTCGTGCAAGGGTATCGAGAAAAATGCTTGGCACAAATCAATCACAGTGAACCACTCAGCTTCACACGGTATCTGAAACAGGATCACTGACGGATTCGGTACCACCGGACAACATAGAACTACAATCGTGTTGACCTTTCGAGGTTCCTGCACAATTCTGAACTTTCCACTTGGTTTCTGCAGTCCCATTATAGGAGAGTTACATGGGCTACCCATTATCTCCTTCAGAATTCCCTGCTCAATCATGGATTCAATCACAGGTTTGATTCCTGCCACCGTTTCCGGTGTCAGATTGTATTGAGGCGTTCTTGGGAACTCAGCATTTGGCTTGATCTAAATCTTAACTGGCTCAACCCCTTTGATCAATCCTATCTCTTCCCCTGTGAAATCCCATGCTTCCAAAGAGACGGAATCTCTCAAATCAAGTGGTAAGTCCTCAACTGTCAACACAGGGATCATCTCTATGCAGAGATTCTGGTTCGCCAGTTTAAATGCAACGTCATCATCATTAGTCTGCAACTCCACTCCTTTGGGCGTGCAATAGATGGTGCAATTTAATTTACACAACAGGCCACGACCCAACAAATAGACTGGACTTAAATTGCGCACCACAAATTGGTGTCGATCGTGGAATGTTCCTATTCTCACAGGTATCTCATCTATCAATGGGTTTGTCATTCTCTTATTTGCAACTCCTACAACTTGGATCGATTGTCCCGAGAGGGGTAGGTTTGGGACTATTGCTGATCTCACAGTAGAACGGGTAGCACCAGTATCAATCAGAAAGGTGATGGGGTGACCGTCAACATCTGCCTCTACATACGGTCCTCTCTGGTCTACCTCCAAGACTGCTCCAAGGGTACAGTCTTCCTCCCCCCTTCAGTCACTGTCATTGCAGCGGGTCTGGGTCGAACTCATCGAAAGTCTCAATGAGTGGCATTTGCTGATAAGCTCTGCTAGCTTGTGGGATTCTCGGCGGCTGGGGAACTTGCACTTGTGGTCCTAAACTTCCCCCTTTTTTTAAAAAAAATATATTTTTATTAAAGTTTGTGGCAAACATTTACAAAAATCAGTATGTATCATTCATCTTCATGCATTGAGGAGTAACAAATCTGCGTACACAGTAGGGTTAATAACCCAATCATCTTACAGGTATAGACAGCAATCCAACTAACATAATAATCGTTCCATCTTCATGCATGTTTCTTCGTTACAGTCCAACCCCACGGTTGTCTACCATGATACATTTCTCCAAATTTATAAGCTATCGGTGTCGACCAGTTCCCCCTTTTGACCCTCCCCCTCTCAACTAAAACTCGCCCCCACCCCCCTCCATGTCCGGTGTACGGTCTCAGGTTGTGCATCCTTGTCATTTAGCCTCCCATTTCGTGTCCATTCAATGCCCATTATGTCAGCGATGGCCGGTCCCCCCTGTTTCTTGAGTACCATCCGGTCCACTACCTAACTGTGTGCTTCCCCCAGTATCTTCTCGGTCTGCATCTTCCACCCCCCCCCCACTCGCAAACTCTCCCATCATTGCCCTCCAGGCCTGTAAGTCGTCTTCTAACTTTTCGTCTCGTCTGTTCTGTTGCATTCAAATCACCTCAGCTGTTGCCCATTCCTTCACGTCTCTTACCCATTGTGTCAATTTAAGAGGTCTGCGGCTCAGCCACGAGATGGCAAACCGTCGCTTCGCTAGCGCTAGTCCCAGGAGGACAAACTTTCTGCTAAGGTTCTTATTGTTAGGTCGGGGCAGCAAACCCAGCAACACCACCCGGATCTCTCCTGCTATCTCCCAACCTGTTATTCCCCGCAACGTAGTCAGGACTTCGGTCCAATATCCCTGAAGCGTCGGGCAAGCCGAGACCATGTGAATGAATGTAGCTTCCATCTCCTCACATCTAGGACACACACAACAGCAAAGAGCTCTTCAACATCGTGAAGGAACTCTCCAACCCCAGCTCCAACACCAACGACATCCAGCAGTCGCGAGACCTGTGCGACACACTGGCCACCTTCTTCCACCGCAAAATCGCCGACATCCACGACAGCTTCAACACCACGACCGCCCCGGCAACCACCGAGACCACTGCCCCCACAACCACCAACCGCCTGCTCTCCTGGACCAACATCAACGACGAGGACACCAGCGAGATCATGAACACCATCCACTCCGGTTCACCGCTAGACCCGTGCCCTCACCACATCTTCAACAAAGCCAGTACAGTCATCGCGCCCCATCTCCGGAAAATAATCAACATCTCCTTCAAGACAGCAACCTTCCCGGAAAGCTGGAAGCACGCCGAGATCACCGCCTTACTCAAGAAACCCAAGGCAGACCCCAAGGACCTCAAGAACTTCCGACCCATCTCTCTGCTCCCGTTCCCCGCGAAGGTCACCGAGAAAATAGTCAACAAACAACTGACCCGCTACCTCGAGGAGAACAACATCCTGGACCCTTCCCAGTCCGGCTTCCGCAGCAACCACAGCACCGAAACCGCCCTCATCGCCGCCACCGATGACATCAGGACCCTGCTAGACAACGGAGAAACAGCAGCCCTCATCCTCCTGGACCTATCAGCCGCCTTCGACACGGTCTGCCACCACACACTACGAACACGCCTTCACGACGCCGGGATCCAAGAGAAGGCCCTGGACTGGACCACATCCTTCCTTTCCGGCAGAACACAAAGTGTCCGCCTCGCCCCCTTCCGATCCAAGGCCACCAAGATCATCTGCGGCGTACCCCAAGGCTCCTCCCTCAGCCCAACGCTGTTCAACATCTACATGGCACCCCTCACCCACGTCGCCCGACAGCACAACCTCAACATCATCTCCTACGCCGACGACACCCAGCTGATCCTCTCCCTCACCAAAGACCCTCACACCGCCAAAGCCCACCTCCACGAAGGAATGATGGCCGTCGCCGAATGGATGAGGACCAGCCGCCTGAAGCTGAACTCGGACAAGACAGAGGTCCTCATCCTTGGTTCCAACCCTTCAGCCTGGGACGACTCCTGGTGGCCAACATCACTGGGAACAGCCCCGCCACCCACCGACCACGTACGCAACCTAGGGGTCATCCTCGACCCCACCCTCTCCATGACTAAGCAGGTCAACGCCGTTTCCTCATCCTGCTTCAACATCCTCCGAATGCTCCGCAGGATCTTCAAGTGGATCCCCACCGAAACAAGAAAAACAGTCACGCAGGCCCTCGTCACCAGCAGGCTGGACTACGGAAACGCCCTCTACGCAGGAACGACGGCTAAGCTCCTGAGACGGCTGCAACGCATCCAGAACGCCTCTGCACGTCTTATCCTCGACATCCCCCGACGCAGCCACATCACACCCCACCTGAGAGACCTGCACTGGCTCCCTGTCAACAAGAGGATAACCTTCAAGCTCCTCACCCACGCACACAAAGCACTCCACAACTCCGGACCAGCCTACCTCAACAGACGACTCAGCTTCTACACCCCCACCCGCCAGCTCCGCTCGACCAGCCTCGCCCTCGCCACAGTCCCCCGCATCCGGAAAACGACCGGCGGCGGCAGATCCTTCTCCCACCTCGCCGCCAAGACCTGGAACACCCTCCCCACCAACCTCCGACAGACCCAAGACCTACTGGCCTTCAGAAGACTCCTCAAGACCTGGCTCTTCGATCAGTAGCAGCACCACCCACCTCTTCCCCCAGCGCCTTGAGACCCTCGCGGGTATGTAGTGCGCTTTATAAGTGACATGATTGATTGATTGATTAATTGATTGCCCCGATCGTTCGGGGTAAATCTTATGCAGCAGTTTGGGGGTCAGATACGTTTGATGTACGTAGTAAATTGGATTAAATTGAACCTCGTGTTCGCGCTTACTTGCTTAACCCCTTCATGGATCTTGACCCAGTCCCTTTCAGTAATATTGTCTTCCGTCAGTGCCTCCCACTTTGCTTGAATTGGCAGTACCCCGACCGCCCTATCGTCCCTTATCGCCCGATAAAGATGGGAGATCAATCTGCGGCCCTTGCCCATTATTAGCAAGGTCTGTAACACCTTTGAGACAGGTGGTTCATCCGGGAACATAGGCCACAATTCCCTCGCCACTTGCGCTATCTTCCCGTATTGTAGGAACTTGCCAGGACCTAACTCAAAGGTTTCTATTGCCTGTTCACGTGTAATATACTGTGCGTTGTCATAGAGGTCGCCCATAGTCAGACAACCCCCTCCTGCCACCTCCGCATGGACATAGATGCGGAGATCTGTTCAAAAGGTCGGACGACCCACAAAGGCATGTCCGGGGCATACGGGGCTCTCTTCAGCACTCTCCGGACCACCAGTTCCCACATCTCCGCTACATGACGAACAATATATGGGCATGTCAAAGGCACCTGCGCCCCCATCATTAACAGCTCAGGCAACTCCCTGTCACCCAAGGTCGCCGCCAGCAGGGCCTTCTACCAATTATCATCCCCATCTAGCCAGTGTGTCGCGTGTTGTAATTGTGAGGCCGCGTAATAGTATTCCGAAAACGGGACTTCTAGACCTCCGTTTTGCCATGTTCTTTGTAAAGTGGTCAAACTGACCCTTTTGCGCTTGGGTCCCCAGAGTAGATCACTTAGTAGCCTGTCCAGTGTAATAAAGAAGTGTCGGGCGATCTTAAAGAAGGAGTGCTGCATCACGTACAAGCATCTAGGCAGGACCACCATTTTGATCAGAGCTATCCTCCCCATAAGCGACAAAGGCAGCTCCCGCCAAAAACGCACCGAACCTCGCAGTCCCTCCACTACTCTGCCAATGTTGAGCACCAAGTATTGGTCGGCTGGTTCCGCCAGTTTGACCCCCAAATATCGAGATGTGGTCGTCACCCATGGGAGCCCCACCACCGGCAGTTCCTTGTCTGGGCGCAAGGCCAATCTCCCCAATGGCACAAGCTTAGACTTTCCCGGGTTTATCCGCAGGCCCGACACATGACCAAACCAATCCAGGGCATCCAGCAGAATCGGTACTGCACCGGCCGGGTCCCAGACATACACCAAGGTGTCGTCCGCGTACATGGTCACCACATGATTAATCTCGCCCAGCGCAATCCCGAAGGCCTCCAGCCCTGTTCATAAACCTGTCGCCAGGGGCTCCATTGCCATGGCAAAAAGTAATGGCAATAATGGGCACCCCTGCCTGGTACCCCGTTGCAACCGAAAGGCCCGTGATACCAATCGCCCTACTCTGATCCTAGCACTGGGTGCCGAATACAACAACTACACCCACCTCAAGAACTGTGCCCCCACCCCCATTGCCCGCAAGACCTCCCAGAGGTACCCCACCCAACAAAGTCGAACGCTTGTTCGATATCTAAGAGTGCCAAAGCGCACTCCTCCTGGTGGAGCATGGGTGAGTGCCAAACATGAGCCAATCGCCGTAGATTAAGGGTCGTGCTACGTTTGGGAACAAAACCCGCCTGGTCGGGATGAATCAGACGCTGCATGTATGGTTGCAGTCGTGCTGCCATGATCCCGCTGAGGACCTTCATATCAATATTCAGCAGGGATATGGGTCTATATGACCCCGGAAGCTGAGCGTCTCTATCCGCCTTAGGGAGCATGACCACCATTGCTTCGTTCATAGAAGAAGGGAGTGCCCGGTGGTGGAACGCCTCATTATATACCTCCAGAAGGCGGTCTGCTAGAAAGTGCGCAAATTTCTTATAGAATTCGGCCAGTAGGTCATCATTCCCCGGAAACTTAGCCGATTTCAGGGACTTGATACCCCCCAGTATTTCCTCCTGTGAGATCGGTTCATCCAGCACTTGGCTGGCTTCATCCTCCAAACGAGGGAGGTTCAGAGTAGTAAGGAACCTCTCCATCTCTTCTAGGGCCAGAGTGGGGCGCCCGCGTAGATTCCGGCTAGATGATCCGCCAAAGTATCCAGGATGCCCTACTGGCTGAACACCGTATGCCCTTCTGTGGTTTTCATCTGTACGATAGGAGATGTCGGCATCTCGTTGCGTATCAGTCTCGCCAGCAGTGCCCCCGAGCGGTCCCCCTCCGCGTGTAAGCGCTGTCGATATGCGGTATAGTGGAACTTCTCGAGGCGGCACAGCGCCGCTAATAGTTCCTCCTGCGCCTCCCGCCACTCATTCAAGCGGCCAGGCGCTGTAGGCAGCACCTCTTCCAGCTCAGCCAACCTCCTCTCGGTAATCTGAATGTCCCATTCGAGCTGCTTCCAAACCCCATAGGTCATGCTGAGGCAAAACCCACGTACCACCACTTTCACTGCCTCCCACTCCACCCCCCTCGCCGATGCCGAGCCCCAGTTATTCAAGAAATAATTAGTAATTACCTCCTCTAGCTTCCCGGCGAAGGGCGGGTCTGTAAGTGCCTCTGTTGGGAGTCGCCATGTGGGGATTGCCGCTCTGGGTCTGCTCATACCTAGGGTTACGAGCAACGGGGAGTGATCCGATATGTATCTCGGGAGGTACACTATCTCCTCCACCTTGGGCATCAGAGTCTGCAATAAGAGGAATTGGTCCAACCTGCTGAATGTATTGGTCGCAGGCGTGTGACAGGAGAACACCCTGGACTCCGGGTGCCGTACCCGCCATGCATCCAATAAGTCCTAAACTTCCCCCTTGTCAGATCTAGGTCTCACTGTGGTATTTATCGTCTCAGGTACCTGTACTATCTCTTCATCTTGTACCTGATTAGCGGGATTTAACCTGCACTCGCGCTTCCAATGCCCGATGTTGTGACAATAATGATATGCAGTAGTCTTCTTCAGAGTACCAACATCTACTCCTGTTTTTGGGTCTACAGGTTTCCCTCTCTTTTGACACGATGAGTTTTGGACTCCCTTTTGGCCACTCCCCTGTCTTCGTTCCAATGTTCCTCCGCTCGGCTGTGCCTGATCTATCCTTGCTGCGTTTCTCATCTGGACCAGCATTAACTTATCCTTGAGTTTCTTATGCTTTGAGTCTACTTCATCACTACAGTATCTAGAATACAGTAGGATTTCATCCACGGACTTATTCTGCCAACAGATCAGATGCTGTTGGATCATGAAGCTAATCTCTGGTCTTAACCCTAACACGAACTTGGAGACGAACTGTCCCATTTCTTTGGAATCCAAGGTATCCAACCCGCTGTACTGCTTAAAGGGTTGCCAGAGCCTCTCATTGTAAGCATGAACTGACTCTTTGGGCTCTTGGGTAGTTCAATCTATCTTAACCCAATCAATCTCTTGTGGCGAAATCTTTGACTGTAACATGTGATTACCTGCTCAAACCTTTTCATAACCACAGGTGAAGGACCATGGGTAATGGGATCTCGTTCTGGTTCTGACGCTAGCCATTCAACAGCAATTTTACAGGCTGACCACAAATCACTTGGTACTACAATGTCAAACAATGTATTCAAATCAATCCACAAAACCTTCGAGATTTTAACAAACCGATCAACTTGCTTGTACCATTCAACAGGTTTTTCCCTCAGCCGAGGAAAGTCATTTGTGAACACTGCCAAATCACCCCTGCTCCAAGGCACATGTACATACCCCCCACTCGGTACCTCTCGCAATGGGTAAGCCTCTACTCCTGCTGTTCCTCCTCCCAGAGCCGGCGTATCACCTATACCCTTTTTGACACTTTTCTTCTTAGACAACCTCTCTTCCCACTTGTCAAGCATGCTCCATGCGCGTATCCCTACAATCAATTCTCGAATGTGTGTTTTCAATCCTATGACCCTTTTCTCTTTCAATTCCTGATCACTGTAATTTAGACTATGACTTCCCTGTAACATTTTCGTTTTGGACAGATCCACATCATACCTTCGTGCTAACTCTGTCAGTTTCTCATGAGCTTTCCTTGCCTTACGAGTCACGTCCTTCACCACAAACAACAGCTCATCTTGTTCATAAAGTTACATTCTTTCCAAAGGCAAATTTCCGCTTATAATTTCATCCGCTTCTGCCTTCAACCTCACCACATCTAACACTTTGGCCCTTATAGCAGCTTTAATTGTTCCCTGACTTGATGTACTGCTTTGCTGTCCACTTTCACTGCTCTGGTTTCCTCGATGACTCCCTTCAACTATGGACTGTGAGACACCTTGACTCTCCAAAATTCCTTGATCCATTCCTCCTTCTGCTATTCTCCCCATGGGACCTCTAACTGGGGGTTCCCACTTCCTTAAATCAGAACGTGAGTCTGCTAAAGACACAGATCTTACTGCTCTAGACTCAATATGTCCTCTAGAAGAATCTGCAGTGGCTGGCAATGGAGTACTAGCCTGTAAAGGTCGCAAAGGAGGACCAATTCCACTCACTGTACCATTTCCTCCAGCACTAACGCTGTCTCCTACTGCTGGTAACTGTGATTGACTATTGTTTCCTGCTTGACCTGGGTCGTACACTGATACTATGGGACCAATGGTGACCAGCACCGTAAGGGCATCCGGTAACCGTGTAACAGCATTAGCTCCACCCGTCTCTGCATCTCTCAATTGCTGTATTCCTATTCCCTCTGTTCCTGTTGAAATCTTCCCCACAACTCTTGCACTAGGACTTGTCTGTGATTCACCTGTCCCTTCTGTAAGTGCTTGTCTTCCCTCCTCCGACGTTGGATTATACGGAGGCGGGCGCTCTGCTAACTTCCTTTCCAACAAGCTGTCATCGGTATCACTATCATCTTCTTCTTCCTTCCTCTTTTGGGCATCGCCTACTTTCACCAACATCGGGAATAATCTTTCCCCCTCAATGGTCTCTACTCTCCACCTTTTCGCTAATGCATCCCATCGTGCATCTTGAAACGCCCTTATCGACTTTTTCACTCTTTCCTGGCTTCGGTCCCTTTTTCTCGCATGTGCTGCTATTATCCACGCATCCAAAGCCTCAAACTGTGTTGGTCTAGGTGGAGGTCGCAATGAAGCCATCTTTGCCCTCAACTGGTACAATACATCCAACCTAAATGACCCATAACGTGGAAAAGCCCACTCTCCCTCCTTTTCAGTAACCTTGTGCCAATTTTGAAGCCAAACTATGGTATGGAGTCCTACATTTGTGGCCATATAGTGTGCTGGTGTGTCCTCGGGTGGTGCCTCTTCACCCACTCAAGTTACTACTCCTCTATCTCCCCTACAAAGGTCACGTAACACCCTAAAGCATCGCATGTTTAAACCCAACTCCTTTCGCTCACAAGATGTTCTTGTTCTTACTTCCTGACGACAATCCACCAATCCCAGCGCGGCTTTACCCCCAACCGACCTATCACAGCACGGCACACTCCGACGTCACTCTTCCTCCTCACTCAGCTCAGCAGTGCACCCTCCTTTACAGCCCTCTACTTACACATTCACGCACCTCACTCATAGAAACAAGTAACTGCCTGTCCACCATACGACTGGACAGTCACATAACCGACTGTCTGTCCACGAAACGACCGGACAGTCTCACAAGTAATTGTCTGCCTCACCTCTGGTAACTGTCTGTCCGCAAAACGACCGACAGTCACCTCAACCGTCTGCCCACGAACGGCCAGACAGTTATATAACTAATCGATAGGATCCACTCACTCAAGATCACACACACACAGTGACCCACGACCTGCGTTGGCCACTCGAATCGCTGTGGTCCGCCCTTATGCACTAGCTTCCCACACGACTCTCTCAAGCACTCTCACACGCGTTCCCTATCTCCCAGTGGGTTTTGTCGATGACGTCTCATGACTCCCACAATCACTGGTCAGACAATTACAGCTCTGGTGTCTACTACACCACAAATTTATCCCAGGATCTTAGGCTACTCATCGAGCCTGACATCAAACAAAACAAATCGTATCACATGGACCGCGCGAGTTCGGCCCGAAACCACAATCACTCGACTCTCAACCCAACTCCGCAAGACATCACACAATCAAATCATCACCGCAATCTAACACACACATCCCTATTCATACTCACTCCACCGTGAACTGCTGTTCCTGCCGTACCATCACTCTCCGTCGGTCTCCATCAAAGTCCGTCGTCCTTCGCCTTCAATCCTCTGACCTTTCATCCTCTGGGCTTTTTGGGACACTATGACTAACTTCCCCTAATATTCCTATCTTCTCCCCTCGCTGCAGAGGCAACCGTCACTCTGCTACCAACTGAAAGGGGCGAGTTCCTCTCTACAAAATTACTGTAGAACTCACGGCCGACGGACCTTTATTGCCTGCTGAGAAGCGTAAAGGGGAGAACCAATTCATTTGAACAAGATCATAACTTATAAGAACTATGACTCTGAAGAATCACAGACTCTGGACTTCAAGTTAGTGGGGTTTATTACAAAGCCAAAAAAAGCTGGATGTACAAGCACCTCAGTACGAGATTGTAGAAATACATGGGAACTAATACAAATCCAAACCTACGGGCTAACTTTATGCGATGAATCATGAACAGAATGAGAATCTCCAGAAGCAGAACGCAGGCAATAATTGCCCCCACGTCAAGTTCGGTCTTCATCTGCAGAGTATAAATAAAAAGCATTAGTCTGTCCCTACACTATCACTATCGTGACATCCCTACTTAGCATATCTCAGGCAAGATCAGGAAAAAAGGTGTCAGCGTGTGAAGCCTTCCTAAGAAGCTCACTCACGTTGGATGGGTCAAGTAGCCAAAGCTACAGAGCTCGTTCTAAGATGCTCCTTCTCTCTCCTTCGATCTCCTCACCCCCTCTCCTGACTCCGCCCCGGGACACTATCCCTAATACAAAAACACAAAACATAGAACACGCCCACAGATCACCTCATCTCGCTGGACACTTCCCATAGGTGATTTTCCATGCGTTGTCCGTGCTCCCAGCTCCTGGCTCAATGACCTTGATTTCCAAGCCTCCCTCAGTGAGAAGGAACACCGGCTCCAAATTATCAGCTCTCTTCACCAAACTTTATCGCATCCTACCGAGCCTAACTCTCCTAAACAAAAGACTTTATTCTAACTAACAAAGACGACTTTCGCCACCTGCAACAGAGAACAGAACAGATTCAACATACACATGAAATTTCTAACAGCCCTGCACAGAGCCCTCAGGGAAAATACAATTCAGGCCTACAGAAATCGGCCAACATAAGAGTGAAATACATAGACCCTTCAAATACGCACATAAATGAACATTTCATTTAGGCCTCTATATCTCATTACATTACAGAAGCACATTGAATTTGTGTTAACTGCAAGCAACTTACGAAAGTCTACATGTTAAATGCAATTAAGTCACGTTTATGCACAACTTTAATATGGTGCATGTTAAATTCATACAAATCACATTACATATAAGCAAATTAGTTAAACAGATGACATCGAATACTATGAATAACAACATTATAGCATGCTACTTTGTCTCTTTACATGACACTACACTTTTTCCTACCATTTACTTTCACACGTTATTACTGAACACCTTCTAATAGTCAATTGTTAATACAACATAGGAGTATATATGCGGGTGTGGACTATCGGTGATTATGATGCACCCCTACAAATTTTAGAACACCATCACGCGCCATCAGTTCCAACAAGAAGTAGCTCTCACATCTGCCCGCAAAACCTTCAAATTGCAGGTGGCTAGAACTTCTAGTGAAATACAGTCATTGTTAAATACAAACCTTCCCCTGCATTCCGGAGAATTGGTGCATCAAATTTTAAATGCTTCTAGTACAGCCGGCCTGGCTCACTTTTTTAATATTGTAGGCTCCAGCCTCGTCAGTACGTTCCAAACTATCTCTGGAATAATACTGGCTTTTATTCACTCCATTCTTTCTAGTGTATTCAGATGATTCCTCATTTGCGGCATTCTCATCCTGTTCCTGCTTCTCCACAATGGATGTTGCTTTTGCTGGCCCTCTGGTACTGGAACTGCTCCAACACTACAGTGAGCGTATGCTCCCGATCTTTGGAATATTTCTGTTATAGGAGTGGATCTTGATTGGTCGCTAACATTCCAGCCTGCCTGGTTTACCTGCGTGCAACCCGTGTTCTAGTGTCTCTGGTGCCCCTTTGAATGGGCACTGGATATATGCCTGGCTTCACAGACATTCGCTACCTCGGACATTGAACTGCTAATGAGTCCCTTAGTGACCCATTTTCAGGACTGGCCCTTGGGTTGCGACTACTTCACAGTGCGAGGTTTGAGGCACTCACTTTCAAGCAGATAAGTGCATTGGCACATGGATTGCAGAATACAGGCTCTACTAACACAGATGCAGGTTGCCAGGTGACTGTCTCAGCATCGGCTGAGACTGAGGATGATGTTTGTTCTTTGGAGCTCGTGACTTGGGCTGTTAACCAATCATCATATGTAGAGTCGGACTCCTTTATGGAATCCTTAGCCTTTGAATTGGCAAATGAAACAATGGATTCCTCTGAAACACCATGATTTGATCATTTTTCCAAATTGATAATTCCCCTATTACATTTTCAGTATATCCTACATTTAAACTGTGCTTTGAGTTTGCTTTCCTTCTAATTACATTTATATCATTTTCTATCTTCTTTCATGCTATTATCCTGACCAAAGGAGGGTGTTGTGTGTTTCTTGCATGGCCCATTGTTTTTTTCCTATGTTAGCCTTGTTGTGCACATTGTTGGCCGCATTTCTTTGCAAACATTACACCATAAACACGCTCGCTTTTGTGCCATGTTGTATTTTCCCACAGAAGCTGCATATATTTTCATGTTCTGCTCTTTTCCTGGGATTCACAGTCTGAACACCATGGACAAGGTCAAACAACAATGCCCCTTGCTATTCTCTCTGGTCCAGCACTAGCACCTAGACATGACATGAGAATGCAGCTGCTGCTTGTGAGCAAACATATCTTGTCATAAAACTAAGGGCAGGAGTTCTAAAAAACAGACACTTAAGCGAAGGTCCTGAGGCAAGATTGCTGCATCAGATGAGATGTAGAACATTGATCTATGTATGCTAAGGTACGGGGTCCTCCACTAACCCCAGAGATCTTTGATATATATTCACCTAGCTTCAGTAGGTGGGGCGGGGTTTGGTTAATCTGTTTTATAACATGACAGGGCTTTTTATGGTATAAGGTTTGTTAGCCATGCTAATGATAATTTCGGTATGCATTTGTTTTCTAATTGTGGCACAAATACTGCATTTTAGAGCACAATAGTTTAAATAAATATTCTAAACTTCCTTCATGTCTCTTATTTATCTCATTGTGGACAAGTACGAGTGAGAGAGCGAAAGGATGTGTCCTGTTACTGCGATCTCTGACAGGGTCGAAAGTATTGTGTTCTGGGGTGCCAAGTCACTTGTTTCTCTTGAAAGGTTAGGAGAACAAGTGAGGCACTATAGCTAGTCGGGCTCTGGCTCATAGATACTGCGGTGGTATGGTTACTCAGTCCCTACATACTGATGTTTTATGGTCCCAAGCATAGTTTTGTTCCTGAGCAGAATCCCTGCAACAAACCTAGTGCCCACAAAAGGAAAAGGCCCAAAACTCAATACGTAGAGCGCAAATTCTTCGACCCAAAAGCCAACCCTTTTCTGCAATGTTGGTGGCTGCGGAGTTTGGGCTCTAGCTCAGCCGGCATCCAGGCAAATCTACAGACCTGCACATTTCTGAAAACTAGACACTCGGGCGTGTCCAGGGTAGCTTGACTTGTGTGGCTTTCATCAGGTTTTTTTTAACCAGAAGCCCTTGCAAACCGCTGCTTAAAAACACACATTTCCCTCACATTTCTATGAGGGCAAGTTCTGGAATCTGCAAGGAGCCACACATTTCCTACCACCAAATATTCCCTACGTCTCCTGATAAAAATGGTACCTCACTTGTGAAGGTGGGCCTAGTGCCTGCGACAAGATCACATTTTTCCAACCAAAAACCAACCAATTTCTGCAGTATTGGTGGCTGCAGAATTTGGCCCTAGTTCTGATGGCATGCAGGGAAACCAACCAAACCCAGACATTTCTGAAAACTAGACATCCAGAGGAGTCCAGGGTGGTGTGTCTCTTGTGGATCCCACAACGTTTTCTTACATAGAAGCACCTGCAAACCTTAGACATTGGCTAAAATCTCACATTTTCCTCACATTTCTGTAAGGAAAAGTTCTGAAATCTGTGGGAAGCCACACATTTCCTACCACCCAGTGTTCCCCCATGTCGCTTGATAAAAATGATGCCTGACTTGTGTGGGTGGGCCTAGTGCCCACAACAGGAAAGAGGCCAAAACACATTGTGGAGACATCAATATTTCCTATCTAAAAATGACCTTATTTGACAATGAGGGTAGCTGTGGTATTTCGCCTGGCTCAGCAGACATCAAGGGAAACCTACCAAACCTAGATATTTCTGAAAACTAGATACCCAGCGGAGTCCTTGGTGGCGTGCCTCTCATGAATGGCATGACATTTTCTTACACACAATGCCTTGCAAACCTCTGTCTGTGCCAAAAATTGCGCATTGTCCTTGCGTTTCTGGGATGTAAACTTAAGGAATAGGCAGGTATCCACAAAACTCCTGCCACCCAGCATTCCCCCACTTGTCCAGATAAAAACGTTATCCCACTTATATGGCTGAACCTAGCGTCAGTGACAGGAACAGATCAACTGAGGGTCAATGGGAGTCCCAATCGCCACATTTTACTTTCACTTTCAGTGAAAGATGCTCTTTCCAAGCAGCTCAACCTTAATATTAAACAAAGGAATCCCTCTGGTGTGAGCACCAGAGGTTCCTTTAAAGCCCTTCCCAGTGTCGGCCAATGGCAGATGGCCCGACGCCCACACTTAAGAGGTTAACATGCGGAAGCGTTACAGCTTATAACTTCATAGTATATTGCTGCATTGAGTGATACTTTTTTAAAGAAAGATTCATGGCATCCCCTCTGCGCCTTGACGACAATGCCATTAGTGAATAAAAAGCAAGTCAGTTGATATGTATACCGTATGTGTGGCCCAAGGTGTCATAGGTGTAGAGGTGGAAGAGTAAACAAATTAATAGGGAGAGCCGTGAGTCTGGCTAGGCTCTAGGAGCCCAGGCAAGAGCCTAGCCCTGAGAATGTTTGGCATGTAAACTGCGTAACAAACACCATATAAAAATATGATAAAGGCTTGTCAAAATTACAAAAACTATATTTAACATGCAGGAGCATTTCCATTTAGTACATCAGATTATATCACTGCATTAAGATGATTATTTACTAATAGTGACAGTTTTTAAACAACCTTAAAACTATTCATGTCTTCCCAATCCCCGCCCATGATAGCAATGCCATTAGTGAATTACAACACCAATAGATCTTAGCAGAAAAAGCGACACCTCCCAAATATGAGGTCAGCCACCAATCAAAGACCCCCATAACAGATAAACTGCTTGGGAGCCAAAGTCCTTCCTCTGTCTTGCTGTTAGGCGCAGCTATGATAAATACTTCTTTCCTTTCTAGGTTGAAGCTTAAGCCTACTAGGCAGCATAGCTGTCTGGTTGAGAAAGACTTCTTGGGGCATTCTGAAAGCTGACCTGGGAATGCATTCCACTCATTACTTACCATTTGCTTTGTGTCTTGCTCCTCATATTTGCTTGCTTTCGATATGTTGGCTTGTTTGTTTTAGCACGTCGAGCATGTCTTTGTCCTTGTCATGGAGCAAAGCCTTTTTACCACCTCTTTGATTTGCTCCTTCTATTCTTCTAGGAGTGCTCGTTTTTCAGGAACCCTTTTTTGTGTAGCCCTCCATGAGTGTGCATGTGTTATGCAGTTGTGTCCGTTGTTTGCTTCTCTCTTCCGAACCCTCTGTCCTCTCAAGCTCTGTATGCTTTTGTGTAGCCCTGCGTCCACATTAGTGTTTCGCCCATGAGCTTCTATTCTCCTCACCGGTATTGCTCTCTCGTTTCCCATGTGCTTCTCTGCTGCCTCTGTGTTGTTTATTGTAGTGAGCAATAAAGCCAGTGATGGAGCAAGGACTCACAAATGAGACTTGCTCGGAGGCAATCTTCTCACAGTATTAATTATTAAACTTTGTATTGTTCATACTAATAATTGCATACACGAATACAAGTAGAAAGGAAGCTTGCCTATGTGTTATAACTAATAAATAACGCTTGTCTATTCTAAAATGGCCGCTAAAGCGCGGGAACCCTATTGCGCATGTGTCAACCATATCACGTGGTGTGACGTCTTTCTTTGCTTGGAGGGAAACCCTTGCTTCTGCGCAGTGTGTATTAAAATGGCTGCTTAATGTTTTCATGTGCTACTGCTTGTTTATATGTTGCAATTAAACTGTGGTATCCTAACGCTATTAATGCGGGATAGAATTTATAAGTAAATGGGAATAGAGTAGAAAGAGTGGGTGTACAGTGAAACAAATTATTTGTGATTTTAATATTTTCTTCTTTGGCTTTTTATTAGTTCATAAAATTGGGCCTGGGGTTGGTGAACTGAAAACTCGAGAGACAATGGTTCTGCGCATGCGCCCTGAGTGGCTGCCCAGAAGAGAGGATGAAGTCAACCTGGACGTCGTCCAAGGCCATGACCTGATGGCCAACACTGTTGTACCCACGATGTCCCTACCAAAAAGAAACAATTTATATGAACAATGTATTAAACTTGTCATGAGACGGGTGGGAAATAAAGCAAATGTATTAATTGTGATGGGCGGTATTTTTAAAACAATGGGCTTAAAGAAGTTGAATTAAACCAATATGGTGGGAGGATCAACCCCCTGTCCCCATCAAATCAGAAGTAGTGGGCCCATATTTTTGCAACATTAATGGGAGGTACATGGGCCTAGAAGGGTATAATAGATATAGTATTAGCTAATTAGTTAGTTGGAGGTTCGAGATCCATGATGAGCTGATCGATTGCAGACTGAACCGCTGTCCAGAGAGGTCCTGAGGTGGGGGCGGCGGAGTCCATTAGAAGGAAGACACGGGAGAAATCGAGGAGAAGCGAGTAACAGAGAGGGGAACGACGCAGGCGTCGTTGATAGAGAGGTCACCGGTCCTGTCCTGAACCTGGAGGAGGTCTTTGCTCTTCATCCTTCCTGGGTCCTATCTTTCCAACTCCTTGGCCAAGGGGTTTGGTTCTCGCACTTTTAGGTAAATATAAATGCAAATCTTAGTTGCACTGCTGTCTCTATCGTCTTCTTTCTGAGGAACCGTCATTGATCGATAAATTGATTTATGCTTCATCCTTGATATACGATTAAGTATCATGTGGTTCTGTATTTTACTCTACTAAATCTTTAGATAAACATTTTAAAACTTCCTGACTCAGTGATTATTTCATGATTATGAATTGTATTGAATGTCACTCATTTTAAACTTCCCAATTAGCAAAGGATCCATTGGTAAGTCATTACTCTTCAATCAGAAAAGTAATTGGTAGCAGGGATTTTGATAAAGAGTACAACTGACACACCAGCGGAAAATTGCTAGCGTAGTATGAATGTATGGGCCCAAGTGAGTATTTGGTGTATGAATGCTCGTTGCTAGTAACCCGCTGGATAAGTTTTCTGGCTAGCAGAAGATGGTTTTGGTTGTACTTTGTTAATTGGGTAATGAGAGTTTTACTTTTATAAACTAACATCCGTTTGTTCAAAGTTTGTTTTATGTCGTCCAGAATTCCCCGGGGAAAATTGAATAGCGGATGGTAAGTGGAAGCCATACTGCAGTGAGGTTATCTGTCAGGCAGAAATAGTACTGAAAAGTTAAGCAGGGCTATCAGTACTTGTTAGGGACTCTATGTGTGTGAGTAATAGCAAAAGGAATATGCTGGTGAAAATTTGATGTTATATCACCTAGAAAGGGTAACATTGAAGAAGTAGCAGGTATTTCTGAAGCTTACGTGAAGAGTAAACGGAAGGGTTTTACTCGTAGTGTATGTTTAGTAAACGGAAAGGGTTTACTAAGTGTGAGAGAAACTATCTTTTCAATTTAGAGAAACTGGCACGGTAGCAAATGTTTTATGTTGTTACTGAATTAATAAGAAGCGTAGAGAAAAATAAAGTTTTGCGTATGATTTTGTAAAGGGAGGGTCAGTTGCCGGAGAGGGAACTGACGTCACAAAACGCCGCGCTGGGATTGGTTGAAACAGCGGGTGTGGAACGACTCTTGTAAAGGAGGGGTCAGGAGTAGTACTGACGTCACAGGTACCGCGCTGGGATTGGTCGAAACAACGAGGGACAGAGAAGTGCAGATTGTAAAGGAGGGGTTGGCAGACAAACGTCACAAAAAGGCCGCGCTAGGATTGGTTCAGAGACAAAAGTTAGCTGGAACTTGATTGGTTGTTACTATAGGAGTCGAACTCCTAGTGGATAGTGGAGATTGTATGTTAAAACGTAATCCAACTTTAATAGGAATTCGTCCGGATAGGAGATTCCTAGGCTTTGCAGAATATAATTTTATACATCGAGATTTACCCAAAATGTACGGAGAGAAGAGAAAAATGTCATTTCTACAAAAGATTAAGAATTATTTTAAAAAGGATAAGCCAATCAAAACTAGAGAAGGAATTATCATTCCACCAGCTAAAACGCCCGCTTCATTTATGATGATGGAGAGAGGTTATCATACTTGCGTATGGATAGAAAATTGGATGGAATATACCAAAAATGATGGAATATTAGCATTCCCCGAGAATGGTACTTTCAATGGCGAGAATTCTTCAAAATTTAAGATTGAGGATGAATGACTTAGAGCCCAGACTAAGATTAACCCAATACGAAGCCCTAGAGGAGTGGGAAACCGAGGCATTCGAACGCGACCGATCCAGGAGTAATAGGGGTTATCGGGTATTTTTCCCTAGAAATCAAAATGAGTCAAGGGACAGTCAGATGAAACAATGGAGAAGAGCGATGCTTACAGAGGGTCTGTATCCAATATTAATGGCAGACGAATCGTTAGGAAGTAAATGCACAGAAAAGACAAAACACTTGACTAGATTTGGAGATTCTGAAGATGAATTTATGGAAGAAATATTAAAGAACCCGCCACCATATCAGGAAGGGACAAGTGGATGCACCCCAAGTGCACCACTGTTAAAGACACCATTGGTACCGCAAGTATTGCATAATCCCCCCGCTAGTAGGGTACTTCATGATAAAGAAAAGGAAGCAATAGATAAAAACAGAGCAGAATTAATTCAGAAAGTAACACAATTGAGTATTCATCCTGATTCACTGACCATACCTGTAACAATTGGTCCAGTGGTTCCCTTATATGGTGACAAAGTAAGTTATCTGAAACCATTAGCGATGCCCACACCTGTAGAAATCCCAAAACCCGCCCTGTAATAATTGATTATCAATTTAGTGATTGTGAAAGCATGATATCCTTGATGGATTTACCTATTCGAGGTTCTATAAATACCACTCCTAGACGAGTAACACCTGGTTGCTCCAAAGATGTAAATATAGTAACCTCATCAGGAACCAAAAGTGCCACAGTAGTTACACCAGAAGACTTAGAAAGGTGGGCACAAGGATCAGACAAACAGAGTTCACCTCCAAAGATCATGGACATTTACAAATTAAAAGTCGAGTTAGAAGAAATGATAGCAGGAAATGTAGGAGTAGATCGTCTGAATACTTACGATGAAGAAGAGCTATTATTTGTATGCAGAAGCATCACAAGAAATGTAAAAATATTTCATGAAAAATTAGCAGATTTGGCTTTGCAGATGGGAATTGAAATAGGGAAGTCAAAAGTGTTACAGAAACCCTATAGAGCAGACTTCTCTGACAAAGATTTAGAAAACATGAATGCCTCTGGCCGAAAACTACAAATAAAAGAATTAATGTCAGTATTACAGAAATGGGGAGATTTGGATAAATGGAAAACTAGATGGACAAAGAAAAAGGAAGAGGCACGGTACAGTAGAAACACTTCTGAATATTTAATGAAGGAAACAGGGAAAGCAGATCAAATGTACCCGATGCGAGAAGTTCCAGGAGGAGGATATGTACATGTCCCATGGAGCAGACAGGATATTTTGTCATTTACGAATGATTTCCCAAAGTTGAGAGAAAAGCCAATTGAATGGTACAAGCAGGTTGAGAGGTTTGTGAAGGTGTCAAAGGTATTGTTGAAGGACTTGGATGGTTTGTTCGACAGAGTGGTACCTGCCGATTTGTGGACAGATTGTAAAATCACAGTTGATTGGCCAAGTGAAGAGTATCCTAGAGATCCAAAGACAGGTGCCCCGTCTAGTGATGTAATGAAAAGTATCAGCAGGTAATAACTTACCTGAAAGGGAAAATACCACCAAAAGAAACAGATTGGGTGAAAATAGACAGAACTACCCAAGAAGCCAGCGAATCGGTACATGCCTATTACGAACGTTTACTGCAGGTATTCAAACAGTATAGTGGATTTGAGGACATTGGAGATAAAAACATGAGTCAGTTTGTCTACCGATTTGTTTATGGTTTAAAGCCAGAGATTTGTCAGATGATTAAGCAGCACATGTTGTGCTGGCAAGGGAAACCGATCGACGAGATCTTGAAATATGCGAAATATTGTGGAGATGACATTGAGGATAGGCATAAGAAACTGCAAGAGAAAGTGATGTGGGCTCAGGTAAAAATGGCTGAGCGACAGGGAATTAATTTGGATAATCCAAGTGATAATCAGGGAAATGATTCTGGAACGAATGGTGACGCTGGGAATGGAGGAAAAGTGAGAGGACGAATGAGCAGAGAAGAGGCTAAAAAGAAGTTTCCTTGTCATGGGTGCGGAAAATTGGGGCATTGGAAGGATGAATGTAAAAAGATGCGGAATAATAATGGCCCAAATCAAAATTTAAATCCACAGACGCAGAATGACTCACAGCAGGGTGTAAATCCTCAGAGTCAGTTGCCACCTGCACCTATACAGGGTAATGTAAGCAGAGCAAAGCACGGTACAGACGTCGGATATCAAGGAGGAAGTGGTAAGAATGATTATGTAACCTCACAATTTCATTTACAGGACGACTTCTGTCCATACAGTCAATGACGGTGCCTAGGAGAGGGGAGAAGGAGTGCATACTTGGTGTATCCTTACCGGTAGATCAGTCAGGTCCATATGTTGAAGGGAATGTGAAAGGTAATGATATTACTTTCCTTTTGGACACTGGTGCTACCAGGTCTACTGTGAGAACAGCAGACATCCCAGACCTTCCTCTCTCTGGAGAAGCTATCCAAGTTGTGGGGGTAGCTAATCGAAAGATTAGAACACCACTTACTGAACCAATGGAAGTAAAAATTGGAAATTTTAGAGAAATGCATCAATTTGTAGTGTGTGATTCCAGTCCAGTAAATTTATTGGGCCGAGATTTGTTGTGTAAAATGAACTGCACAATTTTCTGCACGCCGGATGGTGTGGCAGTTCAGACCCCGGATGAAGACCATGTATATAAATTTATGATTGCAAAACAAGGTACAGAAGTAGATGAGATGTTCTCTTTGATAACAAAAGACGAATTGCCAGAAGAATTAAAAACGACAGTAAATTCCATAGTGTGGGATTTCTCGGGAAAAGAAGTAGGACTTATGGCCAAAATAGACCCAGTTAAAATCACTGTAAAAGAAGGTGCAATTTTCCCAAATACCAGACAGTACAAAATGAGTGCAGAAGTAAAGGAAGGAGTCATCGAAGAAATTAACAGAATGGTAAAACAAGGCATACTAACAGAAGTAATGAGTAGCCCTTGTAACTCACCAATCATGGGTTTTAAAGAAACCTAGTGGAAAGTATAGGATTGTTCAAGATTTACGCAAAATAAATAAGATTGTTGAACCTTGTTGTCCTATAGTGCCAAATCCTGCAGTAATCCTATACCAGATTCCTTGGAGTGCTGGATGGTTTACTGTGATTGACTAATGTCAAGCATTCTTTTCAATACCATTGCACCCGGATAGCGAGTATCTTTTTCATTCAAATTTGAAAACAAAGTCTATGTATGGAATCGTGTTCCTCAGGGGTACACGGAAAGTCCTTCTATCTTTAATCAGATATTGAAAAAGTGCCTAGAGAAACTAGTGATGCCAGGAAGCTCAGTCTTAGTACAATATATAGATGATTTACTGGTGGCATCTAACACCAGAGAGGACTGTGTTGTTGACTCCATTGGATTGTTAAATCATTTAGCTGAAGAAGGGCATAACGTTTCACCTGAAAAGTTGCAGTTTTGTGCAACAGCAGTTAAGTATTTAGGACACCAAATTGAGAGGGGAAAAGAAGGATAACCTCTGAAAGAGTAAAATTAATCAATAAAATGCAAATGCCTGTCTCCCAACGAGAAGTGAGAATGTTCCTTGGCATAGTGGGCTATTGTCGACAATGGATACTAGGGTTTTCTCTGCTAGCAAAGCCATTAATTCAAATGACGAAAAAGAAGGCAAAGGACCCAGTCGAATGGGATGATGAGAGTGTAGGAGCCTTTGTAAAATTGAGAAATGCTTTGTGTGCAGCACCTGCCCTAGGCATGCCTGATTATAAAAGAAAATTCGCATTATTCTGTCATGAAAGAGAAAATTGTGCACTTTCAGTCTTAACCCAGAGACATGGATTGGACAGGCGTCCAATAGCATATTTTTCTGCAACATTGGACCCAGTGGCAGCCGCGTTGCCAGGCTGCTTAAAAGCAGTGGCTGCTACCTGTTTGAGCATTGAACAAAGTGAATCAATTGTAATGGGACATCCTGTAAAGGTGTTTGTTCCACACTCAGTTGTAATTCTGTTGACAAGAACCAGAACACAGCATCTTACTCCTAGTCGGCTGACTAAATATGAAAGAATAATACTAGGTGCTGAAAATGTGACTATTGTAAGGTGCACAATAGTAAATCCTGCTACCTTACTACCAGACCCATATCATGAGGAAGTTAAAGATGATGAAGAGGAACATGATTGTTTACAAGTCACAGAATTGTGCACAAAACCACGTCCTGACATCCAGGAGCTACCCCTCAGGGAGCCAGACAGGGAGCTGTTTGTTGATGGTTCGTGCCAAAGGCATGAAGATGGAAAACTAACTGCAGCATATGCAGTATGTGAATTAACTGGAATAGTCGAAGCATCCTATTTACCAGGAGTAAAATCTGCACAAGTAGCTGAATTGATTTCTTTAATAAAAGCCTGCAAAATTGGGAAGAACCAGAAAGTAACTATATTTACAGATAGCCAATATGGTTACGGGGTTGTGCATGATTTTGGCCAACTATGGATGCAGAGGGATTTCATGACTTCTTCAGGATCCCCCATTAAAAATGGACAGTTCGTAAAGGAACTGCTGGAAGCAATACAATCACCAAGAGAATTGGCTGTGGTGAAATGTGCCGCACACCAGTCAGGAGATGACTGGGTGGTAGTCGGTAACAGATATGCAGATTTGGTGGCTCAACACTGTGCCAAAAACAGGTTGTCAGTTAATAAAAGGGTTGAAAGAATGGGAAACAGCTGCCAACTTATGCTGTATGCACCTCCTGAAACCTGGAATGATGTAAAACGATTACAAGAAGATGCTGATGAGAGTGAAAGGAATGCATGGATTAAAATGGGATGTTCCCAAAGGGCAGACGATGATGTATGGAGTTATGCCGATGGCAGACCAGTCATGCCCGACTGTCTGCTTTCACAAATGGCCAGGATGTATCATGGAGACACACATGTAGGGAGAGATGCAATGATTAGGCTCTTCAGACAAAATTGGTACAATCCAAGGTTTAGGGCTGTAGCAGAGAGCCTTTGCCAGAGATGTTTAACTTGCCAAATGCATAATCCAGGAAGAAAAACAATAATTGGTTTTGGGAAAATTGGAAAAGCAGAGAGTCCATTTGTGAGATTACAACTTGATTTCATACAGTTACCACCATGTAGAGGACTGAAATATGTACTTGTCATAGTATGTCTGTTTTCAAAGTGGGTGGAGGCTTACCCTACCAGAAGGAATGACAGTATTACAGTCGCAAAGTTGTTGCTACGAGAACTCATTCCTAGATTTGGTTTCCCAGTAACTTTGGAATCAGATAGAGGAAGGCACTTCAACAGTGATGTGATTAGAATAATCTGTGAACAATTCCAAATTGAGCAAAAATTGCACTGTGCATATCGTCCAGAGGCTTCTGGAGTGGTTGAACAAATGAATGGCACAATAAAATCCAGACTGGGAAAAATGTGTGCATCAACATCGTTAGATTGGCCGGATGCATTGCCACTTGTTTTAATGGGACTCAGAAGCATTCCTGATAGAAATACCGGATTGAGTCCACACGAAATACTCATGGGAAGAGCAATGAGACAAGCACATGTTCCTACAAATAAACTGCTGAATATAACTGATGATATGGTTCTGGATTATTGTAAAGGATTGGCTGACCTAGTGCGTTCTGTCTCTCACCAGGTTGGGGAAGACGCAGTTTCCAGGCAGCCTGAACAAGAGCATGATCTGAATCCCGGTGACTGGGTGGTAGTGAAGGATCACACCAGAGAAACGTGTCTATCACCCAGGTGGGGCGAACCTTGTCAGGTCATACTGGTTACAAACACAGCAGTGAAATGTGCAGGATTTCCTAATTGGATTCATGTAAGCCACACCAAAAGGGTACCAGACCCGGAAGAAGAAACTCCTCAGTCAGCATCGATAACTGAGGAAGCTGAAGGTTGCCCAGCTGAAGAATCTCAGGTCCGAGATTCAAGGAAGCTGAAGAAGAACAACCGAGCACAAGTCAGGACTGGATACCGGTGGTGGAAATACCTGAAGTCTACAACAGAACAAGAAGTCAAACAGATTTAGAAGGAATTGAAGAAGATCAGATAGGTGAAGAAGAAGCAGCTCAGGAAGAGGAAGAAGACACAATAAGAGAACCTGAGCAGGACCAGATAGGGAGAGGAAACTGGGCTCAAAATAACAACGAACCAACAAATTTTGAGAAGGGACAGACAGGTCTAGAAGAACGCGGTCAAGCTGCAGAAGTACAAAGTGCAATAAGCCCTGATCAGAATCAGTTAGATCTAGGGAAATACATTCAAACAGAAGATCTCGAGAATCTCGAGCATGAAGACGTAAATCCAGAAAAAGGTCAGTTATTAGAAACTCACAGTGGAGCTGCTGAAGAGAAACCAATAAGACCTGAAAAAGAACAAATAAAAGAAACTGAAATTGAAGAAAACCAAACTGTGCCACAACCTGAAAATAAAAGAATTTCTGAAGAAGAAATAAAAAGTAAAGAGACAGTGCAAACAAAGAAAACCAGAAAAGGTGATCATTGGCCTAGTGTCATTAAAAGAGTAAAATACCACATAACAACCAGAAGTGAAGATCCAGAACAAGTAAACGAAGTGACAAGTCAAACGGGACAAGAAAATAGAACTGAAAAACGAAGAAGCAAAAGACTGAAACTTGTGAACAACAAATTTAAAGGTCCTGATTGGACTTATATCATCCTTGAAGATTACGAGAGCTCAGAGTCAAGTGAAAGTGGTGACGAAGGAACCAGTGCGGAACTGACTTATGAAAAAGAAATAAAACCACCTTGATAACTGTTAGACTTGGCATCTTTTGGCGTGTTTCCCCTGACTTTTGGCTTTCTGACCTCCCGGTTTTGACTCTGTTTTTGCTGGTGTGATGATTCTGCGCACTTTCCTCACTGCGGTCCAGTGGGAAAGTGCAAGTGCTCCTGTATGAAATGTGTTATGGATTGGTGTTTCCATGATTGGCCTATTTGGTTTATGTGTCAGTCCCTTGTAAAGTGCACTACGAGTGCCAGGGCCTATAGACCAAATGCTGTTGGTGGGCTGCAGCACTGGATTGTGCCACCCACGCAAACAGCCCGTAAAGTGTAACTCGGGCCTGCCATCGCAGAGCCTGTGCGCAGCCTGGGGCTGCCATGTCGACTTGGCAAGTGCACACACTTGCAAGTCCCTAAACCTTCCCTTTGCTACATGTTAGTCACCCCTAAGGTAGGCCCAAGGTACCCCTGTGGGCAGGGTGCGGTGTATGCGAAAGGTAGGACATGCCCGGGTGTGTGCGGCATGTCCTGATAGTGAATTACAGCCTAGTTCGTTTTTCACTATTGCAAGGCTACCTGTTCCCCCTAGGCCAGAACGGGCGGTTTTGATTATTACAGCTTATAATCCTAACTGACCCCGGAACATGGTAGAAATTCGAGTTTAGTATGCCTGGACTCAGAATGATAAAATGCAGCTTTTAGTAAGGTTGGTTTTAACATTCTGTGTTTGAAAATACCACTTTTAGAAAGTGGGTATTTTCTGGCCTAACCATCCAAGCCTGCCTCTGCGAGGTTGTGTATTCCGTGTCTGGAATGTGAGTGACCGGGGCTGGGGGATGCCAGGAGACAGGGTGAGTCAGCGCAGGGCTGAATAGCCAGATCGACCTGTAGATGGGTGGGAGGGGTCGCACCTGGGCCCTGAATAGGACAGTGCCTTCCCTCCACAATGCTGGCTCCACCTCCTGTGGTGCGTCTGATGTCCCTGGCCTACTCACTGAAAGAAGGGACGGAGACTTGTCAACAAAGTGCTCCAGAACTGGTTTGGACTAGGCGAAGGCCTCTCTGCCTTCAGAGAACAAAGGAATTTGGGATATAAATATTGGGGCCCTGACCCCATGAATTTAGATCTCGCTGGAATCAAGGAACCTGCCAAGACGAAGCGCTGGAAGAGCTGCCAGGAGGAGTACTGCCCCTTTGCTGTGTTGTTGCTTTGTTGGGTTGGCCTGCAGTTGCTGCTTCTGTCTTGGGCAGTGAAAGGACTGGACTGAACTTTCTTCAAACTTGTGCTGAGTATCTCCAAGGGCCAGGAACCGAGCTGGCCTCCTGTTAAGAAGTCTCAGGGACTACAAAGACTTCACAAGCCTCTGGGTACCGCTTCTGGAATGCTGTTTCAGTTGCCACAGAGGAAGGGAACTGCAACCGACTCCGTCAACCGAATCCATCCCTGGCCGGTGACCTGTTTGCACCGCAGACCGCATCGCCCCGCTTCGCATCGCAACCCTGGTCTCACCGTGGGCGACGTCCGACGCCGCCAACATCGAGCCGCTGCTTGCACCGTGACCTGTGGGCACCGCAGTTCGCATCGCATCGCTTCACTGGGCCAGCCGGACCAGACCGACACTGTCGCTGCAACTGGCTCAAGAGTCGAGACCGCACCGCATTTTGGGGCACCGCTCGCACGTCTGCGATGCACCGCTCCGACTCGCCCCGCTGTCCGACGCCAGCTCCCGCACTCCGGCTAGGTCGCCTGCATCGCAACCTGTCAGCACCGCATCGAGCATCGTCTCACCCTGCATCGCACGCCTTGGACTCACCGACTCCGTCTGCACGACGCTCATCGAGCCGCTGCCTGCACCGCATCGAGGGACACCGCACCTTGCATCGCTCCGTCTTGCACCGCAACCACGACGAACGCCGACCGGCTCGTACACTCCGTACCAGCCACAACGAGAAAGGTACTGTAACCGAGTCTGTTCATGACTCTGCTGGCCCGTATCGACGCGGTCGGCTGGAACTGTTAGACTCTGTGGTTTTCAGCATCGCGGTAGGCTCGGACGGAGCTACCGACTCGTACGAACTTTGCTTTTGTGCTATTCCTGCAAAGAAGAAGTTAACGTATCAAGTATTCATTCGTAAAGTATAGTATTGTGGATTTTTGTCGTAATTGGTCTTGTCTTGAGTATATAAAATATTGGTTATTTTTCTAAACTGGTGTGGTGTCCGTTTGTAGTGCTTACACTGTATTACTGTTGGTTATGTGCAAATGCTTTACACACTGCCTCTGAATTAAGCCTGACTGCTCGTGCCAAGCTACCACGAGGGTGAGCAGGGGTTACTTCACGAGTGTAACAACCCTTACCCTGACTAGGAAGAAGGGTCCCTACTTGGACAAAGGTGCAAGCCCTTGCCAACTAGAGATCCCATTTCTAACAATAACGTAAAGAGATTTGAAATAAAGATAAGAAGAGAAATCTTCCTTGTCAAAAATGCCTGACGATAGAGTTACTGGGAGATCAAAACAGAAATGTTGTAAAAGATGCTGTGCAATATGCATATGTAGTCTGGTAATGGTGCTTATAGTATGGTTAGTTGTGATCGTAGCAATTCCTTACCTTATGATAATGGATAAAAAGATTAACAATGAAACGAAAGGAAAGACAGAGAACTTGAAAAGTAATAGAGTAGAACTAAAGGCAGAGGATGAACCAGAATTTCATCATGAAGTAACAGATAATGACACTAGTTTGAATGTTTTCACAAAATTATTGTTTCAATATGTAGATACAATGGAGGTTAGTAATTGTTATGTCTGTATGAAGTTGCCCGAATCAGTAGCAGAAGGGTCAACGTATCATCACTTGCCATTAACTTATGGCATATCATGTAGTGTATTGGCTAGCTTATTCTATAGAACAGGGAGACTTCAGTATTATTATTCAAACATAGATGTGATATTTTCTGAGGTTCTGATTCGAAAGAATATGAACCCAGTGCTTAGTAGTCAAGATGCACAGTTTATGGGAGAATTCTTCCTAACAATGAAATCAATAGATATAACACATGCACATAGAAGCAATTTAACATGTTCGTTACATGAAGAAAAGATATTTTTGAATTTAGTAGAAGATAGAAGACAAGATTTCCAAAAGAAAGCTTCTGAGCATAAGGCTCATTTACCACCTTGGGCTGAGAAAGAGGGTAGTTATACACCTGGCAAGGCTCAAGCTGCTATGGCTCTGGATTTTGTAAAGACAGGGAAAATTTGTCTACATAGGTTAAAGACTGATTATAACAATATTTTCATCGGTACCAGTGAATGTGAACACAATTTCTTAATTCTTGGAGGTTGGGGACTAAAAGGAGGAACAGATTCAGTTTTTCCTGGAATCTATTATGTGTGTGGGAATAAGGCTTACTTTAGACTTCCTGCACGGTGGTATGGAAGTTGTTATTTTGGAATAGTATTTCCAAAGATATACCACGTAAAAAGAAACTCTGGGGGCGATGAAAATAGTAGTGAATTAACACGTAGTAAAAGAGCTAGTTTTTCAGAAATTGTAGGTGATATATTTGGTGCAGTGATACCTTCAGTGGGAATAATTCTGAACTCAAGGAAAATATGTAAATTATCTACAGTGGTTGATCGTTTATCAACTGACACTGCTGGAGGATTTTTAATGATTAATGCGGAGATGGTTGCGATTAGATCTATGGTTATGCAAAATCGACTTGCTCTTGATATAATATTAGCAAAAGAGGCGGAGTCTGTAAATTATTGAAGTCGAAACACTGTTGCACTTATATACCTGATAAAAGTGCAGAAATTGGAACATATATACAGAATATAACAAAACTTGAGAAGGAACTAAAACCACTGGAAGTTGATAGTGTATGGGAAAGATTGACAAATAGTATTACGTCAATTGGTACCTGGTTTGCTAATGTAGGGAAAGGACTTATCGGTCAAATATTAGTACCCTTAGCAGGGATAGCAATAATAGTACTGTCAATAATAATATGGTGCAAATGTTGTAGAAAGAATGAATCGTATAATGTGACAGGAAAAGGATAGAAGCGAAAGTTTGACGAAATTGAATTAGAAGATTTGAGAAGTGAATTATACAAGAAACTGAAAGGGGATGTGAATAATAGAAAGTGTAAAAATGAAACTGAAACAATTTTATGCTAAAAGTTGGCATCTGGTTGTGGGTAGTATTTTGATGGCTCAGAAACGCCATCAGAGAGGGGGATTGATGGAGCAAGGACTCACAAATGAGACTTGCTCGGAGGCAATCTTCTCACAGTATTAATTATTAAACTTTGTATTGTTCATACTAATAATTGCATACACGAATACAAGTAGAAAGGAAGCTTGCCTATGTGTTATAACTAATAAATAACCCTTGTCTATTCTAAAATGGCCGCTAAAGCGTGGGAACCCTATTGCGCATGTGTCAACCATATCACGTGGTGTGACGTCTTTCTTTGCTTGGGGGGAAACCCTTGCTTCTGCGCACTGTGTATTAAAATGGCTGCTAAATGTTTTCATGTGCTACCGCTTGCTTATATGTTGCAATTAAACTGTGGTATCCTAACGCTATTAATGGAGGATAGAATTTATAAGTAAATGGGAATAGAGTAGAAAGAGTGGGTATACAGTGAAATAAATTATTTGTGATTTTAATATTTTCTTCTTTGACTTTTTATTAGTTCATAAAATTGGGCCTGGGGTTGGTGAACTGAAAACTCGAGAGACAATGGTTCTGCGCATGCACCCTGAGTGGCTACCCAGAAGAGAGGATGAAGTCAACCTGGACGTCGTCCAAGGCCATGACCTGATGGCCAACACTATTGTACCCACGATGTCCCTACCGAAAAGAAACAATTTATATGAACAATGTATTAAAATTGTCGTGAGACGGGTGGGAAATAAAGCAAATGTATTAATTGTGATGGGCGGTATTTTTAAAACAATGGGCTTAAAGAAGTTGAATTAAACCAATATGGTAGGAGGATCAACCCCCTGTCCCCGTCCAATCAGAAGTAGTGGGCCCATATTTTTGCAACATTAATGGGAGGTACATGGGCATAGAAGGGTATAATAGATATAGTATTAGCTAATTAGTTAGTTGGAGGTTCGAGATCCATGACGAGCTGATCGATTGCAGACTGAACCGCTGTCCAGAGAGGTCCTGAGGTGGGGGCGGAGGAGTCCATTAGAAGGAAGACACGGGAGAAATCGAGGAGAAGCGAGTAACAGAGAGGGGAACGACGCAGGCGTCGTTGATAGAGAGGTCACCGGTCCTGTCCTGAACCTGGAGGAGGTCTTTGCTCTTCATCCTTCCTGGGTCCTATCTTTCCAACTCCATTGGCCAAGGGGTTTGGTTCTCGCACTTTTAGGTAAATATAAATGCAAATCTTAGTTGCGCTGCTGTCTCTATCTTCTTCTTTCTGAGGAACCGTCATTGATCGATAAATTGATTTATGCTTCATCCTTGATATACGATTAAGTATCATGTGGTTCTGTATTTTACTCTGCTAAATCTTTAGATAAACATTTTAAAACTTCCTGACTCAGTGATTATTTCAGGATTATGAATTGTATTGAATGTCACTCATTTTAAACTTCTCAATTAGCAAAGGATCCATTGGTAAGTCATTACTCTTCAATCAGAAAAGTAATTGGTAGCAGGGATTTTGATAAAGAGTACAACTGACACACCAGCGGAAAATTGCTAGCGTAGTATGAATGTATGGGCCCAAGTGAGTATTTGGTGTATGAATGCTCGTTGCTAGTAACCCGCTGGATCACCAGGATACCCTTATCCAAAGAGTCTTTAGGGCTAAGCGACTGTTTCAGAGGCAAACAGAATGATCCTAGTCAGAAAGCTACACACTGTGTGGCTGCCTGCCATGGCAGTTTTTTCAGCATACAACAAAAAACAAAATTGATTGTCTTTAAATCATTATCATGTTTTCTCTGGTCAGCTGTTCATGCACAGCAGTCCTCAGATCCCTCCTCAGATAGAAATAAGATCTCATCGGAATACAGTTGATAAGATCCCCACAGCACAAAGGCCCTTGCTCCTCAGAGCTGGCCATGTAGTAAAACTTTTTTAATTTTTTAAAATTTATTAAGAAAATGACAAACAACAGTCATTCTGACTGGGTGCCCCCCTTTACACGAGTGTACAATTACCATCGTAAGCGTTCAGCAGGTGTTACAAGTTGAGATCACAGCGACGCATCACAAGGCCCCAATGACTACAGTCATTATCTCGATTTGTACAACTTCTGTGGCAGCTTAGTATCACAAGACATTTAGAACAACATATCTGGGTGCCCCAAGCTCTACATTACAATAAGCACACCCATATCATGCCTTTAGAGTAACATAGTCCATTTCTAAACATATATATGAGATCTTCCCCCTTTAACATATGGGCGACTTTCAATCATTCTCGGTTACCAAGTCGGTACCATTTAGGTAGTAAAACTTTCAAATAAACAAGGCTCATGTGTGCTTTTAGGTTCCAAGGGATGAAAGCCCTGCAGGCAACACTGTGTGAGGCAGAGGCAACCATCTCCCGGTGATGAAGCTGACACTTCACTCACTGCTTGCTCTGGCAGCCGTAGTGCTTCATATCTCCCTTTTTTAGTTTCTAGGTACTATCAATCAATCAATCATGTGTTTGTTAAGCGCGACTACTCACCCGTAAGGGTCTCAAGGCGCTGGGGAGGAGGGGAGGTGCAGGTTCCAGTCCATCAAGGAGGGGGTCTGTCGAAGAGCCAAGTTTTGAGGTTTCTCCTGACGATGGGGAGTGATGTTGTCTGTCTGAGGTGGAGCAGCAGGGCGTTCCAAGCTCTGGCCGCGAGGAAGGAGAAGGAGCGGCCTCCCGATCTGGTCTTTCTGGCGCGGGGGACCACGGTGTAGGAGAGCTGGGCTGATCGTAGGGTCCTTTGGGGTGCGGGGAATTTGAGTCGGCCGTTCAGGTATGCTGGTCCGGTGTTGTGGAGGGCTTTGTGTGCGTGGGTGAGAATCTTGAAGGTGACTCTAGCCTCGATGGGGAGCCAGTGGAGTGTGCGCAGGTGCTGGGAGATATGGCAGTGTCTTGGCAGGTTGAGGACCAGTCTTGCGGCGGCGTTCTGGATGTTTTGTAGCTTGCGGGTGAGGGTTTTGTTTATTCCGGCGTAGAGTGCGTTGCTGTAGTCGAGTCTGCTGGTGACGAGGGCGTGAGTGACGGTCTTTCTGTGCTCCAGGGAGATCCATTTGAAGGTCTTAAGTAGGAGGCGGAGGGTGTGGAAGCAGGAGGATGCGACGGAGTTGATCTGGCGGTCCATTTTGAGCTCGGAGTCCAGGATGATTCCAAGGTTGCGTGCGTGGTCCGTAGGGGTGGGTGGGCTTCACAGGGCGGGGGGCCACCAGGTGTCGTTCCAGGCATCGGGGTGTGGGCCCATGATGAGTACTTCTGTTTTGTCAGTGTTGAGTTGTAGGCAGCAGCTTTTCATCCATTTGGCGACGGCTTCCATGCCTTTTTGAAAGTTGTGTTTTGCTGCGTTGGGTTCGTTGGATAGGGAGAGGATGAGTTGGGTGTTGTCTGCGTATGAAACAATGTTGAGTCCGTGGGTTCTGACGATGGGGGCGAGCGGAGCCATGTAGACGTTGTTGCGTGGGGCTGTGGGAGGACCCCTGGGGTACTCCGCAGGTGGTAGGTGTAGGGTCCGAGAGGAAAGGAGGGAGTCTGACCCGCTGCGTTCTGCCAGAGAGGAAAGAGTGGATCCAGTCGAGGGCCTTGTCCCGGATCCCTACGTCGTGGAGTCTGCGTGTTAGGGTGCAGTGGGAGACTGTGTCGAAGGCCGCTGAGAGGTCGAGGAGGATGAGGGCTACTGTTTCTCATCTGTCCAGGAGGGAGCGGATGTCGTCTGTTGCGGCGAGGAGGGCGGTTTCTGTGCTATGGTTTTTTCTGAAGCCGTATTGGGAAAAGTCGAGGATGTTGTGCTCTTCGATGAAGTTGGCGAGTTGGCTGTTGATGGCTTTCTCGATGACTTTCACCGGGAGCAGGGAGATGGGTCTGTAGTTTTTGAGGTCGGTGGGGTCCGCCGAGGGCTTCTTCAGGAGGGGGTTGATCTCGGCGTGTTTCGAGTCGTCGGGGAAGGAGGCGTTTGCCAGGGAGCGGTTGATGGTGTGGCGAAGCATGGGTGCGATGGTGTCGGCGGCTCTGTTGAAGATGTGGTGGGGGCAGGGGTCCGTGGGGGCCTCGGAGTGGATTGACTTCATCATCTTCAGTGTGTCTTCGGTGGTGAGGGCTGTACAGCTGTCAATCATTGGCTTCAGGGTGGCTTCAGGGTGTCGGGGGTGGTTGGTGAGGGTTCAGTGTGTTGGTTGTCTTCGTCGAAGTTGTCGTAGATGTTCTTGATTTTGTGGTGAAATATGCGAAATATTGTGGAGATGACATGGAGGATAGGCATAAGAAACTGCAAGAGAAAGTGATGTGGGCTCAGGTAAAAATGGCTGAGCGACAGGGAATTAATTTGGATAATCCAAGTGATAATCAGGGAAAAGATTCTGGAACGAATGGTGACGCTGGGAATGGAGGAAAAGTGAGAGGACGAATGAGCAGAGAAGAGGCTAAAAAGAAGTTTCCTTGTCATGGGTGCGGAAAATTGGGGCATTGGAAGGATGAATGTAAAAAGATGCGGAATAATAATGGCCCAAATCAAAATTTAAATCCACAGACGCAGAATGACTCACAGCAGGGTGTAAATCCTCAGAGTCAGTTGCCACCTGCACCTATACAGGGTAATGTAAGCAGAGCAAAGCACGGTACAGACGTCGGATATCAAGGAGGAAGTGGTAAGAATGATTATGTAACCTCACAATTTCATTTACAGGACGACTTCTGTCCATATAGTCAATGACGGTGCCTAGGAGAGGGGGAGAAGGAGTGCATACTTGGTGTATCCTTACCGGTAGATCAGTCAGGTCCATATGTTGAAGGGAATGTGAAAGGTAATGATATTACTTTCCTTTTGGACACTGGTGCTACCAGGTCTACTGTGAGAACAGCAGACATCCCAGACCTTCCTCTCTCTGGAGAAGCTATCCAAGTTGTGGGGGTAGCTAATCGAAAGATTAGAACACCACTTACTGAACCAATGGAAGTAAAAATTGGAAATTTTAGAGAAATGCATCAATTTGTAGTGTGTGATTCCAGTCCAGTAAATTTATTGGGCCGAGATTTGTTGTGTAAAATGAACTGTACAATTTTCTGCACGCCGGATGGTGTGGCAGTACAGACCCCGGATGAAGACCATGTATATAAATTTATGATTGCAAAACAAGGTACAGAAGTAAATGAGATGTTCTCTTTGATAACAAAAGACGAATTGCCAGAAGAATTAAAAACTACAGTAAATTCCATAGTGTGGGATTTCTCGGGAAAAGAAGTAGGACTTATGGCCAAAATAGACACAGTTAAAATCACTGTAAAAGAAGGTGCAATTTTCCCAAATACCAGACAGTACAAAATGAGTGCAGAAGTAAAGGCAGGAGTCATCGAAGAAATTAACAGAATGGTAAAACAAGGCATACTAACAGAAGTAATGAGTAGCCCTTGTAACTCACCAATCATGGGTTTAAAGAAACCTAGTGGAAAGTATAGTATTGTTCAAGATTTACGCAAAATAAATAAGATTGTTGAACCTTGTTGTCCTATAGTGCCAAATCCTGCAGTAATCCTATACCAGATTCCTTGGAGTGCTAGATGGTTTACTGTGATTGACTAATGTCAAGCATTCTTTTCAATACCATTGCACCCGGATAGCGAGTATCTTTTTTCATTCAAATTTGAAAACAAAGTCTATGTATGGAATCGTGTTCCTCAGGGGTACACGGAAAGTCCTTGTATCTTTAATCAGATATTGAAAAAGTGCCTAGAGAAACTAGTGATGCCAGGAAGCTCAGTCTTAGTACAATATATAGATGATTTACTGGTGGCATCTAACACCAGAGAGGACTGTGTTGTTGACTCCATTGGATTGTTAAATCATTTAGCTGAAGAAGGGCATAACGTTTCACCTGAAAAGTTGCAGTTTTGTGCAACAGCAGTTAAGTATTTAGGACACCAAATTGAGAGGGAAAAAGAAGGATAACCTCTGAAAGAGTAAAATTAATCAATAAAATGCAAATGCCTGTCTCCCAACGAGAAGTGAGAATGTTCCTTGGCATAGTGGGCTATTGTCGACAATGGATACTAGGGTTTTCTCTGCTAGCAAAGCCATTAATTCAAATGACGAAAAAGAAGGCAAAGGACCCAGTCGAATGGGATGATGAGAGTGTAGGAGCCTTTGTAAAATTGAGAAATGCTTTGTGTGCAGCACCTGCCCTAGGCATGCCTGATTATAAAAGAAAATTCGCATTATTCTGTCATGAAAGAGAAAATTGTGCACTTTCAGTCTTAACCCAGAGACATGGATTGGACAGGCGTCCAATAGCATATTTTTCTGCAACATTGGACCCAGTGGCAGCCGCGTTGCCAGGCTGCTTAAAAGCAGTGGCTGCTACCTGTTTGAGCATTGAACATAGTGAATCAATTGTAATGGGACATCCTGTAAAGGTGTTTGTTCCACACTCAGTTGTAATTCTGTTGACAAGAACCAGAACACAGCATCTTACTCCTAGTCGGCTGACTAAATATGAAAGAATAATACTAGGTGCTGAAAATGTGACTATTGTAAGGTGCACAATAGTAAATCCTGCTACCTTACTACCAGACCCATATCATGAGGAAGTTAAAGATGATGAAGAGGAACATGATTGTTTACAAGTCACAGAATTGTGCACGAAACCACGTCCTGACATCCAGGAACTACCCCTCAGGGAGCCAGACAGGGAGCTGTTTGTTGATGGTTCGTGCCAAAGGCATGAAGATGGAAAACTAACTGCAGCATATGCAGTATGTGAATTAACTGGAATAGTCGAAGCATCCTATTTACCAGGAGTAAAATCTGCACAAGTAGCTGAATTGATTTCTTTAATAAAAGCCTGCAAAATTGGGAAGAACCAGAAAGTAACTATATTTACAGATAGCCAATATGGTTACGGGGTTGTGCATGATTTTGGCCAACTATGGATGCAGAGGGATTTCATGACTTCTTCAGGATCCCCCATTAAAAATGGACAGTTCGTAAAGGAACTGCTGAAAGCAATACAATCACCAAGAGAATTGGCTGTGGTGAAATGTGCCGCACACCAGTCAGGAGATGACTGGGTGGTAGTCGGTAACAGATATGCAGATTTGGTGGCTCAACACTGTGCCAAAAACAGGTTGTCAGTTAATAAAAGGGTTGAAAGAATGGGAAACAGCTGCCAACTTATGCTGTATGCACCTCCTGAAACCTGGAATGATGTAAAACGATTACAAGAAGATGCTGATGAGAGTGAAAGGAATGCATGGATTAAAATGGGATGTTCCCAAAGGGCAGACGATGATGTATGGAATTATGCCGATGGCAGACCAGTCATGCCCGACTGTCTGCTTTCACAAATGGCCAGGATGTATCACGGAGACACACATGTAGGGAGAGATGCAATGATTAGGCTCTTCAGACAAAATTGGTACAATCCAAGGTTTAGGGCTGTAGCAGAGAGCCTTTGCCAGAGATGTTTAACTTGCCAAATGCATAATCCAGGAAGAAAAACAATAATTGGTTTTGGGAAAATTGGAAAAGCAGAGAGTCCATTTGTGAGATTACAACTTGATTTCATACAGTTACCACCATGTAGAGGACTGAAATATGTACTTGTCATAGTATGTCTGTTTTCAAAGTGGGTGGAGGCTTACCCTACCAGAAGGAATGACAGTATTACAGTCGCAAAGTTGTTGCTACGAGAACTCATTCCTAGATTTGGTTTCCCAGTAACTTTGGAATCAGATAGAGGAAGGCACTTCAACAGTGATGTGATTAGAATAATCTGTGAAGCATTCCAAATTGAGCAAAAATTGCACTGTGCATATCGTCCAGAGGCTTCTGGAGTGGTTGAACAAATGAATGGCACAATAAAATCCAGACTGGGAAAAATGTGTGCATCAACATCGTTAGATTGGCCGGATGCATTGCCACTTGTTTTAATGGGACTCAGAAGCATTCCTGATAGAAATACCGGATTGAGTCCACACGAAATACTCATGGGAAGAGCAATGAGACAAGCACATGTTCCTACAAATAAACTGCTGAATATAACTGATGATATGGTTCTGGATTATTGTAAAGGATTGGCTGACCTAGTGCGTTCTGTCTCTCACCAGGTTGGGGAAGACGCAGTTTCCAGGCAGCCTGAACAAGAGCATGATCTGAATCCCGGTGACTGGGTGGTAGTGAAGGATCACACCAGAGAAACGTGTCTATCACCCAGGTGGGGCGAACCTTGTCAGGTCATACTGGTTACAAACACAGCAGTGAAATGTGCAGGATTTCCTAATTGGATTCATGTAAGCCACACCAAAAGGGTACCAGACCCGGAAGAAGAAACTCCTCAGTCAGCATCGATAACTGAGGAAGCTGAAGGTTGCCCAGCTGAAGAATCTCAGGTCCGAGATTCAAGGGAAGCTGAAGAAGAACAACCGAGCACAAGTCAGGACTGGATACCGGTGGTGGAAATACCTGAAGTCTACAACAGAACAAGAAGTCAAACAGATTTAGAAGGAATTGAAGAAGATCAGATAGGTGAAGAAGAAGCAGCTCAGGAAGAGGAAGAAGACACAATAAGAGAACCTGAGCAGGACCAGATAGGGAGAGGAAACTGGGCTCAAAATAACAACGAACCAACAAATTTTGAGCAGGGACAGACAGGTCTAGAAGAACGTGGTCAGGCTGCAAAAGTACAAAGTGCAATAAGCCCTGATCAGAATCAGTTAGATCTAGGAAAATACATTCAAACAGAAGATCTCGAGAATCTCGAGCATGAAGACGTAAATCCAGAAAAAGGTCAGTTATTAGAAACTCACAGTGGAGCTGCTGAAGAGAAACCAATAAGACCTGAAAAAGAACAAATAAAAGAAACTGAAATTGAAGAAAACCAAACTGTGCCACAACCTGAAAATAAAAGAATTTCTGAAGAAGAAATAAAAAGTAAAGAGACAGTGCAAACAAAGAAAACCAGAAAAGGTGATCATTGGCCTAGTGTCATTAAAAGAGTAAAATACCACATAACAACCAGAAGTGAAGATCCAGAACAAGTAAACGAAGTGACAAGTCAAACGGGACAAGAAAATAGAACTGAAAAACGAAGAAGCAAAAGACTGAAACTTGTGAACAACAAATTTAAAGGTCCTGATTGGACTTATATCATCCTTGAAGATTACGAGAGCTCAGAGTCAAGTGAAAGTGGTGACGAAGGAACCAGTGCGGAACTGACTTATGAAAAAGAAATAAAACCACCTTGATAACGTAAAGAGATTTGAAATAAAGATAAGAAGAGAAATCTTCCTTGTCAAAAATGCCTGACGATAGAGTTACTGGGAGATCAAAACAGAAATGTTGTAAAAGATGCTGTGCAATATGCATATGTAGTCTGGTAATGGTGCTTATAGTATGGTTAGCTGTGATCGTAGCAATTCCTTACCTTATGATAATGGATAAAAAGATTAACAATGAAACGAAAGGAAAGACAGAGAACTTGAAAAGTAATAGAGTAGAACTAAAGGCAGAGGATGAACCAGAATTTCATCATGAAGTAACAGATAATGACACTAGTTTGAATGTTTTCACAAAATTATTGTTTCAATATGTAGATACAATGGAGGTTAGTAATTGTTATGTCTGTATGAAGTTGCCCGAATCAGTAGCAGAAGGGTTAACGTATCATCACTTGCCATTAACTTATGGCATATCATGTAGTGTATTGGCTAGCTTATTCTATAGAACAGGGAGACTTCAGTATTATTATTCAAACATAGATGTGATATTTTCTGAGGTTCTGATTCGAAAGAATATGAACCCAGTGCTTAGTAGTCAAGATGCACAGTTTATGGGAGAATTCTTCCTAACAATGAAATCAATAGATATAACACATGCACATAGAAGCAATTTAACATGTTCGTTACATGAAGAAGAAAAGATATTTTTGAATTTAGTAGAAGATAGAAGACAAGATTTCCAAAAGAAAGCTTCTGAGCATAAGGCTCATTTACCACCTTGGGCTGAGAAAGAGGGTAGTTATACACCTGGCAAGGCTCAAGCTGCTATGGCTCTGGATTTTGTAAAGACAGGGAAAATTTGTCTACATAGGTTAAAGACTGATTATAACAATATTTTCATCGGTACCAGTGAATGTGAACACAATTTCTTAATTCTTGGAGGTTGGGGACTAAAAGGAGGAACAGATTCAGTTTTTCCTGGAATCTATTATGTGTGTGGGAATAAGGCTTACTTTAGACTTCCTGCACGGTGGTATGGAAGTTGTTATTTTGGAATAGTATTTCCAAAGATATACCACGTAAAAAGAAACTCTGGGGGCGATGAAAATAGTAGTGAATTAACACGTAGTAAAAGAGCTAGTTTTTCAGAAATTGTAGGTGATATATTTGGTGCATTGATACCTTCAGTGGGAATAATTCTGAACTCAAGGAAAATATGTAAATTATCTACAGTGGTTGATCGTTTATCAACTGACACTGCTGGAGGATTTTTAATGATTAATGCGGAGATGGTTGCGATTAGATCTATGGTTATGCAAAATCGACTTGCTCTTGATATAATATTAGCAAAAGAGGGCGGAGTCTGTAAATTATTGAAGTCGAAACACTGTTGCACTTATATACCTGATAAAAGTGCAGAAATTGGAACATATATACAGAATATAACAAAACTTGAGAAGGAACTAAAACCACTGGAAGTTGATAGTGTATGGGAAAGATTGACAAATAGTATTACGTCAATTGGTACCTGGTTTGCTAATGTAGGGAAAGGACTTATAGGTCAAATATTAGTACCCTTAGCAGGGATAGCAATAATAGTACTGTCAATAATAATATGGTGCAAATGTTGTAGAAAGAATGAATCGTATAATGTGACAGGAAAAGGAAAGAAGCGAAAGTTTGACGAAATTGAATTAGAAGATTTGAGAAGTGAATTATACAAGAAACTGAAAGGGGATGTGAATAATAGAAAGTGTAAAAATGAAACTGAAACAATTTTATGCTAAAAGTTGGCATCTGGTTGTGGGTAGTATTTTGATGGCTCAGAAACGCCATCAGAGAGGGGATTGATGGAGCAAGGACTCACAAATGAGACTTGCTCGGAGGCAATCTTCTCACAGTATTAATTATTAAACTTTGTATTGTTCATACTAATAATTGCATACACGAATACAAGTAGAAAGGAAGCTTGCCTATGTGTTATAACTAATAAATAACCCTTGTCTATTCTAAAATGGCCGCTAAAGCGTGGGAACCCTATTGCGCATGTGTCAACCATATCACGTGGTGTGACGTCTTTCTTTGCTTGGAGGGAAACCCTTGCTTCTGCGCACTGTGTATTAAAATGGCTGCTTAATGTTTTCATGTGCTACCGCTTGCTTATATGTTGCAATTAAACTGTGGTATCCTAACGCTATTAATGGAGGATAGGATTTATAAGTAAATGGGAATAGAGTAGAAAGAGTGGGTATACAGTGAAACAAATTATTTGTGATTTTAATATTTTCTTCTTTGACTTTTTATTAGTTCATAAAATTGGGCCTGGGGTTGGTGAACTGAAAACTCGAGAGACAATGGTTCTGCGCATGCGCCCTGAGTGGCTGCCCAGAAGAGAGGATGAAGTCAACCTGGACGTCGTCCAAGGCCATGACCTGATGGCCAACACTATTGTACCCACGATGTCCCTACCGAAAAGAAACAATTTATATGAACAATGTATTAAAATTGTCGTGAGACGGGTGGGAAATAAAGCAAATGTATTAATTGTGATGGGCGGTATTTTTAAAACAATGGGCTTAAAGAAGTTGAATTAAACCAATATGGTAGGAGGATCAACCCCCTGTCCCCGTCCAATCAGAAGTAGTGGGCCCATATTTTTGCAACATTAATGGGAGGTACATGGGCGTAGAAGGGTATAATAGATATAGTATTAGCTAATTAGTTAGTTGGAGGTTCGAGATCCATGACGAGCTGATCGATTGCAGACTGAACCGCTGTCCAGAGAGGTCCTGAGGTGGGGGCGGCGGAGTCCATTAGAAGGAAGACACGGGAGAAATCGAGGAGAAGCGAGTAACAGAGAGGGAACGACGCAGGCGTCGTTGATAGAGAGGTCACCGGTCCTGTCCTGAACCTGGAGGAGGTCTTTGCTCTTCATCCTTCCTGGGTCCTATCTTTCCAACTCCATTGGCCAAGGGGTTTGGTTCTCGCACTTTTAGGTAAATATAAATGCAAATCTTAGTTGCGCTGCTGTCTCTATCTTCTTCTTTCTGAGGAACCGTCATTGATCGATAAATTGATTTATGCTTCATCCTTGATATACGATTAAGTATCATGTGGTTCTGTATTTTACTCTGCTAAATCTTTAGATAAACATTTTAAAACTTCCTGACTCAGTGATTATTTCAGGATTATGAATTGTATTGAATGTCACTCATTTTAAACTTCCCAATTAGCAAAGGATCCATTGGTAAGTCATTACTCTTCAATCAGAAAAGTAATTGGTAGCAGGGATTTTGATAAAGAGTACAACTGACACACCAGCGGAAAATTGCTAGCGTAGTATGAATGTATGGGCCCAAGTGAGTATTTGGTGTATGAATGCTCGTTGCTAGTAACCCGCTGGATCACCAGGATACCCTTATCCAAAGAGTCTTTAGGGCTAAGCGACTGTTTCAGAGGCAAACAGAATGATCCTAGTCAGAAAGCTACACACTGTGTGGCTGCCTGCCATGGCAGTTTTTTTCAGCATACAACAAAAAAACAAAATTGGTTGTCTTTAAATCATTATCATGTTTCCTCTGGTCAGCTGTTCATGCACAGCAGTCCTCAGAGCCCTCCTCAGATAGAAATAAGATCTCATCGGAATACAGTTGATAAGATCCCCACAGCACAAAGGCCCTTGCTCCTCAGAGCTGGCCATGTAGTAAAACTTTTTTAATTTTTTTTAAATTTATTAAGAAAATGACAAACAACAGTCATTCTGACTGGGTGCCCCCCTTTACACGAGTGTACAATTACCATCGTAAGCGTTCAGCAGGTGTTACAAGTTGAGATCACAGCGACGCATCACAAGGCCCCAATGACTACAGTCATTATCTCGATTTGTACAACTTCTGTGGCAGCTTAGTATCACAAGACATTTAGAACAACATATCTGGGTGCCCCAAGCTCTACATTACAATAAGCACACCCATATCATGCCTTTAGAGTAACATAGTCCATTTCTAAACATATATATGAGATCTTCCCCCTTTAACATATGGGCGACTTTCAATCATTCTCGGTTACCAAGTCGGTACCATTTAGGTAGTAAAACTTTCAAATAAACAAGGCTCATGTGTGCTTTTAGGTTCCAAGGGATGAAAGCCCTGCAGGCAACACTGTGTGAGGCAGAGGCAACCATCTCCCGGTGATGAAGCTGACACTTCACTCACTGCTTGCTCTGGCAGCCGTAGTGCTTCATATCTCCCTTTTTTAGTTTCTAGGTACTATAGAAAATACCACCCTACCCCTAACACCACCACCATACCCTAACCACCTTCACATCAATCTCAATCAATCAATCATGTGTTTGTTAAGCGCGACTACTCACCCGTAAGGGTCTCAAGGCGCTGGGGAGGAGGGGAGGTGCAGGTTCCAGTCCATCAAGGAGGGGGTCTGTCGAAGAGCCAAGTTTTGAGGTTTCTCCTGACGATGGGGAGTGATGTTGTCTGTCTGAGGTGGAGCGGCAGGGCGTTCCAAGCTCTGGCCGCGAGGAAGGAGAAGGAGCGGCCTCCCGATCTGGTCTTTCTGGCGCGGAGGACCACGGCGTAGGAGAGCTGGGCTGATCGTAGGGTCCTTTGGGGTGCGGGGAATTTGAGTCGGCCGTTCAGGTATGCTGGTCCGGTGTTGTGGAGGGCTTTGTGTGCGTGGGTGAGAATCTTGAAGGTGACTCTAGCCTCGATGGGGAGCCAGTGGAGTGTGCGCAGGTGCTGGGAGATATGGCAGTGTCTTGGCAGGTTGAGGACCAGTCTTGCGGCGGCGTTCTGGATGTTTTGTAGCTTGCGGGTGAGGGTTTTGTTTATTCTGGCGTAGAGTGCGTTGCTGTAGTCGAGTCTGCTGGTGACGAGGGCGTGAGTGACGGTCTTTCTGTGCTCCAGGGAGATCCATTTGAAGGTCTTAAGTAGGAGGCGGAGGGTGTGGAAGCAGGAGGATGCGACGGAGTTGATCTGGCGGTCCATTTTGAGCTCGGAGTCCAGGATGATTCCAAGGTTGTGTGCGTGGTCCGTAGGGGTGGGTGGGCTTCACAGGGCGGGGGGCCACCAGGTGTCGTTCCAGGCGTCGGGGTGTGGGCCCATGATGAGTACTTCTGTTTTGTCAGTGTTGAGTTGTAGGCAGCTGCTTTTCATCCATTTGGCGACGGCTTCCATGCCTTTTTGAAAGTTGTGTTTTGCTGCATTGGGTTCGTTGGATAGGGAGAGGATGAGTTGGGTGTTGTCTGCGTATGAAACAATGTTGAGTCCGTGGGTTCTGACGATGGGGGCGAGCAGAGCCATGTAGACGTTGTTGCATGGGGATGTGGGAGGACCCCTGGGGTACTCCGCAGGTGGTAGGTGTAGGGTCCGAGAGGAAAGGAGGGAGTCTGACCCGCTGCGTTCTGCCAGAGAGGAAAGAGTGGATCCAGTCGAGGGCCTTGTCCCGGATCCCTACGTCGTGGAGTCTGCGTGTTAGGGTGCAGTGGGAGACTGTGTCGAAGGCCGCTGAGAGGTCGAGGAGGATGAGGGCTACTGTTTCTCATCTGTCCAGGAGGGAGCGGATGTCGTCTGTAGTTGGCGAGTTGGCTGTTGATGGCTTTCTCGATGACTTTCACCGGAAGCAGGGAGATGGGTCTGTAGTTTTTGAGGTCGGTGGGGTCCGCCGAGGGCTTCTTCAGGAGGGGGTTGATCTCGGCATGTTTCCAGTCGTCGGGGAAGGAGGCGTTTGCCAGGGAGCGGTTGATGGTGTGGCGAAGCATGGGTGCGATGGTGTCGGCGGCTCTGTTGAAGATGTGGTGGGGGCAGGGGTCCGTGGGGGCCTCGGAGTGGATTGACTTCATCATCTTCAGTGTGTCTTCGGTGGTGAGGGCTGTACAGCTGTCAATCATTGGCTTCAGGGTGTCGGGGGTGGTTGGTGAGGGTTCAGTGTGTTGGTTGTCTTCGTCGAAGTTGTCGTAGATGTTCTTGATTTTGTGGTGGAAGATGGTGCTGAGTTTGTTGCAGAGGTCTTGTGAGGGAGGAATGTCAGTAGACTCGCTGGTGGGTTGGGCGAACTCCTTGATGATCCTGAAGAGTTCTTTGCTGTTGTGCGCGTGTGTGGAGATTCTGTCTTCGATCGCTGTTTTTCTCGTGTTTCTGATGAGTTGGTGGTGGGTGTTGGTGGCGGCTCTGAACTTGTTGTGGGCTTCTGTGGATTTGGAGTTCCTCCAGGCCTTTTCGAGGCGGCGGCATGTGCGTCTGGACTCTCGAAGTTCGCTGGTAAACCATCTGGTTTTCTTGGCGTGTGTGTTGTTGTTCTTCTTGAGGGGGGCTATGGTGTTGGTGCTGTCGGAGATCCATCTGTGCAGGGTTCGGGCTGCGGTGTTGGGGTCGTCGTCTTCCGCGGTGGTTGGGGTGGAGTTGCCGAGTGAGGAGGTGAGCTGGTCGTCGGTGATTTTGGTCCAGTTTCTTTGTGGGAGCAGGTGCGGGTGTCTGTGGATGGTGGGTGTTCTGAAGGTGAAGTGGATGCATCAATGGTCTGTCCACGGGAGTTCGGTGGTGTGGCTGAAGGTGATGGAGTTTCCTGTTGTGAAGAGGGGGTCGAGGGTGTGTCCTGCTGAGTGTGTGGGTTCAGTCACGATCTGGCGGAGTCCAATGTTGTGGACGTTGTCCAGGAGGGATGTGGTGTTGGGGTCTAGTTGGTTGTCGAGGTGAAAGTTGAGGTCTCCCAGCAGGGTGTAGTTGGTGGATGCGATGGCTTGCGGGGAGATGATGTCCGTGATGGAGTTGGTGAAAGGCCCACAGGGTCCGGGAGGTCGGTAGATGAGAGTTCCTCAGAGGGTGGTAGTAGGGCTGGCCTGTATCTTGAAGTGTAGGTGTTCCATCAGGTCACCACCCTCACCCTACCGCCCTACCACCCCACTACCCTACGACCACCACCGTAACCACCATGCACTAGCCACAACCACCCTAACTAGCCTACAAACACCCTATCACCATCCCCCTCCCACCACCACCACACTAACCATTACCTCCACCCTAAACACCACCTTACCATAACCACTACCCTAATCCCCACCCTATCACCACAACCCTAACCTAAATACTACCACCCTACCCTAAACACCACCACCCAAACCTACCCGCAATCGCCCTAACTACTTTCACTATCACTACTAATCTCACCACCACAACACTCTAACCTTCACCCATACCACCAACCTAACACCACTAAAACCACCACTCTAACCACAACACTAACCATTACTACCACCCTAACACCATAAAGAGATACTCTTGTCTGACCTATATGTCTTTATGTGTGGCCTCCTATGGGCTCGGAAGTTAGACTAGGTCCCAACCCATATATCAAATGTAACTCATTATTAAAAATATAATCAATTTATTTGTAATTTTTGTACATATAAAATATTTTTTCTCTTTTTTCTATAGATTTATAATAATATACTGTGATCTGAGTTTACATCAGTTCATGTATGACAAATTATAACAGATGTGATACAATTTATATATTGTATTGTATTGTATTGTAATTGCATTTATATAGCGCTTACTACCCCTGACGAGGCGTCGAAGCGCTTTTTCGGCGAGTAGCACGCTACTCCGGGACCCATAGAGGATTAGTGTTGAATTAGTATAGTGAAACATGCAAGTACATTTTAAGTGGTGGATAGGTTAGTCAGTTATTTGGAATGATAGCAGAAGGATAGAGGCGGAAAAAAGGTTTGTATTTATATAGCGCTTGTTACCCCTGATGGGGTGTTGAAGCCCGCTACTCCGGAAGCCCATAAAGGATTAGTGGTGAATTAATATGGTGAAATATGAAAGTAGTTTCAGTGGTGGATATTAGTCAGTTATTTGGAGTGAGAAGGATAGCGGAGGGATAAAAAGGGAAGAAAGGTTTACATTCATATAGCACTTGTTACCCCTGATGGGTGTTGAAGCGCTTTTCTGGCGAGTAGCACGCCACTTCGGAACCCATTAAGGATTAGTGTTGATAATTAGTATAGTAAAAAATGAAGTAATATGAGTAGTGGATATGTTATTCAGTTATTTGGGTAGAGAAGGGTAGGTGGCGGGATAGAAGAGGGAAAGAGGTTTGTATTTATATAGCGCTTGCTACCCCTGATGGGGTTTTGAAGCGCAAGTAGCACGTTACTCTGGAACCCATAAGTATTAGTGTTGAATTAGTATGGTGAAACATGAAAGTAATTTTAGTGGTGGATATGTTAGTCAGTTATTTGGATTGAGAAGGGTTGGGGAGGGTAGAAAGGGAAAAGATTTGCATTTATATAGCACTTGTAACCCTGATGGGGTGTTGAGACGCTTTATTGGCGAGTAGCACGCTACTCTGGAACCCATAAAGGATTAGTGGTGAGTTAGTATAGTTGAAAATGGAATTTGAGAATTGAACATGTTAGTCTGTTAATTTTGATTGAACAAGATAGTGGAGGGATAAAAGAGTGAAGGAATTTTTTTTTTTTTAGGTCTTAGCAGTAGGAGGAGGCTTTTGGATGAGTAAAAGGGGGTTTTGGAGGGGAGGAGTCAGGGAAAAGTTTAGAAAGGTTTGTTTTAGGGGATCGGTATAGTAAAAGAGGTGTCAGATGATGCAAGGAGGGTAGAGTAGGAGAGAGTCTAGAAAGGGTTATTTTGGGGATCATAGTAGTGGTATGGGGTTCGGGATAAATGAGAGTGTGGATGTAGAGGATATATTGATAAATGTATAGGATGAGAGATAGGGTAGGGCATTGGAAAGAGTAGTAGAAAGAAGTTTGAGATGAGTCAGAAGGTTGGGCTAGAAGATATATTGAGATAAGTATAGGCTGAGAACTAGGGTAGTGCCTTGGAAATGCTAAATTAGAAGAAAGTGATAAACATATAGATCCATAAGTACATTGAAAGTATATAGATACATAAAGGAGGTAAGTATATGTAGATTAAAGATATTGATAGAGGCACAGGATGAGAAATAGGGTAGTGCATTGGATATGCTTTTTCAGGAGAAAAGTAACAGAGACACAGATCCAAGTACATGGAAGGTACATAGATGCACAATGGAAGTAAGTACATGTAGACCAAAGATGATATTTATTTATTTATTATTATTATTATTTTTTTTTTTTCTTTCTCTCAACAACATAATTATTCTACATGTTTATACAAAGCAATACACAAAGATAGGTACATGTCTATAGTGAAAACAAATGCTTATATACAGAGGGATATGCTGTAAATTTCTGTTTGCGTATGGTGCTTATGTGGGGAAGAGCCAATTCTTGAGTAGTTTTCTGAAGATAAGGTGGTTGTCGGTGGATCTTATGTTGGGGGTAAAGAGTACCATAGTTTGGCTGCTTGAACAGAGAAGGATGTGCCACCCATGGTTTTTTTCTTGTATCTTGGGATTTTGAGGCGAGATGCTCCTTTAGAGCGGAGGTTCCTCTGTTGAATGTGTTTGGTGATTTTATTCCTGATGAAGAGCGGTCCCATTCCATGTATTGCTTTGTGGGTGATACAAAGCAGCTTAAACGTGGATCTTCTGGCAACCGGTAACCATTGCAGGGCTTTCAAGGCAGGGGAGATGTGATCTCGCGGTTTGATATGCAAGAGTAGTCTGGCAGCCGAGTTCTGAATCCGTTGTAGTCTTTTCATGGTTGTTAAAGGTGATCCGTGGTAGAGGCTATTGACGTAATCGAGTTTGGACAGAACAAGGGAGATGGTAGCTTGGACCTTGTGCGGAAATCCCAAATGAGGGAAAATTCGTCGCAGCGTTTTTATAGTGACAAAGCTTGATCTTGCTAGTTTGTCCACTTGGGCATTCATCGACAGCTTGGAGTCCATGGTCATTCCGAGGTTTCTTACTTCCTTAGATACTTTAGGTGGTGATCCCAGTTCATTAGGCCATGCGGCAAGCGGGTTGTAATGTTTCTAATCGCCACACGTGAGTATTTCCGTTTTTGAAGTATTCAATTTGAGATGGCTCCAAGTCATCCACTGATCCACGGCTCTGAGACAGCTGAAAATTGGTGATTTTCCAATGTCTTTGGGGCATTCCAGTTGAAGGAGTATTTACGTGTCATCTACATAGTTATAGCACGTGAGGTGAAATTTATTGATCAGTACTGGTAATGACTTCATGTAGATGTTGAAAAGCATGGGCGAGATGATAGAACCTTGAGGGACCCCTGCTTTTGTGGAGTACGGTTTGGACGAGAAAGGTGGGGTATGGATGACATTAGTTCTGTTTCGAAGGTAGGACGCGATCCAGTCTAGAGCAGTTCCCTCTATGCCGGCTTCATAGAGTCTTTGTTTCAGAGTGTCATGGTCAACCGTGTCAAAGGCAGCCGAGAGGTCCAAGAGGAGTAGCGCAGCAACTCCGTTGCGGTCAACTGTATTTTTCAGGTCATCCCAGATGGCAAGGAGGGCAGATTCAGTGCCTCTCCCTGGACGGAATCCTGTTTGGAAGTCTGAAAGTATGTCATTCTCTTCAATGAATTGTGACATCTGGGCGAACGTTGCTCTTTCCATCAGTTTGCCCAGGAAAGGTCCATTTGTAATGGGTCTGTAGTTGTCAGGGTTCAGCGAGTCCAAGTTTGTTTTCTTCAGTAAAGGGCGTATGTGTGATTTTTTGAGTTCTTCTGGAAATATTCCGGTAGTGAAGGAATCGTTGATGATTCTTCTTACTGGAGTGGCAGCAGAGGTTGTTAAAAGAATTGTTTTGAAAATTTGTGGTGGACAGGGGTCAGAAGGGCTGCCGGCAGGCCTGCTTGCTTTGACCAGGTCCATAAATTCATCGTGTGAGATGTGTTGTAAGGAACGGAGAGGCTTGGTTAGAGTATTCTTGTATTGTTGTTTTGTATAAGGGTTAGTGCTGGTGCTTTGTTTCTGTTTTAAGTATGAGTCCAACGTGTCTGCTTTGTCCGTGTAATGATTTGCCAGTTTGTCTGTGAAATCTTGAGTAACAGGATGAGTTCCTTCTAGGCAATTTGGTTTGCGAAATTCATTGAGTATTTTATAGAATTCTTTATTTGCACATTTAGCGTTTTGAATTCTGTCTGAATAGTACCTTTCCTTAGCTTTTTTGATAGCCGACTTGTATAATCTGTTAATTTTTTGTAGGTGAAGTTTGTCTTGTTTGGCGTTTGTTTTGAGCCAGGTACGTTGCAGCTTTCTAATTTGTTGTTTTATGTCTTTTATTTCTATGCTTCTCCAAGGTGCTTTTTTTCTTTTGTTCTGTTGTGTGGTTTTGAGTGGTATCAGGATGTCAAAAGCTTCTTGTAGCCACTCATAGTTTTGAACAGAATTTATTGTTTCTAGATTTGTACTTGATGTTAGTTGTGTTTCTAAGTGTTCCAAATTGAGTTTGTTCCACGGCCAATAGGTGGATGGATGTAAGGTAGTTTTAGGTGAGTCGCTTAGTGTTGTTTTGGAAGGATGATTATATGTTTGTTAGTGATAAAAGGTGGTATGTTAGGTGTAATTACAGCAGGGAGTGTGTGTCTGGATGGGATGTAGTTATGTATGGTGTTGAATGGCGTTGTGTTAGTGATGAGTGTATTGGTTAGTGGTATAGGATAGGGTTGTGTACTGTTTGTAGGTGATGGTGGATATGTGTGGTAGTTGGGATAGTAGGGTGTATAGATGTGGTTTGGTTGGTTTTGTAGTGCATGCTGGTACATTAATCTGTGCATAGTGTTGTGCGTGGTGTACATTTGGTGTGTGTGTGTTGCTCTGTTTGTGGATGTGGATGGTGTGGGCTGGGTGTTGCTTAATGGAAAGATGGACAGCATTTCTGGCCCTGGCCCTGGTCAGTCTCGAACAGGCTCAAACAGGCAACTGCCCTTGTCCTCTCTGCCCTTAGCCTCGACGCCCGGGCTGAGACGCCCTAACCCTGGCCTTTCATAGCCCTAGTAATTAGGTGACCCCATCAGCCAATGGGAACCCTAGCCCTAACACTATCCAATCACAACACTAGCCCTAAAAATCTAGAACCAATAGGAGATCAGGACCTTACAGCCAATATTAGCCCTAGTCCAAGCACCCAATAAGTTCAAACCCCTGATCTCTACGTCCAATAGAGGCCCTAGCCCTACCAGTAGTCCCAACCCAAGTCCAAGCAACCAATGGGACAGGAAGCCCTAGTCCCTCCTTCCAATAGAAAGCCTAGCCCTACTCTTAGTACCACACCTAGTCCAACAACCAATAACACCAGAAGCCCTAATCGCTACTTCCAATTAAAGGCCTAACCCTAGCCCTAGTCCCAACAACCAATAACACAGGAAGCCCTAGTCCCTACTTCCAATAGAAATCATAACCCTAGCCCTAGTCCCAACCCTACATTGATTGAATCACAGACCCAGAAACCAATCAGAACCCTCAAATACCCAACCAATAAGGACACTAACCCAATCCAATAGAAACATCAGATACAACCACCAATCAGTGTATACATGTACCAACCACAAGCAGACTATATAAGGTCCCAGCAACCTCAGACAAGGTTTGCTGGCCAGGGAGTTGGAAGCTGCTTCTCCTGATCAGAATCTCCTAGGAGACAGACAGGCTCAATCCACACTTTGGACTTCCTTCAGGTAAAGGCCTCACAAACTTGAAATCTAACAATACTGTTTGAATAAAACTTTACTCCCTCTCCTGGCCAAAAAACAAAGTGCACAGTCCCTATTAAACACAGTTTAAACAGCTCACAGAAGCACCCTCTGATGTAGAATATCCCTGTTGCTGGGGGGGGGAGGCAGAGGGGGCTGGTTTCACTGGCTTGATAACACAAAATGGTGGCTGGGGGTGCACTGTTTAACATACAGGTCTTAGCACAGAGCAAAGGAGAAATTTGGAGGGAAAACTGAATAGTCACCAGGAATGAGAGGGAAAGACTACAGAGTTTGGACTGCAAATCCCACAATTCAACACGTTAAATGGAAGCAATCATGGGCAGGAAAACCACAAGTTTAAAACACAAAACAGGTGATAAAATATGCAATCACAGGCAGGTTAAAACTACAATTTTAAACTGTAACAACCACAGGCAAAGACAGTAATCACAGAAAGGGATATGATGAACCAATTAAACTTTACAAGACATAAATATAGGGACAAAGAAAATCATTTCATAAATAACATATATTACACAACAACTTTGTCATACCAGATCAATGATGCAATATACTAAAAATCAAAAATAACCCCATGCCGCATCCTCACTCAGTCACTCTCATCAGGCAAACACTGACTCACACCCTAACACACATACACAGAACAATACCATTGCACTGGGAAATCCAAATATTGATATAGACATCCACCATTAGTCTGATATTTAATTTAACAGATCTGGGTTTCTTCCACTCGTGTGTTGTCTTAGAAGCGGATTTCCCCTGAGGACAGATATGGTCAAGGCACGTTTCGGTGGGAGAACTTTACAACCACCTTCATCAGGACCAGATTATTTACAATGCAGAATCTCAGGTAGTGGGCCGGGGTTATCTGAGAGATAGAAGGAGTCCTTTGAACTTCTCAGTCTCTATGCCCATTATATTATTGGCAAAGCTGAACTTATGCACATTCGGTATGCTCCCGCCTCCTATTTATACAGTCGATATCATAGTACAACGTTGCAAGACCGATGTGTCGATGAATGTAAAGCACACAGTTTGAGACGCTCCGCAGGTTACAGATTGGACTTTGCAGGGATTTCGGCCGTCGCACCGGATGTTCTGGCACTTGAGTGCAGAAGGTGAGCCCTTTTGGGATTTATTTGATTTTGGCCTGGATTTGCTGTCAGCGGTGTGGCGCGAACGTTTCAAACATTCCTTTTTCCATTGAACTACGGGGATTGATGCGCTGACGCTCGAGCATGTGTCACGTGTTACAGATATGTATGCCACAACACCCTAACCACCACCACCTTCAACACCACCCTAATCACAACTACTCTAACCACCACCACCCTGACCAGTAACACCACACAACCCTAACTATTACCCTAACCACGACCTGACCCTAACCACCATCACCCTAACCATCACCTTCACCTGACCATAACCACCACAACCACCCTAAACAACATCACTCTAGCTACTACCACCATAACCAGTCTACCACCCCCACCACCCTACCCCTACCAGCACCACCTTGTCACCACCAACTTCCTACTACCACCCTACCAACCATCCCCTACTACCACCCTAACCACCATCCTACCCACCACCACCCTACCACCACGCTAACCACCACCACCCTGCCCTAACCACCAACCCACCCTAAGCACTACCCTCACCCCCACCTCCCTACCCTCATCACTCTCACCACCACTACCCTCACCACTGTCACGTGGCCCATAGGGACATTGTTGTTTGTCACTAACTTAGCTTGAGCACGTTGCAGCTTGCCTGCTGCTTTTGCGCACGTTACTACACGTCTTTATTTTTTAAATACTTTCAATGATTGCTTTCACATGAGAACTCATCGCTGTGTTCACTCTCTGCATGTTCCTGGGATGTTGACTGAACATTAAGTGCAAGGTCGAACAGCAATGCCCCTTATTATTTTGTTCTGGCCAGACCTTAGCCCTTAGAGAAAACATACTGATGCAGCTGTTGTTTGGACAGCATACTTGGCTTTTTAGTGGGGTACACGAATAGGTGACACACACTTGGAGAGGGACCTTTCCAGGGAGAAGAGCGAGACAGCACCTATGATGTAGATCTACCATCTATAGGCTAAGGTATGGGGTCTGCTGACAAAGCCCAGAGATCTTCTATTATATAATAATACTTCTTCTTAGCAAGGGGAGAGAGGTTAGGCACTATAGTCCTTACTCCATTGTCTTTCTATGATGACATCTCCCTTCATGATATATGGACTAGCTGCTATGCTGATAATATTTGTACTATGCATTTTCCTGCTTGTTGTGGCACGTATACTTCATATTAGGGCAGGTTAGTTAAAATAAATATTTTAAACTATTTCGTGTCTCTGTCAGATCTTATTGTGGACGAGTACAAGAGAGTGAGCAAAAGGGTGTGTCTTGTTACCGCAATTCCTGAGAGCTGGGAGTGCTGTGTTCTGGGGTGTCTAATCATTTGTTTCTCTGTGAGTGAGCAGGAGAGCAAGTGAGACACTATAGCTAGTCTGTTCTGGGTTCGTGGGTACTAAGGTGGTAGGAAGACCCAGTCCCTATACACTAAGGTCCCATATTCCTGCGCATAGTTCTGTGTTTGTGCAGAATCACTGGAACACCACCACCAACAACCTACCACCACCCTATCACTACCCTAACAAACACCATCCTACTACCCATCCTACTACCACTACCCACCACCACCAGTGCAGCCGTTGATTATGTGCACACATGTCCTATCATATAGATGAGCCCATGAGCAAAAAATAGACACATGGAACAAGAGTCCTGTGACAAGAGCACTGCGTCTGCTGAGATGTAGAAGATCCATCTGTGAATGCTAAGGTACGGGGTCTGCCAGTAATCCCAGGTATCTTTGATATATAATCATTTAGCTTCATTAGCAAGGGAGGGGGGTTTAGGTTACTCTATCCTATACAATGACAGGGCTTTTCATGATATATGGATTATTAACCATGGTAACAGTATTTTTAGTATGTATTTTTTTCTAATTGTGGCGCGTATACTGCATTTCAGAGCGCGATAGTTTAAATAAATATTCTAAACTTCTTTCATGTCTCCTGGTTATCTTATTGTGAACAAGTATGAGTGAGAGAGCGAAAGGGTGTGTCCCGATACCGCAATCCCTGAGAGGGCCGAGAGTGTTGTGTTCTGGGATGCCAATTCACTTGTTCCCCGTGTTGTGCTTGCACTTCCGTGCTTCTCCCCTACATTGCTTTTTTGCCTTTTTGCCCTGTTCCACATTGCACTTTCTCTCGCTCGTGCGCTACTGTACCCCTTTGCTCCACATTACTCTCTCTTGCCCATGGTGTGTACTTCTCCCGCTGTCTTCCATGTTGCTTACAACCCTGTCCTCCGTGATCCTTTGCCCCACCTACGCCCTCCATGTTGCTTTCACCCCCGCTTTCCTTGTTGCTTCCTTCCACCCACTTTTTGTTAAAAAAAATAACTTTGACTACTTTTTTTCTTTATTATTTTTTTAAATTTACAAATCCAACTTAGATTAGTAAATGAAAAGACCCCTCCCTGTGCATTTTGTAAGACTGTGCGTGTGGTGCACGCACCGACAAAATGACACGTCATTGCAACTGCATCATTGCATCTTTTTTTGTTTTTTGGTTTCTGCTTTAGCAATGCTACACAGGATTGCTAAAAACCCTAAGGTAACTATAACTCACGCCCTCACCATGCACTGATAATTACCCAACATATTACATCACTCATGATATCTTCTATGATATCATTGATTATATCACTGCAACATTTGCTTGAGATAACTATAACTATAACTGCTACATTTCTATGGTTTTGTAAGTGTAAAATCTGAACCTAACTATAACGTTCCTGTATCCTTTGTTTTTTCAGTGGGAAAAATATATATATATATATTTCAAATCAAACAAAAGCCACGGGTGCTCATGTGGGCACTGTTAACGAGGACTATAAATCAAAGCTGAAACTACTGGAAAAACTTATGCGCACAGAACTCACCAAATGGTGGGAAGGAAAATCGCTACAAAAATACCGAGACGTAGGGCGTGTTCCACGCGGCCTAAGAATCATGCTGGCCGCAAGTTTTGAGAAACCCAACCCAGATATGCTCAAGGAGTGGGCAGAAAGTAACTTGGAGGCATCAATGCAGCTAGTTATGATACTCATCAAATATGCGGAAATAGATCACGCCAACACACTTACGGAAATAGACCGCATCAATCAGGAGTTGGATGCACTAGACCAAAAAGAACTAATCTCCAAAGGGAGAGAAGAAATCAACACGCGCCTAAAAAAACATGAGGACACTATTAAAGCGCGAAAAGTCTTCAAGTTTGCACGCGGCAAAACAGACTACGAATGTAGCCAGATATTTACTTTTGCCAGAAGATATGACTCGGTCAAAAAACAAAGAACCAACAAACCTGCACCAGGAATACAAGGCCCACCAACAACCTTGGAAGGAGCAGAATCCGCATCAATGTCTGACCTGAGCTCAACTATGGGAAGCGGAACAGACTCCGAGGATGGTGGAGCAACGAGGGCAAGACACATGGGTGCAGCTGGTAACTTCAGTCTAGCGGAAGAACTGGAGTTTTTAGTGTTAGACCGAAGACAAACACTGCAGCCTCGGGTGCCAAAGAAACAAGGCACCGACGCAACTGCAGGAGACGGAAAAGAAGGAAACACAGAAAAGCCCAAACCAAGCAACAGGAAAAGAGGAAATTGGAGGCGCAAATGAACTCGGACACTAAAACCATTATCAACCTCAGTAACATCAACCTATCGGAAGCAGAAAAACAACTTTTCTCCCTTGGCTTAACTTTTTGTCCTGAGAGCAGCTTCAATTACACCAACACCTGCATAGATATATTCAAGTTCATCAGAAAGCTCAAGCTGATTAAGTTCTTCAAACTTAAACACTCCAACAGGGACAATCAGCTCACACCAGCCGGAACATCAACAACCGGCGCAAATCTACAGGTCTCCGACATCCCCACGATCCGCACTCTTGTGGAGTTAGAATCCTCCAATCAGGCCACATTCACGCAGCAAATCCTTCAAGATGAAGGCATTTCCAGCTCCGTCAGAGTTCCTAGCCCCTTCAAATCGCATTCCACCTTCACTCCAATGATGCCAAAGGATGCAATAGACATTTTCAATGATGTTATCACTGATGAACTTAAAGCACTACACTTAAAAAAGTCATGCAAACCATTGAAACGCAATCACCGCAATAACCAATACCATGACCTTATGAGGAAACTACAAAAAGAAAATGAAGTCATTATCAATAAATCTGACAAGGGCGGAAACATTGTGCTCTGGCCAAAACATATGTACCTTGAGGAAGCAGGCAGACATCTTAATGACCAAATCTGCTACAGAACCTCTAGTCATAAGGAGGTGGCATCCAGTAACAAAGAACTCAAAAAACATCTCAATACTTTTAAATCTGAGGGAATACCTAGCAGAGATGAACATACATTTCTGAGTACGGACTCTCCAGTACTCCCAATCCTATATTTTCTTCCCAAGGTGCACAAGAACTCTACTCCAATCCCAGGCTGCCCAATCATTTCTGCAAGAAAAAACATGTGTGAGAACATATCAAAATATGTTGATTTTTTCCTACAGGATTTGGTGGCCAGTCTACCAACATATTTAAAGGACACCAGTGGCTTCCTTTTGAAAATCAATGACATTCCATGGTGTGATGACTACATCCTGATGTCTCTCGACATCACCTCACTCTACACGAGCATCTGCCATAAGGATGGTCTAAAGGCCTGCAAGTACTTTCTCGACAAAAGACCCATCCACTGTTATAAACATAATGATTTTGGTCTGTTCCTAATTGAATGGTGCTTATGTCATAACTATTTTATGTTCAACAAAACAGTGTACCAGCAACTCAGGGGGGTAGCCATGGGAGCCTGCTTTTCGCCAAGCTACGCATGCTTGCATGTGGGTTGGTGGGAGGAGCGGGTTCTCATGGCTGGTCTCTCTGGTTCTTCATGTCACAACATGGTTACCTGGCTCAGATACATAGATGACGTTTTTGTAGTCTGGAGAGGTAGTGTGGAAAGTGCACAGACATTTGTCAATGAGATCAATACCAACAATCTCAATTTGGAGTTTAATGCCAACATCAGCAAGGATACGATTGAGTTCCTAGATGTCACTTTGACCGTCTCCAATGGGGCACTGCATTGTAAGTTGCACAGGAAATCCACTGCAGGCAATTCTACCTTACATGCCTCAAGTTTTCACCCTAGGCACTTGATCACAAGCATTCCATATGGCGAAATGCTGCGCCTACGCAGAATATGTAGCTCTGCTGAAGATCTAGCAGTATGTCAGAAAGAGGCCTACTTCAGATTCAGGGCACGAGGATACTCCATACGCAACATAAAGACAGCCACTGACAGGGCCAACACCTTATCCAGGGCAGAACTACTCACAGGGAGGCCGACACCAGTCACGCCAGACACTACCACCGAGACCATTGCAGAAGCAGGCAGTCCAGGCACAGTTAGTACCAGGCTTATCATCACGTACAACACAGAAGAACATGCCATTCGTTCCATTATTAACAAACATTGGGGGATCATTAAATCTTACCCCATTTTGGGCCCCATGGTTGCCCAGCGTCCTGATATTACATACAGGTGAGCTTTCTCCATGCACGATGCCTTAGTAAGAAATAGTCCTGAAATCACAACTAGATCTAACTGGCTGTCGGATGTGAAGGGATTTTTCAAGTGTAACAGTTGCAGGGCATGCAAGTTCGGTAAAAACATCACACAGTTAGAAGCCACCTTCAGGAGAGAACCCCTCATTATTAAACAAAGACTAACATGTAGAACGGAGTTTGCGGTGTACATACTTGAATGCAAATGTTGCCTACGTTACATCGGCAGCACGAAGTTACAGGTACACCTCCGCATCCTCCAACACTTAAGGGCGATTGTTAACAATGATTCTTCCTACCCTGTAGCCAGACATTTTAAGGAGGTGCACAATAACAATCTCGACCATCATCAATACTACGTTATTGACTGCATACCCCCCTTAAGAAGAGGTGGTAACCGGGAGAGGCTTCTACGCCAACTGGAAAGCAGGTATATCCTAGAACTCAACACCAAGGCACCTGCAGGCCTGAACACCAGTGAAGATTTGCACAACTTTCTGTAAACCATCACATAGCAATGATCGATTTTTCATGCATTAGTTAATCCACTTCACCGGTCTCCCAATCACATAAGGCTAGATGTACTCTCGGAGTCTCACCACAGCCATTTGATAGAACACATATGAGCATTAATGGCATTTGTGCACATTTGAATTTCTGTCGCATACGAGATCATCATTTACTGAGGAGACAAGACTCAAGGGGTGTCACATTGTCTATCACGACGGCAGCTGCAATAATTCTTTCCTTATGTTTCACCTTAGTATTTTCCTTAATTATGCCTCACTTGTTCTCTCACTTTGGCTTTTTACACATCTGATAATATGGATTTATCCACACTGTATTTATGCCAGGATTGTGTATGCCTAATGTAGGATTATCTTGATGGTGGGTGCCAGGATCGTAGCATGCCATGTTGTGGTTAGACATACCAGCAGCCTTGATTTCATATCTCTCCTCATTTTCCTCCTTTCAGCGTTCTCAACTATCATTAAGCAGCACATGCGTGCAGTTCAGTCTCAGAAATTCCCAAGTGATGTTAACTTGGCATTTCCACATGATCACCTACCACCCTCCGGCTGGAGGCATGATCGACAAGCACGTTTATTTTTAGCTCATCGTTCTGGTAGTTATCTGATTTCAGACACACTTTGTTCCACGTCTTTTTAATTCGGCACTCACTTAACACATCCCTATGCCGTGAACACTATGCTTCACCTTCCCGATTTCACTTCCCGTCCCTCCATTTAAGATCTTTACATTTGCACACATTTGGCAGTAGCAGCACTCATTTTTAAACTATCTATGGCATCCCTGCCGGCTAGATACGCGCATTCTGACACTTTCTGTAACAAGGTTACACTCACCTGTAGACAGGGCCGGTATCTCTCTTGCCTGCGGCTCCCCCATCTCATGTTCAAGCTCACTTAGAGCCCATGCTCCGACTTCAATCACACGTGACCGCTAGCCTCCAACATACACAAGTATCCAAACCGGGGCCCCGATGTAACACATACAGCTACCCTCATTTGGTCACTTTGGCCTTCAATCCTAAGCACCTCGCTAGTTCCACGGCACTGATAAATCACCATCAATATGAGGCAATGCCAATAAAGTCACGAGCGATATTGTATATGTTGTATATATTTTATGCCCAAAATCTGTTTTCATTTGAGTTTGGAGAGTCTTTATACTGTGTTTCCATACTATGTCGTGTCATTCTATCTTGACTTACTGCTAGTAGTAAAGGAGCTGTTTGTGACATGCAGGTTTTAGTGTGGTAAAATGCCTACTCATGATGTAAAACAACATGGAAAAAATACTACTGCCTATATGCACTCCTGTATATATATCACTCATTCACTACTAGCGCGCTATGTGATCAAGGCCGCATGTCTGGCGGCCGAAACGGGTCATTTGGACCTTGATGTGTGAATAAAACACATTTATATCTTTGCCTTTGGAGTCTGTGCCCTGGTGTTGCTCCGCAGTGGTTTGAATGCTTTGGGATTTTCGTTTGGATATTACCTACTGGCGGTCGCCAGTAGGTAGTTATAGTTACAACCTAGTTTCCATAGGAAAAGCATTTTTTGATTTGCTAATAACTTTGGCGTCGTTTGACGAATCTATGAAATTTTGCAAAAAGTTGCACTTTTTAGGTTAGCTCCTATCTTGAAAGTTTGGGGGTGATTTGTTAAGCGGGGGATGAGAAAAAAGTGGGGTCCCAAAACGCGTTTTCTCCATGTTAATTTCTATAGGAAATTTTGCAACGAGCTACAGCCCGAACTGCTGAACGGAATTACCTCAAATTTGGCAGGAAGGTAGAGCTTGGTTCAGAAAGTGACCTTTTTTTTTAAATGGGGTAAATCCGTTCAGTAGTTTTTGAGAAATACAAAAAATAAGAGTCAAAAAATCAATTTCCCATAGGAAACTTTGTGCAAGGCTACAGCCGAAACTACTGAACGGAATTACCCCAAATTTGGCAATACGTTAGTGCTTGGCTCAGAAAGCGACCTTTTGTAAAATGGTGTAAATCCGTTCAGTGGTTGCTGAGAAATAAGAAAAATAAAAGTTTCGATATCTGGGCGGAGCCTAAGTCCCGTGCACGAGCTTCACTGTGATTGGCTGCAAACACTCCAAACCAGGAAGTGTTGGCAGCAATCTTGTGGCTCGGTAGAAGCGAGTCACTAGAAAACAGAGAAACAAAGGTATAAAACAAGAGAAGGGGCAGGGTAGAAACACCGTGACCCCTAGGCCTGCTCAGGGGGTCCCAGAAGGACCCCAGGGCCAAAAAAAGCATTTTTTATTAAAAAAAATCGGCGCAATTCGCGCTGGGGTCGCGGGTTCCCGCGTTTTATTTTAATGAGGTCCCCGGGTGGGCTAGGTCCTGCGGGCATTTCTTGAAAAATAATAGCTGGGGATCGCTGGGGCTGCGGGGGCCCGCTGGGGTCCCCGCAGCCCCAGGCTTCACTCATGTTGGGAGGGGGTTGCGCGGCCCCTCTCCTGGAGCCCTCCATGTGCTTATAACTTTGGCGTCGTTTGACGAATCTTTACGAAATTTTCAAAAAGTTTCTCTTTTTGATCAGCTCCTATCTTGAAAGTTTGGGGGTGATTGGTCAAGGGGGGCTGAGAAAAAGGGAGTCCCAAAATGTGTTTTCTCAATGCATTTTCCATAGGAAATTTTAGACAAGGCTACAGGTCAAACTGCTGAACGGAATTACGCCAAATTTGTGAGGGAGAAAGGTTGTGGTCCAGAAAGCGCGCTTTTGTTGAAATGGTGTAAATCCGTTCAGTAGTTTTTGAGAAATATTAGATTTTACAGATATCGATATTTGAGAATTCTGACATCTGATTGGCTGAGGGTTACGAGCACGAGCTCGCGGCTCATTGGCTGTGAACGCTTGAAACTAGGAAGTGTTGGCAGCCATTTTGTGACTTAGTCCATCAGCTCGCATCTCTCCGTGTAGAAGCCATCGGGTGTGTAGTTTTACCTCTGCGAGGCAACACTGGCATCTGTGTCTGTGTAAGATACTCCTTTCACGCTGCCTCTCCCCACATCACGAGGTCGCGGCTATGCCTTTAGAAGCCAATCCGTTGGCTCGGAGCTCTGTGAGTCAGTCTGTCGGCACGACCCTCTACACAACCCAAACACCACTGCACTACCTAACTAAACACTAAACCACTACTGCCAGCACGACCCCCTACACTACAGAAACACCACTGCACTACCTTAAACCCTAAAACACTACCCCCAGCACGACCCCCTACACTACAGAAACACCACTGCACTACCCTAAACCCTAAAACACTACCCCCAGCACGACCCTCTACACTACCCAAACACCACTGCACTACCCTAAACCCTAAAACACTACTCACAGCAGGACCCCCTACACTACATAAAGACCACTGCCCTACCCTAAACCCTAAATGTACCCCCAGCACCACCCTATACACTACACAAACACCACTGCACTACTGTAAACCCTAAAACACTACCCACAGCAGGACCCCTACACTACACAAACACCACTGCACTACCCTAAACCATAAAACACTACCAGTCCATTGGCTCACAGCTCTGCGTTTGCGAGCCGACGGCCCGTAGCGCTCTCTTTGCGAGCCGAGCCCACGGGCCGTAGCTCTCCCTTTGCGAGGCTGCCCGACGGACCGCAGGTCTCCCTGTGCTAGCCGGATCACAGTTGTCAGTCTGAGAACCGATATTGGGAATATAAGGCGGCTCTAAAAAGAGCCTTTGTGTTTATTAGTTGGAGCTACATATAAGTGCGGATGCACAGCTTCAGGTTATTCAGAAAAACTCGATTTCCCTGATCTGTGAAGTGTACTCCATCACTTCTGTAGATATCAGCCATATCATAATGTATGTTGTTGTTGTAGATCGACCCCATTCTATGGTCTCTGAGGTATGCAGACACAGCTTTGTTGACATTCTTCCTAGATTTTTCAATCTGAGGACAACATTTGTTTGACCATTTCCACTTCTGTCTTTGGCATATATTGGAATATACAAAGACAGTTTGAGGCAAAAGCAACATCAATTGTCTAAAGGTGTCCTTCATTAGCATTTCCAAACCTACCCCAGTCAATGTGCCTAGGTCATTTCCACCACAGTGCACAATCATGAGGTCAGGGAGTTGGAGATGCAAACAGGTTTTAACCAAAGGAGTAATTGGTGCCACTTCAATCCTCTCTGTCCAAACCATTTAATGTCCACATTTTGTAAACCTAGGTCTAAGTCAATACGTCTCTGTTCTGCATACCTCTTGCACCAGAAAACATAGCTATGTCCTACGATCCACACTAGCATTTTGAAAGTGTAGCTGGAAGATATGGATAGATGTCTGTAGCTCATGCAGTCCGTTCGTAGAATAAGAGATATGTTTAAAGATGGGGAACTACTTTTTTTTCTCATACAAAACGATAACTGTTTGGGAGATGAAAAACATTGTTTACTAAAAAGTAGGGTGCATATTAGTTTGTCGAAAAGCATCTTTGTCATTGGTTAATAAAAAGCAGTTTCAACGTAGAGTTCATATGATAGGATAAAATTTGGTCAGTTCAACCACACCTGCTACTTGCATTTGGAAGGCACTGCACGAACTTAAAACAATGGTGAACTTTTAACCTGCACGTGCCCTTAAATGTTCGAGAAAATGTTGCAAAAAAATATCGTTAGGTTTGAAAAAAATGATGAACTTTTAACCTGCACGTGTCGTAGAATGTTCTAGAAAGTATGTTGATAGAATACGTTGAACTTCTCACCTGTATGAGTTCTTAAATTTTTAAAAAACTGTTTATATCGAAAGTTCAAAAATAACCAATAGAGAGAAGTTTTGCAATTTGAAAAAATAAAGGAACTATTCTGATTTGTTCTTTACATGTATTTATGTGTGGAGCAACAGGGAAATTGTGCCATTACTTGTTCCATTCTTGATGAGAGCGGTGCATTACATGTACTGTGTGACAAAGAAAGAATTGCAAATTTGGCAGGGAGAAAGGTCTTAGTGCAGAAAGCGAGATTTTGTGGAAATGGTGTAAATCCGTTCAGTAGTTCTTGAGATATTAAAGGAAAAAAAGATATATATATCTGGACTGTGCCTAACTCCCGAGCACGAGCTTGCCTCTGATTGGCTGCTAACAATTCAAACCAGGAAGTGTTAGCAGCCATCTTGTGCCTCGCATCGAGTGAAAATATAAAAGAAAGGTCCCGGGGGCAATTTAATATACCGGAGCTCTGTCTGTGCGAAATACCGCTTTCACGCTGCGTCTCCCTACATCAGCAGGTAATGCACCCTTTTCCACCATCAACAGCATACCTCCAACAACATACTTGGGCCCGCAAGTCTGCCTCTGCGAACCACTTGTCGGCTCACAGCTCTTCGGGTGCGAGTTCTCGGGCCCGCAGTTGTATCTGTGAAGCCAATACTGGAAATATACCGGAGGTGTCTCTCTGCGAGATACGCCCTTCACGCTCCCTCTCCCCACATCAGTGTTCCGCAGCTATCCCATTGGAAGCCGATGGCCCGCACCTTTCCCTATACTAGTCGGCCGCAGGTGTTCCTCTGCGAGCTGGCCCGCAGCTCTTCCTCTGCGAACTGACGGGCCGCGGTTCTCCCTCTATGAGCCTGCTAGTCGGCTCGCAGTTCTTCATCTACGAGCCAGACCGCCGGCTCTTAAGTCACTGAGAACAGATGTAATGGAGGCAACGATCATGCAGGTCGGACACCCAACACTGCTCCAACATCCCCCAGTAGGAGCTCCTTGTCCGCCATCTCCCCTCACCCCCACCCCCCACAAACAAATGTGACAGTCACGTTAAGTTGGACAAATAAGAATCTTAGTCATGTATGGATTTACATATAAAACATTTTATTAAAACAAAACAGCAACAAATAAAACTATGTACAGCCATGTTGTGTCATCGCTGGACCATTTGTGAATCACAGCCTGTAAGACAAAAAGAAAGATAAGATGGTGCGTCGTGCGTCCAGCAAATGAGAAAGAGAAAGAGAGAAAGAGTGAGGGAGAAAGAGAGAAACAAAGAAAGAGTGAGAGAGAGAGGAAGACAAAGAAATAGAGAAAGAGTGAGAGAGAGAAAGAGAGAAATAGTGTGAGAGAGGAAGAGTGAGAGAGAGGAGAGAAAGAGTGAGAGAGAGGAAGACAGACAAAGACAGAGAAAGAGAAAGAGAGAGAGAGAAAGAGTAAGATACAAGGAAAAGAGAGAGAGAGAAACAGTGTGAGAGAGAGGTAGAGAGAAAGAGAGAGAGAAAGAGTGAGAGAGAGGAAGAGAGAGAAAGAAAGAATGAGAGAGAGGAACAGACAGAGAAAGAGAGAAAGTGTGAGAGAGAGAACGGAAGAGATGGAGAGGGAGTGTTGACACTGGAGAAAATCTTCGCAGCTTACCTTTGTGCCTCCGGTCTGTCTCCAACCACGTGCCGGGACATAGTGCACCCTTAAGTTTAGTGATCTGAAAGATAGTATAGAATTAGTAATTGCAGAGTACATACAACTGCACACGCCTAATTATCTGTTTCGGCAATGCGCACTGAGGCTGCTGCAGCCCATCCACTCCCACTGCTCGGAGGTGTCTATGCGCTCTTGTGTGCCCAGGCTGCTGCACACTATCCACTCCCACCGCCCAGAGGTGACTGCCCGCTGATGCGGAAAGAAGTATCTCTGCTCACCTTCCACCACAGGCGTGTGTGTAAGAGGGTGCACCACGTGCTGAAGCAACTTTGTCAGGCGTTGTCAAGATGGCCACGCATCATCGCAGTTTGTACACGCATTCAGCTGTGGTGGTGTGGGGGGGGGGACGTCGATTCGTGCATCACAGCCTGTTAGATAAAAAGCAAGATAGGATTGTGTGTCATTCGTCCATCAAAGGAGAGAGAAAGAGAGAGAGAGAAAGAGTGAGAGGAAGACAGAGAGAAAAAGAAAGAAGGAGTGAGAGGAAGATAGACAGAAAGAGAGAAACAGTGGGAGTGACAGGAAGAGAGAGAGAAAAAGAAAGAGAGAGAGAGAGGAAGACAGAGAGAAAGAGTAAGAGAGACGAAGAGAGAGAGAAACAGTGAGAGACAGAAAGAGAGAGAAAGAGTGAGAGAGAGGAAGAGAGAGCGAAAGAGTGAGAGAGGAAGAGAGAGAGAAAGAGTGAGAGAAAGGAAGAGAGAGAGAGAAAGAGTGAGAGTGAGGAAGAGAGAAAGTGTGAGAGAGAGGAAGACAGAGAAAGGGAGAAAGAGTGAGATACAAGGAAGAGAGAAAGAGAGAAACAGTGTGAGAGAGAGGAAGAGAGAGAAACACTGTGAGAGAGAGGAAGAGAGAGAGAAAGAGTGAGAGAGGAAGAGAGAGAAAGAAAGAATGAGAGAGAGAGGAAGAGACAGAGAAAGAGTGTGAGAGAGAGAAAGGAAGACATAGAGAGTGAGAGAGAGAGAAAGAGTGTGAGTGACAGAAAGGAAGAGATGGAGAGGGAGAGTGAGTGTTGACACTGTGGAGAAAATCCTCACAGCTCACCTTTCTGTCACCGGTGTGTCTCCAACCACGTGCCGGGATATAGGGCAGCCCTCAAGCTTAGTCATCTGAAACATAAAAATGGAATCAGTAATGGATGAGTACATACAACTGCGTATGCCTAAATCGCTGTCCCGCCTTTGTGTATCCAGGCTAGTGTTCCCCATCCACTTCCACTGCCCAGAGGTGTCTACCCGCTGCTGTACACCCAGGCTGCTGCACTCCATCCACTCCCACTGCCAAGAGGTGTATGACAGCCGCTGCGCACCCAGGCTGCTGCACCCCATGCACTCCCACTGCCCGGAGGTGACTGTGTGCCGCTGCGCACCCAGGCTGCTGCACCCCATCCACTCCCACTGCCCGGAGGTGACTGCCCGCCGCTGCGCAAACAAGCCTCTCTGCTCACCTTACACCACCGGCATGTGTCGAAGAGGGTCCACCACGTGCCGAAGAAACCTCCTCACCCGTTGTGTACACGCGGAGAGCGGAGCTCACAATTTAGGTTGAGTGTTGATTGCAGGATGGCCACGCTTCATCGCAGGCCTGCAAGACAAAAAGCAAGATAAGATTGTGCGTATGCGTCCATCAAAGGAGAGAGAGAGAGATAGAGAGAGAAAGAAAGAGTGAGAGGAAGACAGAGAGAAAAAGAAAGAAAGAGTCAGAGGAATACAGAGAGAAAGAGAGAAACAGTGAGAGTGAGAGGAAGAGAGAGAGAAAAAGAAAGAAAGAGTGAGAGGAAGACAAAGAGAAAGAGAGAAAGAGTGAGAGAGATGAAGAGAGAGAGAAACAGAGAGAGAGAGAGAAAGAATGAGAGAGAGAGGAAGAGACAGAGAAAGAGTGTGAGAGAGACAAAGGAAGAGATAGAGAGTGAGAGAGAGAGAAAGAGTGTGAGTGACAGAAAGGAAGAGATGGAGAGGGAGAGTGAGTGTTGACACTGTGGAGAAAATCCTCACAGCTCACCTTTCTGTCACCGGTGTGTCTCCAACCACGTGCCGGGATATAGGGCAGCCCTCAAGCTTAGTCATCTGAAACATAAAAATGGAATCTGTAATGGATGAGTACATACAACTGCGTATGCCTAAATCGCTGTCCCGCCTTTGTGTATCCAGGCTAGTGTACCCCATCCACTTCCACTGCCCAGAGGTGTGTACCCGCTGCTGTACACCCAGGCTGCTGCACTCCATCCACTCCCACTGCCCAAAGGTGGAAGACAGCCGCTGCACACCCAGGCTGCTGCACCCCATGCACTCCCACTGCCCGGAGGTGACTGCGTGCCGCTGCGCACCCAGGCTGCTGCACCCCATCCACTCCCACTGCCCGGAGGTGACTGCCCGCCGCTGCGCAAACAAGCCTCTCTGCTCACCTTACACCACCGGCGTGTGTCGAAGAGGGTCCACCACCGGCCGAAGAAAGCTCCTCACCCGTTGTGTACACGCGGAGAGCGGAGCTCACAATTCAGGTTGAGTGTTGATTGCAGGATGGCCACGCTTCATCGCAGGCCTGCAAGACAAAAAGCAAGATAAGATTGTGCATCATGCGTCCATCAAAGGAGAGAGAAAGAGAGAAAGAAAGAGTGAGAGGAAGACAGAGAGAAATAGAAAGAAAGAGTCAGAGGAATACAGAGAGAAAGAGAGAAACAGTGAGAGTGAGAGGAAGAGAGAGAGAAAAAGAAAGAAAGAGTGAGAGGAAGACAAAGAGAAAGAGTGAGAGAAGAAGAGAGAGAGAAAGAGTGTGAAGGAGAGAAAGGAAGAGATGAAGAGGGACAGTGAGTGCTGTGTCTCCAACCACGTGCCGGGACCTAGTGGAGCCCTCAAGCTCCCACATCTAAACATAGTACAGAATTAGTAATGGGAGAGTATATACGACTGCGTACGCCTAAATCGCTGTGCCGCCTTTGTGTATCCACTCCCGCCGCCCAGACGTATTTGCCCACCGCTGCGCACCCAGGCCTCACTGCTCACCTTTTCGCGGACAGGGCACCCTCCGCATCATGCAGTCCCGCTCCGCAGGCCAACAGGTCTGACATTTGGTGCTGCGTCTTGATTTTGCCATGGCAGAGGACATACTAGTGCACCTATCATCATCGCAGGTTGCACACCCGCTCAGTCCTTGCGGTGCCACTAACTCAGTGAACAGTGAGGCCACGCACGTGGTGGTAGGCCTCCCTGTTCGGTGGCTCAGGCCTACACTGCGGTCCAGCAGGGCACACAAAACCTGAGTTGTTCAGACCGCCGGGACGGGCCATCACCGCAGGCTGTACACCCGCTCAGCAGTTACGGTACCCGTACCTCAGTGGACCGAAAGTCACCGTCCCGTGCCGGTGTGCCTTTGCCGGCCGCAGTGCATCCGGTGCGAGCAACTCTGAAATGGCGTCGAGCACGTGCGCCCGGTCTTTTTTATTGGCAGTGTCACGTGTCCTGTGACGCCTGTGCTGGATGGGTGTGGTGTGGGTGTATACTAGCCGTGAGGGAGTGACTGTGGCGTACTGACAACTAGGGTGTGACCAGCAGATCACTGCAATGAAAATCTGGGCCATGTAGCGTTGTTGTCCTTCCCTGTAAGCGTAAACGGAGTGGGCTGGCCTGGCGTGGCTCCATCGTGAGCTGTATGAGGAATCAACTGATGCGGCACTGTTGCCAGATTGGGCTAGATCACGCACAATTGGGCTATATTTTTCCCGGTTGTGCAGTAAAATTTTGGTTTGTGCTAGTTGCCAGATTATAAATATATATACAGCGCTCCAGCAAACTAGTATGTTAAAGCGCTTTATTAGACAAATATTTACTTGGCAGCCTGCTGCAACATCAATTCCAATCCATTTACCGCCTGCTTGACGATGTCCCTGCCCCTCCTTCCTTAAAGTAGCAATATTGGGCTAGTTTGGGCTACTTTTGGTTGGCTTTGGGCTAGAGAATGCTTAAAAATCTTGCAACACTGGCATGCGGGTGTTCTTGTTGTAGTGCTGCCGTCACCCGGGTCGCAAGCGTCAATGTGTCACTCTGTGAGCCAAGTCCCTGAACATGGCCAACATGGAAGGTACGGGGAATCACTGACCCTACATTCATCCATAGTTCCCCACAAGAAAGATGGTGGACATGACACATCTGTGTGGGTGTGAATGTTTATTGCACATTCAGTGGAGTATTGCAGCTGTAGCAATACTGGGCCATACAAAATCCAAATTTCAGTTTTTGGGACATGGAGGGCAGCCAATTTGAGACAAGCTCGTTGTCGGAGTTAGGGTGCGCCAACATATGTACTTATACAATCACTCCGCCAATCCCCACGCACTTATAAATTCACTATACACTCTCCTTGCAGTACTCTAATCATCCAGTCTCTACGTACGTACTTGTACAATGACCGAGACAAAGTTACATAACCAAAAGTTTCTCCCACTGTCAAAGGTAAGTTGGTTGCATACGCTGTCCAGAGCACAATGTAATGTGGTAGGGCCCAGGGGCAGCATGTTGCATACATAATGAACACACGGACACAGATAGATAGTGGAACTGGATACGAGCACTTGCACTCGACTCCTTTTTATTAGAAGGGTCACATGTCCAGTGACGTCTGTGCTGGATGCATGTGGGGTGAGTGTAAGCCAGCCCTCCGGGAATGGTTGGTGCTGGTAACAAGTACAACAGTAATCATCAGATCACACACAGAGATTCAATCATAAAGGGTCCATGACTTGTGCTACACTAAGTTAGGGGCACCAGATCTGAAATCATACACAAAATATTCTGTCATATAGGGTCCATCAGTTGTGGTGGACTGAGGTAGGAGCATCAGAAGCATTCCGCGTGTGCACAGCTAGCGATGATGCGTGGTCCGGGAGGGCCGCACTGGTAGCAATGTCTGTTGCCTACTGGACTGAGTCATCTGCAATCGCAACTCCATCTGAATTGTGAGCCCTGCTGTCCGCAGTGTAGATCGAAGGCAGTAGTCAGCACAGACATCGAGCAAAGCTTTTTGTCACTTCCTCTTGAGAAAATTCAACGACATAGAGTACAATTCTGTCTGCAACTAATAAATCAAGACTGAATTCAAATTGTGAGCTCTGCTGTCCGCAGTGTAGACTGCCATTCAGTGTTCCTTTGGACTTGCAAGATGAATAAAGGCCGAATTTCTATGGTTTTGTATGAGTGAAATGTGCAAGTAACTATAACGTCCCTGAAACCTATGGTTTTTTCAGTGAATTTCAAAGGTTTTTAACATGATAATTTGTAACTATAACGTCCCTGAAACCTATGGTTTTTTTAGTGAATGTATATATATATATATATATATATATATATATATATATATATTACCTACTGGCGGTCTCCAGTAGGTAGTTATAGTTAGGACCTATTTTCCATAGGAAATTCACAACATTCTATTTCCAATAACTTTGGCGCCGGTTGATGAATCTTCGCAAAATTTTCAAAACCCGTGGGGCGCTCCGGTCCGCTCCTATCCTGAAAGTCTCGGGGTGATTCATCAAGTGGGGGCCGAGAAAAAGGGGGTCCCAAACGTGTTTTCCCCTTCAATTTTCCATAGGAACCTTTAGTCGCAGCTACAGCCCGAACTGCTGAACGGAATTACACCAAATTTGGCAAAAAGGTAGCCCTTGGTTCAGAGTCGTGCCTTTTGGTTAAATGGTGTAAATCCGTTCAGTAGTTCCTGAGAAATTTGAAAAAGAAAACACATATATATCTGGGCGGAGCCTAACCACACGTCATCGTGAGATCTGATTGGCTGTCAGCACTTCATCCTGGAATTGCTGGCAGCCATCTTGGGACCAATATAAATGATAGTACCCCATTGAAATGCATTGTAGTGAATCGAAGATTTTGAGGGTTACCAAAAGGATCAATCAATCAATCAATCACGGCATTTATAGAGCGCGCTACTTCACCCGGGAGGGTCTCAAGGCGCTGGGGGAGGGGGAAGTTACTGCTCGAACAGCCAGGTCTTGAGCTGCTTCCTGAAGGAGAGATGGTCCTGGGTTCGCCGAAGGTGAGTGGGGAGGGAGTTCCAGGTCTTGGCTGCCAGGTAGGAGAAGGATCTTCCTCCGGCGGTGGTTCTGCGGATGCGTGGTACGGTGGCGAGGGCGTGGCTGGTTGATCGTAGCTGGCGTGTGGGCGTGTAGAAGGTCATGCGGTCGTTGAGGTACTTTGGGCCCAGGTCGTGGAGGGCCTTGTGTGCGTGGGTGAGGAGTCTGAACGTGATTCTCTTGCTGACGGGGAGCCAGTGCAGGTCTTTCAGGTGCACGGTGATGTGGCTGTGTCGGGAAATGTCCAGGATGAGTCGTGCGGCGGCGTTCTGGATGCGCTGGAGTCTCTTTTGAAGTTTGGCTGTGGTTCCGGCGTAGAGGGTGTTCCCATAGTCCAGTCGGCTGGTGACGAGTGCCTGGGTGACGGTCTTCCTGGTTTCAGTGGGGATCCATCTGAAGATCTTGCGGAGCATGCGCAGGGTGTTGAAGCATGAAGATGAGACGGCGTTGACTTGTCTGGTCATCGACAGGGAGGAGTCCAGGATGAAGCCCAGGTTGCGTGCGTGAACTATAAACTATAAAACTATAAACTATAAACTATAAAGGGTGATAACAGACTTTAGTTACATTAGAATTCATTTGTTGATGGTACCATACTAATTTCAGGAATTGTGGTGTGTTCTAAGGTGATTTTACCCTGTGAAAAACCTTCTGCTGGGATATCATGAATCATGTTTGAGAGAAAACTATTTTCACATGCTTGTCCCATACAGTTTTGGAAGGTGCTCCAGAAGCTAAAATGAGAGCATATTTTCTGTAAATTCACATTATCTTTCTCAGTCATGTGAGAATAAAGTCTGACATTCTCAATAAAACATGTACATCCAACAAGGGCAGAGACTGTCAGTTGATTCCTTTGTGTTCTACTGCAGCTTCCCAGAGTGTTCTAAAGACCAACTAGAGTGCTAACAGCCTTACTTATGACAAAAGTATGGCACACCTGAAGCCATCTTGATTGGAATAAACTGGTAACACTTAAAACATTTAATTTAAAAAGGAACAAAATGATGGGGTTCATTTTGTCATAGAAATTATGGTTAGTGCTGTAGAAAGAAAAATTAGGACATGTTTCAAGTGTGATCTCAAATATCTTCCTGTTATATTTCAACAGGAGCAGCCTGTCAGTTGATGCCTTTGTGTTCTACTGCAGCTTCCCAGAGTGTTCTAAAGAACAACTAGAGCGCTAACAGTCTTACTTATGACAAAATTATGGCACACCTGAAGCCATCTTGATTGGAATAAACTGGTAACTCTTAAAACATTTAATTTAAAAAGGAACAAAATGAGGGGGTTCATTTTGTCATAGAAATTATGGTTAGTGCTGTAGAAAGAAAAATTAGGACATGTTTTAAGTGAGATCTCAAATATCTTCCTGTTATATTTCAACAGGAGCAGCCTGTCAGTTGATGCCTTTGTGTTCTACTGCAGCTTCCCAGAGTGTTCTAAAGAACAACTAGAGAGCTAACAGTCTTACTTATGACAAAAGTATGGCACACCTGAAGCCATCTTGATTGGAATAAACTGGTAACACTTAAAACATTGAATTTAAAAAGGAACAAAATGAGGGGGTTCATTTTGCCATAGAAATTATGGTTAGTGCTGTAGAAAGAAAAATTAGGACATGTTTTAAGCGAGATCTCAAATATCTTCCTGTTATATTTCAACAGGAGCAGCCTGTCAGTGGATGCCTTTGTGTTCTACTGCAGCTTCCCAGAGTGTTCTAAAGAACAACTAGAGTGCTAACAGCCTTACTTATGACAAAAGTATGGCACACCTGAAGCCATCTTGATTGGAATAAACTGGTAACACTTAAAACATTTAATTTAAAAAGGAACAAAATGATGGGGTTCATTTTGTCATAGAAATTATGGTTAGTGCTGTAGAAAGAAAAATTAGGACATGTTTCAAGTGTGATCTCAAATATCTTCCTGTTATATTTCAACAGGAGCAGCCTGTCAGTTGATGCCTTTGTGTTCTACTGCAGCTTCCCAGAGTGTTCTAAAGAACAACTAGAGAGCTAACAGTCTTACTTATGACAAAAGTATGGCACACCTGAAGCCATCTTGATTGGAATAAACTGGTAACACTTAAAACATTTAATTTAAAAAGGAACAAAATGAGGGGGTTCATTTTGCCATAGAAATTATGGTTAGTGCTGTAGAAAGAAAAATTAGGACATGTTTTAAGCGAGATCTCAAATATCTTCCTGTTATATTTCAACAGGAGCAGCCTATCAGTGGATGCCTTTGTGTTCTACTGCAGCTTCCCAGAGTGTTCTAAAGAACAACTAGAGTGCTAACAGCCTTACTTATGACAAAAGTATGGCACACCTGAAGCCATCTTGATTGGAATAAACTGGTAACACTTAAAACATTTAATTTAAAAGGAACAAAATGATAGGGTTCATTTTGTCATAGAAATTATGGTTAGTGCTGTAGAAAGAAAAATTAGGACATGTTTCAAGTGTGATCTCAAATATCTTCCTGTTATATTTCAACAGGAGCAGCCTGTCAGTTGATGCCTTTGTGTTCTACTGCAGCTTCCCAGAGTGTTCTAAAGAACAACTAGAGCGCTAACAGTCTTAATTATGACAAAATTATGGCACACCTGAAGCCATCTTGATTGGAATAAACTGGTAACTCTTAAAACATTTAATTTAAAAAGGAACAAAATGAGAGGGTTCATTTTGTCATAGAAATTATGGTTAGTGCTGTAGAAATAAAAATTAGGACATGTTTTAAGTGAGATCTCAAATATCTTACTGTTATATTTCAACAGGAGCAGCCTGTCAGTTGATGCCTTTGTGTTCTACTGCAGCTTCCCAGAGTGTTCTAAAGAACAACTAGAGCGCTAACAGTCTTACTTATGACAAAAATATGGCACACCTGAAGCCATCTTGATTGGAATAAACTGGTAACACTTAAAACATTTAATTTAAAAAGGAACAAAATGAGGGGGTTCATTTTACCATAGAAATTATGGTAAGTGCTGCAGAAAGAAAATTTAGGGCATGTTTTAAGTGAGATCTCAAATCCTCTTCTATTTCATTAGAAAATTCTGACATGCAGACTGAAACAATCACTTTCAATACCAGCAGTAGACTTCCAGTTAACTCCCTGGTGAGCAGTAGCTTTACTACAGTGATCTAATGAACAACTAGAGTGCTAACATTCTGAATTTATGGCAAATGTGTGACACATCTGAATGCCTTCTTGATGGAATCAAAGTAAAAAACTGAAAGCATTTCCTACTGAGGAGACTGCAGTAAATGACGAAATTAGGAAACTTCATAACAAATAAGTCTCCCAAGATGGCCACCAGAGAAAAAAGAGCCCAAATGTAGCACAAATATCACCCAGATGTAGCCCACATATAGCCCAATGACAGAAGTGTGCAAAACACTTTTTATTTTTAGTTTTTCTGCAGTTTTATATAGTGCAAACTGGTCAGGTATTGGAGCGTTACATCTTACTTGGACCCCTTATTGCGTATTTTGCACGAAGTACATGAGATTGATCTTGCGAAACATTGAACTTTACGATTCTGTTAACCTGAAGTTGCTCTGAACCGGGCTTTGTAACACCCGTTTTTACCTACTGGTTTTAATTAATTCTCACTGTATTGTATTAGGAAAGAGGATTTACTGTTTTTAAGTACAATTCAATTCAATTCAATTCATGATCTTTATTCGGATAAACAGTATATCCATAAAAGTACAACCATACAAAGACTGTTGAGATTATAAGACACAGTGTCACATGTTAGAATATAATGAATAAAAAACATTATTTACAGCGTAACCAATCACAGTTAAGAATTCAAGGGTCTTGCATGGACGATACGTGCCCGAATAGCAATTATAAGACACCGTGTCACATGTTAGAATATAATGAATAAAAAGCATTATTTACAGCGTGACCAATCACAGTTAAGAATTCAAGGGTCTAGCATGGACTTACGTGCCCGAATAGCAACTCTCAGAAAAGTACTTAAGCGAAAGACAAGCTCCTCATCAATCAAAGCAAGTATACTTGTATAAGCCAGATCCAAGCTAACAGGTTTCCTTTTTTAAAATAGGGATAAAGTATCCCCTTGCTATATTTCATATAATATTTACAAAAGAATAAAAAATGCAGAGTTGTCTGTCCGCTAATTCCGTCACATGGGCAGGGTACCAAATCAATTTTGGGATGGTGACCGAGGGGAAAACATAATGCAAACTTGACTGTCCCTGCTCTGAGACGGAATAACAGACTTCTTTCCCAATGACTCATAGGTAGGGTAAGGTAGTTTGGTAGGGGATAACAATATCGGACTAGTGACATGTAACTAGAGACAAGGGTTTTCTGTGATTCCTGAGCTATACGCTCGGTACTGTAGGATAAGTAGAGTGCATTTCTAAGATCTTTTTTCCGTAGCGTTTCAGCTTTCTTGGGGTTTCTAAAAATGCAACCCTGATTAATACTGCATAAGCTCTGGTAAACTCCCGATAGCCAAGGGATATCCATCCCTTTCTCACACTTCAAACAGTCCATGATAATATCTCTAGTCAGAATAGCTTCCTCATTCCTCCAAACAGACAACCAGAAGAGAGCCGGACGAGCACGTATAAAATCAGTGACATAATTTAAATGTAATTCTTTATGACAAATATAATGCGATGTCGAGATTGGGGTGCCCAACAGTTTCCTGCAAAATCTATTTTCTTCCCGCTGAATGCTGGAGCTGTTTGTGGTGCCCCAAATCTCCACTCCATAAGTGGCTACTGGGACGCATTGCAATTTAAAAAAAAATGTAAATGGCTAAAATAACGCCAGTATTCTTAGGACGGGGGAAACTAAAAATTGAATTGATGGTCTTTGAGAACTTGCTCCTGGAGTGAGAAAGATGCTCAGTCCAGGAGCCGTTCGCAGCAAAGACCACACCAAGGTAGGGGAATTTACCAGTGCACATTAATTTTTGACTGCCAACGGTGATAGAGATAAAAGAGTGTTTCCGTGGGCCACAAGACATTAAAAATGATTTTTTTAAATTGGCTCTTTGTCATGTTCGTACGTACGGGGGAGTGTGTGCTATCGGTTGCCTGTCTAGTCTATTGTGCTCTCCCCCATACGTGCAGTACCGCGGGTCACCACCTGATCACTTCCGGGTGACACCACGTAAAACCCCACTATGCACAGCGCCTGGTGCTTCTGATTAAAGACGCTACGTGCTTGGAGTCGGAACCCGTTTCCCTGTCGGTACTCTGGGCACGAACCCTTCCTTGCCTCGCTCTCTACGGAGGCTTCTTCACTGCTTGCCCCCTGTACTCTTACGAACGCGTCGCAGCACCTCACGCAGTCTCCAGATCCTGTCAGCGCAGGAGCGCTGCTACTCCTATAAGTGAGACGGGAGTTCTCTCCCTTGCCCCTTGCCAGCATCCCGGTGAGTGCAGGAGCGCGTCACCGCCCTTGCCAGCATCCCGGTGAGCGCTGGAGCGCATCACCGCCCTTGCCCCTTGCCAGCATCCCGGTGAGCGCAGGAGCGCGTCACCGCCCTTGCCAGCATCCCGGTGAGCGCTGGAGTGCGTCACCGCCCTTGCCCCTTGCCAGCATCCCGGTGAGCGCAGGAGCGCGTCACCGCCCTTGCCAGCATCCCGGTGAGTGCTGGAGCGCGTCACCGCCCTTGCCCCTTGCCAGCATCCCGGTGAGCGCAGGAGCGTGTCACCGCCCTTGCCAGCATCCCGGTGAGCGCTGGAGCGCGTCACCGCCCTTGCCAGCACCCCGGTGAGCGCAGGAGCGCGTCACCGCCCTTGCCAGCATCCCGGTGAGCGCAGGAGCGCGTCACAGCCCTTGCCCCTTGCCAGCATCCCGTGATCGCAGGAGCGCGTCACCGCCCTTTACCAGCATCCTGGTGAGCGCAGGAGCGCGTCACTGCCCTTGCCCCTTGCCAGCATCCCGGTGAGCGCAGGAGCGTGTCACTGTCCTTGCCAGCATCCCGGTGAGCGCTGGAGCGCGTCACCACTCCCTTCCTTTCTTCCTCCACACGACGCAGGAGCACCTTGCCGCTATTACCATATAGCAGCAGCGCAGGAGTGTTTCCTATCGTGACTGCTGTTCCTGGGAATCCTCTACCCCCCTGTTTCCGTGGTGCTCAGCGCAGGTGCGCCTTCTGTCCATTTCAAGACCCTGGGTTGCTGACGCACCTACCGGAGATTCGTTGCTAAAGACGCTTAATTTCAGGTGACTATTGTAACTCTCCCTACCATTCCCCAGTCTAGTGTGTGTGTGTGTGTGTATGCTGGTTGACGCAGTAGTGACTGCTTGTTGGTTGTCATTCCAGGCTGACGGTCCAGAAAAGGCAACGATCCCATCGGGTATCAGTCGTCACCTCAACACACCATACGGTACACCACCCCTTGAGGATTCCTTCCCCCAGTCTTCACCAATCCCCGGTCTGGTACTTTTAAGGTAGGACAGGGAAACAGGTGGGAGACGGTGGAGGTTGTTCCTATCATCCCCGCGAGGCTACTCTACAGGCAGAAGGTAAGGCTTGTGGGGTCCCTGACAGAATCAGAAGCCCAAGCCGATCGTCTCGCCCGGGTGACATGAACAACCAGGACATTACCCTGCAGGACATAGCTGCTATGTTGACCTGCATACAAGCCGAAAACCAGAGCTTGCGGCAGGATGTCAATGCCTTACAGGGTCAGTTGGCCTCCGGTCAGACACCCACGGTTAGACCCAAGCAGACAGGTGTGTTACAACCACCCACGTTCAACCCTTGGGGGTCCTCACCCTTGGCACAGGGCTCTATCCCTCCTATACAGGTGATGGCTTCTCCTCCAGTCCAGCTGGCAGCCCCGGAACACTTTTACGGTGACAGTTCTAAATACAGCATATTCCTCAACCAGTGCCAGCTACACTTCATGGCTCGTGCTCCCGCCTTCCCCGATGATGCATCGAAGGTTGCATTCATCCTTTCGTATCTGGGTGGAGACGCAGCGCAATGGTCCATAGCGGTGGTGGAAAACGACGACCCCATGTTATATAGTTTGCCTGTGTTCAAAGAAACCCTGCGTAGAATGTTTGCCCAACACACGCTTATGCAGGCAGCCGACAACGCACTCCTCAACCTCAAACAAGGCAACACGGACCTCTTACATTACATCACCACGTTCAACAGGTTGGTCATTGAAGCCAAATGGCCTGAGACCAAGATGGTGTCCGTTTTCTACCGAGGACTACGTGAGGAACTGAAGGACCTTATTTCTCAAATATCAGATCCCCCAGAGGACATCGGTCCCTTCATAGACCTAACGGTTAAAATGAACTTCAGAATGCAGGAACGCAAAATAGAAAAAAGCAAAGGGATCGATGCCAGATATCCAGTATTCCGGGAAAACCCAGATCCGAAGGTCCTAGGATACCGGACACCCCGGAGCCCATGCAAATAGGCGGCATACGTGGACCCCTGTCTAAGGCCGAAAAAGAAAAACGACGTCGCCAAAACCAGTGTCTGTATTGCGGCAAAAGCGGCCATTTCGTCAAGGAGTGCCCTGTGAAGCCGAGTAATCCGATGACAAAGAAAACCAGCGCCCTTTCCGTCTCTCGTAGTGAACGGTCGGAAAACGACATAACTCAGTAGAAGGAAAGGTCGGTCTACTGGGTTGTTCGTCTGATAAGACCTCCTCATTGGCCCCACACGAACACAACCAACATGTGGGTATCACAGTAACGTTACTATCCCGAAAAGGCCAATCATGGAACGTAAAGGCTCTCATCGATTCAGGAGCTACAGGAAATTTCATCGACACCCAATACATGGAAGACCTCGGGATTTCTGCGATAACCAAGAACAGGCCAGAAACGGTGAAAGCAGTGGATGGCACTGACTTGACCTCTGGCCTGATCCGGTACCAGATGGACATCATGACGATGACATGTGGGACAGAACATAAGGAGTCCATCGCCTTCGACGTTATAGACGCACCCCAGTTCAAACTGATCCTGGGTCTCCCCTGGCTTGTGACCCATAATCCCCTCATCGATTGGGCAACCAGACGAATGGTCCTCAATTCGCCATATTGTAGCCTCACCTGCTACCCAAGACATGGGAACACCAACGCACGAGTCGTGCAAACCCACACCCTTCCTCTCACAGGAATGGGTGTTATCACACAAGGAACAGTACCAGAAGCGTACGCCGATTTGTCATCGGTGTTCGATGAACAAAAAGCCAACACGCTTCCTCCCCATCGCAGTTTCGACTGCAGGATAGACCTATTGCCGGGATCCAAGCTGCCTTGTTGTCGTGTGTATTCCCTCACCGAAAAGGAAAGCACCCATCTGCGCATATATCTGGACGAATACCTGAAAAATGGCTTCATACGCCATTCCAAGTCACCCGTTTCTTCAGCACTCTTCTTCGTAGCATAGAAGGGAGGGGATCTGCGAACCTGCATTGATTATAGAGCCATGAACAACATCACTATCAAGAACCGATACCCCTTGCCTTTAATCTCCAACCTACTGGATCAAGTAAAAAACGCTAGGATCTATACCAAACTGGATCTCCGTGGGGCCTATCATCTGGTAAGAGTCCAAAAGGGGGATGAATGGAAGACAGCGTTCCGGACCCGATACGGCCTCTTCGAGTATCAGGTCATGCCCTTTGGGCTCTGTAACGCTCCTGCTGCCTTCCAATATTTCATCGACGAGGTACTGCGAGAACATATCGATCAGTATTGCGTGGTATATATCGATGATATATTGATCTATTCCCCGAGTGTTCCAGACCACATCCAACACGTCCGTAGCGTCCTCAAGAAGTTACTGCAACACGGCCTGTACGTCAAGCTGGAAAAAAGCGTGTTTCACACTACTGAGGTGGAATTCTTGGGACACATCTTGACCCCAGCAGGAATCAGAATGGATGCAAGAAAGGTCGAGTCCGTGTTGCAATGGCCTTCCCCGGGTTCCCTGAAACAGGTCCAACAATTCCTAGGTTTCGCCAACTATTATCGTCGCTTCATTCTGGGGTTCTCTGACATCATCACTCCCATCACACGATTGCTGCGCAAGGGAATCAAGTTTGCATGGAACCCTGAAGCTGAGAAGGCTTTTCTCGATCTGAAAACCAGATTCACTAGTGCACCCATCCTGATACACCCCAATCCGGAACACCCATTCATTGTCGAAGCCGATGCTTCACAGGACGCTCTGGGGGGAGTACTATCCCAAAGGGATACCACATCGGGTCTCCTGCACCCTGTAGCCTACTATTCCCGAAAGCTGCAACCCGCGGAACGGAACTACACGGTATCCGATCGGGAACTGCTAGCCATCAAGGCAGCCTTCGAAGAGTGGCGTCATTACCTGAAGGACGCCAGACACCCCGTCACCATCTACATGGACCATCGGAACCTCCAATTCCTCCGCTCTGCCAGGGCTCTCACTGCCCGTCAATTGAGATGGACGCTGTTCTTCAACGAATACGACTTCATGATTACATACCGTCCTGGTAAAGAAAATGCGAAAGCAGATGCCCTGTCAAGACTCGGGGAAACCTATGAAGGAGGAGATAAACCGACACCATCTCCCATTCTACCGGGTCGGTGTTTTCAGGGAGTGATCCTTTCCTCCTCCTTCTTGTCCCAGTTGCGAGACGACCTCAAAGTAAAGAAACCAGAAGAATGGATTGGTGATCTGTCGGGAATCACTCCATAAAGACGACAACTACTTTCTACCGTTGCCGCACCATCAACAAAAAGCGCTGTACATGTGCCATGACCATGTGCTGTCCTTGCACCCTGGGTATCACAAGACCCTTGATCTCTTACGTAGACACTTCTGGTGGCCAGCCATGCAGGATGATGTTCGCAACTATATAGCCCACTGCTCAACCTGCGCGCAAGAAAAAAACCAACCCCGACCCACTGTGGGTTTGCTACACCCTATCCCTGTACCCCCATACCCGTGGCACACGGTGTCCATGGATTTCATCGTGGAATTGCCCCGAACCAGGACCGGATATACCACCATACTCACCATTGTGGACCACCTAACCAAAATGGCGCATTTCGTACCATTGCAGAAAGTGCCTTCTGCTGCGGAACTAGCCATAGTCTTCATGACCAACATAGTCCGTCTGCATGGAATCCCTTCCGTACTGATCACCGACAGAGGCTCTCAGTTCGTATCCCGTTTCTGGGGAGCGGTATGCGACACCATAGGGACGGAAGTACGTCTTTCCTCCGCCTACCACCCCCAAACTGACGGCCAGGCAGAGAGAACCAACCAAACCATGGAGCAATACCTTTGTTGCTTACTCATAGCGGTCGAAAAGGAATGGTCAGAGGTCCTGTGGATGGCGGAGTATGCCTATAATAACAACAAACACGCTTCCATAGGAATGTCGCCCTTTTAATGTCTTCAGGGTCGACATCCACGCACCACGCCCTGGGAAGAACCACAAACCAGTCCTCTACCCACCATCCAAGCTTATCACACACTGCTATGTGACCTGGTGCAACAGGCGCGATTCGAGCTGGCCAAAGCCAAAGAAACCTACAAACACCATGCAGACACACACAGACAGGCTGAACCGGAGTACAAAACGGGAGATAGGGTTTGGGTCTCCATTAAGAACCTCACTATGCACAGCCCCAAGAAATTGCTACCACGTTTCATAGGTCCCTACCGCATAGCCAAGGTCATCAACAAGGTGGCCATGAAACTTACCTTGCCCCCTCACATGAGAATGCACCCTGTCTTCCACGTGTCTCTGCTGAAGCAGGCTCATTCCGATGGCCTGGCCTCCGTGCCTCCGCCACCTGTACTCACTGATGACCACGAGGAATACGAGGTGCGTGCTGTGCTGGATTCCCGTAGGACCAGGGGGAAGCTCTATTACCTTATCGACTGGAAAGGGTATGGTCCTGAAGAGAGGTCCTGGGAGCCCCTATCCCATGTCCGTCACGCCCCTCAGCTGGTACGTGCTTTCCACGCTCGCCACCCCCTGAAACCGCATCCTGCCACCCCCGTGTAGGGGAGGGGGGTCTGTCTTTGTGGGGGTGCTGTCATGTTCGTACGTACGGGGGAGTGTGTGCTATCGGTTGCCTGTCTAGTCTATTGTGCTTTCTCCCATACGTGCAGTACCGCGGGTCACCACCTGATCACTTCTGGGTGACACCACGTAAAACCCCACTATGCACGGCGCCTGGTGCTTCTGATTAAAGACGCTACGTGCTTGGAGTCGGAACCCGTTTCCCTGTCGGTACTCTGGGCACGAACCCTTCCTTGCCTCGCTCTCTACGGAGGCTTCTTCACTGCTTGCCCCCTGCATGCTTACGAACGCGTCGCAGCACCTCACGCAGTCTCCAGATCCTGTCAGCGCAGGATCGCTGCTACTCCTATAAGTGAGACGGGAGTTCTCGCCCTTGCCAGCATCCCGGTGAGCGCAGGAGCGCGTCACCGCCTTTGCCAGCATCCCGGTGAGTGCTGGAGCGCGTCACCGCCCTTGCCAGCATCCCGGTGAGCGATGGAGCGCGTCACCGCCCTTGCCCCTTGCCAGCATCCCGGTGAGCGCAGGAGCGCGTCACCGCCCTTGCCAGCATCCCGGTGAGCGCTGGAGCGCGTCACCGCCCTTGCCCCTTGCCAGCATCCCGGTGAGCGCAGGAGCGTGTCACCGCCCTTGCCAGCACCCCGGTGAGCGCAGGAGCGCGTCACCGCCCTTGCCAGCATCCCGGTGAGCGCAGGAGCGCGTCACCACCCTTGCCCCTTGCCAGCATCCCGGTGAGCGCAGGAGTGCGTCACCGCCCTTTACCAGCGTCCTGGTGAGCGCAGGAGCGCGTCACCGCCCTTGCCCCTTGCCAGCATCCCGGTGAGCGCAGGAGCATGTCACTGTCCTTGCCAGCATCCCGGTGAGCGCTGGAGCGCGTCACCACTCCCTTCCTTTCTTCCTCCACACGACGCAGGAGCACCTTGCCGCTATTACCATATAGCAGCAGCGCAGGAGTGTTTCCTATCGTGACTGCTGTTCCTGGGAATCCTCTACCCCCCTGTTTCCGTGGTGCTCAGCGCATGTGCGCCTTCTGTCCATTTCAAGACCCTGGGTTGCTGATGCACCTACCGGAGATTCGTTGCTAAAGACGCTTGATTTCAGGTGACTATTGTAACTCTCCCTACCATTCCCCAGTCTAGTGTGTGTGTGTGTGTGTATGCTGGTTGACGCAGTAGTGACTGCTTGTTGGTTGTCATTCCAGGCTGACGGTCCAGAAAAGGCAACGATCCCATCGGGTAACAGTCTTCACCTCAGCACACCATACGGTACACCACCCCTTGAGGATTCCTTCCCCCAGTCTTCACCAATCCCCGGTCTGGTACTTTTAAGGTAGGACAGGGAAACAGGTGGGAGATGGTGGAGGTTGTTCCTATCATCCCCGCGAGACTACTCTACAGGCAGAAGGTAAGGCTTGTGGGGTCCCTGACACTCTTAAATCCAGACTGTCCATATGTTTAACAAACGACTGTACTAAGATGCGCAGTGAGTTTGGGGTGTGGCCTATAAGCACCGCATCGTCTGCATAAAGTAGCACCGGCAAAGGTTTGCCGTTGATCATAGGGACGTCTTGGGTTGCAGTTATCAATGATTTGTTCAGGCCATTAATGTAAATAATAAAAGAAGGGGGCCAGAACGCATCCCTGCCTGACCCCCCTTCCTACCTTGATGGGCCCTGAGACCTCACCACCTCTGCCAATTCTCACTTGTGCTGAAGGTCCTTATGGAGATAAGCCAGGAAATGAACCAGAGGAGCGTCTAAACCATGGCCCAACAGGATAGCCCACAGCTTTGACCTGTTGACAAAATCAAAAGCCGAGGACAAATCCATGAAGGCCAGGTAGACAGGGGTTTTACGGGCGATGGTATATTTCCCAATTACAAGGCTAAGATTGAGACATTGCTCGATGGTACCAACCTTCCTACGAAAGCCTAACTGGCAGCGCTCTAAAATGCCATGTTCCTCTGACCATTCCAGGATCTTATTATATAGGACTCTGCCCAGTATTTTGAGAGTGTTATCAATCAACGATATTGGTCTATAATTAATGGGTTGTGACCGGTCCCCTTTTTAAATATTGGGACTATGATACTTTTTGCCCAGGTGTCAGGGAGCGGACCCGACATACAGTGATTGAAAACATTCAGGAGAAGGGGGCCCAGAAGTCCGGGATCCATTTAATGAGATCGATCGGTAGCCCATCCGGGCCAGGGCTTTATTCCCGATAGACTGATGGATGGCCTCTTCTATTTCAGGGAGTGTAATTTGAAGATTATTAGGGAGACTATACTCCAGCTGTTCAATCTCTCCCTGCGGGGTAGCATAAATATTTGAGAAATGATCTTCCCAGGACTGACTCGAGATTGTACAGCTAATTGGTGTTAATAGCTGTCCCGTGGATCTAAGATCCCTTACAGCAGTCCAGAATAGGTTGCCCCTTTTTCCGTGGCAGCCTGCGATAGGGCTTCCCAGCGATCCCTTAAGAGTGCCTCTTTCCGGTTAGTAATAGCTAGTTTGTACATCTGTCTGGCCAGTTTTACGTCATAGGAGCACCTGGGGTCAGCTGACAAAACCATACGCAGGTTCCTGTTGGCAGCAGAACATGCAGAATCAAACCATCTAGGGCCCGGTTTCCTCAAGGAGACGGGCTTTGACAGGAGGGTTTTAACTGCCTGACAGAATTTAGAAAAGCCACCAACTACCTCTTGATGAGGGGCTTCAGATGACAAGCAGGAGGTGATATGGGGTAAGTTATCCTTCACTAATAATTTAAACAGATCCCCATTATCAATGCCCCTCCAAGACAGTGTTAGATTGTCAGTAGATGGGGTTAGATCTTTAGCCCCACATTCAATTGGGAACACGTGTCGGGGTGCTAATCTGAAAGTGGTTCTAATGGGGTTGTGATCCCCCTGAGTGGTGGCAACAACCTCTGCAGTGAATAAGTAATCCGTGAGTAAAGAAGAGATGAAAACAAAATCTATTACGGACGAATATCCCCTACCTCTAAAGGTCGGGAGGTGGTTGTTAGTCGCGTGAGGTGTGCCCAACTGCTCCATAACATTAACTAAGTTAAGCGAGCTCAGTAGAGCTGCCAATTCTGCTCCCCTGCGAAACGAGGGGCCCATAGTATGTGGTTCCGTGACACAATGCCTGTCATAAAACTTTGCATTAAAGTCCCTGCCTAAAATAATCCCAATAGTGTTCCATGTTTTTATGTACACTTTTATGATCTATGTTTCTAAATCAGATCAAATAAAGTTTAATGAATTCTATTGCAGGACGGAGGCGAGGATTATGCATATCTTTCCTCACTTTATTTGCATAGCAGTTCAAAGAAAACGTAACACAACAATCATTAAACAAAAGACTACACAACCCATGAACTATTAGGGGGGTAGTCTCAAAGGCAACTATAGTCCAATCATATCACAGTCCATCGTATATAATATCGTGACGTCCCTTCCGCTTCCTCTTTCTTCACTGCTTGTCAGTTAAGTGCATTCCTTACATTCTTGGCTTAATCTGACGTTGTTGCTGTTTGTATAGCGGTTTCTTGTGCACGTTATTAGCATTATTGCCTTGGTATTGTTTCATATTCCCTGCGCAGCAGGCTCTTGCCCGAGCGCGTTCTCCCCCTCGCAGTTTCTCCCGCTGTGTGCTCTGCGCGCGGTGAGATCCTGTCAGGCGCGTCTGGTCCGAGTGAGGCTGCTCCGTCGAGCGCTCCCGCTGGTCTTTACGCGCGTTTGGGAATCCGGTCACTCCTTTAGTGTCCGCTTGATTCCCGACCAACCCTCGCCTAATTTTGACACCGCTACGCGGTGATTTCCCCACACAGCCACGTTAGTGACCAGCGCCACCTGGTGGTGGTAATTGGTATTGCGCCTCAGTCTATTCTTATAACAGCTTCGGGGAAAGCCCAGCTGTTGGAGCACCGTCGAGGGGCTGTCTTAAGGATTTTAAGGGCATTTGTTCTGTGCTCACACCCTCTGCTATCATGTCTTCTCCAGAAGACCATTTTTACTCCTCCTACCAGGAAGTGGAGGAGGAATGGCCCCCAACTTCTCCCTCCAGCAGTGGACCAAGCCCTCTCTCTGGCTATTTCTAGGGCGCTGGCTCCTCTTAGGGATCAGGTTGATAAGCTGGCGAAAAGCATCCCTGGGGTGTTCAGTGACCCAGATCTGGTGGTGGCGGGTCCAAGTAGCTCCCAGATGGGGAATAAAAGGGCCGTTAAGCATAACGCGGGGCACTTGGAAGGATTTGATAAACTTACGGAGACCTTCCTCAAGAGTGCGCGAACGCTAAAACATGCACCCTGCCGGGAGGAGGAGGGGCCCGGAGAAAATTGCGACACTGTCACCACTATTGTAGACCCCGACGGCGGGTTTCCCTTAGAGGGAGAGGGTGTATCAGAGGACGATTTCTCCTCCGATGAGGATAAGGACTTGGGGCGTCCCTGGCATCCAGAGTCCCACTCCTCTCAGTCCCCGGTTGGGGACGGGGTCCACTCGGACATGTTCGAGCCTACCCAAATTTACCATCCTAGGTCGGCAGAGTGGACACCTGACGCCAAAGTGGCAGAGTATGTGGTGGGGAAAATCCATCAACCCCTTGAAAGAGAGGTCAGGAATAGGATGAGGGGAGAATGCCCCAGGCCCTCACTGAAGGGGAAGGTGGCACACACGCCTGAAATTGATGAGAAACTATGTACCTTTTTCTCCAAGTATATGAGGGATCCCAAGAAAGGAATTGGTAGGTCTTGGACGTGGTAGGGCCCTTGACCCAAATTATTCAATTGACGGAGCGTTCCAAAGAGTCAGGATCCCCTTTGTCCATGGATATTGTGGCTGGTTGGGCGCAGAACCCTAAACCCTAAAACACTACCCCCTCCACTACCCAAACACCACTGCACTACCCTAAACCCTAAAACACTACCCCCAGCACGACACCCTACACTACCCAAACATAACTGCACTACCCTAAACCCTAAAACACTACCACCAGCACGACTCCCTACACTACCCAAACACCACTGCACTACCCTAAACCCTAAAACACTACCCCCAGCACGACACCCTACACTACCCAAACATAACTGCACTACCCTAAACCCTAAAACACTACCCCCAGCACGACTCCCTACACTACCCAAACACCACTGCACTACCCTAAACCCTAAAACACTAACCCCAGCATGACCCCCTACACTACCCAAACACCACTGCACTACCCTATACCCTAAAACACAACCCCCTACACTACACAAACACGGCTGCACTACCCTAAACCCTAAAACACTACCCACAGCATGACCCCCTTCACAAAATTTGTTGTAAAGGCATGCGTGGTAAATGACTATGCGTTCTAAAAAAATGCGTAGTAATGACTTTCGTGATGTACAACGCATGCGTGGTAATGCATGCGTTGTAATGGTATCGCAAAGTAAAAAGTCGTTGTAACGTCTGTTTACCGATCGAAGCTGGCCCCCTGTTCTTCAGTGAGATGTTTATTTGATTAATTAGGAGGAAGGAATGTGGTTTTTTTACCGAAAAGTGCATTCCCGGCTGTTGTATTGTGAAAGTGTCCACGTGGCCTGGTTTCACTTCCGGTGAGAGAGTGGAAGAGTCTGTTTGGATCTAAAGGAGTTCTGTTGTTGTACGGGGCCGGCGTGACATGTCATCAGAAAACATAGCTAATGGAAAGCGTCCTCCGTGAAGTGTGGAGCAGTGCCATGAGAGGTCAACGAGTGTGCGTCCCACCGCAGTATGACCGTACCGCGTGACCCATGTGCCACCTCCAGGGTACGGGAGGCAGAAGCGGCATCACAGGTCCTCTTGAAGACCGTTGTAGCACTAATTCTACATTTTGGTACTAGGGCATTTTAACTTCATTGTTCCTGCCAGATACAAAGAGAAGATCCTGTGTTATTCAGTGCCCTCGTTACCTCTTTTGTGGGTTGTGGTGCTTGTCACTTCGCTGCCCCGCCGGTGCACACGACTGGGTACCCCACCTCGTGTGCCATCTGCAGGGCCTCTGCCCTCGGATCACTGGTTTCGGTTTCTGGAGTGGCAACATAAACAGTTGCTCCCAAAGGACTAGCCTGAACACTTAGGTGAATATCCCCTGCACCAGCATTCCACGGAAATTCTTTCCTAGCTCTCCCACGTCAACGAGCACGGCTCCGCTCGCGACACCGTATGACGTCATCGGAGCCATAAGAGGACCTCGTCGGCGTGCTGACGTCAGTTCCACCCATTTTTTCCGTGCCACCGAGGCAAACAGGGGACCGAGACATTTTCACATGTATACATAGTATAATAAATATATATATATTCACTGAAAAAACCATAGGTTTCAGGCACGTTATAGTTAGAAATTAGCATTTAAAAAACCTTAGAAATTCACGGAAAAAACCATAGGTTTCAGGCACGTTATAGTCAGAAATTAGCATTTAAAAAACCTTAGAAATTCACTGAAAAAACCATAGATTTCAGAGGCGTTATAGTTAGTTGGACATTTCACTCGTACAAAACCATAGAAATTCCCCCGTTATAGTTAGTTCAGCTAACTATAACTCGCGCGCCCGCAATGCACTGCTGATGACGTCACAAATTACATCACTCATGACATGGTCAGTGACATCACTCATGACATCACTGATGACATCTCAAATGACATCACTGATGACATCATCCTTGTGATAGAGTGGCAGACCTCCTCTCACCCTAATATAACCTTTGATACACACACTCAAAAATACAAACTAACATTATCTAACCCTTTTCATGTGTAGTTTGCATAATAAAAAATGCATACAATCTTTTTAGTACTGATATAATACGTTTATCTAATTTCTGCCACAATTATGGCACTTGCCTTGGGAATATTGGACTACATTAATGCATTGTTAGTGAAATGTATATGAAATTAATTGTTATGCACTTTAGCATGCAGCTTGGTGGAATATAAACATTGAACCTTGAGTGCACATGTTTAAAGATGGCAACCGACATGGGGCATTATTCTCTCTTTGCCAAACCCTCCATAGGGCTTGGAGGAACTATATGCAGCGGTGTGTGGGGGTGTCAGTTTAAGGATCTATACGGCTGTGATTTTGCATTAAGTGCCGCTCCATGTAGACTTTATCTAATGTGTAACTGTGCTTCTTTTGCTTTTATGATATGCCATGCAAGTCTGCTATACGATGAAGATATTGTTTCATGTGATGTTTGATAAAACATAATAAATAAAGTTAAAAAAAAAAAAAAAAAAAAGATGGCAATCGAAATATGAGACATCCAAAGTCACATTTTTTGTTTCCTTATACTATGTGTCCTTTTCACTATTTATAAAATGAAATTACAAAATGACGCTCATAGTCGTGAAAAAGGCTGCGTTGTATATATTAATTACAGAGTGCCGGTAGCCACTCTGTAGTTATGGTTGGGATTAGGATTCTGAGAGATAGGAATTCCTCAGATTTTTGATTGGTAATAACTTTGCCACCGTTTGAGGAATCTGCACAAAAATTTGCCGACCAAGTCCCTTTTTTACATGCAAAGTTTTGTGGCGATTAGTTAAGGAAGTGTAAATAAAAAGGGGAGTCCCAAACACGTTTTTCTACCAATTGATTTTCCCTAGACTTTTTAAACAGACGTAGCGACAAAATGGCTGAACAGATTTACATGAAATTTGGCAGGAATATAGATTATGGTATCGAAAGGGTTCTTTCTGTTATTTGATCTGAATGTGTTCAATTGTTTTTAAGTAATAAGGGACAAAAATGTAGTGATATAGTGGGCCGCTGTATACCGCAGTACCTTGTAGCATACCGTGGTACATGGCAATGACGAAAGTATTTTTGTTTAATTAAGGCCCTTGCAAAATAAAAAGACAGCCATATTGTTTAGACCACACTTTGTCTTTGTTCTGGGTTTTAACATGAAATATAGCTTATTATTGTTTTCTTAATGTATTCCTATACTTTCAGAAAACAATAATAAGAGAGCTAATTTCTTCCTAGTAATGAGGCAGTTTAGCAAACTCTGTAGAGTTAGGGAAAAGTAGTTTTATTGACATATATATTTATTTAAAAAGTATCTAGAAAGTACTGTGGTACTTCTTTAAATACAAAAACCCTTATATATATTATAAAATTATACATAATATAGGGTGGCTCTCAAAAGAGTCTTTGTTTTTTGTTTTTTTTTAGTAAACATTTTTATATTTGTTTGTCAATCCAAGTTTTTAGGTTTGAAATTAAAATAGGGTTTTCATAGTTTAAAAAAATGTACACCATCAGTATGATACAGTGCTGCATTGCTGTATTTTATATATAATTAAAATCTGGAAGACATTTTATGATCACAAAGGAATGCTGACAGTGCCTTGCTCACATGTCTTTTAGTCTTTTGTAATTTAGCAGCATTTTCTGTAGACCATTTCCACGTTTAGGAAACAAACATTAAGATGGAAAATGTCTCCTTTATCTCAATTTCCAAGCTAATTCCTCTTAAGTGTCCTATTTCATGGCCACCATAGTGGACAACCATAAAGTAGGGATGGTCACATGTACTAACAGAGGAAAGTAGAGTCAGTAACTAATTCCATTTCAAACCTCTTTCATCAATCCATGTTAGTTCAACTCCTTTCAAACCTAAATCATTTTAACACCTACTTTTTTAGCATGCTGTCTGTCCCTAAACATGAAACTGTGCTCAACAAACCAAGCTCTAACAATCTTGCACATACACTGTCATACAAGAATAAGGAACACAGAGGCATACAAACAAATAAAAAAAGAGTTAGATGATTGGCCATTAGGAAACTACATAATACGAACAATTTATTTTTGAAAGGAGGACAATTATTGGCTTAAATACAATTTGGGCGACTAATGCAGTCCAATAGTTTCACAATAGGACCACCAAAACTCAAAGTGAGGAAAGAACATAAAGTAGTGTGCAGCAATGACTTTTAAAAGGTATTAGAAAGTTTAACAAGTATTAGAAAGCACATTTCTGATCACATGACAATAAAAATTAGATAAGATAAGTAATTAGATAAGAAATAAAATTAAGAATGAAAGCATTATGTGATTGGTTATGTGGCCTAACAGCTAGGGCGGTCGACCTCAAATCTGGGGAACCGGGTTCGAGTCTCAGCAACGACGCTCAACATCCTATGATTCTGGGCAAATCACATATGTATCAACACATTTCCCCATAGACACAGAATGGGCAAAACCCTTTGATACATCTGGCTCTTAATCTCCCCATGCAAAAATGAATGTGTCCTTGTGTAATGCAACTGGTGCTCGTGTAAAGCGCTCTGATACCTGATACCTTCGGGTCAAGTTTGCGCTATATAAAACTCTGAAGAAAAAAAAACACAAAGTGGGCTATAAGCACAGCCCAATTCTACTAGATACCACCAACAACCATAGAGACTCAGATGACTGTTGGAAAGCAACACAGCTCTATTTATTCTTCAAAGACATTTTCCAAATCAGTTTAGCCCACATTGAACATAAAACATAAAAAACAATACCATACCTAGAGAAGCAAAATTGAAATTGTACTACAGAGAGAGGAGAAAAAAAATAAACAGAGAGAAGGAGGATGCCCAAAGACAAACAAAAGTACTGGTAAGGCTACAATAAATATTTTAATTTATTCTATACACCCTAACTTTAGGAGTAAAACGGTTAATAACAAGCAATTGACTAAGAGAGCAGAATTAACAGTTAGCAATTGCAAGAAACAAAATGCTGCCTATTCCAGAAAATATACACTTTCACAAGAAGAGACAACAATAGGAGTATAATACAAACCTGTATGAAACATGTGTCTTGACAAATCTGCTTCAAACACTTCCTTTCATAAGGAAAAACAGAGAAACTCATACAGAAACACTGTTTTCAACATATTGTTGAGAAAGCATTTCATGTGAAAAGAAAACTCTTTATTTGCATAAAAAATCACATCTAAACCCTTGACCATTTCATTACAACCTATGAATAACATAAACTACAGAAGAAACTGCTAACAAGACTAAATTTCTGTAACATTTTCCAAGAAACTTGGACACATATGTCAAGCACTGAACCATACTTTTATGAAGACAGGTACCATTAACACAGTAATTGTGTACTTTCAGTCACACATGAAGGCCAGTGTGTCTTACATGGAAATGTAGTAGGATAAGAAAGAAATGTGGTGAGTTTTGAAAATAACTTTTTTTTCTTCTTTTTGTTTTTTAAGATTTTATTCTGGAAGTATTTTTTTTCAAAGGTTAACATGACCAACCAACAAAAAAGTCTTAAAAGAAAACAGGACAACAAAGTAAAAAGGCTGTTGAGGAGTACGCTGGTGAGCATTGACAAGCTCACGATGTATAGTCATATCTCACTCTCCCGCAACAATGCCAGTATGGCAGAGGATTCAGTATGTTGCAGTACTGCCATTCTGCTCTATAATTTCTCTAGTTACCTCAACAGATGTACTGTCACCACAGTACCAAGAGCAGGTACTGATGCAGGGACAGATGCCCCGGGTGGTGGAGGAGGTGCTAATGGAGCAGAAGAAGAGTGTGCTACTGGAGAGACAGACGCAGTTATGATGGAGGTGCTGATTACGCAGAAGAAGGTGAAGGTGTTGCAGTAGCCGAAGAAGTGGCCACTGCCAATTTTCCTGCTTTGGCCTCTTCTATCTCCTTCTAATGACTTCTTTCTGCACATGCCAACCTGGTGTAATCAGTGGCGAAGCGAAACTTGAGGGGGTCCACCTTCAAAGTAAAGTACATGGAGGGGGCCCCCCACCCTCTGGTCACAGTCAGGAACTCTCAGGCCAGAGGCCAGCTGCGCGTGCACAGTGCCGTAGGGGGATGGAGCCCTCGGGCCCCCTACACCACAGGGGTTGGGGGGCTAATGTTATGCCATTGGGTGGAATGAAATGCCTACTGGTGTTTTCTTATTCCTGTGGTACCAAATGAGTACTGTTTCACATTCCCACAGGAAATTGCTTTTTTGCATAGATTGAGGTTACCAGTTTTGAGTTCACCTTTTTCCCTCTAGGTGGCAATGAGAAAAAAATCCCACACTATCGATACCTTTAGTTTCTTCATCAGCGCCACCTCTGGTTCCTCCTGTTGCAACACCACAGGATCATCTTTTTAGCCATTGCAGGTCTTCAAAATTTGCAAGGTGATATTTGAAGAAAAGATATTCACTCTTCAAAATAGCACAAACTTTGAAGAAATCGAATTGAATGGTGCTAAGGCATATACACTTACCGGAGTAGTATCTCTATACTATTGCAGTACCCGCATAGTTCACAAACACAACCTACAGTAACAATACTAACACACATACAATTAAAATACATAACTAGCCATGAAACCCTGATTCCATATTTGAAATAAAAAATAAATCTTTGTTCTAAATATGAATTTAAAATTTTACGGGGGTAACGCAATACTTTCCAGTAAACGCTAATGAACGTAAAATGGTGCCACCGACAACACTGACGATCATAATGAACTTTGAACTTTTGCGAAAGTATCGTGGTACCCCAAAAAAATTTAGAGCAATTAATAGCATAATAAACAACTTTTTATGACTTCAAACATATTTCTGTTTAAAAAAAACAGAAAAAAATCTATGAAAAAAACAAAGGTTGAGGATAAGTTATAGTTAGGAAAACCTAATTAATTATTAGGATAAAAAAACAACTTCAACTACAAAACCTTAGAAATTCTAAAGTTATAGTTATAACTTAAATTCTAAAGTTATAGTTATAACTGAAAGTTAAAATGTACATCCTGCCCAAAAGTTACTATAATTCACGCATCTCCACACACAGTGTTGTGAACTCGCTAGCAACACTACATTACCTATACTCACCCCTCTACCATGCACAGTGTTAAATGATGTAATTTGAGATGTCTTGAGTCTTGTTATGAATGCTATCATTTAACATACTATGGGCCAGATGTACAACTGTTTTTTGCGGCCACAAATGGGAAATCGACCCGTTTGCGACCACAAAATTGGTCTGCCCCATGTATAAACCCTGTTTTGCAAGTCGGTAACCTATTACCGACTCGCAAAATAGGGTTTGCGACTCACTAATGGGAAGGGGCGTGCCAGGACGTCCCTTCCTAATAGCGACTCGCACTTCAATGTACAATTGTTTTGCGCAATTGCGGTTGCAAAACACTCGCAGTTTACCACCTACTTCAAGTAGGTGGTAAGCCACTCGCAAACGGGAAGGGGTCCCCAGGGTACCCCTTCCCCTTTGTGACTGGCAGCAAAAATATTTTTTAAGAGCAGGCAGTGGTCCAACGGACCATTGCCAACTCTTAAAAAATGAAACAGAAATGTTTCATTTTTCTTTTTTAAATGCATCCCGTTTTCCTTTAAGGAAACCGGCTGCATTTAAAAAAAAAAACTGCTTTATTTAAAAAGCAGGCCACCATCCCTGGGAGTGCTAGCCATTCCTAATGGGGTCGTAATTTGCACCTGCTTCAGGAATATTAATGAGGCATGCAATTTGCGACCCCATAAGGAATAGCAAACAGTGTCTGAGACACTGTTGTAAATTACATTTTGCGAGTCGCAAAACGACGCAATTTGCGACTCGCAAATTGTAAGGGTCGTACATCTGACCCTATAAGTGATGTAATATGAAGGAGTATAATCAGTGCATGGCTATGGCACAAGTTATAGTTCATTTAGTAGTTAGTAGTAATAGTTTTAGGTAGTTGTTTTTCTACTTTGGAAGACAGAAGGATTTTAAAAAATATGGATGATAACAGATCTGATTTGTCTATTGCTGATGCACATGATATACACACATTGTTGTCAATAAATGATGAGTATGAATTGTGAGTCAAAGAAATTAGTGATATATTAGACATAGGAATGGACCTCAGTGGGGACAGTGGACTGAGCTTGCCATCTACATTTATTCCACAGGATGGACAGTTTAGGGGATTTATTTGTTTACTAAGAATATTATAGATGAACTACATACTCCTCAGGATAAACATTTAAGAGACAAAAACAGGAGCGTATGTAAGACCAGCGGTAATCTGACCCCCCATAAACGTAGAGTCCTAAGAGATTTAGGTACTGCTGCTTCAATTATGATACGTGAGGCAGACAAGGGGGAAAATATAGTGATTATGACGAGAATTGATTATGAAAATGAGACAAAAGGCAATTGTGGGACACCAATTGCTGTTTGAAAGGAACAGGCAACCCTATGGGTCAAGTCAAAATGGTGGTTTTTGAGAAATTGAGCGTTTGGAAGGAAATGAGTTTGATTAATGATTCTGAATATAGATATTTAAGGGTTGACAATACTCACATCCCTTTGATTTATATTCTTCCTAAAGTTCATAAGCCCGGTATATTCCCTCTTAGAAAACCGATTAATTCCGGTCTGGGGGGCATACCAGAATATGTGGATCAATATTTGAAACCACCGGTTACGAATCTGTCTTCGTATATAAGAGATATGGTGAACGTGTTGAATAAATTAGAATATGTTGTATGGGATGAATCATTAAGCTTTGTATCTTTGATGTTGTGGGGTTGTACACCTGTATCCAGAAGGAATTTGGATTAAAGGCTATGCAGCATTGCTTGTCATCTAGAAGTGTGAATTTTTATGATCACTTGAGAATGTTGATTGCAATGACGGAACTGATTTTGACAAACAATATTTCCTCTTTGAGGATGAATGATAGCAGAAAATTCAGGGTACTGCAATGGGGTCCAAGTTTGCACCTTTTTATGGCAACCTCTTTTTTCTGGGGCATTTTATAGAGGACATTCTCATAATCTGGACAGGCTCGAAGACACAATTGGAGGATTATGTTCAGTACCTTCAGCAGAATATGTACAGTTTAAGATCTGTAGGAAGCTGTATAGAAAAGCTATGACTACTAATAACATACTGAGGGCAGACAGTTCACATCCTAGATCAGTTGTTAGAGGAATACCATACGGGGAGATGGTGAGAATCCAATGCAACAGTAGTGAAGATGACCAGTTTATTAAGGGTATCTGTAATCTGAAGAAGAGACTAAGCACCCAAGGTTATAATAACATAGTCTGAGCATAGAGTAGGATAAAAAAAATTGACAGGAGTACTACTTTGAAGAAATTATTCAAAGTGACCCAGATTAGAAAGTTGGCATTTGTGACAACTTATAACCTAGAAGTTGACGCAATCTTCAAGTTATTATTGAAACATTGGTCTTTTCTGTCTACGGTACCTAGCTTGGAAGGGGCAATAGCTGATAAACCTTTGGTTACCTATAAAAGAGGTCAGACGAATAGGAACAATATTACCAGGAACTATTTACAACCAAGCATGGAAAGGAGAGGTTGGTTACCTGCCCACCGAAGGGTTTTTATATATGTACTGAATGTAACATGTGTATGCATGGTATCAATAAGATATAGGAGCTCAGATATAGTGCAAATACATTGTATTATATTAATCAATTTATAAGCTGTAACAGCACTTTTGTAGTTTTTGTTATTGTATGCAGTTGTTCAAAGATCTATGTGGGCAATACAGTAAATGCCCTTAAGGTAAGGATTTAGGAACACTGTAGATCGATGAAAAAATAGGGACTTACGTTATCCACATTTTCAACACATTAATGACTGTCATCCACTTGAGGGTGGGTTTACATTTCATGATCTGCAAATATTAAATCCTAACTTGAGAGGGAGTGATCAAGAATTAGCCTTACGTCAAAGTGAAGCAAGGTGGATTTGAAGGTTGAGAGCGGTTGAAAGGGGTTTGAATTCAGAAAATAAATGACATTATTTCCTGTAAGAAGGGAAAAGTAGCCCCTAACTGATTGTTATGAGTGACACGCTATTTGCAGAGAGAGTTAGACATAGATTGGAGCTAGGATGGGTCGTCCGATAAGAAAGAATGAGGTGGGACCATTACGAAAGGCACGGATCAAGAAATGACCATTTGGTTTATCTATTTGCAGAAAAAAAAATTGTTGGATAGGGTGTAGAGTTTTAAAAAGACCCATATATAGGGGCTTATAAGTTTTGAGTTTTTTCTTTATATCTATAATGTTATGTTATTTATGAGATTTTTACCTATTCCAATCTGGCATAAGATATGGGTAAGGATGAGGTGGGATAATGGTATGGATTAAAAAAACTATCCGTCAGGCTACTCCTCACAAGATAGAATTCATTTCAGGAAGAGTGTGACTCTTGAGAGAGACCTATAAGGAGAGGCTTAGTGGCTCTCAAGAGTTTTGTATAAGGTCATATTAGTACGTTATTTGCAAAATGTGTCCATTCCAATATGGCAAAATGACATGTGAATATAGGAAGTTATCAAGGCATGATGGGTCGTCCAATCATGGAGGAGGTGGGCCCTTATAAATGGCACAGACCTTGAATATGCTGTTTGGCTATTGGTCATCTGGCAAGTGCCAGTGGCGGTCGGCATGGCTCGCGGGTGGTGGGGCGGGTGGGTGGCGGATTCGGGGCCCGCTGGGGGGTCGAGCGGGAGGGGGTGCACCATATAAAAAATATAAAAAAATAAACTTACCTAGCCGATCTGTCCCGCGTCTCTGCTCCTGCTCTCCTCGTTGAACTCGAGGAACAGGAAGCACAGCCAGGCCCCTCTGACCAATCACAACGCTGCAATACAGCGTTGTGATTGGTAAGCACCCAGGCTCCCCTAACCAATCACAATGCTGACTGGTTGGACACTCAGCCAGGGAATGGGGGCCTGGGTATGTTCCCCAAGCAGGCTGAAATGCAGCCTGCATGGAGAACAGGGAAAGTGCGCATGACAGTTTTGGGTGGCCCAAGAGGGCCGGCCAAACAGTCATGTGCACTTAGGAGTGGGCACACCACTCCTCCCCTGCTCCAAGAGCAGCCCCGCCCCCAAAGCAGCACAAGCATAACATGATAATAACTCAAAGTTATTATCATTTTATGTTTCTACATCGCACTGCTTAAAAGCAGTGGGGTGACGCTCCTCCACCTTAGGGGAGGAGCTGTCACTGGAGAGTGCATCTGGAAATCTATGGAGACATTGGCACACAGTATGCTTGTAACAGCAAGAAATTTGGTCTGGCTGGATTCCCTACATGTTTGTATTCCTCAAATTGTGTAATTTTGGAGAATTATATGTTACAATTTTTAAGGACACAAAACTCAGAATAAATTGAAGGGGATTATTGGTTAAACATTGATTCTGGTACTGGATATATTGGTATGTTTACAGCATAGGTCATGTGAGCTTTCTGCTTGTGATCACGCCATGAATAAGTTGGATTGCTTGAGTTTACATTCTTTGTGGATGGCTATTTATACACCTTGTTATTTGAGCTAGTACAGTGTGCTGTTTGCTGTATATACCTTCATGATGCAGATAGGTGTGCCAAGTGGGGGTATTTTCTTATAATTGTTACAGGTTTATACAGTGCGATGATTATACTTTTCTTTGACTTCTGGTTTAGTTTGGACAAAGGAGCAGTGATAGATTATATGCACTTTTGCTTATAAAGGATAAGTATATAGTCCTTATAGTAATATATCAACTGAGAGCTAGAAGTATGGCACAGCTATATATTTAAACAGTTCAGGATAGTGCTTTTGCTGATAAATATAGAGAATATATTGATGCTTTGGTGAATTGTTTGAGATGAATCTCATTTGGTGATGTTGAGAAGTTGGTCAATAAAGTTAGTTTTGATTTTGGAAATGTTTGTGAGTGGGATTATTTTTCCTTTTTCCAGAAATTAACGTTTAAATTGGATTATAAGAACAATGTCTCGACATAACAAGCACTGTTCGAGAAGTGGCTGCAAATTCATGTAAGTAAAATAATATAACAATGCTTATAATGTTCTTTTGATTTGGTATTTGAGATTGATAAATTTGTATATTTAGAAAAGGAATGTGAATGATGATATATAAACATGTAATAAATATGTGGGCACTTTGTGTAATATGCATTGGACCTGAAGGGTTCTTTGTGTACAAATCTTATCATTTCATAGGTGATGTTTTGGAATATATTTCACCACTTCAGCCCTCAAGAAATTTGGATCACTCGTCTTTTGTATGTAGATAAGGGCGTCTTTCTTACTGGATTGTTTTTTCAAAGTCAAAACAAGCTTTATTCGGTATAAAATAATATATCCATAAAAGCATTCTAAAACAATTCATCCTAAAAAAACAGCAATATTCTAATTAATTTTCCAATATGGATCCTCCTTTGAACATTTCCTCCCTAATAAATTTGATTAAAACACATTTTCCACATTAATATAAATACACCATATCAATCATTATTTACATATCGCCATATAAAACGTTAAAAAGATAAAAATACATTAAAAAATTATTCTTAAAAAAGATATACAGTCTATTCTATTTCATAATTCAAAGATTCCAGATGTGAAAGTTCCTTCCTTCGCTTAATGGCCAATTGAGTAAAAACAATAACCGCATTACATATTGACACGTTTTCCAAAAGGCAAATTTGATTAAAAGCGGTTTTATAGGAGTACAATCTATTAACAATAAAAAGTGGGCGTAATATTGATTTCCTAAAATCCCTATCAAAGTTGTTTTTTCATAAAAAGGTTTTATTGTAAAAAAAATTCTATATGTTTTTATAACCCTGATGAAGTCCCGCGTTGGGTACGAAACACATTGGGTGGGTTAACATCTCTTTTAATCACAAGTTGAGAGATGACGGAAAAATAAAGGATTTAAGATACATCTATCTTTGACGGTCTCTTTTGAGAGTTTGATAGACTGAATATTGACATCATTTGTATAGCTGACAGTGATGTATTGAGGAGGTTTTTGTTGTCAGTTGTACCTCGGGAGTTGGCATCCTTGGGTATAGAAATTACAGATAAACTAGTGTGGTGAAATACGGTAATTACTGCCAATCAGACCTGTTATTTCATTTATTCACCTTCAATATACGTTTCAAATTCACCTTTGAAAATACTATTGTGATTTCCCTGAAGTACAAGAGACATGTGACTGATGAACCCACACCATTTCAGCTGTCTCTTCTCTCTCTCTCTCTCCCATTCCAGTTCCCTTGCAGGATTTACTTCTGCTGTTCGTGCTTGCTTGGGCAGAGCTATGCTCTAGGGAGTGTGGCAGATTCTCTACAGACTCTACAGACTCTGTTGGTAAATACCCACAAACCCTGACATCACCCTCCTTTTGTATGTATGACCTTCACCCTACAATATCACTGTTAGACTCACACTTGTCTACATCAGTCCCCTCAGTACAAGAAGATTTGCTTGGACTACAGGAAATCCAAAATTCAGTACAAGAGGTATTAGAAAAAATAAGGTTAGCTACAGTATATATGCTGACAGGAAAGAAAAAAAAAGCACACGTGTATAGTGGTTTGAAAAGCCTAGATACTTTCTAAGCATTTATATATTATGAAAGTTTCTAAGTTGCAGCACAAGATTATTAGACCATTTACCATTAAAAAGTTCATAGCTGCACAGTTAACATTACCTCAGTCCATGAAAATCCATTCTGTGTTTTATATGTCCTTGTTCAAATTATGTTCTGCAAAGACACGTCTTGGCCCAAATCCTGGACCAATTCAGATGCATACTGAAAAAGAATATAAAGCGCATTAGATTCTAGATGCACAAATTGTTATAAGACAATTGTAATATTTAGTGAATTGAAAAGGGTTTGCCCCTGAGAAGCGATCATGAGGACCGGTCTTCAGTTTTCTCACCCCTCGCCTGCTGCATGAGTTCTGCTCCAGTAAACTGAATAAATCAGAATCTTCACCACTGAGGACGTGGCCCTTGAGTGGGAGCACTGTCATTATCTGTGACTAATGCTTCTTGAAATAGTCTTGTGTGGATTCTCAATACCATGCCTAGAGATGCAGTAGAGGCCAGCATGATGCTTGGAGTGTGGGCGCCTCTTGGAAAGAGAGTTCTTTTTTCTGATGGACGGGCTATATGAGACACCTGAGAGATACCAATGAAGAGTACATGTCCCATTGTCAGGCCTCACCTAAAATCTTACATAGATCCCATGCTCAGACAGGAGAGTACTAAAGTATACAAAAAATGATGGCTGGAATGTCTGAATTCGGCGCACTCGGTTGTCACCAAGCTCCTGAAAAACGTACATAGACTTGCGCAGAGCAGAGTGGATCCAATTATAAAGTGAAAATCCCAGAGTAAATGAGTGATGAGAAATGTGCCATAAGGGGGCAGGAGGCATTGAAATTATTTACGGAAACTAGCTCCGAAAACCAAGTAACAGAGGCGAGTGCTGCGACAGCAGGAAACAGTAATGATCTTTGGAAAAACCTACAGCTGTTCGAGAAGTTGAAAAAAAGAGCAATCTCTCGCTTCAGTATGCTGAAATCGAAAGAGCCATAGTTCTACAAAAGATTAAAGATTTGAACATAATTTTGGAGAAGGATTCAAACCAAGCGAGAATAACTAAATTCAAAAGGGATTTGAAAGAGCGCTTGTTGAAATACGAGCAAAGAATTAAAGAGAGAAAAGCCAACATATTCTTGATTGACCGCTTGGACTACCAAAGAGGCCAGATCTATACTTTCGCAAAGCGTTTTGACACAATAAAGAGACAGAGAATTCAAGACATCAATAAAACGCAGTAAAGCCACTTCTGTAGCGAGGTTAGTTCAGACACAGGGTCTGAAGTTGAACAGGAAATCTCGCCAGAGGTAAAGGAGGAGCAACACGCTTTACAGTCTCAGATGAGCAATGTACTTTACAACAGGATCAAGAACAGACCACAGAACAATAAGAGGGTGAGGGAGACCGCAAGGAGGAGGAAGCAAAGGAGGGGTGGGCAGGGACGAAGAAGGAACACGAGGAGGAACAACAGGGAGAACAACCCGGAATCAGAAGCAATCAACCAAGTAATCAATCAAACAAGAACTATTGTGAACCTAAGCCAGGTACCATTGCCTGAGGAAGATACTTCAACTTTGGAATTAGGCCTTTCATATTGCCATAGGAGTAAATTCAACTACACAAAAAGTAGAATAGATCTATACAAATGTACTCACAAATTGAAGTTGACAAAAATGCATAAACTTAGGGAAATGTCCCAGCAAGTGATTCCGTAAGTGATCCCTAATAATGAACCAAGGAGAGCTAGTATGTGTTCTAAGTTATTAGTATCAGATATGGATATACTGGAAGACCTCGTGGCTTTGCAAGAGAAATGTGAACGAAATCAGAGCCAACAGTTATCTTCAGGCAATTTGATTCAACAACTGGCTATGATCAACATGGATGGTGGAGAAGTTACTCCCTTTCGCCCTGGTCCAGGTATATCCCATGGACAACCAGAGATAACCTGGATATTTTTTCAGAGGACACACCACATTAATTGGACATCCACCAATAAGAGAGAACATCTAGACAATACAGACAAGATATTTCTTTCAACTGTAAAGAAATTCACAAACCTAGACCATGTTGCGGTGAAACCCTCAGACAAGGGGGGAAACATTGTCTTGTGGGATAAAGAAATGTAGCTGAATGAGGCGTTGATACAATTTAATGATATAGAATGCTACAAACATGTCACGATGGAGGAATATGTGAGTGTTAAAGAGGAGTTTACTTTTAAGCTGAAATCCTGGAGAGATCAGGAACTATTGAGTTGGGATGAATATTGCTATCTTAAACAAGATCACCCTATGATACCCGTATTTTATATGATACCTAAGGTTCATAAAGATCTCAGTAGGCCCCCTGGAGGACCAATAATTGCTGCACAAAATGTATTATGTATTTGAGAATATATCGAAATACATTGATTACTTTTTGAACCCTTTGTAGCTCCTCTTCCTTCCCACATCAAGGAATGAGCAGATTTTTTTTAATGCATCTATGAAGTAAAATGGGAATAATATATGCTTTTAATGACACTAGATGTCTCAACATTGTGTACCAGCATCAGGATGGCCTAAGGGGGGCACAACATTTTCTTTGCATGAGACCAATTGGTAATGCAGCACATAATGCCATGCTTCTAGAAATGATGGAGTGGTGCTTAACTAAAAAATTCTTTGTGTTTGATAATTAGCTGCTTCAACAACAAAGAGGCTCAGCTATGGGTACCTGCTTCACCCCCAGCTATGCGAAATTGCATATGGGGGAGGGGTGGGAGGAACAGGTGTTCGGGGGTCCTGAAATGGAAAATGTGTCTGGAAACACCATAATATGGTTGAGGTTCATAGATAATCTGTTTGGGCTGTGGTACGGCACTGAAACCGAAGCAGATTCGTTTATGTCAGAATTAAACAACAATACTCTCAATCTAAGATTTACAGGTAGAACAAGCAAAACATCTATTGAATGTTTGCATGTATTAATTCGGGTGTGGAATGAGAAGTTGAGAACAACTATTTTTAGAAAACCTACAGCTGGGAATACCATCCTCCACCCCGGAAGTTTCCCCCACTCCCCCTGATAACAAGTATTCCCTTTGGGGAATTCTACAGAGCCAAATGAGTTTGTAGTACTGAAGAAGACTACAATTTGATTGAAACAGAGATGAAGGGCCGCTTCATGCAGAGCGGATATCCACAACAAATACTGAAAGCAGCCTCAAGTAGGGCCCGACAACAGAACAGGCAAAGGGCCCTGTTTAATCCCTTGAAATCTGGGTTGAAGAAAGTTAATAATGATCAATTGCACAGATTCATTACTACATACAACTGTGAGCATGCCAGAGTCCGTTGGGCTTTACAAAAGCATTGGCACTTGATTAGGGAGGACCCTATTTTAGGTACTCTTGTTACCAAACACCTACATATTACATATAGGAAATCCAAATCCCAGAGGGATTATTGGATAAGAGTGATTTGAATACCGATACCACAAACAGAATTTGGCTCTGTCATGGCTATGGGCTGCGGCTCTAGGGGCACTACTATGGGCTGCGGCTCTAGGGGCACTACTACCAGTCCACTGCTGTCTGGTAGTGGTTCTGTACCTCGCTGCAAGGCTGCCCAATGTGTTCTGCGGCACTCTCTCCAGTCACACAGGATATGTGGCAAATGTCATGGCACCTACCTCACAGCGCGCTACTGGTGGCTCTGTTCACATGTCCATTACATTTAGGGCAGCGCTGGGCAGTCTGGCTACTGCTTTATTTGTTGATTAATAAAAATCATTACAATCAAAGAAAAAAACACAACCGGTTAGAAACATTATTTTTGCCCATAAAATTTGTACACAGCTTTATACTAAAAACTTTAGCAGCAATAATAGAGAGCAGCAATGAATAAAGTGCATTTGTGCAAATGGCAAGAGGACAATATCCAAACATTATCATTAAAATTTTAAAACGATTTATCTTTAGTCTTAATTTAATTAACCAATACTATAACAGTTTAAAATATTTGGTAACTATAATGTAAAGTTATATGCAGAACTATTAAGGGCAGATTTTAAAAGCAGATTTTTCATTTTCATTTCATTTTTGCATTAAAGTCTTTGACGACATGTTACTGTATTAACAATCAGAATCAGTTTTGGTTAATAGTTTTTTTTCTGCAATAAAAATAAACTTTACAAATTGAGTAATCAAGCGGGGCATAGACCCAGTGAGACAGGTAATGATGGCGTGGTGACATGTTCTCACCCCTAATTCATTAAAAATCGGTCTTAACAAAGGCTTCCGCTCTTCTAGCAATTGGGGGCAGGTAGTTACAATATGATATTGTTATGATCTTGCTTGAACTCAACTGAATCTAAGTCCTCTGATGTTAAATCTTTAAACTCAGGAATTGCGTTCAGCAGTTTCAAAATATTACCGCGATTCGGGATATCATATGGACCTCTTGTGGTATACCGTGGGCAGAATGCTAGTTTCATAGCTGTATCTGAGAAATCATTAGTCTTTAATTTCTCTTTTTTTATTTTACTATTTTTCTCCGATATCAGCTGCATGTCTAGAATGACCCCTTTACCAGGCACAGTGTCATCCACTATGATTCGTTCGGAGGGTACTGTATGCTTGATGTTAGTTGCACGATTTTCTAGAAAGGCGACATTATTAGTAGTTTTCAGTATAACAGCTTTTTGCACTTCACAATGTTGATCAATTCCTCTATGGGCCTGGTCTTGTCCACTAACTTGTGAATTGGATGTTGCAGTAATTTGGGACCATATGCTGTCATTGAACACTTCGGAAAGTGGTCGTATTGGGGCCTGATCAGTTAGGTCAGCTATAGTTTTGCTCCGGCAAGATTCCAAGGGTCTAAAAATTGGATACATTTCTTTCGTATTAAGCTCAGTTGGTAAGATGTTGATTGTGGATTTTTTTAAGTTTTTTGATTTATTGTGAGCTTTCCTTAGTCTTTTTCTTGCCCTTTTGGTTAGACCATCTGAGTTTATATTAAGAATTGGTGTCTGATTTGAGGTAATTTGTAGGTCATTAGCTTCGTCTAATGATGTTTGATCCATGGATTCATTTCCTTCATTCAAGTCTTGGGATTTCTGTGGCATATTTGATTTGGTCTCATCATTTGGGGATTGGTTTTCCCTTGCTGCAGCATTTCTTTTTGATGGAACTATATTATGTTGCTGAGATTTACTTTTATTAGTGCTATATTTATTTTTTGTTGTTGAGTTTCTTCTTATCACAATTTTTGCCTGTGAGTTCCCAGTTTCATCTGAGGGTCCCGTAATTAAGGCTTTTGTATCCAAGAGGGAACCATGGTTATGTTCGGTCAGAACTGTTTTGTTTTGTACAATTCTGTCTGACATCGCCTTTACCTCTTGCACCATGGATCTCACAATGGTCGGTACTCTGAGATTTTACCAATTAGTTGCGCACAGGTACATATTGACAATTGAACTTCTTTGTCTGATTGTACTTTGGCTACCAGGTTTGATAGATGAAGCAGTTTAGCATCTATTCCAGCTACGTAGAGAGCCAAAGTATTTAATAAGTCCACTTGTATGTTCAGTTTATTCGAGTGAAAATTAAGAGCATTGGTGATGTTATCCATTGTGTTAAGTAAACTACCCCATATTCCACAATCTGGTTTTTCTTGTTTATTTTCTGAGGCACAGGTTCTATCCCGAAAGTTTTCATCAATGATAGGTCTGCTGAACTAAGTGGATTAATCAAAGAATCGGCTTGCACGGGTCTTTGATCGTTTAAAATAGACACATTCTCAACTCTGACTTTGCCTGGAACCAGAGTTGACTTATTGTCTTTATTAATGATACCAGTATCCAAAATTAAACTTGATAAGTCCATATTAAATAACTTTTTACTGCCATTTGGGTTAGAAGATGCCTCTGGAATCAAGGTTTGGCAGCCCCTGGTAGTTTCTAACTTAGGTATAGTGGGGGAGGACATAAAGACCTCATCACTTGAGTTTTGGTCCGAACCAGAGGATATATTGATTATGGAGTTAGTCTCGCTTTGGCTGAGACCTTGTGGTATTAGCATGATTGAATCTTTACGCCCATCAGATATTGCAGTGGAAGACGTAAAAGCCATAGAAGCCATGGAAGCATGAACTTGAGCTTTTACCTGAATCGGGCGAATGGTTTGTGAAGTTATTGTTGAGATTTTCGCAGTAGTTGTAGACAAACAGATCCCAGTATTGTTGATTACTGATTTAGAATCACTACTGGCCTTCTTTGTCTCTAACTCCGACTCTGGGAAAAGTTGGGCATTGTCCAGCATATGCCCTAAGTCGGGGCCTAAGCCGTGCGAGAACACAGTGTTAGTCTCAGATGTTTGGTCCCCATTAACACAAATGGTCGCTGACAATGTTCCATTATCATTAGCCTTGTTTGCAGATTTATGCTGCTTAAAGAATCCTATGATAGATGGTTGACTACTGCTGGGCCTGTTATGGACTCCAGAGTACCGGACGTCTGCAGGAGAATTTGTATTTGAAGAAAATACTGCTAAGTTGGCTAGGTCTCGAGGTATGTCTCCTTTAGGGCTGCTCTGTCCGATCAGAAGATCATCCCCAATTTCTAAACTCCCCTCATTCTTTCGCCGCCGTTTTGATTGAGGTCGTGGCAATGTCCCACGCTGACGACCGGACCTCATTGTGTGGCGTAAGAAAAATCGTACGTCTTGTGCAGTCACTTAATTGTAATATCACCACTATTTCAATGCGTCGTTAAAAGGTTTTATTGTTGGCCCTCCTGCACCTCCTGCTGAATCTGGTTGGTAGGTGCTGCTGAAAAATGGGCTGGGTGCAGCGGGGGGTGCAGCGGGGAGCAGATGTAGCGATGGGGAGGGCTTGGGGGGGCGATGGAATGGCAGGGGGGAGCGCGAGAGCAGGGCACACTGGGCGCCGCAGGCCGCACCCAACCTAGTTGGGCCGCCTCTGCGGGGCTCCTGGGCACTACACTCCGTGGCCACCGCTAATGGTGGCCACGCTCTCACGCTCTTTTTTCACCCCTGCCTAGCCTCTCCTCCACTCCTGCGAAGGGTTCTGTAAAGCCCCAACAGTATGAACCAAACACGCCAAACACCACACGCCACACGCCGTGCACCGGCTCAGCCTCAATAACTCCTGGTACCTTTGCTGCCGGACCGCTGCAGTTCTCTATGTCTCCTGCCTCCTGCTGACTCCACGAAGACCCCTGCTGGCTTCCTTCGTTGCTCCTCGGTCCTCGCTGCTCTGTACGCGGCTCCGTACGCGGCTCCGCAGCTCCTCCCTCCAGCCGCACCCGCGTCTCATGGGCTCACGGGCTCGCAGCCTCGCGGACGAAGTCGGATGAGATTGGGCAAGGCAGGGTTGAGCGCTGAGACTCGGGCGCTGAGAGTTAGAGCCGGCAGCCTCTCTCCTCCATAGATTCTGTTTCCGGTTTCCGATTCCTTCCGGTCACTGTGTCGCTCCACTGATTCTGAGTTCGGTACAGGAATGCAAGCCTGGCTACTGGATGTGTATGCAGCTCAGGGTGGTGTAGTCTAGCTGCTGGACGTGTACGCAGTGCTGCACTGCTGCTTTCGTCTTTCGTTTCTTCCCTTTTGTCCATTTGCCAATGTTCAGCCGCATCAGGAAGTCCCGCCTCTCAGAGAACGTCGCTGAACGTGGTGGCCATGTTGGGTGGGGCGCGAGCATAAAAACTAGCCCCACCCAACATCCCGTGCTCGTTATTCTGTTCCTGAGTCAGAAGCAGATGCGGTTGGAATCCGGTCGTATTTCTGAATAAGAGGAAGAAGTCCTGTGAGTTTCCAGACCTCTTTTAAATTATCGTGGACACTGGAAGGAAAGCGAGCTATGTGCAGGACATGAATCTTGAGATCAGGTGGGAAAGTCTTTATTTTGCAAGGTAAGAGCGTTTTGGACGCATTCCTGAAAACTAAATTTTTGGAACTCTTCAACTTATGATGTAATGAGTCATGTTTCTTTGGGATGTTACCAATATGTAGCAAGTTTGCAATTGTATTTTTGAAAACATAAAAAGGTAGACTGTGTACTATAAAAAGTTGCGTGGCACGTCCCGCATATGAACAGTTCATCATATAGTGGAAAGAAATAACATACTACTCTTCGTGTTTCCTCACGCAATCAAGATAATGCTGTGCAACCTACATGAACACTACAGAGTGAGATGTGGTAGGTCCCCTGTGTATTAGCATGTGTGGTTACTAGTAATATAACATAGCAAGGTATGAGGTTCATATGACCTGATCAATGCCTCACTTTCCACAGGTACGGTCCCCACCAAGTGGAAAAGGGCAATGGTGAAAGCGCTGCTAAAAAACCCAATCTGGATCCTGCCGACTTGGGCAATTATCGCCCCATCTCGCTCCTCCCTGGAATCAGTAAGATTGCGGAGAAATATGTTAACCACACGCTCTCCGCGTTCCATGAGTCCCATGATCTGCTCCACCCCTCTCAAATGGGCTTTCACCCACGCCAAGGTACTGGAACCGCCTTGTTAGCTGTGGTGGAAGAATCTAGAAAGATTCTTGATTCAGGAGGGTCATCAGCCATAATCCTCCTTGACTTGAGCGCGGCCTTTGATACGGTGAACCATCGAATTTTGGTTCACCGTCTCTGGAGCGCAGGAGTAACCGGCACAGCTTTACTATGGCTGCAATCTTTTCTAGAAGAAAGATTCTTCCAGGTATTTGAAGGTGACACCATCTCAAAACCTATCCCCTTACAGTGTGGGGTTCCTCAGGGTTCATCGTTGAGCCCCACTCTTTTTAATGTCTATATGGCCCCGTTGGCGGATATTGTATCCTCCTTCGGGATTCATATAGTTAACATACGCTGATGATGCACAGCCGGTTGTAGCATTGAACCATGCTGACCAGATGTCCAATGGCCTCCACTCCTGTCTCGAGGAAGTTGCCAAGTGGATGAGTCTGTCACATTTAAAACTTAATGGTGAAAAAACCGAGCTTATGATTCTCGGCAACCCTTTAAGCTTTAAAGCAAGCACTATGTGGCCAGCGTGTATGAGCCCGGTGCCGGCCCCAAAAACCGATATAAAAATTCTGGGCATCTGGCTAGATCAGGACCTCACCTTTAAAGTTTATGCCAGGAACACTGCTGATTCATGCTATGGCTTGCTTAGAATGACCCGCAAAGTGCTTCCCCTTCTACCCTTTCAAGCAAAAAAACTGTTGATTCAGGCACTAATTCTTTCGAGGATAGACTATGGCAATGCACTATATTTAGGTGCCCCAAACACAGTGGTTGCGAAACTGCAGACTGTACAAAATTCTGCAGCAAGACTGCTTATGGGGATCCCCAATTGTTGTTCGGCAAGGCCCGCGATACGCTCTCTCCACTGGCTCCCAGTGCAGGAGAGAATTAACTTTAAGGCCCTCTGCGTTGTCCATAAGTCTCTGGAAGGGAGCGGACCACCTATCAATACAGCCATGATTCGCCCCTATAGGGCAAACAGAAAACTCCGCTCAGATGAGCTCCACCTAGTAGTGGTTCCCAAGATCAAGAAAGCCAGAAGTGGCGGCCGGCTTTTTTCGTATAATGCCGCCAGGCTCCGGAATACCCTACCGCTGTATCTTCATAGGGAATCCAACCATCTTACATTCCGAAAACAGCTAAAGACCTGGCTCTTCCCTTAGGGCGTCTGTCCGCTCTAGTTTCTGCTTCAGCGCTGGGATGCTCTCGGGTAGCCATGCGCTATATAAATGCCATTTCATTCATTCATTTCATTCATATAGTTCGTTTCTAAGTATACTTTATACTTTCTATTCTAGATACATTCTCCCTCTTCATTCCCTAATACAGGACAGCGTACAGGTGAATATATTCTCCCCTTACTGATAGAAATATAGAATTGATAAGATTATAGGAAGTGTAGTCATAGTACTGGTTTTCTCTTACAGATCTCCTTCCCCGCTGTTCCTTCCCCAACACCCTTTCCCCCACCTGGCCACTCCAATAATCTGCGTCGTAACGGCATTCAGACTTGGAGCTGCCTGGAGGTGGACCCTTCCAGCATTGAGCAAGTCCTGAGGAAGTACACCCTTGACAGGCTCACTCCCAAGGATGGTTTCAGAAAATGCACGAAGTGCAAAGCCTGCAAAAATGGGGAGAACTTGACTATACTATGCACACCCTTTCAAAAGACCATTGAAATAAAAGGTAATCTCACCTGTAAATAAAACTTTGTTGTGTATATTGTCACGGTTCACTCCCTTTGCTCTCGTGCCCACCACCAGGGGGCCGGATTGTGGGGCTTTCCAGTGTTCTAATATACTTCCAGACACTCCCCTGCATGCATATCCTGACTTCCAGGCATTTGGACACCATTTAGGAATTGACATCCATTCCCAATCCATGCCGGGTTTTGTGGAAGCCAGTCTGCTCATGCTGGAAACTCCATTACCTATAATCCCCTGCTCACTGTTTCATCTCCACCCCTGCAGGCCAAGGATGGGTGGAGGAATTCAGCTCACCTGTAGCTGGCTGTTGGTAGCCTGCTCACACCTGATGAATGTGATTACTGTGAGCTCTTTTAAGCCCCAGCTCCCTTCAGGCCAAGGTTGGTCATTGTAACTGTGTTCCGGTGTGACCAGTCCTTATTCCTGAGCTTTTGCTATTCCTTGATTCCTGATCTATAGTTAATCCTTGTTCCTTGATTCCTGAGCTATAGCCATTCCTTGTGCCTGCAGTGCTACCTTGTTTCCTGAACTATAGATAGTCTTTGTTCCTGTTCCTGGGCTTCAGCTATTTCTTGTTCTTGATTAGCACTGCTTGTAGTGCTCTCTTGACTCCTTGTTTCCTGAGCTGTAGCTATTTCCTGTTTCCTTGAACTAGCACTGCCTGCAGTGCTACCTTGACTCCTGAAGCTTTAGTAATTCTCTGTTCCTGAACCAGCACTGCCTGCAGTGCTACCTTGACTCCTAAGTTTAGCTATTTCCTGTTTCCTTGAACTAGCACTGCCTGCAGTGCTACGTTGACTCCTGAAGCTTTAGTAATTCTCTGTTCCTGAACCAGCACTGCCTGCAGTGCTACCTTGACTCCTGAGCCTTAGCTCAATTCTTGTTCCTGCCCGCCCCAGCACTGCCTCCTTTGCTACTTTGTTTTCTTGATTACTGAACCTGCACTATTCTAGTATACCCCTGTCGCCTCCCCTTCTGTATATCCTTTTCCAGTCCCTGCCTTTCTTCCCATTTCCTTGGTACCAGTTCCTAGTTTTCTGTCTTTCTATTCTGCTGTCTTGTTTCTGTTACCTTGTATGTTTGTTACCTGCTTTCTGCCAAGTGTGCCCTGTGATTTCCTTCCTTTCCTGTTAAGCACTCCTCCTTGCTAGCTCCTTGTCTATTGTGCTTGTATTTAGTTCTACCCCCTTGCTGTTACAGCCTTGCGTGTTCCTGTTTGATCGCCAGGATCCGTGGGCACAGTTGACTACCTAGGTGGTGTTTCTTGTTCACTGTGAGTATTGTCTTTGAGTTACATTTATAACATCACCATAGGTATAAGCTCCACAGACCCTGCCTTTGCATGCATATCCTATATGTGGGTGTTTGCAGTCAGTATCTGTAACAGCAATTGTGGGTGAGAAACTTACTGAGCTTCAGTCTTACCGTGTGGAGCTCCTGAGTGCTTTACCCCACACTCCCCTTCACTGTTATGTTGTTTCATATATATGTCTTGCACATTCGTCCTGGGTGTAGTTTTTCTGAATGCTAAATCACCTCATGAGTGCCTGTCCTTTCTGAGTCTTAGCCATCTTGTTCCTTCATGCAGGCGTCCCCTTTGGATCCCTTTTCTCCTCTGACTTCCTGTGTGATCCTGGGCAGCGCTGTACTAATCCTTCTGTATACGTTTTCTACCTAGTCCCCAGTCATTGCCCAAGTCCCTGACTGTGTTCCCGACATAGTCCCGGACAGTCCCCGACATATATCCTCAAGTGCTCCTTTAAAAAACTATACGTGGGAGTACTACTCTACCGGTACACAAATGTGTTTTACAACACATAAGAGCCATCATGAACAAAGACTGTAGATATCCCATTGCCCAGCATTTTGAGAAATGCCATCAGAGTGATCCCACCGATTTGAAATACAGCTGCATAGCACAAGTCCCCAAAAAGAAGCGAGGTGAAGATAGGGAGAAGGAATTACGTAAATTGGAAAAAAAATTATTCTGGAGTTGGACAGCAAGGAGCCATATGGCTTCAACATTGATGAAGAATTGTACACATGCCTCTATTAAAGAGTAGACTTCTATTTATGACTTTCCTTAGGGTGCTCAAAATAGTAATCTGGATTTTACTATATAAATACACTTAAATAGTTTTGGGTGTTGTCATGACTACTCAGTCCTAACTCTCAGGCATCATACATTTCTTGACTACTCACAAACTAATAGTGCGCAGGCCTGGGGTGGTGTGGCCACCTCATGAATCACTGTGACCACATGTGGCCATGCTCTCTTCAGTAGTCTATGCAAAACCCCAACTTTATAACCCTATGTGAAGAGAGAAGTGTTGTAACCTTGTAGAGACTTGGATTATCCTTGATTTTGCCAGTGGTTGATTAATTTGTTTTCTTAGTAATGTGTAGTGCCATGACTCGCGCAATGATCATATCAATTTTAGTGCCCGGAATAACTATGTTGTTTGAGTTCTAATTGTTGTGAATGTACGCGGCCGCCATCTAGAACAAGCATTTGCATTGCAATAGGTCTCGCATTTGCGAGAGTTTAATCTATTGGCATTGTAAATGACAATGCCTTTTATTTATCTGTTTTGATAATTGACTTATAAATAAAAGGCATTGCCATTTACAATGCCAGTAACTCAAACTCTTGTAGATACGAGAACTATTTCACTTCAGAAAAGCGGCCGCCATTGTCCCGGGCTGCTTGGAAAGAGAAAGCGCGCATGGCACGCTGAATGTTGCAGGAAAGCATGTCGTGCCTGCAGTAGGAGAAACTCATTAAAGAAAATAGTGCTTACAGACTAAATAAGGCATACCATGTAACAACAGAAGTAAAAGGGCCAGTCCTCATGGGAGGTTACAAATGAAGATAAGGCGGTACTAAGGAGGGACTAACAAGCCTATCAACGAACGAGCCAATGAAAAATATGGGCAGAGAGTGGACAGAGCTTCAAGTCCATACTCGAGTACAGCATGCCTCCCAGAGCAGCGCATGCACTACCCAGGCTCAACCTAAAAAGGAAAAGCTACTTAAACCCGACTCTGCCTGCAGCCCAGCGCTCATGATTGGCATTGAATTTTGATCCTGGCAGCAGTCAGAAGGTGAGCACCTGAAGTCGTCGGAATCACGGTAAGCTTGCTCCTGCGCTGGTAGTAACTTATAGACTTAAAACGATTGTAAAACCAGAAAGACAAAATACTGATAGTGTTATAAAGAGCACGAAAGGTACCCAGAATTTTGATTCCTAAGCCATTGTAAAGCACTGCATGAATTAACCACAGACTTAATTACCAAGTGCGATAGATCAAACAAAAAGATGAGTAAATTGATACACAGAGTAAAGCAAGTTTAATGGACAGATAAGTGATCAATGATTGTGTAAAAGAAATATGCATGAGGATGTAAAGAAACTCCAGGAAAAAACTAAATTCAACAGTAACTTGATTTTTGATTCTGAAATGCTGTGATCATAAAACAGCATTGTGGACATACAATAATAAGGGCATGATAAGTGAGTAAAAGGATAACTCTTACAAGTACAAGTATCAGAGACATTAGAGACCAAGATAGAAGCAAAAGAGAAAGTCTTAAAGCAATGAACCAGTTACACAAATGCCAACAACCTGAAAGTCAGTAACCTGTATCATGGTGTAATGTTTAACACTTGAATCCCTCACAGGTAAGGAAACTTTAGAGAATACATACAAGTATTTCAACAATTCTTTGTTGTTTCCTGAGATTGTTAGACACATTTGTAACCTGTATTCATTGTTGTTCCAGGTCTCCCCGCAGTATCCTCCTAAAACCCTTCCCCTCATCCTGCCACTCCGAACCTCTGATGTCATTAATCACAGAGTTGGTGCTGCCAGAAGATGGGCATTGGAGGCCATTGCTCCTGAGGAATACGCACTTGACAGGGGTTGGGAGATGTTACTGTTCACAAATTTACACTGATTCTCACAAGGCTACTAGTTTTTTACCAATATTGTCTGGCATATACATTTATCATCAGATGTGGTAGGCTTTAGCGTATATAAGCCAAACCCCTTTTGAAGATTCAATTATGATGGTACAGTAACCCACTTGGGTTGTATATTCTTGTTTGTTGTGTATTATACTGCAACTTTGGGAGGATGGTGTGCAATTTTTTACATGTAATCATGTTATATTGTTGCTGTTTAACCATCTATACAGGATGATTTCTATATGCGAGTACATGTTGTATTTACAGATGAAATGTGATCTTTTGAGAGCCTAGCATCAAATCAAATCAAATCAAATGTTTATTGTTTTCATGCAAAACACATTATTTTCATAAACAATCCTTCAAATTAAATGATACAATGTAGTCAGTAGTCATTTAAAACTTTGTACATAACATGATTTACATTATAACAGCCTACAATTTTAATAAATTGCTTCTCTTGAATGAACCAGCATAGGTTATCATAATACAGGTTCACATAGTGATGTAAGGAGTTTAACCTTAAATGAGGAAAGAATAAGACACAAAAAGCGCACATCAATAAATATGTAAAAAACATTTTTTGTACAAGTCTGAGCAAATTATGTTCAGTCGTGAATCAATGGGCCCCTCAACTGATAAAGTTATCTTGAGGAATGGCAATAAATAATTATAATTTTCTGTACTAAAAAGTATGTCAGCTATTTCCGGCACTATTACAAATCAAGACTGTGGGGCCGATTCCGATTCGGGCCGGAAATCTCCCCGACCGAGCCGGACCCGGAGAGATTTCCGACCGAATCGGACCCTAGCAGTCCGACCGAACGAGTACGATGCGTTCGCATGCTATCGGACTCGATTCGGTCGGACTCCCATTGAAGTCAATGGGAGCCAGTCGTACAACACGTACGCGGGCTCCCATTGACTCAATGGGCACGACGCGAACAAGGGTGCCCCCTACAGCGTGTTCGCGTCGATGCGGGTCGCGCCGTACATGCACTTGTAGGGGGGACCCATGGGTCCCCCCTGTGTGCGACTCGCACGCCTACGCTTCCAGGGGGGGTCTGACACGGACCCCCAAAGTGCGGCTCCGACAGCTCCTTGGAGCCGGACTGCGCGAGTCGGTCGGAGCGGTCGAGGTGCGCATCGTACTTACCCGGCCGGGGAACGTCTCCATTGCGCGGTGCGAGTCGTCCCCGTGCGAGTCGGTCGGAGCGGTCGGGTCCTGCGAACGAGTCGGTCGGAGATTTCGCGAGCGCACGCATCGTACTCGCTCGCCCGGACGCACGTGCGAATCGGTCGGGAAATAGGGCTCCGAATCGGATCCGGTTAAGCCGAATCCGATTCGGTGCCCTACCGGCCGAGATCGGAATCGACCCCTAGGTCGTGAGTATCAGCCCCCCTTACCAAGATACAATATAAAATAGAAAATTTTAAAACCAGGCCAACTAAATGCTAAGCCAATTGTCTTGTCTTGGTGCTTACCTACAGTGATAAATCCTGTGTAACATTGCAGGCTTTGCTTGCCAGTCAAGCTGGTAAATAATATATAAGCGCTTGAGTGCTATTTTAATCTAATGGGACTCTGTTAGACATTGTCCAATAACAACAATCTTGGCCTGTGGACACTTAACTGCCTTACAAGCTTGACTATCAACATTCAGTTTTAAATGTGCTTCTGCTCTTTGTTTCCCTGCTGCATGAATGTAGGATGAGACAGCCACTATGATAGCTCTATCATCAGTTCTCATACAGAAAACCTCCGCCTCTTTACAAGTTCTGATCTTAAATGTTAGAAAAAATGGTTGCAGATAGTATTTACGAAGGCGGTACGTAAAGTGGCACAGCAGGAGAAAATGAAATAGTGTCTCTCGACCTCCCAAGGTGCAAAGGCACTGATCTTATCTCTCACCTGGTGATAGTGACTAACTTTTGGTTACTGAAGCCACTGATATTGTTCCCTTTTGAAATTTTAAAGAAAGTGATCTTTTTGCTACTGGGTAGATGTCCTCAATACAATAAATAGGGACCAGCTCTTGAATAAATGAAAAGTAATGTTTTGACAAGGAACCTGGATGGCTAAAGTTCACTTGGTTTTTGTGGTTACAATATGCCTTCATTGCCACTTCAAGACTGTCCTTCATGATTGTTTCAGGGTGAAGCCAATATTCTTTCAGGTCAATACTGATTAGAACATCTGACAGATGATTTAACTATGTTAGCTTGTGATAATCTTTCTACTTTATAATATCTTTTAGAGTGAGTCTGTATGATGCCAGTTAATCCCTAGATCATATGCAGAACCAGTATTTTAGTGGGGCAAATGCAGTATGATCCTCAGTTTTCTCTAGACCTAGATCAGTTCTCAGAACCAATACTGGTGTGCCATGGCCCTAATGTAATAACCGTCGAATACAATTATTTTCGGTGATTTGTAGTTCTGTGGTCTTCTTATAGCCCCATATCTCAGTGCCGTATAGACATGCAGCCCTTGATTTCATTTTGTACGCTAATATTGCTGACTTCACTGAGTGATTGCTGCAGGAATTTGCAAATCTCAATACCGCTCGAGCTTTCTGGGCCAGAGTGATGCTACTTTTTGATAACTGTGGTGACCACTTAAGTTTGTCATCCAAAGTGATGCCTAAATAATTGTAGGTGGATACTTGGTTCAAGGATGTTTTGTAAACCTTAAACGTGGCTCGAAGCTTTTGTTTTTGGTTGAGAATCATGTATTTTATTTTCCCAACATTTATGGATGATTTCTTTGCCGTACAGGACTCAAAACCTTTCAGCAGACGGTGCATTGATATCTCTTTTCTGGCCAACAATACTGCATCATCAGCAAAGAGCAAGATCGGTATTTGGTCATTGCCTGATTTAAGTACATCCAGGTTGAGCAGGTTGAGGTCCTTCAAGGTTGTAACAATATCATTTATGTAGCAATTGAAGAAGGTTGGTGCTAGAACGCAACCTTGTTTTACGCCTCGCTGTATTGGTATTTCAGTTGTGTATTCACCTTTGCTGCTGCATCTAATCCTTGTGGTGTTACCAGAATGCAGGGTAATTAGGAGCTTCAAGATGTTGTCAGGAATATTAATTCCTCTTAAGATTTGCCACAATGTAGAACGAGCAACTCTGTCGAAAGCAGTTTGGAGATCGACAAAGACCAGGTAAAGTTGTGAATTTTTCAGGGACGTGTATTTAGAGCAAATTAAATTCAATCTAAAAACCTGGTCCACAGTGCTCTGGCCCCTCCTAAAGCCTGCTTGATACTGCGATATCAGATCCATTTCTTCCAACCACTGGTGTAAACACGATAGAAGCAATTTTCCAAATATTTTGCCCACACCATTAAGCAATGAGATTGACCGGTAGTTAGTCACAAGTATTCTGACCCGTTGCATTTTTCCAGTGGCACTTTGAGTGCCAACTTTTGTCGCTTGATGTTGTTGTGCTTGGGCAATACGCTCTTTGGGCAGGGACTCAACATCTTTTTTGTACAGAGCGATGAAGTGGTCGATCCAGAGGTGCAGGCTAATGTTCAGCTCCAGATTCTTTGGGACACCCTCACAACCGCATCTAATGATTTCGCAGAATTTCTTTGGGTTTCATGAGAATATTGCGTCCAACAGATCTTGCCATAGCATATGCGAGTAGTACTTCTTTTTGTGTTTTAATAGCCCATTCTACTGTTTCCTTTTCTCCAGAAAAAGCTGTTCATTAGCTTCACACAGGTGTCGGTTCTTTAAGGCCAGAGACAGAGTTTTTTAAAATTTCTCACACTTCTCATCGAACCAATCCTGGCCTTCCTGAGAAGGATTCGCAGAGGCGGGTTTGTTTTATACTATCTTTCCAGAGTTGTTTGTGAGAGCAGCTCCTCGAACTTCTGCATTTGGATCTGTTGTTGCTCCATGTTGTTTACGGGTGCATTTAATGTTATGTTATGCAATGTTAACCATTTAGAGCTAGTGACGAAAAATATCTGAATCCTGGTTATCGTAGATCCTAATAATGTTTTTCCCGTTTGATTTTAAGGCGATTTTTGGGCCATTTGCAATTTGAGTAGGATTGGACTCAAAAGAGCATGAATTTGAATGCTCCAGAAGCAGAAGCAATGGATCGTGATCACTTTCAAGCCTGTTGATTACTCCCATATCGATAATGAGGTGCCATGTAATCGATAACACTTTGTATGGCACTGGCTCAAAAGGTGAACGTAGAGGGGTTATACGATTTGGTTAGGCCATTGAGCAGGTGCAGACCTCCCTCTATTAAAGTTTTAAAAATGAATTTGCCTTTCTTTGTCCTTTTACAATGATCTATGGGTGGTGAGGGTATCTCCCACGCTCTATCCTCATCGATTAACGATTTATTCATGAATAGTGGATGCAACTTAGTATTGAAGTCCCAGCAAACCACTTTGCAGCTCTTTCTAGGGTGTACAGGACCTCCTGTCATTGCCTCAGATTGAAGTGTTGATGGTTCTTCTGGGCTTATTGTCAAAAGGTAATCCTTTAAAAGCACATGGTCAGGTTTAAGTATGGCACAGTCACCTGGTGGAAAGTATAGGTTTATCTTAGTAAAGTATAGGTTTAGCCTAGTATTTTATATATGAGTTGGCACTTTGCACTTTAACGGTGAGTCGGACACGTTAGTGCTGGTAAACCAATGCTTTTGGGCACAAAAAGATAATTGGGAATACTGAATTTGATCTCGATGGATTAATAAGATTTCATGCTTTAGAGTCAGACTTTGGAATTGATTATAACTGTGTTCTCTCTTTCTAGCCCTGTGCAACCATAGATGACTGTATCTACGCGTGTCTGATCTTGTTTCTTAACTATTAATTGAGGCATTGCCACCTACTGTGGAATGCATTAGCACGTTATCTATTATTAATATTTCAGGGGATTGAAGGGGATCTAACAAGAGAGATTATTATAAATTTTTAGTCTATGTATAAATTCCATATCTCTTGAAAGTATTTTGCATGTTTAAAGGTGACGCTGACCTGCCTGATGTGTTTCACATAGCACAGTCCCTTCTTTTATGGTTACTTTGAATCCTGTATTTAATGTGATGAGAAAATGGCACTTGCTAACTAGAAGAGTGCCCTTCACACGGGAAGAGCCAACTCTAAAGCACTCCTGAGCGAGCCAGTCACTTCTTACAAAATGTAAGTCTGTTAGATGATTTTCAAAATCGATTTATTTGCAAGATGATAGAATCATTCCATTATTCATTTGTTTGAATCATCATAATCATCTTCATATTCTGATAACGTCTTTATACATCCAGAAATGTGTTTAAACAGCCTGTTAATTCACAGAGATTTCAGATGACCCCGATGCATTTCGGGCCCAGCCCTTCGTCAGGGGTAATCACTGCAATAGAAACCAAGTGTGTAAGATCCAAGAACTATACGAATGCGTAAAGAGTAACAACAGAAAAAAAATCATAATAAAGAGTAAGGTAGAGGCATTAAAAAACTCAAGAGAAAGTGCTACTAATATCCCCGTATTTGTGCAGATCTAAGGTAAATAACTGAATGCGAGTCCTCGAAGTTAAAAAGAAAAGAAAGACTCCAAGTGCCGTAATGAAGTTACTGGGTCCAAATAATGAGATGATACAGAAAGCAGAAACTCCAGGTGCCGTGGTCTGATGTGTCCTGAATAGAAGTGGTCCCAAAGGATTGGGCTCAATGTGCGTTAAGTAACGAGTGAAAAACGGTGCCCAAAATACAAATAGGACTAAGTTTCGACAGCAATGCCTTAGTGTTTAATACCAAAAGATGAGACGCGTAGTACCGGTGAGAATGTGCGTTAAACGATGAGTGAAAACAGTGCTCGAGAAATAGATTAGACTTGCTGTCTAGGGCAAGTCTTAGTGCCTTTGTGTTAAATATCGGAAAACTGAGGCGCGTGATCCCAGTGAAACAAAATAACTAATCAAGGTCGAATGGGTGATGATACCAAGTTCACCTTCGTTTGTGTGTACGTGCTATGTGAAAATAAAAAATCTTTCTATCAACTCATACCTGAAACGCTGTAAGTGGCGGTGCCCGAGTGATGTGGATACGTCAGTAGATTCAAACGCTCACTCCGGATCTACATATTAGCAGAACCCGGAAGGAGACAAAATCGGGTTCAGAAAAATAAGTAAAAGGACTAAAGGTGATTGCTGGGAAATGGAGGACTGCTGCGAAAAACAAAGTTGGCTAGGAGAAAAGTTGGCTAGGAAAAAAGAATGTCCCAATTCAACCTATCGAAACCGTGTACTGGAAAAAGAAAATAGAGTACGTGCATATTGAGTGCACAGGTGAGCTAGTACAATATAAAAAAAGAAGTAAGAAGAAAAGCGAAGTAGAGATGAAGAACGATGGGATTAGAAAAAGAAGAAAGAAAAAAGGATGACATGAAGAAAGGAGAGTGTGTAAAACATCCAAATACTTAATACATGGACTAATAAAAAAATATAGTATATCTACATTCGAATTAACAGAGGAAACAATTACTGATTTCGATACAGATCATTACTGGTCAATTACAAAAAACAACTAAATTCAAGTCTTTCATTTAACCCTTTGGGGTGCAGCGAGTTAAGTCTATGTATCCAGTATGTTTCTCGTTGGAGCAAAAAAAATGTATTGTCTCTTCCTTCATGCTCTATAATCTGTTCCAATACAGTGTAACGCAGTTGACTGATGTTGTGCTTCATTTCTAGGAAATGGGTTGCTACTGTCGATTTAAGTTGCTTTGTCCGTATATTACTTTTATGTTCTGTCAGACGTATTTTAATTTTCTGCTCTGTCTTCCCCACATACGGTAAGCTGCATGGGCATTTCAGCAAATATACTACGTTACTGGTATCACATGTGGCATTGACTTTCAATCGAATAAGGGTGCCTTGAGTTGGATGTGTTAGTGTGGTACCTTTTATTATGTTGTTACAATTGCCACAATTGTGGCATGGAACTGTCCCCTTATATATTTGGTTGAGTGTATGAGGTTTCTCATTGAGTAGTTGCTTCAAATTTTTTGTGCGTTGATAAGCAAAAATAGGTAATGATTGAAAAATACCCTTGAAGTCAGGTTCCGCCTGAAGTAACGGCCAATATTTGCGGATATTTTGTTTGATTTTGGCACTTTTTGTGGAAAATTTAGATACGAATACTAATCGTTCTTCATTGGTGATGGATGGAGATTTAGGTTTCAATAATTGTACTCGGTGCTTCAGTGCAACTCTGTCTTCAGCTTCTTGTAAGATGGATGTAGGATACGCTCTTTGTTTAAATTTAGACTTGATCTTGTTACTGTTTTCATTGTATACATTTTCTGATGACGAGATTGGTTTTGCTCTGAGCAATTGCGAGTAGGGAAGGTGTTTTTTTAAACTCATTTGGTGGAAACTGCGAAAATGCAGGTAGTTATTCCGGTCGGTAGACTTAGTAAACACTGAGGTGACCAATTCATTGTCTTGTAGCTGAATCTCAACATCTAAAAAGGCAATTTTGTCTTTACTGGTAGTATGGGTAAATTGGATCCTTTCATCGATGGTATTCAATTGTCTTAAAGCCTGTAAAAGATCTTGTTCGCCTCCTTTCCAAATCAGGAATATGTCATCAATATACCTGTAGTATCTTATTATATTGTCTTTCCAGATGGTTTTGGGTAAAATGTGTTCCAACTCAAACCAATGCATGAAGAGGTTCGCATATGCTGGAGCTGCACAGTTTCCCATGGCAACTCCAGATAGTTGGGTGTAGTATTTTCCATGCCATGTAAAGTAACTGTGGTAAAGTGTAAATTGCATAAGCTCCAATAAGAGTACTTTGAGATCTTCCTGCTTATCACTGTTAACCAAAAAATATTCCATGGCTTGTAATTGAGGTCATGTGGGATTGAAGTGTACAGAGACTGTACATCAATGGTACATAGTGTTAATTCGATGTTTTTATCTAGCTTGATTTCATAGATTTTTAGTAGAAAATCCGTAGTATCTTGTAAATACGTTGTCATTTTGCGAACGCTTGATTGAAGATGCCGATCTATGTATTTGCCTATGGGTTCATGTATTGAATTTCGAGTACTCACAATAGGCCTGAAGGGTGGTTTCTCTAAACTTTTGTGTATTTTGGGAACCATATATAGATATGGTGTACTTGGATTATCTTTAATCAAATATTTTTTGTCCCGTTCAGTGATGGTACCCATAGTTACTGCTTGATCAATGATGGTCTGCAATACTCTGGCAAACTCTTTTGTAGGATTAGAGTTCAATTCCATGTATAGAGTGTTATCAGAGACATGTGTTTCAACATTTTCTTCATAGAAGTTAGTGTCCAATATGACCAGGGCGCCACCTTTATCCGCCTTGCAGCACTTGATATTTTCGTTAGCCGCTATTTGTGAAATGGCATTCCGTTCCTGAATAGTTAGATTGAGTTTCAGTCTTTCTCTACTATTGAATATGTTATGTGGATCTTTGTGTACTACCATCTCGAATGTGTCTAAGAGCTTATGGCTCATAGGTGCCAAAAATGTACTTTTGGGTTTTAGATCCATCAGGGTTCCTTGGTCTTCTGTCGGTTGGGTGGTTACTATGTTCTTAAAGAAGTGTTTGAGCCGTAAACTTCTCATAAATTTGAACAACCCAATCTGTGCTTCTAATACATTACTCTCATAGGTCACGACATAGGACATTCCTTTTTGCAAAGTTTGTGTAATTGTAGTGTAGATAGTTCTACTTTAGAGATATTAATTACTAAGTTTTCTGACTTCTGGTCGATTTGGCTATGGGTAAATCTTTTTCCTTTGTACTTTGCCCTCCTGATTCGGCATTTGGATCTGGGCCTCTTCCTAAAAAAGGCACTGTCTCAGTGTTTTCGGCATTTGAAGTAGATGGTCTACTGTCTTTATCAAAATTGCTATTTCTAGGTGGTGGTCCTCTTTGGTATCCTCTCTGTTGTGAGTCGTCTGACGAGGATGTTTCTCCCTCTGTAGATCTGTTGTTAAACGACCGTTGTTGTCTCCTAAAGGCATAGACTTCGGCCCAACTGTATACTTCTCCCAATTTGTAATCTACTGTATCTCGCTTAAATTTCCTGAGCTTTCTTTCATTTATCTCTTTCGTATATTTTTCCAATTGAGAGTTAATATCTTCTAGTGTTTTAACCCAGTCTTCACTAGATAATTTCTCACTAAGTTCTTGTTTAAGTTGTGACACTTCCTTGTCAAGTTCTTCAAGTAATTTTGATAGTTCTTCTACAATTAGAAGGATCAGATCCAGTGAGCATTTATTTAAAATACCATACCAGCGTTCAGTAAAGCGTGTATTATTTTTAGCACAATGTTGACTTTAGAGGTATTCGTAGCCCCTGTGGTATTCGTTGTACTTTTTGGTATCTTATTAGTGTACTCGCATGGAGACGTTGATTTATTTCTCTTTTTGCGGTGAATAATAGTTGTCTAATGTTTGATTGTATTGATCCAATGCTTGATGAAACGCATTCTGGTTCTTGGATTAGTGAGTAAATCCGATTCGTGTCTTCCTGTGAAAAGTCAAAAATGTCAGCTTTATTTCCAGTTAAATTCACTATATCTTCGTAGGACATTTTAGTTGGGTGGGTGCAGACTGGTAGGATCAGTGACTTGTAGAACTAAAAAGGGAAAAAAAGGGAAAAAAACAGTTGCACTCCTTTGAATTGTAGTGAAAAATGTGAACAATGTTCTAAATTATTCCAATGGTTTGGGTGCTGAAGAGTACCTCCTCCTGTCCTTGAGGTCTGTGACTTATAAACTAGAAGAGTGCCCTTCACACAGGAAGAGCCAACTCTAAAGCACCCCTGAGCGAGCCAGTCGCTTCTTACAAAATGTAAGTCTGTTAGATGATTTTCAAAATCGATTTATTTGCAAGATGATAGAATCATTCCATTATTCATTTGTTTGAATCATCATAATCATCTTCATATTCTGATAACGTCTTTATACATCCAGAAATGTGTTTAAACAGCCTGTTAATTCACAGAGATTTCAGATGACCCCCGATGCATTTTGGGCCCAGCCCTTCGTCAGGGGGTAATCACTGCAATAGAAACCAAGTGTGTAAGATCCAAGAACTATACGAATGCGTAAAGAGTAACAACAGAAAAAAAATCATAATAAAGAGTAAGGTAGAGGCATTAAAAAACTCAATGAAAAGTGCTACTAATATCCCCGTATTTGTGCAGATCTAAGGTAAATAACTGAATGCGAGTCCTCGAAGTTAAAAAGAAAAGAAAGACTCCAAGTGCCGTAATGAAGTTACTGGGTCCAAATAATAAGATGATACAGAAAGCAGAAACTCCAGGTGCCGTGGTCTGATGTGTCCTGAATAGAAGTGGTCCCAAAGGATTGGGCTCAATGTGCGTTAAGTAACGAGTGAAAAACGGTGCCCAAAATATAAATAGGACTAAGTTTCGACAGCAATGCCTTAGTGTTTAATACCAAAAGATGAGACGCGTAGTACCGGTGAGAATGTGCGTTAAACGACGAGTGAAAACAGTGCTCGAGAAATAGATTAGACTTGCTGTCTAGGGCAAGTCTTAGTGCCTTTGTGTTAAATATCGGAAAACTGAGGCGCGTGATCCCAGTGAAACAAAACAACTAATCAAGGTCAAATGGGTGATGATACCAAGTTCACCTTCGTTTGTGTGTACGCGCTATGTGAAAATAAAAAATATTTCTATCAACTCATACCTGAAACGCTGTAAGTGGCGGTGCCGAGTGATGTGGATACGTCAGTAGATTCAAACGCTCTCTCCGGATCTACATATTAGCAGAACCCGGAAGGAGACAAAATCGGGTTCAGAAAACATACTAAAAAGACTAAAGGTGATTGCTGGGAAATGGAGGACTGCTGCGAAAAACAAAGTTGGCTAGGAGAAAAGTTGGCTAGGAAAAAAGAATGTCCCAATTCAACCTATCGAAACCGTGTACTGGAAAAAGAAAATAGAGTAAGAGCATATCGAGTGCACAGGTGAGCTAGTACAATATAAAAAAAGAAGAAAGAAGAAAAGCGAAGTAGAGATGAAGAACGATGGGATTAGAAAAAGAAGAAAGAAAAAAGGATGACATGAAGAAAGGAGAGTGTGTAAAACATCCAAATACTTAATACATGGACTAATAAAAAAATATAGTATATCTACATTCGAATTAACAGAGGAAACAATTACTGAGTTCGATACAGATCATTACTGGTCAATTACAAAAAAGAACTAAATTCAAGTCTTTCATTTAACCCTTTGGGGTGCAGCGAGTTAAGTCTATGTATCCAGTATGTTTCTCGTTGGACAAAATCTTTTTTATTGTCTCTTCCTTCATGCTCTATAATCTGTTCCAATACAGTGTAACGCAGTTGACTGATGTGGTGCTTCATTTCTAGGAAATGGGTTGCTACTGTCGATTTAAGTTGCTTTGTCCGTATATTACTTTTATGTTCTGTCAGACGGATTTTAATTTTCCGCTCTGTCTTCCCCACATATGGTAAGCTGCATGGGCATTTCAGCAAATATACTGCGTTACTGGTATCACATGTGGCATTGACTTTCAATCGAATAAGGGTGCCTTGAGTTGGATGTGTTAGTGTGGTACCTTTTATTATGTTGTTACAATTGCCACAATTGTGGCATGGAACTGTCCCCTTATATATTTGGTTTAGTGTATGAGGTTTCTCATTGAGTAGTTGCTTCAAATTTTTTGTGCGTTGATAAGCAAAAATAGGTAATGAGCACATTGAGCCCAATCCTTTGGGACCACTTCTATTCAGGACACATCAGACCACGGCACCTGGAGTTTCTGCTTTCTGTATCATCTTATTATTTGGACCCAGTAACTTCATTACGGCATTTGGAGTCTTTCTTTTCTTTTTAACTTCGAGGACTCGCATTCAGTTATTTACCTTAGATCTGCACAAATACGGGGATATTAGTAGCACTTTCCCTTGAGTTTTTTAATGCCTCTACCTTACTCTTTATTATGATTTTTTTTCTGTTGTTACTCTTTACGCATTCGTATAGTTCTTGGATCTTACACACTTGGTTTCTATTGAAGTGATTACCCCCTGACGAAGGGCTGGGCCCAAAATGCATCGGGGTCTTCTGAAATCTCTGTGAATTAACAGGCTGTTTAAACACATTTCTGGATGTATAAAGACGTTATCAGAATATGAAGATGATTATGATGATTCAAACAAATGAATAATGGAATGATTCTATCATCTTGCAAATAAATCGATTTTGAAAATCATCTAACAGACTTACATTTTGTAAGAAGCGACTGGCTCGCTCAGGAGTGCTTTAGAGTTGGCTCTTCCCGTGTGAAGGGCACTCTTCTAGTTTATAAGTCACACACCTCAAGGACAGGAGGCGGTACTCTTCAGCACCCAAACCATTGGAATAATTTAGAACATTGTTCACATTTTTCACTACAATTCAAAGGAGTGCGACAGTTTTTTTCCCTTTTTAGTTCTAAATGGCACTTGCTGTCATGAGCAGGGCTTTGGGATGCAACCAAAATGCATTGACATGTCATTTCCTGAGAATTAAATTCTTGAAATTCACCACAGAGTGGCGTTCTCGTTCTTGACAAGAAACGGAGCCTGTTGAAGGCTCCGGCCGAAACGCGTTGGTCTTTTGCTTGCACTAATGGTTGTCATATTTTGATAAACTAATAAAACTCACTGAGCTGCTAATGCCGGGCTGTGCTGCTTTCCTTTTTCTCCGTGGATTGTGGAGACTTTTGTGGAAACCTGTTTTTGAAAAAAATAAATATATATATATATATATATATATATATATATATATATATATATATATATATATATATATATATATATATATATATTTGCTTCCACCTCCTGTTTTTGCCGAAAAAACAGGCACCGACACCCCTGGGATTCAGTTTAATTTTATTATCTGCTCACTTCTATGTATTACGCGTTTCAGCAGAAAATGCTGCCTTGTTCACATACTCGAGACGCCACTCTTACTTCACGTCACCACGCTGCTTCTACAGCTAGCATGGACATAGTAAACACACTACTAAATACTTTGCATGTCTTAGTCATCTAATTCAACTGAAATACTGGCATATTTATTTATCCCATAATTTCTCTTTTGTCTTTTTAATAATTGTATATATCTTTTTATTATAAAGTGCAAGTGCTGTAAACATGCAGTAAAATTATTTTTCCTAATTTCAAACAAGTGCTCAAATGAAATTGTTTCATGCAAGGGAGTCATTCTTTTCTATACATATAAAATGCAATTGCTGTGGTTGTACATAATTTGATCCTTCTTGTCTCACTTCTGCAAAATAGTGCAAATTGGAAATAAATTACATCAATTCATCTATCTGGATGTAAACATTTTTTTGACTTTTCCCATAGACATTTAAAATCAACTTTAAACACTCCATATTCCATGAATAATCAAGAAGCAAAGAATAAAAGCAGTAAAAACTATGAAACTATGAGAACAGAGACTCGAATATCAGAAGAGCAACCAATTCATATTTCTTTCCAAATGAGATACTTTTTTATGGGATTGCACATCCTTATTTTCAGCTCATATCTGTTTCCTTGTCCTCTGTTTTTTTCCAAAGAAGATGTTGCTCTGCCATCATAAATTTATATACATTCACTGAAAAAAACAAAGGTTACAGGGGCGTTATAGTTAGGCTCAGATTTCATTTGTACAGAACCAGTGAAATTCAGCAGTTACACTAACTATAACTTACGCCCCTGCAATGCACTGCTCATGACCTCACATATTACATCACTCATGACATGGTCAGTGACATCACTCATGACATCACTCATCCCCTAGGGCTAGGCCTTTTTTGAATGGGGGAGGGGGACTGCGCGGCCCTCCTCCTGGGCCGATTTTAACCCGCGGGGAACACATTCCCCGTGGCCCAGACTTTTTTTTTAAACAATAAGGGAAGGGGGGCCGCTTGCCCCACCTGCCAGGCCAATTTCAGCCACGGGGACTCAATCCCCGGGGCATGGCCTCTATTGTGGGTGCCCTGGTTCCACCCAGTGCACCTACTCACCACTAATGAGGGCCGCGGGGGAGCCTGAAGGACTCTGCGGTCCCTGCTGGCTCACCGGCATTGCTTTTACAGAGAGGCAGCTGCTAAACATGCAGCTTCCTCTGTGTAATAGCAATTTTGCTCCACTTCTAGCAAGTGAGAGCATTTTTAATGGTCTCGCTTGCTAGAAGCAGAGCATTGCTATGGCTTGGCGGGAGCGGTAAAGCTACCGCCAAGCCATAGCAAACAGCTATGTCCCAGGGGTGGGCACCCTGAGACATAACAGGAGCCAGCCCTGGGGGGTGGCAGTCCCCAGGGTCATCTATGGCTACAGGAGGGAGGCCATGAGGCCCCCCTCCTTTCTTGAATTTTTCCCACAGGCTGTGAGGAGTCCGTGAGAACCACCTGCATTGTTTTATGATAAAGCCCCGGAGAGGTTGTGGTCCACGGGGCTGGGGCGGTCCTAGAGGCCCCCATATAAAAATAAATAAGTTCGGGGAGGTGGTGGTACCCGGGGCAGCGGGGGAGGCCGTATAGGCCTCCCCTGCATTCATTTATTAAGAAGCCCCAGGTAGGTGGTGGTCCTCAGGCAATATTAAGCCCCAGGAGGAGGGGCCCGTGCACCCCCTCTCCCTTACTAAAGAAATGCCGCTGGGATCTGGCCCACCTGGGGGAGACCACACTTTTTTTTTACATTTTCAGATGGATCCCGTTGAAACTTTAAAAAATGCTTTTTTAGCCCTGCAGAGTCCCTATGCCCCCCCCCCTCCAAGAGGCCTAGGAAGTCAGGGGCTCAAGCCAAGTCCCAAGATGGCTGCCAACACTTTCTGATTTTAGTGTTAGCAGCCAATCAGATCTCAGCACCAGATTGGAAGGGGTCGCAGATCCTCTGCATCCCTATATATACAACTGGAAACTTCTTTAAATTAAATTACTCTGCAACTACTAAACGGATTTACACAGAATCACAAAAGGCACTTCCCTGGATCACCCTGAAACTTTCAAGACAGCAGCTGAATTGAGCGTCAAACAAGTTTTGAAACTTTCACAAGGATTCATCAAACGACGCCAAAGTTATTGGCAAATGAAAAAACGTTCTTCCTATGGAAACTAGATCCTAACTATAACTACCTACAGGCGATAGTCAGAAGGTAATATGTATATATATATATGTATAGATATATATATCTATATATATGTATATATATTACCTACTGGCGGTCGCCAGTAGGTAGTTATAGTTAGGACCTAGTTTCCATAGGAAAAGCGTTTTTTCATTTGCCAATATCTTAGGCGCCAGTTGACGAATCTTCGTGAAATTTTCAAAACTAATGGGGTGCTCCGGTCAGCTCCTGTTTTGAAAGTTTCGGGGTGATTCGTCAAGCGGGGGCCGAGAAAAAAGCAAGGTGCCAAAACGCGTTTTCTCCATGTTAATTTACATAGGACAATTTAGACAAAGCTACAGCCCGAACTGCTGAACGGAATTACACCAAATTTGGCAAAAAGGTAGGTCTTGGTCTAGAAAGCGTGCTTTTTTTAAATGGTGTAAATCCGTTCAGTAGTTGCTGAGAAATAAAAAAAATAAAAATATCGATATCTGAGCCCGAGGAGGATTCGGGAACCCTCCCGAGCACGAGCTTCACTCTGATTGGCTGCCAACACTCTAAACCAGAATGTGTTGGCAGCCATCTTGTGACTTGGTAATCGAGTCACAAGAAATCAGTAGAAAAAAGGATAAAAAAAAAAGAAAAGGGGGCAGGGTAGAAACAGCCTGCTCAGGGGGTCCCACAAGGACCCCCAGGCCCACAAAAAGCATTAAAAAAAAAAATGTACGAATTCGCGCTGGGTGCGCGAATCCGGCCAAAAAAAACAAAAACTAAGCACTTCGTTTTCTATAAGCCCCCGGGTGGGCCAGGTCCTGGGGGCAATGACTAATTAATTGTGGGGGCCCATGGGGGTCCCCGGAGCCCCGGGGACCGCCACCTCCCTGGTGCTTGAACAATAAATGCGTGGGGGGTCCCAACCCCTCCACGCTGCCCCGGGTTACGCCACCTCCCCGGGGCTTTATTATAATTGAGGCGGGGGGCCTCGCAGGCCCCCCCAAGCCCCGGGGACTGCCACCTCCCCGGGGCTTCCTTGATTAATGAGGGGGGCCTCGCAGGCCCCCCAAGCCCCGGGGACCACCACCTCCCTGGGGCTTCCTTGATTAATGAGGGGGGCCTCGCAGGCCCCCCAAGCCCCGGGATCCACCACCTCCCCAGAGCTTTGCACTCGAAGGGAGGGGGGCCGTGCGGCCCCCCCTCCTGGAGCCCTCCATGACCCTGGGGACCGCCAGGGCCGGCTTCTGCAATGTCCCAGGGTGCCCACCCCTGGGACATTGCTGTTTGCAATCACAGGTCAGGAGCCATGCGGCTCCCGCCCTGTCATTGCAAACACTGCTTTGCTTCTTGGAAGCGAGAGCAGGAAACCTGCTCTCGCTTCGAAGAAGCAAAGCAGTATTGCTGTTGGGCAAGGGGAGCTGCATGCTAGCAGCTCCCCTTGTCCAAAAGCAATGCCGGCTCCGTAGGAGGCGGGGAGCCGGCAGGGACCGTCCCCATCAAAGAGGCCAGGCCCCGGGGGATGGGGTCCCCGGGGCCAGGAGTGGCCCGTGAGGGGGGCCACGTGGCCCCCCGCTAATAAAAAAAAAATCCTGGCTGGCCATGCTCCGGGGATGGGGTCCCCGGGGCCATTCTTAAAAATTAATAGCTAAACTTGAAAAGTGTGTTGTGTTGTAGTACATTGAATTTGTGCTTTTGTTTTGTGAATTTGCAAAAGGGTTCGCAAATCCCCCCCAAAAATGTAAAAAATGTGTATGTGTAAATTTTTTTTATAATCATTATTATGTTATTGGGTGGCTCTAAAAGAGCCCTTGTTTTCATTGTGAGTTTGTTGTAGCTACATGTAAGTGCGGATGCAGAGCTTTAGGTTGTTGAGAAAGACTCTGTTTCCTTGATCTGTGAAGTGTACTCCATCACTTCTGTAGATGTCATCCATATCAAAACGTAGATTGTTGTTATATATGGAGCCCATCCTATGGTCTCTGAGGTAAGCAGAAACAGCTTTATTGACATTCCTTCTAGCTTTCTCAATCTGTGGACAGAATTGATTTGACCACTTCCATTTCTGTCTTTGGCATATGTTAGAGTATACAAAGACAGTTTGAGGTAAAAGCAACATCAATTGTGCAAAGGTGTCCTTCATTAGCATTTCCAGACCTACCCCAGTCAATGTGCCTAGGTCATTGCCACCACAGTACACAATCATGAGGTCAGGGGGTTGGAGATGCAAAAGGGTTTTAACCAAAGGCATCAATTGGTGCCACTTTAATCCTCTCTGTGCAATCATTTTAATATCCACATTTTGCAAACCTAGGTCTTTGTCAATACCTCTGCGTTCAGCATACCTTTTGCACCAGAAAACATAGCTGTGTCCAACAATCCACACTGTAAGCATCTTGAAGGGATGCCTGGAAGTAATGAAAAGATGTTTGTAGCTGAGGTAGTCAGTTGGTAGAATGAGAGGTATGTAAAATGGTGGACAAGATGCTGTTTTTTAAAAAGTAGAGAATTGATTGGCTGTTTAAGAACATTGTACATTCAAAAATAGGGTGCATTTTACTTTCTTTAAAAAGCATGTTTCTTATTGGTTAGTAAAAAATGTTTGAAAGCTACAGTAGATAGGATAAGGTCATATTTTGGAAATGTCAACCACACCTGCTGTTTGCATTTGTAACATTGTGTGGTGAACTTGAAAATGTGGTGAACTTGTGACCTGTCAGTTCAGTTGAATGTTCCATGAACTGTTACTATGGAAACTGGCATTAAGCAGAATGGGGGAAGGGTTGAAACTTAACTGTGGACTTAAAATGTGAAATTGTAATTTATATATAAGTGATATCTTCTTAAAGTAAGATTTCCCAAGTCAGTACTATCTTTAGAAGTGGTGTGTTCTTAAAAAATAGTGGTATTTTTATTTGTAATATATTTTTGAACTCCCGTATGGATTCACGGCTCCATCGCTTTGGTGCACAGTGGAGTCGCGACTCCAAAAAATTCCAGAACCAGTTTGGGCACTTTTAGAAGTCAGTTGGTAAGGGTTAATATGTCTAACCAATAGAAATGTGTTTTATAATTTGAAATAATGTAGGAAGCTATGTGATTTGTTACTCACATGTATTTGTGTGGAGAAAGAGAGAGAAACTTTGCCATTACTGGTTTTACCTTGCTGAGAGTGGTGCATTACATTGGTTGTGTGCATAAGAAAATCATTTATGAGTTTGTGATATTTTAAATTCTACAAATCTATTTGGAAGGTGAGTTATAAATTTGTGAGGTGTATTATGTATTAGGTTTATTTTAAACTTTAAAAACAATTCAAAAACTGTGATGTTTGAAATATATTATTAAATGTAGAGATGTGTATTGTAGTTTGTTTTATTGTATTTAAATGTTGTTTGAAATAGATTCTGTATGGTAATATGCATATTGGAAGATGGATTAGTGATTATGGTAGTTTGTTTTAGTGTGTGGATATGTACATTTGTAGTATACCGCATAATTTTAGCTGTTGCTTTAAATTTGGAGGTGGAGTCTGTCAAGTTTTAAGGTGTGCATGGACTTCTGTCTCAAGTATGTTTCTACTTGTATATGTATTTTCATATGTCTTATACATTTGAAGGTGCATGATGTATAACAAAGAGATGTTGTTGCTTTTTATGTGGTATGCTCAAGACTGAGTACTAGTAGAATGGTGAAGATGCAGCACAAAAGTGTGGTTTAAAAGATGCTGACATAAGGTGTTATTGATTAGGCTTCTTTTTTTAAGTTTCTAGAGAGGTACAGTTGAAATATGCGGCATGATTTTGGATGTTTGCTTGAAATTGAAAGTTTGTTCTGTGAATTTTTAAGGTTTGGATAGTGTTATGGTACAGACATATTCATGTATGCTTTTAGTAATATGGTGAGACTTTTACTAAAGATATGTGACGGGTTCCTACTTTGTATTTGGGTAGGTGTAATATTATAAGTAGTTGTAGAATGGTTAAGCAGCAGCCTGAAAGTGAAGTTTGAGATGTTTGTAGAGATGTTATTTATTAGAGTAATTTGTATGATGTGAGGAAAGTTACATTTCATATATACCGCATCATTTTCAGTGTCTGTTTGAAAATTGAAGTGTACTCTGTGAAGTTTTGAGCTGTGCATGGTGTTGTGACTGAGATATGTGTCTACTTGCTCATATATTATGGTATGTATTATGTGTCTGAAGATGATAGATGTATAAAACACACGTATACATTTATCTGTTTTTTACTTTTATATATGATGCTGGTAGGAAAAGGTATAGACATATGCATACGTGGATTTAGAAATACGGGGAGACTTTGATGAAAGATAAGTGAAGTGTTGCTTTGCTGTTAGCTATGCTCATACCTGTTTACTGCTAGAATAGTGAAGCAGTAGTATTGGAAAAGTGATGTTTAAGATATGTTGGGAGAGGAATTATTTATTATGGTACTTTATAAGAGTCTACTTATGTAATTACTCAGCCAGTAGTCATGCAATCAGTGAAATCACCCAGGCACCTCATTTGCACTCCTGTAATCACTCAGGTAGTACCTTAGTACTTCTGTAATCACCCAGGCAGTACTCATGGACTTATAAAATCACCCACTCACTTCCTATGTATTCCAGTAATCTCCCAAATATTACCCCTGCAGTCATGCAATCACCCAGGCACTAGTTATGTACTACCCCTGCAGTCATGCAATCATGCAGGCTGTACCTATGCTGTTAAGAAATCACCCAGGCACTACCTTTGCACTCCTTAATTCACTCAGGCACTAACTCAGTAGTCCTGCAATCACCCAAGAAGTACCCATGCACTTATAAAATCACCCAGTCACTTCCTATGTAGTCATGTAAATCCCCAGATATTACCCCTGTAGGCATGCAATCACCCAGGCGTTACCTATGTACTCCTTTAATCCCCCAGACGTTACCCCTGTACTCATGCAATTGCCAATGATTTAGGTATACAGTGCTTCATTCAGCCAGCCACTATCTTTGCACTCTTTCAATCACGCAGGCACTACTCTTGTACTTATGTAATCACTCAATTAATACTCATGCACTTATAAAATCACCCAGGCACTACCTTTGCACTCCTGTAATCACTCAGGTAGCACCTTAGTACTTCTGTAATCACCCAGGCAGTACTCATGGACTTATAAAATCACCCACTCACTTCCTATGTATGCCAGTAATCCCCCAGAGATTACTCCTGCAGTCATGCAATCACCCAGGCACTAGTTATGTACTACCCCTGCAGTCATGCAGGATGTACCTATGCTGTTAAGAAATCACTCAGGCACTACCTTTGCACTCCTTTATTCACTCAGGCACTACCTCAGTAGTCCTGCAATCTCCCAAGCAGTACCCATGCACTTATAAAATCACCCAGTCACTTCCTATGTTGTCATGTAAATCCCCAGATATTACCCCTGTAGTCTACAATCACCCAGGTGTTACCTTTGTACTCCTTTAATCCCCCAGTCGTTACCCCTGTACTCATGCAATTGCCAATGATTTAGGTATACAGTGCTTCATTCAGCCAGCCACTATCTTTGCACTCTTTCAATCACGCAGGCACTACTCTTGTACTTATGTAATCACTCAGCTAATACTCATGCACTTATAAAATCACCCAGGCACTACCTTTGCACTCCTGTAATCACTCAGGTAGCACCTTAGTACTTCTGTAATCACCCAGGCAGTACTCATGGACTTATAAAATCACCCACTCACTTCCTATGTATGCCAGTAACCCCCAGATATTACTCCTGCAGTCATGCAATCACCCAGGCACTAGTTATGTACTACCCCTGCAGTCATGCAGGATGTACCTATGCTGTTAAGAAATCACTCAGGCACTACCTTTGCACTCCTTTATTCACTCAGGCACTACCTCAGTAGTCCTGCAATCACCCAAGCAGTACCCATGCACTTATAAAATCACCCAGTCACTTCCTATGTTGTCATGTAAATCCCCAGATATTACCCCTGTAGTCTACAATCACCCAGGTGTTACCTTTGTACTCCTTTAATCCCGCAGATGTTACCCCTGTACTCATGCAATCACCAATGCATTAGGTATACAGTGCTTCATTCAGCCAGCCACTATATTTGCACTCTTTCAATCACGCAGGCACTACTCTTGTACTTATGTAATCACTCAGCCAGTACTCATGCACTTATAAAATCATCCAGGCACTACCTTTGCACTCCTGTAATCACTCAGGTACTACCTTAGTACTTCTGTAATCACCCAGGCAGTACTCATGGGGGGATATTCACAAAAACGTGCACTAAACATCTCCAAAAAATGTTAACGCAACTTTACACATCGCAGTCTATTGCGGGAAAATAACCCCGTATTAACGTGGAATTCACAACACGGCGGTACCATGCGCTAGTCTCCCAAAAAGGCGGACAATGTCCGCGATACAACAACCGCGACGGTGATAAAAACCCAAACACCAACGCAAAAAAACATGCGATGGGCCAAACCGCGATGAGGAAATCAGCGATAAGAAGCGCCAGGCATGCAATACACACACGGCAGGCCGGAAAATCACTACAAAAGTAGAACAAACACAAAATAACCAACACCGAAGCACCATGGAGGCAGCCGGAGCAGGCGCAGAGGACGAGCGGAACCCCACAAGCACCCCGGACAACCAGCCTGGGACCTCGGGGACAGGGAAGGGCAAGGACAAGAAGAAGAGGAAGACGAAGTTCAGTCCGCAGGAGAATAGGATCCTGGTCACGGAGGTGATGGAACACCATCAAGAACTGTTCGTCACCTCCAAAGTGTCATTGGGCACCAAAAATGGAATATGGCGGTCCATCGTGGACAAGGTGAATGCTGTCGGAGAGCACAAGGGGTCAATGGACGAGGTCAAGAGGCGATGGATTGACATCAAGTGCAAAACCAAGGAGAAACTCGCAGGCAACCAGAAGGCAGCAATGCAGACTGGAGGTGGGAGCCCAGCGCCACAGCTGGAGCTGGATGACATGGAGGAGCTGGTGTCGTCAGTTATCAGTGTGGAGACCGTGGCAGGAGTCGGGGGAGCGGACTCTGCTCGACATGACACAACACAACAGCAACAGGGTGAGTAACCACCAGGTACTGGGGGAACGGGGGAGATGGCCACAATGGCACACATGCACAATCAAGCAGAGCACAGTGCACACCCACAATGACTCTGGATCATGGCCCTGATCTACAGACTGTCACAATGTACATTGCCATGCTGTCTGAATGTGAACATGTACCATGCGGCTACATACATGTGGACACATTGTAACACAGCATCTCCCCTTCACATTGCAGGGGCACCGTCAACACCTCCTGCAGAGCAGTCCCAGCCACTCTTCACTGATGACGAGGAGGACACCACCAGCATCGACACCCAAGCCCTCCAAGACATCATTGAACTCATCCGCCAATCACCTCCAGGACCAGGGCAGCCCAGCTGCATCGAGGAGACCCCACCCACTCCACAAACCACCCAGCAGGAGACACCCACAACCCCGGCTGTCTCCCAAAACCCCCCCGAACAACACATGGCCTTCCAACGCCGTGTGTTGGAGGGCCAGAGGGAGATGGCTGAGCAGGTCCGGGTGGGGTTCGACCTCATGGCTACCAAACTTGACGCCATCCATGGGTGTCTAAGTCCCATCAGGGACCACCTCCAGTCCCTAACGGACACCCACAGGCCGCTCCATGGTCTCCAACGAGCCCTGGCTGACATCGCTGGAGTCATGACTTGGAGACAAGAACACCTGTCCGCTCAGAGTGGCTCCAGCGATCTCAGCCGTGAGCTGGCACACATGCGGAGGCTCATGGAGGACATGGTGCGGATGGAGGCGGAAAGGATGGCAGCCACCGCTGCACATCAGCGAAATGTAGCTGGGATCTACCATGCCCTGCATGTCCTCATCATGGCATTGCTGCCACAAGGCGTGGCGCAGATGAATGCTGCTGCTCCTACACCATCCACATCTCCGCCCCCTGGTGTGTCAGTGCCTCACAGTGCAACAGGCATTTCCACTCCGGCACCTGATGTGTCACTGCCACACAGTGCGGCCGACAATCCACCTCTGGCCCCTGATGTGTCAGTGGCACACAGTGCCGCAGCCGGAACTGCACCACCCACAGGTGGGGCAGAGCACACATCCGACGACGAGGACGTGGATGGGATTGAGATCAGAAGGAGGCACTAACATTCATGGCCGCCACCTGGCCTGTTGCTGCTTGGTGCCACACATGGCCCCATGACCTTCCACTGACCCCCGATACACTCTGCTGCACTCACCTTGGACCGCGACATGGACTGCCATATCCTGTTTGGTGACCAATGACACGGCGACCAGACTGCGGACTGTACCCTTCCTCTTCCGCTGTACTTGTCATTCCCCGATGGACTCTGGCTGGCCCTCCACGGGCCCATATTGTGAAGTGGGGTTGGCATGGCCATGTACTGCTCCAGCTGCAAAACTCCACTGGATGTGCATTAAACATTCAGAAACGCACTGCTGTGTCATGTCTTTCATCATTCATGTATGGATGTTTGGATGAATGTAGGGTCAGTGATTCCCCCTAACTTCAATGATGCTCATCTAGTGGGATTCCAGTCACAGTGTGCTAAATCGCCGATTGAGTTCCGGGTGCCTTAGACACTACAACAGGGACACACGCATTAGTCACTTCATTGTCCGGACATGGACTGAACCACGCCCAGAGCCCCCGAGTCATTGTTGCAAGCCCTGCGCTGGACCGTCGTACGCCAGGCCAGACCACTCCGCTTACGCTCCGAGGGGGGGGCCACATAGCTACATGCCGCAGGTTTACATGCTAGTGGTCTGCAGGTCACTGGTCTAGTTGTCAGCATGTCACGGCCACTCCTTGAGGGCAGGTTTGCACACACACCACACCCATCCAGCACAGGCGTCACAGGCCATGTGACCCCGCCAATATAAGGGGCCGACAACGTCACATTCCCCACTGCCGGTGGTGACTGGATGACGGACGTTCCACGAGTCTCAATCATAAAGGGCCCATGAGTTGGTTGCGCACAGGGTTAGTGGCACCCGAAGCCATGCGGCCGTCACGGGCCTATCACCACGTGGCGCTGACTGGGGTTGCACAGGGTTAGTGGCACCCGAAGCCATGTGGCCGTCACGGGCCTACCACCACGTGGCGCTGACTGGGGTTGCACAGGGTTAGTGCCACCCAAAGCCATGCGGCCGTCACGGGCCTACCACCACATGGCGCTGACTGGGGTGGCACAGGGTTAGTGGCACCGAAATTGCTGAGCGGGTGTGCAGCCTGTGATGATGACGTGTGCACTGATGTGGTCTCTGCCATTGATGCCTCAGGACTCAGCGTCATGTGTGGGACCTGCTTGTCCGCGGTGCGGGTCCGCATGATGTGGAGCATGCCATGGTGGCGGGACCGGGGCCTGGAGCTTGCACGGGCACGTCGTGTGCCCACTGGTGGACACACCGTTGGTGGCAGGTGAGCAGTGGGGCCTGGGTGCGCAAGTGCGGACAGCCAGCGCTGGCCGGCGGGAGGGGGTAGGGTGCAGGGTGCAGCCTCATGTGTGCGCAGGACGGACAGGCGTTGTTGCCGTGTGCAGTGAGATGGACTCTGCCATGATTGACTCTGGCCTCGATTACAGATTGCAGACCTGGTGGCTTGCAGTGTATACCGGCACGTGGTTGGAGACACACCGGTGGCAGCAGGTGAGCAGTGGTGCCTGGGTGCGCGGGGCGGCAGTGTCCCTCCCTCTCTCTCTCCCTTCCTTTCCTTCTCTCTCTCTCTCGCTCTCCTTTCCTTCTCTCTCTCTCTCCCTTCCTTTCCTTCTCTCTCTCTCTCCCTTCCTTTCCTTCTCTCGCTCTCTCCCTTCCTTTCCTTCTCTCTCTCTCTCCCTTCCTTTCCTTCTCTCTCTCTCTCCCTTCCTTTCCTTCTCTCTCTTTCTCTCTCTGCCTTTCTTTCCTTCTCTGTTTCTCTGTGTCTCGCTCCTTTGATGTGCGCATGACACACGTTCTGATTTGGTGCTTTTTTTTCCAGGCTGTGACATGAAGGTTGTCCCGGACGGACCCGACAGGAGTCTTCCGCATTGGTGTTTTGTGTTGTATTTCAATAAAGTTTTTGGTTGTTACTTCAATGATGAGTGACTGTTTCTCGTTCTTCTGACCACACATGTGTGTTTCTTTTTGTCATTGTGCGACATCATGTGCTTTTGGTGGCTCTTGTGTCGTGCACGGTATGTGTTTCTCCGGGGGGGGGCCTGGGAGTGGTGGCAGTGGGTGTTGTGGCCCTCATGGGTCTCCGAGCTGCATGATCATTATTTCCATGGCATCTGTGGGTCTTCAGATGTGGCTCTTGGCTGTGCTCCCTTTCATGCTGCAGGTAGTCGTCCTGCTTAACACCAGCAAAAGGCAGGTGTTAATTCCCTGCTGCTACCGCGGCTTATCGCCTGTTTTTGGTTCGCATCGCAGATCTGGCAGTTTGTTGTGAATGTGGTGTAGTGGTGTTTTCGTGTGTTTTTGCACGGGAACGCCTACTCTGCATCTCATTAGGGTTAGTTGGTGGCGTCACCCGTGGAGGTAAATTTTGCGGCAGTTATCGTGGGAATACTGGCGTTGTCTGCAGTTTGCACCCGCTTATGAATGGGGCGTTAAATCTATCTCCACTTTTGATGCGTTAAGGTGGCGATAACTCAGCAATAAGTCCTTGTGAATATTCCCCTTGGACTTATAAAATCACCCACTCACTTCCTATGTATTCCAGTAATCCCCCAGAGATTACCCCTGCAGTCATGCAATCACCCAGGCACTAGTTATGTACTACCCCTGCAGTCATGCAATCATGTAGGCTGTACCTATGCTGTTAAGAAATCACTCAGGCACTACCTTTGCACTCCTTTATTCACTCAGGCACTACCTCAGTAGTCCTGCAATCACCCATGCACTTATAAAATCACCCAGTCACTTCCTATGTAGTCATGTAAATCCCCAGATATTACCCCTGTAGTCATGCAATCACCCAGGGGTTACCTATGTACTCCTTTAATCCCCCAGACGTTACCGCTGTACTCATGCAATCACCAATGCATTAGGTATACAGTGCTTCATTCAGCCAGCCACAATCTTTGCACTCTTTCAATCACGCAGGCACTACTCTTGTACTTATGTAATCACTCAGCCACTACTCATGCACTTATAAAATCACCCAGGCACTACCTTTGCACTCCTGTAATCACTCAGGTAGTACCTTAGTACTTCTGTAATCACCCAGGCAGTACTCATGGACTTATAAAATATTGTATACATATTTCTTTTAGATATGATGTTGGTTTGAAAACGTAGAGACATATGTATGCATGCTTCTAACAATATTGAGAAACTTGTAGTTGAGTCATGTAATAGTCTGCTACTTTATAATTCGCTAGGCCCAACACTCATGCAGTTATAAAAAAAAAACAAGTACTACCCATGCAGTCTTCCAATGATCCAGGCACTACATATGCACTTCTGTAATCACTCAGGCATTACTGCTACACTCATGCAATCACCCAGGCACTACCTAAGCACTCATGCAATCACCAAGGTATTACCCATGCACTCTTTCAATCATGTAGCCACTACTCATGCACTTATATAATCACCCAGGCACTACCGTTGCACTACTTCAATCACAGAGGCACTACCCTTGTACTTATGTAATGACTCAGCCAGTAGTCATGCTGTTAAGAAATCACCCAGGCACTACCTTTGCACTCCTTTATTCACTCAGGCACTACCTCAGTAGTCTTGCAATCACCGAAGCAGTACCCATGCACTTATAAAATCACCCAGTCACTTCCTATGTAGTCATATAAATTCCCAGATATTATCCCTGTAGTCATGCAATCACCCAGGCGTTACCTATGTACTCCTTTAATCCCCCAGACGTTACCCCTGGACTCATGCAATCACCAATGATTTAGGTATACAGTGCTTCATTCAGCCAGCCACTATCTTTGCACTCTTTCAATCACGCAGGCACTACTCTTGTACTTATGTAATCACTCAGCCAGTACTCATGCACTTATAAAATCACCCAGGCACTACCTTTGCACTCCTGTAATCACCCAGGCAGTACTCATGGACTTATAAAATATTTTATACATATTTCTTTTAGATATGATGATGATTTGAAAACGTAAAGTCATGTAATAGTCTGCTGCTTTATATTTCGCCAGGCCCAACACTCATGCAGTTATAAAAACACTCAAGTACTACCCATGCAGTCTTCCAATGATCCAGGCACTACATATGCACTGCTGTAATCACTCAGGCATTACTGCTGCACTCATGCAATCACCCAGGTAGTACCTATGCACTCATGCAATCACCAAGGTATTACCCATGCACTCTTTCAAGCATGTAGCCACTACCCATGCACTTATATAATCACCCAGGCACTACCCCTCCACTCATGCAATTATCCAGGCATTTTCCCTGTAGCCATGGAATCACTTAGGCATTATCGCTGCAGTATACAATTAGACAGGCATAACCAAAGCACTTCTTAAATCATCCAGCTAGTACACATGCACTTATGTAATGACCCAGGCACTACCCTTGCAGTCTTCAAATCAGCCAGGCACTAGGCCTGTACTCTTTAAATCACCCAACCAGTATCTATGCACTTATAAAATCACCGAGGCACTATCTATGCACTCCTCCAATCACCCAGGCACTACCAGTACACTCATACAACCTCCCACACATTACCCCTGCACTCATGCAATCACCCACACTTTACTCATGCACTCCGCCAATCTCCCAGACATTACCCCTGCACTTATGCAATCACCCATGCATTACCCATGCACTCTTTCAATTACTTAGGCAGTACCCATGGACTCTGCACCTCTGGTCCTTCTTTCTGTACTTCTTTTGTGTCTTTCTGCACCTGTCGCTTCTTTCTGCACCCCTTTTAGGTCTTTCTGCACCCCTGTTTCCTCTTTCTGCGTCCCTGTTGCCTCTTTCTACACCTTTGTTCCTTCTTTCTGCACTTCTTTTGTTTTTTTCTGTACATCTCTTGCTTCTTTCTGCACCCTTCATGCCTCTTTCTGCACCCCTCTTCTCTCTTTTTGCACCTCTCTTGCCTCTTTCTGCGCCTCTGTTGCTTCTTTCTGCACTCCTCTTGCTTCTTTGTACACCTCCGTTGCTTCTTTCTGCACCCCTCATGTGTCTTTCACACTCCTCTTCCCTCTTTCTGCACCCCTCTTGCCTCTTTCTGTACCTTTGTTCCTTCTTTCTGCACTTCTTTTGTTTCTTTCTGCACCTCTCTTGTTTCTTTCTGTATCCCTTTTGCGTCTTTCTCCTCCCCACTTCCCCCTTTTTCCATCTCGGTTGTTTCTTTATGCACTTCTTTTGCTTCTTTCTGCACCTCTCTTGCTTCTTTTTGTACCCCTCTTCCCTCTCTGTCCATCCCTCTTCCCTCTTTCTGCACTTCTGTTACTTCTTTCTGCACTTATCTTGCTTCTTTCTGCACCTCACTTGCCTCTTTCTGCACTTCTGTTGCCTCTTTCGGCAGTTCTCTTGCCTCCTTCTGCAGTTCATTTGCATCTTTCTGTAACTCTCTTGCCTCTTTCTGCACCTCCCTTGCCTCTTTCAGTACCTCTGTTGCTTCTTTCTGCACTACTTTTTCTTATTTCTGCACCCCTCGTGCCTCTTTCTGCACCCTTTTTCCGTTTTCTTGCACGTGTATTGGTTCTTTCTGCACTGCTCTTCCCTCTTTGTGCACATCTCTTTCCTTCTTCTGTACCTCTGTTGTTTCTTACTGCACTGTTCTTGCTTCTTTCTGCACCTCTGTTGCAGTCCATTTCCTTACATGCCTTAAACGTCACTTTTGTCCTGCTGCTTTACCATTCTAGTAATGCTGAGAGTGTTGGGCCTAGGCAAATATAAAAAGAAATCTATAACATGTCTCAGGTGTAAGTCTCACCATATGTCAGGATCTATACACTCCTCCAATCACTTAGGTAGTACCCATGCACTTATAAAATCCCCCAGGCAGTTCCTATATGTTCTTGTAATACCTCAGATATTACCCCTCAACTTATGCAATCACCCAGACATTACGTATGTAGTTCTCTAATCATCTAGATATTATCTCTGCACTCATGCAATCACCAATGCATTAGCTATACAGTAGTTCAATCACCCAAGCACTACCCTTGCACTCCTGCAATGACTGTGTCGGGATCTATGCATTCCTCCAATCACTTTGCCAGTACTCATGCAGTTATAAAATCACTGAACCACTACCTATGCACTTATGCAATCACCCAGGCAGTACCCTAGTACTCCTCCAATCATCCAGGCAGTACCTTGGTTCTCATGCAATCACCCAGGCACTACAGAGTGCACTTCAAATTTGATTTGGGTAGCAGAAGAGAAATCTTTTAGTTGTGCTCTGTGGTTCTGTTGTATAGGTTGTGATGTCTTCTAATTGTAGGAATTCTGCAGTGTCTGACATACCTTTGCAATGCAATTAAAAATATTTATTTATTTATATATGAGAATATTTGTATATAATTATTTTATTAATATTAAATGATTTAACGAAAGTATTTAAACTTTTCTTTCTTTTCAGATACTCACCATTATTAGTAATAAAGATTGAGTATGGCAAGAAAAGATCAAAAGAAAAGAAAAAAACAGTACTATTTAAAGGAAAGAGAAAAGGAGAAATTAGATAAAGTACAACATGTGACATTGAAGAAAAAGGCTTCTGGTAAGAGAACTAAAGAATTTGTTAAAAGAGTTTTAAAGAAGATAACGAATTTTCAAAATGGAGAAAAGAAAAAGAAAAGTAGTACAACCATTCAGAAGGAAACGAAAAAAGGACATATTAATAGAAAATCAGGTTATGGGAAAACAATCTATGTTGAAAGAAGGATGAAGAATATAAAGACATTAGAAAGAGAATGTATAAAAGTAGATTGCTACAAAATGTATTGAAAGATTGCAAAAAATATAAAAAAGATCCGCATTTTACAAGAAAAAACAACACATTGAAAGTGTAGTTGAAAACGCTTTTGAATTGAAAAGAACATTGTTTATATTAGTATTGAAGAGAATGAAAACATTGAATAAAACAATGCATTTTATGAAGGAGAAAAGTAAAAGAAAAAAACTGGTTAATAGAATTAACTTTTGCAAAAAATGTTGGGGTGAATGGAAGCACACTTCTAGTTCAGAACCTTTTTTTAATGAAGAAAGCTATTTTCAACAAAATACATTAGTTCACGCAGTTGATACCAGTGGTCGTTCTTATAAGGTTAAAAACGGTTGTCCAATTGAAAAAGAAAAGATGGTTGTTAGAAATGTGGATGAAGTAATAGCTGAAGAAGTTCAAGGGAGACGTTCACAAGCTCCAGTGTATAGGTGGGATTGTAGTAGTATTTGTAGTATACGACAGGAATCTATTGATATTTTACGAAATTTCTTACGAGAGTATAGTAAAAAAAGTGTTAAACAGAAAATTAAGATGTTGCAAGGACTAGATCCTTGTAAAGTGAGAAAAAATACTGGCTTGCAGGGTCATTCTCTGGCTTGTCTTTCTAGAAAAGTGTGTCAAAGTACTTTTCATCATTTGAGAATGTTAGCAGTACATCACTCAGAAATGCGTAAGTTAGTAAGAAGATTGTACTATGTAAAAAGTCCTGCATTATCTTTAAGTGAAGTAAACACTGCTCTTTTGCATGGTTCAGTGTTGGATGTAAAAAAAGTTTGTGATGATATACAGTTTTGTTTCTTTGGCACTGAAGAAGAGTGTAGAGAAAGTGAGAGTTTGATAAGTGTAGGTGTTGAAGAAGAGGTGGAAGATAGTACTACTGAGAAGTTTGTAGAAGAATTTACAAAGTTTAAGGTAGTTTGTTATGAAAAACCAAACTATGTTTGTATTTCCTGTCGACGTACTCACTATAGAAGTCAAACTAGGAATGTTGATGTGTATTTAAAAAGTGAAAAGGAAAACAATGATCAGTGGGAGCAATTTGGTGCTTATTTGTTGGTGGAAGGTCGTTTTGAGTTGGGTAGTGATCAACGTATTTGTAAATATTGTTACAGCAAACTAGAAGAGAACAAAATGCCAGCTAGAGCTGTACATAATAACCTAGAGTTGGTAGCTATTCCTCCGGAACTGGTGGATTTAAATACATATGAGTTCATTCTAATTCAATCTGTGCACCCGTTTCAGGCTATAGTTCATGTGGAGCCTAAAACAGGTAAGCTACCTCCCACAGATTTACAAAGAGGTTTAAAAGGAAGAGTTGTGTATTTACCTTTAGATTTTAAGAAAAATATTGAAACTGTTGGTGTAGAGAGAGAGGAAACTGAACCTGTAGTTATTCTAGTTAATGGTGTACCAACAAAGAGTCGGAAAATATGGCAAGAGTTAGTAGATGTCACCAAAGTTCAAAAGGCTACGTTATATCTCATAGAAAACAATATTTATTATAAAAATGAATATCTGGAAGAACAAGAAATATCTTTAGGAGATGATAGAGAAATTTCAACTGGCCAAATTGAAAAAGTGGACAAGTCCAGGAGTGAAGAAACTTATGAACATTATAGTATACATCCTTTACATTCAAAAGAAGTGATTGGAAATACTATTGAATTATTCCAAATGAAGAAAGCAAAGGGAACTCCCATGAGTGTTTGGGAAAGAAGTTTAGAAGCTCGTTGTTTTCCACAGCTCTTCCCCACTGGTAAAGGTGGACGATATGATGAACGACCAGTACAGATTCCAGCTTCAGAATACCGTTCAACAAGATTGTATTCAGAAGATCCAAGATTTCGACAGTGTGTTCCATATTTATTTCATCTTCTGTTTGAAAGTGACTTGTCTGGACTTTCATATGCAGTGAACCACATATACAAACAGGAGTTCATCTTACACATCTTTCTGCAAAGGAATTTTTGGACAAAGTTCAACAAAGAGACGATCATTTAGAATCTCAGTTAATTAATTTGATGGCATGTCAACTTGGTACCAATGAGTATTGGTATCATCGTCATGGAGAACTTAAATGTATGTTAAGGAACTTAGGAACACCTACGTGGTTTGTTACGCTTAGCTGTGCTGAATACGCATGGGACGATTTACTTGAATTCTACAAGAAGCAAATTCAAATATTAAAAACATTGAATTGAAGACAGCTGGAGAACTGTGTTCCTTGGATCCTGTAGATGTGTGCAGATATTTTAATCATAGGTTTCAAGCTATGATGTCTTTTATCTGCAATAAAAATAATCCACCTCTTGGAGAAGTTATTGATTTCTTTTGGAGAAAGGAGTACCAAGCCAGAGGTGCTCCTCATATACACATGCTATTATGGATCAAGGATGCACCTAAATTTGGAACCGATTCTGATGAAACTGTTTTGTCATTCATTGAAGACTATGTTACCTGTGCTATTCCAAAAACAGGAGGAGAAAATAGCTTAAGACAACACGTTTTACGGTTTCAAAGTCATCGATGTGGGAAATATTGTCGACGGAAATACAAGTCAAAGGGAAAATTTTATACAAAATGTCGTTTTGGATTCCCATGTCCAGTAATTTCGAAAGGAAGAGTCAACAGTTTCATGTCAGCAGTAAGGCATACTATAACTCGGAAATCTCCGAAGAATACTTACAATATAAAAAGAAGTGAAGATTCAAAGTATATTAATGACTACATCCAGTGATTTTGACGATGTGGAATGCAAATATGGATATCCAATATGTTGCAGATAATTCAATTGCTGTTGCTCGCTATGTTACATCATATATAACCAAATCTGAAAAGACGGATTTGAAAGAAATGTGGGAAGAAATTTCACAAGAGAAGACTCTTAGTAACAAATTGTACAGCTTTAGTTTGAAGATGATTTCCCATCGAGAGATTGGATCGTACGAATGTTCGGATCGGTTGACCTCTGCAAGTTTATGTTCAAAGTCAAGAGGAATCATTTGGGTAAGTCTAGGTCTTGCTGCAACACGAAATCGAGTATTGAAATCTGTACAAGAAATTGAATACTTAGCTTTGAATGAGCCGGAAAGTACAGATATTGTTAAAACAAATATGTTGGATACATAGTATTCCAAAAGGAGTCCACATCTGGAAAACATATGTCTCTATGAAGTACTGCAACATTACAGCTTTAAGAGAAATTTTACAGAAAATATAAATGAAGAAAAATATGCAGTAATTGGATGTGATGGATGTTTGGTAAAACATGCCAAAGGAAATCTTATTAATCACAGGAAACTCAGTTGTGATACTCCAGATAAAAGGGAATTTTTCTATTTAGTACTTCTGCAACTGTTCAAGCCTTGGCGTAGTGAAATGGAATTACTTGGAGATTTTGACTGCTATGAAGATTTTTTTAATGCATGTAAAGATAGCATTGAATGCACAGTTTTTCCAAAATATTTACAAATGTTGAATGAAGAGATTGAACAAGAAACTAGTATTGTAGCTGAAATCGCTAGAGATAATTCTCAAGATAGTCAAAGTTCCGCTCCACTAAGTCAAGATCCGCTAGGACAACCAATTCTTGAAAATGAAGCGGCAATCGCTATGAATGAAGTAGAAACGGCAATGCAACAAGCACAACAGGATATTATTGATTTGGGAAACTTGGAAGAACAACTAAATATTGAACAAAAAGAAATATATCAGCAAGTTACACAACAGATACAGCATGGTTTACTGCATGAAAAAAAAGAATGCCAATGCACATCATTTAAACCTATTCGAATGTATATCAGTGGACAAGCTGGAACAGGAAAACGTTTCTTAATTTAAGGTTTGACCAGTTATCTACACAAAACCACTCAATCAGATTTATCTTGTGTTGTAACCACTCCAACTGGGTTAGCAGCACATAACATTAAAGGGATTACATTACATCGGTTACTCATGCTACCAGTTGAACATGAAAATAAGTTGGAATATCACAAGCTATCTGGAGAAGCTTATTATGAAGTTTCAAGAGTACTAAAGAAAATGAAACTTCTGATCATTGATGAGGTGAGCATGGTCTCAAACTTAATGCTTGCCTTTGTACATTTAAGAATGCAACAGATTTTAAAAACATATTATGATGTTTTATTTGGAGGAAAACATGGAATTGTATTCGGTGATCTATTACAACTTAGGGGCCGATTCCGATCTCGGCCGGTAGGGCTCCGAATCGGATTCGGCTTAACCGGATCCGATTCGGAGCCCTATTGCCCGACCGATTCGTACGCGCGTCCGGGCGAGCGAGTACGATGCGAAATCGCCGACCGACTCGTCCGGGCGTCCCGACCGCTCCGACCGACTCGTTCCCGGGTCGAATCGCACCGACCGACTCGCTCGGACTCGACTCTCACCGCGCAATGGAGACGTTTCCCGGCCGGGTAAGTACGATGCGCGCCGTGAGCAGTCCAACCGAGCCGCACACTCCGGCTCGAAAGAGCAGTCGGAGCCGTACTTTGGGGGTCCGTGTCGGACCCCCCTGTACGCGTAGCCGCGCGAGTCGCACACAGGGGGGACCCATGGGTCCCCCCTACCTGTGCATGTACGGCGCGAGTCGCTGCGAGGCGAACCCGCTGTAGGGGGCGCCCTTGTACGCCTCGCACCCATTGAGTCAATGGGAGCCCGCGTACGCGTTGTACGACCGGCTCCCATTGACTTCAATGGGAGTCCGACCGAATCGAGTCCGATAGCCTACGAACGCATCGTACTCGTTCGGTCGGACTGCTAGGGTCCGATTCGGTCGGAAATCTCTCCGGGTCCGGCTCGGTCGGAGAGATTTCCGGCCCGAATCGGAATCGGCCCCTTACTCTTGTGAAAGGACTACCAGTTTTTAAAACACTTGTCCATGAAGACACTAAGAAATCTTTGGGAAGTATTGGAAATGTGAACATTTGGTCTCTTTTTGAATATAAAGAACTTATTAAGAATATGCGACAAGCAAGTGATGAACATTATGGAAACATTCTTCAAGATATTAGAATTGGTGTTTTGCCAAAACATGGTAAAGAAGCTTTACAAAGTCGACTACTAACAAACTTGTTTCCAAATGAAAATATTGCACCTCAAATAATGTACAAAAAAATTGGAGAAAATAAGTCTATAGTTTGTCTAATGCCAACACTGCAAGAGTGTTCTACATTCAATCAAGAACTTTTGAAACTGGAGAAACAACCAATAGTGAAAATGGAAGCCATTGATAAAATGGAACATGAAGGGGTTACTATTCTTCTCTCAGAGAAATTATAGTCAAAATTGGATTCTTTGGAAAAGTCTGTATCTAAGACTGCTGGTTTAGAAAAGACTTTATATGTATGTGTAAACTGTCGGGTAATATTACGGCGTAATTTAGATGTAGAAAAAGGTTTAGTAAATGGAGCAATGGGAAAAGTTGTTGATTATGTAAATTTTCATAACAGAGATGGAATTGAATTTTTGAAGATTAAATTTGATCAGATTGAAGAGGTAAAACAGATTGGACGCTGTGCTGTTCGATTTTTGCTTGTAAAAGATTTGTATGTTCGTAGAAAACAGTTTCCTCTTTCTTTAGCATATGCGGTGACCATTCATAAATCTCAAGGTTTAAGTGTGGACAGTGCTTTGGTAAATATTAGAAGTACAGTGTTTAAAGAGGGTATGGCATATGTTGCATTGTCTCGAGTAAGAACATTATCTGGTTTGTATTTGATTGATTTTGATGAGAAAAAGGTTAGTGCTGATGCAAATTGTGTAAGAGAGTATAATCGGTTAAGAAGACTGTATGCTCCTGACTTAGGTGAATATCCCATATATGAAAAACGTGTAGTATGTCCAAAACGAAAATATGACAAACATTCTAGTGAGGTTGGAAAAAGATAACAACTCAAGAGAATGATAAGGCTGCAAAGAAAATAAAAATGGACACTGTTGATGATATTGTCGGATACCCGTTAGAAAATAGTTCAGGTATCAACTGCTATGCTAATGTAATTGTGAATGTTGTGTTTTATCTAGAAGATCTTCATCATCAAATTATGGAAATTCGAGAAAAAAGATCCTGCTCTTTATTACATTATATTTTTGAAAAGTTGGAAACTGATAGAACTAAAATCCATACTGTTTCTGGCATACGACATCTTTTGGATATATGTTCTGGTTCTTCACAATTTACACGTAATGTACAACAAGATGCACAAGAATTTCTTATGTTTATGCTTGCAGTATTGGAAGATGAAGGAATAGAAATTGAAAATTTGTTTGGACTAAGTTACAGATGGGATCATAAATGTGAAGAGTGTTCATTTTGTTCTACCACTCAAATAGACACTGAAAGATTCATATATTTGACAATACCAGATTGCAAATCAGTGTCTTTTAACAAATTAGTAAAAACAGCCAATCAAGATATGAAATGTTCTCATTGTAAATCAGAAATGTTGTCAACATTATATATAGAAAAATTTGGAAAATATGTCATTTTAATGCTACAACGTTGTAGAGAAAATGGAACAAAATTGGAAACAAAAATCAAAAATTAAAAATTTTGTGGCAAGTCAAGTGTCAATTTCAGGAAGAACTTTTAAAGCTGTGGCTATTATATTCCATGATTGACCTACTACAACATCTGGACACTATACTGTGTATTTAAAGTGCAATAAAGGATGGACACATTGCAATGATGGCCATTTGGAATTCAAATGTAGGTTGCCTTACGAATTACCAGATTCATATCTGATATTTTTGATGCCAAAATTTTGAAAACATCATCGGCCTATTGGGAAGATGTGAACACAAAATAACGAGTTTATTTTGGATATTATCAATGCCAATGGATTTGGAAACATTATTCGGCCTATTGGGAAGATGTGACCAATTAGTGTTTGGATTATTATTTCTACTTTTTTTAATTGGATTTGCAAAATTGTGTTTCAAGGAACTAGTTTATATATTTGATCTTTATATTATATGCGATGTAAATGAGAGTGTATATTTTAGAAAATGTACTTCAGAAAAATAAATAATTTAATGTAGTTGAAGAATGTAATTTAAAAACTGTAGATAGGTAAACAGATAGTTGAATTTGTTGTAAATATTTTCGACTCAGATTTGTTTTTTTTTTACAATCCCATTGATTGTATTTTTTTCCCCGCTGTTATATGAGGATCTACGTTGAAATCACTGTGTATAGTAAAATTCATTAGAATCTGAGAACAGCAAAAAAGGGAAACTGAATATGTTATGTAATTCTAAAATTATGTTGTTTTAAAAACCATAATATTATATGTAATAACAGTTTTCCTTCTTTTTTATTACAGAAAGTAATAGTAAACCTTGAAAAGATTTTAAATTCAATTTACAACAAAAGAACTGTAAAATAGTTTCACTGAGTTTGGTATGTATTTGAATAAAGAAGGCAAGATGAAATAATGCAATAAGCATAATAATATGAAGTAATGTTTACAGTCATTTTTATTGCACTGATCCATTTTTTCAAATACTACCCATGCACTGATCTATATAATTAGACACTATTCTCATACTACTACCATCACCCACGCACTATCCAAGCATTTCTCCATTCACCTAGCCTGAATCTATATACTTATATCACCAAGAGACTACTTATGTACTCATCCAATCACCCAAGCACTACCCATGCAGTCTTCCAATCATCCACACACTACTCCTCACTCATGCAATCACCCAGGCACTACCCTTGCACTCCTCCAGTCATCCAGGTAATATCCATGCACTCCTCCAATCACCCAAGCACTACCTATGCACTTATAAAATCACCAAGGCACTAACTATACACTCATTTAATCACTCAGGTACTGCCCATGCATTCCTTTATTCACCCAGACATTACTCCTGCATTCATGCAATCACCCGGGTATTACCCATGCACTACTTCAATCACTCAGGCACTGACCATACAGTCATACATGTGCTCAGGCACTTCTACAGCACTCATGGAATTAACCAAGCACTACCCATGCAGTCTTCCAATCATCCACGCAGTAGTCCTGCACTCATGCTATCACCCTGGTACTACTCATGCACTCCTCCAATCACCCAGGAACTACCCAGGCAGTCCTACATGCAGCCAGGCACTACCCATGCACTCTTCCATGTACCCAGGCATTACCCATGCACTCCTTCAATCACCCAGACATTACTCCTGCACTCAGGCAATAACCCAGACATTAGCCATGCACTCCTTCAATCACTCAGGCACTACCCCTGCAGTCATGCAATTACCCAGGCACTATTAATGTACTACTCCTGCAGTCATGCAGGCACTACTTATGCTCTCATGGAATAACCCAGGCACTACCCTTGCACTCCTTCAGTCATCCAGGCAATATCCATCCACTTCTCCAATCACCCAGGCACTACCTATGCACTTATAAAATCACCAAGGCACTACCTATAAACTCATCCAACCACCCAGGTACTGCCCATGCACTCCTTTAATCACCCAGACATTACTCCTGCATTCATGCAATCACCTAGGCATTACCCATGCACTACTTCAATCATTCAGGCACTGTTCATGCAGTCATACATATGCTCAGGCAATTCTGCAGCACCCATGGTATCAACCAAGCACTATCCATGCAGCCTTCCAATCACCTACGCACTACTCCAGCAGTCATGCAATCACTTAGGCACTATCTATGCACTTATGCAATAATGCAGGCACTACCCTTGCACTCCTCCAATCACCCTGCCACTACCCATACACTTATAAAATCACCACGCAGTACTCTTGCACTCTTCCAATCACCTAGGCACTACTGTTGCACACATGGAATCACACAAGCTCTACCCATGCACTTCTTCAATCACTCAGGCACTACCCATACACTCCTCCAATCACCCAGGCACTACCCATGCACTCATGCAATCACAGAGGCATTACCCATAAACTCATGCAATCACTCAGGCATTACCCATACACTCTTCCAATCACCCATACATTACCTCTGCACTCATGCAATCACCCATGCATTATCCATGCACTTACAAAATCACCCAAGAAATACCCATGCACTTACAAAATCACCCAGCCATTACCAATCCACCCCTCCAATCTCCCAGGCTCAACTGATGCACTCATGCAATAACCCAGGCACTACCCATGCACTCCTCCAATCCCCCATGCACTACCCATGCACTCCTCCAATCACGTAGACACTACCCATGCACTCCTCAAATTACCTAGCCAGTAGCCATGCACTCCACCAATCATCCTGCCACTACCCATGCACTTATAAAATCACCACGCACTACTCTTGCCCTCTTCCAATCACCTAGGCACTATCATAGCACTCATGGAATCACAGAAGCACTACCCATGCACTTCTTCAATCACTCAGGCACTACCCATACACTCCTCCAATCACCCAGGCACTACCCATGCACTCATGCAATCACCAAGGCATTACCCATAAACTCATGCAATCACTCAGGCACTATCCATACACTCCACCAATCACCCAGGCACTACCCGTGCACTCATGCAATCACCAAGGCATTACCCATAAACTCATGCAATCACTCAGGCATTAACCATGCACTCTTCCAATCACCCATACATTACCTCTGCACTCAGGCAATCACTCATGCATTATCCATGCACTTACAAAATCACCCAAGCAAAACCCATGCACTTACAAAATCACCTAGCCATTACCAATCCACTCCTCCAATCTCCCAGGCTCTACTCATGCACTCATGCAATAACCCAGGCACTGCCCATACACTCATCCAATCACCCATGCACTCCTCCAATCACGTAGACACTACCCATGCACTCCTCCAATTACCCAGCCAGTAGCCATGCACTCCACCAATCATCCTGCCACTACCCATGCACTTATAAAATCACCACGCACTACTCTTGCCCTCTTCTAATCACCTAGGCACTATCATAGCACTCATGGAATCACAGAAGCACTACCCATGCACTTCTTCAATCACTCAGGCACTACCCATACACTCCTCCAATCACCCAGGCACTACCCATGCACTCATGCAATCACCAAGGCATTACCCATAAACTCATGCAATCACTCAGGCATTAACCATGCACTCTTCCAATCACCCATACATTACTTCTGCACTCATGCAATCACCCATGCATTATCCATGCACTTACAAAATCACCCAAGCAATACCCATGCACTTACAAAATCACCCAGACATTACCAATCCACTCCTCCAATCTCCCAGGCTCTACTCATGCACTCATGCAATAACCCAGGCACTGCCCATGCACTCATCCAATCACCCATGCACTACCCATGCACTCCTCCAATTACCCAGCCAGTAGCCATGCACTCCACCAATCATCTTGCCACTACCCATGCACTTATAAAATCACCACACACTACTCTTGCCCTCTTCCAATCACCTAGGCACTATCATAGCACTCATGGAATCACAGAAGCACTACCCATGCACTTCTTCAATCACTCAGGCACTACCCATACACTCCTCCAATCACCCAGGCACTACCCATGCACTCATGCAATCACCAAGGCATTACCCATAAACTCATGCAATCACTCAAGCATTAACCATGCACTCTTCCAATCACCCATACATTACCTCTGCACTCATGCAATCACCCATGCATTATCCATGCACTTACAAAATCACCCAAGCAATACCCATGCACTTACAAAATCACCTAGCCATTACCAATCCACTCCTCCAATCTCCCAGGCTCTACTCATGCACTCATGCAATAACGCAGGGACTGCCCATGCACTCATCCAATCACCCATGCACTGCCCATGCACTCATCCAATCACCCATGCACTCCTCCAATCACGTAGGCACTACCCATGCACTCCTCCAATTACCCAGCCAGTAGCCATGCACTCCATCAATCATCCTGCCACTACCCATGCACTTAAAAAATCACCATGCACTACTCTTGCCCTCTTCCAATCACCTAGGCACTATCATAGCACTCATGGAATCACAGAAGCACTACCCATGCACTCCTCCAATCACCCAGGCACTACCCATGCACTCATGCAATCACCGAGGCATTACCCATAAACTCATGCAATCACTCAGGCATTACCCATGCACTCTTCCAATCACCCATATGTTACCTCTGCACTCATGCAATCACCCACGCATTACCCATGCACTTACAAAATCAACCAAGCAATACCCATGCACTTAGAAAATGACCCAGCCATTACTAATCCACTCCTCCAATCATCCAGGCTCTACTCATGCACTCCATCAATTACCCAGCCAGTACCCATGCACTCCACCAATCACCCTGCCACTACCCATGCACTTATAAAATCAGCACGCACTACTCTTGCCCTCTTCCAATCACGTAGGCACTACCCTAGCACTCATGGAATCACAGAAGCAATACCCATGCACTTCTTTAATCACTAAGGCACTACCCATACACTCCTCCAATCACCTAGACACTACCCATGTACTCCTCCAATTACCCAGCCAGTAGCCATACACTCCACCAATCACGGAGCCACTACCCATGCACTTATAAAATCACCATGCACTATCCTTGCACTCCTCCAATCACCCAGGCACTACCCTTGCAGTTATACAATCACTCAGGCATTACGCATGCACTCCTTCAATTACTTAGGCACTACCCTTGCACCCATGCAATAACTCAGGCATTAGGCATGCTGTCCTCAAATCACCCACAAATTATCTCTGCATTCATGCAATCACCGAGGCATAAACCTTGCACTCATGCAATCACTCAGGCATTACCTCTGCACTCATGCAATCACCCAGGCACTACCTTTGCACTCATGCAATCAGTCAGGCATTACCCATGCACTCCGCCAATCACTTACACATTACCTCTCCACTCATGCAATCACTCAGGCACTACTCATGCACTCCTGCAATCACCCAGACATTTCTCTTGCACTCTTGCAATCACCCCGGCATTACCCATGCACTGCTTCAATCATATATACACTAACCATACACATCTCCATATATTCCACTTACCACAATTCATACAACACTTACAATTTTTTTCTTTTTTAAACCAAATAGGGGGTTCTGAAAAGAACCATTTTTTTTCTTTTTTTGTTTTATAATTTTTTTGTATTTTTTTAACTCTTTTTTTGCATTTTTTTGGTGGTTTTTTTGTTAAAAAAACAGAACCAACAAGAAAAACATTGAAAAAATTATGCAATTAAAACTCATTGCATAAACAACAAAAAAACTAAATTAACACTTGTGGTTCTGAATGGCAACCAGGATAGCATTCACTGATTGCTCACCAACACATAATGTCTTTTTACATTTTAAACAATGCTGCTCTACTCGAGCTAAGTCAGGATGAATGTTGATTGCAGCAGTTGTTGTGCCAGCAGAAGAGGTACTGGGTCCAGCAGTATTGTCATCAGTTGTTTCTTTTTCCTGATGACGACGCAGTTGTTCCCTTGCTAGACGTCGAGGGTGCATTGTCTGTAAATGCTTGAGCATGGAAGACGTCCCACAAGAATATTTTTTCTCTGACCCTCGTGACAATACTTTTTGACAAATGGTGCATGTCACCTTCCTGGCATTCACCTTTTTTTCACCAGGTGGTATACTGAAATAAGCCCACACGATGCTCTCATACCGCACTTTGATGGGTTCTTCCAAATCTTCTTCGCCTTCTGGTGGAAGCTGCTGTGTTGGATCTCCAGCTGCCATTTTTTGATGGTACAAAGAAAACACCAAAAAGATCTAAAGAAGAGATCCAAAAGAGAAGAGGTGGCTCTTCTGAGATGGTCTTGAAAGAATGAAAAAAATGGGTGGGGTCCTTCAAGTTCTAGAATTAAAAGCCTCTAAACCAATGAAAGTTTTTGTTTTGAAGTCACATGGGATTCGGCACCGGGCGAGCCACCAGCGTGCACCCGACGCGATTTCCGAAAAATACATTTAACAATAATATATCTTTATTCCAGTTACAGATACATGATATTTACAATTATATTAAATAATGTCTTGGTATAATATATATAATAAAGTTATATACATATACTTTTAAAACTCAAAGATTTGTGATGGATTCGCGCACCTGGCGCGACCCCCGGAACTACGTACGTGACGTTACGCGTGGCCGAGATCCGTGCACCCGTCGCTTACGAAACGCGCATCGTACACAACTTAACCAATATGGCGGCGAAATTCTTGGATTCGCGCACCCATCGAGACAGGTACACTATCGGTACGCGAATCCACTTTTTAAAAAACAAAAATGAAAAAATGTATATTTATATTTTAGAAAAGAGAAAGCATTATATTATTTTTATAACTATAAAAAAACTTTAAAAAAATATTTTTAGAACATTATACTTAGAAATTAGCATTTAAAAAACCTTTGAAATTCACTGAATAAACCATAGGTTTCAGGGACGTTATAGTTAGAAATTAGCATTTAAAAAACCTTTGAAATTCACTGAAAAAACCATAGGTTTCAGGGACTTTATAGTTATAAATTAGCAATTAAAAAACCTTTGAAATTCACTGGAAAAACCATAGGTTTCAGGGACGTTATAGTTAGAAATTAGCATTTAAAAAACCTTAGAAATTCACTGAAAAAACCACAGGTTTCAGGGACATTATAGTTAGTTGGACATTTCACTCGTAGAAAACCAGAGAAATTCGGATGTTATAGTTAGTTGAGCTAACTATAACTCGCGCCCCCGCAATGCATGGCTCATGACGTCACATATTACATCATTCATGACATGGTCAGTGACATCACTGATGACATCACTGATGACATCTCAAATGACATCACTGATGACATCACTGATGACATCATCCATGTGATAATCTGATGCACCTCCTCACACCCTAATATAACCTTTGATACACCCACTCTAAAATACAGACTACCATTTTCAAAACCATAGACACAGCAATACCAGTTACTACATACCCACTCACTGATTCCTAGGTCTACACACACGTCCACTCATTCACCCATACAGTCACTCATACATGCAGTCACTTATCAATACAGCTCTATCATTTGCACTCATACACCTATACAGACACTCACACATCGCCACTCATCCATAGAGTTACTCACACACCTAGTCAGTCATGCAAAGAATCAATCACACTCCCATTTACTCACCTATACAGTTATACACACCACCTCACTTATTCATACAGATACTAACACATACTTACTGTCTTATACAATCACTGATACAAGCACACAGTCATCCATACAGCCACTCTCACAATCACTCACTCTCACATATAGTCATTTATATACTCCAACACTCACATATACTGCCTTTCACATATGTAGTTACTCACACATGTAGCAGTGAGACATCCATTCACTCACCAACACACCCATACACACACTCACCCACCCATACAGCCCTTCACAGATGCACTCATGAACCGATACACCCAGTGAATCACCCACTCACACATCTATGCACAGAGTCACACACCCATCATCCACCCACACAGACACTCAGGCACACATACAGATAGTCAGACAACCAATCAATAACCCATATAGACACTCATGTAGCTACTCACCAACCCATGCAGACGCTTACACACCAACTGACAGACTGATACAGACATTCACACAGTTTAGTCACTAACCCATGCATTCAGTAAGACACGTTTAATCACTCACTTATACAGTCAGTCACACACCTACTAAATCATCCATTCAGACAGTCAAACACCCACTCATTGTTCAATACATCTTGGCCTATATATATATAAAACATATTTAAACTTTATAGAAACACACAGTCACTGGATGATGTCATCAGTGATGTCATTTGAGATGTCATCAGTGATGTCATCAGTGATGTCACTGACCATGTCATGAATGATGTAATATGTGACGTCATGAGCAGTGCATTGCGGGGGTGCGAGTTATAGTTAACTCAACTAACTATAACATCCGAATTTCTCTGGGTTTCTACGAGTGAAATGTCCAACTAACTATAACGTCACTGAAACCTGTGGTTTTTTCAGTGAATTTCTAAGGTTTTTTAAATGCTAATTTCTAACTATAACGTCCCTGAAACCTATGGTTTTTTCAGTGAATTTCAAAGGTTTTTTAATTGCTAATTTCTAACTATAACGTCCCTGAAACCTATGGTTTTTTCAGTGAATATATATATATATATATACATATATATATATATATATATATATATATATATATATATATATATATCTATCTATATAGAAACCATCATTTCACATACAGATGGAATACAGGCAGTGCAGTATTATTTGAGCTTGCGCCCACTAACCCTTTACAGGCACACGGAAATGTTGGTATGCATGCTTGGCTGGTGTCTACAGAATAACATTTTTCTTTTTGGTAAGGACCTGTATCAACAGGTTAGTGGGACTGCGATGGGCACCTGCTTCGCCCCAGCTATGCTAATTTGCATATGGGTTGGTGGGAAGAGCAGGTCCTGGCAACGCAATTTGCCCATGAAATGTCTGACAATGTGGTGCTATGGACCCGCTATATTGATGATTTGTTCATCATATGGCGAGGAGATAAAACAACAACAGCAGAGGGATTTATTGAGAGGTTAAACACCAATGATTTGAATTTATATTTTACATCGCACCAAAGTGAAAATGAGGTACAGTTTCTAGATCTCACAGTATACATAGTGGATGGAAAGATAAACACCAAAACCTTTCAAAAGAGTACTGCAGGCAACACAATACTCCATGCCCGCAGCTTTCATCCTCCCAAATTAAAAAACAGCATCCCGTATGCTGAAAATTTGCGTATGAGAAGAAACTGTAGCTGCCCAGACCAATTGTTTAAGGCGCAAGACAAGTTAAATGAGAGATTCGAAAAGCGAGGTTATAGCAAGGCCATTCTCAAAACAGCTAGAGAGAAAGCAAATCTAAAGCTGAGGGATCAGCTAATATTTGCTAAAAACTCCAACACAAAGGCTTCTCAAGAAAAAGCACATCCAAAATTCCACTTCATTACGGGCTACAACATGCAACATCAAAGAATAAGAGCTATAATGCAGAAACACTGGCATGTGCTACGAGGTGATCCCATTTTGAGACGAAAGATAGACAGTGGGCCCCTTATCACCTTTCACAAAGCAAAGTCATTGCGACAGGCACTTGTAACTAACAGTCCAGGGACCCCGCAGCAAGCAACATGGCTAAGTGAGAGCAAGGGGTTTAGGAGATGCCACAAATGCAAAGCATGTAAGTTTGGAGAAAACACGACAGAGGTGCCCCTACCTTTCACAGACAGAAAGTGGAAGATTATGAAGCCACTGAACTGTAAGGGCCAATTTGTTGTATATGCCCTAAGTTGTCTCAAAATGTAAATAGGCAGTACTATTTTACCAGTTCACCAACGTATCCTACAACACATTAAAGCCATTAACAATAGGGATCAAGCATATCCGGTGACCAAACATTTTGAACAATTCCACAGAAACAAGGTAGAATATTTAGTATACTTTGTGTTAGATCAGGTGCCACAGAGATTGAGGGGAGGGAACAGAGAAAGGTGCCTGAGGCAGTTGGAGTCAAGGTACATTTTACTTTTCAACTGTAAGATCCCTAATGGGATCAATACCGAGGAAGAGCTGCACGTCCATTTGTAAATTGGCAATAATGTTCATTGGAGTAGGCCATCATGTGATTACTTGAATTGGTTACGTACTTATGGTTATTGCTCTGATTTTGCTTAATTGAATATGATTAATTGAGTATATTTTAGCACACTCCATTGAGTAACATTTTATTAATCTTTTATAGTTTCAATTTTTGCACAGCACTTTAGAATCTGAGTGACCAAACTTTGTCTGAAACACAGGATAGATAATGGGCACTGGCCCTAAACTGTGGTTATGGTCAAGATTAAGGCGACAGCATTACAATTGGTGTCAAAAAATCAAGTTGTACTGAACTATGGCACATAGTAAGTTTGGCCTGAGTATGGTTTGTTGGAGCTTAAGACGGCAATGGGCACTGGCCCTTGAATTAAACAACAAAAAATAATTATGAATTTCTGAGAAATTTTAGATACATTTGAATTTTAAATGTATTTAAAAGTATTTTTGCCATTTTTCTATGTCATGCATTTAATGTGATTATAGCACTTTAAAAACAATGCTCTTTGTACAAGGCACAGGTCACTTTATCTCAGAATTGAGATTGCACATGTCACTTTAATTGGGAAATGGAGCACTGTCACTTTAATGTTGTTGAAACTTTATTAATGGTAGAAAAAGAACAAAAAAATGGCAGCAAACTTGGGTTTGACAAAGACCGCTTTTTCGGTTGAAACGCGTTACCTGGTTGTTTGTGGTCACAAATAAAACTCTTCTAAGCCAGCCAGAGTGTGTTGGAGTCTGTTCACATGTTGGAGCAGGCAGTCTGATTGATATATATAGATATATATATATATATAAATATATATATATATATATATATATATATCAACCGAGTTGCTCCAGATCTCAAGGACGCCACTCCGACAAAGGGTTATTCAGCTGAATCTTTATTAGTAGAACCAGAGAAACGGCCCCAATTAGTAGCTCTCCCTGACGCGTTTCGGTGCGGCTGCACCTTAATCATAGGGACGGGGCATTGACAAAACCTGGAGCACACTTCCGCTTTTTATCCCTGTCTGGCATTCACTCTCCAGTGAGTGGCATGCCGGGAGTTGAAGTGCAAATTTTCCCTTCAGTAGGGTCCGTGTTATTGTCACCTTGTTTTAACTCCCCAAATTCATTTTAATGTTCAAAGCCCTCCGGTGGGCCTCAGGGCTGTTTCCTGGTTCCAAAATTATTCTCCTTCGCGCTGGCAGGCTGCAAAGATTTGCAGTCTCACAGACCTGTTAACGTTCCAGGCGGTGCATCCTTCACGGCCGGAGCCGCCGTGCCAACATCAACCGAAGTTGCTCCAGATCTCAAGGACGCCACTCCGACAAAGGGTCATTTAGCTGAATCTTTATTAGTAGAACCAGAGAAACGGCCCCAATTAGTAGCTCTCCCTGACGCGTTTCGGTGCGGCTGCACCTTAATCATAGGGACGGGGCATTGACAAAACAAGTTAAAACAAGGTGACAATAACACGGACCCTACTGAAGGGAAAAATTTGCACTTCAACTCCCGGCATGCCACTCACTGGAGAGTGAATGCCAGACAGGGATAAAAAGCGGAAGTGTGCTCCAGGTTTTGTCAATGCCCCGTCCCTATGATTAAGGTGCAGCCGCACCGAAACGCGTCAGGGAGAGCTACTAATTGGGGCCGTTTCTCTGGTTCTACTAATAAAGATTCAGCTGAATAACCCTTTGTCGGAGTGGCGTCCTTGAGATCTGGAGCAACTTCGGTTGATATATATATATATATATATATGATCAAGGCCACAGGCTTGAGGTCGAAACGTGTCATCCTGACATGCTAAGACAATAAATTCTCGTTATTGCATCTTCAACTGGAGCCTGTGCCCTTGTTTGGCCCACCGCGGTCGTTCTTTGGGATCCTGGTTATATATATATATATATATATATATATATATATATATATATATATATATATATATATATATATATATATATTATCTACTGGCGGTCGCCAGTAGATAGTTATAGTTAGGACCTATTTTCCATAGGAAATTCGCAACATTCTATTTCCAATACCTTTGGCGCCGGTTGACGAATCTTCGCGAAATTCTCAAAACTTATGGCCCGCTCCGGTCCGCTCCTATCCTGAAAGTTTCGGGGTGATTCTTCAAGTGGGGGCCGAGAAAAAAGGGGGGTCCCAAAACGTGTTTTCCCCATGCAATTTTCCATAGGAACCTTTAGTCGCAGCTACAGCCCGAACTGCTGAACGGAATTACACCAAATTTGGCAAAAAGGTAGCCCTTGGTTCAGAATCATGCCTTTTGGTTAAATGGTGTAAATCCGTTCAGTAGTTCCTGAGAAATTTGAAAAAGAAAACACATATATATCTGGGCGGAGCCTAACCACACATGTCATCGTGAGATCTGATTGGCTGTCAGCACTTCATCCTGGAATTGCTGGCAGCCATCTTGGGACCAATATAAATGATAGTACCCCATTGAAATGCATTGTAGTGAATCGAAGATTTTGAGGGTTACCAAAAGGAGAACTATAAAGGGTGATAACAGACTTTAGTTACATTAGAATTCATTTGTTGATGGTACCAAACTAATTTCAGGAATTGTGGTGTGTTCTAAGCTGATTTTACCCTGTGAAAAACCTTTTGCTGGGATATCATGAATCATGTTTGAGAAAAAACTATTTTCACACGCTTGTCCCATACAGTTTTGGAAGGTGCTCCAGAAGCTAAAATGAGAGCATATTTTCTGTAAATTCACATTATCTTTCTCAGTCATGTGAGAATGAAGTCTGACATTCTCAGTAACACATGTACATCCAACAAGGGCAGAGACTGTCAGTTGATTCCTTTGTGTTCTACTGCAGCTTCCCAGAGTGTTCTAAAGAACAACTAGAGTGCTAACAGCCTTACTTATGACAAAAGTATGGCACACCTGAAGCCATCTTGATTGGAATAAACTGGTAACACTTAAAACATTTAATTTAAAAAGGAACAAAATGAGGGGGTTCATTTTGCCATAGAAATTATGGTTAGTGCTGCAGAAAGAAAATGTAGGGCATGTTTTAAGTGAGATCTCAAATATCTTCCTGTTATATTTCAACATGGAGCAGCCTGTCAGTTGATGCCTTTGTGTTCTACTGCAGCTTCCCAGAGTGTTCTAAAGAACAACTAGAGAGCTAACAGTCTTACTTGTGACAAAAGTATGGCACACCTGAAGCCATCTTGATTGGAATAAACTGGTAACACTTAAAACATTTAATTTAAAAAGGAACAAAATGAGGGGGTTCATTTTGCCATAGAAATTATGGTTAGTGCTGCAGAAAGAAAATTTAGGGCATGTTTTAAGTGAGATCTCAAATCCTCTTCTATTTCATTAGAAAATTCTGACATGCAGACTGAAACAATCACTTTCAATACCAGCAGTAGACTTCCAGTTAACTCCCTGGTGAGCAGTAGCTTTACTACAGTGATCTAATGAACAACTAGAGTGTTAACATTCTGAATTTATGGCAAATGTGTGACACATCTGAATGCCTTCTTGATGGAATCAAAGTAAAAAACTGAAAGCATTTCCTACTGAGGAGACTGCAGTAAATGACGAAATTAGGAAACTTCATAACAAATAAGTCTCCCAAGATGGCCACCAGAGAAAAAAGAGCCCAAATGTAGCACCAATATCACCCAGATGTAGCCCACATATAGCCCAATGACAGAAGTGTGCAAAACACTTTTATTTTTAGTTTTTCTGCAGTTTTATATAGTGCAAACTGGTCAGGTATTGGAGCGTTACATCTTACTTGGACCCCTTATTGCGTATTTTGCACGAAGTACATGAGATTGATCTTGCGAAACATTGAACTTTCCGATTCTGTTAACCTGAAGTTGCTCTGAACCGGGCTTGGTAACACCCGTTTTTACCTACTGGTTTTAATTAATTCTCACTGTATTGTATTAGGAAAGAGGATTTACTGTTTTTATGTACACTTTTATGATCTATGTTTCTAAATCAGATCAAATAAAGTTTAATGAATTCTATGGCAGGACGGAGGCGAGGATTATGCATAACTTTCCTCACTTTATTTGCATAGCAGTTCAAAGAAAACGTAACACAACAATCATTAAACAAAAGACTACACAACCCATGAACCATTAGGGGGGTAGTCTCCAAGGCAACTACAGTCCAATCATATCACAGTGCATCGTATATAATATCGTGACGTCCCTTCCGCTTCCTCTTTCTTCACTGCTCGTCAGTTAAGTGCATTCCTTACATTCTTGGCTTAATCTGACGTTGTTGCTGTTTGTATAGCGGTTTCTTGTGCACGTTATTAGCATTATTGCCTTGGTATTGTTTCATATTCCCTGCGCAGCAGGCTCTTGCCCGAGCGCGTGCTCCCCCTCGCAGTGTCTCCCGCTGTGTGCTCTGCGCACGGTGAGATCCTGTCAGGCGCGTCTGGTCCGAGCGAGGCAGCTCCGTCGAGCGCTCCCGCTGGTCTTTACGCGCGTTTGGGAATCCGGTCACTCCTTTAGTGTCCGCTTGATTCCAGACCAACCCTCGCCTAATTTTGACACCGCTACGCGGTGATTTCCCCACACGGCCACGTTAGTGACCAGCGCCACCTGGTGGTGGTAATTGGTATTGCGCCTCAGTCTATTCTTATAACAGCTTCGGGGAAAGCCCAGCTGTTGGAGCACCAGCGAGGGGGCTGTCTTAAGGATTTTAAGGGCATTTGTTCTGTGCTCACACCCTCTGCTATCATGTCTTCTCCAGAAGACCATTTTTACTCCTCCTACCAGGAAGTGGAGGAGGAATGGCCCCCAACTTCTCCCTCCAGCAGTGGACCAAACCCTCTCTCTGGCTATTTCTAGGGCGCTGGCTCCTCTTAGGGATCAGGTTGATAAGCTGGCGAAAAGCATCCCTGGGGTGTTCAGTGACCCAGATCTGGTGGTGGCAGGTCCAAGTAGCTCCCAGATGGGGAATAAAAGGGCCGTTAAGCATAACGCGGGGCACTTGGAAGGATTTGATAAACTTACGGAGACCTTCCTCAAGAGTGCGCGAACGCTAAAACATGCACCCTGCCGGGAGGAGGAGGGGCCCGGAGAAAATTGCGACACTGTCACCACTATTGTAGACCCCGACGGCGGGTTTCCCTAAGAGGGAGAGGGTGTATCGGAGGACGATTTCTCCTCTGATGAGGATAAGGCTCGGGGCGTCCCTGGCGTCCAGAGTCCTACTCCTCTCAGTCCCCGGTTGGGGACGGGGTCCACTTGGACATGTTCGAGCCTACCCAAATTTACCATCCTAGGTCGGCAGAGTGGACACCTGACGCCAAAGTGGCAGAGTATGTGGTGGGGAAAATCCATCAACCCCTTGAAAGGGAGGTCAGGAATAGGATGAGGGCAGAATGCCCCAGGCCCTCATTGAAGGGGAAGGTGACACACACGCCTGAAATTGATGAGAAACTATGTACCTTTCTCTCCAAGTATATGAGGGATCCCAAGAAAGGAATTGATAGGTGTTGGACGTGGTAGGGCCCTTGACCCAAATTATTCAATTGACGGAGCGTTCCAAAGAGTCAGGATCCCCTTTGTCCACGGATATTGTGGCTGGTTGGGCGCACTACCCTAAACCCTAAAACACTACCCCCTCCACTACCCAAACACCACTGCACTACCCTAAACCCTAAAACACTACCCCCAGCACGAGACCCTACACTACCCAAACATAACTGCACAACCCTAAACCCTAAAACACTACCACCAGCACGACTCCCTACACTACCCAAACACCACTGCACTACCCTAAACCCTAAAACACTACCCCAGCACGACTCTCTACACTACCCAAACACCACTGCACTACACTAAACCCTAAATATACCCCCAGCATGACCTCCCACACTACACAAACACCACTGCACTACCCTAAACCCTAAAACACTACCCCCAGCATGACCCCCTACACTACCCAAACACCACTGCACTACCCTAAACCCTAAAATACTAACCCCAGCATGACCCCCTACACTACCCAAACACAACTGCACTACCCTATACCCTAAAACACGACCCCTACACTACACAAACACGACTGCACTACCCTAAACCCTAAAACACTACCCACAGCATGACCCCTTCACTACACAAACATCACTGCCCTGCCCTAAACCCTAAAACACTACCCCAGCACTACCCAAACACCACTGCACTAACATAAACCCTAAAACACTACCCCCAGCACAACCCCCTACACTACACAAACACCACTGCACTACCCTAAACCCTAAAACACTACCCCCAGCACGACTCCCTACACTACTCAAACACCACTGCACTACCCTAAACCCTAAATCTACCCCCAACACGACCCCCTACACTACCCAAACACCACTGCACTACACTAAACCATAAAACACTACCCCCAGCATGACCCCCTACACTACCCATACACCACTGCACTACCCTAAACCCTAAAACACTACCCCCAGCACAACCCCCTACACTACTGCACTACCCTAAACCCTAAAACACTACCCCCAGCACAACCCCCTACACTACCCAAACACCACTGCACTACCCTAAACCCTAAAACACTACCCCCAGCACGACCCCCTACACCACCCAAACACCACTGCACTACCCTAAACCCTAGAAAGAAACCCCCACCCCATGCCCAATCCCCCTTACCTCTCACTCCTCATGGTTCCTCTCTCCTCGTGGTTCCTGCTTCACGTCATCTCTGAGGGGCGGTGCACGTCGTTGTGAGGAAACGGAACAGCCTCTGTTTCCTTACAACGACATGGATCGTCTACATGTTTTAGAACGCATGGTCATTTACCATACATACCTTTACAACAAAATTCGTTGTAAAGGCATGCGTGGTAAATGACCATGCGTTCTAAAAATGCGTAGTAATGACTTCGTGATGTACAACGCATGCGTGGTAATGCATGCGTTGTAATGGTATCGCAAAGTAAAAAGTCGTTGTAACAGCTGTTTACCGATCGAAGCTGGCCCCTGTTCTTCAGTGAGACGTTTATTTGATTAATTAGGAGGAAGGAATGTGGTTTTTATACCGAAAAGTGCATTCCCGGCTGTTGTATTGTGAAAGTGTCCGCGTGGCCTGGTTTCACTTCCGGTGAGAGAGTGGAAGAGTCTGTTTGGATCTAAAGGAGTTCTGTTGTTGGACGTGGCTGGCGCGACATGTCATCAGAAAACATAGCTAATGGAAAGCGTCCTCCCTGAAGTGTGGAGCAGTGCCAAGAGAGGTCAACGAGTGTGCGTCCCACCGCAGTATGACCGTACCGCGTGACCCATGTGCCGCCTCCAGGGTACGGGAGGCAGAAGCGGCATCGCAGGTCCTCTTGAAGACCGTTGTAGCACTAATTCTACATTTTGGTACTAGGGCATTTTAACTTCGTTGTTCGTGCCAGATACAAAGAGAAGATCCTGTGTTATTCAGTGCCCTCGTTACCTTTTTTGTGGGTTGTGGTGCTTGTCACTTCGCTGCCCCGCAGGTGCACACGACTGGGCACCTCACCTCGTGTGCCATCTGCAGGGCCTCTGCCCTCGGATCACTGGTTTCGGTTTCTGGAGTGGCAACATAAACAGTTGCTCCCAAAGGACTAGCCTGAACACTTAGGTGAATATCCCCTGCACCAGCATTCCACAGAAATTCTTTCCTAGCTCTCCCACGTCAACGAGCACGGCTCCGCTCGCGACACCGTATGACGTCATCGGAGCCATAAGAGGACCTCGTCGGCGTGCTGACGTCAGTTCCACCCATTTTTTCCGTGCCACCGAGGCAAACAGGGGACCGAGACATTTTCACATGTATACATAGTATAATAAATATATATATATATTCACTGAAAAAACCATAGGTTTCAGGCATGTTATAGTTAGAAATTAGCATTTAAAAAACCTTAGAAATTCACTGAAAAACCATAGGTTTCAGGCACGTTATAGTTAGTTGGACATTTCACTCATACAAAACCATAGAAATTCCCCGTTATAGTTAGTTCAGCTAACTATAACTCGCGCGCCCGCAATGCACTGCTGATGATGTCACATATTACATCACTCATGACATGGTCAGTGACATCACTCATGACATCACTGATGACATCTCAAATGACATCACTGATGACATCATCCAGTGAATGTGTGTTTTTCTGAAAATTAAATATGTTTTATATATGTATATCTCAAGGTCGATGGAAGAATAAATGGGTATATAAGTGTCTAAATGGATGATTTTTTTTGTAAAATTGATTGTATAACTGACTAAGTGCATCTTAGTGAATACATGGGTTAGTGAGTAATGTTTAAATATGAAAATCTCTGTATCAGTCTCTCACTTTGTGTATAAGTGGCTGCATGTGTTGGTGAGTAGCTACATGAGTGTCTATATGGGTTATTAGTTGGTTTTTTGAGTATCAGTATGAGTGTCTGTATGGTTCGGTGGGGGGTATTACTTAGTGTATAGATGCATGAATGAGTGACTCACTGTTTTTATGTGTTGAAGACAGCATGTGTGCAGGACTGTATAGGTGGATGAGTATGTGTATGGGTGTGTTAGTGAGTGAATGACTGTCTCAATAGTGTCTTTATGAGTAACTACATATGTTTTAAACTAGTATATGTGAGTATTGGTGTATATAAGTGAGTATATGTGAGAGTGAGAGATTGGAAGAGTTCCTGTACAAATAAGTAGGTGTTTCTATAAGTGATTGTTTAAGAGAGTAAGTATGTGTAAGTTTCTGTAGAAGTAAGTGTGGTAGTGTGTGTATAACTGCTGTATATGCAAGTAAATGGATGTTTGATACTTTGTTTGCATGTGTGACTATGTGTGTGAGTAACTCTATGGATGAGTGGCGGTGTGTAACAGGATGTATAGGTGTATGAGTACATATGATGAGTGAGTACATGTATGAGTGACTGTATAGGGACTGTTGGTGAATGAGTGGATGTGTGTGTAGATCTTGGAATTACTGAATAGGTGTGTTGTAACTGGTATTGGTATGTCCATTGTTTTGAAAATGTTAGTTTGTATTTTTGAGTGTGTGTATCAAAGGTTATATTAGGGTGAGAGGAGGTCTGCCACTCTATCACAAGGATGATGTCATCAGTGATGTCATCAGTGATGTCATTTGAGATGTCATCAGTGATGTCATGAGTGATGTCACTGACCATGTCATGAGTGATGTAATATGTGACGTCATCAGCAGTGCATTGCGGGTAGCGCGAGTTATAGTTAGCTGAACTAACTATAACGGGGGAATTTCTATGGTTTTGTACGAGTGAAATGTCCAACTAAAACTATAACGCCCCTGAAACCTATGGTTTTTTCAGTGAATTTCTAAGGTTTTTAAATGCTAATTTCTAACTATAACGTGCCTGAAACCTATGGTTTTTTCAGTGAATATATATATATATATATATCTCACAGCACAATTCCCTCAGTTGAAGGATAACTCAGACACTCCAGGATATACTAGATACAATTTTAATCGACAAATTAAGTTGGGTTTATGATTCCCACTTATGACAATGTTTGCATGTTGTATGGCAACATATCTGCTGGAGTTACGAGTTTGGGCGTGTCACGCTATATGAGATTTCTGGATTTACAACAAGGCACTGAATTTCACTATTTTATTATAAAAATGAGTATTTTCTAGAGTTTATGCGCTTCCTAATTGTTAACAGGGTACTGCAATCCACAAGCACTCCATGCAATTTGTCATATACTTGTGTTTATGCATTTCATGTTCCAACAGGTCAGTGCTGTGGTTATCTTTTTTCTCTCTTAATGTAGTCATCACGAGGTGGGTAGTCCCCCCTTTTTGCTGCTGATATTGTTATGCAGACCACAGATGCAGTACAGGGCAGTAAATGATTTAACTGCATGTATTTTGTGCACAGATTCACCGCCACACACTACAATCCCCATAATGCATTTGTAATCTGTTGGCATACTTCACAGTACGCAGTACACATAGTTCCAGCACAGATGCAGTACAGGGCGGTACATGTTTAAACTGCATGTATTTCGTGTGCAGATTCACCGCCACACATTACGGGTCCCATAATGCATTTGGAATCTGTTGGAATACTCCACAGTACGCAGTATGCATAGTTCCAGCATAATTATGATTGGGCTGACTCACCGTCACACACCGTGTGTCCCACTATGCAGTTAGTCTCTGTAGACATTTTCTCTACATCCAAATTCTTATAGTCACATGTGCCTATTAGCATGTGTTATAGGATGGATATATCAGGGAGGTATTGTAGCTAGGCAATGCCATCCGATACAGCCTGCCAATATTTTGTATACAGGTGAAGTTATTCTCACAACTGTTCTGTTTTGGATTTTTACATATGATGTACCTATTTGAATGTACTTAGCATTGGTTAGCATTGAACAAATTCTTATTTTTGGATTTTCATATATGCTAAGATGGCGGCTGCTCTCGGCTTCTGAATATCACTTACACTTTAACATCTGTCCTTTGTTTATGTCACTTACCATGTGAATGTAATGGTCCCATCATTTCCTCACTCTAACCGTGGTCAAGGCTACAGCCAAAACGCTTTGGAGAGGACCATATTTGTCAATTAAAACTGCATCAAGTAAATCCTGGAGTGTCCGAGTTATCCTTCAACTGAGGGAATTCTGCGGTGATATTTAGGGCAACCGGAGCCCGACTCGGACCGCCGGATACCCTAGCCCCTAAACTCCAGCTCTTGGACATATATGTATATATTAATCACCAAATGCCCGAAAGCTTTGGAGGGCACTCGGCAGTCATCCCACCATCCGGTTTGTATTTTTAGCTCCCCTCGGCATCCCGACATGTTCATTAATTGCCTGACGCGTTTCGACGTAAAAACATCTTATTCATAGGCTTGCAGGGAGTGTGTCAGAAAGCGCTCTTTTTATTTCCGTTTCCGTCTGCCCAATTAATCAATTGCCCTCAGTGGGCTTTGCTTAGTGCATATTAGTTCATGGCATTATGGGACATGAAGTCCTCCTTCGAGCAACAGTCCTCCCTTAGTGGGTATCTCTACACATTCCTCATTTTAAAAGCATATCTGTTCCTTAGTAGGATTCGGAATTTCTCGGAGAGTGTCTTTACTTTCGGATGACTGCGCCGCCTGGTCCTGGAGTCGTTCCAAACCGCAGCCTCTGTTGTGAGTCGACGAGTTGGTGCTCCTCCCACGGCGTGGGCCGCCGTGTCAACAGATTAATCACCAAATGCCCGAAAGCTTTGGAGGGCACTCGGCAGTCAGTAGTATTTTGAACTAATATGCACTAAGCAAAGCCCACTGAGGGCAATTGGTTAATTGGGCAGACGGAAACGGAAATAAAAAGAGCGCTTTCTGACACACTCCCTGCAAGCCTATGAATAAGATGTTTTTACGTCGAAACGCGTCAGGCAATTAATGAACATGTCGGGATGCCGAGGGGAGCTAAAAATACAAACCGGATGGTGGGATGACTGCCGAGTGCCCTCCAAAGGTTTCGGGCATTTGGTGATTAATATATGTATATATATGTAATTGTTTTTACATGAAACTTACAAAATATTAACATTTCAATCCCAAAACATTAAATACATTACCAAACAACAATTTTTTTTTAAAACAAAACAAGATATTTACAAAAAATATTATATAAATTTAAAAACAAATAAAAATATAAACAAATAATATAAAGTTACAATTATAAATAAAATATTAATAATAAATATATTTAACAGATATTAGGCAATGTATTGGAGTCTGGAAATAATAGATAAACTATTACCACTCCAGTTTATACAACAGTAGAGAAAGGGGGGGGTTAAATATATTATTCCCACTTCAAACAGCGCAACAGTAGGGAAAGTGTTGAACTTCAGAGGAGTTAAATATACTATTCCCACTCCAGTCTGTGCAACAGTACGGAAAGCGTTAGACTTCAAAGGAGTAAGATTTACTATTTCCACTCCAGTCTGTGCAAAATTAGGAAAAGCATTGGAATTCGGAGGGGTAAGATTTACTATTTCCACTGCAATCTGTGCAACAGTAGGGAAAGTGTTGAACTTTGGAGGGGTTAAATTTACTATTCCCACTCCATTCTGTGCAACAGTAGGGAAAACTTTGGACTTCGGAGGGGTTAAATTTACTATTCCCACTCTAGCCTGTGCAACAGCACAGAACACATTGAACTTTGGAGGGGTTACATTTTCTATTACCACTCCAGTCTATGCAACAGTAGGGAAAGCTTTGGACTTCGGAGGGGTTAAATTTAATATTCCCACTCCAGTCTGTGCAACAGTAGAGAAAGCTTTGGATTTTGGAGGGGTTACATTTTCTATTACCACTCCAGTCTGTGCAACAGTAGGGAAAGCTTTGGACTTCGGAGGAGTTAAACTTAATATTACCACTCCAGTCTGTGCAACAGTAGAGAAAGCTTTGGACTTCGAAGGGGTTAAATTTACTATTACCAATCCAGCCTAAGCAACAGTTGGTAAACTTCTTCACTTCAAACACATTACATATTTGAATAGCCCAATTAATTTAGAACAAATATACAACTCTCAATATAAACATTATTACTTAATATTATATTTATAAAAAATTATTTATAAAATACATAAACAAGAACACAAATGTAATAATTGATTTTGAATTAAAAAATATTTGGTATTTAATTATTATTCAATTAACTCGCCACCCTGTACCCCTACAAACCCAGCAGCCCAAACCTAAAATATAACTTAAATAAATATTTATAACACAATTTGCATAATTGATAATCAATTACATAACTAATTAACAATCATTAATTGATCATTAATTGTTACTTAATTAACTTCCCACCCTACAAACGCAGCAGCCCACACCTAAAATATAACTAAAATATATAAATATTACACAATTCACATAATTATTAATCAATTAAATATTTAGTTATACATTAATTTTGTTTTTAATTATTACTTCATTAACTTCCCACTCTATACCCCAACAAATTTATCAACCCGGTACTAAAATATAACTAAAATAAATCACTATTACATAATGTAAATAATTAATACTCAATTCAATAATTAAAAATAAATTAATACTTAATTGTTAGTTAATTATGACTTAATTAACTTCCCACCCTATACCCCTACAAACCCAGCAGCCTGCACCGACAATTTTACTAATTAATAATCAATTAAATAATTAATAATAAATTAAACATTAATTGTTAATTAATTATTACCTAAATAACTTCCCACCCTCCAAACATAGCAACCAGCACCTAAAATATAAATAAAATAAATCCGTATTACATAATATACATAATTAATATCAATCACATACTTACTTAAAAATTATGAATTCATTAATAATGAATTATTACTTAATTACCTTCCCAGCCTATTCCCCTACAAACCCAACAGCCAGCTACGACACTATAAATGACTATTGGTAATTAAAAACAAAATTCGAAATCACAGACAATTACAAACTATATTTAAAAAAATAAACACGAATTATACAAAAAATAGTAACACATAAAGTTAATATATGAACTAAAACATTAAAATAATTAAAAAACAATATTCTTTACAACTATATTATTGAAAACGATATTAACAACAACGATATTCTTAACAACGATATTAATTACCTGAATAAACAATATTCTTGACAGTGATATTTCTGCATCATGATATTTCTGTCTCGCGATATTTAATCGCACAGATTAATTGGCTCAAAAGGGTGTTCCCTTTCATTGGGGATTAAAACAACAGAAAGCCATAAATGTATGGTCAATTTCCCTGAAAGGGATGAATGTACAGAAGAAATACACCCTGAAATATTTTACTCTTGCACTTTGACCACTACGGTTCCACATTATGCTTATACGATCATAAGATCTTAGTCTTAGAGTATGTATGGAGCACTGGCGACATCATCAAGTAGAAGTGGAGATAGACCATAACATTTTTTGACTTTTCAAATAGCGTGAGGGTAGAGATTCCTATTAGGGTGAAGTCACAAGCAACCCCAAATTAACCTGTGCTTAACCCTCGGGTAACTTGGCACAAAAGCAGTCAGGCTTAACTTAGACACAATATGTGAAATATATATGCAGCACTTCAGGCAATAATAAAGTAGAAACACAACACAAGAAAAAATCCACACCAATTTAGAAAAATAGAGTAAACTTTAATAAATTATTTGACACCAAAATAACACAAATCCAATCAGTAGAACTGGAGATATGCAATTTTAAAAATTAAGATGAAAATAGTGCTTAAAAGAACAAAGCGCCAACTGTGGTTATCTGGTCTCGCCGGACTGGAACACAGTCACAAGTTCAAGCTGACCATGATGGAGTGCGAGCTAGATACAGGGACCAAGTTAGGCATGCTGAAAAAAGTACCTCAAATCCTGCTTGCGGAGCGTTGCGAGTTCCAGCGTCTAGTATGCATCACACAGCAGCGGTTCTGAAGCAGCTGCGATGCAAGGTCCTGCGTTGGAGATGTGTCACACAGCAGCAGTACCGATGAAGCCATCAACGGGGCTTGTGATGCGAAGTAAGTGGGTCACCATCAATGTGCGAAGTGTCAAGGCTCTGCAAGACTCAGGAGCCAGTATGACTACAGTGATGTGTCATCTGGTGTCCTCAGAGCAGGTCGTCCCTAATACATTCCACCAGGTCATGGTCACAGACAACCGTGTCACTACCCAGTGGCTCTGGTTCCCTTTGAGGTGGGGGAGAGGGTCTCAGGTTCTCTAAAAGTAGCTGTTAGCTCTGCCATACCTATAGATTGTATGTTGGGCAACGACCTAGAGCACACTGTCTGGAAGGAAGTGGAGCTCAGTTCACACTTGGAGATGTTAGGCTTGTCTGAATGGGTCTGTATGACCACCAGGTCCATGGCTGTACAAGAGGGAAGTCAAGGGAGCCTGGAAGATTGACCGAGGCAACAGCTAAGAAAAGGAAGGGCAGGGGGTTGGGGAACCAGCCCCTGACAATCCCACAGTACCAGTTGATGGGGCACCTGAGGAAGCCACCCCTGAGTTTGCTGGGTGGCAAGTTGATGGTGGGCCCACCGGTGAGGAATTCTGCAAGGCACAGAAAGAGTGCCCAACTCTAGAGGGCTTGAGGCGGCAAGCTGAGGCCCAGGTAGCAGGTGATACCTCTGGAGATCACCTTATCTATTGGGAGAATGACCTTCTACGCAGTGAGCCTATGGTTCCTGGACTTGGGGTGGCCCATGTGCTGGTGCTCCCCCAGTGTTACAAGGACTTTCTACTGGGGTTGGCTCATGACATACCCCAGGCAAGACATCTGGGACAGGACGAGACCTTTGCTAGGTGGGTGCCTCTTTTCTATTGGCCCCAGATGAAGACAGCCTCAGATACATTCTGTAGGTTTTGTCCTATCTGCCAGGTAAGCGGAAAAACAAGGGTAAAGCTGAAAGCTCTCCTGTTTCCCTTGACTGTCATCGGCACTCTCTTTGTGAGGGTGGGCATTGGCATTGTTGGACCCCTGGACCCCAAAACTAACTTGAACAACAGGCTCATCCTGGTGGATGACGCCACTAGGTACCCAGAGGCCATCAATCTGAGGTCGGTGACTGCACCTGCGGTGTCTAGGGCCCTGATGGAGGTTCCCCAAAGAAGTGGTATCTGACAGAGTGCACCAACTTCATGCACCAGTACATGAAGTCCATATGGGATGAATGAGGGGTAAACTATAAGTTCTCCACCCCCTAGCACCCCAAACAAATGGACTTGTTGAGAGATTCAACAAGACCCTCAAAGGGAAGTCCTCTTACCATGCCTGCTATTTGCTTACAGGGAGGAACAGCAGGTGGGAGTTGGGTTTAGCACCTTTGATCTCCTCTATGTTCCCCCTGGTAGGGGACCTCTCAGCCTAGTGAAAGAGGGGTGGGGCAAGCTCCCAGGAAGATCACCCAGGATGTAGTCAACTACATGCTGTCTCACCGTAACCAGATGCAGTGCTTCTGTAAGAAGGCTAAAGAGAATCTTGTGGCCAGTCAAGATGTGATTAGACTCTGGTATGACCAAAAGGCTACACTGGTGGAGATTCATGCAGGCCAGAAGGTGTGGGTCATGGAGCCTGTAGAGCCCAGAGCTCTCTAGGACCACTGGACAGGCTCCTATGAGTTGAGGAAGCAGAAGGGAGATACCACCTACCTGATGAGGTTCAAGACCCCTACAAACCTCTTAAGGGGGCTCCACATAAACCACCTCAAACCACACTTTGAGAGGTCTGAGGTCACCATGCTGCTGTTGACAGATGACGGAGTGAAAGAGGAGAGTGAAGCTCTCCTTGACCTCCTGTCTTCCAAGGAGCACAATGGGTCAGCAGAGGGTGTTAACCTCTCCCCCTACTCTGATCCCAGAATAGCTGAATGAATGTCACCAGTTGTTGGGTCAGTTTGCCTCCCTGTTCTCCCTCACCTCTGGGTTCACACATTGTGTACCCACAACATAGATACCGGAGACAGTATGCCTGTAAAAACAAAACTTTCAGGTTGCCGGACAAGATGAGAGCCAGCATTAATGAAGAAACCTCCAAGATTCTGGTGCTAGGGGTGGTTGAGCCAACCAACAGTCCCTGGTCCAGCCCTATTCTTAGACGTATAGGAAGGCCCATGGGCTTTTGACACCATCTCTCTATCCCCTAGGGATACTAAGGAAACCTCTGCTCTCTACTCCAAGCTAAATGGGACCACCTCCTCCATAAGGGCTACACTCCGACTGAGGTGTCTGCCCATCAGTGGGGGGCAGTGCCCTCTTGGGAAATTTGGTGTCTCTCTTGGAGTGTCGGGTTCACCAACTCCTCGGGATCGGAATGCTGCTCAAATATGGTCCACCTCTCAATAGCTTCAAGTCTGTTTGCTTTTACAGCACAGATCAGTGAAGCGATCAAGCGAGGGAAGGAAAGGGTGGGGACAGCAGGGAAGGAGACCTATAGAGACAACGAGAAAAAATGAAGAGACAATAAGCATTTACAGGTTCGTCCTTTTCAACCATTTTAAACCATTTCTTTTATATGGGGGAAATGTACCTGTAAAGGAAAATAACTGTTCGGTGGTGTACAACCCAGGAGTGTTTAGAATTTCTGTAACTCCTTTGGTAGCATACAAAATGTAGTAGTGCTAAAGAAAGGAAACAAAATAAAGCAAAGACATAGCTTATGTAAGAATCTATAGGTAAATGTGTAAGAGCTCTACTTCCATACGTAAGTATTGATATATATATATATCTCCAGAGTGTCCTACCCACGTTATCTTATCTCTTGCTTCACAGAGGATGTAAGAGACTGACCATTGTTTCTGCTCTACTACATTCCCCTGTTAGAGTAGGGTAAGAAAACATAAACATCAATGTTAACCATAGCCTTTGAACAAATACGCTACTTAAATGTAAGATCCTCCTCTTTCACCTCAAGGGAGGATGGACGGATAGGCATACAAAGTTTTACCCAATAGGGCCTTTATCCCATGGTTTTGGCTTATTCTCACACAAAGTTTCTATGTCACTCGATGTAAATGCCAGTAGGACAAATACAAACATAAAGAGACACAGAGGTGTGGAACATCAACTTGGCTCACATACAATTATAGCTTTGCAGCATCCTTAGGCAAAGTCAATTCTCCCAAAGAAATGTTGTTTCAAGGATATATGTCTTTTGATTTGGACTCTCCTCCGCATGAGCTTAATAGAAGCAGCAAGCTCACCAACGGAGAGGATTTGATGGAACCGAACATGTAATGCACTCGTCCCGCAGAAGCTGGGGAATAATGCTCTCCCACGGAAATGAGTTATGGCCAAGGAATAATTATTCCCCACTAATATGCGCAGGTATCCCTTCTACCCGCAAGAGACAACAAACGTGTGTCTCGCCAATGGGGAGGAACACCTCGCGCAATATCAATAATGCACATAAGAGTTTAAACAATACCTCAGAATTCTATGTCAAAAGGAATTCCGTGGTCTCCCCACCCTTCATTCGAGTAGCGAAAGTCTCACGTTGTCTGGTACAACAATACCAAGCGCTTTGAAGTAACGGAACAATGATACAAAAAGTGGTGCAACCGCACCCTTACTGGACCCCTGAGGCAGGAGAGCAATGCTTCTTCGACAGGCTCCGGCCAGGGACTCAAAATAATCGGCAACGTTACGGGAAGCGGAAGTGCTTAAATGAGATTCAGCTCTCCCGCTGACATTGGCGTTGACGTGCCGCCGCTGAGACTCATGGGATATGTAGTCTCCCGCAGCATATCGGCCAATGTGCGAACATGCGGAAGAGCAGGACAGAATTAAAGTGGTATTTCTGACATGGAGTGCCCCTATTTGCAACTCTCAGCACACTTGGGGGCAAACCTCCCTGTCTGTCAAAGAACCCCATGTTCTTTCGTTCAGATTGGGACTGGTTACTGTCCCCTTGGGAGTTATTTTGGGGGCCTTTAGAAAACTCCTTATTTTTATGCTTTTCTCTCCCATCTGTCTTCAGATGTGTCCCCTGACCACCCTTCTGGGATCTCCCCCAGATACCTTTTTGGACACTCTGGTGCTGACTCAGAGGTCTGCCTCCTTTGCAAGCACCCTGGAGTCAGTGAGCTTATTATCAAGAGCTGGCACAGCTCTGTAAAACAGATATTGAACATGTGCTCTCTCTGGATCATCAACTTTGATGACACACACCCAATCATTCAGTGCCTTGCTGGCCTAATCAAGAAAATCTACCCAAGACTGGTGCTGCATCTTTTGACTATCCCTGAATCTAATGCGGCATTTCTCTGAGGTTAGCTCAAACATGGTAACAATGATTATTGTCATGGGAGTGTACTTCTACCCGTTCCCACACCACCAATGTGTAATTAAGATATCTGGATCATCAACTTTGCTGACACGCACCCAATCATTCAGTGCCTTGCTGGCCTAATCAAGAAAATTCACCCAAGACTGGTGCTGCATCTTTTGACTATCCCTGAATCTAATGCGGCATTTCTCTGAGGTTAGCACAAACATGATAACAATGATGATTGTCATGGGAGTGTACTTCATCTGGTCCCACACCTCCAATGTGTAATTAAGATATCCCTCCCCACTGCAGGCATGGGTTTCCAGAGTGATGCCCCTAACACTTTTCTGGGATCCTGTGCATCTTTAGGGCCACTTTATAAGCAGAAACACATTTTTCATATCATCCTCTACCACATAGCTGAGCACCCGATCTTTAGCTATGTGGACTTTCCTGTCCTCCTCAGACACTACACCTATGCTGCCACCAATGTTGCTGGACTCTGTGTACTTAGCTCTGATGTCCAGCTCTCTGAGATTTAGTTTGTGGGCCAGTTTCTCTCTTGCCAAGGCTCTTTCAGCCTCAGCCTTCTCCGCTTCCAACTTGAGCTTGGCCATTTACAGCCTAGACTCCCCTTCAGCCCTCCTGTCTTCCAGCTCCTCTGGGGACAGGCTGTGGGAGGACACAATGCTTTCTGCTCTGGGAGGGATCTCCATTTCTGGAGGCAAAACATCCCCCTCCCCTGTGTGCTGCATCTCAGGACTTGGGCCCTGGTCCCCCTTTTGCCACTCCATAACATCCTCTTTACCCTGGTCCTCTGCTGCTGTCAGCAACTGGTGAGCCTCCTCCCAGGCCCTCAGAGCTTTCTGAAGCGCCAACGTTTTGGTGACCTTTTTGGTTGAAAGTTCCCTTTCCTCACAGAAATTGTTGAGCTCAGCCACAGTGTAGCTCTGCAGGTTGAGGAGCTCCAATTCCATTTCAGCAGGTATGGTCACAAACACAGTTAGCCAGGTAAGATGAGAGTAGATTTGGAACAAAGCAAAAAGAGCCAATCAAGGAGAATTTATTAAAACTCGAATTGTTGTCAAATTATTTATATGGGATTTTTAGCGTATCACAATATCACTGTATGTCACTGCACAAACAAGTCCTAATCTTACTGCTGCACATCTATGTATAAAGTTGGGTCACTGGTTGAAGGGGATGACACCCTACTCAAGAAGTCACAAGCAACCCCAAATTAACCTGTGCTTAACCCACTGGTAACTTGGAACAAAAGCAGTCCGGCTTAGCTTGGAGGCAATGTGGAAAGCATTTATGCATCCCTTAAAACAGTAATAAAGTGAAAACTTGGCACATGAAAAATCCCACACCAATTTAGCAAAATAGAGTAAAATTTTATAAATTATTTGAGACCAATATTTGAGACCAAAACGACAAAAATCCATTCAGTACAACTGGAGATATGCAATTTTAAGATTTAGATGAAATAGAGCTTAAAGCACAAAGCACCAACTGTTGTTATCTGGTTGTGCTGGACTGGGACAAAGTCACAAGTTCAGGCCGACTGTGATAGAATACGGGCCAGGTTCAGGGACCAAGTTAGGCTTGCTGAACAAAGAACTTTAAATCTTGGTTGTGGAGTGCTGCAAGATCCCACATCGAGGATGAATCACGCAGCAGCAATTCTAAAGAAGCTGAAGGCTGCGATGAGGGGTCCTGCATCAGAGATGCATCGCACAGCAGCAGGTCCAAAGAAGCCTTCAACGGGGCTTGCGATGCAAGGTTCTGCGCCATTGAGGATGCCATAGATGAAGGTTTGCAATGCGAAGTCCTGCTGATGCTTTGTGCATCGGCGGTACCAAGGACCTGCGATGTGATATTTCGCGTCAGGGATGCATCACGCAGCGATGTTTCTGAAGCTGCGAGGAGATGTGTCATACTGCAATGGTTCTGTCCAACAGCTGGGCTAACAGAGCAACTTCCAAGGGTCCAGGACTGGAGGGGCTCCACTTGGGGGGCAAGACTCATAGCAGGCAGAGTCCTAGTGCTGGGTGAAAGGTGATGGGAGCCTTTTCTGTCCCTGATGCTCTGATAAGGAGGCTAGCCAACTAGCCTTTGGAGTCAATCTGGTGGTACTGGGTTCAAAAGGCAGATCCGATCCTTCTCACTCAGGCAGCAGAGTAGCAGTCCTTTTTGCAGCAGAACAGCACAGCAGTCCTTCTGAGTCTTCCACAGGTCCATAGGTGTGCTGAAGAGCTGGGTCAACTGCCAGCTGCACTATGTCTTGTGACCCAGGATACAGGCTGCAGGCACCAAATGGTAGGGACAAGAAAACGCCAACTTTCTAAAACCGCCATTGTGACTTAAAATCCGACTTTTTTTTATTAAAGAGGGTTTCAAATGACAATTCTTTAGACATTAAACTTGATATCCCAACCTGCTCCCAATTGAAAGTTATCACTGACTAAATGTAATAAGTTAACCCAATGTTATCCTATGGGAGAGGTAGGCCTAGCAATAGTGAAAAACGAATTTAAGAGTTTTTCACTACCAAGACAAGTAAAACTTAAAAGTTAATGTCCAATTTGTTAAATGCACTGCACCCTGCCTATGGGCTGTGTAGGGCCCACCCTAGAGGTGACATATATATTAAAAAAGAAAGTTTAGGCCTGGCAAAAGGTTTATTTTGCCAGGTCAATATGGCAATTTAAAACTGCGCACACAGGCTGCCATGGCAAGCCTGAGACATGTTTGACAGGCTACTTAAGTGGGTGGCGTAATTAGTGCTGCAGGCCCACTAGTAGCATTTAATTTACAGGCCCTGGGTACAGGTAGTAACAATTTACTAGGGACATATAAGCAAATTAAATGGGCCAATTGGGTGTAAGCCAATGTTTCAATGTTTTAGGGAGTTAGCACACACACTTTAGCACTGGTTAGTAGTGGTAAGGTGCACAGAGTTCTAGGGCCAACAAAAATGGGATCAGTAAAAATAAAGTAGTATAGCAAATGGTTTGGGGAAGGACTACTCTAAGGCTTACAGGTCTACAACCATGTAGAGTGCTCCTCTGCCTTTCGACTAGGTTTGTGCTATAGAAATGCCACACACAAACATATACGTACACCTTGCAGAAGCATAAATACTCATTCAACAAGGGATTCACCCCGCTTCCTTTCATGCCTAAAGGTACATTTTACTTTTATTGTATTAATGCCTCATCCCTAAGCAAGCATTTCCAGGACATGCTCAATTTCATCTCCAAATATCACCCAGATTTCCTCTTTTTCACGGAGGCCAGACTCAATGAGTCCTCCTTGTCGAACATAACTATTGTGATCTCTAAAGATTACTCAATCCTAAGGCTAGACCACCTAAACTAATATGAAGGAGGCCTCAATATTATTTACAAATCAACTCTAATCTGTGTTACGTCTGATCTATCTACTACATACTGTGCATGTCCGATATTTTATCTCACAGTATCAATGTCCTTCTCATTCTTAAGGCACCTACTTATTGTCCCCTGGCCTCCCAGCTCCAAACCATACCTTTACCTCTAATTTTATTGAGGGTATCACTGTTTTTGTCCTAATATTTGCCAATTTTACCATCGTTGGAGACCTCAATTATCACTTGGAGGATCCAAACTGTGTGAATGCCAGGATCCTTATTAACAATCTGACCAAAATTCTGCTTTACCAAATGATCAAGTTCCCTTTCCACTCAACTTTCATATTCTCGTGCCTGCCTCTCTAATTTCCCTGAACACAATGTGGCATCTCCTCTACCTCTAATATGGTCAGATCTCCTTGTGATGCCAGTGTCTGTTTCTCTAGATGCCGCCAAAAAGCCTTGAGCAGCCATACCTTTGTCTCATCCACTCTTGACCAAGTTCTGTCTGTACCTCGCTCTGAAGGTCTACCCCCCTCCATAATGCTATAACCAAAGCTAATGATAATTTCTCATACTGGAAAGTTACTATTTTGGAGTCCACCGTCTCCCTGATTACTCGCTACAATCAGAGATCTAAACCCTCTTCACCGTGGTTTAACGAACATCTTAACTCTCTGCAAAGAGAATGCAAAGCACTTGAATACTCAGAGAAAACACTACACCCCTAGCTGCAAAGTGAGTTACAAATTAGCCATTAAGTCCTATCAAAGGTCGGGCACTGAATGCCATATTAGCAGATGGAGAATTGGTGGATATTTGGAGGCACCTTCACCCAGGGGTTAAGGAATGCACATGCATTACGGAATATCATAAAGCGTGGTCCCGGCTCGACTATTGGATAGTGTCCAGAGATGTGGTCACATGGACGAGGAAAGCACAGCATCTCCCTAGGTCTTTGTCAGATCACGCGCCTTGTCTTCTGCGGTTAGAATTGCCAAATTCCATTAAGCGGATGTACACATGGCGGCTGCCGCAGGAAGCACTCATGGACGAGGCCTTCAAAGAGGAAATTAGAGGGGACATAACAGACTACTTCACCCTAAATACGGGCTCGGTATCTACAATGGCTACTCTATGGGAAGCCTTCAAAACTGTGGTTAGGGGGAATTGCATAGCCAGGCAGGCGGGGGTGCTGAAGGCCATCCGTGGATCCCTAGAGACACTCGAAAAACAAATCAAGGAGCTGGAGGCTCAGTTTTATGCTAATGGGGTACCCACTACTCTGGCGTTAATAAAAGAAAAACTGCTGGAATTCGAGGAGGAGGCATGTAGGGAGGTCAAGTTTCTAGGGAAACACGCCCAGGCTAGGAGATATGGGGAGGGGGACAGGCCCAGGAGAATGCTGGCGGCAATGCTCCGCCCCCCACGCCATACTGCCTTCGTCACTGAACTTACAACTGCAGATGGGTCAAAAATTAGAGGACAGAAGGATATATTGGAGCAATTTTCTGGGTTCTACCACGGGTTATATGCCACTACACAACAGTCTGCCCCCGAGGGATTGTTGCCATTCCTAGACTCACTGGAGCTGCTGTGGCTTAGCAAGGGACACAGAGACTACCTAGACTCTCCCTTTACAGTAGAGGACGTGGCCCGGGTCATAAAAAGCTTACCGCTAAACAAAGCCCCTGGTTCGGATGGTCTGACCACCGCCTTCTACAAAACATATGTTGAGGAACTAGCGCCTAAACTATTCGAGCTCTATGTGGAGGCTCTTGAATCTGGTGTTCTCCCACCGTCCATGTGCGAGGCGATCATAGTTACCCTTTTAAAACCGGGTAAGCCAGAGGATGAACTGGACTCATATCGACCGCTCTCTCTAATAAATGTGGATGTCAAGATCCTGGCGAAACTGATCGCCAATAGGTTGCAGCCCTTGCTCCCGCTGGTGGCTCGTCCGGACCAGTCGGGCTTTATCCCGGGAAGGTCAACGTCACAGAACCTAAGAACTTTATTTTCAGTGTTACACTACCTGCACCCTGACGTACAGGCGGCCGCCGTTTTTTTAGATGCCACAAAGGCATTCGATACACTGGAGTGGCATTATCTCTTCATAGTTTTGGGCCGTATGGGGTTTAGTCCACTATTCATAAACTTGGTGAAATTACTTTACACGCGGCCGATGGCACGAGTGAGGGTGAATGGGCTCCTCTCGGAACCCTTTGAAATCTCACGAGGGACGCGACAGGGATGCCCTCTGTCTCCGTTGCTCTTCGCGATTGCGATGGAGCCCCTGGCAGCTCGCATCCGGCAACATCACACCGCTAAGGGGATTGGCTTTAGTGCGCGTAGTCTGCTAATTTCACTATATGCCGACGACGTCACGCTCTATATCTCTGACCCAGCGCAGAACTTAGATCCGATATTGAGGGAATTTATTAAGTTTGGGGGCCTCTCAGGGATATCTATAAACTGGGCGAAGTCTGTCATCTTCCCGTTAACGGACACCACTATCCGGGCCCCTTCTGAATTCCCACTAAAATGGACAATAGAACCTGTGAAATATCTAGGCATCTGGATAAGTAGAGATATGCAGGAGCTGTGGAGGTTGAATTATGGGTGTGCCATGGCCTGGCTTTAAGGAAAGATCACGGCGTGGGCGGGACTCCCGCTCTCATTGGCTGGTAGGATAGCGTTGATAAAAATGGTGGTACTGCCGAAATTCTTGTACTTGTTCGTTAACGTGCCAATAGTGCTCACATGCCACTTTTTTAACACCTTGCGCTCCCTCTTGATCTCTTTGATTTGGGCGGGTAAGCAGGCCAGGGTTTCCTGGGAGCTGCTGATGCTTCCTTTACGACAGGGGGGACTGGGGGCACCGGACATGCAGCTATACGCTTGGAGTGCACAAGCTCAATTTTTACACTACTGGGTGCACCCAACTCCATTTCAGCCGCATGTGGCCGTAGAGGCGGACGCGGCCAAACCATTGCCCTTGCGAGTCGCCCTGTTTGGGGCATACAAACGCCCTAGGGAGGGTATAGACACAGTGGAAAATCTGCGATGGGCCTGGCACAAGTTGCGAGGGAGAGCGGGCGCGCCCACTCTATATGCCCCGTCCATGTCCCTGGCTAGCAACCCACTGCTATTCCCCACAGGGGATGGAATAGGACCAGACCTGGCACGTAAAATGCAATTGGTTACATTTGAAGATCTCTACCCAGGGGGTTTGTTTAGACCACCGCCGGTGGCGGAGGAAGGACGCCCAGTGGCTTTTTCCGAAATATTTGCATATCATAAACTTAAGGCAGCATGCCGAGCTTTGCACGACACATTTCCGAACGCACCACCCACGTTGAGCGCTCTCGAAAACGTACTTGTGGTAGCCTCCCCCCGCAAGCTCATCACCAGGATTTACAACCATATGCAGACGTCGGCCCCAATATTGAAGCCCCGAGCACTACAGGCGTGGAATGATGAGCTCCAAAACCCGATAAGAGAAGATCAATGGCTGTATTGCTGCAGCCAACTAACGGCACTATCCCCTAATTACAAACTCCGCCTCATTCACTTTAAGTTCCTACATAGATTTTACAGAACGCCCACAAGTTTACATCATATAGGTCTAAAAGAGGATGACGGCTGCTGGCGATGTGGCATTGCACCTGCAGGGTTCATACATGTTGCGTGGGACTGCCCCCGTCTGGGGACCTATTGGACCAGTGTGTTTAATATAGTAAAACAAATAACTGGAGTGGGTGGGGATCCTAACCCTCTGCAGGGATTGCTTGGATATGTTAAAGACACACCGGTGAAATATAGGAAATTACATGCAATGCTATTACTCTATGCTAAACGACGAGTTGCCATCCACTGGGGAAGCAGAAGAGTTCCGTCTAAAAAGGACTGGTTAAGGGATGTGACATTTGGCCACTCGCAATTGACCACATTCTGGGAGTTGATGCCCTCTGCATCGCGACCTAGAGATATTTGGGAACCATTTGTGGCATGGGCCAGGGAGAACCAAGGACAGACAGCGGATATGATGCAATAGGCGTAACTGGGATGGGAATGCAGTGAGGAGATGCTGGATAACACCACAACGATAGATGCCTGTGCGGGGAAGTAGAGTGTAATACCCTGGGGAGGGACTGGGACCCGGACTATGAGATGACCTGCTGGGACCCTATGTGTAGACCTTAAATTACACTTCTGATATGAATAATATTGTTGCCGTAGGGGGAAATGGGGGATGGGGAGGCTGTATGGAACCTAATTGTGAGTTTTATACTGGTATCATGACATGTAAATGATGTAATGTATATGGACTATTAGGCAATTTATCTGGCTCTGTTGTAAGTTGTGTTTTGTTTGTTACGAAATGCTAATAAACAAAGATACAAAAAAAAAAAATTCCTATCAAAGCTCCATCATGGATTCTGGAACTGATTTTCACGCTGCCAAAATCAATGCAGCTGCTAATTCTTCTAAGGAAATATTTTCTATAGTCAAATCCCTGTTGGATCCTGCTGCTAGTCCCCCCTCCACCCCAGCCACTTAAGAGATGTGCAACAATTAGGCCATTTTCTTCTCCCAAAAAATCAGCACCATCTGCTCAGCTTTTCCATCAGAAGGGAATGAAATCCTCCTACCTGAGTCCTTTGACCCCACTAATATTTCAAGTCCCTATTTTTCAGATTTCTCCTCTATTGAGGTAGAATCTCTGAACAGTCTTGTCACATCAATTAAATCTGGTTCCCCACTGGACCCTACTCCTCCCCACATGCTCAGCCTTGGAGCTTCCGCCATCTACCCCACCTTAGACAAACTACTTAATCTCTCCCTTGAAACCACCTCAGTTCATTGGATAGGAAACATGTAGAGGTCATTCCGACCCTCAAGAAGTCTTCCTTGGACCCATCAGCACTAGGGAACTATCAACCCATCTCTCTCCTTCCATTTCCCGCCAATATCCTCAAGAAGCAAATTAATAAGCTACCATCTTACTATTTTAGGCTCTCACAATCTCTTAGACCCCTCGCTAGTATTCCACCGGATGCACAGCACTGACTCTGCACTCCTGGCAGTTACAGAAAACTTGCATCTTACTTTTGACCACAGCGATAATGCTGCATTGATCTTCTTAGACCTCATGGAGGCTTTGGACACCGCCTCACACTACCCTCTGCTTAACAGACTTCTCGAGGTGGGCATTTGCAAATCCGCTCCAAGATGGTTTCTTTCCTTCCTTCGTGACAGAACCTTTGAAGTTTCCATTAACCCCGTCTACTCTGCTACCTTTCGTCTATGGTGCGGTGTATCACATCTCATCCCTGAGCCCCATACTTTTTAATGTCAATATTCGCTCCCTAGCAGAAATTATCTGCTCTTTTGGCCCTTCTCTCTTCTCCTGTGCCGATAACACTCAGCTCATTGTCTCTCTAACAAATTAATCTTCCTTCAACAGTATTCAGCTCCAAAACTTTCTTTCAGCTGTTGAAACCTGGGTGGGTGTCAATTGCCTAAAGCTGAATAGAGAAAAAACTGTGGTGCTGGTTGCAGGTAACCTTTGTTCACTTGATGAACCAATAATTTTGGTTCTCCAACTATTCCCAAGAAAGGTATGAAAAACCTTGGCCTCTGGCTAGATGACAAGCTCTCTTTCAATCACCAAATCTAAACTATTGCTGCTTGCTATTTCAATCTCTTGCTGTAACGTCCACAGGAACTCCTCAGAATCCGGGCGATGCACAAAGGGGTCCACCTCTTGACATCCCCAACTCTGACCTAGCACACACAGAGTATTGAGGCGATCAAGCGAGGGATAGGAATTAGGGTAGGAACAGCGGGGAATGGGATACCTGTGAACAGAAAACACAAAATTAATACAGTTCTATAACACTGACTACTCTCAGTAATTCTCACTAAAGTATCTAGTACCTGACAACAAAGATCAAGTAGTCGCTGTTTTCCTTTCTACGTATATCCAGACAAGATACATCTCTCAACCTGGAAGAGTAGATACCTACAACAGCAAAACATAGTCAAATTACCCATTCATTCTCACTTCTTTTCCTCATACTAGAAGAAGCCAAACATGACTCATACGTACCCTTCTTTCATTCCCCAACAAAGATGAAAAGAACCACGTACAGAAAATGGAGAGTGTCTCCTAAGGCAAGGATCTGAAAGTTAGTAGCAATTTGCGAGAATCTTTGGTCTTTGATGAATGCAAATGTGCTTAAGAGCAGAATTTTCCATAGGCATTAAATAAGGGTGAAAACCATTCAGAGTCAGTGTCTCCTCTTGACTCTAGTTCCAATTCCACGATGCCAATTAACCTCCTTGGCAGTAGCGGACGGAGGTGGGAGTGCCGCCGGGCGCTGACGTGGGGCGGGGGAGGGGCAGGGTGGGGGGTAGTAAACTACGGATTACGGCCGATTACAGGTAAGCGACCCTTGACCCTTCTTAGGCAGGTCGCTCCCCACGCCGCACAGCACCACCTGTGTGTCCTGCCCTTAGCCCCAGCTGCCGCTGCTGAGGAGAGTTCAAGGCCCTCCTCCACCCGCAGGCTGCCACCTGCGCCTCATCCCTGGTGGCCAGTGGGAGGCCGTAGGTAGGTTTTGTCTTGCTGTAATTGTACTGCTTCCCATTTGTTTTTTGTAATTGTAATTGTCTTATTTGTTTAGTGTTTCTTCCTCCTTGTTCCCCGTTTTTATTCTGTGCCCCGTGCCCCTTGACTCTGTTTCCTCATAATTGTAATTGTATTGCCTTATTTGTTTAGTGTTTCTTCCTCCTTGTTCCCCGTTTTTATTCTGTGCCCCTTGCCTTCTGTTTCATTCGCCGTTCCAGCCCCCGTTTCCCGCCGCTGCATCCCCCGCGGCAGCCTCGGATTGGTAAGGCGGGCAATCGGGCATCGGCCGAAGGGCCTCTGGCTGAGGCCAGTTGGTGGGCCGTTTTTTTGGACTCCACCCCTGGTGCACAGCATGAATATTGTTGCGTTGAAAAAACAAGATCCCATGCAGCTGAAGTCAGGCCAGCGGGCTAATGTCAGCGGCAGAATGACAATAGGCTGCTCTGACTGTCACAGCATGAGGTGTGTCTGCCTCCTCCACGTGTGACAGAGGCCTCAAGGAGCTAGGGATGGGAAGCCATTAGCACTTACTTTTCCGGGGCCTGCAGCAGGGGAGAGGACTGGAGCATCGAGAGGTGGGGGTTTGTGAGGCCCAGCGAGGAAGCGCCTCAGTTTTTGATAATTTTGTGCTTCAAAAGTATATTTTTTTCCGTGGAATGTTAATTTCCTATGTAGGAACTGGCTCTATAAGCTTTAAAATACTTTTATTACCGCAAATGTTTGTCATCATTTAGCTCAAAGGTTGCAATCTAGGAATGTGGGCCACTTTTTTTTGGCTGCCCGGGCCGAATTGTGTCCCCAATCCAACCCTGCCCCGCAGCCCCGCCCCCCAGTCGCCCATTCGTCCGCTCCCTCCTCCCAGCTGCCTCCTCCCTCCCACCTCCCCTTCTTATGGCGGCCGCGCCGCTGGCGCGCCTAAGGCAAACCTGTCTGCGCCCGTCCGCGCCCAGCGCCAGAACCCCTGGCCCCCGGAAACGCCGCGACGCCCGTCTCCGCTACAATGCCAGCACCCTCCACGCACTCAACACAGGACGCCCACACACCTGCTTCCTGGCCGCCCCGAAGCGCACCCAAGGACCCTTCTCCTGCCGGAACTGCAGCTTCACCAGCATCCGACCCGCCAACCCTCCGACCAGGAAAGAACCCAACTACCTCAGATGCATTCTTCTCAACACCTGCTCCGCCAGCAAACACGCCGTTGAACTCTGGGACCTACTCGACTCAACCTCCCCAGACGTCGCCTTCCTGACGGAGACCTGGCTGAACCCCTCCTTGGCTCCTGACATCGCCATAGCCATCCCGGACGACTACAAGATCTCCCGCAGGGACCGCACCAACGGAGTAGGAGGAGGAATCGCCATCGTCCACAGGAACACTGTCAGAGTCTCGACCAACGACGACACCCTCAGCACCGCCGAACACCTGCACTTCCAGATCCACACCGATCCCAACACCACCCTCAGAGGAACCCTCGTCTACAGACCCCCCAGACCCCGACCACAGTTCAGCGACTCCATCGCCTACTTCGTCAGCACACACGCCCTCGCCTCCACAGACTACATCCTCCTCGGGGACCTGAACTTCCACCTCGAGAACAACAACAACACCAACTCCACCACCCTGATCGACAACCTCGCCAACCTCGGACTCAGACAACTCGTCACAACACCCACCCACTCCGCCGGCCACACGCTTGACCCCATCTTCTCCGCAAGCTCCCACGTCTCCTTCAACCACACCACCGAACTCCACTGGACCGACCATCGCTGCATCCACTTCACCTTCCGAAAACCCACCACGCACCACCGCACCCAACAGTTCCCCCGCCGCTGCTGGAGCAAAGTCACCGAAGACCAGCTAACCACCACCCTCGCCCGGAGCCCACCCGCCGACCCCACCACCGCCGCCCGCAACCTCAGACAGTGGATCGACGACTGCGCCAACACCGTCGCCCCGATCAAGAAACCTTCCAACAGCCACACCAGCAAGAAAGCCAGCTGGTTCACTGAAGACCTCCAGGCCTCCAAGCAAACCTGCCGAAAGCTAGAGAAGAAATGGCACCGTGAACTAACACCGGACAGCTACGCAGCCCACAAGAACGCCACCCGCAGACACCATCACCTCATCAGATCCGCCAAACGGGCCTCCATCAAAGACCGCCTAGACAACAACGCACACAACAGCAAAGAACTCTTCAACATCGTGAAGGAACTCTCCAACCCCAGCTCCAACACCAACGACATCCCTCCTTCGCAAGACCTGTGTGACTCCCTTGCCACCTTCTTCCATCGCAAGATCGCAGACATCCACGACAGCTTCACCGCCACGACCGCCCCGACAACCACTGAGACCTCCGCCCCCACGACCACCATCCGCACCAGCCCCCTGCTCTCCTGGACCAACATAAACGACGACGACACCATCAAAATCATGAACACCATCCACTCCGGATCTCCATCAGACCCATGCCCACACCACATCTTCAACAAAGCCAGCACCACCATCGCACCCCATCTCCGGAAAACAATCAACATCTCCTTCGAGACTGCAACCTTCCCGGAGAGCTGGAAGCACGCCGAGATCAACGCCTTACTCAAAAAACCCAAGGCCGACCCCAAGGACCTCAAGAACTTCCGGCCCATCTCCCTGCTCCCGGCGAAGGTCATCGAGAAGACCGTCAACAAACAACTGACCCGCTACCTCGAGGAGAACAGCATCCTGGACCCATCCCAGTCCGGGTTCCGCAGCAACCACAGCACCGAAACTGCCCTCATCGACGCAACCGATGACATCAGGGCCCTGCTAGACAACGGAGAAACCGCGGCCCTCATCCTCCTGGACCTATCAGCCGCCTTCGACACGGTCTGCCACTGCACCCTACGCACACGTCTCCACGACGCTGGGATCCAAGAGAAGGCCCTGGACTGGACCACCTCCTTCCTCTCCGGCAGAACCCAGAGCGTCCGCCTACCCCCTTTCCGCTCCAAAGCCACCGAGATCATCTGCGGCGTACCCCAGGACTCATCCCTCAGCCCAACACTGTTTAACATCTACATGGCACCGCTCGCCCACGTCGCCCAACTGCATGACCTCAACATCATCTCCTACGCCGACGACACCCAGCTGATCCTCTCCCTCACCAAGGACCCCCACACCGCCAAAACCAACCTCCACGAAGGAATGAAAGCCGTCGCCGAGTGGATGAAGAACAGCCGACTGAAGCTAAACTCAGACAAGACGGAAGTCCTCATCCTCGGTTCCACCCCCTCGGCCTGGGACGACTCCTGGTGGCCTTCCGCACTGGGAACAGCTCTAACACCCACCGACCACGCACGCAACCTAGGGTTCATCCTCGACTCCACCCTCTCCATGACAAAGCAGGTCAACGCCGTCTCATCCTCCTGCTTCAACACCCTCCGCATGCTCCGCAAGATCTACAGGTGGATCCCCACCGAAACGAGAAGAACGGTCACCCAGGCCCTCGTCAGCAGCAGGTTGGACTATGGAAATGCCCTCTACGCAGGAGCCTCGGCCAAACTCCTGAAACGACTTCAACGCATTCAGAACGCCTCTGCTCGCCTGATCCTCGACATCCCTCACCGCAGCCACATGACACCCCACCTGAGAGACCTGCACTGACTCCCCGTCAACAAGAGGATCACCTTCAAGCTCCTCACCCACGCGCACAAGGCACTCTACAACACCGGACCAGCATACCTTAACGGACAACTCAGCTTCTACACCCCCAACCGCCAGCTTCGCTCCGCCGACCTCGCTCTCGCCACAGTCCCCCGCATTCGAAGAACGACCTCCGGCGGCAGATCGTTCTCCCACCTCGCCGCCAAGACCTGGAACACCCTCCCCATCCCCCTACGGCAGACCCAAGACCTGCTGACCTTCAGAAGACTCCTCAAGACCTGGCTTTTCGAGCAGTAGCAGCATTCCCCCCCCCCCAGCGCCTTGAGACCCTCACGGGTAAGTAGTGCGCTTTACAAATGTTCTGATTGATTGATTGATAATTAAATAAAACGAATTTCGTTTCTCGCGCTGCATCGCCAAATGCGATGCAGCGCGCGCAAGGAAATTCGTTTTATTTATTTATATGTGTACTTACCTGTAATCGGCCGTAATCCGTAGTTTACTACCCCCCACCCTGCCCCTCCCCCGCCCCACTCCCACCACCGACCGCTACTGCTCCTTGGTAGTAGAGAGGAAACAGTATCAAACAACAATTCAAAAATGCCAGAAACGAAGTATACTGCATGCGTGGCCCAAGTACAAGCAACAGCCACCTGAAAAGTATACCTTAACACCGCTGATCGCTTAGGTGTTGCTTCGCCAGAACAAATCCTGAAGAGGGTGTCGTTAGGACTCGAACAACCAAAATGTCACTGAAGCCTTTGAAACTATTCCGCATGCCACACCCAGAATAGCATACAAACTCCAAACTCGCTCTTCCAGCGAGTGTGCTCAATCCCCTGCCAGCCGACGAGGAACGCCGCAGACCTTTGCCTCAATGCCGGCACCAGAGAGACACTCGAACTCCAAAGGCTCTCCCTTAGAGTGGTTGCAGACCGCCGTCTGCGGAATGAAGAAAGTCTTCAGACGTCAGAACCCTCCCCGGCAGAGAGGCGTCCGGGACTGGAATCCTTATGGCAAGGAAGTCTCCAGCAAGCCCTAGAGTGTACACGGAGAAACCAACGTACAGCGCAGCCGCACTGTAAAACGATTTCCCAGTAATGCAAGAATTACGCACACCGTTCTGAGTGCGTCACGGCTGATAAACGTCTTTGGCCCCTCCCAGAAGGAAGGCCTTCTGGGAGACATAGTTCTCGGCCGAAGTCTTCAATATAATGTGCAATGCAGGCACATCCGTTCAGTGCCTGACACTTGCAGTGTCTGTGGAAAATTCTACATCTTACTGCCTTCCAGACAGAAAACTACTGTCCAGTTAATCACCATCTACGAACTAGACTATGGAAATGTACTTTACTTGGAGATTACTCATAACTTCCACAGATGTCTACAGGCCATTCAAAATGCAACAGTTCACCTGTTACTCTATGTTCCTAGGAGCCATCCAAGCTTCTGGCATCTATAAACTTTGCATTGCCTCCCCACCACAAAGAGGTCCAAGTTCAAGGCCCTCGGTTTTGCCTATCACGCTTTGTCAATGACTGGACCCCAAGACATTAGACAACTGGTATGCTCCTACTCCCCGGCTGCCCCCTTTGAACAAGCAACCTCTCTCTCTTGCTGAAATACGTCGTTATAGGTTAGCTAGACAGGATGAAGCTTGTTCACATTTCCCCCAAGCTCTGGAACAGCTTACTGCCTTACCCTCTTACATCCACTAGAGTCCATCTGAAGTCTTGTTCAGGAAACAGGTCAAAGTATGGCTCTTCTAGCCCTCCACTCTTAGCCAACCTCTTTCAATAGTGAGTCTCAGCGCTGGGATACCCCGGTCTTGGGGCAATATTTATGAGGCCTATATTAAGTAAGAATGAGTAATGTAAATGTGTTCAGAAGCTAGAGCAAGGGAACCAGTGCAGTCGAAGGTCCAGTAACCAGAGCTTCTGTCGCGTCCCCTCCTCCATAAGCCTGGTTAGGAACCTACATGACACTACTGCCAGAGGAGCATTGGCACAGAGGCACAGTTAGCCACATGGGCTTCATGGTTTAACTATTCACCTGTTGGGGCATCAATCTTGGATGTATTTCCTTATCCCAAGTCCCTGCAGTTTCCAAAACAATGATGTAGTCAGTCATCTCGTAAAGGAATTGTGTGCCCTTGTTAGAACAGATGATTTGTTTTGTGTGAACTATAGATCCGATGGCTGACTTAGCTTGTGAAAGGTGGTCACGTGAATCACTGTTAGAGCTCCATCAATTTGCAAATTGCCAAGTTGCTATTTATTTGTTTTCAGACCCTTGCTGACAGTAATACTGAGCTGATTTGAGGTGGTGTTGAGCCCATCATCTATCGACACTTTTTAAGTCGTATCTGGCAGAGTGTGACAGTACATTCTAACATAAGCCACAACAGCCTGGAGCTTTGCCATTGGTACTTGTCACTAATAGAAGATCCTTCACACTGCCAGATGTTTCTTCTCTCTAGCAGAAGCTCCTTATAACATCTGCATAACATAATGAGCTATTGGGCTCCATAAATATTTAATCTGTGGCAAAAGATTCACTACCGCTCGTTTTTTGTGAGGGCTGCTCCTCATGCCAGGTTTCTCAAAGAGAATTCCGAGTCAAGTTAGGAGAAATGACTGAAAATCCAATTTTGCAACATTATCACCAGCAAAACCGCATTGGTAATGGATGGTAATGGAAGTGCAGACTGTAATTTATAAGAAGGAAAGGAGATGTGATCCAATAAAACAAAAGAAACACTGGGCTTCATTCACAAAGAACCTTGGGGGTGATAGAGCGCTCGACGCTCTCAAATTTGTAGGGGTGTATTATATTCACATACAAACTGCACTTGCATATATTCTATCGTTTTGTTGAGATTCATGTTATTAGAATGAAGTTATATCACCACATTATAATCAGTAGAGTGAAATTGTGATGTTATTTACAAGCACGTATTTAGAGAAATCATGTAACTATGCACGTATATAATGAATATTAGGCAAAATAAATGTATTCACTGTTATAATTGATTCATATAGAGGCGTGTGTAACGAGTGCACATTAAAGAACGTTCTTAGGTTAGCCCAATTGTAGGCCTAACTTTCGTGTCTTTTAAGTTTCATTTCTCCAGGTTTGCACTCGAGTTGGAAGTTAATTAAAATTTGTGTGTGTAGAAAGTTATCCTTTCGCCCCTACTGCAGGTGCAGGAATTTGACCTCGTTATTTTAGATTTAAGAAGATACATGGGAGGAGAGGAATGTCTTTGAAGACTGTGGACAGAGAGAAGGGAGGACACCTTCCGTGCCTGGTGAAACCTGGGAACCAAGGTTCGGCGAAAAACTACTGCAAATTAATTGGAGTTTGTGGAAAGTTACTCAAGGAAGGTGTTCACGGAATAATGTACCATGTGACCTGTTAGGGGTGTAACTTTGTCTTTTTGTATTAGGCACAGGGACAGATTTCCAGGACTTCTGCTTTTGACTGAGGAAGGGGAGCATCTTAGAACGAGCTCTGTAGCTCTAAGCTACTTGACCCATTTGACGTGAGTACTTCTTAGGAAGTCAACACATGCTGACACCTTTGGGAAAATTCTTCTGGGAAATTAGGAAGGGATGCCACTTTAGAGATAGAGTAGGGACAGATTATTCTTTATTTTGGAAATACAAATGAAAAGAGATTTGGACGCAGTGTGTATACTCAGCTGTGTTCTGATTTTGGAATTTATTTTTCTGTGCCTATTGTGTCGCATGAACTATATTCGTAGATTGGGCTCTGTATTAGTATTCATGTATCTTTATGCCTTGATTTTGAAGTGTGTCTATATTCTGTTGTTTTTGGCTTTGTAATAAATCAACAAAAACTGAACTCGAGTCTGTAGTCCTTTAGTTAGATGGGAGGGGAAATGTAGTAATTGGTCATTTGTATTCTTCCCTCCATACTTCTTAGCAGGCAATAAAGACAATCAGCCAGGTATTCTTAAGTAAATTTAGGCTATGGAATCCGGTCCCATCAATTGGTAGCAGAAACAGATGGTTGCCTCTAGAGCTGAGGGAAGAACCAAGGGAAATTCAGAGCAGAATTAGACCCTTAGAGCCCAAAAGAGAGCCCGTGACAGAGAGCAGAGGACGGTAGAAGGAAACCTATAAGGAGTGGGATCGGCTCCGGTAGGCGTAAGTGCAAGAGTAGTGGGAAAGATTTCATAGGGATCAGAAGGGGCAGGAAGGTCAGAAGGTGGGAATACTGAAATGAGAGGAACCAACTGTGACATACGGTTACCAGAAGCCCTTACGGTACCAGTTACCATTGGACCCTAGCCTCGATATACAATCTGAGCATGGGAGAAAGTGGGAGTCAACAGTCGACAGGAACAGGGGAAGAAACTATTTCTGGAGGAAGCCTTACAATGGAAGGGACGGGTGTACCTTCGGAGCCTGTAGAATCTAGCACTCCATTGCCAGCGACAGCAGACCCTTCAAGGGTGTGCGCAGGATCAGAACCAAGGCGAACAGGTGCACTGGCAAATTCTAGATCAGAAATAGGAATGTGGGTTCCACCAATGAGGGAGTCTATGAGGAGTTCAGCCGAGATAGGAATGAGACAAGAGGCATCTAGAACACAACTCAGGTTCCCGAATGTAGGGTCGGAAAGTCGATGGAAGAGTCAAAGTTGTGAAAGAGAAGGCCGGCCCACTGTACAAGATGAGGGGTCGGCGGATCGATGGAGAAGTCGAAGTTGTGACAGGGAGGGACCGTGCAATGTGACAAATCGAGAAAGGCTTGAGGTTGCAGTGAAGGCAAAATTGTTGGATGTACTGAAGTTGAAGGTAGAAGTAGATGAGCTGATCATGGGAACCTGCCGCTGGAAAGAGTGGATCTATATGATCAAGATGAACGGTTATTTGTGGCCAAAGATGTTACTAGGAAGGCAAAAAGGGTTCACGAGGCATTCGTTCAGTTGGCGCGGAAATACGATGTGGATTTGACAAAAACCAAAATGTTGCGGGGAAATCACAGGCTAAATTACACTGACCAGGAATTGGAAGAGAAAATAATAGTAGGGTTGAAAGCCCATATTCGAGAACTAGTCATAGGAATGAGGGCATGGAAAGAGTTGGACCAGTGGGAAGAGAGATGGTCCATGAAGAAAAGTGCTAAGAAAGGGATAGGAGACACTCCGCCTCCCGGAGGGGGGACGTGGAAAGTAGGAAATTTCCCATTGCGGGAAGTACAGAATGAAGGGTATGTACATGTGCCTTGGAGCAGGGGTTATTTGGCATCTTTTACAAATGATTTCCCTCGACTGAGGGAAAAGCCTGCAGAATGGAATAAACAAATTAATAGGTTTGTGAAGATTTCAAAGGTATTGTGGATAGATTTAAATAATCTATTTGACATTGTGGTCCCAGATGATTTGTGGGTGGCATGCAAAATTGCAATTGAGTGGTCCACTGCAGAACCAGCTAGGGATCCAGTAACTCATGGCAGTTCATCAGAGGTAATGAGAAAATACGAGCAGACGATTACATGGCTTCAGTCCAAGGTTGCCCCTCAGATTATTGATTGGCTCAAGATTGATCGTACCACCCAAGAACCTAAGGAATCAGTGCATGATTATTATGAGCGACTCCTATTGGCCTTTAAACAGCATAGTGGGCTGGATGCCCTTGAGCTGAAAGACATGGGGCAGTTTGTCTCGAAATTTGTGTTAGGGTTGAGGGCTGAGATTAGTTTGATGATTCAGCAACATTTGATATGTTGGCAGAACAAGTCAGTGGACGAGATTCTGCGTTATTCCAAGTACTGTAGTGATCAAGTAGAGTCCACAAATAGGAAAATGAAGGATAAGCTGCTGAAAGGCCAGATCTAAAGTAGGGGAATGGAGGTACAATGGGTCGATGGCAAGGGAGTGGTTGAGGAGTAGGTCAAAATATGACAGTCCATCCAGGACAGGGTAGAGGAAGAGGAATGGATGCTCGGTCAGGAGGGGAGTGGGTTAACCCAAAGAGAAATACTGCTTGTCATTATTGTCACAAAATCGGGCATTGGAAGAGCGAGTGTCGCTCAAATCCAGCTAATCAAATACAAAATGAGGAAACTGTGCAGGTGTCTGATGGTCTGAATACAGTAACTAGACCAAGGTCCATTTATGGGGGAGGTCCGGAACCTCAGGTACAGGTGCCTCAACCCCCTCGGATCTCCTCAGGCAATTATGTGTATCAACAGATGCCCTTCATTGAGTTGATCAATGGTTCTGATCTGAATCCATTGCCAGGACACTGTAAGAGGGGGGAGGAGGACTGTACCCTTGGAGCATCCTTGGAGGTAGACCAGAGTGGACCATTTGTGGAGGCCGATGTCAACGGTCATCCCATTACGTTTTTAATTGACACTGGTGCAGCCCGTTCTACTGTAAGGTCAGCAGTGGTCCCCAACTTGTCACTTTCTGGACAATCGATCCAAGTGGTAGGAGTTACTAATCAGAAAATGACCAATCCACTAACAAATGAGTTACCTGTGAGAATAGGAACTTTTCAGGATCGACATCAATTCGTGGTGTGGGATTCGAATCCGGTTTGCCTGTTAGGACGTGATCTTCTGTGCAAACTAAATTGTACCATCTATTGCACTCCGAATGGGGTGGAATTACAGACCTGTGATGACGACGCTGCCTTTAAGGTAGCAAGTCAGAACTTGTGTGCAGAAATGTTCATTTTCTTGACAAAAGACGAGTTACCATTTGATTTAAGGGACTCTGTCTCTCCTGTGGTATGGGATTTTACAGGAGAAGAGATGGGTCTGATTCGAGGAGTTGAACCAGTTAAGATATAGGTCAAGGCAAATGCTGAATTCCCAAGGACGCCACAGTATAAGTTAACACCAGAGACAGTGGTGGGAATAACTCCCGTGATTGAATCTATGATTGCTCAAGGCATCCTGAAGGAGATCAGAGGAATCCCCTGTAATTCACCTATAATGGGGTTGCAGAAACCTAGTGGCAAGTATAGAATAGTGCAGGACCTGTGAAGAGTTAATGAGATTGTGATTCCATGTTGTCCTGTGGTACCGAGTCCAGCAGTAATCCTGTTCCAAATACCTTGTGAAGCTGAATGGTTTACGGTCATTGACCTATGTCAGGCATTCTTTTCAATACCCCTCCATGAGGAGAGCCAATTTTTATTTGCTTTCCGGCTGGAGAACCGTGTGTTAACATGGTGTCATATCCCACAAGGGTATACAGAAAGTCGGTCTTTTTTTAATCAGATCTTGAAAAAGAATCCTGAGAGTCTGACTATGCCACAGAATTCGGTTCTCATCCAATACATAGATGATATTTTGGTTGCTTCAGAGACGGAAGATGCTTGCAGGATAGATACTGTGGCTTTGTTGAATCACCTGGCAGAGAATGGACACAAGGTGTCCCCAGGCAAGCTTCAGTACTGTTTGCCTGAAGTCCAGTATTTGGGGCATCGAATCGAAAAGGGAAAGAGAAAGGTGTCACCAGATCGCATAGAGGCGATCTTGCAAATGGGTAATCCATAGACAAAGAAAGAAGTCCGAATGTTTTTGGGAATGGTCGGCTAGTGTTGACAGTGGATCCCAAACGTTTTCTTAAAGGCAAAACCCTTGTTAAAGTTAACACGCAAGGATGTAAGTGATCCGGTACGATGGGATGACGACTGTTTGAGGGCCTTCCGGGAGCTAAGAGAGAGCTTATGTCGCGCTCCAGCTCTGGGAATGCCAGATTATACCAGTGTTTTTGCTCTTCTGCCATGAAAGAGAGGGGTGCGCACTAGCAGTATTAACTCAGACACATGGGGGTGCCCATAGACCAGTGGCCTATTTTTCAGCTACCCTAGATCCGGTGGCTTCTGCGTTTCCCGGATGTCTCAGATCCACAACAGGTGTCAGCATTGAAAGATGTGAAAGCATTGTGATGGGTCACCCACTCACTGTCTATGTCCCACACTCAGTGAAACTCCTGATGACGAGAACCAAAATGCAGCATTTGACAAATAATAGGCTCCCTAAGTATGAGCAAGTTATACTGGCATCCGAAAATGTTTCTGTGAAAAGATGTTCTATGTTGAATCCTGCTACTTTGATTAAATATCTACCTATTGAAGGAGAAGATTGTGAGGAGCATGACTGCCTAGATGTGACTGAACTCTCTACCAAGCCCAGGCCCGACATTGTTGATGAACCTTTATCAGAATCTGATCTAGTCCTCTTTGTTGATGGTTCATGCTTAAGAGACAATGAGGGTTGCTTGAGAGCAGCTTTTGCTGTTTGTACAATTTCTGGAGTTGTGGAAGCTGCTTGTTTACAAGGAGTATACTCCGCACAAGTGGCCAAAATCATTGCCCTGATACGTGCATGTCTCATTTCTGATCCAGTCCGAGTGACTATCTTCACCGATAGTCAATATGGGTTTGGAGTAGTTCACGATTTCGGGCAGTTATGGTCACAGAGGGGGTTCTTAACATCATCAGGATCTCCTATCAGGAATGGGGAATACGTGCGACATCTGTTAGAAGGGTTGCAGAAACCCAAGGAAATAGCAGTGGTGAAATGTGTGGCACACGGGAAGGGGGGGACTTTGTCACCCAGGGAAACCGCTATGCCGATGAAGTGGCACGCTTTTGTGCCATACATGCTTGTATCTTTAATGGAGAATATGTAGGAGAGAGCACAGAAAAGACCGAGCTCAGCATGATGTTGGCTGTGACTGATACCTGGGATGAGGTTAAAAGGCTCCAAGAGGAGGTCCCCGAAGAGGAAGAAGCAGCATGGATTAGAGCAGGTTGTGATAAGAGGGGATGGCATTTGGGTGTCAACGGATGAAAGGGCAGTGTTATCCAACTGTTTGTTGAGTCCTATGGCAAGGCATATTCATGGAGCAGTACATCTTGGAAGAGATGCCATGGTGAGGGTGTTTCAACAGACATAGTTCAATCCACGGTTTCGTGTGTATGCTGAGGCAGTGTGCCATAGGTGTGTTACGTGTCAACAAATGGATGCGGGAAAGAAAACTGTAGTCGCACTAAGTCACATTGGGAGATCAGGAGGTCCTTTTAATCGGATACAGTTGGATTTCATCGAAATGCCCAGGTGCAATGGATTGAGGTACGATTTGGTGGTGGTGTGTCTTTTCACGTTGGGTTGAGGCATATCCAACTAGGCGATGTGACAGTCTCACAGTGGCGAAGTTGTTACTTGGGGAGGTTATCCCAGGGTTCAGAATTCCGACCTCGTTGGAATCGGACAGAGGAACTCACTTTCATAGTGAGATCATGAAGCTGTTGTGTGCTGCCTTACAAGTTGATCAGAGACTGCATTGTAGTTACAGGCCGGAGGCGTCTGGCCTTGTGGAGCAGATAAATGGGACTATCAATATGAGAGTGGCGAAGGTTTGCTCGTCGACGTCTTTGAAATGGCCAGATGCGCTACCCTTGGTGCTGATGAGTTTGCGTAGTACTCCAGATAGGAGAACAGGATTTTCCCCCCACAAAATATTGATACGGAGGGCGATGCGTTTGCCTGCAGTGCCAGCTACAGCATTGATAAACATCACCGATGATTTGGTTCTTGATTATTGCAAGGGACTGGCTGATGTGGTTAATTCTGTATCTCACCAGGTCTAGGCCGCGACTGCGCCCACTGCGAGAGATTTCCTGCATGACCTACGCCCGGGGGACTGGGTTTTGGTCAGAAAACACGTGAGGAAGAGTTGCCTTGATGCACGGTGGCGGGCCCGTACCAAGTGATCCTGGTTACTAGCACAGCTGTGAAGTGCGGAGGCTTACCGAACTGGATCCATGCCTCCCACACCCGCACAGTTCCAGAACCCTTGGAAGAAACAGCTCCTCTCGATCAAAGAAATACACCTGAGAGTGCAGACTCGGAAGAGGGGACAAGCCAAGCTGTGAGGGTTCCCACTGAAACAGACTGTTCATTAGGTCGAGCTGAAAGGGATCACGCTGTACAGGATCCCGGTGCAGACACTGAGGGAGACGGAAACGTTGGAGTTGAAGCAGAGTCGGATACAGCTGACCAGACGGGTGTGGAGCAGGAAAGGGTGGAGAGGGGAATAGAGCCTGGAAGTGAAACGTGGCCAGTGAGAAAAGAAAGACTGAATCTGAGGCTTACATCAGAAAAGGATCTCGCTCCCATATCCGAACCTTTTGAATCTGAGCAAAGTGACGCAGAATCAAGTCAAGAAGGCTTAAGAAGATCAAAGAGAGGACGAGTGCCATGCCGAAAGTACGCTGCTCCTGAGTGGACATACCTGGTCAAAGATGCAGGGGCCGGGGAGGTCCGGGAGGCTGAGGTCTGGAAGAGTGAGACGCGGAGAGACCATGCTGATTATTGGCATTGAACTGTTAGTCCCAGGAGTCGAGGCTCTCGGGCTCTTGACTCTGACGGTACCTGTTCCTCCAAGCTGAGTGGATTGCGACTTCTTATCCTAGGTCACCTCTCACTCCCAACGTTTGGTCACCAGCCTTCAGCTCAAGAATTAGCAGCGTTTCGTATGGAGATCTTGGAACTCGTTGTTGATGCTCTTGGTACTGATTTGATCTATGATGAAAATTGAACTGTATAAAGAGAAAGAAAGCATATACTTATTGTCCTAAAGAAGATAACCTAGGCCCCAGTGGAAGAAGAATAAATTTAGGGACTTTCAGTAGAAGAAGAAAGAGGGATAGGGATGGCTATTCGTGAACTGCAGATTATTATTGCTGAACTGAATACGGAAGAATTCTACAATTCCAAAAGAAATCTAGTAAAAACTTTGTGTGCAGAATCATTAAGGGAAAAGAAAAGACTTTGGGGCATATTAGCAAGACCCACGTTAAAATTATCGCCGTTTTAGCGGCAGGAAACTGCAGCTAAAACGGCGATAATGGGCTTGCTAATATGCGTTATAGAATTCCAATAGAAGCCCAGGTTAGATGTGCAGGACATCTAACCTGGGCTTCTATTGGAATTCCATAACGCATATTAGCAAGCCCATTATCGCCATTTTAGCGGCAGTTTCCTGCCGCTAAAACAGCGATAATTTTAACGTGGATCTTGCTAATATGCCCTTTGTTATTTCCATTCCTGCACCACGTTGGAGAACTGATTCAATATGGAGTCTGGAAATTCGAACCTTAGGCAGAAATGCATGATAGGTACACTGATAGTGGGGGTGATTGTAGTCATTACTGTAGTGGTCATTACATCCATGGTTGAGTCCAATGTTGCGGAAGGAGAAGGGGAACGAGGGACACCTACACTTTCTACACCAGATATAAGAGAGGGTGCATCAGAATCAGATGAGAACATGATAAAAGAAACTAGTCGTTTACTACATGTGGATCTCTCCAAGGGTGATTTTACATTAAATGCATATGCACAATTGTTGTACGAGTATGTGGACACCATGGACGTGAAGGATTGCTATGTGTGTATGCAGTTGCCAGCATCAGTAGAGGAGAGCATTAGATACCATCACCTACCCTTGACATATGGCATCACTTGTAGCGTGTTGCTGAGTATGTTTTATGGTAAAGCACATTTTGAGTATTATTTCTCTAATTATGATGTAGTACTTCCTGAGGTCCCCGTACTAAAATATTTTAACAAATGTGGTTATTATAAGCAGGAAGAAAGAATGTCAAAATATTTTGTGCCCACTGTAACTTTGGACACAGCATATGCCCATTGAGACAATTTGACATGTATGTTGTCTGACATAGAAAATAAATTTGTGGATCAGATAGAGGATAGGCATAGACAGTCATTATTCAGGCCTGATCCTAAGCCTGAGGTGATTCCATGGACCCAAAGAGGAGTTAGATCATAAGGCAAAGGGAAGCTCTGGTCCAATAGCTTTGGATTTGCCGCAAAAAGGGAAACTTTTCATTAGACAACCACAGACATATTATGACAAAATATTCGTAGGAGAGACTGAATGTGAGCACATTTTCTTGATTGAAGAATCAATAAAGAAGGCTCTATTGGATAAATTGACCATAGTGCCCAGTGTGTATTTTGTATGTGGAAGAATGCATAAGTTCGACTGCCTCCAAATTGGTATGGGACATGTTATTTGGCTGTGGTATTTCCAAAAATATTCCATGTGGAAGATTTGTGGCCATTGGAAGGAAAACGATTGCGTAGAGAGAAACGTGGCACGAGTGCAGGAGAGTTTGGGAGTGGTTCTGAATGATGTAAAGATTAGAAGGTTATCAACACTAGTGGATAAACTGTCTGTGAATACGGCTCAAGCTTTATTGCTTGTTGATGGGGAGATGGTCTCTATAAGGGTCATGGTGCTTCAGAACCATCTTGCATTAGATGTATTATTTGCAAAAGAGGGTGGAGTCTGTAAATTGCTGAGGGTCCAACAGTGTTGCACTTATATCCCTGACAATAGTAAGGATTTGAAAAAAATATAAGTAACATCACGGCGATACACCACGATATACATGATTTGGCTATTGAGGGGATTTGGGATAAAATTGGCCAAGGATTTGGAAAGGTGTGAAGTTGGTTTGGAAGTTTGGGACAAGGAATGATTGGCTACATTCTGAAACCTATCATAATAGTCGTAATCTGTATCATTGTATTGTTGGGTGCCTTTAGAGCTTAGAAGTGGCACAAGGCAAGACTGGCTGAGCATTCTCTTAGGAGATGGGAAAGGCAGATGGAAAGACTGCAGGACAGTCACTATCAGAACCTTAAGAATCTGGGGACGTTTAGGCAGGGAAGGCAGGCCACAACTTCTGTTTAGGTCGGTCTTTTCTGTGAGGAGAACATAGCAAGGGAAAAGTGCTGTGTTTGATGACACTAGTCATCAGAGGGGGGGGGGCTGATAGAGCGCTCAACGCTCTCAAATTTGTAGGGGTGCATTATATTCACATACAAACTGCACTCGCATATATTCTATCGTTTTGTTGAGATTCATGTTATTAGAATTAAGTTATATCACCACATTATAATCAGTAGAGTGAAATTGTGATGTTATTTACAAGCACGTAAATAGAGAAATCATGTAACTATGCACGTATATAATGAATATTAGGCAAAATAAATGTATTCACTGTTATAATTGATTCATATAGAGGCGTGTGTAATGAGTGCACATTAAAGAACGTTCTTAGGTTAGCCCAATTGTAGGCCTAACTTTTGTTTCTTTTAAGTTTCATTTCTCCTCGTTTGCTCTCGAGTTGGGAGTTAATTAAAATGTATGTGTGTAGAAAGATTTCCTTTCGCCCCTACTGCAGGTGCAGGAATTTGACCTCGTTATTTTAGATTTAAGAAAATACATGGGAGGAGAGGAATGTCTTTGAAGACTGCGGACAGAGAGAAGGGAGGACACCTTCTGTGCCTGGTGAAACCTGGGAACCAAGGTCGGCGAAAACGACTGCAAATTAATTGGAGTTTATGGAAAGTTACTCAAGGAAGGTGTTCACGGAATAATGTACCATGTGACCTGTTAGGGGTGTAACTTTGTCTTCTTGTATTAGGCACAGGGACAGATTTCCAAGACTTCTGCTTTTGGTTGAGGAAGGGGAGCATCTTAGAACGAGCTCTGTAGCTTTACGCTACTTGACCCATTTGACGTGAGTACTTCTTAGGAAGTCAACACATGCTGACAGCTTTGGGAAAATTCTTCTGGGAAATTAGGAAGGGATGCCACTTTAGAAATAGAATAGGGACAGATTATTCTTTATTTCGGAAATACAAATGAAAAGAGATTTGGACGCAGTGTCTATACTCAGCTGTGTTCTGATTTTGGAATTTATTGTTCTGTGCCTATTGTGTGGCATGAACTATATACGTAGATTGGGCTCTGTATTAGTATTCATGTATCTTTACGCCTTGATTTTGAGGTGTGTCTATATTCTGTTGTTTCTGGCTTTGTAATAAATCAACAAAAACTGAACTTGAGTCTGTAGTCCTTTAGTTAGATGGGAGGGGAAATGTGTAATTGGTAATTTGTATTCTTCCCTCCACACTTCTTAGCAAGCAATAAAAAAGAACATTGACCAGGTATTCTTAAGTAAATTTAGGATATGGAATCCGGCCCCATCAGGGGTTGAAAACAAATGTGGTTGATTATGCAATCACTGAGGGTAGAGGATTCCTAGAAAAAGCTATGGAAAAAGGCAGCTTTCTGTGATAATGTCGAATTACAGAAATATGACCTACAGAGGCACTTTAAGCTCAAAAGAGTGCATTGAGTTCTGTTGGACCTGACCCTTTTTGCAGGGTCACCCTAATTTTTTGCCTTTCTTTGCTGAACATGTTTTAGTATGGCTCTTAGCACGCTGTGTACTTTCCCCTACTAACCAGTGGAAAAGTGCTTGTGCTGTCCCCTGAAAACATGGTAAAATTAGCCTACACCTGATTGGTACATTTAATTTACTTGTAAGGCCCTAGTAAATGGTACTACATGTACCCAGGGCCTGTAAGATAAATGCTTCTAATGGCCAGCAGCCGTCATTGCGCCACCCACTAAGGTAGCACTGTAAAACATGTCTGCGCCCTACCACTGCCAGGTTGAAACCTTTCATTTTAGTAATTATAAGTCACCCCTAGAGTAGACCCTAAAGGCTCATGGGGCAGGGTGCATGGTATTTAAAAAATAGGATATGTGGATTTAAGTTTTATATGTCTTGCCTGGCAGGGAAAATTCCTAAAGTCTTTTTTCATTGCTGTAAGACTATCTCTCCCATAGACTATCACTGGGTTATCCTATTACACTTAATAAGAAATACATTTAGGTTGGGACCAGAGATAGGAATGCTGTTTACACTTAAATGAATTATAATTTTAAACCCTCTTCAATGGCAAAGGTGGATTTTAAGTTGCAATTTTGAAAATGCCACTTTTGGAAAGTTGGCTTTTTTCTGCCTAAACCAAATGTGCCTTCCTGGCAGTGTCCAGTCACCTGACTGTGAATGACTCTCCTGTGGTGTGTTGTGTATTCCTTCCAGATGTGGAAACAAAAGGGCCCGAGTGTAGGGCAGGGTGTTGCTATCCTGAGCAGGATGTCCTGGGAGGTTGTACTCATCCTTCCTGAGCTTCAAACTGGTAGCCTCAAGGCTTATCACCCCCTTCCTGACTTCTAAGGGCTACCTGCCAGCCCTGCCACTGACAAATGCATCTCACACCAAGGTCTGCCTGCCCTTTCTCACCCTACACAGTTTGGAGCCAATCCCAGAAAAGGGGGAAGGTTAAACAAAGGGGGCATCCCCCACCCACAGGCTGGTATTGGGGATAAAAGTGGCACCTTTAGAACCTGTCCTCAGAACACTCCTGGACTTATGGAAGATTCAGAGGAAGAACTGCCCTGCTGTCTGAAGAAGGAAGCCTGGACTTGCTTGCCTTGAACCCAGGATCTCCAGATCTGACTCCAAGGGTCATTTGGTTTCTGTTTGAACTACAGGGACACAACAAGCTTCCAGAGGCCTCACTGCAGCTGCCAAGCTGACCAGCACTAACTGTACCTGCTGGAGCACTGCTGTTAGCCTCTGCTGGATCCCAGGCTGACATCAGAGTGCACTCCTAAACCTCAGGCAAAAAATACAGAAGCTTGGGCTCCACGCATCAGCCACGTGGACTCTTAACGCTGAACAACGACCAGCTGCGATGACCACCAAAGCGAGGTTCCAGCAAGACCTGCACTTCGTGGTGGCAGCAAAAGCCCGCAACAACCCTAACACGAAGCTCCAGTGATGACTGTCTCTTCACGACAAAATGGCGACTGTCCGTGATGAAAGCAAACACAAGGAGATGATGGACGGAGGGCTGAAATTTTTCAGACACTCACCCCCAGTCACTGTCCGTGATGGCCTATCTTCTCCTCGTGCTGACAGCTACCTCCTCGTGGCCCCTGCCAACATGAATGGCTGCTCCTCGCATGGACTTGAAAAAGATATCTTGTGAGTGGAACGAACCTGGTCCCTATATCCAGCCCATGCTCCATTGCATCAAACTGAACTTGTGACTTTACCACTGTCTAGAGCAAATAGATAAATGCGAAAGGCGCTTTGTGCTTTTAGGCACTATTTTCACCTAAAATATTTAAAAAACTCATATCTCTGATTATACTGTTTGGATATTTGTCGTTTTGGTGTAATTTTATTTATTACATTTTACTCTATGTTTCTAATTTTCTTGTTTTGTGTTTTCACTTTAATACTGTTAGTTTTCCATCAATACTATACACAGTGCCTTCTAAGTTAAACGCGACTGCTTTGTGCAAACCTACCAGAGGATTAAGCAAAAGTTTATTTAGTGACATTTGTGGTTCACCCTGACAAGGATTGCATTTATTATTTCAGTGAGTCTTCCACCCTCCTCAACTAATGACCAAATTTCTTACAATGGTGTTCAATGTTGGGATCCAGTACTTGTGTTTGTGCAATGCCACTCAGTGATTTGTGTAAAACCAACAATCTCTAATAATATGACATCAGAATCAATTTCTTTTGAAATTCTCCTTGATTGGTCATATTTTTCTCCTTTTTCCAAATTTAATTCCTGCCTCACATTTGCACACCTGTGATGACTCCTGCTTAAAAGATGGAGTTGGACTTCAAAAACACTGATAACCTGAAGGTAGCAGAGTTGAAGAATTTCTGCAAGGATAGGGGCTAACCTTGGGAAAGGGAGGGCACAAAAGTGAACCTCAGAGCCTATCAAGAGGTCCGCAAGATGCAAGTTGCATCAAGAGAGCAAGAGGGGGATGAGGATGAGGAAGCAAATGGCATGACCTCAGGCCTAGACCTGCAGCAAGTGGAAGCGCACAATGTGCCCACTGGAGTGAGGTCCCCTGCTAGAGCAGGGAGGAGTGTGTCCTCCCACAACCTGGCCCCTGAGGAATTGGAGGACAGGAGTGCTGAAAGGGAGTTCCAAGTGCAGCTGGTCAAGATGAAAGTGGCTGTGGAGAAGGATGTCACGATTCACTCCCTGTGCTCTTGTGCCCACCACCAGGGGGCCAAATTGTGGGGCTTTCCAGTGTTCTAATATGCTTCCAGACACTCCCCTGCATGCATATCCTGACTTCCAGGCATTTGGACACCATTTAGGAATTGACATCCATTCCCAATCCATGCCGGGTTTTGTGGAAGCCAGTCTGCTCATGCTGGAAACTCCATTACCTAGAATTCCCTGCTCACTGCTTCATCTCCACCCCTGCAGGCCAAGGATGGGTGGAGGAATTCAGCTCACCTGTGGCTGGCTGCTGCTAGCCTGCTCACACCTGATGCATGTGATTACTGTGAGCTCTTTTAACCCCAGCTCCCTTCAGCCCAGGGTTGGTCATTGTAGCTGTATACCGGTGAGGCAGATCCTTGTTTCCAGTGTTTCCTGAGCTTTTGATATTCCTTGATTCCTGAGCTATAGTTAATCCTTGTTCCTTGATTCCTGAGCTATAGCTATTCCTTGTGCCTGAATTAGCACTGCCTGCAGTGCTACCTTATTTCCTGAGTTCCTGAGCTATAGCATTCCTTGTTCCTGAACTGCAGCAGTTTCCCTTGTTCCTGAATTAGTACTGCCTGCAGTGCTACCTTTACTCCTGAGCCTTAGCATTCCCTGTTCCTGACCTGCAGCAGTTTCCCTTGTTCCTGAACTACCACTGCCTGCAGTGCTACCTTGACTCCTGAGCCTTAGCATTCCTTGTTCCTGAACTGCAGCAGTTTCCCATGTTCCTGAACTAGTACTGCCTGCAGTGCTACCTTGACTCCTGAGCCTTAGCATTCCTTGTTCCTGACCTGTAGCAGTTTCCCTTCTCCTGAACTAGCACTGCCTGCAGTGCTACCCTGACTCCTGAGCCTTAGCATCCCTTGTTCCTGAACTGCAGCCGTTTCCCTTGTTCCTGAACTAGTACTGCCTGCAATGCTACCGTGACTCCTGAGCCTTAGCATTCCTTGTTCCTGACCTGCAGCAGTTTCCCTTCTCCTGAACTAGCACTGCCTGCAGTGCTACTTTGACTCCAGAGCTTTTGCTCAATTCTGGTTCCTGCTCCAGCACTGCCTTCAGTGCTACTTTGTTTTCCTGATTGCTGAACCAGCACTATTCTTGTATACCCATGTAGTCTCCCTTTCTGTATATCCTTTTCCAGTCCCTGCCTTTCTTCCCATTTCCTTGGTTCCAGTTCCTAGTTTGCTGTCTCTCTATTCTGCCGTTTTGCTTCTATTACCTTGTATGTTTGTTACTTGCTTTCTGCAAAGAGTGCCCTGTGATTTCCTTCCTTTCCTGTTAAGCACTCCTCCTTGCTAGCTCCTTGTCTATTGTGCTTGTGTTTAGTTCTACCCCCTTGCTGTTACTGCCTTGCGTGTTCCTGTTTGATCGCCAGGATCTGTGGGCACAGCTGACTACCTAGGTGGTGTTTCTTGTTCACTGTGAGTATTGTCTTTGAGTTGCATTTATAACATCACCATTGGTATCAGCTCCACAGACCCTGCCTTTGCATGCATATCCTATATGTGGGTATTTGCAGTCAGTATTTGTAACAGCAATTGTGGGTGAGGAACATACTGAGCTTCAGTCTTACCGTGTGGAGTTCCCGAGTGCTTTACCCCACATTCCCTTTATTGTTAATGTTGTTTTATATATGTGTATTGCACATCCGTCCTGGGTGTAGTGATTCTGAATGCTGAGCCGCCTCATGAGTTCCTGTCCTTTCTGAGTCTCACCCATCTTGTTCACTTGTACAGGCATCCCCTTTGGATCCCTTTTTCTCCTCTGACTTCCTGTGTGATCCTGGGCAGTTCTGTACTACTCTTTCTGTGTATGTTTTCTACCCAGTTCCCAGTCCTTGCCCAAGTCCCTGACTGTGTTCCCGACATAGTCCCGGACAGTCCCTGACAAAGGAGACGTCAGAGGCAGAGAGAGCCTTGGCAAAAAACAAGGCAGATAGAGCCTTGCAGAAAAGAAGCTGTCTTTGAAAGCTGAGCGGATAGCAGCTGACAAGGCCCTACAGAAGAAGAAAAATCTGCTGGCTCATTAACAGAGTCAGAGAGAACTGGACTTGAAAATAAAGAAGGTAACAGAGTCCAGTGCAAATGGTGGCAGCAACAACATATGAGGACAAAAGGGTCCACATACCCAAAGACCTGGTGTATAACTTTGAGGTGGGGACGACATAGACAACTGATTTGAAGCCTGTGTGGTAGCTATAGAAATGTATAGGGTCCCTGAGGAGGATTGAGGAGCAAGTCTCTGGAGGCATATACTCACTGAGAAGAGGGATTCACTGTTGGCCCTAAGGAAGGTTGACAGGATGAAGTACCCAATCATGAAGGAAGCCCTTGTAAGGAAATATGGCCCCACCCCTGAGAAGTATAGGTTAAAGTTTAGGGACAGCCAGAAGCTGTCTCACCAGTCTTGGGTAGATTTTAAAGGATTACTTCTGTAATGGTTGGGTGAAGGACATTAAGGTGTTTAGTTATGAGGAGCAGTGTAATCTATTTGGAAGAGAGCACATGCTCAGTATTTCACTTAGTCTGTCAAAAATTATTTTTATTTAGACATCAGGCTTTAAACAACCCTAAAACAATACTCAACAGAAATACAATTAAATATTTTTTAAAGTGCATATACAGTATACAATCCTTCGCACACTTAAAATACATCGTTATAGATACCTTATAATTTATGTTAAAAATCCTTAAAAAAATTCTTCACAGCTAACAAAAATCTTCCTATTGCACATGTCACACCTAGATATCTCATCTCTGTCAAAAACTCAACCGCTTGCCTACGCTTTAAATTACAATATTTCAAAAGAATTGGCTTTAAAAATACTTTTTGTACAAACAGTAGCGTTTGGCAGTCAAATAAAATGTGCAGACAAACACACTTTAAATTTAGCCCACATGTACACTTCCTGTTGGCATCTACTATAACAGTTTTCACCAAGTGGCTCACATACCAAGGGTTTAATCTAATTCTGAACCTTAACACCTCTAGTCTAAGGGAGGGGTTCGATAAAGCATCCATATATGGCAACCCTACCCATTTTGCTATGAGTGTTGCAAGAACTGGGTAGATGCTTTTCTAATTACGTACTTCATATCATGTTCTCTAGTACAACCTTTTGTTAACATGTGGAGATCCGCCTTGAAGGTGTCTATTTTTTAGGTTTTGGTTTCCTATATTTAATGCTAATCTCCTACATATATCTCCTAGAATCTTTCTAACCTTCTTTGCCCATTTCAGCTCACTATGCACAATCTCATTTTACAGAGTATGAAATCTTTTGACTTCCTCTGTTTTTCAGTCATAGTCAAAATCTTACTACCTCCACATATGTCAAATTGCTCCAGGTCTTTACAATTGTCTCCATTCTTGTAGCCTGCATCATTGTCGGCATTGGTAGCGACAGTAAACATTTTATACATTTCCCTCCTTCATAATCCCAATCAAGTTTACCACTTAGGTTTAACAGTTGCACTCCAAATTGGAATTGTGGACAAATCATAGCAAGATAAGCTGATAAGACAGGTCTTAGGTAGGGGTCACGCGATCTTTGTTACATTTTTTAAGCTCACATACTAAGGATAATGCTCTTGCTTTTAGAGATTCATTGTGTTCCTTCCACTGTAGTTGTGGAAGCAGTCTCAAGGAATGAGTTACTACATAAACGTGAACATTTTGATGATACTGCCAATGTGAGATTTATAACTACCTTTTCTCATCAGGCGCAAGAGTTAAATAGGATTCTGAACACGGATGAGGTTCTAAGTAAATATTTGAACTACAATCCTCAGATCTCCTTTAGGAAAAGCAGATCCTTGAGGGATGAGCTGAGTCAAAATATGATTACAAGTAAGGATGAGCATGTCAAAGGTGGCAGAGGAGGTTTTTTATGCTGTAGAAACTGTAATGCGTGTAGCAACAGTTTTGATTGCTCCAAATTTCAAATACCCCACTCAAGGAGAGAGTTTGCGATCAAAAAATCTTTGACCTGTAACACCACATATTGTGTATATGGTTTAATTTGCCCATGTAACAAGATATATATTGGGAGTACAATGCACAAAGTGAAGAAACGAGTTCTTGAGCATATTCAGGCAATTAGGCATAATGATAAACATTATCCAGTGGGCCGACATTTTTTTGACTCTCACTTCCAGAATGAAAAACTGTTACGGATGATTGTGATCGATGCAGTAGAAGTCAATGTGAGGGGTGGGAATCGCAAATTGAAATTGCAGAAATTGGAGTCCAAATATATTATTGATTTTGAGACCTTAACCCCACAGGGCTTAAATTCGAGTGAGGAATTGGCTATCTATCTGGGTTGATATAAAAAGTACATGAATGAATAAGTTTGTGCAGGTTCTGGTATTTTAAATGTTTTTAAAAAAAATATTTTATATTTCTATTTTCTTATGTAGGTACAGGCACTTATGTGATAGAGAATAGCGGGGAGCCCTCTGTCTTCGAATACTTCAAGAATTGAGTATTGTTCACAGCATGATGAAATATATGTGGAAGTTATCCGGGTGACTCTATAAATGTGAACAGAGTTGTGCTTTATTCATTAATTTTCATGCATTGCACCCTTGGGCTTAATTGGTTTTGGGGCATTATACCCTTTATTACATATGATAACACTCTTTTGTAATTTATAAAAGATTCTAAGGATATTTATTCTATTATCATGTATTAGTAGGGATTAAATACGGATGGCGCAGCACTAAAAAGCACTTTATTGTTTATATGCAGTATACATTTAAACTGTATGTATTTATATAGAGTTGCACAGTAAATGAGGACATATTATTCTGTGTTAAGATGGCCGACGCTTTTCTCTATCATTGTACATTATTGTGGGGCAGAGTCCTTTTTCACTTTCTGTTTGAATTTAACACGGAAGTTTGTGGCTTGTAAATGATGACCGTGAGCAAGGCGGAATGCCAAAACGCGTTGTAAAGTCATTAAATTGAACACTTAGTATACAGGAGCGTCTGAGTGTTTTTGTTTCATGGGAGCAGAAATTTGTGCATATATATATATATATATATATATATATCCCAAAGAAGTCGATTGACAAATGCTCTCAGGAACCACAGACTCACGGAAAATCCAAGGGTGTTTAATCAAAACAACGCGTTTCAGCCTCACAAGAAGCCTTGTTCACGTATGATTATGTGCACACGGAGCCATACTGATAAAGTAAAAACAGCTAAACATTGTTGTAGGACTAGAGATACTGAAGTCTCAAATTGCACCAAATAACAGCAGACATCTTGGAATGGACTAACGGCAATAGTGCAATGATACAATACAATAATATAATGCAATGCATTCCAACCAAGGGGCGTAAAGCTCGTCCATGTTGTAAATTAAAACAATGATCATGGTAAAAAGGAAGGGAAAATATATGGTAAGTCAATACAAAAAACATCCAAATTCATGCTGTCATGTCAATAACTATAACAGTACAAATGCCCAAATCCTAATGGTAAATGCGAGATCGCTGGAGATAAAATAGCCCCGCTGAACATAATTGTAAGCAGTTAACCATTTCACATGTAAGAATAATCGGGCTCATGATCATAATGGAAAACAAACTGATAACCGAGACTCATATGAGTCTGTGCATGTTACAGCATAGGTCATGCTGTCAGTGAATAGACTATATCAGGGCAAGTGCCCAAGTCCTAATAATGAACTAAAGTTGGCTGTATATACAATACCCATCAGTAGATTTTGAAGGTGTAAAAAGGAAGAAGGGGGAAAAGGGTAGGATGCCCGTGCACGGTGAATGTGGAAGTCTGGGCTCCTTCCTTTCCTCCTGTAAAAAATATAAAGAAAATATACAATAAAATTTATGCAATGAAATTTGAAAAAATATATATAAAAAGAATATATATATTCCAATCACACAACAATTCAAAATTATGCACTGATGGAAACATGGAAGAGGAGGGGGCGGAAGGGAGCTAAATCACATTTAACCTTTGTAAGAACAAGTAGAAAGATACAGAAAAATAATAATAAATACATTAAGCATGCACAATCACTCTCTTAAATGAAATGCCATTTCTTCATCATGATTCAAACCCCCGGGGTGTTTGGTCTGAAAATCTAAGATGTATCTCGATTCTTTTTGCCTTAAAGTCAATACCCGATTGCCACCCCTGGGCTTGCTCTCAATTTGTTCAAGAATGAAAAACTTCAGAAGTGAAGGATTGCTGTAATGTACATCTCTAAAATGACGTGCAACTGGATATTTCTCATCTACGTGAGTGACTGCCCTGCAATGTTCCAGTATGCGTTTCTTGGCCATAGCGGTGGTACTCCCAATATACCAGAGCTTGCATGGGCATTCAATCACGTATACCACAAAAGTTGTGCTGCACGTAAGGAATTGATTGATCTCCTTATTGATTCCCTTGTAACTGGCCAAATTGCAATAGGTACTGCTTTTGCAGGCCTTGCAGTGGCCACACGGAAAAAATCCTCTAAGACCATGATCCTGTTTCTTGGGATATACTGTGATATCGCTGAGTACCAGCATATCTCTGATATTCCTGCCCTTTTTGTAGGTAATGTTAGGCCTATTGGGCACACTGTCGCCTATAGTGTTATCACAACAACTATGGAAGAACTTAAAAAACTGGCGGAGATGGATATAGTGGTCAAGGCGGTGGATGCCATGAAAACTCGCCTAAAAAAGCACGAAGAAGATATTAAAGCACGCAAAGAGAGGAAATTGAATCGAGACTATAATGATTATGAAAGTGGCAGAATTCTTACTTTCAGTCGCAAATACGACCACTTGTATAGTCAACATGTCACCACTGAAAGTACTAATGACGAAGAAACAACAATGCAAATGGCAGGCACATCGACTACAAGCGAAACTGAATCAGACATTTCAACTGAGAATATCTCCAGCGTAGAAAGGCCCATTCGCCCGGTGAATTTTTTAGAGGAGTATCAACAAATACGGCGGAGCCGACGTATAACGAAGGAAGCCCCAACACCAAGGACACAGGGACAGATGGGCCGGAGACGAGGAAAAGGTCGAGGAAGCGCAGGAATAGAAAACAAAGAACTAAACAACGATGGCAGAAGAGGCAGAGGAAGGGGCTTCATGGGAAACAGAACACGCTCCAAAAAGGGACAATAATGGATCCAGAAATGGTGAATAAAACCATTGTGAATCTCTCTAAGAGACATATGAGTGACTGTGAAAAACAAACTTTATGTTTGGGCCTCTCCTTTTGTCCATCACAAACCTTTAGATACACTGATGCCAGAATTGATTTATTTAAATTTGTCAGAAAATTGAAACTAAAAAAATGGCATAAACTTAAAAGGTTAGGGGACCACAGTAACATCAGGGAGAGAATGAATAGGCAATCAGACAACATCAATATTGCTGACATTGATGTATTAATCACCATGGCACAGCTAGAACAGGAGGGGATTGAACCCTCTGATACACCAATTGACAGTTCCAGCATGTCAATAAATAGCGGTACCAGTGTCACACAGGTTCTTGACAACATGAACATCACTACTGATAATTGTCCGGCCTCAGGTTTCAAACCCAAGTCCACTTTCTTCCCTGTCCTCCCTCATGATAGCATTGACACCTTCCACGAGAGTGTCAGTAAAGCACTCAGTACATACAGGCAAAAAAACAACCGCAAGCATATGATTAACAACAACTTATCATATGCTCAAAGACAGGCTATCAAGATACTCATGGACGATGACAACATTGTCATTCGACCAGCTGACAAAGGGGGCAATGTTGTCATTTTGGACAGAGATAGGTACATTGAGGAAGCTCTCAGACAATTATCTGACAGTAGATTCTATGTGCCCATTACCAAAGAGATCTACAATGAAAGCATTACTGGCATTTGGGATAAACTGAGTGATTGGAGGGATAAAGGTATTCTTGAATGGGAAGAATATCAATATCTCAAAAATGACCATCCCATACTTCCTGTATTATATCTCCTGCCCAAGATACATAAGGATCCCATTAATCCACCGGGGCGCCCCATAGTTTCATCAAGGGGCAGCGTAACAGAACATATCTCAAAATATGCAGACCATTTCCTCAGGGAATTTGTCACCGGGTTGCCCAGTTACATCAGGGACACCAAGGATTTCCTCAACAAAATACAAAACATACAATGGGAGGCAGGTTGTCTGTTTATTACGCTGGATGTCCAATCACTCTACACTATCATAGAACATCAACATGGATTGGGAGCGTGTGAATATTTTCTGACAACTAGATCCATCAGATTCAGGGAACACAGCAGGATGATTGTAGAAATGATAGGATACTGCTTGTCCAATAACATCTTTTCATTCAATGGGGTCCTTTACAGACAAATCACCGGGACTGCCATGGGTTCTTGCTTCGCTCCCAGTTTTGCAAACCTCTTTATGGGGCGCTGGGTGCAAGAGGTGTTTGCAGACCCCTCATACACCAGACAGTTGGCACATGTGGTTGCATGGATGCGCTACATAGATGACCTGTTGATTGTCTGGAAAGGTTCCAGACAGGAGGCAGATACATTTGTGGCTGATCTAAACAACAACGTGTACAACATTGTACTCACCAGCAACATTAGTGAGACCAGGGCAGAATATCTTGATGTCAGTTTGGAAATTAGGGACAATTGTATCCACACTTCTCTGTTCCGCAAATCTACGGCTGGCAACAGTATCCTCCATGCCCTCAGCAGCCATCCAGAGACCCTAAAATGGAGTATTCCCTTTGGAGAACTGTTGAGGGCGAAAAGGAACTACAATACGGAAGAGGCGTACCAGCAGGAGTGCGGAGAAATGTTAGACCGGTTTAGAGCCAGAGGGTATTCTGACTGGGTACTACGTGCGCCAAGATCAGGGCAGATGGTATACCTAGGACACTCACCATTGCTGTGAAGATGGTTATCAATACTGAGGGTAAGGACGATGACACCACTCGGATTATTATGACATACAGTTCTGACTCTAACAACATTCGCAAGATCCTAACTCAAAATTGTGGCATTCTAAAATGTGATAACACTATAGGGGACAGTGTGCCCAATAAGCCTAACATTACCTACAAAAAGGGCAGGAATATCAGAGATATGCTGGTACGCTGCGATATCACAGTATATCCCAAGAAACAGGATCATGGTCTTAGAGGATTTTTTCCGTGTGGCCACTGCAAGGCCTGCAAAAGCAGTACCTATTGCAATTTGGCCAGTTACAAGGGAATCAATAAGGAGATCAATCAATTCCTTACGTGCAGCACAACTTTTGTGGTATACGTGATTGAATGCCCATGCAAGCTCTGGTATATTGGGAGTACCACCGCTATGGCCAAGAAACGCATACTGGAACATTGCAGGGCAGTCACTCACGTAGATGAGAAATATCCAGTTGCACGTCATTTTAGAGATGTACATTACAGCAATCCTTCACTTCTGAAGTTTTTCATTCTTGAACAAATTGAGAGCAAGCCCAGGGGTGGCAATCGGGTATTGACTTTAAGGCAAAAAGAATCGAGATACATCTTAGATTTTCAGACCAAACACCCCGGGGTTTGAATCATGATGAAGAAATGGCATTTCATTTAAGAGAGTGATTGTGCATGCTTAATGTATTTATTATTATTTTTCTGTATCTTTCTACTTGTTCTTACAAAGGTTAAATGTGATTTAGCTCCCTTCCGCCCCTCCTCTTCCATGTTTCCATCAGTGCATAATTTTGAATTGTTGTGTGATTGGAATATATATATTCTTTTTATATATATTTTTTCAAATTTCATTGCATAAATTTTATTGTATATTTTCTTTATATTTTTTACAGGAGGAAAGGAAGGAGCCCAGACTTCCACATTCACTGTGCACGGGCATCCTACCCTTTTCCCCCTTCTTCCTTTTTACACCTTCAAAATCTACTGATCGGTATTGTATATACAGCCAACTTTAGTTCATTATAAGGACTTGGGCACTTGCCCTGATATAGTCTATTCACTGACAGCATGACCTATGCTGTAACATGCACAGACTCATATGAGTCTCGGTTATCAGTTTGTTTTCCATTATGATCATGAGCCCGATTATTCTTACATGTGAAATGGTTAACTGCTTACAATTATGTTCAGCGGGGCTATTTTATCTCCAGCGATCTCGCATTTACCATTAGGATTTGGGCATTTGTACTGTTATAGTTATTGACATGACAGCATGAATTTGGATGTTTTTTGTATTGACTTACCATATATTTTCCCTTCCTTTTTACCATGATCATTGTTTTAATTTACAACATGGACGAGCTTTACGCACCTTGGTTGGAATGCATTGCATTATATTATTGTATTGTATCATTGCACTATTGCCGTTAGTCCATTCCAAGATGTCTGCTGTTATTTGGTGCAATTTGAGACTTCAGTAACTCTAGTCCTACAACAATGTTTAGCTGTTTTTACTTTATCAGTATGGCTCCGTGTGCACATAATCATACGTGAACAAGGCTTCTTGTGAGGGTGAAACGCGTTGTTTTGATTAAACACCCTTGGATTTTCCGTGAGTCTGTGGTTCCTGAGAGCATTTGTCAATCGACTTCTTTGGGATTTAAGTTAACTGGCACGCTCCACCAGTGTATTTGCCACCTCCCACGGGCCCCCAGCAGTCGGCAGGAGCTTACTGTGGATATATATATATATATATATATATATATATATATATATATATATATATATATATGATACCAGTTTTTCGCCAAAAACCGCCGCTCGCTTCCCAAGCGGGTGCTGCCGCAAAGCGGTGACGAACCGCTCTCAATCACTACTTTCCAGCAAAGACTCTGTATTTTGACACCCTGCACCTCCCAAGCAACACTCACCCGGTTATACAGCATTCTGGGAGCTGTAGTTGTGGCAGAACTGCAGTGGAGTTGTAATCAAGTGACCAGTGGTCAGCGGATTTCCGCCAATGGGAGCAACTTTGAACTTTCAAAGGTGGGGGTGGAGTTATTCTTTGCACACAGCGGCATCTGAGGAAGGCCGAAAGGCTGAAATGCATTATGCACTAGCTGTTTTAATTAAAGATTTTCCAACTGTTTTTCCCCTGAGTGGCCTCTACCTGTTCTTCACGGAGTGGACGTTTTTGGATGTGTTCGCGCCAGCCAGAGGCGCGTTAGAGGCCGGAGTTTGACTGGCACCCGCTGCTCGCAGCTTCTCCGTGTTTCAAGGTATTGAATAGACTCCGGCCCGCCTCAAAGTGCATGCCTAACCATGCACTGCTGCGTGGTGCAGCTTGTCATTGACGAGGAGGCAGGTTCATTGTAATCCTGTATCACGGTCCGGCAGGCATACGCACAACGAGGCTGGAACGTTGAAGGGGACTGGAGGGAGATCAATCACTACTTTCCAGCAAAGACTCTGTATTTTGACACCATGTACCTCCCAAGCAACACTCACCCGGTTATACAGCATTCTGGGAGCTGTAGTTGTGGCAGAACTGCAGTGGAGTTGTAATCAAGTGACCAGTGGTCAGCGGATTTCCGCCAATGGGAGCAACTTTGAACTTTCAAAGGTGGGGGTGGAGTTATTCTTTGCACACAGCGGCATCTGAGGAAGGCCAAAAGGCTGAAATGCATTATGCACTAGCTGTTTTAATTAAAGATCTTCCAACTGTTTTTCCCCTGAGTGGCCTCTACCTGTTCTTCACGGAGTGGACGTTTTTGGATGTGTTCGCGCCAGCCAGAGGCGCGTTGGAGGCCCCGTTCTGACAAAAGGCCGGAGTTTGACTGGCACCCGCTGCTCGCAGCTTCTCCGTGTTTCAAGGTATTGAATAGACTCCGGCCCGCCTCAAAGTGCATGCCTAACCATGGACTGCTGCGTGGTGCAGCTTGTCATTGACGAGGAGGCAGGTTCATTGTAATCCTGTCTCACGGTCCGGCAGGCATACGCACAACGAGGCTGGAACGTTGAAGGGGACTGGAGGGGGATCAATCACTACTTTCCAGCAAAGGCTCTGTATTTTGACACCCTGCACCTCCCAAGCAACACTCACCCGGTTATACAGCATTCTGGGAGCTGTAGTTGTGGCAGAACTGCAGTGGAGTTGTAATCAAGTGACCAGTGGTCAGCGGATTTCCGCCAATGGGAGCAACTTTGAACTTTCAAAGGTGGGGGTGGAGTTATTCTTTGCACACAGCGGCATCTGAGGAAGGCCGAAAGGCTGAAATGCATTATGCACTAGCTGTTTTAATTAAAGATCTTCCAACTGTTTTTCCCCTGAGTGGCCTCTACCTGTTCTTCACGGAGTGGACGTTTTTGGATATATACATATATATGATACCAGTTTTTCGCCAAAAACCGCAGCTCGCTTCCCAGGCGGGTGCTGCCGCAAAGCGGTGACGAACCGCTCTCAATGCTTCCCAACTACTTTGCTCACACAAAGGATGCGGCGCACTCTCGAGTTGTTCCATTTCAAACTTTATTAGCCAAAATCCACCGTAGCTAACAAACGCGTTTCGGCCATGACGGCCTTTGTCAATGTCAGCGTACTACCTTACTTTATCCCAATATATACGTGCATTTCATTACTTCATCCAAAATAAAAGACGGACTTAAAAGTAAATTTTTATCGCATTTTGATCGCGGCCATCTTTAAATGTGCAAATCAATGGGTGCTCATATTATTTTTCTTAGTAAACATCTCATTACTAGATACATATACCATATTTCATTTGAAATGCAGCATTTTATCGGCCAAATGGGCTAATAAAGTTTGAAACGGAACAACTCAAGAGTGCGCCGCATCCTTTGTGTGAGCAAAGTAGTTGGGAAGCATATATATATATATATATATATATACCTACTGACGGTTGCCAGTAGGTAGTTATAGTTAGGACTCTCGTTTCTATTCAAAAAGCATTTTTTCTTTTGCCAATATCTTTGGCGCCGGTTGACGAATCTTCGCGAAAGTTTCAAAACTAATGGGGAGCTCCGGTCAGCTCCTGTCTTGAAAGTTTTGGGGTGATTCGTCAAGCGGGGGCCGAGAAAAAAGGGGGGTCCCAAAACGCGTTTTCCCCATGTTAATTTCCATAGGAAATTTAGACAAAGCTACAGCCCGAACTGGAATTACACCAAATTTGGCAAAAAGGTAGGTCTTGGTTCAGAAAGAGCTCTTTTTTTAAAATGGTGTAAATCCGTTCAGTAGTTCCTGAGAAATTAGAAAAAAAGTTTTGATATCTGAGCACCGAGGAGGGTTCGCGAACCCTCCCGGGCACGAGCTTCACTCTGATTGGCTGCCAACACTCCAAACCAGGAAGTGTTGGCAGCCATCTTGTGACTCGGTAACCGAGTCACAAGATAACCGAGTCACAAGAAAAGAGTAAATAAAAAGGTGAAAAACAAGAAAAGGGGGCAGGGTACAAACACCCTGACCCCCTAGGCCTGCTCAGGGGGTCCCACAAGGACCGCCAGGGCCCAAAAAAGCATTTTGTTTAAAAAAAATCGGCCAAATTCGTGCTGGGGTCGCGAATCCGGCCGAAAAATAAAAGAAAACGAAGCGCGGGCTCCGGTGGGGCGATGAGGTCCTCTTGTGTCCTGAGGACCTCAGGACACAAGTGGACTTCATCCTCCGAGCAGCAGTGTGCCAGAAGCCGCGTTTGCAGAGTGGTGTGAAAAGGGGCGTGGCCTCGGACCACCTCTCTGCAATCCAGCTGTGTGGCGCTTACTGGAACTACCTGGTGGGCTAGTTGGCCCCCAGGGACCCTCAGTATTCAAGGGGAATTAATTCCCCAACTAACAACGCGCCAGGGGGCGCGTTTACAGAGTGGTGGAGAAAGGGGGCGTAGCCTTTCTCTACCTCTCAGCAGTCCCACTATGTGGGGCTTACCGGAGGTAAGAGGTAGGCTAGTTGGCCCCTAAAGGACCCTCAGCAGCGAAGGGGACTTGAATCCCCATCCAAGAGCGCGCCAGGGAGCGCGTTTGGAGAGTGGTGGGCAAAGGGGGCGTGGCCTGCTACGAGTACTTACCAATGCTGCTGTGTGGGACTTAATGAAGGTAATGGGAGGGGTAGTTGGCCCCAAGGATGTCCTTGGGGCCAACTACCCTCTTGTTACCTCCAGTAAGTCCCACACAGTGGGATTGCTAAGACGTCTTCGGAGGCCATGCCCCCTTTCTCCACCACTCTGCAAACGCGCCTCGTGGCAGACTACGGGATGGGGGATAAAGTCCAATTTACTCCTGAGGGAGTTTGGGGGCCAAGAAGCCCTCCTGGTACCTCCTGTAAGTCCTACGCAGCGGAATACCTGAGCGCTGGTCGGAGGCCCAGCACCCTATCTCCACCACTCTGCAAACGTGACTACTACTTAAAGAAGCATCTTTCTGCACCTCTGACTTAGAGGTAGTTTTAATCCCCCTGCCCTATTATGTACTAGGGCCTTACAGTGCAGGTAATGCCAATCACAGGGGTATCCCAACGCATAGTGTTCCCTAGTGTTTGTAGGTGTTTTCATTGTATTCTAAGTGTCTTTTAGCATAGCACTGGCTCTAGACCTGGTTAGTCAGAGTCAGTTACCACCAGTACCCGTCAGCAAAAAGTTGGGGGCACAGGATGCCTTTGCAACAAGGCCTCTTTCTGCTCCTCTGTTGGTTCTTTCTGCATGTCTCTTGCTTCTTCCTGCACTTTTCTTCGTCTTTCTGGACTTCTGTTGCCTCTTTCTGCATTTCTCTTGCTTCTTTCTGTGCCGTTGTTCCTCTTTCTTCACATGTCCTACCTCTGTAGGCATAGTTAGAAATTAGCATTTAAAAAACCTTTGAAATTCACTGAAAAAACCATAGGTTTCAGGGACGTTATAGTTAGAAATTAGCATTAAAAAACCTTTGAAATTCACTGGAAAAACCATAGGTTTCAGGCACGTTATAGTTAGAAATTAGCATTTAAAAAACCTTAGAAATTCACTGAAAAAACCATAGGTTTCAGGGACGTTATAGTTAGTTGGACATTTCACTCGTACAAAACCAGTGAAATTCAGCCATTACAGTTAGTTCAGCTAACTATAACTTGCGCCCCCGCAATGCACTGCTGATGACGTCACATATTACATTATTCATGACATGGTCAGTGACATCACTGATGACATCACTGATGACATCTCAAATGACATCACTGGTGACATCACTGATGACATCATCCACGTGATAATCTGATGCACCTCCTCACACCATAATATAACCTTTGATACACCCACTCTAAAATACAGACTACCATTTTCGAAACCATAGACACACCAACACCAGTTACTACATACTCACTCACTGATTCCTAGGTCTACACACACATCCACTCATTCACCCATACAGTCACTCATACATGCAGTCACTCATCAATACAGCACTATCATATGCACTCATACAACTATACAGACACTCACACACCGCCACTCACCCATAGAGTTACTCACACACTTAGTCAGTCATGTAAAGAATCAATCACACTCCCATTTACTCACCTATACAGTTATACACACACCACCTCACCTATTCATACAGATACTAACACATACTTACTCTCTTATACAATCACTGACACAAGCACACACTCATTCACACAGCCACTCTCACAATTACTCACTCTCACATATAGTCATTTATATCCTCCAACACTCACATATACTACCTTTCACATATGTAGTTACTCACACATATACCACTGAGACATCCATTCACTCACCAACACAGCCATACGCATACTCACTCACCCATACAGCCCTTCACAGACACACTCTTGAACCCATACACCCAGTGAATCACCCACTCACACATCTATGCACAAAGTCACACACCCCCCACCCACCCACACAGACATTCAGGCACCCATACAAATACTCAGGCAACCAATCAATAACCCATATAGACACTCATGTATCTACTCACCAACCCATGCAGCAGCTTACACAACAACAGACAGACTGATACAGACATTCACACAGTTTAGTCACTAACCCATGCATTCAGTAAGACACATTTAATCACTCACTTATACCGTCAGTCACGCACCTACTGAATCCTCCATCCAGACACTTATACACCCACTCATTCTTCAATACACCTTGGCATATTTATAAAACAAATTTAAACTTTATAGAAACACACAGTCACTGGATGATGTCATCAGTGATGTCCTCAGTGATGTCATTTGAGATGTCATCAGTGATGTCATCAGTGATGTCATCAGTGATGTCACTGACCATGTCATGAATGATGTAATATGTGACGTCATCAGCAGTGCATTGCGGGGGCGCACGTTATAGTTAGCTGAACAACTATAACTGCCGAATTTCACTGGTTTTGTACGAGTGAAATGTCCAACTAACTATAACGTCCCTGAAACCTGTGGTTTTTTCAGTTAATTTCTAAGATATTTTAAATGCTAATTTCTAACTATAACATGCCTGAAACCTATGGTTTTTTCAGTGAATATATATATATGTATGTGGATATATATATATATTAGGGCGAACAAAGCAAACACAAAGAGATGATGGACGGAGCGCTGAAACTTTTCAGACACTCACCCCCAGTCACAGATCTGGGTTGGATCCATCATCATTCTTTAGCTCACTTCGCCACCTCAGTTCAGACCCAGCTATATGCAAATCAGTCTTGACCCTGTGCCTCATGGGAACAGTTCAGCCCGAACTGCCAAGTCAGGTCTTCCCTGAACCGGAAACAAGCATCCTGGGACCGGCTTCTGGGTAACACCCTTCATCAGCTAGGCTAGCTTGAATCCAGTGGCAAAGTGAGCAAGGGACCCACGTCTGGGCATACCCTGCCAACTTAGGGCGAACAAAGCAAACACAAAGAAATGATGGACGGAGCACTGAAACTTTTCAGACACTCACCCCCAGTCACAGATCTGGGTTGAATCCATCATCATTCTTTAGCTCACTTCGCCACCTCAGTTCAGACCCAGCTATATGCAAATCAGTCTTGACCCTGTGCCTCATGGGAACAGTCCAGCCCGAACTGCCAAGCCAGGTCTTCCCTGAACCAGAAACAAGCATCCTGGGACCAGTTTCTGGGTAACACCCTTCATCAGCCAGGCTAGCTTAAATTCAGTAATGTCTGTTTCCCGCAATATAGTTTCTTTAATTATCTTAAGGAAGAAGTGTATCCTGAACTCTTTATCTACTATAAATCCTTCCTCCTGTGTATCCTCTTCACATCCCATTAATTAAAATGGGTTAACCTTGTGTCCCTCAGGGGAGGGCGTGGCTAACCGCCAAGCATGGCGGCCGCACCTTAACAGAGCTCCCGGCTGGGACCCGGAAAATCCTGCCTTTTACTGCGGAACCTGGGGGCAATCCTGCCTGAATCTTCCCCCTACTCGACGGTGTGGCTGCGGGGGTCGATCGACCGCAACAACGACCCTGCGGGACTCCGCGCCTGTCGAGCAACACCAGGAAAGCCCAGCATCGCACTACTTGGCCTCGTGAAGCCGAGGGGCGAGGCCTCCCGGGAGACGGTGCCCGGAGGCCGCTTACTGACTACGGCAGAGTGCTTTCCAGTACTGTGATGGAGACGACCCCCTGCGGACCCGAGATCTGCCCAGAGGTGCGTGCTACACTGGCCGACGATGGGAGCAGGGTCCCTCAGATCGGGGAGACCCGAGCACTACGCTGTGGCAGAGATCGTATTGTGACGCACTTTCCCCATTAAGTGCGAGACTGCTCCTGGGGCCGCAAACTGTACACGGTCCTTGCGCGGAGGATTGTTTGCTTTCCCTACCTTTCCGGAGCTGGCGATTTCCATAATTGCCTGCAGGCAGTCCGGCGGAGCGCTGCCTTACATGTCGGCTTGCCACCGTCATTGGGCCCTGCAACAGCGGCGTGTTCCTGCTCCCCCGCAGGCGCTGGGGCTCGTGCGCCTGCACTGACGGTGCGCCCTCATTGTGGGGGCTGGCCAGTTCTTTCTCTGCCTGTGGAGCCTGATCGGTTCTTGCGGGGAGCCGGACTGCAACGGACCAAACAAATCAAGGGACATGCTGGCATACCGGCACTGAGGTGAGGCGAAATGTGCTCATAATACTCGAAGGAGGACTGGTTACACTTGAAGCCTAATTGCCTCCCCAGCTCCTAATACTGAAGCAGCCGGGGCCTGGTTCCCCCCCCCCTTTTTTTCTTCTTCCCATGTTCGGTGGGCATATCACGATCATGGGGAAATTGCATCACCTGTTAATTAACACCATACTGCGCCTGCAGAAGTGTACCCCCATACTCTGAGGGAGCTGACTGGTTGAACATTTCTCTTGCCCCCGGCTTCACGGTTTATGTGTAAATATTGGACGGCCCTGTATACTTATGTGGTTGATTCTCTGAATGGCCTGAGCAGTGCGTACGTCACAAAGTCACCACATTGACTGCATTGTCCATTGCCTGGGGGTGTTTGGATTGTCTGGTATAGGGCTGTACTCCCCTTTGTGTCGTGAAGACTCAGAGCGCTTATCCTGGTTTTATGAACGGATAACAGGGGGTCCTTGCAGTTCATAGTACAGAGATTGTGCAATTTGCCATATGACCTTCACCGGTCCTGCCCTCTAGCCTGGGGCCGACTGATCGGTCATTGCGCAGCGCGGGTGAGTCTCCTTTACCCTGGTGTACCACCCACGGTGGCTGGTTGGCGCAAGCCCTACACTCGTGAGGCCACGGATCCGTTTCCCTGGACTCCAGGGGACTGAATCAATCAGAGTATCTGGCTCACATCCTGCCACCCTCCTGCGGCTACAGGAGCACCCTAGTTTGACCTGTAGACACAAACAAACCAGCCTCTACGCCCTGAGGCAGCACCTAGGCGGCTCTTCTTACTCACAGTGCTGTATCAAAATATCGTAATGGGGTGCACAAAAGGGAAACAACTTGACATGCCTTCCACGGACATACCACTTCAGGGGGACTCTGACTCGGCTTCCCAAACGTCCTCAAAGAGTTGTGTCCCACCGACGGCCTTATCACCCCCCCTGATAAGTTGGATCAAATTCTTCAGGAAATCAGGGAGTCGCGCCAATCTATCGAACACCAAATTGGTACTATCACAGCTGGCCTTACCCTCCTACGTGCAGACCATAACAAACTCTCCGACACGGTCAAAGACCATTCACAATCACTATTAGACCTCGTACCACAACAAAAGGAACACTCTGACCAGCTGTCGCAAATGCAAAAACAATTGACTACTCTGTTGGATAGAGTTGAAGATGCAGAAGGGAGAGCCAGACGTAATAATGTCCGCATTATTGGAATTCCGGAGCGTTCAGAAGGCCCCAACGCGACCCAGTTTGTTGAACAATGGTTGAAAGAGCATGTAGCCCCTCACGGGCTCTCTACCTTCTTCTGTGTGGAACGAGCACACCGGATCCCTACGGGCAGGCCAACAGCAGGAATGCCGACCAGAACACTTATAGCCTGTATCCTTAATTATAGGGACCGTGATCATCTATTACAAAAGGCCCAAGAAAATGCTCCTATACAATATGAAAATACCCAGATCTCTCTTTATCCAGACTATACTGTCCAGTACAAAAATTCTTTATTGCGTGATTAATTAAAATCCTTGCAATAGGAAAAACACATTCAAAGCAGTCTATGTTAAAAATACTCATGAATTACAATTAGACGTGATAAAAGGTCGTTAAAAGTACTGTTTTGTACTGGGTTTTTTTTTGTACTGTTATACTGTCCAAGTGCAACGTCAAAGAGCTTCCTATCAACCACTTAAGCGGAAACTCCAGGCCCTCAACCTGAAATATGCCCTCTTATTCCCAGCACGGCTGAAAATTCTCTACAATCAGAAGGCCCACTTTTTCGAATGCCCTGAGGCAGCAAATGACTGGCTGGAGTCCACTCTACCCTCCCAGTCACTGGACAATATAGACCAACAACTACGACGTGTTCAAACACAAACAAACAAGCCTGGGTCCCGTCGCAACAGATTAACACGAACACTCTCCACCAAAAAACCTTCAACGGCGCAGGCCCTACTGGAGCAGGGGTCGGCGTTGGTGGTAGCTGCCTCCATGCGTGACCCCACACAAGTCACGTCCCCGGAACAATCAGACGATAACACGATGCCCTCGGACTCTGAGAGTAATGATATTTTGTTCCCCTTGATTATCCCGCAGATCATAAAGGACTTGTTTGGCTAACACTATTGATCGATCTCCATGGATCTACCGCAATTATGGACCTAGCCTAACCTGATGAAGGAAAGTAAGATATTATTGATGTACTCATAACCTATGTTTTTCTCCTCAGGTTTCCGCTCAGTCTAACATATTACAGGGTCCCGCCATTTGTGTAGCTCTGTTTTCAATTGTTAAGTCATGCTTTGTACAGGACCCACCCCCTGCAGTTACTGCATTGTATAACCGTTTGGAAGTAGTAAGTTCTAACATATGTTTGGACCAACATAGTTTGATCATTGGCCCTAGTATTGGGTGTTATGTTTTTTGGAGGGGTTATTGGTTCCTGGTCCACCCTATGTCCTATAATGTATTGTATTCCTCGTGCTTCCCTGGGGCACTCCTTTGTAGCTGTCGGATATGGAATGGCTGTATTAGGTAAATATAAAATATTGACATGGAATGTGCGGGGAATGGGGTCAGTCCACAAACGACACAGAATTTATGCCCAATTGAACAGGCGAAAAGTCCAAATAGCTCTCATTCAGGAAACTCATTTAACTAATTCGGAAGTAACCAAAATGCGCAAAAAATGGAAAGGACAAATTTTTAACACCTCCTACTCTGTCTTTGCAAGAGGGTCACTTATTTGGATTAGGAATGGGTTACCCTTTGTGTTGGTGGAACAACGGATAGACACAGAAGGGTGTTATGTACTCTTACAGGGCAAATTAGATGGTATTCCAATAGTCATTGGCAGTGTGTACGCCCCAAATTATGAACAGAATACTTACCTCACTAACCTAAACGCAGCCTTACTGGATTGGGTAGTATATCCCTGGGTCATTGGCGGAGACTTTAACTCTGTCTTAGATGTCCACTTGGATCGTTCTCACCCCCCGGTCAGAGGTGCGGTATCTACAAAAAATGCAGACTTTTTGCATGCTTGGGCCACGGGCTGGACGATGCAAGATGTATGGCGTATACAACATCCCAATAGTCGGGAATACTCATTCTATTCCCCTCCACACCAGTTGCACACTAGGATTGACAGAATCTTATGCTCCATGTCCTTGGTATCCCAGATTGTCGAGTCCACGTATCTCGGGAAAACCTTGTCTGACCACAACCCGCTCGAAATACTCCTTGAATGGGGGAGGGTTCCCACCCTGGTCCCAACTTGGCGGCTCTGGCCACAAACCCTGGAGGACGCGGTTTTTAGAGATACATTGGGTACAGCCATTACTAATTATTTAACAGAAAACGACAAATCTGCATCCTCCCTCCTAGTTGAGTGGGATGCATTTAAACAGTAATTAGAGGCACGGCAATAGGGGCAACCGTAGGAGCTCGACAGGAAACACACAAGAACCTTACCTTGGTAGAAGACTCCCTCAATAAGCTGGAAAATGCAGCCATCACTAATCCAACTCAACAAGCACAGTTACAAGAAGCCAGAATCAAACACTCTGAACTACTCATACAACTTCGTCTAAAAGACTATAGCGCATAGACTCAGTATAGTCATAAAGAAGCAGACAAATCAGGGACCCTTTTAGCACGCCTTATACGTAACACTCCCCCTGTCCCGATAACAGAAATATCCCTTCCGGATGGTACTGTTGTTTTTACTCAAGCAGACATTTACCTAGCATTCTGCACATATTACAAAAACCTATACAGTGCTCTAGCTGTTGCATCACATGAACACATAGCAGCCTTCTTGAGTGACCTCACATTCCCTAAATTGACAGCAGACGCTCAATCAGAATTGGAAGCCCCTATTACTAAAAATGACATCAAAGAAGCCAGCAAGGATCTTCCCAGAAATAAGACCCCGGGCCTGGATGGCTTAACGGCAGAATTTTACTTGACGTATGCCGAGAAACTGACCCCGTGCCTAGAGAACCTATACAAGACGGCTCTGGCGAAGCGCACTCTTCCATTAACGACCATGCAAGCGCTAGTTACTTCTCTCCCCAAACCGAATAGAGACCCCGTGACATGTCAGGTTACCGTCCCCTTTCATTATTACCTACTGAGTATAAAATACTCAGTAGGATATTGGCTAAACGTCTCCTCCCCTACCTCCCAAAACTTATTCACATTGATCAATATGGCTTTATACCTGGCCGCAATACATCCCTAAATATCAGACGCTTCCATTATATAATGGAAACTGCAGCGGACCTCTCTCGCACAACTGGGTGTATCTCCCTTGACATGCAACAAGCGTTTGACACACTTGACTGGTCTTACATGCTGGCTTCCATGGAAAAATTTGGTATTCCAAGAGGTTATTTGCAGTGGGTTGAATTATTATATACCGCCCCTCCGGCACGGGCCAGGACTGGGTCTCATATATCACCGGTTTATTCAATAGCCAGGGGTACCCGGCAGGGATGCCCCCTGTCGCCGCTGTTGTTTGTCTTGGCATTAGAGCCCCTTCTCATCAAGCTCCGTAAAGAGGCCATAGACTTAAGAATACAACGCATATAGTATCCGCCTATGCGGATTACAATATTCTTTTCGTAAAAGATCTTACTACAAACCTGGAACCCATCCCGTCTATATTTAAACAATTTGAACAGGTATCGGGCCTGGCAATCAACGCAAATAAATCCTATGCCTTTTATATGCGTCATAAAGACACCCCAGACTCAGTAACATTCGGCGACCTAACTCTAACGACCGCCGCAGACACGTTTAAGTATTTAGGTATACAAATATATAGAACTTCCCAAGACCTAATAGATGGCAACTTGCTGAAGGCAATAGGATCACTCCGAATGCAGGTTTCTTTTTGGATTTCGTTACCATTATCTGTGATGGGCAGAGTAGCCATTTCTAAAATGGTGATGCTCCCTCGACTTTATATTTTTTTAATAATATACCGGTCATGATTCCAGCCAAAATCTTTAGTACACTCGACACACTTCTGTCGGAACTTATTTGGGGTAAGGGACGTAGGAGAGTGGGCCTTGCAAAATTACAGTTGCGACCTGAAGAGGGAGGTCTTGGCGCTCCAGACTTTCGAGCATATTGCATGGCCAGTCAGTCAGTCAGAAATACTTTATTCGACAGCCAAGAGTCATAAAAGCATACAATATTATTAAAGGAAAATACACATTCCAGCCAAATACATAACAATAAAATGATCCCACATTTCAATCACAGTATTCATATCTAAAAGGTTCATAGTTAAAACCAATATCATATAAAGTGCACTGTGCTCAAGTAATAGACCAAAATCCTTGATTAATATCACATATACAAAATGTACCATAATAATCGAGAAGGGGAAAACACAATTGGGCCAACAAACAACACAAAATTACTATTACGGGAGTAATCTGTTCCTATGTCTAATGGCCCCGATTAAGAAACTTGCAACCCCGAGGCAAACCATGGGTGATGCCAGCATTTGTAAATAGAGCAGAGCTGGCCGTACTTGGACAAACTGGCATTCTCTAAGTAAAGGGAGGATATGCTGCCTACGCAGGGACTCGTAATAGTTACAAAAAAACATTAGGTGTAAGGTAACCTGTTCTGAGAAGTTATCACAGGGGCAGGGTTTTAACAGTTCAGATTTCGAGTATCCTCTCGGGAATGCCAGCAGCCAGGGGACCATATTTAAACAAAATCTCGTTAAAACAAAACGGTGGTATGGTTTATTAACATAAAACAAATATGGTTGCAGCTGCGGGCCTAGGCTCAGAGTGACATACCTTCTCACCGACGACTTGCCTAACTCTACCTCCTCCCTAAGGCATTTCCTCCTGTCCACAAACTGCTGTTTAAAATTTATAATCGCCGTCTTGCTCAAAGGCCTCAGGGTCAAAAACAAATCTGGGCACCCTAGACATTTTGTTTCTTCCTTTATATATTTAAGCCAAGGGATATGCTGGGCTCTCTCTAGCGCCATACAATCCGAAATTATAAGTTGGCTTAGATTCGGGGGGGGTTGAGTCCAAATTCTAAGCCACCGTAAGAGGGGGGAAACTGCGATCTGGTCAATTACAGTTGCGACCTGAAGAGGGAGGTCTTGGCGCTCCAGACTTTCGAGCATATTGCATGGCCAGTCAATTACAATGGTTATCTTATTGGCTTGCGGGACGACATGTCCAGGAAATAGGCTATACACCCCAGCTTCTTAACCAGGGCACCCTCCATAATCTACTTCTGCCGCACGCTAAGATCCCACCCACGGTCCCCCCCTGCTTAAGACAGCATTAATGTACTGGAAGATGACTCTCCAATACACCAAAAGGGCCTCCCCATATTCTCCCAACATCCCCTTACTTGGGATACCTACCGCAAATGGCTTAATTTCCAAAAGAGTGGTATCCCCATGGACACAAGAAGGAGTGTCAACGATTGGAGCACTATTCAGTGGAGCACACTAGCAGACCACGATAACTTTATTCGTACTCAGGGGGTCCCCCCGACACTGTTTCTCCTCCACGCCACTATCTCCCATTACGTCAAACTCTGTTGGTCCCCTAATGGGATCGAACCTCCTACACATGAACTAGTTCATGCAATACACCAAATGGGAGAAGGACATCACCTTACTCGTTGGCTATACAGGGGTATTCGGGCACATTCGGGTATACTGCTAACCCCACTTCGAGCTAAGTGGTCACTAGAGTTAGAGAGGGATTTGACTGATAAAGAGTGGGACTCCATTTTAGAATTTCCTAAGAAAGTTTCCCGCAACGCTAAATTTAAATACATACAGTACATGATATTGCATAGGGCATATCTTACACCGCACCGCCTCAATAGCATATACCCCAATGCACTACTCTCTTGTCCTAGATGTCAGGAGGCAGATGCGGACCTACTCCATATGTTGTGGGGGTGCCCGCGTCTACGAGTATTCTGGCAAACAGTCAGCTATAGAGTGCAGGAGGTCACTGGTACGGCTGCTTGGTCAATGGCGGCCAGTTGCCTACTGGGCCTGCATAAACGCCCCAAGAGACAGAAGTTCCAGTATCGATTTGCGGACATGACTGTGCTCATAGCGAAATGTGCCATCACAATGAGGTGGAAATCTGCTTCTCCTCCTACACCACTTTCTTGGCAAATAGAAATGATCCGGTGGGGTACTGCAGAGGGTGCAACTGTTAGGCAAGAAGAATTTCGAGGACTGTGTAGGATCCCTATCTCAATGGAATGGGATCAAATGCTAGAAGCATTCAAAGCCATTGATTCATTAACTCCCCCGACATCTCAGGTCGGACCCATTCCACCCACATCTCCCACACCTTCATTAGTTCATCCCATCGAGCCTGTATAACACCATACTACTACATTTCTCTTATTGCCTAGGGGTGTATAAATGTATATATAGATGTATTTGCTTTGTACTTATCTGATTTTAACCAAGTGAATACAATCTTCTAATACGTTACTGTATAAAATAGTGGGCCAGAGAACCGGGGGGAGTTTCAATTTTTTTTTTTTTTAGTATTGTAGCGAGTACATTATTAGATAATCACGAGTTTTAAAAAGTATCTGATTGTTTACATATACAGATGATACGAATGCTTTCTTTTTTTCCCTTTTTGTCTTACACTACAAGGCACTGTAATACCTGGGGTTAATATGTATGTGTATCCATTTTGCCGCCAATTATTTGGTTGTACTTTATGATCTCAGGATTGCTATTCCCTTATTCTTTTTCCATTGCTGTTATAATATGTGCCATATGTGTAATAACGATTGAAAAAACTCAATATAATTGTGTTTAAAAAAAAACAACCTTGTGTCCCTCAGAACCTGGGTATACAATGTAATATTATGGGCACTTGAATTCAAGCAATCTTACCTTAAATTAAAAAGAACACGAATTAACGGTGACCCGTGTCTTCTTCGAGTTGAATGTGATAACCAGTATAGATCCTGAACGGATTCTATCTTTTGTCTAATAGAAGAATAAAAGAAGAATCATACTCCTGTGAGTCAAAGGGATTGTAAATCTCAATATGGCAAAAAGGACAATTGCTAGACGCCCTCAAGCGTATAAGTTAGCAAGTATGCTCACCTCAGAGTGAATTTATCAATAGCTCCGTCTCCGAGCCACTCTTCAAGAGAATGAAGCACTGCCATGAACCCCAGCTTGATAAATCCGGATTCGACCGTCAGCCGTGGCGCGAGCATGCACATTGTGCACTGCCCCGACGGTGATGGTGAGACGGACCACGGGCAGTTGTGTGGTCTAGTCTCAGCCCGCGTACACGGTGTAGGTGAAAGCCATGGTGTGGTCTAGTCTTATCGAGCGGCTCACTTAAGGATGATGCATCCTAGGCCGGCACAGGGATACATTGGGGCAGATTTACAATTAACTAACGCAGCACGGCGCAGCAAGTCATTTTGCTGCGCCATGCTGCGTTAGTTTGGAAAGCACAGGGATGCGACATATTTACAAGAATATGTCGCATCCTTGTGCTTCCCCCTGCGCTGGCGCACAAACTGCAGCCATGCACCGGCGCAGGCACCCTTGAACCATGGTGCAAGGATGCCTGCGTCGTGGGAGATTGTTTTTGTGCAGGAAGGGGAACCTTCCTGCACAAAAACAATCACTACAACCATTTTCCTCTTTCAATGCGTGCTGCAGAATGCAGCACGCATTGAAAGAGGAAAAAACGAGGAGAAATGAAAATATTTCTCCTCGGTGCGCCTCGCTACGCCACCTCTAGGGTGGCGTAGCTTTCAGACGCATCTCCAGAGTTACGATTTCTCGTAATTCTGGAGATGTGTCTTGTTCCATGAGTGTTGCGTGGGAACACCCACAGCAACACCCATGGAACGCCCCATCACCACAAAGTGCTGCGTGTGAAGGGGCCGTATTTACAAGGAGAGGAAAAGTCACGCAGGGTGGCTTTTCCTCTCCTTGTAAATATGGAGCAGCCCCCTGCGCCACCAGTACGTCACGAAAAGTGACGTACTGGTGGCGCAGGGGGCTCGTAAATCTGCCCCATTGTATCTACTAATGATACTAGTCAAAAAGTGATGAAAAGCAGCGGTGCGGTCTAGTCTCATTGTGCGGCTCATGCAAGGATATGCATCCTGGACCGGCAATTGGATACATTGTATCTGCTAATGATACAAGTAAAAAAGAAATGAAAACCCACAAGGAAAGTCGCATTACACGTGGAGATCAAATCGCTCGTGAAAAATCGTTTGGGGGGAGGAAATCCAGAATAAAAAATATATATATTGGAGAATGAAAAACAAATGAAAATTAAGATCTGAATGTGCAGATGTGGTAGAATGACCAGTCCTTCACATCCGAACACTTAGCATATATTAGCTATATCCTACTGAAATAAAAAATAAAAAAAATCCAAGAGCATACATCGTGGTATATGCACACAGTGGTATTACATATATGGAGATGTGGTCAAGTTCATGTAAAAACCACATACCAGACCAGATTGTCGCTTAGACTATAGAATTGCAAGAGTGTACACACCGGCATACGGACCATGATATAAACAGTAAATTCAGCATATGCTACACTTTTGCGGAAGCGTACCTAGTGAATTCTGCGCAACATTAAATGCCAGAATAATTGAACATCATTCATGTATATTTATATATAAATATTCAAGAGATTGCCAAAAAAAATACACATATCCATACTAATAAAAGCGTCATTAACAGTAAATCCTCACAACAATTCAATGCATTTCAACTTCATGCAGAGGACAAATGCAGGATGTTAATCGCATAAGTAATAGTTGTGCACATAGTGATAGTCAGGAACAGCATCAACCATTGTTTAACAGTGCTGCCTGTTGCGAAATTTCCTCAAGTTCATTCACAACTTGATTAACTGTATCAAGTGTGTATGCATCCACTTGCATCAAGAATATATGGCCTGAAAGTCAAGTATGATTTGTGTTATCCTGCAGTGAAGAAGATTATTCAGAACAAATAGATGACATTCACTGACCCCAGAGCACTCAATACTTACCTCAATCAATCAATCAATCAGGAGTTTGTTAAAGCGCAACTACTCACCGTAAGGGTCTCAAGGTGCTAGGGGTAGGGGGGTGCAGGTTCCATTCCATCAAGGAGGGGGTCTGTCGAAGAGCCAGGTTTTGAGGTTTCTTGCGAAGATGGGGAGCGATGTTGTCTGTCTGAGGTGGAGCGGAAGGGCGTTCCATGCTTTGGCCGCGAGGAAGGAGAAGGAGCGGCCTCCCGATCTGGTCTTTCTGGTGCGGGGGACCACGGCGTAGGAGAGCTGGGCTGATCGTAGGGTCCTTTGGGGTGCGTGGAATTTGAGTCGGCTGTTCAGGTATGCTGGTCCGGTGCCGTGGAGGGCCTTGTGTGCGTGGGTGAGCATCTTAAAGGTGATTCTCGCCTCGACGGGGAGCCAGTGGAGTGTGCGCAGGTGCTGGGAGATGTGGCAGTGTTTTGGCAGGTTGAGGACCAGTCTTGTGGCGGCGTTCTGGATGTTCTGTAGCTTGCGGATGAGGTTTTTGTTTATTCCGGCGTAGAGTGCGTTGCCGTAGTCGAGTCTGCTGGTGACCAGGGCGTGAGTGACTGTCTTTCGGTGTTCGAGGGGGCTCCATTTGAAGGTCTTACGAAGGAGGCGGAGGGTGTGGAAGCAGGAAGACGAGACAGAGTTGATCTGGCGGTCCATTTTGAGCTCGGAGACCAGGATGATTCCCAGGTTGCGTGCGTGGTCTGTGGGGGTTGGCGGGTTTCCGAGGGCGGGGGGCCACCAGGTGTCGCTCCAGGCGTCGGAGTTTGGGCCCATGATGAGTACTTCTGTTTTGTTGGTGTTTAGTTATAGGCAGCTGTTTTTCATCCATTTGGCGACGGCTTCCATGCCTTCTCGAAAGTTGCGTCTGGCGGTGTTGGGCTCGTTGGATAGGGAGAGGATGAGCTGGATGTCGTCTGCTTATGACACGATGTTGAGTCCGTAGGTTCTGACGATGGGGGCAAGTGGAGCCATGTAGACGTTGAAGAGCGTCGGGCTGAAGGAGGAGCCCTGGGGGACTCCGCAGGTGGTAGGTGTGGGGTCCGAGAGGAAAGGGGAGAGTCTGACCCGCTGCGTCCTGCCGGAGAGGAAGGAGCAGATCCAGTCGAGGGCCTTGTCCTGGATTCCTGCGTCGTAGAGTCTGCATATTAGGGTGCGGTGGGAGACTGTGTCGAACGCCGCTGATAGGTCGAGGAGGATGATGGCTACTGTTTCTCCTTTGTCCAGTAGGGTGCGGATGTCGTCTGTTGCGGCGAGGAGGGCGGTTTCCGTACTGTGGTTTTTTCTGAAGCCGGATTGGGAGGAGTCGAGGATGTTGTGTTCTTCAATGAATGTGGCGAGTTGGCTGTTGATGGCTTTCTTGATGACTTTCGCTGGGAACGGGAGCAGGGAGATGGGTCTGTAGTTTTTGAGGTCGGTGGGGTCCGCTGAGGGTTTCTTTAGGAGGGGGTTGACCTCGGCGTGTTTCCAGTCGTCGTGGAACGAGGCGGTCGCCAGGGAGCGGTTGATGGTGTGGCGGAGCATGGGTGCGATGGTGTCGGCGGCTCTGTTGAAGATGTGGTGGGGGCAGGGGTCCGTGGGGGCCCCTGAGTGGATTGACTTCATTGTCTTCAGTGTGTCTTCGGTGGTGAGGGCTGTCCAGACATCAATCGCTGGTTTCCGGGTGTCGGGGGTGGTTGGTGAGGGTTCAGTGTGTTGGTTGTCTTCGTCGAAGTTGTCGTAGATGCTCTTGATTTTGTGGTGGAAAAAGGTGCTGAGTTTGTCGCAGAGGTCTTGTGAGGGAGGGATGTCGGTAGACTCGCTGGTGGGTTGGGCGAACTCCTTGATGATGCTGAAGAGTTCCTTGCTGTTGTGCGCGTGGGTGGAGATTCTGTCTTCAATCGCTTTTTCCTCGTTTCTCTGATGAGTTGATGGTGGGCGTTGGTGGCGGCTCTGAAGTTGTTGTGGGCTTCTGTGGATTTGGTGTTCCTCCAGGCCTTTTCGAGGCGGCGGCATGTGCGCCTGGACTCTCGAAGTTCGGTGGTAAACCATCTGGCTTTCTTGGTGCGGGTATTGTTGTTTTTCTTGAGGGGGTCTATGGTGTTGGTGCTGTCCGAGATCCATCTATGCAGGGTTCGGGCTGCGGTGTTGGGGTCGTCGTTTTCCGTGATGGTTGGGGTGGAGTTGTTGAGTGAAGAGGTGAGCTGGTCGTCGGTGATTTTGGTCCAGTTTCTTCGTGGAAGCAGGTGCTGGTGTCTGTGGATGGTGGGTGTTCTGAAGGTGAAGTGGACGCAACGATGGTCGGTCCATGGGAGTTCGGTGGTGTGGCTGAAGGTGATGGAGTTTCCTGTAGTGAAGAGGGGGTCGAGGGTGTGTCCTGCTGAGTGCGTGGGCTCGGTCACGATCTGGCGGAGTCCAATGTTGTGGAGGTTGTCCAGGAGGGATGTGGTGTTGGGGTCCAGTTGATTGTCGAGGTGGAAGTTGAGGTCTCCCAGCAGGGTGTAGTTGGTGGATGCGATGGCCTGCGGGGAGATAATGTCCGTGATGGAGTTGGTGAAGGGTCTGCGGGGTCCAGGGGGTCGGTAGATGAGGGTTCCTCGGAGGGTGGCGGTGGGGCTGGCCAGTATCTTGAAGTGAAGGTGTTCCATCAGTTCTGTGGGCTCGTCAGGGAGTGTGCTTAGGCGGAGGCTGGATTTGTGGACGATGGCGATTCCTCCTCCTGGGCGGGTGGGGCGGTCCTTCCTGGAGATCTTGTATCCTTGGGGGATGGTGATGGCGATGTCCGGTCCCGAGGTGGTGTTGGTCCAGGTTTCGGTGATAACAAGGAAGAAGATGGGATGGAATGACAATATCTTATGATGGGCAAATCTACTTCATCTTAGGTTCAAACATGTGGGTGTATGATACAAATATGCGAGGTAAGTATAAGTGATTATCTTTGCAATTTTCTATTTTCGTAATGAATCTCAAAAATTATATAATTATATTATATTTTTAGTTGAATTAATGTGTCCTGTTCCGAAGGAGAAATCAACCATGGCTACTATTCTCTACACCAAAGAGAGCTGTTAGGTTTGGGGTTTAGGCCACAGTTCTTAGATGGTGGTGTACTTTCATGTTTTGCATGTTGAACATGCAAGCGCTGTTGTGTACATGAGGAGACACTGGCAGTTCCTAGCATCGCAGGCTGTTTTATCTGCTGATCCTTCCATAATATTTTATTTCTTTGATGTGATGACGACGACAAAATGACCATCAGAGGCACCCTCGCCTACAGACTCTGAGGACCACGGACCGGTCTTTGCAAGGCCATCACGGACTTCATCTCCCCACTCGCCATAGAATCCAAGCACTACATCTTCCTCAGAGACCTCAACTTCCATCTGGACAACCCCACAGACCCGAACTCCGCCAACCTCTTGGAACTAATGGACAACATCGGCCTTAACCAGTTGGTTACAGACCACACATACAGAGCATGACACACATTGGACTCTATCTTCACATCCAGCATCATAGACACATGCAGCCATACCACAGAACTCACCTGGACTGACCACTCCATCGTACACTTTAACATCAAAGGAGCACCACACATCACCCCCAACCACTAGCACCTCCACCTGCAGCTGGGGCATAGTGACACAGACGCAATGGACGGACGCCCTCAAACCACCCAGCTTGACGCCTCAACCAACCTGAAACAGGCAGTCGAGAATTTCAATACCTGGATAACCAATGCCACCAACTGAGTTGCCCCCATCAAACCAGCCAAAACCCACAGATCCTCCAAACAAGCCAGCTGGTACATGCTGGAACCCAGCACAATGAAACGCAACTGCAAACAACTGGAGAGAAGATGGTGCACCAGCAAAGACGAGACAGACCGGGCAACCTTCAAGACGTCCATCAACCCGCAGCTCACTGAACACCTAGAGAGAAACAACCTTCTAGACGCCTGATAATCCGGTTTCCAAGCAAACCACAGTACCGAGACCGCCCTGATCGCCGCCATGGACGACATCCGCACCCTACTCGACAGATGAGAATCGACCACCCAGATCCTTCTCAACCTCTCCGCAGCCTTCATCACTGTTCCCACCACACACTCATGAAGAGACTGCACCAGATCGGAATCAAGGGAGACGCACTCAGATGGATTGCATCATTCCACCCGGGATGCACGCAAAGAATCCGCCTAACCCACTTCACCTCAGAACCCACGAGACCATCTGCGGCATCCCTCAAGGCTCATCACTCAGCCCCACCCTCTTCAACACCTACATGATGCCCCTAGCCAACATCATCAGGACCCACAGGTTCAACATCATTTAATATGCTGACGAGACTCAGCTCATTATCTCGCTTTCAGCAGACCCCGCCACATCCAAGACCAACTTCCACAACTGCATGAATAACATTGCAGCTTGGATGAAGGACAACTGTTCAACAAGGACAAAACTGAAGGGCTGATCTTTGGCAACCATACCTCCCTCTGGAACGACACCTGGTGGCCTGTTGAGCTCGATCCCACCCACACACCAAAAGACCACTCCTGCACTTCGGCATCATCCTGGACAGCAGACTCACCATGAAACGGCAGATCAACTTAGTTTCCTCTGCCTGCTTCCACGCTCTCCGCATGCTCCGAAGAATCTTCAAATGGCTCCCCATAAGCACAAGGAAAACCGTCACGCAAGCCCTCATCACCAGCTGTCTGGACTACCGCAATGCACTTACGTAGGAACCACCATCAAACTCATGAGAAGGCTACAGACGATACAGAACTCAGCAGCCACACTAATCCTCAACCTGCCCAAATGGACCCACATCACCCAACACGTGAGGAACTTCCACTGGTTTCCCAGCCAGAAAGGATGCCAATTCAAACTGCGGACACACACCTAGAAAGCCCTCCACAACCAAGGACCAGCATACATGAACTACCGCCTGAACTTCCACCAACCATCCAGAAGCCTTCACTCTGCCTCCCTGGCCCTCGCACAGACACCATGCATCTGCTGGAGCCTCAGTGGAGGCCGCTCCTTCTCCCACCTCACCGCCAAGTGCTGGAACGCCTTCCCCCTCCACCTCCAAACATCACCCTCTCTAACAGTCTTCGGGAAGAGACTTAAGACCTGGATGTCCGACTAAGACCAGCAACCCAGAGCCTGGATACCCTCACAAGTGATAAGCCTCACTCTACAAGTACTGATTGATTGATTGACTGATATTCTGCACCATCTGAAAATATTTTCTCTAAATGTTGGAGGGCTACATCACCTATAGAAGAGACACTCAGGATTACATATTTGCAGTTGCAAGGGTGTGTATTGGTCATAATTATTGAGATGTGTGTTTTTTTAAGGCAAGCTAAAAAGATGCAACAACTTTGGGTGACCATGGTCATATTCGCTGAGACATTACAGAATAGAAATTATGCCATGACTCCTAAATAGGAATGCTGGTACTAAGGGGGCATGACTGACAAGAAGGCTGCTTACAGATAAAACTGTGATCTCTGCTGCACTATGCAATTATCCACCAAATACCTGCACACTGGGGACTCATATGACCCTAAAACACTCTACAACCAAAACATAATTGATGGCCACTTTGAAACCATGTTATCTATTCGCAGGCCTTGGCTGACTAGTTGAACAAGATGGTCCCTTAGAGGAGTTCCCATGGAGATCGGTGCAGATGGCGGGTGTGAACACACCTCCAGTGTATGGAACACAGTAATAGATCTGCAGTATTGCTGAGGCAGTCTCACAAACTGGTCTGTTGATGTTGTTTGGCAGGGAGAAGAGAGGAGACCAAAAAGTGGAGATTCTGTAGAGACCTCCACAGAACTGAAGGTGTGTCCTCGGGAGGGAGGAAGTAATATACTCACAAAGGGGGTGCAGCTGTGGCCTTGGATTGGCACAGTGATGAGCTCTGCCTCTGTGTGCTGCGTTAGCAGCTGGTGGTCCTCTGTGGCGCATTGTGGCCTGGCATGTGGTATGATCTGATGTCTGAGGATCCATAGGACTCTATACAATCCCAAGGAGTGCATATTGACTCCTCAGTGGGGTCCTATGATGTGTCAAGGTGCCCTCACGCTGTATGGAGATGAGGTCAAGTGCAGAGCTGTCAAGGGCAGGTTTCCGAGGTACAGTCGACAACCTTCCTCCATTTGAGTCTCTGTGGCTCTCACATAGACTTCAGGATTTATTTTACTGGAGCTCATGCAGTTTGAAAGAGCAGCCAAATGCTCCCAAAGGGAAAAAATATGCAGAACAGAAAAAACTTCCGGACGCAAGCAGAGTTAGTACTTGCAAGCAGGAGTAGAATATCCAGAAATTTGAAAATAAAGCAGCCATACTAGAACAGTGCAGAACAACACAGGAAACAATGTTGCCATACACTATCTCTCAGTTCAGGCCCACTTAAATAGTCAAAGGGTAACTAGATGTCCCAGAAGTAGTTCAGCCGTATTGGCTTGGATAAAGGTACTGACTTGCGTTTCCATCTGAAGGCGATAGCTCATGACTGTATGGCTCGCAGAGGAGGCACTCTAAGAGATCTCCGTTCCTCCTTCAAATCAGCCCGTTTTCTTCTTTTTACTCCATGATCATGTGACTAGTGATCTCGCAGCCCCTAGGGTATAGGACGTTTTGGCCATACCTACCTTTGTTCTTATGTACCTTATATACCTACCAGAGGACATTCATTTCAGTGTTCTGTTTCATTATCTTCTTTTCGTATTGATTTGGAGCCGGTCTTCAATTGATAGTTACATCTCGGTTCCGCATCGTCTTGTCTCTGCCCATGTTGTATTTCAGCCCATGTAAGCTTGAATCTATATCAAGGCAACTGAGTGTTCCTCCCTCCTATCCTTGTTTTTATTGAGGTGTACATTTGTATTCCATCTGTGCGTGTCCTGAAGAAGGTGAGTGGTCTAGCACCGAAACGCGTGTCAGCACCAGCACAAAAGCCTTGGGGACATCTATCAAGAATCCAAATTTATACTACGTCTTCATTATATGTATTTGGTGAAAAAAAGAAAAGGAAAAATGTCTATGAATATTTAAAACATTATACCAACATGCTAAATGAATGATGGATATAGTTTGGATTTTTGTTTGTCAGTTTGTTCTCATGATTCAAATTTAGGATTATCCAGCTTAGGATGTTCCATCTGAAGGCTCTATGTATGCTTTATTTTTATAGTATTAATGAATGAGCGTAGTAATTGGGTATGAATGGTAGTTTTTTAATGACGAGTGTCTGATATGTACATGAAGGTTGGGAGATTATAATTGTGTTGAAAATATGTATGTCTGACTAAGTATATGTATTATTCACCTGGACAAAAACAATCAAAAATTGAATAAGTTATGCATAAATAAAAAAAAAATTTTAATACAATTTTGGATGTACAATTGTTGTATTGTTACGTGTGGCCTATATACTTATTTGACTCTACTTTAGAACTTTCTTTGGCGGTGGGTTTTTCTTCAAGTTTTGGGTTAACGTACTCCTGAAAAAAGAGAAATGATGATTTTCCCCAAAGAAGTATCCGACCTGGATTGCACGTACACACATACTACTGAATCAAGGAGGTACAAGGCTAAAGATCAGATTGCCCACTTTGGACAGCCACTGCAGCAGACAATCCAGCTCTGTCTAGACGTGCAAGAAGTGTGTCCCTTCATTGGCTGCTACCAAATGCTCCCAATCAAGAATGTCATAAGGAGAACTAACAGGTCTCCAAGGCGGTGTGACAAGATCAGCAGTGATAAGTGCTCTCCCGGCAGTTAGAAGGCAGGCACGGTAGCGGAGGAGCTCTGAACAGGTAGGAATGGAACATAAAACTTTACCCCACCTTCACAAAGGAACTGCTTTATCAGGATGAAGACAATGGAATTCTTTAACCAATTGGGGGCATACACAGAGCTGGCAGACTCCCATGATCTTTCAAAAGGAACATTTCCTTACCAACACATCAAATATTGAACCTCATTTCTACAAATCCTGGAAACCTAAATCTCTCTGACAATAAACTCGTCATATCCTTCAAGTAATGTGGATTTGGAAGGAAGGAGGAGCTCAATTAAGTAAGAATGATGAGTGGGCTTCAACAAAGAACTGTGAGAAGAGGGATCAATTTGGCAAGAAAATGGCAACTTGAAGCAAACAGTTACTAAACTCAAAATATGAGTAATTAAAAAAGGTCCAAAGTACAGTGGCATAAGTTTTAATCTCTTAATTCTAGTGGGCAAGTGAGTTTAAAAAAGCCACACCTAATCTCCAACTTTAAATTTTGGAGCTGAGCTTCTGAATCTGTTTGCCTGTTTCACTTGCCTCTCGCAGGGGCATATTAGCAAGACCGGCGATAAAATTATCGCAGTTTTAGCGGCAGGAAACTGCCGCTAAAACGGCGATAATGGGCTTGCTAATATGCGTTATAGAATTCAATAGAAGCCCAGGTTAGATGTGCAGGACATATAACCTGGGCTTCTATTGGAATTCTATAACGCATATTAGCAAGCCCATTATCGCCGCTTTAGCGGCAGTTTCCTGCCGCTAAAACGCCGATAATTTTAACGTGGGTCTTGCTAATATGCCCCTTGGTTCTTTTTTTTAATTTTTAGAAAGTACCTCGTGTATTTTATTTAGATTTTCTAAAACATCTTGTACTGCTGGTACAGAGGACTCTGAATTAACAAATACAGTTAGGGCCTGAGGATGATATTTGTAACTAGCAAATAAATAGGCTAAATTCAGTTGATGAATGTTGAGCATTGTCATAGGCAAATTGCAAATATTCTTCTTAGATCTTACTCAATTTCTCTGTTGACCTGTTACAGGATGAAGCCCAGAGGAAAGAGCTCTATGAATGACCAACTTTTTGCATAATGCGGTCCAAAATTTGGACACAGATTGAACTCCCCTATCAGAGGCGATTTTCCTTAGAAATCCAAGTAGTTTCATGACATTAGAAAGGAAAACTGAAGCAGTTTGAGCTGCAGTTGGTACCGTTACCACCGGAGAAAAATGTGCAACTTTACTAAAAATAATCCACTGAAACCATAATGACTCTGCACCCATCAGATTTGGAAAGATCCGCAAACTAATCAGTGGAAATTAATTTCTAATATTGAACAGGAATCTCAAGATGTCCAAATTTGTCGTCTGTTGAGACTTTTGCCTAGGAACAAATTTCACAGGAAATCACATATTCTTTGACATTGTTTCGAACGGTTAACCACCAGATTTGTTTTTGAGATAAAATCTTGAGTAGACTTTTGACATCAATGACTAGCTAATTTAGCATCATGATTGGCTTGCATGACTATTTTTCGCAGATCTTGATTTGGAATGAGTAGTCTATCATATACAAAAAAGGAGTTCATTCTTTGTAGAAATCTTTGTATTTCCAACCAAAGAATAGCAGTGGGTTCCTTTAGTCTTTGATTTTACTAACTTTGGGAATAAGTCTACAATGGCTTTGGACATATAACCTCTAGAGGATGAAGTATTTGCTCTCTGGGAAGAACCTTGTCAGTCTCTGGAAACATTCTGGCAGGCAATCAGCAAGAATGTTTTGTGTTCCAGGGATATATATATGAGATTATAATCTCATACTGTTTAAAATAATATGCCCACAGAGGCTGTCTGCTGTTTTGGAATTCAGCTTGTTGCAGAATGCAAAGGCTATGGTGATTAGTCCTGACAATTATTTGAGAAGAGCTCCTAAGAGAAAATGCCTCCATTCTTTAAAAACAGACTTGATTTCTATATGTTCCTTTTCCAGAATTTAATAATTGGCATCAGAAGAATTTGATTTCTGGGAGTAGAAGGCTACCAGATGACCCTGTGTATCTTATCCTTCCTGGAGAAGTGCAGTTCTGACTGCACAATGAGAGGCGTCTTTCTCAACAATAAACAGTTTGCCAGTATGTGGTGGCATGCAGATTGGAGTTTCTGTTAGTCTTTTCTTTAATTGAGCAAAGAGAAGCCTGTTGCCTCAAATGGAATTGCTTTCCTTTCTGAAGAACATCTGTTATTTAAGATTCGTGAACAGTTCTTAATAAATTTAAAAAAAGAATTAGCAAGGTCTATTTGACTTTGTGTCTCTTAACAGCGAAGCATATTTACAGTCTACGATTACTTTTACTTTCTTGTCACCCATAGTGATCCCTTCAACTCAAAGTGTAAACCCCAGATACTATATTGAGTTTTGTTCAAACAAACACTTCTCTGGTCTGGCTTGAAGATGATTTTCCTTAAACCTCTTTAAGGCTTCTTTAACATCTTTCTCATGTTAATCAGTGTTCTTGGAAAAAAATCAAAATATCATCCATGTAAATGACCATGGAATGAAGTATTAAGTCTGAAAATATTTGAAAATTTGAGAGGGCTTTACATTCCCCAAATAGCTCTCTATTCAAAATGGCCTAATGGGCCTAATGGGGTTTTAGACACCTCATCCCTGATTCTGAGCTGATGATATGCTCTCCTTAAATCTAATTTAGTGAAAACGTTTGCTTCTTTTACAGTCTCAAGGATTTCCAAAATCAAAGGTAGTGGACATCTGTCCTTTATAGTAACCTTGTTTAAGCTGTAATATTTAAGAGAGAGGCCTACTTCATTACTACTTTTCTCTGGAACAAAAATAATCAGATTATAGCTGGAAACTTGGACAGAGCAATCAAGCCACATTGAAAGCTTTTATTCTGGAAGGGCCTTTCTTTCATTTGCAGAAGGAGTATACATTTGTCAAAAGGGAACAATAGCATTGGGTTCCAGGTCAATAGAACAATTAAAGTTTGTATGTGGTAGCAAGCCTTTCACTTAAGTCTCTTTATAAATGTCTTAATGTATGCCTCTTTTTGCATGATAACCCCCATTTTTGTGGAAGGACTGATGCTGATGTTTTTTTTTCTCCGTACTGGGCCTCTGCTCACCAGGCCCCACTACTTGTGCTCTGACCCCTAAAACATGTCAAAATTGGTTATAATCCAAAGTTGCATATTTAACTTACTTTTAAGCCCCTAATATATGGTACAAAGTGTAACCAGGGTCTGTAAGTTAAATGGAACTAGTGGACTGCCACACCCTTTGTACCACCCACTACAATGACAGTTCAAACATGACTGCAGGCCTATCATTGTAGCCTGGCTGTGGCAGTTTTAAACGTCAATTCGACATGTCAAAATAAACCATTTTGACAGGTCAAAACCTTCCTTTTAAATATGAATAACCCCTATGTAGGCCTTATAAGCCTTATGGCAGGTTCCATGCTATTTAAAGTAGGACATGTACAAATTTAATATTACACATGCCCTTGCAGTAAAATAGCCCCAAAAGCTATTTTCGATGTTGCAAGGCTGGCTGTTCCATAGGAAAGCACTGGGTTACATTATTGAATTTAATAATGCTAATTTTGGTTAATAAACAGCTAGAAATATAATTCAAAAACTCTTTTTAATAGTGATTTCAAATCCTATTTAATGGTAAAATCAAATTTGTTATAACTATTAAGGGAAAAGTACTTTTAGAAAGTTCATTTTTCCCTACCTTAAGCCTCTGGTGGCCTCTGGATGCCCATTTGCATGAGCTCTGACTGTCATCTGGGAGCTCAATAGCCCTTTTGATGAAGTGTGAAAACTGCTCCCACAGTAGGACAAAGACCTTAGGTGTGGGGAGGTGTTATTGTTCCTCTAGCAGGATGACCACCTGGGATGTGCCCAGGAACTTCATTAACTTAAAGAGGCCTACCTTATCACAGGCCAATGTTAGCTGACACATGGGCAGGTGCCTTCTTTATTCCCCTAGTCAGGCATGTACCAAACCCAGTAGTAGAGAACTGGTTTGAAGTGACAACAGAGAAAGGGTTGCTCGTTTCCCTGGCCACATCTCTGGGGTGGACACCCAATCTTTGCACAGTGGGAGAAGGGAAGGTAGAGTGGTGCAGCTTGGGATTGTTTACTGCAAGGCAAACAGGAACTGCTAGAAAAGTGTGTAGGGTTACAACAGGGAACATTTTCCTTATTAGTCAAGGAGGAGTCAGGGGTCTACCCCACCCACAAACTAGTGTCAGGCATAAATGTGGCATCCCTGGGCATCTTTTTCAGAACACTACTGGACCTGTGGAAGACAGAAGGAGAACTGCACCTGCTGTTGAGGCCAGAGAGGAGAACTGAAGGGCTGGATCTGTTCCCACCTTTACCCAGAACAAACACGTGGAGTCTAAGGATCAGTTGGCTGGCCTTCTGGTAAGTACATGGCTACAAAAACTGGAAGAACACGTTTTTTCCAAAAAGCTCAGCTGACCAGTTCCAACTAGGCTTGTCCTGGACACTATTGGTGGTGTCTGCTGTAGTGATTCTTGATCCCCCACTTGCGGTTCCTGAGGTCCTGGGACCCTGAGCTGTGTCAAAGTGTACTCCTGGGACTGTGAAACTGGGACTGTGAAATTTTTTGGGCTCAAAACACCTTTGGAGAACCGGGACAAACCTGCTGAGTCAATCCAACGAAGAAGGTGCATTGTCCCTGCGCCAAAGAATTAGGTTGTTCCGCTCTGAGCTTTTCCAGAGCTGCAGATTCTTTTCAGCGGGACGTCACAGCAAGGGTATCTTGCCTCGTGAAGCACTGTTCAGCTACAGCTTGTAACCTTACCCTGCTGGAGGAATCCGATCCCCAAAAAGTGACAGAGTCTGAACGTAGAAGGTGCTGATGATATCCAGCCAACGAGGGACCTTCTGTGGGCATGAATTTTGAATTTCTCTCACTCAGAGCTTTCCCACCAAAAGTCAATGGCTTCACTAGGACCTTGTCCAATGGCTATCCGGCCTCGTGAATCCGTGTTCGGCCACAGCCTGCTGCCTTGTCCTGTTGAAGATTTTTTTTTAAATCTTTTTTATTAACAATGCTCATGACACCATACAATACAAAATAGTTCCAAAAGTCCATATTTGGAGATGCCACAAAAATCAGCAGTAGAACAATCATGAGGGAGCAGCCAAGACAATTCATAATCCCCATCCCACCAACCACTACGTGACCCCTCCAGATCCTCTGTAGTTCTGCCATGACGCCCAAACTTTTTTCCATTTTTTAGCACACCCCCTACTTTTGTACACAGTTTCTTCGGCCCTTTGGCACCAGTTAAGGTCACGCTTCCAGTTCTCCAGTTGCGGGGGCGTCGGCGCCCCCCATCCCCTTGCAATATTGCGCTTTGCAATTCCCGCAGCCAGGACCAACCATATTTCCATATATCTAGACCAATCAGTGTCTCCTTTAATCATCAGCAAGAGCCACTTCGGCTCCATCGGGACCGATTCCCCCACCACCTCAGACATAGTATCCGTGACCCTCTTCCAGAAGTGACTTATCTCCGGACATTCCCATAGGATATGGAAGAAGGTGCCCTCTTGTTGGCATCCCCTGACACATAGCACTGTCTGAATCCTGCCCCATGCATACAGGTGTGTGCGGGGATAATATGTGCGGTGCAGGATCTTTAGCTGCACTAGCCGAAAACAAGAACGGATTGCGATCTCTCTAGGGCTCTGCAATGCATCCTGCCAATCCTCCTCATCTATGCTACCAAGGTCTTTGGCCCAAGCTTCTCTGAGTGTGATTAGGGGGTCAGGTACATTGTTTATGAGTTTGCGATAAATCGTGGATGTCGGTTTCTCTGTGATGGGGTCAAGCAACAGCCTATCTTCCAGTGGGGAGTAGTCCGGAAGAGGCGAGCCACTATGTATATGTGTTCTTAGGGCATGTAAGAGTCTAACATTATTGTATCGCTGTGATTGGTGGAGGTTGTATTCCTTTTGGAGATACTCGAAGGAGTGGGGGGAGTCCCCCTTCCAATCGTCCCCAAGGTAGTCGATCCCAATCAGTTTCCACCCCTTGAAGCCAGTTAGAGCAGTCACTTCCCGCAGTTGGTCACCCAACCACAACGGGGTTCTGCCAGTCAATGTTCCCGCCCTCCCCAGGAGTTTATTCGCCTCCCTCCAACACTGCAGTACAACCTTGGTGTGTTCAGGCCACCCCGGACGTGACCTCCGGGCATATAGGAGAGGTTCACAGTTCCCACTGGGCATAACCATCCTATCAACCCTGTATGCTGGTTCACTACTGTCCACATAGACCCAATCATTTATCACCTGGAGCTGCGAAGCCCAGTAGTATAACTTAACATCTGGTATCGCCAGGCCACCATCGTACACTCCCCTGTGCAGCTTGTGTAACGCAATCCTCGGGGACCCTCCCTCCCACAACAAGGTTCGGACCGCCTGTGCTATTCATGTGAAGGTGCCCGGGGGGACAGGGTACGGTGTATTCTGCAGAATGTACAGGAGTCTCGGTAATGTCAGCAATTTAAATAGTGCTGCCCTACCTATGAGGGAGAGTGGAAGGGAACACCAATGACCCACGTCTGCACCCTGGCGACTCAGTTGGGGCTCGAGATTCTTATCGAGGAACACCTTCCTATCACGTGTGACATAGATGCCCAGGTATTTGAAGCCCTCCAATACCACCGGGGCCGAGCACCGAGACGGAGTTCTGGGGGGGGGGGGGGACCCGACAGTGGAAAAATCACGGACTTCGACCAGTTAATATTATAACCGGAATAGCTGCCAAACTGTTCGAAAATATGCAGCACTCGGGCCATTGAGTGATATGGTCTCGCCAGATACAGAGCGATATCGTCGGCGTACAGGGAGATACGCTCTTCCCAACCCCCCGGCGCTACAATGCCCCAGATCATGGGATCCCTCCGGATCCAATGAGCCAGGGGTTCCAACGCGAGGGCGAAAAGGAGAGGAGACAGGGGACAGCCCTGCCTGGTCCCTCTGCGCAAGGGGAAGGATCTGGATATCGCCCCGTTGACGCGCACTCTGGCCGTGGGTTCTTCGTACAGGAGCCTAACCCAACTGCAGAAAGTCGGACCAAAACCCAGCCTCTGGAGAACCATAAACAAATAGGGCCACTCAATGCTATCGACGCCATTGAGGCGTCCAATGCCATCAGCGCCGTCTGCGAAGTCCCAACCCCCTCGGTCAAATGTAGCACACCATACAGTCGTCGTAAATTATGGCGGGTGCTCCTACGGGGCATAAATCCGGACTGGTCCACATGCACCAGTTCCGCGATGACGGACACCAGCCTGTCCGCCAAGACTTTAGCGAGGACCTTAGCCTCCACGTTGAGGAGGGAAATAGGACGGTAGGCGTTACACTGGTCTGGCGGCTTTCCCGCTTTGTGGATCACCACAATCATTGCCTCCCTCTGGTCGGGGGGAGTCTCCCAGTATCACGCGCTTCCGTGAACATCCTAAGAAGCGGAGCTAGGACAATCGAAGCCTGTCTTTTATAGATCTCAATCGGGAGCCCATTGGGTCCGGAAGCTTTCCCGGACTGGAGGGAGCCCAGAGCGTTAACGAGCTCTTCCTCTGTGAGATCCGCCTCTAGCCGTTCACACGCCTCTGAGGACAACGTGGGTAAAGCGAAGTCCCGCAGAAATTCCGCGCAATCATCTTCCGTCCTAGTGCACACTGGAGAGTATACCCGCTTGAAGTGCGTCGCGAAGGCTTCTTCTATACCCATGCTGGTCGAATGAAGTGACCCAGATGCGTCTCGTATCTCAGTCACCCACGAGCAATCCCTATCGCGGCGTTCCAGCCATGCCAGGAGTTTCATTGCCTTGTCACCAACATCGTATATCCTGTGCTGCGTGGCCAGCGCATACGCCTGTGCCTAGCCTTCTGCCAGGGCCCTAAGGTCCCTCTGCTTCAGCGTCAGCCTGTGTCGTAGCTCCACAGACGAGGCTGTCGCACTATCGCCCTCGAGCTGGTCAATCTCAAGCTCTAACCTTCGGATCTGCAGGGATTCCTCTTTTTTCTGCGCCAATCAGCGCCTGCGCCAGGCCCCTTAGCACCGTCTTGTAGGCCTCCCACATTGTAATATGTGACTCCACAGACCCCTGGTTTTCTTCAAAATATCGCTTCGAGCCTTCCCGGAGCTTTCCCCCTATTGTTTGGTCCCGGAGGCGCCAAGGGTCAATCCTCGGGAATGTCACTCTGTTAACAACCGGACCCCTGAGAGTGACACACACGGGGAATGATCTGAGATCCCCCGCGCCATATGTTTGGTGTTACAGAAGTCTCCCATTTGGTCATTGCGGGTGAGGAAATGGTCGATCCTCGAAAAGGACCCATGGCGTGCCGAGTGAAACATATATTGCCTGAGGGAGGGGTTATGCGCCCGCCATAAGTCACACAGACCCAGAGCCGTGACAAAGTCCACCAGTCCGCGCTCTCCCTGGCGGCTCGTCCGAGAAGTGGACCGATCCAGTTCCGGGTCCATGACTGCTTTTGTGTCCCCGCCAATAAGGAGAACTACTGAGGGGAGGTCAGTTAAGAAAGAACTCAGTTTTGGGAGGCTCGTGGAATGCAGGCCAGGGGGTATATAGCAAGAACAGAATACCAACAAGCGCCCCTCCCATCTGCCTGCAGCCGCAGTAAAACAGCCCGCGTCATCCGACCACGTGCCTGTTAGGACCAGGGGCGAAGTGTTGCGTATCAGGATCCCCACCCCCGTGCCCCGGATGTGAACCCAGAGTGGGCTACCATTTTATAACCAAAGCGATCCAAAGCCTTACATCTATTCCCCCGTAGGTGGGATTCCTGGATCATGACTACATCTGGGGAGTGCCTCTTAAGGTGTTGTAAAACTAGTGTACGTTTGATCTTGTTGCCAAGCCCATTCACGTTCCAGGTCCAAACCTGGATTCTAGCTGGATCACCCATGGTCACGGAAAGGTCTCAGAGTCTTCAAGGGCTCCCTCGCCCCTGCAGTATACTCAGGGTCAATCTCCAACATCTGGTGGATATCAAGGTCTCGAGCAAACATCCCCTCCCCCCTCAACAAAGAAATCAAGAAACCCAACTCCCCCCTCCCTGCAGCCCTGCTGGGTGAGCACCCAACCTCCCACCCCCTAAACATGCAGAGTGCCTGTCGCCCCAACAATTCCAGAAAAAACATTTGTGAGGGACTGTGAACTCGCAGCCGGCAGCAAGAAGTATATATCTGCTGACGAATGTTGCGTGCCCACCTTGTAAGAGACTAAAAGGCACCTCCCTCGGCAGACCACAAGGGCGGCTTAACTACCCATTAATGTACAGATGTCAACAATAATATAGAGATTGCGTGGGGTCAGGGCTGACCGAGGGGCGGGCAGCCCCCCACCAGGAAATATCACTACCCGCCGCCCCCCAACCCTTAAGGACACATTGGACCTGTGCACCTGTGCAGCCAAATGCGGATCGTCCCAAAGTCACTTAACTGTCCGCTGCTCTTGCATAAGGCTGCTCGGTGACCGCCCATCCTCTGGCTCGATTTCCTCGCGGTCTCGACTTGTCCCAAGCGCTGCTGTCTTCCCTTGCGTCCAACGGTTCGCCAACCCTCCAGCCAGTCGCTTGCGTCCGCCGGCGCATCAAAGAAGTACGATTTTTCCCCATCCAGGATTTTGAGCCTGGCCGGGAAGAGCATTATGTATTTTACCCCCTGGTCCCTTAGGGCCCTCTTCACTCCATCAAAGGAGCGCCGCTGGCGCTGGACCCGGAGTGTAAAGTCTGGGAAGAAACGGATGGTCGCATTTTCGAGCCGAAGTTCACCATGCGTGCGCGCAGCCTGCAGGATTGCATCCCTATCCCTGAAGTTCAGGATGCGGGTGATAATTGTGCGGGGAGGAGCCCCAGGTCGGGGCTTGCCCCCCAGAGCCCGGTGTGCCCGTTCTACAGAGAAGAAATTCGAGAGGCGTTTGGGCTTCAAATGGTTGAGAATCAAGTCCTCTATGAACCAGTCCATTGATGGCCCCTCCATCCCCTCCGGCACTCCCACTACGCGGATGTTATTGCGCCGGGCTCTCCCTTCTTTGTCTTTTAGCCGGGCATAGATATCTGCTTGGTTTTCGTGAGGGTGGCGACTTGTTCTTCTAGTCGCTTAGTTTTAGATTGTAGACTCCCAATGCCGGCCTCCGCCGTAGAGACCTTCTCGGACATTTTCCTGAAGTCCACACGCAGGAGGTTCACCTCCTCAGTCACAGAGTCAAGTTTCGGTTCCAGGGTACCCCTTAGGTCTCTGATGGCCTTCATTATATCTTTCAGTGAAGGGTCGGGACCACAATCTTCGGGATCTTCCTGGGGACTCCCCCCCGTCGCTCCCTCCTCACGTCCCATGGCTATGGTGTATTTATCAATTTGATTGGTCTGGCCAGGTCCCGTTACTCTATTGCGACCCATGTCGGAGGCCAAGAGGTGTCACCAGTATCACTCCAGGAACCAAAAGGACTGTGGCGGTGTCCGAATTAATTATATTCCAATTATGCCGTGCAGCGCAGCCTTTCCAGGATCGGCTAAGCTACTACCAACGCCAGGAGCTGCAGGATCCAGACCTTGCTGCGGGCTGTGGCGCCACCCCTCTTACACCCTGCCAGAGCCGCCGCACACCAAAGCTGGAGAGAGGACTGTGGATTAACGGAGCTCTCGCCAATGGGCCTCGCCACACTGGCCCCAGTGAAGTGTCCAGGACTGTAGGTGGATGAGTAGGCGGCTATCCGTATCCGTTCCTGACAGGCAGGCTTGCGCACAGCCGGCAGACCAGGGTCTCAGGACCACCGGCCCGCAGCAGCCCACCACAGCAATTGCACTCCATGCTGCCTCGTACTATGGAGCGCGCGATCCAAGCCTCAAGGCCTCTACCGCCGAGTCTGCAGCACAGGCGCCCCACCAGTGCCGTCAGCCGTGTGCTCTGCCCACAGCCTCTCCACTGTCACTTGTATGGCCGATGGGGGAGGGGGCTCACCCCGTCTCGCTCCCGCTTAAGCTCCCAGGCACCGCAATGCTCCCAGTCACAGCGGTCCCAACATGGAGAGCGGTAAAGTCAGCAATCGCCGGGCCCACAGCACGCACCTTCGGGGACACCGGGTTAGCTGGATCTCCCGATTGCCGCTTCAATCGCCTCACTGCAGTGTCTTGAGCAGCGCGTCTACCGGGCACTCCGCATCCCGGCAGACTCTTCCGCTCGCTTCAGCCCCGCTTACTCGCCACCAGAGACTCAGAGGCTGGTCCGCAGCCGTTGTCGCGGCGTAGCGCAGGATACCAGGCGGGATCGAGGGCCTCCACCTAAAGGACTCTGGAGGCCGCCATCTTGTCTCGCACCAGCCGCAAACTTCCTCACGCCGTCTCACCGCGCCCGGCACTGTTGCACGGCTGGTTTTCGCCTTAGAAGGTCACCGCCACTCTCCGGTACACTTCGGTGCCGACGGGAGGTCTGCCTGCACACGGATTATGTCGGATATGTGGGCTGCAACGCCGACTGCTAGCGCAGCGCGATCAGCAAGCGGCCATCTTCCGCGGCTGCAAGCCCCTGTTGAAGATTTTTGACTTCCATTTCAGAGTCTAAGCCAGAAGGTAAAACTTTTAACTGGGAAGAACCTGGTTTCTCTAGCCTACCCACGCTCCATCACAGTCGGCCTTTAATTGTGCCTAGGTCCAAGTCAAGCGCAAACAGGTGACACTTTTTGGGGCTATTTTTCTTTAAAACTCCAAACATTCATATATCCGGTTTCCCTTATTGGATTTTTGTCATTTTGGTGTCATTTTGTTTATTAAACTATTCTCTATTTGTATGAATTGGAGTGGGACTGACATTGTGTTGTGCCTCTTAATACTTTACACATTTTCTTAAGTTCAGTCTGTCAGCTCTGTGCTATAGCTACCAGGGGTTGAGCTCAAATTTAAATTACTGAAACCTGTACTGGACCTAACAATAATAGTGACCTTAATGCCATCTACCTCAACTAATAATCCATTTTCTCACACTTGATATTTAGCATATTTTGCAGGATTGGAATTCTATTGAGACATCATAGACTCTTTGTGTGAGTGCATTTAATCTTCTTGTTCAAGATACAAGTAGTGTTCCATACAACATTATTTTCCCTGAAAAAATGTTCTGGCTGTCCAATTTATAAATGGATTATGAAACGCTAACTAGTATACTCCTAAGCAGCTAGGAGGGGCCAATAAGTGAAAATAGATTTCTTCAGAGATCTTGGTAATTTGTAACAGTACAGGCTTAGTTTGTTCATCCACTGGGCCAGAGGATAAAGGGTTACCGTTTAAAGTTTCTATTGTCACAGGGATCTCTTTTCTACACAGAGGAACATTATTTATTTTTGTCCTCGCAATATCCATATAAGTTCTGAATGTTTTCAGATGCTCCACGATCCACAATATTTCTAGCACTTTATTCTTGAATTATATTGTAGCTTGTAAAATTACAAATCAGATTTTAGATAATTTAGTTGTGGTGCAAAGATGAAGTCTTAATACTCACTGCCTTAGCATGTCTAAACAGCAAGCAGCTTGTTTTACCAAGTCTATTTAGGGCTGACAGTGCAATTCCCTAATAAATGCAGTTTTGATCGCAGTTTATTCACATTCCCAGTTTTCTTCATCTTAATCTTTCTTCATCTGATAGTGGCATACAAATGAATCCCAAACTCATGGGTTCTTATTCAGCTGGCTCACAGCTTGGGGTGAATTTTTGCCAGTCACTTTCTTGGAGAACTTGAAGAAAGTGACTGGCATAAAATTCGAGACAGACCTTTGCTGGCTATTGCATTCTTTTTTCTCTCTTTCTTCCTCTCCCAGATTTTGCTGTCTGTTTGGAGCCTTATATTTATTAGGTCACTATAAGAAGCAGGTTGAACAATATGGGCCAACACGTCTTTCAGCTGCCGTCTTCGCCCTTTTCGAAATATCGAGAACAGTGTGGAATATGTCCAATCTGTCTCACAGGCTAGAGCCTTAAACTTCTTGATACAACTCTGTAAATCTATGGAGCCTTCTTCAGTCTACTACCGTTTATCGTGCACAGAATATGTTTGATCTTGCCGACCAAATGTATTTTTAAGGGCTATCAGAAATGCTACATAGTTATCCAGCAAGGGTCTACCTTCAGCGACTAACAGCATTGCCCGGCTTGAGGCATTTCCTCTGGATTTGCTAATTTTCAAACCTACCTTTGCTCCATCGGTGGAGTAAAAACATGATTTAAATGTAATGTGCAGATGTCCCAAAAATATCCTTGCATTGCTTGGGGCTGCCGTGAAATTTTAACTCAGCCAACCTGGCCAGGGGAGTATTTAGAATACTTTGTTATAAAAGCGCCAGGGAAGACTTTTGTTCTGCATTTTCTGTAGCCAATGCTTGCATTTCGGTTGTTAAAGTATTTACATCCTCAATAAAATGTTTGAACTTGATTCATTCTTTGATCTTGACTAGTGTCTTGCCAGTGTCACAATCTGTCAAGTGCAGGTCCCTGCAATTTAAAAGAACTACCAAAAGTCGTCAGAGGAGAGTAAACTGCAAAGCAGAAAAAACACACTCTGGACTAGGCCTGGGCGGTAAATTCCGCTCCGCTCGCGGAATTTGCGGAATTTTGGCAATTCCGCGTTCCGCAGAGAACGCAAAATTGCGAAAATTCCGCGATCCGCGGCGGAGCAGAATTTTTTTCCTTGTTTGCGCTTTCAAAATGCGTGTTTACGCGCGCGGGAGCGACTTACCGGGATCCCTGCGTTCGCCGACGAGTTTTCCTATCCGTTCGCGTGCGTCAACAGATTTTGGTAGCCAGCCGCACGATCCCGCGAGAGTGTGCAATCGCGAACACGTCATTCGGACGCGCCATCGGACATCCGCGTACGCGAACAGGAAACACGCATCGCGAGCGGGCGGGACAAGTGAAACAAGATGGCCGCGCCAATTGGCGACCGCATGGGCAAGTTCGCAAGATATTTCCCCCCGAGCACGCAAACACCGTCCCCGAACAGGAAAAACGCATCGCGAACGGGCGGAACAAGCAATTTCGCGTGCTCGCGGAATTCTGCGTAGGTCGCGGAGATTTTTTACCGTTTCGTGGAACTTTGCGTAACGCGACTACGCAAATTCCGCCCACCCCTACTCTGGACACAGGTAGAGTCAAGACTGGCAAATTGTCTACCTGTGCATAACATCCAGAAACTGGAAAAATAAGCAGCAAAAAACTAGGATAGTGCAGAGCAACAGAGGAAACAATGCTGCACATATTGTTTTATTATTCAGTGACTCTTCTTGGGATTCAGTATGAACATTTTGTGCAAGGTCATCTTGAATACATAACAACATGTTGTCCTGATTCCTGTTCGGTCAGCAACAGCGACTAACATTTTGGACACAACACAGTAGCACAGCCGCTGCTTTCCAATACAGTGGTTTTATCATATAAACTGTGTTATGTCCCTTTGTGGGCAGAGAGAATCCAGCAGAGAGACCTGTCCTGGCACGCCAGGAATGGGGTCCGTTGCTAATCCCAGAGATCACTAATATATATATATCCCTTTGCATACACAGTAAGAAATGGCCTAGACAGATAGATAATTTGCCATGGTTGTTTTTTTCATTGTATACAGTCTGCAAGTAATGTTAATTACTTAGTTGCTTAATTTTATTTGTCTACCAATCGCAGCACATCTGCTTCATAATAGACAACGATAGTTTTAATAAATGTATCGTAAACTTTTATAGTGTATTTCCTTTGTTTACTAGGGGTATGCATGAGTGAGATACGAAAGGTGATGATCTGTTTCCACGGTTCCCTTGGGGACTAGAGGTTCATGTTGTAGGTTTGCTGAAATCACCTGTTACTATAGGTAGATTAGGAGTTCAGGTGAGGTACTGTGAGCTAGCCCGGATTTGGGCTGCCAGGTACTGACGTGGTAGAGAGACACAGTCCCTACATTCTGACGTCATGTCATCCCAAGGCACAGTTCTGCTCACCAGCAGAATCTCCGCGACATGTCGCCATCAGAAATTGGTCAAGTACTTATTTATCGGGTCTCCTGAACAGTACTTGTGCGTGCCCATAGTAACCTTACACCTCTTCCAGAGACATCCGTGGTGTTGGGGTTTTATCATCCACAGTATGATAGGAAGCACCTAAGTTTTGCTATCGGTTGTTCAAGCTGGAACCTTTAAAAGGATTACCCATATTGGTGTTTGCACTTACTTTCCATTACCGTTCTATACATAGCACAGCCAGAGCCTATACCAATTGCTAACAATTGCTGATCTGCAGTCCATCCTCATTTAATTTTACATAGCCTTAGCAATGTAGGAGGTGACGTAATCTTCGTGATTGAAGCCCACGATGCCTATCGTTTACAAGTCTTTTATTCATGGGTCTATTTTCCAGTTGTAGATGCTAATATAGGAACATTTCATGAATACACTAACGCTGCACCACTACAAGCATTTTTTTTTTAACCAGATTTTATTGAGTTTTATTGAGTTTTCAAATAAGTGCTTCTTATACATCACTTGTTCAGTGCATTGAATGTGTGATATTCATATATTCCTGGCATTCCCTCATCAACAACAACGTGCTACTGTTTAAACACCCTCTCCCACCCTGAGTTGCAGCCGCTTCTAGGTAATAGTCTGAGTGTTGCATGGTTATGCAATGGGGTCTGTCACTTATCATCTTCGTTATCGTGTGGTCGCCTGTGATGGAGGTTAGGTTTGAGCATGCCACTAGCCCTCACGCTGTCAGGTCTGGGTCCTCCCCCCCGTTCAGGCAACAGAGACTGCGAGGGGGCTGCCCTCTCCGCTTCCCGGCCAAATGCTATTAGTTCGTCAACCAGTCGCCCTCCTGCCCTTGCTTTGTCCAATATGCCTATACCCGGTCTTGCTTCTGTTAAAAGGATCCTCCCTTCCGTATTTGCCCATTTTTCAAACTCCCTCTTCCAAGTTCCCACCCTTGGCCCTCCTGACGACTTCCAGTTCTTGGTGATTTCCCATTTGACCAGGACATATGCAAGATCTTGGAATTTCCCCCTCGTTTTTGTTTTGGCTGTGTGTGGGAACCAACCTAATAAGCAGTGGCCTGGGGTATGTGGGATCTCTCTTTCTGTGATAGCTTCTACTATATGTATTACCTCCTTCCAGGATGCGCTCAGGGTCGAAGTAGGGTTATGGGCAAGTTGGGAGAGTAGGGTACTCTGCAATCAACACATTGGAAATATCTAGCCCAGCATCTAGATATCACCTTGGTTTCTGCTGTGTCTCCCGTAGACCTCCTTTGTACGGGTAGCAGTATTTTCTCGCGAGCACCGAGGCTGCCGGTGCGAATGGGTGTTGTGCTCTGTCCGGATTCCTCCTAGCTGTCAGCCATTGGATCAGCCAGTTAAGATGCGCTGAAATGTAGTACGTTTCAAGGTCCGAGACTGCCAACCCGCCTGTCGCTGTGGAGCTCTGCATTGTGGCCGGCGCCACTCTCCTGCGGCCCGTTTCCCATATAAACGATATGATCAGCGAGTCCAGGTCCCTAAATATCGCGTGCGGAATCCATACCGGGAGGGTCACAAAGAAGTACAGTAAACACGGCAGTGCCACCATCTTCAGGAGGGCTACTCCATCTAACACCAACAGCAGTAGCATGGAGGAACGGAGAGAACGTATCGCTCTGCCCACATTGCCCTCCATGAGCTCAGTAGATCCATGATATACTTTCACTCCTAAGTACGCCAAGCAGCTGGGCTCCCACTGTAGACTGCCCAGTTCAGCCGGTGGAGGTCTATTAGGCGTTGTGGGGAACAATCTCAATTTCGGCCAGTTTACCTTCAGGCCAGAGAGTCTGCCAAAGTGCTGCAGTATGGTCTGAGCCCCCTTCAAATCCTCCGTCGTGTCGCAGAGGAATATCAGGAGGTCATCCGCATACAGGGCTATATGGTATTGTGTCTCTTTCGCCACCAGCCCCCTGTAGTCATGCCCCGCTCTCGCTCGGCAAGCCAGCGGCTCCATGGCCAGGGCAAACAGTAGCGGGGATAAGGGGCACCCCTGCCGCGTGTCCCGCTCCACCGTCTGTCTGAGGGAGATGGCCCTTCCAGTACATACTCTGGCCGTGGGGTTTGTGTACATCAATTTCACCTATGCTGAAAAGTCACCTCTGAGGCCCAGCACGTTAAGCACCTCGTATAAGAATGGCCATTCCAGGCTATTGAAAGCCTTCTCAATGTCTACTGCGATCAACGCCGCTGTGGTTCTATCATAGTCCTCTATATCGATAAGGGTCAGGAGCCGCCGTATGTTTATTGCTGTGTTCCGCCCCGGAATAAATCCGGCCTGATTAGGGTTGACCAGCTTTGGCATGTATGGCAGCAGTCAGGTCGCTAAGATCTTACTTAATATTTTGTAATCCATGTTCAGTGTGGAAAGTGGCTTGTAGGCCGTGAGATCATGCACCGGCTTTCCCGGTTTCAGTACCGGGACAATGAGTGCCTCCCTGGTGCAGCCCTGTAGTGTCCCTGCATCCCGAGCTACAGTATACACTGAGACCAGTCTGGGGCCAGTTTCCCCACATACGTCGCATAGAACTCCGCCGGCAAGCCATCAGTGCCAGGGTTCTTATTATGGGCCATATGCTTGATAGCCACCCGTACTTCCTGCAGGGTAATGTCTATCCCCATTGCCTCCGTCTCTCCTGGCTCTAGGCGCGGCAACCGCAGTCCCTCTAGGTATTCTCGAGTTGCGGTCCTATCGCAGGTTGTTGATCCTCGATATAACTCGGCACAATATTGCGCAAAAATGCTATTGCTCTTCTCTTGTGTGTATTGCCTATTGCCCTCGTTATCGTCCATCTCCACTACAGGGGAGCCTTTGCCGGTAGGGTTAGCTAACCACACCAGAAAGAATCCAGATTTATCCCTCTCCGCATGTGTATGATCCATGTATTGTTTAAAATCGAAGCACCAAAGTCTTTCGGTCTGTCGCGCTACTTCCTCCTTAGCCTCTTGTACTCCCTGTTGCAGCTCTGCGTGCCCTGGCCGCTTCTGCTCTAGCTCCCTACGGGTGTTTTCAGCCTCCCCAACCTCTAGAAGGAGCATGCGTCTGACCCCGGTACTTTTCGATATGCTTTGACCCCGCAGAACCACCTTAAAGGCGTCCCACTCCGCCAATAGAGAGGAGGCTGTCCCTGCATTATCGCTGAAATATTGAGTGATCTTCTCCTGAATCCCCTCCCTAAACACCTAGTCCTCTAGTGCATCTGGGCCGAGTCTGCAGGTAGGAATTGCGGGTCTGGGGTGCTTCCACTGTAGGCTAAGTATGGCCGGGTTATGGTCCGATATCGTTCAGGATAGATACTCGACTGTGTGTCCTATGGGCTGTATATCTGCAGTGCATAAAAAGGTGTCCAATCATACATGGAGTTCGTGTATGGCCAAGAAGTAGGAGTAGTCACGGTCATATGGATGCAATGTTCTCCAGGAGTATAGCAGCCTCCAGCAGTGTCGCCAATCACTAAATGCCCGCGCTGCGCGTGTTGTCGGCGAATCTCACAGCGGGGGATGGGATCTGTCCAGGTGTATGTCAGCTACCCTGTTGAAGTCTCCCCCCAGTATCGTAGGGCTGGTCAAATACGGGGCCAGGCAGTGGGTCAAGTGGGCCAAAAAGGAGGGCTGTTCAGTATTAGGGGCGTATATACTCACCTGCACCACCGCAAGCATACAGAGCGTATCAGCTCTTACAAATTCCACTTTCACAATTGGAACATAAACATTGTTTCTGAGGCACCCTAATACATGTACTTGCTCCCGTACGCATGGGTCCCCTTAGTAATGAAGGTGCCACTTGGACAGCGTTGGCCAGTTATACATCATTCTTGAATCTACAGGGTCTCAATGTCAATGTGCCACAGCAATTATACACTGGTCTAGTTAGATGATATAGACGCTCAACTCAGTATGTTTCACGCACCATGATGGCTGTCCCCGCAAGGGCAGGCCTAGCAGGGCAACAACAGTTGCCTGCAATAATAAGTCCTGTAATTATTCATTCAATTATGGGTAAAATTCCCACAGACCATGAGGAAATTCCTTTTTGGATAGCCCAAAAAATAGATAAACTTGAAGCCGTGTTTCCCCTTACAGGGCCACAAGACAAGCACACGATATTGATTATGTGCTTACCCCATGTGATGGTTCCCCAAATTGGTGACTAGCAATTGGGACACAGTGTTTGCTGCTGTCTACACCATCACACATAGCACTCTGTCCATGTCAGTTTTGCCTGAGGTGTTAAAACAAACAAAGAACGAACATGGAGCAGCTGGTGCCCTGGATTTGGGGATGAAATTAATGGGAAACATTCCCGTGGTCTCCTCAATGATTCTAACATTTTTTATTTTTTATATTTTTTTATTGGTAGTATGCAAGCAAGGAGCAGTGAACAGACATCATATTACAAGCATCAATGCAATATATTGTTGCCAGGCTATAGCAACAGTTTAGCGCAGTTCCCAGCACGTGGGGCGCTGCCCTTAGGATGTGTCATACATGAGTTAATTTTACAGTATACCCTTGGCCATATTGCAGGTACAACTTTTTGGTGTCTCTTTATATCCCACCATCATGATGGTCCATTTGCAATTGCGTCCTGTAATCACCTTACTAAATTTTGATTTGCGTTTTTCTGAAACAGAAACAAAAAACAAAGGGTACAAACTTCTCTCGCTATTTGACAGCCTCTGGCGGAGTGTGCGACCCTCCCTGGGTTGTAGCAGCGCGCCTTACTTTAGTATTTAGGCAAGGTTCTAGCGTGGGGCAGCTTCCCATATCTCTGATTCCTATACTCAGTAGTGGGTATATCTGTGCGGGGGATCAGGGGCCTGCGCGGGGAGGTACACTCTCAAGGCGGACTGGCATTGGGGGGGCTAGCTCAGTTGTAATGCCTACCAGGCATGAGTCTGGGGGTCCACTGGGTCGGGGCGTGGGTGTGTATGTGTCCCTAGGGTGCTGCCCCTGTGTGGGTGAAGTCCTAGTGTTATTGCAGCTATAAGCCTACAGGGAAAGGGGAGGAGGGGGTGCAGGTGGGGGTCCCCATCAGAAAGCCACGGTGTGTGGGTGACCCAGTGTCATCCCCAGAGGAATCAGCGCTGGTCCCAGCTTGGAGATTTGCCCCTTGGGCGAGGTCCATCATAATACTCCAGATCTCCAAATCCTTGTCCGCATTCTCATCCGTGCGAACCAATCTGAGTTGATGTTCCTCCGCTACCCCCATTCACGTAGGTCCGCCTTCCATTTTTCCGGGGAGGGAGGCGTATCTGCCCTCCAGTGAATAGCTATGCGGCGTTTTGCTAATACCAGCCCAAGCATAGCGAATTTATGCTGCATACGAGTTGTGGCCTTGGGGGTCGGGAGTACTCCCAGGAGGCATCGCTTAATTGAGGATTCGATCGAGAGCTTCGTTGCTCTTCGCAGAGTGTCCAGCACTGTGCTCCAGTAGGGGCCAAGCCTAGGGCAGTCCCAAGTCACATGAATGAAGTGGGCCGGGGAGATGCCACATCTTGGGCACTTAGGTGCCTGCGTTTCTATCTAACATTAAAGGCAAAGCAGCTTCTCCTGCTATTCGCCAGCAGCTCGAGGAGTTTGCACGGGTCAACCAGGAATGTGAGGCTGCCTATAATTATTGCTGAAGTATATACTTCTATAGGTCGCAATAATTTGGGAACCATACCCAGTAAAACACAACTTGGCAAACCTAGCTCCGACAAGGACACTGCCAAGCAGAACCTGGAGTTTGTTAAAAAACGATGGGACAAACCCAAACCTAAAGAAAAGGCTATAACTAGAGAAGCCCTCTAACAGATGCTACAATTTAGGTGATCACACACAATTGAAAGCACCTGATAGGTATCAGCTCTCTGTTACTCGTCCTTCTCATTCCTTTCAGGACTCATCTGAAAAACAATACGAGAGAAGAGGGTGTTCTGCACGCAAACAAAAAGAGTATGTGAAACCCTAAAAGGACTCACAATGCTCGTCTGACATGAAGATAAGGAGGGAGGAGAAACCTTCTTAATTTAAACCCCAATTGCAGGAAAAAAAGTAACGACTTTCACCACAAAATATGCCACAAACAATGAGAACTCCCCTCCTGAACAGTAGGTGGGCGGTGACTTTCCTCAACAGCACGGCATAGGTTTCTTTAGTGCATCAGAATCTCCAGGAGTTTCTGGCAACAAAAGCAACTGATCAATATGTAACAGTTGAAACCCCAGATAGACGCGTAGCCCCTCCAGACAGATTATATGATTTGGACATACAAATTGACGGTGACATAGAGCGCACTATTCGCGCAATAATATGGGAAAATGTAACATTATCGTACAACATTCTCTTGGCGGAGGTAGGTTGGCCCCCGGAGTTTGTACGAACATCCCCACAAGGTGAAGATGCTATACTACCTACATTTTCTGCTCTTGCCCCTGATAAGGTCAAACAAGCATATGCCGCAAAATGGTCTCTAGCACTAGCCCCAGCTTTATATCGCAATCATGTTGGCTGGGATAAGGATTCTCCTTATCATGTAATACCCATAAGGTAGAGCCCACAAGTGCAACCACAATACCCAATAAAACGGGATGCTAAGGCAACAGTTAGAGAAATATTTTCTCAATCAGAGGACCAAGGAGTAATTGAAGCCTGTGTGTCCCAAATGAAAAATCCTCTTTTTCCTGTCTTAAAACCGGATCTTTCGTATCATATTGTCTTAGACTATAGACATTTAAATAGTCATACACGCACATTTGCAATACAAAATGCACACAGTACAGCGTTTATAAATAATATAGGGCCATATGTAGGTAAAACTCAATTTGCGAGTTCTTAATAGCGATTTTTACCGAATCGCTATTAAGAACTCGCAAAGTCCGATGTAGGTAATTATTCGTTAAAAAATAGCGATTCGGTAAAAATCGGTAAAATTAAATACCGATTCCGATTTACCGATTAGCAAATAGCGATTATGTAATACCGAATCGGTATTATCGAATCGGTATTTAAGAACTCGCAACTATTTAAACTGCCATTCCGGTGCTTTCTGATGACATCACAAGCAGGAAGTGGCCTGACACCTGCTGCTACACTGTGGCTGAAGCTGTGGGAGAGGCAGGGAGCAGACCTCACAACACAGGAGCTGCTTTGCAAACATCTTGCAGACACACCAAACAAAAAATGGATAACCAGGAGAAGGAAAAGGAGGCAGGAGAGCGAAAAAGAAAGCACAAATTCAGTGAGAGGGAGCTGGAGGTGCTGATAGAGGAGGTGACAAAGGACCACGATAAACTCTTCGGCAAACAGTCCCTGCATGTCCCTGAATCCCAGAAGAGGAAAATTTGGCTGGTGATCCAGGAGAGGATAAATGCTATAGGCGTAACACAGCGCTCAATAGATGAACTAAAGAAGCGCTGGTATGACCTCAGAAAACGTGCAAAGGAGAGGGTGGCTGAAAGGCTCAAGCAAGCCACAAAGACAGGTGGTGGGACATCTACAGCGCCTGTACCAACTGCCCTGGATATAATGGTGGAGTCCACCCTCCAGCCGGAGAGCGTGAGTGGCATTGGGGACGCAGACAGCTCAGCCAGAGCTGGCAACAGGCAAGGTAAGATGCATGCACAGCATGCTGTGCCCCCCACTCCCTAACCCCAATCCACAATCCCCAATGAGCCAGTATGATTCCCACTCCAGTACATGGGTTCCAAAACACCAGCAATGCATTATGGGAGATGTAGTCAGAAGTAACACATATCATAACAGTCAGTCCACTGAACCCAAAGGCATGTGACACACATCAGTAATTAGCTAGCGGAGGACAGTAAGTCAGATTGGCAGTCATTAAATTTATTATTACACCAATGCTGCCAGACAAGTGAGTAAATGTACATTCTGTCTCCACAGGCGAGGCAGCGCGCAAGGCTGCTGAAGGGGACACAGGAAAGGCACCCAGGAGAGACAACTCACAGGATGAGGAGGTCCTGTCGCCTGCTGAGCACACACCACCACCACCACCACCACCATCACCACCGCCAAGGAGAGCCAGGAGGCATCCAGTGGCTAGACTCCAGGAGATGGAGGGGTCAGAGGAGGAGAGCATGGGAGGCCAACAGTCCACACTGGTAGAGGATGAGAACGGTGAAGGGACACAGTCCCCCACGGAGCGCGCCCACACAGGTGTCAGACGCCGCAGACCGAGGGCAGCCAGTCCTGTTGCACAGGGCGAGGAGTCCAGCATATTCGCCGGTCTGGAGGGTAATATGCTGAAGGTACAGCACCTGCAAGGCAAAGCCATTAGATCAGTCCAACGGCAGATGGTGTACATGAACAGACACATGCTGGAAATCAAGGAGGGCATAAACAGCATGAACAACACTGTGGCTGAGGGCATGCGGGACATGTCAGAGGCTGTGAGGCTGCTGTGCAGCAAACTGGATGAAGATCGTGTGACGAGGCGCAGGGGACAACAGAAAATGGACTGCTACACTAAGGCGGTGAACCGCCTCTCCACTGCCACCTCTGTTCTCTGACGGCGCTCGGTGGCCATGCAGGAAGAGATGGCCCACTGCAGCCGTGACGTTGCAAGGGGGCTGGTCACAGTTACCAGTGCTCTGGAAGTGCTCCAGACCACACAAATAGCCGCAACAGGTGCAGGGGATGGGGGGGAAATTGAGGAGGCAACTAGCCGCAGCAGCATCACACCCCCGATAACTGAGTCCAGGAGGCGCAGTGAAAGGCATGGAGCTGCCACAGGACAGACCGCCAGGGAGGACAGTGTGCCCAGGGAACGCGGCAGTGCTACGCGTGGGCACAGAAAATAATGACAGCCATCACCTGGCATTGTGAGATGGGTGATGTAACCCATTTCACCCTATGAATGTTAATTGAATATTGGCATGGCATGTTGGAGCCTTCATGGTGTGGCGGTGTGCTGTGCTATTGCCTGAGTGAAGGTTAATAAAACACCGTCACGCAATTACTGTTACTGGCTTTGTCTCATTACTTACTCAGAAATAGTTTCGTGTGATTTCAGCCCGTCTGTGTCTCCCATCTTGGGCTGCTGCCACACCTGCTGCGCTGTGCTCTGGCTGTGGGCAATCCTCACCCTCATCCTCTGAGTCAGTTAGTTCCACTGCTGTTCCTTTCTTTGTCGCAAGGTTATGCAGCATGGCACACGTTGCTATAATTTTACAGCAGATGATAGGGCGGTACTGCCGTGCACCTCCACTTTTGTGGAGGCAGCGGAACCTGCTTTTTAAGAGTCCAAATGTGCGCTCCACAACATTGCGCGTAGATCTATGTGCCACATTGTATCTCCTCTCACTGGGGGTGGATGGGTTGAGATATGGAGTCAGGATGAATGCCCGCCCGGCATAAGCGCTATCACCTGAGTGAGAAAGGAAGAATCATTAATGACATTCACCAACACATTCATCCAAGGTATACATCAGGGTGTGTCACATTGATTTACCTGGCAGGTATCCTTCTCCGAATTCGCCCCCAGCCAGACGTGTGTAGATCCCACTGTTCCTGAATATGTAGGAGTCATGGGTGCTCCCTGGGAATTTTGCTACAATGTCGGTGATGATGTGGTCCGCATCACTAATCACCTGCACGTTGATGGAATGTGTAGATTTGCGGTTTCGATATATGTACTCTGTAGCTGCAGGTGGGCAGATTGGTATGTGTGTCCCATCAATGCACCCAATAACATGTGGGAACTGTGCCTTTTGATAGAAATCTGTCTTGGTTTTATGCAGTTCCGCCTGTGTGCTGGGAAACCGTATGTAGTGGTGCATCCTATGCATCATGGCATCCAGGAAAGTGTTGAATAAACGGGACAGGCAACTCTGTGACACTCCACCTGCCACAGCTATCACCCCTTGGTAGCTTCCTGATGCTAGTAGGTGCAGGCTACAAAGCACCTGGACATGTGGTGGTATAGCGTGCGCCCTTGGTGTCTGATGCTCCAGGAGTGGGTGCAGGTCCCGTATCAGGTCTAGGATGGTTTGGGGGTGAAGCCTGTACCTTTCATGGATTTCAGCCTCAGTCAGTTGGAATAATGTGATGCGCAGTCTGTACACGCGTTCCTCCCGTCTCCAGATCCTCTGTCCTGCTGCTTGCAACCGAAGCCGCCTTGCAATTACATAGAGCGCCGCCATTGTGTTCATACTGTTGCATTTTGGGGCTGTTTAAATGCAGTGCACCTGATTACCACCTGCTTTGAGTCCGTGGTAATTTGCGACTCCTAAATAACGAATTTTTGAAAAATCGGTATTAGCGATTTTTGCTACATCGATTTGCGATTTTTTATAAGGATTTCTTATTTTGCGATTAGCTATTTAGGGATTCGGTGTGTGATATTCACAAATTAAGGAATCGCTAACTGGTTTCCCTTATTTTTAGCGATTCCTTATTTTGCGATTGCGTTTGCCATTACCTACATTGTGTATGGCCATTTACCGGTCGCTAACGCTGAAATTCTGCGAATTTCAGCGTTAGCGCTCGGTATTTTGCCACCTACATCTGGCCCTAGATCCATAAAAAATACAAAACAACCTTGGATCGTTCCAATGGTGTTTTCTGCCAAAGTATAGCGCCTGAAAGCAGAGATTGGACTGCCTTCTCGGTGCTGGGCTTCCAATGTCGCTTTTCTCGATTCTCTATGGAGTATGAGAACAGTCCGGTACTGTTTGATGCCCACATTGTGTCAATTCTACATGATATTGACCCAGACACATCGTCTTATGAAGATGATATCTATCTAATGGATGATGAGTTAAACACACATTTAGCCAGGGTAGATCGCATAATACTGGGATTTACTGAATCTGGCTACAAGTTTAACTTTAAGAAATCTAATATAGCATTTCTAAGTGTAGGATATGAACTTACCCATGAGGAAAAAAGCCTTGCACCACACTTCCTAGAGAAGTGTCTATTGCAACCACCAAACACTCTTAGGAAACTACAATCCTTGTTAGGATTCCTTACTTTTGGCAGAACATACATACCTGATTATGCACAATGCATTAAATCATTACATTAATTAATTCATCCAGATTTTTCCAGTACACATTGGACATCAGAATACACAGAAATACTCAGATCACTACAATCTAACTTGCTTGCAGCACGTCACTTACAAGCATGTGTGAATACTACAAACCTGGTCATATGTATAGTCGCGGGTGCCATTGGCTTTACATACATCACCTTTAATGAAGGTGAAACAGTGCTGATTGCATATAAATATATATTCCAAATGTGGAAATGTGTTTTGCATCCACTGAGAAAATACTGACTGCAGTTCAGATGGCTAGAGTAAAAGAAAGGCCACTTGCACATGGGAAATGCATGATTGTCATTACTCCCATTCCAGCCTTAGAGGCTGTCACAAAAGCAAGCATTCCAAATGCTATACCCCTCCATCCTAGATGGAAATAAGGGCAACATCCTTAACAGCTGTTGATGTAGACTTCTTCTTTGACTTGTCTTTACAGACACAAGAATTTCTGCAATAGGAGCGTGTTTATCCCATGCCCAGCAATGTTATGCCACTTGACCAGTATAAATAAATAATTTATACTGATGGGTCTGCGCAACCCGCTGTAGGTACTAAGCACCAATACTCGTCAGTGTGCGCCAACGTTCTTGGTGTGATGTTGGATGGAAACTTCCAATCAGAAAAAATGTGCATGCAGTCCTTAGGGACTGCACTGCGCAGTTGGCTAAACTAAAAGCTTTACTTCTTGCACTAGGACATACAGATCCTGAATTCCCCACACTTATAGTGTGCAATTTATATAACTGTGTCCGGTATTTTAATGAAAATTTGCATTACTGGCGCCAGAATGGATTAAAAAATTCTAAAGGCAACACTATAAATCATAAAACGCTTTGGGTAAAAATGGCAGACCTATAAGATCGGTTTCCACAGACTCATGTCATTCATACATTGAGTCATCAGCGTGTGGAATTCCTTGGCTGATGAAGCAGCCAAATCTGCAGTTGCGACTGCAACAGTTGCTGCGATTACTCGTTATCATACGAGGATAGATAATGATATATTAGCTGATGTTGCCGCTACATGCAACAGCTCCCCTTTGCCTAGAGGCTTTCCAGCTGATTATACATATCATTTAAGTAATCAAAACATTCCCTTTGTTACAATTCTAGGGGTTGGGGATCAATTGATTCCCAATCAAGACCGCAGACTAGCCTTAGTGATAGCTGCGCATGAAGGTGTTGCTTCTGCACATGTAGGTGTGGCAGCCACAATTTTGTTACTACAGCAACGTTATTGAAGGGAAGGCTTATATAAGCAGGCAAAGAAATATGTCCTTTGCTGTGACAATTGTGAACAAATTAAAAGTTCCACCGTAGCTTGCACGCTGCAGACACACCTGCTGATTTCCAACAAACATTTCACTGAATTTATTTGGACCATTGTGGTCCTCTTAATTTGGATTGAGAGTTTAAATTTATTCTACTTGCAGTTGATTCTTGCTCAAGGTTCCTCTGGGTGCGGCCACAACATTCGTCTGACGCTCGCACTGTTATTAAAGATTTGCAAGTCTTTATCGGAATACATGCATGCACTACATTCCACTTGGATAAGGGCCCTGCTTTCACCTCAAAAGTGTATAGGGATAAAATGGCATTCCCCGGATTTAGAGGTGCATTACTCTTCTCCATACCGTCCGAGGGAAATTTGGTGGTGGAGAGGATGAAGCATGACTCAAAGCAATCCTTAACAGCTAGAGTAATAGGTACAGGGAGTAATTGGATCCATCACCTATGTGGCTTACAAAGAGCAATTAATAATCTCCAGAAACGATCTCTGGGAGGCTGGACCCCAAACAAGGTCCTCTTTGGCATCAAAATGTATGTTCCAGACCTTTACAGTCCAGACATCGTGGCAGCAGCCACGCCCTTTGACGTAAATGATCGCTGTGCTGTCTTACAGAATTTGCAAAACTTCTGCGATGGCCAATCCAACGAGCAGTTGAAGATGTCTGCCTCTGTTAGAATCAATGAACAGTCAGCACCCTCCGGCTGGATTCCACAAACTGAGGATCTCGTTCGTGAAAAGATTGCTGGTAAAGAAGGAATTTGTCCCATCATATCGAGCACCGGTGCCTGTCATAGGCATTCAATGTACAAGAATTATAATATTGCCACCACTTGCTGATTCAAAAGACAATCACTTTTCTCCATTGATCACATCTAGTTACATCATGTGGGCAATTTTAAACAGTAGGCCACGGGGAGTCCTTGGCAGTTACCTAACTCCTCTCGCTACCATACAGGAAATTCCTCTACAGCTTGTGAGCAACATCAAAGCTATTTCTCCCCAGCTGAGGGGTGGGGTGGGCGGAGAATGAACTTCAGTTATTTCCAATCACCGCTACAAATGCCAGCCATACGACAGAAGTGAGTACTGTACTTACTACTGCGTCTCCTGCAGATGATGTCGTTTACACTGATCCACCCCTTGTGGAATCTACCAGTTCTCTAACTGCACCTGTGGCCCCGGCTTTTCAATGAACTGCTTCTAGCTATTATGTTGAATCAGATGATTTTTCATCCAACTCTTTTGATAGTTCCACCTACTACACCGGTCTGTGTTTTCTTTTCATGGCTGAAAGACACTTATCTGGAACCTCCTTTGATATATGTTTGGATAACACTTTCCATGGTTTTTCTATGTATTTGGATTGGATTTGTGATTGTTTTCTTCTTACTAATCAAGGGCCATTACCTTTCAGAACGTTGTGCCACAGAACTGGTCGATGAGGTGTTGATGCCTCACTCATCTTCACATAAACTGAAAAGAGACCTGTCCGTTGTGAACATTTCAGCTGTCTCAGAAGCTGATGGAATTGTTTTGGATAAGGTCTCCTATGATGTCTTCAGCCCTACAAAAATCCTGCAGATTCCTTACATCTTTAAGGTCTCTATGAGTGATGGTATTGCACCTGGGCTACATTCCGACAATTGAGATGTTGACACTTTAAACTCCATACTCTCAGAGTTGGAACATTACAATGTTTTTGAAAGTGAGGACCTGTGTCTAAATATTGCTAATTATTGTGAAATGTTCTGTTATCATCATTATGGACATCATTATTTACATCGAGTTAGTGTTCAACACACAATTTTTAACTACACATAATGGGAACATTGTCCAATTCCCATGCAAGGGAACTCAAAAACATATAGGGATAAATTCACTTTTTTTTTGGACATGATGTACTAGACCCAAAATCCTTTTATTTAAAACTTGTCCCGACACCAGCAAAGAAATATATGCTGATACAAACCAAGCTAATATATATGGATTTCTTTGTCAAACGGTTATCCTTAAAAGGCTATGAGTATTGGAAGAATACCACTGACATGAAATCAGTTTGGGGTACTAAACATTGGCAAGTTCAGGGAACATACACCTTATTTAGAGCCTATTTAATTCCAACAAAAATAATTTTTCTAATTGACAATGTTCAACAGACAATTTGTCTAGGATCTGCTAAAATTAAAGACATGAATGCACGGAACATTCCTTCCATTTCCCATTTGATAATTGGCAACATTTAACAAAATATACTAAAGGACAGCTCAATAGCATGGTGCAGAATGGTACATTTAATTCCACACTTTCAAATCCAAATGGGTGGTTATTGTGACCTGTGGACACAAATGGTTGTTATGCTCGTTTTCTGAATTCCATACCAGGGTTTAAGGCAAGCAGAACCGACCCTCGTTATTCCCATTCAGGGATAGTCATCACCTCTATCAATCAATCAAACAAATTCTTTATTGTTTTGGTTAATTAAAACCATAACAATGTTATTTGTAAAATTACAGATAATCGGTATACTAAATAAAATACATAAAATTATTTTCAAAACATTATGCAATACAACAATTCCAGTTCATTGATAGCTAGAGTTGGCAACAATTTACATTTGTTAAAACATTGAGTCCACAGGTAAAGTGCAATAATGCTAACATCATATCCCCATCTGATTAGTACATATATTTGTCATAAAATGATGGGCAAAACGTTATGATAAGCAACAATTCCAGTTCATTGATAGATAAAATCGGCAACAATTTAATTTCATTAATAAGAAAAATAAATTCCACTGCTAAAGTCAAAAAGTGCTAATGTCATATCACCCTCTGATTAGTGCAAATCTTTGTCAAGAGGTTCCATCAAATAACAGTTCAATGCCATTCTCTCCATTTGGTCCATGGCTGTTGGCAATAGGGATTGCTTTTTCATGTAACTATAGATATTTCTTCCGCTTGCAGTTCACTTAGGGGTCAGCAGGATCAAGACTTTCTATTTTGGAGGCCCTCCATGTACGTATGCCCCAGCGTTATAACAGTTTTTTAATAAAGTGATAAAGTGACACGTGCCTTTTGTTAACAGGGGCCTTTTGTAAAAAGGAGCATACATAGATCAAATGTACAAAGTCCTCTTTCTTGGATCCACAAAGTTTACATGATGTGGAGTCACTATATTTCAAGGAAGGTTGGTCCGCCAGTGATGGTAATTGGCCAAATCGAATCGCTATCAACCTTCTTTAAATGTACTGAGAATGTGAGACTTAGATATGGAGCAGGCTTTAGACTGTCGTAGTGTTTAAGCACCATCAGGTCGTGCGAACGGCAGCTGAAGCTATTTTTGTCTACCAAATACGAGTGCATTTCTGCAGCTTTATTTACCAATTGCCTAAAGATGAAAAAGGCAAATTCTTATTCCAAAACTCAGCTGTATTTCTCAGTTTTAGTGACGTATAGAGATATTTATGGTAGGTAGATTGTGGATCTTTTTCGAGGGCTGACCATAAAGGGTTGCTTAATAATGAACTTTCTTTATTTGATCTAATTTTGTACCAGTACTTTATGGTGGTGTACATTCTCCCCAGTACCTCATTTGTTAGTCCAAATTCCAGGCGGACTTGCACCGGAGAGGCATTGTGAAGAAGCCTAAATATCCCCTTAAATGCACTCACCTGCAGTCTGTCCAAGAGAGTTGCATCTTTCCCATACAAAGCACCACTTGCATAAGCCACGGTCGGTAGCAATTTGGCTGCTATTACTGATAGTAATGGCTTGAAAGAGAGGCCGTCAAATTTTTTGGCAAGCGTGCAGAACGCAAAGATCAGGCCGTTTCCTTTTTTGTCATATATTGCTTCTGCTCCTGATGATCTACTCTGCTGTCAATATATACGCCCAGATACTTATAACTGTTAACATCCTCTAACATCATCTCGTCCAGCCAGATCTGGACAGGGGGCCCTAGTTGGCTCCTGTTAGTCATTGTTTTCGTTTTGGTTATATTCATTACAAGTTTGTTAGCACTGATGTAATTTTTCAGTTCAAACACTGATCTTTGCAATCCAACTTTTGTTAGATTAAGTAATACAACATCATCCACAAAGGAGAGATGTAATAGACTAAAGAGGCCCAAACATGGTGAGTTTACCTGGTCTAACCTTGGAGATAAATCTGTCATGAACAAATGGAAAAGATGCAACACCAACACGCACCCCTGCTTCAGGCCTTTTTCTATGACAATCTTCCTCAAAATCCTTGTGCCGTCTCCCAGTTTGACTTGGATCCAGGTTTGCGTGTACAATTGTTCAATGGCTCGTAGTATCTTAGCTGGGATGTTCCAGTCCTTTAATTTTCTCCACAAGATGCCTTGATCAACACAGTTGAATGCTGCTTTTAGATCTCTAAAGCAAAGATGCAACTTTTTCCGCAATCGTTTGCATTTTTCTGCTAATAAGGAAACTTCTAAGATGTTTGTGGTTGTGCCAAATCCACTTCTGAATTCAGTCCGGCTGACTGAGACCATGTTGTTCTTGTTAGACCACCTGATGAGGTCTACTAAGATTAGAACGTGTAGTATTTAGCTTCTGAGTCGATTAGCGCTAATAGCCTATAATTGGCTGGATTGGTTCAATCCCCACCTTTAGAAACCAGGTTTATTATTGAACCTCTCTATCGGGATGAACCTGTTAATTCAACCTCTTTATATAAAGCAGATAAAAGATTTGCCTTGTGGGATGCAGCTGTGCCCAGCGACTCCATTTCTCTGCCCCGCTATTATTTCTTTCTTAACCTCATCGGGCGAATAAAACTGCTGCTTGTCCAACGTTGTATTGAAATCACTATTACCCGTATCTTTTGTATTATTTATATCATTTATTGTGATTCTTCTGCTATTTTGGGTCCCCTCCATGGATACCTGTACTTCAGGATTCCTGTGTTTTTCAGTTCCACGTGTAACAATGGTGCAGCCCCTTTCATTGCTTGAAAGTCATGTGCGTTCAGCTGTGTCTGACACTTCAAGCCAGGGACCACCATCGAACATCTTGGCCAGGTAGCCGACCGACAATTCCTCCGGCACATTTGAATTATTTATTGCATTATTAGGTCTGCCAAGTCAGTTTATGATCTCCCAGAATGACCTGGAATTGGTCTGCTTTGCCCTAAAGATTAGCTTTGCCCAGAACAGGTCTTACTTTAATTTCTGGTCTTCCCAGAGCTGCTTTTTTTATTGTTTCCTCAATCGTTTTACTTTTTCCCATGAAATAAGTTGGGTGCTCATTATCTCGAGGTTTCAAATTAACTTTCTTAATCCATTTTTAAGGTTTGGCATTTGAAAGAGAGGCCTGTAGAGCCCTTGTCGGCTTGCCACTTATTGTTTTTGATTGGGGGTGCATGCAATATCAAACTAGCTAATGACCTATAACAGGTTTTTTGCTAAGCAGGATAGGCCAGTGTCGGAGGGAGGGTCGGAAATGAAAGCTAGGAGGCCGTATAGGTTGCATGATGGTGAGAAGTATTTATTGATAGTATGGGATGGCTGATGGTAGAGAACAGAAAATACACCGTTGGGGTTGTTGAGACCAATATACAGTCCGTCAGTAGGATGGGGAGGTTGTCTGGTTGGTCGAGAGTCTCTGCCTTCGGGGTCTTGAATCCTTCCTCTTGGTAGTGGTTCCCCATGATACTCAAAGGGAAGACAAGAAACAAAGAGTGGCTGTAAGTTCTCTGGTCTCTAGAACTTTTAGCACTATGATACCCTTCACGATTCCCGGTGCAGATAGTGCTGTACAATGGCAGACGGCGGTGAGATACGTGAGGGAAAGTGTATGGGGTTTGGAAAAGGTTGTGAGGGTGCTGAGAATTCGCTTTCTCCTAAGCAGTCTATGCGGACAGGTGCAGGGTTGGTTCGGTTTACCAAAAACGGTCAGGTATTCGCCCTTACTGGTGCTCCCAACATAAAGAAAAGTCAAGGCCTAATCAACTTACGAACAATAAACCCCTAAGGGAAAAGAATCTCAAAGGTAAGTGCAGACTACAACATAAAAGAAAAGCGGGACTGTTCTGCCACTAGCAGACGTCCGCCCCGGCTCACACGTCCGTATCCCTCCTCCCCCCTGTTCTCCCTGTGTCTTTTTACTCACCGCCAAGGCCGTAACTCTCCTGAGTTACGGCGGCAAACTCGTGTCTCCCGGGGGTATCCACCAGTCCTCGCTCCACGTCTCTGGTTCCTCGTTGGCGGCGGCGTCTTCTATCCTCGGGATTTCCGCTTCCAGTTCTCCTTGATGTCCAGGGATCTTCCTTCTTTTCCTCCTCGGCGTCTTCGGATGCACTGTCTCCGTCCTCGACAGCTTCCTCTTTCGCCCCGTTCTCTCGCGAGAGGTCCCTTTTCCACGCCTCTCCCGGCCCTGATTGGACGTTTCCCCCGGTGAACTCCGCGTCATCCTGCAGAGGAGAGGGTGTGAGGAATTTGTTAACCCTGTGGATGCCGGACCCTTTCCTCTCCCTGAACGAGGGCCGAACACCAGGGTAGGCATTACTGGGTCCCCATCCGGGCTCTTCCTGACATTCCCCTACCCTAACTTTCCTGCTAGCAGGATACCGTTCAAGCGGATACCTAGAGAGGTAATCAGCATTAGTCTGGTCCTTGCCTTTTCTGTGTTGGGTGGTGAAATGGAAAGGATGGAGGGCCAGAAACCATCGTAAGATGCAGTCATTGTGTCCCTTGTTTCTGGCAAGCCATTCCAGAGGAGCGTGGTCTGTATACAGTATGAATTCCTTTCCCTCCAGATAATACTTCAACGATTCCACAGCCCATTTAATAGCCAGGGCCTCCTTTTCTATAACGGCATACTTGCTTTCTCTGGGGAACAGCTTTCTGCTGATGTAGAGTACGGGCTTCTCTTGGCCTTTTGAGTCCTCTTGTGACAGAACCGCCCCTAACCCTTTCTCCGAGGCGTCGGTCTGTAATATGAATGGCCGGTTGTAGTCAGGACTTAGGAGGACCGGCTTAGTAGTGAGGAGGGTTTTTAGGTGTGTAAAGGCCTGTTGGACGCTGTGGGAGGGATTCCTTAAGTTTTTCTCTGTGTGTACATCTTTTTTTAAGAGATCGGTCAAGGGGGCTGCTACTTCCGAGAAGTCCGGGATGAATCTCCTGTAGTATCAAATATACCCAGGAAAGCCCGGAGATCCCGGCGTGTGGTGGGGAATGGCAGTTGTGATATTGCGGCTATTTTCTCTTCTTGTGGTTTGATAAACCCCTCCCCTAGAAGATAACCTAGGTATTTTACTGGCCGAGCGGTCAGATGACTCTTGGCAGGGTTTATGGTGAGACCCCCTTTTTCCAGTGCCTGAATGGTTTTTTCTAGATGGACCAAGTGGAGGTCCCAGGTATCACTGTAGATGACAATATCATCTATATACGCTGAGGCGTATTCCTGGTGTGGCTCAAGGATCAGATTCATTAGGCGCTGAAAAGTGGCCGGGGCCCCATGCAGACCGAAAGGTAGCATCTTAAAGTGGAACAGCCCTCCCGGGGTGGAGAAAGCGGTCTTTTCCTTGTCACACTCACTAAGGGGGACCTGCCAGTATCCCTTACACAGGTCTAGGGTACTGATATATTTTGCTTTCCCTAGCTTTTCGATCATCTCGTCAACTCGGGGTAAAGGGTATGCGTCGAAACGAGATATCTTATTGACTTCCCTAAAATCAATGCAAAAGCGAATGGAACCATCGGGCTTAGGCACGATCACTATTGGGGAATTCCATTCGCTTTTGGAAGGTTCAATAATGCCCATGTTCAACATTTGTTGGACCTCTGCCTCGATAGCCCCTCTTCTGGCCTCGGGTATTCGGTATGGTCTCAATCGCACCTTCTTCCCTGGTTCAGTGTGAATGGCATGATGGATTAGGGTAGTTTTTCCCGGTGTTAGGGAGAACACCCGCTCAAGGGGCGTCAACCTATTTCTCAGTTCTTTTTGTTGGAAAGAGGGTAGGTCGTGGTCTATGCTTTGTATAAACAGGGGGTCACTACTATCCTGTTTAGCCATGAAGACCGGTCTGGGTCTCTCCCATTTTCTTAAGAGATTTATATGGTAGATCTGGGTGTTTCTTTTCTCTTTGGGGTCTAGTTCTAATCGGTACGTCACCGGGGTTATTTGTGCAAGGACCCTAAAGGGGCCCTGCCATTGTCCCAACATTTTGTGCTCTGAAGTGGGCCTCATAACCAGCACCAAATCATCAATATTCAACGTTCGCTCCTTGTTTTTTTTGTCATACTGTCTTTTTTGCTGTTCTTGGGCCTGTTCCAGATGGGTTTTTACTATGTTCCTGATTTTGTACAGTCTGGTTTTTAACCCCAGGACATACTCTGGCAGAGGTCTCGCCCCCTCGGGTTCCTCCTCCCATTCCTCCTTCATCATATCTAGAAGGGTACGGGGCTGCCTTCCGTACTATAATTCAAACGGGGAATAACCGGTGCTCTTTTGCTGTTTACAGCGAAGAGCAAAAAGAGCCAGGGGTAACATTTCTTCCCATTTTCGAGCCTCTAACTCGAGTAACTTTTTCAAGGTGGCTTTTAAAGTCGCGTTATACCTTTCACACAGACCATCTGTCTGAGGATGGTACGCAGCTGTTCTGATCTGTTTTATATTCAGCTGTTGACACACTTGTTTCATTAGGTTCGACACAAAATGGGTACCTTGGTCGGTTATGATTTCTTTGGGGAAACCGACTCTGGAAAAGATATTAATCATGGCCTTTGCTATCTGGGTAGCGTTTGGTTGTCTTAAGGCTACTGCTTCCGGGAACCGTGTGGCATAATCAACTAAAACCAAGGCATATCTGCACCCGCTACGGGAAGGAAGGAGAGGACCAATGATGTCCATCCCTATCCGAGAGAACGGTTCCTCAAACACCGGGAGGGGATATAAAGGTACCCGTAGGGGCACAGCCCTGCTGTTTTTCTGACAGATGATACATTCTCTGCAATATTTCCGGACCTGATGATACACCCCCGGCCCAAAAAAGTTTTCAAGGATTGCCTTTTCGTTTTTTTCTCCCCCGAAATGGCCATCTAGGAGATGGCTGTGGGCTAGATACAAGACTTTCTCTCGGTGTGACTGTGGTACTAACAGTTGGGGATTCGTCTCTGTCCCTCCTTTCCTATACAACAGACCTTTGTTCCTGAAGAACTGGGGACCTACTTGGTCGGGGTCTTCTTGTTCTGAGGACCTATTCCATGCTTCATGCAACGTGGGGTCGTCTCTTTGAGCTGCCCTAAAGCCCTGATCGTGTTCCCATACCTTGGTGGTGGCGGTTTTTGTTAGGGAGACAGGGACCCACTGGCGCTTCTCGGTTCTTCTCTGCTTCTTGCTTTTTCGTGATTTCCCTGGGCACAGTTCATAATCAGGTATTCGTGAAAAAGGTGCGGTTTGTCTCCATTCTGCTTCCTCGGGTATTGTTTCTAGGATCAGTTGATTCATGTGGGGATAGTCTGTCCCTAGTACGAAGGGCTCCGGCAACTGGGGAATCAGCCCCACTTTGAGGGGAACAGGATCTATATCAGGGTCATGTTGGACGTATACCTCGGTGGTGTTGTAGGGCTTCTGGTCCCCATGTACACACTGGATGGTCACTGTGCCTTTCCCTGACCTGACACCCCCTGGGATGACCTGTGGCTGAATAACGCTCTGGAGGCACCCGGTATCTATGAGGGCTCCCCTTTGTTCACCATTCACCCTCACTGTTCTATGGTAGGGACGAGCCCCACGAGGAACAGGGTTACAAACGAAAGACCGAGTGAGCCCAATCTCCATGGGCTCCTCTTTTTGGGGACAGACGCGTGCAATATGTCCATGTGCACCACAGTGAAAACATTGAGGACCTATGGGCGCTGGCAGTCGAAAGGAAGGTGGGGGTGGTCCAGGTAACAAAGTCACAGTTTCTGGCTTTCTCCCAGGATGTGGCTGAGGTACACGAGGATTGGGGTTCCCCCCTCCGTATTTCCACTGTCCTTCGTCCCTCCCTTTTTGAATTTCCTGGGCTCGATTGTACGCGTGAGATCGGTGTGCTGTCTGACCCACCGTTGAATAGGGGGGTGGAGGGATGTCAGGTATTGTTCGAGGTACACTTTTTCCATGATTTCCTCTTTCGTAGACTGTTCGGGCTTTAACCAGCGGTCCGTCATGTCTCGTACCCTATAATACAGTGCCCGTGGAGTCTCTTGGGGCCCTTCCCTGATCTGGCGCAAACGGATCCTGTAGGTTTCGTGATCTAGACCCATGCGTTCAAGAATAGTCCTTTTGATGTCAGGATAGGGGGTGACCCCAAGGGGGTTTGCAGCCTGATAGGCGGCTTGAAGTTCTCCGGAGAGGAGGGGACCTAAATACTGGCCCCATTTATCATCTGGCCATGCGGCCACTCGGGCCATCCGCTCGAAGTTAGCGAAGAAGAAATCTGGATCCTCCCTGCTGACGTACTTCTGTAATACGACTGAGGGGAGGGCAGGATGTCCCCACTGTTGTGTTAGGGTTTCAGCCAGTCTAGTAATCACGGTTTCCTGGGTCTGGCTCTGCTCTGTGAGGGACTTGTGGAGTTTCTCGCGGTCCTCTTCTGCTACCGCGAGGAACTTCTCCATGACTTGTCCTAGTTTCTCCTGGTTATCGGCCATTTTCTTCAAAGCGGCCTCCATTTCCGACGATCCCACTTCTGACACCAACTGTCGGAGGGAGGGTCGGAAATGAAAGCTAGGAGGCCGTATAGGTTGCGTGATGGTGAGAAGTATTTATTGATAGTATGGGATGGCTGATGGTAGAGAACAGAAAATACACCGTTGGGGTTGTTGAGACCAATATACAGTCCGTCAGTAGGATGGGGAGGTTGTCTGGTTGGTCGAGAGTCTCTGCCTTCGGGGTCTTGAATCCTTCCTCTTGGTAGTGGTTCCCCAGGATACTCAAAGGGAAGACAAGAAACAAAGAGTGGCGGTAAGTTCTCTGGTCTCTAGAACTTTTAGCACTATGATACCCTTCACCATTCCCGGTGCAGATAGTGCTGTACAATGGCAGACGGCGGTGAGATACGTGAGGGAAAGTGTATGGGGTTTGGAAAAGGTCGTGAGGGGGAGAAGGTGCTGAGAATTCGCTTTCTCCCAAGCAGTCTATGCGGACAGGTGCAGGGTTGGTTCGGTTTACCAAAAACGGTCAGGTATTCGCCCTTACTGGTGCTCCCAACATAAAGAAAAGTCAAGGCCTAATCAACTGACGAACAATAAACCCCTAAGGGAAAAGAATCTCAAAGGTAAGTGCAGACTACAACATAAAAGAAAAGCGGGACTGTTCTGCCACTAGCAGACGTCCGCCCCGGCTCACGCGTCCGTATCCCTCCTCCCCCCTGTTCTCCCTGTGTCTTTTTACTCACCGCCAAGGCCGTAACTCTCCTGAGTTACGGCGGCAAACTCGTGTCTCCCGGGGGTATATACCAGTCCTCGCTCCACGTCTCTGGTTCCTCGTTGGCGGCGGCGTCTTCTATCCTCGGGATTTCCGCTTTCAGTTCTCCTCGATGTCCAGGGATCTTCCTGCTTTTCCTCCTCGGCGCCTTCGGATGCACTGTCTCCGTCCTCGACAGCTTCCTCTTTCGTGAACGAGGGCCGAACACCAGGGTAGGCATTACTGGGTCCCCATCCGGGCTCTTCCTGACAGCCAGTTAATGAGTTATTTGTCCACCTCAAGCGCCTTAAATTAGTTGATTTTAATAGGCTGACATCTGCTGGGGCACAGATGTGCATTGGAGGACTTATACCTAATGTTGGTAAGAGTGATTGCTAAGTGTAGTGTATTTGATTGAATACTGCACTAAGAGCGGAATTAATGAGAGGGATATGATTGTGCAGACTTTTGTTGATAGTGACTTTGCAACATGGGACGTGCAGTTTGGAGGGGTATCATCACTTGTTCTTCCATTTATGACTCTCATTCCTAGGTATTCCAAGGCTTTTACTAGCCTTTGTCCTTTAAGATCGCAACGCTTTGGTGAGAGGCAGAACTGTGGTTGCACATTCCAAAATAGACTTTCTGTCGTTAGTTTTTCGCCTTCATCAGGATTGTAAATTAGGTTGGTGTTAAAGTCCCTGTCAGGATTATCTCCCACGATGAGCTTGCAAACCTTGTTTCTGTTACCTTGGAGATTAGCATTGCATAAAATTCTTGCTTTTTCTTGGGATGCGCATAAACATTTAAAAGCAGGACTGGATTTATCGCATGCTTGCTCCACTTGCTAAACTTAATTATTTGTAGGCCAGGATCTGTTTGGAATTGCTGTTTAAGGCTATTGATACATAAACTTCAAACCCCTTTGGGTCTCCCATGACGCTCCGTATTTACAGCCTTCACATGGTGATGTATATAGCCTTCCAGTGGCAATGTTTTGATTGACCAGGCCTCTTACAGTGCGATAATTTCATATTTCTCTTAATTTCGTGGCAGGGTTCCGTCTTAAAGTAAAGCTTTTGCCCCTGCGATGTTCTATGAATTCGTCTCCCGCAGACGCCCTTGGCTGTCGATATGTGAGTCACTCTTTTCTTGGGGCATTTAAGGCAGATGATAGCCAATTCCACAGATTCAGGCTCAAATTACTAGTCTGTTTCTTGTTGGTGCTATACTTGTCAATATTCCTCGAGCACTCCGCAAGACTGAGTACACAGGGGCTATTTCCACAACCGTTTCTGCCCCAGTCGTCTGCAACAAAGCAAGAGGGTAGCAAGGCTTTATGTATTTTGACAGTGCAATGCCCCATGTTTCGAATTGTTGTTTGAAGTTCAAAATTTAATGTGCTATTTCCTACAATCTCCATGTAGTAAGGGTTTGTTCTATTTGTCTATGACCTTTATCAGAAATAAATTCAACTGATACTGATCTGATGTTTTTAGGTGCTTCAAACCAGGAATTTCTGCAAGTAGCCTTATTATGTTTCCTCTTTAAGGGTGTCCTGTAGGCCTTGAAAATCATATTCTGGTTTTAGAAGAATTTGTTGGTTTATTTTCTCTTTCAAGGGGAGAAATTCTTGCCTAGTGAAAGGTTTTGACTATTTTCTATAGTGGTTTCTTGGTGATTTGATTTTTGATACACTCTTCTTAATTGGGGAGTTGTTCTATGTATGTTAATATTGACCAATAGTACTTCGGCCTCCACACTACCATTTAAATGGCCATCCAACTCTCTCCACAGTGGGGCTGGTACTGATTTCATTTCCTGGTTGCTGTTAACTATTATAACTTGTTGTCCACTAGCTACATTTGCTAATGCCGTGGATTGGGGCCTCCTAGTGTTAGGCACCAGTGTGTTAATTTATTCCTGTGTGCACTCTCTAACGTTATTCACCGGTTGTGTAGAAAGGCAATGTGCAGGAATAAATTCACTTTGCAGGCTTGCTCCTTTTCCACGTTTCTGTGTGGGCTTAGCTCTACCTGATCCGGTTATTTGGGTTTTCTGCGAGATACAATGTGATTTGCTTGATAACTTTATTCCGCAGCTGGTAGAAGCCATTGTTGGAATGATTTTTGCTAGCTTGGGTATGTTAATAATCATGTCCAGTGATTCTTAGGCTGAGAGTTCTTCCTCCATTGAGTTGCTTATATGCGAGTCAGTTGACTTATTTGCTTTAATGGCGTCACCTCTGTCCTGTTTTATCGTGAACATCAGATGTATTCTGATGGATTCTCCTTTAGCATATATTGGTGTTTCTTCCTAGCGCGTTTTTTTTCCATCTCTTTGTTTGAATACAAGCCCTGGGCTCTTTCAGATATACACCACTTGATGGTGACTGTTGCTTAGGTTGCATTGCGTCTTCTGTCAAGTCTTACCTTTTTGAATGTTTTAGGGCATCCCCAGGTGGTGTGTGCCTCTGAGATTCAGAGTAAATCAACTGCCAGTTTTTGTGGTTGCTTAGTTGGTTCTTGTGTTTGGATGTTATTGGTGGCTTCGTCAGCCAGGAATGATTACTTAATTTCTATTATGCTTGCTAGAATAGCAGGTAAGGTGCTTAATTTATCTATGATAGGACCACGAGCACAATTGTAATGGTGGGTGGATTTCTTGAACCCTAATTATTAAGGGCCAGATGTACAACCCTAAATTGCATGCGCAAACGGGTTAGCGAATCGTTTGCGCATGCAAAAACGAATAGGGCCATGTACAAATCCTATTTAGCGAGTCGCAATTTTTTTGCGACTCGCTAAATAGGAATTGAGACTTGCTATTAGGAAGGGGCGTTTCAAGAACGTCCCGCCCTAATAGTGACTCTCTACCCCATGGATGAATGTTTTGCGACCGCAATTGCGGTAGCAAAACACTCGCAATTTACCGCCCTCTTCAAGAGGGTGGTAATGCACTACGCAAATGGGAAGGGGTCCCGGGGACCCCTTCCCCTTGCAAATGCAGGGAAAATATTTTTAGGGGCAGGGAGTGGTCCCAGGGACCACTACCTGCCCTTAAAAAATGAAACGAAAAAGTTTCTTTTTTTTTTTTTTTAAATGCATCCCGTTATTCAAAAGCAGTCCCAGACATGGAGGTCTGCTGAGCCCAGCAGGCCACCATCTCTGAGAGGGCCAGCCATTCCCAATGGGTCGCAAATTGCGAGTGCCTCATTAATATTGATGAGGCATGCAATTTGCGACCCCATTGGGAATCGCAAACTGTCTCAGACACTGTTGTACATGGCATTTTGCGACTCGCAAATTGCGACCCGCAATCGAGCACAATTTGCGAATCGCAAATTGTCATGGTCGTACATCTGGCCCTAAGTCTGTTAGTTTTTGCAACTTAGCATTTATGCCTGAGATGTGGGAGGCCATCAGATTCATGAGATCTATCTGAATGTCCAATTTATCCGACTGCATGTTGAGAGCCTCGATTGATGTTTGTAGAGTATTTTAACAATAAAAAAAAAAGGCCCGAGGAGCTCCCGCTTTTGAGCATGGGTTTCCGTGTGGCTGGTACTTTGCTGTTTTCTGCGGGGTTCTTGCAAGACTGCTCACATTTGTTTTGGTGCACCACAGAGTATTAGTTACTATGTCTTCTGCATGTATCCGTTGAAGGACTGTCGGGATCTTTGGTAAGAGTTTTTGTGATTATGAGTATTCTTCATGAGTGCTTTGTTGGAATATGGTTGTTACATTAGTAGCCAGTTGCTCTTGCTCTGTGGAATTATCAGCCAGATTGATCGTTTTTGCTTCCATAGGTTTTACAAGGTCTGTATTGTTTGATATTGAGATTGATCATAACCAAGAATTATCTACCTATTCTATGAGGTGCATGGAGATACAATTAACTATCTGAGGTGTCAGGGGGCGTGGCCTGCCTGAGTCCAATATGGCCGCAAAGTAAGTGAGCTCCGACTACCGCCTTAACAATCCTACAGATATTGCCTTCATTCCAGCCTCAAGCTTTGTGAAAAACACATGTGGAGGAGCGGAATTAAACCTGCAGCCCGGGCGGACACTCACCCGACGATTTGGGGAGCGCCACCCGGAGAAAGATTGCACTGCGGACAGCGGCCTAATAGCATGGTGGTGAGGCGCGGAGGTGCTGCGACTGCGGATTCTGCCCTCACAGCCCCAATGCATAACCACCTACCCCGCCCAGCTCTTCGGGCGGTGAGGCGTGAGGTTCGTTGCCTGAGGCGGCTGCTGTGTGCGGGGCTGCACGGTCGCTGGGTGTCACATCTGCTGGGGCCTGTGGCAGTGGTGCGGTGCTGCGACAGCGGCCTGCCGGGCACCTCTGCCGGTGCCGCCCGGGGGGCGGGTAGCGCTGACTCCTGTGTCCGCGTAGCTGAGTGGTGGCTTGTGACTGTTCCGATCGGACCAATCGGCCCCCACTGTGCAGTGTGCCTGCTGCGGATCGCATTGAGGCCTACGAGGAGGCGGACCTGTAGTGCTTCGGCTTACGCTGGGGGACGGTGGAGTGGCGCCCCTCGGTGTCTGGCACTAGAAGTTAGCCAAGGACAAGTGTTTCGGGGCTGTGCGGGCCTCCGGAGCAATCAGGCACCTAAATCTTACATTATGGACAATGACTCCACATAAAGAAGGTTGGCGCGCAATAGCAAGCGAGCCACGAAATGGATGGCTTGGATGACATATCCTTTATTTGAGGCGTAGGCAATGGAAGGGAGAGTTTAGGAGGCGGCCTGCCAACGCCCCCACGTGTACTCCACATTAGGGGTTATTATAGTAATTCTCTTCTTTTTTTCTCTTTGTTGTTATATGTACTCTCTGTTTAGTTTTAGGGTAAGGGGTAACGATGTATCAACATAGCCATGTTAAATGTTTCGGGACGTGGCGTGGGTGGGGGGGCAGGGGTAGTTTAGTTTTGCGGTCAACAATCAGAGAGAGGCATTCATTGCATGGGTATGCAACCTGGACATTGTGGTATGGGTGGTTCACACTCAACTTCATGGTAACGGGTGGGTAAGACTATAGATAACCACAAGAGCGCTAGCACCCAACTAAATTTCATGTCCTGTAATGTGCGGGGTCTCAACGACTACAGAAAGATTCGTAAAGTAGTGGCCTGTCTTTATAGGCAGCATGTGGATGTGGCCATACTACAGGAGACCCACCTGGCCCCACATACCGGGTTGTTAACTCAGAGACGCATGAGGGGGGTATGCGTGGCGACTGGTTTTACCTCACATGCAAGGGGGGTATTGATATGGGTGCGAAGGGGCACAGGCCTGCAGATAAATCGGGTGGAAGTGGACCCCGGTGGCAGATACGTCATAGCCAGATGCCGCAAAGATAGTTTCAATGCGATTTTGGTTGGAATCTATGGGCCTAATCATGACGACCTACAATTCTATCACTCTTTACATAACAAGCTTGCAGGGCACTCTCATACACTTCAGTTGTGGGGCGGCGACTTCAACTGTATACAGAACCCCGACCAGGACAGATCAAAGGGCCCACCCAGGCGACCATCCAGGGCCGCAACTGCCATTGCCGACATACCAGAGGCTGAAAGCCTCACAGATGTCTGGCGAACCTATCGCCTCTGGTTAGGGGATACACACACTACTCCTCGGTGCATGATACACGCACCAGGATAGATTATTGGCTTGCCTCGCGCTCACTGTTACCCTCCATAGTGGATTGCGTACATATGCCACGTACTTACTCGGACCACTTGCCAGTCCTACTGAAGGGCTGGGGCAAACACATGGCGGTTTCCACAATACTCTCTATTAGATTCAGTCTTCAAGGACGCTCTTGAGAAGGCGATAGATGAGTTCTTTGTCACCAACATCAGGAGTGTTCCAAAGATGAGCACAATTTGGGAGACGTTCAAAGTTTACATACACGGCATAACCATTTCCAAACACTCAGGGGTTCTCCGATCGATTCGCACACAACTTGACAAGGCAGAAAAGGATTTGAAAAATTTGGAGAGGCAATTTCAGGACAGCGGTGATTCGAAAATTCTATCCCAAATTAGGGCGCGCATAGCAGACTTCAACGAGCTTGCTAGCTCTGAGATAAAACATATAGGTAAATATGCCACGGCCAGGGTTTATGCAGAAGGGGATAGGCCAAGTGCCACACTACCCGCCCTGACGAGGCACCCTAGAAGTGCTAATGATGTTTCCCACATATGTAATGAAAATGGGGAGGTGATAGAGGACACTCTTGGGATAGTTGAGGCTTTTCGCATATGTTACACCCAATTGTACGCCACGCGAAACTCCACCACGAGTGAATCAGATGACAAATACCTTGAGTACATTGCAATGCAGTGGCTGAGCAATGCTGACAGGGAAAGACTCATGGCCCCACTGCGCCCAACTGAAATTATATCTGCCCTCAAAGATATGCCCAATGTTAAAGCTCCAGGTCAGACGGGCTGACAGTGGCCTTTTACAAAGCATTTCAAGACCGCCTAATACCGCACTTACTGAACCTTTTTGAAGAAATGGTGCAGGATGGTATAATGCCACCTACTATGCGCGAAGCCATATTGATTACCTTATTGAAACCAGGGAAACAACCAAACCAATGCTCGTCCTGCAGACCACTCTCACTGTTAAATACATACGCCAAGCTGTTTGCTAAGATCTTGGCCACTGCTCCTCTGTTGCTAAAACTGGTGGGTCAGGAGCAAACGGGGTTTGTTCCAGGCCGCTCCCTCTCCTGCAATTTGAGAACCCTCTTTGACACAATTAAACGCATCGACCCGCAAATCAATGCTGCAGCCCTCTTCATAGACATCGAAAAGGCTTTCGATTCTATAGAGTGGCGTTTTTTATATGCCGTGCTCAGGAGAGTGGGAGTGGGCGAGGTGTTCCTGAAGTTAGTCGAAGTCCTGTATACTAACCCAATTGCACGAGTGAGAGTCAATGGGATGTTCACTCAACCAATAGTAATCACAAGAGGCACCAGGCAGGGATGCCCACTGTCTCCGCTGCTTTATGCCCTTGCGGCGGAGCCCCTCGCATGTGCTATGAGGGAATATCATGCCCACAGAGGAATAATATACCCAGAATATAACCTAGTTATCGCAGCTTATGCTGATGATACTCTGCTTTATGTACGCAATCCGGACATTAACCTGCAGCCAATGCTATGTGAGGTGGAGAGATTGAGCCAACACTCAGGTTTGCACATTAATTGGCATAAGTCAAGGATGTTCCCGTTGAAGCCCACGACCATCCCCCCAGTCACCGACTACCCCACTGAATGGACCACAGATCCTGTACGTTACCTGGGCATTCTGGTCCACACGGACCCGGAGGTGGTAATACGGGAGAATTATGGCCTTGCAACACAGAAATTGTCAGAGTCCATAGAGAAATGGATCAGGCTCCCTCTGTCCCTTATAGGCTGCATTGCGTTAATGAAAATGGTCATACTCCCCCGGTTTCTCTTCCTTTTCGTGAACATTCCTATCTTGTTACCCAAGTCGTTCTTTGGCACCCTGCGTGCTCTGTTGCTACGGCTAGCGTGGGCAGGGAAGCAACCTCGGGTTAAATGGGAGGTTTTGACCAGAAAATATTCTGAAGGAGGTCTGAACGCTCAGCTATTACATGCCCACTGTTGGATACAAGGGCCACATGGCCTCCCACAGCTCTTCTTAGAAAGCGCCGAAGTCAGCCCTGTTGCGTTGGTGGCAACGCTATTGGATGGGCTCCGGGGTAGGACCGGAGCAATAGACCCGTCTGGATGTACCAGGGCGCAATTACATAAAGTGGCAATGTCACAACAAATCACACTGATATACTCCCCTAAGATGCCGATAGAGTGGTGCGACTGGGCTCCGTTCAGGGAGGACAGTGCAGTCACACAAACGCTTCACAAACTTAAGATAGCACTGATGGGGGATTTTTAAACAGATGGCATAGTAAAAACGTGGGCACAGGCAACAGGACACGCCCCCCAGACATCCACTCTAGATGCGTACCAATACTACAGGGTGCGACAGGCGTTTAAGGATACACTGGGTGACGGCCTTTCTGAACCTCCCGAAATGAGTTCACTCACATATCTTCTTCAAGCCAGCACACCAAGGCGTGGCATTACGACATTATACGCACTCACTAAGAGGCATGACACGCAGGCCCTGTGTAGGACACAGGAGGAGTGGCAAAAGGAGCTCAGGTCGACATCACAGAGGCACAGTGGGCGCATTGCTATGCCAACACGAAGTTGATCTCACAAAATGGGAAGCACAGGCTTGTGCATTACAAATACCTTCATAGAGTCTATTATACTCCAGTCCGCTTGCACAAATACGGACTAAGGGATGATGATATGTGCCCGTGCTGCAGGGCTGAGTGAGCTGGATTCACTCACTTGGCTTGGGACTGCCCGGGTATTCGCACATTCTGGAGGGAAGTGTTTCACATAATATCAGAAATGTTGGAGATCCAGATCCCAGAGACTCCAATGATAGCGTTGCTGGGTTATGATAAGGATATACCAAAGGCGGCCCCGTAAACTGGCAGCCATCAGTGTATTCTTAGCAAAGCGTAGAATCGTTATGCGTTGGTTGCGGGGGCCACTTCCTAAAATAGCCTAGTGGCGCTCAGACTTAGATTATTGCTCTACACAATCTGATAACTACAATGCACTACTCCCTTCTCGATGCAGGCCCAAGAATTACTGGGGACCATATCAAGATTACCTCATACGACAGACAGCTACTGAGACTGTGCTGGAGGGGTAAAATAATCAAGATCAGAGCACAGCAGAGGGTTAATGGGCTGGCATGACCATGTGTGGGGCTAGCAGGGACATGTGGTAGCACAGGTGCCCAAGCCAAGGCACTCAGACACTATACGGGCCCTGCCACACTCGCGGTGAAGGTACCACTTATGGTCACTGTGTTGTAAACCATGAGGATGTAATTAGATACGAACTGTAACATAAACTGCATATCAGAAACACTTGCTATGTAATGATTGTTTGACTGCAACTGAAATCTTAAATAAAGTTATTTTTTTTAAAACTATCTGAGGTGTCTCTTGAATTGGACTAGGTCTAGGGGTTGAGTGGGAATGATTTGGAGCATGAACCTGGGCTTGTGCTGTAATAACTTTTGAAACTGCCACATTGGTGTTATGCTTGTTTTTAGGCAAAGTTACTATCACGTCCATTGCTGGTTCTATATAGCACCATTAGTCTTGTTTCATTATTGGTTCCGCTTTTTGAGGGGTTAGTGGAGTTGGAAGGCCTCTAAGGTTTTCTGACGTTGAGTACATTGCTGCAGCCGGGTCTTTAAGGAAGGTAAATTTATGATTTAAGTCTGCTTTGTTCAAAAAGTTCTGTGTTGGTGATATCAGAGGACTGCCCTGGCCTTCACTTAGTTTAGTTGTGTTGACAGTCTTTGGATTTGGTTCAGATGTTTCTGGACAAGCTGTTGTCTGATTTTTCCTGATCTCATTTTTCACGGAATTGCCAAGATTCTTGTTTGCACACTGATACTTCTGTCTTATTAGCGACCCCACTGGCTCGCTTCTCTTGGCTTGATGTCGCAAAGGACGAAACGGCAGTGAATGGTGGGGGGAGCATGCACAGAGACGCCCCCCCCCACCTAGTAGGGACGTCTCCATGTCGCCAGGCTCAACTCAATGTAGTGTCACTAAACAGCCACCCTACACTCCACCACTTGGGACCAGTTACCAGGCCTTCGCGCCTTCAGTCCCCACAGTCTTCCTGAGCCACCAATTCAAACCGGTCAGTGGATTGTACTGGCTAGGTGCCGCTAGTGCTTGCTATTACCTTGGGCCTTGTTCTTAATGGTTGTTAGTTCATGGTTAGCGATAGCGAAGGCCCTCTCTGCTCAGCTTGGCACAGCACAACACAGTACACTGCACAGAGGTCAATATCCACTTAGCTGTTTCCCACAATCCCCAATAAGTATTATAAGTGCTATCCGTGGGGTTAAGTGGCGATGATTATTCCCTTGATGAGCTGTCCAGCAAGAGGAAATTTCCATGAGACAGCGAGGTGAGGTGTGGGTGGGACTGAGGAAACGAGCTGTCCTGCAAAAGGAAGCGTACAATAGACAGCGAGGTGAGGTGCAGGTGGTACTATGGGAATGAGGAAACCAGAGGCCGTGTGCAAAGTGGACAAGAGCGCAGCAAAGCAGGAGAGGGAGCTTCCAGCAGGCCTCTGATCCCAATCCCCTCTCGTACCTTGTATCTTGTAAAAGCGTGCGTTGTGTGAATTGCAGCAGTATTGCAGTTTCCCTCTTTGCCTGCTGGTGATCCCACAGACCACAGCCCGAGTTTCAGGTCACGTCAACAGGACCTCTGCTAGATGGGGCCTCCCAAGGGAAAGAATGGGGCAAGCTCCAAGCGCTGCCACCAAGTACAGCTGCCTTACCTGCCACGCCCCTCTCTCGCTCAGCCTGAGTCTACTGCTGAAACCCCGATCAGTCGCAGCCACAGCCAACCCTTCGAGCCCACGCTCCAGGGTCTACCGGTCTACAGAACTACTGATAAGCCTCAGGTTGTTGGGGCTGCCCAGGATGTAGAACATGGCAGACTTTGAATGCCGTCGCTGAGCACCACTGCCTCTTGTGCCACACCCGTCTTTTGCGACCAGTTCCATAGTTCCACTTCTGGTCACTGATCAGAATCAGATAGTCAACACCTATTTGGTAGGGAAATTGTGCCAACAATGGTTGGAACATTCCACACTGTCTGCAGTAAAACAACATCTCTCCTCCTGTCTGAAGACATGGACCTATCTGATTTCTTGTTGGGTCCTAAGTCCCTGCATTCTAAAAGATTTAATTATGCAATTTACAATGGAATTTGGAAATTGTCACAAATGGAAACAGCTGCACATTTAAGTCAAATTGATCAAGATATTTTGGATTAAGTACCTGTTGTTGTTGATAATAGCATTAATACAGTCTTCTCGCATTTACAGTTTGAATAATATTGTGCTGTCTGTTATCAATATTCTGCAAAATGACATGTCTTTATTATACCATGGGCAAAGTCAGCTTAGCTCTATTATGAAGTTTAGTTGGACACTTCAGGTCCTTAAAAATGGCAGCGGGCCATGGCATTACCGTAATTCCAGTGCTTAATTTGAGCCGGTGCTTTCCGGTGCTCAGCACCGGCACTTAATTGGTTTCCGGTACTCGGCACCTAACTGTTCCAAGTATGGTGTTGACAGTCTACCACATGGTGGCGCTGCTCATCTAATTTAGAGATGAGCAGAACAACGGTTGTTTAGGAATACAATATACATTAAAATAGTGCTAATACCTGCCTCCCCAGCCATTCCTTTAGCTTTGGGGAACTGGAATAATCTGAACTGTCGTATTTACATGCGAAAGAGATGGTTAAGTAGTTGTTTTGGCAGCGATGACAAGGGCGATGTGTGGTGCAAGCCTCAGTGGCCTCCTGGTCAGAGCCCTGGCACTTAATATTTTACAAATTAAGCACTGCTTAATTCGATGCAGCTATTCTTACCTTTAAATCTGACACGTAGACAGCAACTCATTGACAAAAAAGATGCCACTTACACAATGTTACATATCGATAAGTTAGAGCAATGGTCATTTACTGTAGCTGAAACATCCTCTGAGGTATGGTTAATTCACGTCGTGATATCTTTGCCGATTTCCACATTCTGGTTCACATCTTGGCAAGGAGCATTTCCTGGTGGGTAGATATGAAGCCCTGGGAGGAAGCTTTATCCATCTATTATGGTCACTCCCTTTCGACTACCAATGTGAACGGGCTGACAGAGAGATATTCTTTACTGGAAAGGAATGCGACTTATCAGTCAGCCATTCACTTGTTTGTAAACACGTTACAATTCACAGGGCATGTAACACTTCAGTAACAAATCTGGCCTTTTTTTTTTAAAGGAATACCAACCCCTTCATTTCTCCCCCTCATTACTGCCCTTTCCAATGGAAGGCATTTAATGTTAAGCGATCAAGACTGTTGGGAATAAAGGCCGGGATCCCGAATGTCCTGTTTCCCAGATAGTGACCTGCTGCAATAACGTGCTTTTCCCACCTACGCATGTGGTTTCTGATAGTTCATTGTGGCCTTCAATTCCAACTCTGAAGACAGACTTTAACAAGCTATTCCGACTCAAAGCCTTATTGTTTTAAAAAGATGTGGCATTAACATCTGACTGAGAAACCTTTTGACTTCAGGTTACAAGGACGTCAAGTAAAATACTGTCACTTTTAAGCACACATCTCCCACAGCAATTTGAGCTTGTGCATCACATCTTAAATGCTTCCAATACTGCTGGTATCGCGCACTTCTTTAAAACAATTGGAACTGGCTTAGTCAGTACCTTTCCGAAAATCTTTGGAGTGATATTGGCTTTTATACATTCCCTGTTTTCAAGTGTTTTGTGAGGAATGCCTCATTTGTGGTATTTGGTTCTATTTTTTCTACTCCGCAATGGATGTTCCATTTCGAAGCCCACTGGTAATGGAACTACCACCGGTCCAGCTGTGCTTTGAGCGCATGACATGCTGACACTGACTGGCCATTGTCATTCCGACCTGCCTGGTTTACCTGAGTACAGCCTGTATTTTATTGCCTATGGTGTTGTTTCGAGTGGGCACTTGACGTCTGCCATGCACTGCAATTGCCTATTCCTACTTACATAAACCTGTTGATGAATCAATTGCTACTAGGGATGTGCCCAAAATCACCAACTCCCTTGTCCCAGCAATACTATACGCCGATGATGCCGTCTTAATAGCAAGGACACCCCATGCTCTGCGTACTCTGGGTAAATCCTTGGTAGCATCATGGGGAACCTTGATGTGTTGACCAACTTTGGGAAATCCTACATAATGGCCTGTGGGCCTGGCAGGAAACGTCCCTAAAGCTTCAAGAGCAGCATCTGTGTACTGTACAGAACTTCTGTTACTTGGGTGTTACTTTTGATGTGGGTAATTCATGGCAACGTATCACGCTCAGAGTTAGGGAGGACAGCAGGATCTTTGTTCAGCCTAGTCCAGAAGGATGGATGGGTCACCATTTCTCCCTGCCTCAAGATTTATAGATTACAGTGTGTCACTACAGTAACTCATGCAGCAGGGGTATGGGGGTATCATAATGTCTCCCCTATACAGCTAGAGGAAAACTGAATTTGTAGGCAGCTGCTGAATGTTCCACCTTCTAGTCCCAACCATATCTTGCATTCTGAACTTAATCTGGAATATGATACAGATACCATCAAATTGGCCCCCCTCTTGCTCTGGGTGTGTGGTCGAATAATAAAGCAATTTTTAATAGAGACGTTATCTTAGACTGTCTCAGTCAGGATAAGGACATCTCTATTCCTTGGTTGAACTACGTCAGTAAGTCTCTCACTGACATTGGTCTTTCTGAAAAGTTCATCCCACCTAAGAGAATTAGTAAGTCTGATAAGAGGCTTGTTAAATCCTGTTACGCAGAGTTCACCTTGTCCCAAAGAACAGAGCTAGTCTTTAGAAAATACTTTGGCCGCAATTATTTTATCACACAATCAACAGGAGATTTAGCCTTTTATCTAACCCTGAAGCTTATATGTTGGGAGAGGTCCCTCCTTTTTAGATTCACATCAGGCACTGTGTGGTGTTTAATGTGTTTCTCTGAGGGTGGAAAAGTATGGGATAGCAATTTACCTCCTTGTCCCTGTGATGGGAGTGCAGAACAATCCTTGTTGCACTTTATATTTTTTTGTAAATTCTATTGTAAATTCTTTTAATTTTGTCTCAAGCACACTGTAAAATCTTTGGCTTTAAAGAAGTGCAGAGAGGCTCTTATGTACCTCCAGATGTTAGGTAACCAACACATCTGTTTCAGTGTCTGCTGCTTTCTTAAAATGTCTATACACAGCAGGAAAACCATAGGCAGCTTAGTATTTTGCTAATGCACTTTACCAATAGTATATTTTGCACAGTTTTATGTTTCATTATTGTTTTTATACTGATGTTTTAATGAGTCTTTTTAAATATATGTTCCGTACATATGTGATGAATTGTATTTTGCACTTTGTTATGCATTGAGTTGGACACTCAGGGAAGTGTGTTGATGGCGGCGCTAGTTCGAGATTATGTCTTTGTATTAGGATATAGCTGTCTATATGTATATTTTTATGTTTTATCTGTATCATTGTTGCGTTTTATTATTTTATTAAGAATTTTGCTGCGTTGTCTGTACTGTGTACTGTGTACTTTTATGATCTCTCTGTAAAATCGAATAAAGGGTTGTGAAGCTGAAAACTGAGCCCGAAACCGACTAGTCAAAGTGACCCAAAAACTCTGCCGCACTACACGGAGTTCAGCAAACGGCAGAGTGCGTTAGGTTGCGCCGTTCACATGGTGTGAATTTTAGCACCGGGTGTTTGTCCTACGCTGGAAAATCAGTGCAAATGGCACCATGCACAGCGCAAGAGGGCTCTGCTTCTTTCTGCAGCTCGAGTAGATTTTCTACTTGAGCGACAGCTTCCTCAATGTGAATGGATGGTTTCTCAACGCGAGCGGTCACGACAACACGCAACCGCCTGCGTTGAGAAACCTCGCTGGGAGGTGTTCTAGTGAGGGTTTTTCCTCACTCACGCTCGCCAAGTTAATGTTGGCGAGCAAGAGCGAGGAAAAAACTCTGCTCCGATTTACGGAGCAGAGTTTTTCAGAACTCCGCGTACTCCGCAGTGTGCGGAAAACTCCGCAAACTCCACGAACAGAGCAGAGTTCACCGCCCAGGCCTAATAACGACCCATTTTCGTGGTTGTTCCATGAACTTGCAGCTACTTTAAGATGCATGATATGATCTGCTTACTGGGGAGATGAGTGCTTCTGCACCAGGATTTCCGAACGTTGTCTCTAATAACTCAGATGCAGGATTACAGACTACTTCCTCAGCATCGGCTGATAATGAGGATGAGGTTTGTTCTTTGGAGCTTTTGAATGTGGCTCTTCAGGAATAATCATTTGCGGAGACTGTCCGTTATGGATTCATTAAACATTGATTTTGTGGAAGAAATCTTGACCACCCTTTCGAAATTTTCTGTTAATTTTTTATTATATTTATATATTTGATTATTATGCTACCTACTTAGCATTGCATTGGATTTGCTTCGCTTGTGACATTTATTATTTTATTAGTGGCTAGGTTATTTTCCCGAACAAGAAGGGGGTGTAGTGATGTCCCTTCTGGGCCCACTTTGTTTCTCCCTTAGTTTAGCGTATTAGATGTTTTAGGCTACTTCTGCTTGCACAACCACACATAACACTTTGGTTTCTATGACATTATTTTCGAAATATGCTGTACATATTGTTTTATTATTCAGTGACTCTTCTTGGGATTCAGTCTGAACATTTTGTGCAAGGTCATGGTGTATTGTTTTCTGCTCAGTCAGCGACAGCACCTAATGTTCTAGACATGACACAGTAGCACAGCTGCAGCTTTTCAACACAGTAGCTTTATCATATAAACTGTGTTTTGTCCCTTTATGGGCAGAAAGGAGAATTCGGGCAGAGAGACCTGTCCTAGAACGAACGCACGCCAGGTATGGGGTCCGTTGCTAATCCCAGAGATCACTAATATATCCCTTCACTTACACCGTACGAATAGCCCGAGACAGATAGATAATTTGCCATGGTTGGGTTGTTTATTGTATACAGTCTGCTAATAATGTTAATTACTTTGCTTAGTTGTATTTGTCTACTAATTGCAGCACATCTACTTCTAATAGACTATGATAGCTTAAATAAATGTATTGTAAACTTTCATCATGTCTTTCCTTTGTTTACTAAGGGTATGCATGAGTGAGATACAAACAAAGTGATTATCTGTTTCCACGGTTCCCTTGGGGACTAAGGGTTCATGTTCTAGTTTTGCCGAAATCACCTGTTAATCTGAGAAGGTTAGGAGTTCAGGTGAGGCACTGTGAGCTAGCCCAGATTTGGGCTGCCAGGTACTGACGTGGTAGAGAGACACAGTCCCTACATCCTGTAGTTCTGTCATCTCAAGCATAGTTTTACTTACCAGCAGAATCCCTGTGACAGTTTCACATTAAAGAGACACGAATGAACAACTCAGCTGCTGCAATACATGAGACACTGCTTAGTAAATTGAGTAGTAATTAGAAGATTGTTGCTCTGTCTGCTGTACTTCTTCGGCACTAAAATAGTGGTTACCACTGGCCAAGTAATCTGATAAAATCATGACAGACAAGGCAGCTGAACATATGCAGGGAAACAAGATCACGCAGTATACTGCTGAGCGGGAGGGCCTGCCAGTGTTGCTCAATGTGAACCAAAGTCTTTAGACATGATGATGGGGCAATAACCTTACTTTTTTAAGTTTCCTGGAGTTTCCTGGAGTGGAGAGAGGGTCTCAAAAAGAATTTGTTTTAGAAAATTTGTCAAAACCTCTCTATTGAATGAGATCACAGGGCACTTGCAACTCCATCAAAATCAGGTATGCCACAACAAGCTATAATTGCACAATGCTTTAACTTTTGAGTTGGGTGCCATCATGAAAGGTATTAAAAAAAAATGGATATGAGGCCCGATGCGAGTGTCTAGCAACCAAAGTTTTTCCAGACTATACACAAAATTTACACAGTCAGTGGAAATCCCACCAGGGAGTGAAGCGGAGACTCCATGATATTGATTTTAAATACATACTACTCTTGGGGGTTGGCCAAGATGACGGTCGTGAAGGACTCAATATTCGAAGCTCCTCACCGTCCTCTTTGCCAGTCAATAATCCTGCCTGAGTGACGACAGAATTGACCTCAAATGAATCCTGGTGACTCCCAGTAGCCAGGGGGAGCAGCGCCTGTACACGTTTAGCACCTGTAGCTTTCCTATTGCCGAAGAAGAAATCAGGATGGCTGATGGCCTATTGAAGGCTTAAGAGACAGCCCAGGCTACTGCTGCGACACTGACTTAAGCACACCTGTGTATTGGAAGGCTAGTTGTCATGTTTTTACTTATTATTACACATGTATTGTTTTAAAATTGTATTTGTTTATTCCCCACTCATTCCATTCCCTTTTCCAATCTCCTCCTGCACCCTTCCCTACTCCCCTTTGTTAGTATGGCCGTAGAATTTTGAGGACCGAGAGTTAGGGCCATAACAGCCGATTATTTTCAGGGCCTGCTTTAGGGCAGTGCGACCGGTGCGTCCGCACTGGGCGCTGACCTGGGGGAAGGGGGACACTATGTTTAGCAATAACTTATAATTGGAAAAATTAAGGCACTTTTGCCCGGTGGTTGTAAGAGAATCCGAGGAGGCAGTCATGGGTGTGGGGGCACCAAAAATGATTGTTGCACAGGGCGCCGCCAGCGCTAAAGCCGGCCCTGATTATTGTTGACTTACTTCCGAAGTGTGCTTCCACTTCTGCCTCTGTGTCTGTTTCTATGCGGCACAGAGAAATTTTGACGACGAGGAGTGGGATCGTTTGCACTACCACCTCTGATCCTGACTTGGTGGCGTGCCACTTTATTTGTGGTTACATTGCTGCGGCACTCAAGCTAAACTCTGGAAGGAGGCGTTTCTTCATGTAAGTGATGCGGTGAGCTCCCACCCCACCATTGCTCTGCCAACTTTATTCTTTGATATCAATAGTGGTGGGTGACTCCCATTTCCCCACCCTCAGAAGTGTTTTTGTGGGAACATCATTCCTCTTTTTACAGCCTTGTGCGGCGGCGACTCAGAGACTCCATCTCCGTCATTCCAAGCCTCTATTTGGATATCGGCAGGCATTTTGATTGCCATTCACTCCTATTACTATTTGCATTTCACTGCAATTCAAATATATTCTGAGGAGATTTTTGTGGGCATATATATCCCTACATCTGTGTTGAAGGAAGTGACCCGTTTAGGGCCACCCGGGTCACTCTCGACCTCCTCTAGCCTTCCATTCAATGAAGAGTCGATGACGCAGTAGAGAACACAAGCAGACTAGTTTATTCACAAAGTACACTGCAGTGGAGTCCAGTCTGACCAGCCTCCTATGATGGCTGATGAGGGACTGACTCTGGCAAACATACAGTTACATTATGTAGGTTGCAGAGCCCACAAAGACCCGCCTACTATGGAAAAATACTGGTAGCGGTCGTAATACAATGGGGGTACAGAGCACAAGTTTCGATTCCGCAGCCTGGCACAAGCTATCTACTGCCCAAGGTCGTCTTGTCTTATCCTCCCTACTAGACAGGTGGGAGAGGGCCTCCATGTAATAGAAAAGGCATGCGTTAATGAGCAAGATTCGACATTGAAGAAACGAAACTTAGCAAGGGCCTTTTCTCGTAAATGATCAATAGTTACGATTATAATACAAAATGGCGTCTTCGAAAACTAAAATGGTGGCACAGATGTCAACATAACTAACATAACGTCTGCACTTTCTGATTACGTATGCACACAAAGAGAATATATAATGAATTAGCTACATAAATGCTAACATAGCATCGAAAAAATGCGAGTAATATGGTACTAATGCATTTCAACTCTAACAGACCCTCCTTTTAGCATTTATAAGCTAATACGGACATCTTTATTCGTGCTATTAGGTAAGGGTCTTTACAATGCTAAAAGTAGAGGAAATATATAAAACAAAACAGGTAATAATATGTCAAATACGGATGTATACTCGTATATATGCATAGCCAAACATATGGAAGGAAATAACACTATTCATTATCAGCACAAGGAACATCAGGAACAGAACCTGCAAGAGAAGTCGTTGAACCAAAAACACCTTCGTCCATTTGCATGATAGTATCAAGCTCCTGTTGGAGCATTATCTTCGCATTAGTGTCATGAATTGAAATTCTTTTGGGAGACAAATAAGCAGCACAGTATGAGCAGCATAAGGGAAGACACTGGATCAAGACACAGCAACATATTAAAAGGACAATGAAATATATCACCTTTTCTAGAATCCAACCCCAACCACCAAATAATGACCAGCTCCAGTTGCCACTCTCCATTCCTCGAACATTTTCCAGAATGTCTAAAATATGTTGAGTGATATTTCTCTCCATATTCGTGATAGCAACTACACACGCTCTCCTATTACTGCGCATGCACCACCATTCTTAGCTAAAATAAAGTCAACTGCATATCTCGTTTGTTCGGAGTATATGCGCATACTTTCCAACTGAGTGGTGATGTCCCGTAAAGCTGCCACTGTAGAATTAGATCAAATTTGCAACTTACACCCAAAGTACTCTCTAGCTCGTTCACCCCTGGCCATGGTGGTACCACCAAATGTAATAATAGAGGAAAGGATATATCCAAAAGTAATACCATTACTATAATTATTAACTTCCAAATCAGTAACGCCCTCACAAAATTCCTTGGTCAATGTTCTTTTACCCATCTTATATTTGGTTTACTGTACTTGCAAGGCACCCCAAGAGGTAACACCATCCCCAAGGCCACATCCTCTGTACCATTGTACATATTAGAATACGTACCATTTGATAGAAAATAAAAACCTGGATGTGCATAGAGTGGACCTTGATAATCTAATGGAGCATATCTAGTATTCATTCCCTTCATACTGGGATCATCCTTTCTCCCTAAACGCATTACATTTTTGTACACTACTTCTCCAGAACAATTGAGATACAAATAAGCATCAGTACTATTTATTACAGGGCAACACGCAGGGTAAATACCTGCCTCTTGAGTGACAGTCAGATCTTGGTAGTGCCAACCTGTCAGGGTGATATTTCTTTTACCAAGGTACAAATCACCACAATACATTTCGGGCATGCACCCTGGGTACCCTGTCCCCCTCGGCTTTCTATAGTATAAGCAAGGTCCAGGATATCCCAGGCCGAATTCACCGTTTGCTTCTACAAAATGGGGAGGATGAACATATGTATATATTACCAATGATAATGGATAAGCGGTCCATAAACTTGTAACAGAATCAGTGGGGTAACAAGCTGTATTATCTCCAAAGAATTTCCGGTGTGTGTCTAAGAAAACGTTGCTATGCATAGTTCTTTTACTACGATCTGAGGAAACTGTCTGATGTAAAACACATGACGAGGTAACTCCAGAAGAACACTCCAATACCCAGAACAGCCCCCGTCCCACTAGGAAAAACAACAATATAACTATAGCCCAAAACATTTTCTTTCTGAGAAACCATTCAAAACTGATCTGCCCCGGTCGCAGGGCAACAAAAAACTGTTCATCTTCTACACGGGGACGACCAAAAAGATACATGTTTACTATAGAGCTACAAATGAAAACACCAGAAAAGAGACGTCATATAATGGAACCAACGGTGGAAAGGACACAAAAAAAAAAGGAAAAAGAAAAGAAAACGGTGAGAAGATCAGGGTCCGTTACAAGCCTCCCTGGCATGCTTCTATTGTTCAATCCTCGATGGTGCTATTGAGCACTATACGGTGGAGCCACACTATTGCAGCTCATCTGCAAATGTTCACGATCCTCAGGATAGGGCACTCTCCCTCCTGGGAAAATACCCTCAACTTATCATGTCCTGCGCCACAGGCAGTGCACCAATTTTCTGATCCCTAGTCTAACAGGAAAAAGCAGAAACAAGGGGGCATTTTACTAATCTTATCCACGAAGTCCATCCCTGCTACACTCACTTCTCTTTTGGTGCACTATCCTTCCGTCGAGGACGCAAATGGTACCTTTCTACTCCAGGTACTGTCTCATCGCGGAGAAGGATCTGAAATTCAGGGGGTGTCGGAGAGCGAGGCTCAGGCTCCTGTTGGTCAGGTGAAAAGGAAGCCTGGGCAGCCTTAATTTCCGGGGGAACTGCCTCGTTCAGAATCCCTTCACTCTATTCCTCCGTCTGCGCCCCAAGTCAGCCGGGCGTCAGAAAAAGGAACAAAACGTGGAACCTTCTCCGTCTCGTGGTCCCCTATCCCCTCTTGTACCCACCGGTCATAGGGGAGGGGGAGCGGCACTCGCCGGCAATGCGAGGTATGTATCCAATGCTTACGGCCGTCCACTCTCACCGCCGTCCTTGTCGTGATGAGGACCATATATGGTCCTTTCCACCTGGGCTCCAAACTGTCTTGTCTCTGGAAGTTTTTCACAAGAATGTAGTCTCCAGGCTGTATGGCATGCCTGGGCCCCTCTGGTGCTGGAGGCAAAGCTTCATGTATCTGTTGGTGAATAGAACGCAAATATTTAGTGAGATCATATAAATAATCGACTAACAGAGGATAATCAATTTCAGAAAATCTTTTCGGTCTAGGGACGCCCAAAACATTTGCGGGATTGCCAAAGACCACTTCGTATGGCGATAATCCAGTTCTAGAATGGGCTGTCATTTTGGTGGACAATAGAGTAAGGGGTAATGCATCTGGCCATTGTAGCCCAGTACTTTCCTTAATCTTAGCCAATTTTAGCTTGAGAGTACCATTGTACTTCTCAACTAAGCCTGCTGACTGAGGATGGTTTGCTGCATGGAATTTTTGCTTGATGTGCAGACCCTCGCACACCAATTGAATCAATTTGGCATTGAATTGTCACTCCAAATCAAACGGGGCAAACCGTAGCGCGGGAAAAACTCCTTTATAAGAGCTTTCGCTGTCGCCATGGCTGTGTTTTCTTTTGTCGGGTAAGCCTCAATCCATTTGTTAAATGCACAAACCACCACTAACACATATTTCAAATTATTAACTCGCTGCATCTCTATGTAATCCATCTGGAGTACCTCGAAAGGGAGAGAAGGTGGTGCAAAATTACCAGAAGGTGTAGGGGTACCTTTTCCAGGATTGTGCTTCATACAAATCATGCAATGTTTCACTAAGTGCACAGCAACCTTTGAGATATCCTCATTTTGCCACACAGGATCCAATAACCTACAGATTCCCTTAGCGCTAATATGAGCTGGACCATGTGCCATGGTAACTACAGGAAATACATATGCATCAGGCAACATCCATCTCTGCTTCTCAGACTTATTAGTCCAACACCCTTCATCGTCTAAACGCCCTGTACTTTCCTGCCACACCGCCAACTCCTCAATTGTTGCTTCACTCTGTATTTCCCCGAACACTCTCTAACGAATTTTCAAACATGGTAACATCTGGCACCCATCTAGCAGGTCCTGCCACAAACATCCTTGTCGTCTTTGACCTGGCTGTCTCTTTTGCTATCTGGTCTGCAAAAGCATTTCCCCTCCCCACATCATCAGTAATTGCTTTATGAGCACTACACTTCACTATTGCCAATCGTTTGGGAAGGGTCAAGGCTGTCAAAAGCCTTTCTAACAGCGGACCATTCTGGATTTTGGTACCATGTGAGGTCAAGAATCCTCTCTCTGCCCAGAGGCGCCCAAAATTATGGGCCACCCCGAAGGCATACTGGCTGTCAGTATAAATATTGACAGTCAGTCCTTCACTCAATTCACATGCTCGCAAAAGGGCTATCAGCTCCGCAGCTTGCGCGGATTGGTAGGGAATGCGTAAGGTCTCAACTACAGTGCGCAGCGTGGTAATAGCATACGCCGCTGTAGTGGTGCCATCTGACAATCTGAAACAAGAACTATCGCCATATAGTTCCCCTTGCGGGTCAGATAAGGGAACGTCAGTCAAGTCTACCCGTCCCTTCGTCTCCTCCTTGGTACGGAATAAACAATCATGGACATCTTTGTCCTCATTCCCCGAAGGGGGGGGTAGTAACGTGGCTGGATTCAGAATGGCACATCGTTTGATATGAGGTGCAAATAAAGTTAATTCATAACCAGTCAGACAAGCACTGGTGAGGTGCTGCATCTTTGTCTTGTTTAAAAGTACATCCACAGCATGCAGTACCATTATTGTGAGGTCATGATTGAGGACGAGCCCTGCCGACTGTCGTATAGAGACCGCCTCAGCAGCTCTTAAACAATTCGGGAGGGCTCTGGGGACAGGGTCAAGCATAGCAGAATAATAAGCACACGGCCTCTGCTTACCTCCAAAGGCTTGTGTTAACACCGAAAGCGCACACCCAGCCGTTTCGTGTGCGTACAACACAAAAGGCTTCTTATAATCAGGCATACCAAGCACAGGTGCAGAGCAAAGCGCAACTTTTAATTGCTCAAAAGCATGCTGACATTCATGCGTCCAGGGCAAAGGTTCATGCACATCTTTAGTTGTTAGGCGAAGCAGGGGCTGTATTAATAAAGAATAAGCGGGTATCCAGTGTCGACAATATGAGGTGATGCCTATGAAAGCACGCACATCCCTCTGTGTCACAGGGACAGGCATCTTAACAATGGCATCAACTCGTTCAGGTGTTAGCCTCCGACCCTCCTTCGACAGCAGGTGGCCTAAATAGGTGACCTGCTGTTGACAATATTGGAATTTAGAAAGGGACACTTTATGTCCTTTGTTCGCCAAATGCTTTAACAATCGTACCGTGGCATCCCGACAACCCTCTTCGGTATCGGAGGCTATCAAAATATCATCCACATACTGCAATAATACATTACCTGCGGGTAGAGAGAGAGAGAGAGTCCAATTGACTTTTCAAAGCTTGACTATAAATACTGGGACTTTCTGTATACCCCTGAGGACCTCGACAGAATTGGAAACTTCTACCAGCCAAAGCGAATCCAAACAGAGACCTACTGTCTGGATGGATAGGAATACTAAAGAAAGCATTTTTCAAATAAATCACAGAAAACAATGTAGCAGTAGAAGGAATCATCGTCAAGAGGGCAGTAATATCTGATACCACCGGGAACTGAGGAACCACTATCTTATTGATTTCCCGGAGATCAATCACAAAACGATAAACATCAGGATGTGCATTAGGGGAATCCAAAGGTGCCTTCTTAAGAATAGGGAGAATGGGGCTATTGCATACATTCGCTACTGTCTCCTCAACCACCCCCGATTTTATCAGGTCCTGTATAATCTGCATCAAAGCCTGCTCCCCTGCTTGTGATATTTTATACTGGGGAATACGAGGGAGCACAGCGTATCTTTGATCTTTATGGAAACTGGTGGTATCTGCAACAACCCCACATCCGTATCCCCTGTGGCCCACAATGAGGATGGCACATCTTTAAATTGATGATGAGTTTAAAAATAATAATAAACCAGGGTGTGCTGCAGATTTATTGAAAACATCTTTAAATTCAACAGGAAGCGGCGCATCCTTTGCCAGACACTGTTTTGCACTAACCACATTAGGTCCAATAGTCATGTAAACACCCTCCGGGGAACAAGAAATTGTAGCATGTAACTTTTTCAATAAATCCAATCCTAATAGATTTTCCCCACGATTCGCCATTAACAAAAATGGAGAGTCCACAGTAAAAGGACCAACAGTCAAAGCAAGAGGTTTGGAAATGGGGCTCACAACCGGTACGCCTGAAAAACCGACCGAAACATTATTACAGCCAGACAGGGCTGCTCCGGGGACCAGCGAATGAGAAACAGAGCTATTCATTGCACCTGTATCCAACAAAAATGTATGTGCCGAACCATGCAAGTCTGCTGTGACATAAGGACCACGCTGATCTACAGGAATTTAAACTGGTCCCTTTCCCTGTCCCTGGCTGTCCTAACCATAGGACATCCCTGCAGCATCACCCATATCATAATCATCATGATAGTACTGCCTTCCCCGGGGGTCATCAAAATAGTTCTGATCAGAACGACCCCCCGAGGATGCATCTGCTTGACCCTCATCTCAACCAACCTCGTAACAGCCCCTTCCTCTCGAACCTCGCCCGCTAGGAACTGCACGTTTTTGTAATAAATCTGGGCACTCACTTCGCCAATGTCCCTCCTTTTTACAATACGCACACTGTTTCGGCCCTAGGGGTGCACCACCTCTACCAGCACCCGTGACCTTTGAGCCGGACTAGTGCCCCTTCCCCTTCCGGACCCTCTCGCAACTTGCTGCAACACCCTCGTTTTCAAATCCTTACTTTTCTTGCCCACCTTATCCTTTTCCTCATTTTTTTGATGCTCATATTACTGAGCCATACTCAATATCACCGAAGGGGAGGAGGTAGTCCAAGTGCTCTCCGAAGCTTGCAACCGAGCTGCAATATCCAGAAGCAAATTTGTGACAAACCTGTTAACAAACAAACGAACACCACCTTCAACAGACAAATCTTGTCCACTGAAATCCAAGAACACCCCTTCAAACCTAGTAAATAAATCAGACACACTCTCCTCTTTCTTCTGACGACAATCTACTTGTCTGGGTGGGATAAGAGAATGCATATAAGTGATGATACGACTCGGCAAAGCCAAGATCTCAGCTCTAGGTTTCTCACCGGGCTTTCGCTCCTTATCCCATGCCTTAATCTCATCCCAAGAGCCACCCAATTCCACCCTGTGATCCTGCGTATGCACCTGCCTCCATATGTCCACCGGCACCAACAGCCCAAAAAACATCTCTATATCTGCTAGGGTCATAACTGACGAGGAGGCAGCCTCTGTTAACTCTTTATAATATGCCGTAGGGTTTTTCCTTGGATCCGGTAACTGACTTTTAAGAGCTAATACCTCACTTCTCTTCCACGGGGTATAAACCCACTGTTCCTGAAAATGAGCCGCCACCCGCTCTTGGACCACCTCATTTCTTTGGTTCCGCTACTCTGGGATCTCGGGATGAAAAATAGGGTGTACCTCCCTCATCGGAAATTGGGACACACTAGTCGGAGTACGATGATGTAATCGTTCTCGATAACTGAGTAGCGTCCCAACATTGCCAAGAACTTCTACAGGGGCCATACCAGTTGAATATACACGATCTCGAATGTCATAAATAATTTGAGGGGCTGTGCCTCCAATACACTGTTTCCACAAACCAATCAATGTAGCCGACATATGCTGGAGGGCATGCTGCTGTACAAACGGATCAAAATCTTTCATCACACTCCATATATCCTCCACATTATAAATCGGACTCCGGGCCCACTGTGCTGCCTGATTTGCAACCATCCTTTTCTCCTCTTCACCTACATTAGATCGAGTCAATACCTGCTCCATTCGCTCCTGTACTGCCGCCCAATTCCCTCCATCCGACCTTCGCACTGGTGTCTCAACACTACAGATCAATCAATCAATCAATCAGGGAATTGTAAGCGCGCTACTCACCCGTGAGGGTCTCAAGGCGATGAGGGGGTGGGGAGGGTCCGCAGATCTGTTTAGCTGAAGAGCCAGTTCTTGAGGTTCTTCCTGAAGGTGTTAAGGGAGGGGCGCGTCTGATGTCTGCCGGTAGGTCGTTCCCGGTCTTGGATGCAATGTGAGAGAAGGATCTTCCGCCTGCTCTGGCTCTGTGGATGCGCGGGGTTTCGGCCAGTGCGAGGTTGGAAGATCGGAGGTTTCTTTTGGGTACGTGGAAGTTGATTCTGTCATTGAGGTATTTGGGTCCGTTGTTGTGTAGGCATTTGTAGTCGTGAGTGAGGATTTTGAAAGTGACTCTTTTCTCCACGGGGAGCCAGTGGAGACTTCGTAGGTGTTGGCTGATGTGTTCGTGTCGGGGGATGCCGAGGACGAGTCTGGCGGCGGTGTTCTGTATTGTTTGGAGTTTGCGGAGTAGGAACTTGTTGATGCCGGCGTACAGTGCGTTTCCATAGTCCAGTCTGCTGGTGATGAGTGCGTGGGTGACTGTCTTCCTTGACTCAGGGGGGATCCACTTGAAGGTCTTGCGGAGGGTGTTGAAGCAGCTGGAGGGGACGGCGTTGACCTGTCGGTTCATGGTGAGTGATGAGTCGAGTACGATGCCGAGGTTCTTGGCGTGGTCTGAGGGGGTAGGTGGGCTTCCAAGGGCGGTCGGCCACCAGGTGCTGTCCCATGCAGAAGGGGTGGTACCGAGGACGAGGACTTCTGTCTTCTCGGCATTGAGCTTCAGGCAGCTGTTGGTCATCCAGACTGCAACGTCTTGCATTCCTTTCTGGAAGTTGAGTTTGGCAGTGTTGGGGTCTTTGGTGAGGGAGAGGATGAGCTGGGTGTCGTCGGCGTAGGATATGATGTTGAGGCCGTGTTGTCGGACGATGGCTGCGAGGGGAGCCATGTAGATGTTGAAGAGGGTGGGGCTCAGTGATGAACCCAGTGGGACTCCGCAGGTGATTTTCGTGGGGTCTGAGAGGAAGGGTGGGAGTCTGATCATTTGGCTTCTTCCGGTGAGGAATGATCGGATCCAGTCCAGGGCTGTTCCTTGTATGCCTGCGTCGTGGAGTCTGGCGACTAGTGTGCGGTGGGAGACGGTGTCGAAGGCCGCTGATAGGTCGAGTAGGATGAGGGCTGCGGAGTGGCCTTGGTCCAGGAGGGTGCGGATGTCGTCTGTGGCGGCGAGTAGGGCGGTCTCTGTGCTGTGGTTGCTTCAGAATCCGGATTGGGACGGGTCGAGGACGGCGTTCTCTTCAATGAATCGTGTCAGTTTCCTGTTGACTGTTTTCTCTGCAACTTTGGCTGCGAAGGGGAGGAGCGAGATGGGCCGATAGTTCTTGAGGTCGGTGGGGTCAGCTGTGGGCTTCTTGAGCAGGGGTCTGACTTCTGCACGCTTCCAGTCGTCTGGGAAGGTGCCTGTTTTGAAGGTGGTGTTAATGGTGCGTTGTAGTTCGGGTGCTCTGTGGTAGATGTGAGGGGGGCAGGGGTCGGTGGGGGCCCCCCCCCCCGAGTGGATGCTTTTCATAGTCGAGGCAGTGTCTTCGGCCGTGATCGGTGTCCAGTTGGAGATGGTGGGCTGGCTGGTGTTTCTGGGGGCCGTCTGTGGCACCTGGTGGATGGTCGATGAAGTTGTCATAGAGGTTTTTGGTCTTGAGGTGGAAATAGGTTCCAAGCTTGTCGCAGAGGTCTTGGGATGGTGTGATGTCTGTGGCTTCGCTGCGTGGGTTGGTGAATTCCTGAATGGCACTGAAAAGTTCCTTGGAGTTGGTGGAGTTGGCCAGGATTTTGTTGTGGATGAAGTTCCTCTTGGTGGCTCTGATCTGGTTATGGTAGTCTGTCAAGGCGTCCTTGTAGGTGGTGTGGTTTTCGGTTGTCATGGTGTTTCTCCAGTTCTTCTCCAGGCGTCTGCAGGTGCGTCTGGCTTCTTGGAGAGCGATGGTGAACCAGGCGGCTTTGCTGGGGCGTTGTCTGTCGGGGTTGCGTAGCGGGGCGAGCTCGTCTGCGCAGTTGAAGATCCAGGTGTGGAGTTCTCTGGCTGCGTTGTTTGCGCCATTTGCGTCGGGTGCCCAGGTGTGGTTGTCTCGGGTGAGGGTGGAGTTAAGTTGCTCGCCGGTAACCTTGCTCCAGTTCCTTCGAGGTGGGCGTGGGGCTGGTTTGGGTGCCTTGGGTTTGTTGATGGCGAAGTGTACGCAGTGGTGGTCGGTCCATGGCGGCTGCGTTGTGTGGCTGAATTGGACGCTGTTTCCTGCCGCGAAGATGGGGTCGAGGGTGTGTCCTGCTCTGTGGGTCGGTGTGTTGACGAGTTATTTAAGTCCGATGCTGGCGAGGTTGTCACGAAGGATAGTGGAGTTGGGGTCGCTGGGATTGTCGAGGTGGAAGTTCAGGTCTCCAATGAGTATGTAGTTTGCTGAGGCGATGGCGTGGGGTGCGATGAAGTCGGTGATGGTGGTGGCGAAGGGTGTTCGGGAGCCGGGGGGTCTGTAGATGAGGGTTCCTCGGAGTGTGGCTTTGGGGGTGGTCTGGATCTGGAAGTGCAGGTGTTCGGTGGAGGGGAAGGTTTCGCTGGAGGTGGTGAGGCGGAGGGTGCTCTTGTGGGCGATGGCGAGGCCCCCTCCTGGGTGGTTGGGGCGGTCTTTCCTCTGGATCGTGTATCTGTCTGGGATGGCGGTGCTGATGTCGGGGGTGGAGGATGCGTTGGTCCAGGTCTCTGTGAAGAAGGCGATGTCGGGCGAGAGAGAGTCGAGTAGGTTCCAGATTTACATGGCGTGTTTGTGTACGGAGCGTACGTTGAGGAGGATGCATTTTAGGGTGTCCCCGGTGCTGGCGTCGGCGGTGTTGGAGGCCGGGGTGGCGGTGAGGGTCTGGCGGCAGTGGAGACAGGAGAACTGGCCGTGGGTCGTGTTCGGCGAGGTCTGTTGGCATTCTCTAAGTCTTCCAGGGTTGAGTGCGAGGAGGGTGGTGGTGTCGTAGCGATGGGTAGTGGGAGGTCCAGAGTTCCTGGCGCTGGCCGCGGACGGGCGCAGACGGGCTTCCCTTTGGCGCGTCTGTGGCGCAACCGCGCAGCGCCCGCCATTAAGTAGGGGAGGTGGGAGGGAGGAGAGGCTGGGAGGCGGGGAGTGGGGGAATTCCGGAGGGGAATTCCGGGGGGGAGGGGCCGCAGGGGCAGCAGCGGCGAAAGGAACAGGCAGGCATGAGAAAATAAAAACAGTGGTGGAATTAGAGCAAGACACAGATGGGCACAATAACAGTGGCACAACAGGGAAAAATTAAGAAAAAACCGGCTGAGAAAGGTTACGGTGGTTGCAGGCAGTCTGGTCCCAGTTGGAGCGGGCAGCAGGCGCAGGAGCGGGCAGCAGCCTCGAACCTCCCAAGGAGAAGGTCGGGGTCTGGAGGCAAGAGACAGCACAGCGGAGCTGCGGGGAGAGAGTGGACCTAGAACGAGGGTTGGGGAAGATACAAGAGATACAGACGTAGGGGACAATGTCAACAATAACTGTGTGGTAGGAGAAAGAGAAGGAGGAGAAACAGAAGCAGAAATAGCAGATACTGCGGGGATGCCTGCAGTCACCACACTCGCAGCTTGTAAAACCGGAAGGGAGATAGACAGGGCTGGAGCCGAGGCTGCTGAGTCCACAGGAAGACCAGAAGAAAGCGGAGAAGCAACAGAAGGCTGAGACGACGGAACAACAGGATATATTCTCTGCAGGGCATAGGTAGGTGGGGGACGAGTTTCCAACAGATCCTCCAAAAATGGATCCTCATCCTCTCGAACTACATAAGTCTTATTACATTGTAATTGAAACTTCCTATCGGCACACTCAATACCTTTCTCTGTTTGTTCTTTATCATAAGCTACAGCTTTCTGCATTGCCTTCTTCCTAGACTCCTTCTCGGCCCGTATACGCCTCTGCTTAGCTTCCTTCTGCCATACCTGCAAAGTATCAAACATCGACTGTCTACTTCTTCTAGCAAATAATTTGTCCTGTAAATAATTCAATTTTTGTTCATCAAAAGTACCATCTAGTGGCCACTGAAGCTCAGCATTGTCCCTCGTATATTTGTGCCACAATGTACGAAACATAATAGGGCCAATACCGTGCTTCACATACATCTCAAAACTTGGAGTGCCTTCTTGAGGCGCAGGCTGCCTTTCCTCCAATTGATGCTCAGCAGAGCAACAGCGACACCCCAAGCACCACATTTTACTCCAACAAAACATCTTAGCATCAGACACATTCACTATCCACTCAATCAACACATGCACACGCAATAAAAACACACACACACAAAAGAGCTCTCAAAAGCAGTCTGTAAACTGCACCAAGACAAGTCAGTCCTCAGACTGCACCAAGACAAGATAGGCTCTAACCCCAGGCCTTTTCAAAACTAAACCAAATTCAACTAGTGGCCCGGCGGAACGTTCACAAACGCTCCGTATCCCAAGGGTCCACAGACCCACCAAATTAATCAAGACGGTGCCGCTCTTACCAGAAATCACAATAAACTCACCTGGTGCACACAGGTCAAACAATATTATTCTCCACTGCCGAATCTTCAGACCAAACGGTCACATCCAAGGGTTTTGCCTTTTCAGGATCCCAGCCGAGATGACCACTAGATGAAGAGCCGCCCGATCAGACAGGCGGGGCAGCCGCGAGAACCAGGCTCTATCATATGGGGATCCCCCATCCGACCGGACGCAACCCCGACCCCACAGCCCGACTACGGGTGGGATGGGCCACCTGGTGGAGTCCCTGTTCGGGTGCCAACTGAGGAGAGTGACCCGTTTAGGGCCACCCGGGTCACTCTCGACCTCCTCTAGCCTTCCATTCAATGAAGAGTTGATGACGCAGTAGAGAACACAAGCAGACTAGTTTATTCACAAAGTACACTGCAGTGGAGTCCAGTCTGACCAGCCTCCTATGATGGCTGACGAGGGACTGACTCTAGCAAACATACAGTTACATTATGTAGGTTGCGGAGCCCACAAAGACCCGCCTACTATGGAAAAATACTGGCAGCTGTCGTAATACAATGGGGGTACAGAGCACAAGTTTCGATTCCGCAGCCTGGCACAAGCTATCTACTGCCCAAGGTCATCTGGCTTATCCTCCCTACTAGACAGGTGGGAGAGGGCCTCCATGTAATAGAAAAGGCATGCGTTAATGAGCAAGATTCGACATTGAAGAAACAAAACTTAGCAAGGACCTTTTCTCGTAAATAATCAAGTAACAGTTTAGATTATAATACAAAATGGCGTCTTCGAAAACTAAAATGGTGGCACAGATGTCAACAAAACTAACATAACGTCTGCACTTTCAGATTACGTATGCACACAAAGAGAATATATAATGAATTAGCTACATAAATGCTAACATAGCATCGAATAAAATGCGAGTAATATGGTACTAATGCATTTCAACTCTAACAGTGTGTGGGAGTTTCACTTTTTTTTATACATCTATTTTCATCTGGCTTATACACATTTCTTTGTTGTTGGAAACTGCTATCACCACAGACAAGCAATTTGATCCTCCTCAAAAATGTTTGCAAAATAAAAGGGATCCACCTGTTGAATGGAAAGAGGAGTTTTTGACCTATGTGTGTGTGACTAATGCTCATAGAATGAACGGAAAAAAAGCTTTCTGTTGCACTTATTAGAATCTGAGGGACAAGAGATATTTTGTTCTCTACCCAAAGTTGAAGCTCCTGTGGACCAAGATGAATACGACGCTTTTCAAAAAAGCAATGCTGAGATTACAATAACGTTTTAAACCTACTTTGCGCATTACTTTTGCACCAGACACCAACAGGAAAATCAGAGTTCAGATGAATTTCTAACTGCACTTTGTGACTTGTCAGTAATTTGTTGTTCTGGAGAAACGATGAATGAAATGATAAAATACCAAAATGATGGTAAACTGCGATTAGTGGGGCATAAAAGAACACATATGGGTAATGAGAAATCCTTACTTGGAAGTTATCAGTCAGCTAAAGCAACTGAACAATCTATGGCATGGGTCAAAGACGTCAACATTGAAAAAACTGTCAAAAGGAAGTGTGCTTAAGCAAGGGACGGAAAAATGATGGTACATTTATTTGTTTCTGATGTGGCAGTAGTTCTCATACTGCTAACTTCAAAGGTTGCCCAGCCCTTGGAAAGGAGTGTAGAGTTTGTAAAAGTCTATGGCACCTTGCTAAAGTGTGCAAAGATAGAAAGCAGTTGGGAAGGAATACAATTTCTCAAGTTACAGAAGTAACGATAAAGTAAGGGATGAATGTGGAAGTACCAACTCCCACAAAGGGATGAAATTGATAACAAGAATTAGAATATCTGTCGGAGCCCAAACTTCCGCCTCCTCCTTTGTGCAAACTCACCGTCCACGAGGTTGAACTTCAAACGATGGCTGATTCTGGTTCGCCATTTTCTATAATTCTCAAAACTACATTTGACAAGTAATTCACCCCTTAGGTCTCCGTACTCGATAAACAAGATGTTAAAGCTATGACATACAATGGCAATAGGATTGACTTCCATGGGTATTTTATGGCAGACACCAAATTCAAGGAGATCAGCGAGAATAAAATGTTATGTGACCAAAAGGGGAGTCTGCTTTTTAAGGTGGAGAGATCAAAAACTCCTCAACATGACTCTAAATACAAGAGTTAATGAACCAGTGATGGTGATTACAGAGGAAGAATATGGATCTAATGTTATTGCTTCTTATCCTGAAGTGTTTAAGGGATCTGAGATTGGCAAACTGAAGGGTTTTGCACACTGTATCAAACTGTCAGGAATGAGATGACAGTTTCATTTGTATCCCCATGGACAAGGCTAATAAACAAGGAAAAACCATACCTTAATTTTATAGGACTACGAGTACCATGATCCTTTGCCTTGATCTGGCTGGGCGTCTCCTGTATATAATGTAACCACACCCAGATACCAACGCTTACTGTTTGAATTCTTCTCGCTGGACGGAGAGGAGGAGTGCTGTCTCTCTGACTGGCAGTTGTCATATTCATGGAACTTTGGAATGAGAGTTTGTAACTTTGCAGCATTCAGAATCCTTGTGGAGCCTAGTCGCTCATAAATCTGCTGGGTGAATGTGGCCTTTGTTACACCTTTGTTATGGTGTGGTAAGCAGCGCAGTGGAAGCGCGTTTGTTTTGGAAAAATCAAAGTGTCAACTTAGAAATATATGTTTCAGTTTTCTGTTTAAGTACAGCAGGAATGTATTTGTCTCTCTTAGCAGTGAATTCTAGTAACTGCTTTCAATTTCTAAAGTTAAAAGACTATTTCTTATCTAGGAGGGGACGTTGCTCAGTGGGCAGTTACTTTAGTGAACCAAGATGACCAGATCTTATATAATTGGTCTAGTTTTAAGGCAGAATTTTTCAAGGTATTTAATCCAAAGTTCTTTTACCCTGTCTGCTGATAAGGAACTCCTAAAGTTAAAACAAGGGAATTGAGACCTTCATGTATATCCAACTGTTGACGGAATGTTCTTCTCAACTGTCTATTTCTGCTAACGTGTATTATTGCTTACTGTGCGTGGGAAGAGTCCAACTAATGTTGGGAGTAATCAGTTGTAAAAGCACTTCTTATGGCTTGCATATGTAACTTCTATCTAAAATGACCTTGTTGCCTCCGGTCAGTATCATTGTTCATGTAATTAATTGCACGGTTAATATTATTACAAGTTACTACTATGCATATATGCATTGCAGCAATGGTTGTATACTGTGCTCCTGTCATCCTTCTCTACTTGTAACTGTAACCCTGCATGGGTGAAGTAAAAACGTACGAAAAAGCAATAAACCGATTTAAACAAAAAAATACAATTAATAAATACATTGCTTATTTGTTGTTCTTAAGTTAAGGTATTTTATTCACGGATCTTTCCCGTGGACCATCATACATGCTGGGGCACCCTGCTTCCCCACGGAACTCTGCTCATCTGTCCTGGCCCCGTGGTGGAGACATTTAGCTTCTTAAAACAGCTAAAATGATACCATTGTCAGGCGATACGCTTCCAGGCAAATCCGAGATGGGAAATCTGCTGAGCATGCGGGAAGAGGGGGGCAGTATGCAGTTTATTAGCCGGGAGGCGAGATCGTGCTCTCTTGCGTGACCTGAACTAAGCTCTTAAGTGGCCCAGCCACGCGGCTCGCATAGTCTGCTCACGTTCCTTGCACACCCTATGGCCGACAACGCTTCGGGCCCCGGGGTACTGAATCCCGGGACTCGGTGTGGGAGAGCATGCGCGCAAAGCAGTGCAACGTCACCGCGTAGCGTGCAACTTCATACGGCCCATTTTCCTTCTTAGACCTAGTGGGCAATCCTACTGACAACAAGGAAGTTTTGTGCATAGTGGCGGCTGTGAACTGAAGGGCCATGGAGGTGGAGGACGGGACCATGTACCAGGATGACCCCGGGAACAGCGCTGTCATGTCCGAGCGGGTGTCGGGGCTGGCCAGCTCCATATATCGTGAGTTCGAGCGGCTCATTGGAGAGTACGATGAGGACGTGGTGAAGGAGCTGATGCCGCTGGTGGTGGCCGTATTGGAGAACCTAGATTCGGTGTTCGCAGACAACCAGGAGCATGAAGTGGAGCTGGAGCTGCTGAAGGAGGACAACGAGCAGCTTATGACGCAGTACGAGAGAGAGAAGTCCTTACGGAAGCTCGCCGAGGAGGTAGGGAGCGAACAGGAGGCGGGTTGTTTACATCATCTAGGGAAGTGGCGCGAAACAGCTGATAGCGCACCGGTTCCTAGAGGGACATGGCCCTGGCACGCGCTTCAAACGGCACTTATCCAACTTCCTCCTAGCAGATCGTTTAACACCTGATAGTCGTCTCTTTCCCTAGCAGTCATAACAAGAAGCACGTGTAGCCACACCCCGCCTCCGACCACACCTCCTACCGGGCACTTTAGGACAGCTAGCAGCACCTATACAATACCTCCTGCATGCCTAATAAACTCTAGCTGCAAGGGACGGAGGACTAGAGCATTTTGGAAAATAGCATCATAGCAATGTGTTCCCTCCTGTCAAGTGCTGTGTGCAGCTATATATTTTGGTTAGAGTTGTACGGGAGAGTCTTGTTCGCACAGTTGTTGAAGCAAATCACAGAGGCTCTCTCTCTCAGCAGATAGGTAGGTATAAGTAGCCTAACTACACCATCGTAGATATCTGACCGTGAGGGAGGCAGGCTTCCAGGGCCGTTCTAGCGCTCCAAAAAGCTTCTGACTAAGGCAGGGGCGGCTGGCACGTATGTGCACCGGTGAGGCGGACGGGCAACTAAGTGTTGGGGGTGTTGGCGCATGCAGGCAAGGCGAGTGGCAAATAATAAAAAATAAAGTCACTTACCTTGCCTGCTGCACGTCCCACGTCCTCTTCGGTCCCTCCTCTGTCGGCTCCCTGAGCTTCAGACGCCAGGAACTTCCACTAACCAATCCTGGCGCTACTCTCACCAGCATGAGAGCAGTGCAAGGATTGGGTGGAGCGTGGTGGCTGGATGCTCCTTCAGGCCCTTTAGGCCTGTGCTTGATCTCCACCCAGCTGTCTGAGATAGCTGAGTGGAGAGCTGCAAAGTATGCATGTCACTTTGGCCGGCCTAAGAGAGCAGACCAAAGTGACATACGCACTTTGGAGGGTCCATCTTGCCCCTCCATACCTCCTCTGCTGCCCGTCGGCAGCAGAGGATGACAATGGGCAGCAGAGGAGGACATGCCCCCACATCCCAGCTGCAGTCTGCTGCGCTGCTAAACGCGAAAAATAAAACGGCAATGAAATCATTTCATTGCCATTTTATTTTTCATGTTTAGCGACGCAGCGGGCCGGGGGCGACGACCCTTGCCTTCACGAAGAAACTGCAGCTGGACTAAGGGCCACTCTCATAGCTGGTGGGCTGCTAGGGCCCAACAAATCGCCTAAGTTCTCCTGCTAGTTACAGACTCATGCAATGTGGGGCTGCTTCAACAATTTCTACCCGGGGTGATTTTGGTCCGGTCCCAATTCTAGTGATTTTCTGCTTCTCATGAAGCACGATTGTGACACAAAATGTTACACCATGCCACTGATTATAAATAGGGCTCCCAGTTTTAATGTATTTCATTTTTAGGTCGATCCTGGGCAGCGCATGCGCTGCTCTGCGCGGCATGCTGTAATTTAGACTGTGGCTGGAAGCACCTCCCATCTTTTCCATTCGTTCTTGTCCCTGCCCTTCATAAATGCCTGCTTTTGTTTGGTCAGCATGCGTAATTAGTCCCGCCTTTTGGTGTTTCAGACCCTTTCAGCAGACTGCCCCTGCTACATGTGGCCTTACACTTTTTTAAATTCATATTACTTCGTGCACTATTTTTTGGGAGTTTACTTCGGGCTTGTGTATCATCACGGCACCCACTTCAGGGACGGCGGGCTTCCATTTCAAAGAAGTACATTTTTATTATAATCAGCGCGACTGCCGCAGCGATCGCGTTGGTAGCTTCAGTGCAGACATTGACTGCTTTATTACTTACGGCTTGTTTTTTAAAGCCAGGAAATTAAGTGATACTGCCCATAATCACAGAATGGTGAAGCAACGCTAAGATTCGAACCCTTTGTTCCAAAGTCGGCTGGTCTGACATGGAGCCACATCCCTCTTACCCCTCCATACTGATCCTTTTTTTTTAATTGCTTTTTTATTTGCATTTTCAGTACAACAACAAAAACAAATATACATTGCAGTGTCGTAATCAGTACAGTTAGGTGTGACATAGCCGTTCCATGTACATTCCGTTCAAATAATAAGGGCCCAGTATATCCCGTGGGGTGCAGGTCCCCGTTTACATTAGTTCACGTAATGTGATAACATATGTTTTCTGTTTACAGCAGGGCCACCCTCGCGTCCTCCAATCAACTCCCATCTCCCTGACAGTGATTATGCAGACAGTACATTAGTCCTCTCCCGCCCGAGCACTCAGCCACAATGTAAATGGTTCCCAAATATCTCTTGGTCTAGACTTGGACGGCTGAAGTTCCCAGTAAGCCGACAGCTGTATCTTGCAATACGTGACGTTTTTAATCCAGTCTTTGGACAACGGAGGTCTTTCCACCCCCCAATGTAACGCTATTTGACGCTTTGCCATCAAAAGAAGTATTTCAGGTAGCTTGCGGGATTTTGGGGCTACCGCCTCGAGTACCCCAAGGAGGGATGTCAGCGGTGTACATGGGATGTCCAATCCTGTGATCTGCTTTATGTGCTGAAAGACTTCCAGCCAAAAATTAGCTATCGGCCTGCAGTGCCAGGCTAAATGTAGGAAGGTTGCTCGCTGTGTGCCACATCTCCAGCAGCAGTCGTCTGACCGCAGTCCTATTCTGTGTAAGTGTATGGGAGTCCTGTACAAGCGGTGGAGATATTTAAAATGAATTAATCTGAGACGGTAGTTGGTTGACAACCGTTCTAGCTGCCTACAGCTTAGCTTTCATTGCTCGTCTGTGAGTGGTGCCCCCTCCATACTGATCCTTCACTCAAGTTAAGCTTAAAAAACAGAGGGCTCTGTGAACAGATGCAACACAGTTTGGGAACACTGCTGTTAAAGCTGCTGTTTCATATAAACATTAAAGCATTGCACCGTGATACTGTATTCAACAGAAAACTAAGCAGGAACAACGTCCTTTAGTAAGCTGCATTAAGGATGCAGTACCGTATGTAGCTTTTAGAGGTCCCTTTAGAATTCCAGAGGGACACCTAGTAACAGCCTGTGTTACTGCACCCATTCCTTGCTTTCTGGATTTTCTTTTATTGCTTATGCTACTGTTTCGTCTTTCCTCTTTCTTATAAAGCACTACTCGTACGGCGAAGGGCATAGTTTTAAACTTGTAATGTAGCCAATGTTGTTTCTTGCCATAGTTCCAGAAACCATCGCTATTTGAATAGAAATATTTTTTTCACTATCTTCCACTTTAATGCCTGCGAATATTCGCAATGACATCAGGGACATTGCAGTACCAAAGCGGCAAAGCACGACGTTTCAGATTGAACGATGCCTTGTAACACAAGTAGATACATCACATGAAGTAACGCTTGTTGTTGCATGGCGCAACCTAAACACCCCCACTCTCCTGTGCTGGTTTTTGTTTACAGTCTGTGCCTAACGCCCTCGCTTACCGTGCGTAAAAGCACAGACTGCCCCCGTAGCTCGTGCTCACTTCACAGAGCTCTTGTGGGCCATGCTGCTCCTACAAAGACAATACCATGGCAAACAACTGCTTACCTCACTGCTTGTTTTCTGTTTTGTTGCTGGCGGTTCAGGAGCTGCCAGTGGAACGTCTGGGGATGGCTAAGAAAGGCACCGCTTTATCCCTTCGCTCACAGCGGTTTGACATTCCTGCCCCATGCGCCGGAGTGCTCGTGCTTTTGTTTTTTGGACTCTGGGGAGTCAAGGCGCAGAGTGAACCGGACCACAGGCCTGTGATGTATGTGTGGAAGACTGGCAAGTAAACACAAGTTGATAAGTCATTTTATGCCTTATTCCATCTATGCGCACACCACCCGTACTGCGCAACGCTTCAGCTTCTTTTGTATCCTTGAATTTTCAGGGATACCAGAGCTGGTGCAGAACCCAGTTTGGTATGTTCAGTGGGGCGGCACACAACAACTAGTTGTGTGCTTCCCATAACCAAGCAACAAGGCTTGTAGTGTTTATGGAGGTGAGGGTGTAGGGGGTTTCATTCTGCAAGCTGGCATGTGGCGGGGCAGTGCACCTAGTTTCAAGCGCACACACTGTAGCAGTGCACACACTGCACGGAGTGTGTGCACAGGAGCATGTGTGTTTGTGCAGACTATGGCACTGGTCTCCAAACAACGTAAATGATGTTATCTGGTGCCTGCCATATGTTGGAGGGCACGACCACACTAACGAAGGAGCATGAAGAAAAGCCAGCGGGATGCCATTGCGACGCCTACAATATTTAACAGTGTGGAGTCCAGTGCACAGGGTGGGCAGTTTCCTATAAAAAAAAAACGATTTGAATTTGGCTTGTTTTTTAAAGCCAGGAGATTAGGTAATACTGCCCAGATTCACAGGATGGTGAAGTGACGCTAAGATTTGAACCCTTTGTTTCTTAATTCTGAAGTCAGCTGCTCTGACCATAGCGCCACATCCTTCTTCCCCCTCCCTACTACTACTCCTCCACTTAACTTAAACATAAAAAGCAGAGGGTGCCGCAAACAGATGCGCACACAGTTTGGGAACACTTGCATTAAAGTTGCTGTTTCATATAAACATTAAAGCCTCTGATACTGCATTCAATAGAAAACAATGCAGTAACAACATCCTTTAGAAGGCTGCATCAAGGGTGCTGTACCTTATGTGGCTAATAGAGGTCCCTTTAGAACTCTAGAGGGACACCTAATAACAGCTTATGGTACTGCATAATTTCCTTGCTTCGTGGATTTTCTTTTATTGCTTATTCTACTGTTCCATCTTTCCTCTTTCTTTGAAAGCACTACTCGTACCACCCTGCTTTCCACTGTTTCCTCTCCATTCTCTTTCCTTCCTATCTCTTTAGATAGGTCAAATGATCACTCCTCTGCAAACAAAAAAGCATAACTAAGAAACATTGTCATTTGCATCGCCATTGGCTCTAACTTTCACTAATGCGAGACCGATTGCTTTGCAAATGCTTGTTTTTTATATGAACTGTCATTATTTTGTTGAAAAACTGGACTTTTGATGGGCACTTAGTCAAAGACCTGAAATGTGTGTTGAGGAAGACCACATAGATGATTCTTTTTGTCTGGGATGGAAAGTTTTGTATTGTCATAGCGATTACGTTTCCTATGTTCATGCAGGAGTAGGTCATTCTATCCACTTTTCTGTCCTTATTATAGGACGAGAGGCCCTGATTTTATGACTGGATAAACTACAGGTTTTTCATAGTGGATTGTGCATGTAAAATTTGCATTTTTAGCAAAACCAAAGGGGATGATGGACGGAGTGTTGAACATTGCAAGCACTCACCCCCAGTCAACTGATCTGGGTTTAATCCATCATCATTCTTTAGCTCACTCCACCACCCCAGTTCAGACATGGCCATATGCAAATCAGTCTGACCCTGTGCCTCATGGGAACAGTCCAGCCCGAACTGCCAAGCCATGTCTTCCCTGGACCGGAAACAAGCATCCTGGGACCGGTTTCGGGTTCATAACCCTCATCAGCCAGGCTATCTTGAATCCAGTGGCAAAGTGAGCAAGGGACCCACGTCTGGGCATACCCTGCCAACTTAGGGCGAACTTATTCAAGCTAGCCTGGCTGAAGAAGGGTGACATACCCTGAAACCGGTCCCAGGATGCTTGTTTCCGGTCCAGGGAGGACCTGGCCTGGCAGTTCGGTCTGGACTGTTCCCATGGGGCACAGGGTCAAGACTGATTTGCATATGGCTGGGTCCAAACTGGGGTGGCATAGTGGGCAAAAGAACGATGGATTTAACCCAGATCTTTTGACTGGGGGAGAATGTTTGCATTGTCAGCATTCCGTCCATCATTTGTTTGCTGTAACAAATTTGCATTTTTATCCATTAGTCTTGCATAGTAAAATTGTTGCATTGTTAAGAATAAACAAGCATTGGTGGTGGTCCTCCTGGGTGGGGTTAGCACCTTTAAAAAAAAAAAAATAAAAAAAAAATAAAGCAATGGAAAATTACTTATTGGTAATTTTCATTACACCTATTACTCTCTTTCTCATTGCACTACTTACATGGGATATGCCTCCTCATACTACTTACATGCGGATATGCCTATAACTCTTGAAGGACCATTTGCTTTCAACTCACATTTTTAGGTCTTGCCTGCATGTGCTTTTGCTTACAAGACCTATTGTGTACAGCAAGGGGCTTGCAGCCCACCCATTGCTTGACATTCGTTGGCTTCATTGTCATTCTTATTAGCTGCCTTCTAATTGTCGAGCGTGTTCTGGTTTTACTTCCTCTTCTTTTCGTTGGAGCATGGATCAAGTACTGATTGCTTCAGCTTGATTGCTGTCCTTCAGCTGATTGCGCTGTGAATGAGGCACTAATTTTATCTCTTTTTCTTCTGTCTTCATTGTGGAACCTCATGCCATTTGTAGCTATATTTTCCCACGCCCCATACTTTTTAAAGGAGCACTTTTCTCCTTTGAAGTGGTGGTTTATTGTGACAGCAGATGTTATCTGCCTTTATTGTGACAATAGATGTTTTTGCTTTAAATTTTATTTTCACTAAGGGCCTTATTACGAGTTTGATGGACCTTCTGTCGACTCGCCGCGCCTACAGGAGGATCGCCAAGCCCATAGTGCGCCCGCCTGCTGGATTACGAGTGTAATCCATGGCAGGCGGGTGGTGCTGAGGTGGTCTCACGGTGGTGGTCTGCTAGGCTCATAGGAGAGCCTTAACAGCAGACAGCCGTCGTGACAGCGCCTGCAGCACGTTCCTGCACAGTGTGGCATGCATCATGTTGTGCATGCCATACCGTGCAGGAACTGGTGTGCAATTCCAGGGGTGCACAACATGTGCCCTCCTGCATGCACCCCCCCCCCCCGGCCTCAAAGCGGCAGGAGCCCCTTTTAAGTCCCTCTTACTTCCATATCCACCACCCTTTTCATGGCGGGCTCACCGCCCTGAAAAGGGCGGTGGAAACGAAAGTCCGAATATGCCCAGTGGTGCCACAGTGGCACTGCCAGCATATTCCTGCCCGTTTTCAGACCGCCGGCGCAGTGGGATCCTTGATGCCGGTGGTCTCATGGCAGTCTGACCGCCACACTCATAATACGACGGACGGACCGCCAGTGTGGCGGTGGTTGGACTGCCACCACGAGTAAAAAGGCCCTAAGACATGAACATAGGCGCAGTTGCTTCGTTTATGTGATAGGATTTTTTTGACATTTTTGTTTTAATTTTCTCGCATTGGGATATTAACTGTAAATGATAATGCCTTTTATTTGTGTTTTCAAAACCAACATATATATAAAAGGCATTGTCATTTCTAATGTCAATAGCTCAATCTCTCGCAAATGCGAGGACACTTTCATAGTGGCCGCGCCCCTTTCTTTAGACGCTGCTCACCGTATTCAGGTTACAGCGAGCTGCGTCTGAGAGGGGCGTGGCCACCATTAAGTGAAAGCCGGTCATGGGGCGCTTTTACACCAAAAAAACCCTGTGTTTACAAACAAACTTTTTTTTTTTTTTTTGTAAAAGCGCCCCATGCCGGGCTTTCACTTTAATGGTGTGCACACCCCTTTCTTTAGACGTGGCTTGCTGTAACCTGAATAAGGCAGCAGTGTCTAAAGAAAGGGGCGCAGCCACTATGTAAGTGAAAGCATGGTATTGGGGGCTTTCACTGAAGAAACAAAATGTTTTGTAGTGCGGCCCCTAAAGTTAAAGCGGACCACGCTGCCCAATTAAATCTCATTTGTGGCCAATAACTGCTCCCGGCACTGGATGGTGCTGGGAGTAGAGACCGCCCTAGAGTATGTCAGAAAGCTTTCTCAAGAAATAGCAGATTTAAAGAAAGAAATATTGGAAGATAAGGCTGTCAGTAACGCAAAAGAGGCACTTGAACGAGCTGAAAAGGCAATTGTTGAATTTAATACTATTACACTTAACAAAAAGCTAGACAAATTGAATAAGGACATAAGGTCATACGATAAAAAGGTGGTGTACCCTTACTTAAGTGACGACTACTACGAACAGGACTCGCAAGGTTTTTACACCAACCGGAGCAGACAGGGCCCATGGAGGTTTGCTACCTTTTCTAATTCATCCTTTGGAAGCGGTTCTGAAAGCGACTCTGAGAGGCCCACTACAAGTACCAACAATAGACCATACCAGCAAGGACAACGATTCCAGGAACCCCACAGCACGGTTCCTTTTTTAGGGGCACAAACATGGATGAACAGAAATACAAACTGGGACAGACCAAGGGGATGGAATCGAGGAAGAAACCACCAACGCGGCAACACGAGGGTGAGATTCCAACGGAACGAGAACCACGGGGAAATTCAAACGCGGAGACAGACCTACAGATGGTGACACCACATACCACTGACCAACAACATGCGGACGAGAATCCTATAGAGCGGGAACCAAGGGGTAACTCAGACGCACAGACTAGCCTGACCCTTAATGATCCCATAGTTAACATCTCGGATTACCATCTATCACCAGCAGAACATGATATTCTAGCCAAGGGCCTATCATTCATCCCCACGGCCCCCCCAAATTCATTCAACATCAAGCTAGAACTACAGCAATTTTTCCGGAAGATACGGTTAAAGTACTACTTCGTGAAGAATGACCAATGGAACAAACGGTCAGCAGCAACGGAATTCAGACCACCCTCAACCTTCATCCCTGCTGCATACTTGATGAGTGAGAAGATCCTCACGTATGAAAAGATTGTACTAGAAGAGGTAATGGATCTTCTTAACAACAGAAAGTTCATTAAATACAACATCACCAAGGATGAGAAACAAGCTCTTCACTCATTAAGCAGTAATCAATCAATTGTAGTAAAGGCAGCCGACAAAGTGGGCGCAGTGGTCATTCAGAATACCGATGACTACATCACTGAGATTAACCAACAATTGAGCTGCAAGGAGAGTTACCAACCGATAAAAACCCTACCCAAGAAATATCCAAACTCATTCGGTCACTAACCAATCAGGGATTGACGGAAGGTTTTCTTACTGAACATGAATACAACTTCCTCAACAAAACAGACCCCAGAATACCGACAATATATACACTCCCAAAGATTCACAAGAGCATAGAACACCCACTGGGTCGACCGATTGTCTCCGGGTGTGGATCTATCCTGGAGCCACTGAATCAATTCTTGGATAGTTTCCTGCAGCCTTGGGTCTTGGAGACTCGATCATTCCTTAGAGACACTATGCATACCATTCAACTGGTGGAAAACCAACCCTTTGACAAACAGACACAAATCATGGCAACATTGGACGTTTCATCGTTGTACACGAGTATACCACAAGATCAGGCGATCGATGTGATTCGTAAAATACTTGACGGACGACCAGCCCCTTGTTGGATTCCGACTGACTTTCTGGTGGAGCTCTTAAAAATAGCCATGACAAGGAACTACTTCATCTTTCAAGACGCCTACTATTACCAATGTAAGGGTGTGGCTATGGGAGCCGGGTTTGCTCCTAGTCTAGCAAACCTTTTCATGGATCATTATGAGGACACCCATATATATATGATCTGACTAATCCCTTCCTGAACAACATCACCATCTGGAAGCGATACATTGATGACGTGCTAATGGTTTGGACAGGCACAGATCAGAACCTCATAGACTTTAAAGCATGGCTGAATGGACGATCATCTGATATCCAATTCACAATGACATACAGCAACGAGACCAACTGCTTTTTGGATCTTACACTACAAATTGAAGAGGACAGAATTCTTACAACTCTATACAGAAAACCGACGGTGCGAAATACCATGCTAAAGTATGATTCACACCATCCAAGGAACCTTGGAGACAATTTGCCTTATGGCCAGTTTTTGAGGCTGCGACGGAATTGCTCAAAAAGGGCTGATTTCTTCAAGGAAACAGATGTCCTCATTACAAGACTGAGAGATCAGGGTTATCCAAAAGGTTTGCTCAACCGCGCCAGAAAGAGGACTTGGTATCGCCCACGTGAAACTCTTCTTGAGGTACAACCTACAGTAGAAAAAATGGACAAATTGGTTTGTGTAACCACCTTTAATACACGGAGCCATGAAATCAAGAAAGTGATAAAGAAGTACAGGAACCTGGTAGGCACAGAAATTAACACCAAAGAAGAACCTCTCTTTGCGTTCAAGCGAGCAAGAAATATCAAGGACTATGTTGTCAGTTCTTATCTAGAAACCAACAGAACGCCCGACATCAGACAACAACTTAATTTGCCTCCCTTGATGGGCCATTTCAAATGCAGCAATTGCAAAGCCTGCGACATTTCAAGGACAGGCTCATCCTTTCAACCCCATGGCAAAACATATTCCCTAACACAACACACCAACTGTAATAGCTGTAACGTAATTTACGCTGTAAGATGCCCGTGTGGGAAAATTTATGTAGGCCAGACTACCCAAAAGGTGAAAACAAGGATCCTCCAGCATCGCAGCAGGATCCGTTGCAAGGTACAGGGTGCCCCCCTAGTTCACCATTTTTCAACAAGTGGCCATACTGCAGATGATCTAGAATGGTGGGCACTAGAGAAAATCACCCTACACCCTGGGGGGGGCAACATACTTTCAACCCTCAGTCTAAAAGAGTGTAGGTGGATCCATACCCTTGACTCGGTAAACCAGGCTTTAAACGAACAGGAGGAGACGTATAGACAGATGGTTGGGCTCTAGTTCGCCTAATGGTTCTAGATCTTCCCTGTGAACATGTGAAGTACAATGTGCTAATTACAAGATCACCTTCATCTAAAAATTTACATATAGTCGGTCCTTAACCCACCCATGTATAAACAAATTTGATGTGTAATCAACGTCCGTCTCAATCTGAAATGTTTATTGTTTCCATTAATATAAGGGTTAACATAGGTATAAACTGCATTACTTAATTGTGGAATAGATCACTGTTTCTAAGTTTATATGCAGTTGGTCCCCAGATAACCCATGTCCAAACCATTTTTATGCTCATGGCGTGGAGACGAAAGTTTTTATTGTTTACATTAATATAAAGGCAATGGCTGTATATGCTGCCTTGTACGAAAACTCATGCGCATGCTTAGCCATTATGGATACTGCACGTTGTTTAATGGCACATTGCCACATCATTCTGGCTCACCCTTTTATAAAAAATGTTTACTCTAAAATAAGGATTGACATATGTATAAACTGTATAAGCTGCTCTGCATTACGTAATTGTGGAATATATCACTGTTCCTAAGTTTATATGCATTTGGTCCCCAGATAACACATGGATGTAAATGTTCAAACCATTTTTAGGTCTCGCCTAGGCAGCGCGCATGTGGTGGTCTAGGAGATGACCTTTAGAAATCGGTCTGCTCCTTTGCACACTCGTGCTTGTGCTGGCATCCTCCTTGCGGGAGCGAGCAGCGGCGCGCGTGCTAATTGAAACGATATGGCTCTCGCGCCGCTCGCTCCCGCAAGGCGGAGGCCAGCACAAGCACGAGTGCTTCAAACAGCTGCTGCTTGTTCTCGGGCAAGGCTGAAGTTAATTCAGGCTGCTGACTGGCACACGCGGGGAGCTGAGAAATACAGCCAGGTTTCACAAGACAAGTCGGTACACAAGATTTCACGGAGCGCACACGCACCTGAACAAACTGGGCGTCTAGATAAAAGGAGCTTAATTCGACTGAACACCGGAGGCAAACTTGTTTCTTTTCTTTGTGAGCCACTCTCACTGCAGGCACGACGTGTATTTTTAATTAAAGGAGCATTGGCTTTAATGCGCTTTAAATTTTATTGTATCTAATAATCGGCCTCTTTCTGCTCTCCCATGTGCCCCCTTTGAGATCCTCCTCTCCATCCGCATTCTGCCAGCACCCTCCTACCCAATAGTCGTCCACCATGTCCACCACCCCGTCCACCACCACCCCGTCCATCACCACGTCCACCACCACCACGTTCACCACGTCCACCACCACGTCCACCACCACCACGTCCAACACCACGTCCACCACCAACACATCCACCACCACCACCCCGTCCACCACCACCCCGTCCACCACCACCCCGTCCACCACCACCACGTCCACCACCACCACGTCCACCACGTCCACCACCACGTCCACCACCACCATGTCCACCACAATCACCGCCAACACCACGTCCACCACCACCACCACCACATCCACCAACACCACGTCCACCACCAACACATCCACCACGTCCACCACCACCATGTCCACCACCACCATGTCCACCACCACCATGTCCACCACCAACAGGGTGGTTCACTTACAGTTAGACTTGTGGTTAGATTAGTCCTTCCTGTTAAGAGGGATGGTTGTATTTCGGGAGAATGATGATCTTTGTGCCTTTATAGGACCAGAGTCATCCGGCGAAGAGGGGAGGGCTATAGGGAGAAACCATAGCTTTTTTTAGAGCGTACTGCGCTTACCTTTGTAGTGTGGAATAAGTTATCTTTATGTAATCAGGATAGTAGTTGTGGTCCAGGCATTTTGTCTGAAGATGCGGTCTGGGATTGATACTAGTTCGAAACCCATCCTTTTTAGGCCTTGCCTGAGACAGCACATGCTGCATCGCTTGTGAAACATTTTGTTTGCTTACCATTGGTTCTCTTCATCGTATCTCTTATTTCTTTGCTTCTCGGTCTGCGTGTGCCGATTTCACTTCTGCTTTGTGTGTTTGTCCCTCCCCAGAGCATGTCCCAAGTACCTCTTCCCTCCCAGTGTCATTCCACTACTCACAATTTCAAGGCTACTTTTTAGGTCTGGCGTAAGCCAGGACCTTTTATTTTGACTAAAATGATATGTATAATATTCTTACTTAATGGAGATCTCAGACATCTCTCTTCATCCATTGGTCTGTAGTGTAATTCACATTTTGCTTCCTCCCACTACAGCATATAGCAGTGGGTTAGCCTACTTAAGCCATTGGTTAACTTCACTTTGAGTTACTGCATTTTGCTCTCTCACTATGAGCACCTCCACACACAAGGTAGTTCTCTCTAGTGTTTATTTTTACTTTATAATTATGTTAGTGTTGCCTTTTGTGTTTCGAGCCTTGTGCGATAGCAGGATGCTTTTGCTGTACAGGGCACATTCAAGCTTTATCAGTTCCTGTCTCCGGCCAATGCTGTTGTAAATTCCTTTCAAAGTCACCTTTGTTTATCTGACTGCTTGTATTTCACTAATCTGAAAAACGTTGTGGAGAACAGAGCCCTTTGAAACACAACAGTAGTACAAACAGCAGCTCACACAAACTTTGAATATAAGCTTATGAGTGGGGTCTATCTTTGCAACCCTGTCTGTCTGTTTGTCTTTCTTACTGTTTATTTCTATCTTTCTTTCTGTCTTGTTTCTTCTTCAATCTTGTTTCTTGCCTTCTTTCGTTTTTTCCTTCTTGGGCATCTTTTTACCTTCTTTCTTTCTTTCCTGCTTTTTCCTTCCTTGTTGCCTTCTTTGCTTCTTTCTAAAAGGCAAGAGTCCGGCAGCCAATGGCGATCAGTTGTTTTTTTTTATAGGTGTGTGTTATCCTAAACCTTTTGATTTTACTACAATTATGTGTTTAACATAGTTGCTTATTTGGCTTATCAGCAAGACTTCATCTATTAGTATGTGGTTGTGTCATGGACATTTTTCTCCCACCCACCCTAGCATGCATCAAGGGTCAATGCGTCCGCTCACTTCAGCCATTTGCTGACTTCACTGGGAGGTACATCATATCTTTTCACAAGGAGCACACCCACACACATTGTAGTTCCCTTCAGTGGCAGGGAGTACTACTGTAATGTTTGCTTTTCTGAGACCCAAAAAAACGTTTTTTTCCGTTAGCCAATGTTGTGTGGCTTTTTTTTTTTTTAGATTGGTGAAGGCTCAGCGCTGGCTGAACAATATAGTTTTATAAAAACCATGACAAAACAAGACTTTCCAAAAGGCTGACGACCAACGCCAGACCCATTGGCTTTTCCAGTGCTTGTTTCTTTTTTGTGCAACACTTCATAAAAGTGCATGTGTTTGTCATTGTGCCCCCAAACATCTCATGCCCTTCCGCATCTCTATGGGTTCTTTCACCCTTCAACTTTCCCCATTGCTGTTACCCACCTCCTCGGACTATTTCCGCTTGATGCATTCCAGTTTGCGCTGTTCGCCTTCCTCTTTATCAGTCTGTGCGAAATGGTCCCTTGTGCCTCAAGATCCTTTAGTTGCCCCCCAATCTCCTTGCAGCCTGTCCCTTTCTTCTTTTCCCTTCCCGGCATCCTTCCTTCTAGTGCCCGCCCTGGCGTCCTTTGCCATATGTTTTCTCAGTATTTGCCGAGTGATCACCCAGGCCCCTTTCTGTACTTCATATATTGTACCTTCGACTTCTCCTCACCTCATGCTCGACTGATGCTACCTTCCCTCCACCTCGGTGTCCCTGTTTTTTCTCATTTCTTCCCTCCTTTCTATGCAGCATTGCAGACCATTTTAGGGGAATCGATGTGCTATACAAATGCCAAATAGAAGACCATCTCTGCACCACATGGCATTGTCTGTCAACTGGAACCCCCCACACTTTACCCTTGAACCCCAAGACTCTATGTGCATCCTGCATCCCCATTGTCAATCTCAGCTTCTTCTTTGTCCACAATTCTGCCCATCATATGTGATCGCCGCACCCACCCACTTTTGAGAGGTAGGGGCATGCTATGCCCTGTCATGGTGCAGCCCAGGTCTGTCACAACCTCTTCTGTGTACCCCTCACACCTTGGACAGTCGCTACAACCCCTCCTCGAACACCTACTCCTCAGCACCCGTCCAACAACAGCCTCTACTTCTCCCCACCTGTAGATGTTTCCCCCAGACCTGGACTTGCCCGGGAATGCATGTGCCGTGGAAGTTCGCCTCTAAAACGCATATTCTGTCTCCCAGTTGCACAAACAGTGTTATTATTTATATGTATGACAATACCACGCATGCATTACATCGCATGCCATTAGATAGCGGTTTTAACAACGCAAGTCGTTACAACGACTTGCGTTGGAGGGCGCTGGACTTAGGAGTAGTTTAATTTACTATTCCAACTCCAGCCTACGTACAGTAGGGAAGGTGTTGGATAGTAATTGAAACTACTCCTTGTCCTATAGCGCCCTCCAGTGCAAGTCGTTGTAACGACTTTCGTTGTAAAAACCGCAATCTAATGGCATGCGATGTAATGCATGCGTTCTAAAGGTTGTTTCCCCTTGCATGTGGCAGTCCATTAACCTTGTCATATGTAAATCACTTTACTTATGAACAGGGCCTTTTCTTATCAAAACAGACATCTGTCGCTCTTTATAGGTGTATGTAATCACATTTATGTATTAATTTATAAATTGCTTCCTAGAGAAGACAAAATTCCTATTTCGAAGAAAAGAGAATGTCTCTTTCCTCGTTCAGTATACAAGATAAAGGATGCCGAGCTCCACATTATACAGGTATCAATGAGGGGTTGTGTAACATACAATCTGCATGCTCATATACGGACAAAGAACGTTGGCATATTTTTTACGTTCTAGGTTTCTTGTTGAAACGCAGCAATTTTATACAGAAATGGTGCCCCTCATTGAAATATGCAGCTCTGCACAACAGCATAACTGCGACGCAAAACGTGTCCATGAATAATAGAATACTAACGTAAAAAACACTCATTTTTGCAGGCAGTTTTCTTCGCCCGCACAAGATATGTAGACTAATGTACTTTTAGCTGTGTTACATAATAATTCCACGCGATGTAGATGGAGAGTTTCTGGCAGCACAGTACAACCAGATTAAATAGTTACCCTTAAAATGTAGATGCAGCTCAAAGATTTATAGACACATATATTCCTTTACTCACAGAGATATCTAAAGCTTTCTTCCGTAAATGCGATCCCTAATGTAAAAACAATTGGCCTACCACTGTCCAATACCTGCAGGGGAATGGAATCCCAGGTATACATCATATAGGCAGTACAGGCCACTGGGCAGGTGTATATAACATGGAATTTACAGGTGATATTTGATGAGTTTAAAGTGGAAGTGATGGTGTACATTTTGTAGCAACTAGACACAGTTTTATGAACTCTAGAACTGTGCATGTTGCAGTATAAAACACACCAACGTGGTAAATATAAAGGCCTGTAAATAGTGCCTCTTTAGGTGCTGCATTCTTAGTTCTCTTCCTATGTAAGTACCTCGGGGGCTCTTCTAATCTTGACATGTACAAGGCATTCATTGTGCACATGTCCCTGGCTGTACAATTAACCACATCTATTTAATTTCTCAATTACTGAAGTGTCACCTATAGATCTGTTTTTCCCACCACAGACATCTTTTGTAAATAAGGGTCCCAGGCTCTACTTGAACAGGAGCTTCGCTGAGCTGTAGCATGCTCTGTCCACTTATAAACCTATCTCTGTGCAGCCACATTCACAAGACAGCAAGGAAGGGACATTCTAGCACACCACAGAAGGATCTCTGCACACATCTTTTTTTATCAGAACCCACTGGAGTGAGATTGGCGACTGTCCCCTGGAGTACAGGGTTGCACACTGCGTAGTGATGCATGTACACCCTTCCCACCCCGCGATACACAAACAATGCAGGGACTAAACCGAAAATATGATTTTACAGAGGCAAATTCCCAAGCCTTGTCTGGAGGGTGGGGGTTATGTTTCTGTATGCAATATTAAATGTACACAAGGAATAATGCTGCATACATTGATGCATGGGCGAATAAGGAGCGGTGTAGGCAAATGAAATGTTTTAAATTGGATATAATGTTTGTGTATAGTGCATTATATGGACTCTGCGGTGTGCGACCAGGAGGTATGGTCGGCTGTCTTAATGTTTGTATACTTCCCCATAGTGTATCAGCTTCAGCTTCCCAAGGGTAACCTTATGATGGTAGTCTTGTCCCTTTTATCAGTATCCACCCTAAATAAACCCCGCAGCCCTACTTCTAAACAGGGCTCACGTGCCTCCTAGCCCCTTACCTCCCGATACATAAAAGGAGATCAAGGACTGCTGGTGCGGTATGCATGGTGGAGCCACCAGCATCTATATTGAAGAAAGCATGCTAGTATTAGGTGATGCCATTATCAGTGCACATTAATTTGTGCCCTGCAGCGCAACCTACAACTATGCTAAAAGAACAGAAACAATCTTCACCATGCTGCAAATCCCCAAAAACAAATAACATAACGAGGCATGCGTAAAGGGCCTCTGTGGGCGTTACCAAGCGAGATGCGAACACAATTTGACTTCAGAATTATCTTGGGTTTCCTTTGTATGCTGGCACTTTATCGTTTTTCAACATGGCAACGATTTTAGGAGAAGGAAAACCCTCCAACAGCCAATAGGAGCGCAGCACAAGCGCTCTTTCAGAGAAAACGAGTTACTCACGACCAATCTAATCATGTACTCCTGGATCCCAACATGTGGGCAGAGCCAAAGCCCCTCCCGTGGTGATTCTCACTTAATTGTCTGGCGACAGCTGCGCTGTCAAGCCAGACCATAAAAAGTATGGGAACTGTGATACTGAGTGAAGTGGGGACAAGGTCCTTGAGTCAAAGGCATGGCTAAATGTAACAAAATAGTTTGTAACTATTTTGTTAGTCTTTCACTTTCAGGTAACTATGTATAAAATAACGCACATATCTTAAATTAAAAAATAAATGCAAATTAAACTAATCACTAGTAAATGCACTATTTTACGTTATGAAATCTCTGTTGGTTAGTTAATGCAATCACTGCAAATGTCTGTGCGTAACATAAAAGCCACATAATTGATTGAATCCTAGTAAGTGCAATGGGAATAGTGACTTGTGTATTTTTACTGCTCTGAAGTGCCATTCTTTGATAGAAAGCACTGTGAATATGTAAGTCATCATTTTAAGCTTGTATTACACACATTATAAGATCGGCTGCAGCAAAATGGGCAAACAGATTTGGGTATTAAATAAAAAAATTACTTTCAAGATGCTGATTTTAGTAGTGTGCAATTAGACTGTACCTAGTGCAAGCATTTTTTTAAAGTAGGTATTTGTGCAACAGGTACGTTTTCGCTCACTGATTATCGTTGGAATATGCAGCAACAAGCATTCACTGTTTGTTGGGCAATCGTCTTCATTTAGTAGCTAGTTCTTATCACTGCAGGTTGTTTTGGGAGGTGAAACTGTAGAGCGAGACAGAGCTTGGAAAGCATTAGGAAGATTGTGCGCTTGTATCATGTTGATACTCAGTGGAGGAGTTCTGGAAGAATATAAGCTCAGCTCTCCATGAACAGATAAGTTGTGTCAACGGAAGGCTGGATCAAAACAAACATGACTCCTTCGATTGGAATCTTGACTATCGGAGACGTCCTGGAAGGAGGGAAGCTTAAAACCCTGGCAATTTTTTGTAATGAATACAATCTACACAAGTCCCAGTTCTTTAAATGTGTTCAATTGAGACATGCGTGGCTGGCAGAGGGGCTGATGGGTACTGAGATACCAGACTGTGCACCATTGGAGGGGAGACTGCTACAAGAGGAACTCACTAGGGGTTCGTGTCACTCACAAAACACTGAAGAATAATATGCCCGATAATCTGGGTAACCTCAGGAGCGCTGGGAGTGGGATGTAGGAGAACTGGAGGACATTGACTGGGAGGTAGCGCTTATGCACCCCAGAGAGGTGCCCATTAAGTCCCTGCTGTTCTTAACCCAGTACAAAATCCTGCATAGGGTACACTATGACAGAGATAGACTCCACTCGATTGGTAGAGCAATGACTCCGACATGTTTTCGATGTGAAAACGCCAGAGATGACTTCATGCACACCATATGGGGTCCACACATCAAGTGTACTGTAATGAGATCTTAGAGGAACTTGGTTCCATCCTGGAGGTTAGTCTTCCGGCAGAGCCCAAATATGTAATATTGGGTATCCCAAACAATATTAATGTTCTACTGTCCCGACTTCTCTTCAGTGCTTTGGTCTAGTTGTTGCTAAGCGAGATGTGGCGAGGCGGTGGGGGTGGCCGAGTCCCAACTATTCAAGAATGGAAGAGGGGGATGGACCTCTATATGGCAGCAGAGAACGTCACATACATTAACAGGGGCTGCCTTTGAAAATTTCGTAAGGTGTGGGGCAGCTGGATAAGCTACTATGGGCTGGGTCTGATGGATGATATTACAGACCCCTGGATGGACTCTTTAACAAATACAAACCGTGGCACGTCCCGGGCCACGTGGTCAACAGATAGGAATGTACTGCAATTAACACGTGGTTACGAGGATGTGCTTCTCTGTACTAAAGTGTTTTGCCTCCTCTGTTTTGCCTTATATACATGGACTTGCTGCTGTATGAATAACCGTATATTGTGTACTTACCCTCCATAAAACTGTTGTTGTTGTCTATATGATAATAGGGTTATAATGAAAAAAGCAAAATAAAAAGACCTTAAAAAAAAAAAAACATGACTCACTAGTGAAACAAGATGATGTATCACGTCATCACGCTGGAGGCCATATTAGTAGCTGTTTTTTGGGGGGGGGGGATATTTTTATTGATACGTTTTCTGAGAATACGAAACTTTGCGGTAAGAACGAAGAGCATTGTAAAGCAGTAATACATTGAATCAGATCAGTAATGGTACTGTTACAAATTGGGACTGGCACGGTCACTACAAGAAAGCATCACATTTTCAGCATCTATTATGCACTTGGACGAGTGTAGTCTCGCCTTCCTTTTCATTTTAATATACAATTAGCGGTTGAGGTTCGCTAGATTCTCCACTCATCTCCAGCCCTTAATATCTCAGCCAAGGACCCCAAATCTTTCAGTTCGACAGCGGAGGCATACGGGAGTCTCTGCCCTCCTGATTTTATGGCGGCGAGACCTATCAAAATATAGCCTTTGCAGGATTTTAAATTGTATCAGCCGTAACCTTAGTTTAATGACTACCTCCCTCGGGTGCATTAGGGCAGCCTCCCAGCCATGTCGTCTAGTTCGACCGGAGTGATTTCCCATTGGGCCCTGAGGCCTTCAAATTGTCTGGGATGTTATTTATTAGGGTCTTATACGTCCATGAGAGAGTTTTTTTTCGGGAATTTCTACCAAGAGTAGTCTTCCCTCCAGAGGTACATATTCGGGTATGTCCGATATGTCTACACTCTCCACCCTCCATGCGTGTTGTAGCTGCAGTTATATGTACCTTTGGGTATTGCTCAGCTGGTATGCCCGTTGGAGGGAGCTGAACGTAATCAGGGATCCTTCCTCCAGGAGGTCGCCTAACCTAGATATCCCGATAACATCCCACGGTCCGAATCACTGTAGTTTCCCCAATTCTGGCAGGCATGTGCCTTCCCATAACGGGGTTTCCCTCGTGAGTCTCTTGTCCCACCTCATTTGTCATTCTGCCCCTCTCCAGGCCTCTATCGTCCTCTGGGTAGCTGGCAATGGTTGTCTATGTCCCCTGCCCCCATAAATGTAGTGGAGATAACTGTGTGTTTGGAATTGGAGCCTTTTTAGAGCGTAGGTTGGGTGGTCACCCGGTAAGTGTCACCATTCGTTAATGGCTATCAAGTGAGCTGCGCAGTAATATGATCGTATGTCTGGGAGGTCAATCCTTCCGTTGTACTGACTGTGCGGAACGTCTGAAGCGCCTCCCTCGGATGACCCCCCCCCATTCCATAGGACCGTGCTTATCTTGTTATTGATTGCCCTAAAGATGTCTTCTGGTATCCTATAGTATGTATTTTGAAGGATGTAGAGCAGTTTTGGGAGCGTGATCATTTTGTACATAGAGGCCCTGTCTAATAATGTCATGGGTAGCAGTCTCCATCGTTCAGTGTCCCTGTGAAATTCTGATAATACTCTCCGAATATTGTGAGTGAGTGTTAGAAATGGGATCTCTAGTTGGCAAGGGCTTGCACCTTTGTCCAAGTAGGGACCCTTCTTCCTAGTCAGGGTAAGGGTGTTACACTCGTGAAGTAACCCCTGCTCACCCTCGTGGTAGCTTGGCACGAGCAGTCGGGCTTAATTCAGAGGCAGTGTGTAAAGCATTTGCACATAACCAACAGTAATACAGTGTAAGCACTACAAACGGACACCACACCAGTTTAGAAAAATAACCAATATTTTATATACTCAAGACAAGACCAATTACGACAACAATCCACAATACTATACTTTAAAAACGAATACTTGATAAGGTAACTTCTTCTTTGCAAGAATAGTTCAAAAACAAAGTTCGTACGAGTCGGTAGCTCCGTCCGAGTCTACCGCGATGCTGAAAACCACAGAGTCTAACAGTTCCAGCCGACCGCGTCGATACGGGCCAGCAGAGTCGTGAACAGACTCGGTCACAGTACCTTTCTCGTTGTGGCTGGTACGGAGTGTACGAGCCGGTCGGCGTTCGTCGCGGTTGCGGTGCAAGGTGCGGTGTCCCTCGATGCGGTGCAGGCAGCGGCTCGATGAGCGTCGTGCAGACGGAGTCGGTGAGTCCAAGGCGTGCGATGCAGGGTGAGACGATGCGGTGCTGACAGGTTGCGATGCACGCGACCTAGCCAGAGTGCGGGAGCTGGCGTCGGACAGCGGTGCGAGTCGGAGCGGTGCGTCGCAGACGTGCGAGCGGTGCCCCAAATGCGGTGCGGTCACGACTCTTGAGCCAGTTGCAGCGACCGCGTCGGTCGGGTCCGGTTGGTTCAGTGAAGCGATGCGAACTGCGGTGCCCACAGGTCACTGTGCAAGCAGCGGCTCGATGTTGGCGGCGTCGGACGTCGCCCACGGTGAGACCAGGGTTGCGATGCGAAGCGGGGCGATGCGGTCTGCGGTGCAAACAGGTCACCGGCCAGGGATGGATTCGGTTGACGGTGTCGGTTGCAGTTCCCTTCCTCTGTGGCAACTGAAACAGCGTTCCAGAAGCGGTACCCAGAGGCTTGTGAAGTCTTTGTAGTCCCTGAGACTTCTTAACAGGAGGCCAGCTCGGTTCCAGGCCCTTGGAGATACTCAGCACAAGTTTGTAGAAAGTTCCTTCCTTTCCCTGCCCAAGGCAGAAGCAGCAGCTGCAGGCCAACCCAACAAAGCAACAACACAGCAAAGGGGCAGTACTCCTCCTGGCAGCTCTTCCAGCTCTTCGTCTTGGCAGGTTCCTTGATTCCAGCGAGATCTAAATTCATGGGGTCAGGGCCCCAATATTTATATCCCAAATTCCTTTGTTCTCTGCAGGCAGAGAGGCCTTTGCCTAGTCCAAACCAGTTCTGGAGCACTTTGTTGACAAGTCTCCGTCCCTTCTTTCAGTGGGTAGGCCAGGGACATCAGACGCACCACAGGAGGTGGAGCCAGCATTGTGGAGGGAAGGCACTGTCCTATTCAGACCCCTCCCACCCATCTACATGTAGATCTTGCTATTCAGCCCTGTGCTGACTCACCCTGTCTCCTGGCATCCCCCAGCCCCTGTCACTCACATTCCAGACAAGGAATACACAACCTCGCAGAGGCAGGCTTGGATGGTTAGACAAGAAAATACCCACTTTCTAAAAGTGGTATTTTCAAACACAGAATGTTAAAACCAACTTCACTAAAAGATGCATTTTATCATTCTGAGTCCAGGCATACTAAACTCGAATTTCTACCATGTTCCCGGGGTCAGTTAGGATTATAAGCTGTAATAATCAAAACTGCCCGTTCTGGCCTAGGGGGAACAGGTAGCCTTGCAATAGTGAAAAACTAACTAGGCTGTAATTCACTATCAGGACATGCCGCACACACCAGGGCATGTCCTACCTTTCGCATACAACGCACCCTGCCCACAGGGGTACCTTGGGCCTACCTTAGGGGTGACTAACATGTAGCAAAGGGAAGGTTTAGGGACTTGCAAGTGTGTGCACTTGCCCAGTCGACATGGCAGCCCCAGGCTGCGCACAGGCTCTGCGATGGCAGGCCCGAGTTACACTTTATGGGCTGTTTGCGTGGGTGGCACAATCCAGTGCTGCAGCCCACCAACAGCATTTGGTCTATAGGCCCTGGCACTCGCAGTGCACTTTACAAGGGACTGACACATAAACCAAATAGGTCAATCATGGAAACAGCAATCCATAACACATTTTATACAGGAGCACTTGCGCTTTCCCACTGGACAGCAGTGAGGAAAGTGCGCAGAATCATTACACCAGCAAAAACAGAGTCAAAACCGGGAGGTCAGAAAGCAAAAAGTCAGGGGAAACACGCCAAAAGATGCCAAGTCTAACACATGTCCCCGCCAGCTGAAAGTATGGAGAACTACCCAACCCCATGGGAGTTCTCTTCACTAAGGCGGAAGAACCTGGACAGACCATCTGCGTTGGCGTGTTCTGTACCAGGACGGTGCTCCACCGTAAAGTCCATTCCCTGTAGGGAGATGGACCACCTCAGCAGTTTTGGATTCTCACCCCTCATTTGCATCAACCATCTGAGGGGCCTGTGGTCTGTCTGAACCCGGAAGTGAGTCCCAAACAGGTATGGTCTCAACTTCTTCAGCGCCCAGACCACAGCAAAAGCTTCCCTTTCTATGGCACTCCACCTCTGTTCCCTGGGAAGTAGTCTCCTGCTAAGGAAGACTACAGGCTGATCCAGGCCCTCTTCGTTCAGTTGTGAGAGCACCGCTCCACACCATGCTCTGAAGCGTCAGTCTGCACGACGAATTCCTTGGAGAAGTCAGGTGCCTTGAGCACGGGCGCCGTGCACATGGCTGCCTTCAGGGCATCAAAAGCTTTCTGGCAGGACTCAGTCCAGATCACTTTCCTGGGCTGCCTCTTAGAGGTCAGCTCTGTTAAGGGGGCAACGATGGTGCCATATCCCTTAACAAATCTCCTATAATAACCGGTGAGACCTAAGAAGGCTCTCACCTCTGTCTTGGTCTTGGGGGGTTCCCAAGCCAGAATGGTGTCAATCTTGGGTTGTAGGGGCGCCACCTGGCCGCTTCCTACCTGGTGTCCCAAGTACACCACAGACCCCTGCCCGATCTGGCACTTACTGGCCTTGATCGTGAGGCCTGCACCTTGCAGAGCCCTCAACACTTTCTCAAGGTGCTGTAAATGTTCTTCCCAGCTGGAACTGAACACAGCAATGTCATCCAGGTAGGCGGCACTGAAATCCTCCAGCCCAGCCAACACCTGATTGACCAACCTCTGAAAGGTGGCAGGGGCATTCTTCAACCCAAAGGGCATCACCCGGAATTGGTAATGACCTTCTGGGGTTGAGAATGCTGATCTCTCCTTGGCCCCATCGGTTAAGGCAATCTGCCAGTACCCAGACGTCAAATCAAACGTGCTGAGGAACCGGGCAGCTCCCACCCGATCAATGAGCTCATCAGCTCTGGGGATGGGGTGCGCGTCAGTCCTGGTGACGGCATTGAGCCCACGGTAGTCCACACAAAACCGGAGTTCTGGAGTGGCACCGGGCGCCGCAGCCTTTGGGACCAAGACCACTGGGCTGGCCCAAGGGCTGTGGGAGGGCTCAATCACCCCTAACGCCAACATCTTGGAGACCTCCTCCTTGATGCTGGCTCTGACCCGGTCAGTCAACCTGTAACTCTTGTGCTTCACAGGAGGGCTGTCACCAGTGTCCACGTCATGGGTACACCAGTGAGTAACACCGGGGGTCAGAGAGAACAGTGGGGCGAACTGTCCCAACAACTGGCGACAGTCCCCCTGCTGCTCCTGAGTCAGAGTAGGGGAGAGGATCACACCCTCTACTGACCCATCATGCTCCTTGGTAGACAGGAGGTCAGGGAGAGGCTCACTCTCCTCTTCCACCCCATCATCTGTCGCCAAGAGCATACTCACTTCGGACCTCTCGAAGTGGGGCTTGAGGCGGTTCACGTGAAGGACCCTCAAAGGGTTCCTTGGAGCTTGCAAATCCACCAGGTAGGTGACGTCACTTTTGCGCTCCTTTACCTCATATGGCCCAGTCCACTTGTCCTGCAAGGCACAAGGTGCCACTGGGGCCATGACCCACACTTTCTGCCCAGGTTGAAATTCGACCAGAGTGGCATTCTGGTCATACCATCTCTTCATTTCTTCCTGGCTTGCTTCTAGGTTCGCCTGAGCGAGTTTCCTGAAGCGGGCAGTTTGGTTTCTAAAGGCCAGCATGTAGCTAAATACATCCTGGGGAGTTTTCCTGGGAGCCGCCTCCCAGCCTTCCTTTACCAAACTCAGAGGTCCTCTGACAGGGTGGCCATACAGGAGCTCAAAGGGGCTGTACCCAAGAGACTTCTGAGGCACCTCCCTGTATGCAAAGAGTAGGCTTGGCAAGAGGACGTCCCACTTACGCCTCATGGGTTCTGTTAGACCCTTGATCATGCCTTTCAAGGTCTGGTTGAATCTCTCCACCAGACCGTTTCCTTGTGGGTGGTAAGGAGTGGTGAACTTGTAGGTTACACCACACTCCTTCCACAGGAATGTCATATACTTCGATATGAAATTGGTCCCCCTATCAGAAACCACCTCTCTGGGGAATCCCACACGGGAAAAGATCCCCATTAACGCCCGGCCCACCACTGGCGCCGTCTTTGTCCTGAGAGGGATTGCCTCCGGGTACCGGGTGGCATGGTCCACCAAGACCAGGATGTACCTGTTGCCCATGGCTGTCTTGGGGTCCAGTGGCCCACAATATCCATCCCTACCCTTTCAAAGGGTGTTCCAACAACAGGAAAAGGTTGGAGAGGAGCTTTGACCTTCCTCCCACTCTTACCACTTGCCTGGCAAGTTTGGCAAGACCTACAGTGTGCATCTGACTGCCTTCGCATTTGGGGCCAAAAGAAGTGGGTGACAAGCCTGTCAAAGGTCTTGTCCTGCCCCAAATGTCCTGCCAAAGGCACGTCATGAGCCAGACCCAGTAGGAAGGTCCTGAAGCGCTGGGGTACCACCAGCACACGGGCTGACCCAGGCTCAGCAACCTTAGGCTCACTGTATAGGAGACCACTCTCCCAGTAGATCAGATGTGACCCGGACTGATTACCAGCTACCTGGTCTGCAGCCTGCCGCCGCAGACCCTCCAGAGTAGGGCACTCGTTCTGCTCCCTGCAGAACTCCTCCCTGGTGGGACCCCTTCTTGCTGCCAATGGGTCAGCTCAGAGATGTCTCCCAGTTCGGCTACCTGCTCCCCTGTAGGCACCGGGCGTCCCCCTCGAGGTCCGCCTCCTCCCGGTCCGTGGGAACTTCGGGGGCCGGTTTCCCGCGCCCCCTGCCCTTTCTCTTGGCAGGGACTTGGGCCACTGTTTCAGGCTCCAAGTCCTCTTGATCACCCTTTCTGGCTGCCATTGACCGAGTAGACACGCATGCCCACTCTGGCAACCCAAGCATCTCCAAGTGAGACCTGAGCTCAACCTCCTTCCATAAGGACTGCTCCAGGTCGTTTCCTAGCAGACAATCTACAGGCATGGTAGGGCTCACAACCACCCTCAAGGGACCTGAGACCCCCCCCATTCAAAGGGAACCTGCGCCACCATACATTGGCGCTCTGAGTTGTCTACAGCAACTACTTGGTGGAATGCCCCGGGGACTACCTGCTTCTCAGACACCAGGTGACACCGGACTGAGGTCACACTGGCTCCAGTGTCTCTGAGAGCCTCTACCCTGTTTCCATTAATGGTCACCCAGGTGCTATATTTCTTTGTGTTAGGGGGCACCTGGTTTCCTGGGACCATCTCACTGTCCCCTAGTGAGACAAGGGTCATTTCTGCGGGATCCCCACCCTCCTGTGGGCACCCCTCCTCCCCAAGCGCTACACTAGCCAACACTTTGGACTGTCCACCGGTGGGTGGCTGTGTCCCCTTTGGGCACTTGGGGTCCTCCTTAAAGTGACCTACCTGGTCACATGCATAACACTTGCGGGGGCCGGTCTCAACAGGCTTCCCTGTAGAGACCCCTTTCTTCTTATCACCGGGGGCTGGGAACCTTTACCCTGGGTACTAGTTTGGGGCTCTTTAGAGAACTCCTGTGCTTTACCCTTGTCCCCCCCACCTTTCTGCTGGGGACCCTGCCCACCTTTGGCTGAGTCTCCCCAAACGCTTTCTTGTGGACCCTGGTACTCACCCAGCGGTCCGCTTCCAAAGCAAGCTTCCTGGGGTCAGTTAGCTTACTATCAACTAGGTGCTGGCGCAGATCTGCAAAACATAGACTAGACAAGTGCTCCCATGCAATCAAGTTGTAGAGCCCCTGAAAATCTGTTACGCTACTGCCCTTCACCCAACCATCCAGAGACCTGCAGAACACATCCACACATTCCAACCAAGTGTTGGCATCAGACTTCTTACTGGACCTGAACTGATCCCTGTACTTTTCAGGAGTAAGACCATACTTCGTGAGAAGGGCATCCTTCATGTCAGCATAGGTGAGGTGATACCCCTTACCCAAAGCTATCAGAGCATCCCTTGCTTCTTCAGGGAAAAGTGGCCACAATCCTGCTCCCCAATTCTCCTCAGGGACCCCATTCATGTGTATGGCTGCCTCATAACCCTGAAACCACCTTTGTATGTCATCCCCCTTCTTGAACTCCTTGCCTACGTTCTTGGGAATGTGCACAATCCTGTCTGCCTTTCTGGACGAATTGCTGCCACCATCTGAGCCTGACTTACTCCTAAGTTCTAGCTCCTTCAGTTCTCTCTCATGCTCTAAGAGCATCTTCCTCTCCTCCATGGCCAATCTCTTCTCCTCCCACTCACTTTCCAGCCTGAGCTTCTGCAGCTCAAATTGCCTTGCCTCCCGCCTGTCCTCCAGCTCCTCTGGGGACAGACTGCTGCTGCCTGACCTGGTGGGTTCCCCCCTACCCAAAAGCATATCCACCCTGGAAATAGGTTCCTCCACCTCCTCACTGAGATTACCAGGCTGCCCACTGGCATGTCTGGCTGCTACCCAGGCCCTCAGCGCCTTCTGTAGCTCCTCCTTCCTTGTGAGGCCTTTAATTTGGACTTTCAGGTTTTTACAAATTGCTCGTAGTTCCTTTACGCGTAGGTTTCCAACCTATCCTCCTCAAAGATAATTTCCAGAGATGCAACGGATGATGCATCTGTGTCAGGCATGACGAAAGTAGTGAGTTGAAAACTGGCAAGATCAAAAATAGGCAAAAAGAACCAGTATGTGGTACGTAATGGTCTGCGATATGGTAGTAGTGCACACCAATCACTGTAAGTCAAGTGCAAACACAAGTCCTATCCTCACCGCTGACAACCAATGTTAGAAATGGGATCTCTAGTTGGCAAGGGCTTGCACCTTTGTCCAAGTAGGGACCCTTCTTCCTAGTCAGGGTAAGGGTGTTACACTCGTGAAGTAACCCCTGCTCACCCTCGTGGTAGCTTGGCACGAGCAGTCGGGCTTAATTCAGAGGCAGTGTGTAAAGCATTTGCACATAACCAACAGTAATACAGTGTAAGCACTACAAACGGACACCACACCAGTTTAGAAAAATAACCAATATTTTATATACTCAAGACAAGACCAATTACGACAACAATCCACAATACTATACTTTAAAAACGAATACTTGATAAGGTAACTTCTTCTTTGCAAGAATAGTTCAAAAACAAAGTTCGTACGAGTCGGTAGCTCCGTCCGAGTCTACCGCGATGCTGAAAACCACAGAGTCTAACAGTTCCAGCCGACCGCGTCGATACGGGCCAGCAGAGTCGTGAACAGACTCGGTCACAGTACCTTTCTCGTTGTGGCTGGTACGGAGTGTACGAGCCGGGCGGCGTTCGTCGCGGTTGCGGTGCAAGACGGAGCGGTGCAAGGTGCGGTGTCCCTCGATGCGGTGCAGGCAGCGGCTCGATGAGCGTCGTGCAGACGGAGTCGGTGAGTCCAAGGCGTGCGATGCAGGATGAGACGATGCTCGATGCGGTGCTGACAGGTTGCGATGCAGGCGACCTAGCCGGAGTGCGGGAGCTGGCGTCGGACAGCGGTGCGATTCGGAGCGGTGCGTCGCAGACGTGCGAGCGGTGCCCCAAATGCGGTGCGGTCACGACTCTTGAGCCAGTTGCAGCGACCGCGTCGGTCGGGTCCGGTTGGTTCAGTGAAGCGATGCGATGCGAACTGCGGTGCCCACAGGTCACGGTGCAAGCAGCGGCTCGATGTTGGCGGCGTCGGGCGTCGCCCACGGTGAGACCAGGGTTGCGATGCGAAGCGGGGCGATGCGGTCTGCGGTGCAAACAGGTCACCGGCCAGGGATGGATTCGGTTGACTGAGTCGGTTGCAGTTCCCTTCCTCTGTGGCAACTGAAACAGCGTTCCAGAAGCGGTACCCAGAGGCTTGTGAAGTCTTTGTAGTCCCTGAGACTTCTTAACAAGAGGCCAGCTCGGTTCCAGGCCCTTGGAGATACTCAGCACAAGTTTGTAGAAAGTTCCTTCCTTTCCCTGCCCAAGGCAGAAGCAGCAGCTGCAGGCCAACCCAACAAAGCAACAACACAGCAAAGGGGCAGTACTCCTCCTGGCAGCTCTTCCAGCTCTTCGTCTTGGCAGGTTCCTTGATTCCAGCGAGATCTAAATTCATGGGGTCAGGGCCCAATATTTATATCCCAAATTCCTTTGTTCTCTGCAGGCAGAGAGGCCTTTGCCTAGTCCAAACCAGTTCTGGAGCACTTTGTTGACAAGTCTCCGTCCCTTCTTTCAGTGGGTAGGCCAGGGACATCAGACGCACCACAGGAGGTGGAGCCAGCATTGTGGAGGGAAGGCACTGTCCTATTCAGGGCCCAGGTGCGACCCCTCCCACCCATCTACATGTAGATCTTGCTATTCAGCCCTGTGCTGACTCACCCTGTCTCCTGGCATCCCCCAGCCCCTGTCACTCACATTCCAGACAAGGAATACACAACCTCGCAGAGGCAGGCTTGGATGGTTAGACAAGAAAATACCCACTTTCTAAAAGTGGTATTTTCAAACACAGAATGTTAAAACCAACTTCACTAAAAGATGCATTTTATCATTCTGAGTCCAGGCATACTAAACTCGAATTTCTACCATGTTCCCGGGGTCAGTTAGGATTATAAGCTGTAATAATCAAAACTGCCCGTTCTGGCCTAGGGGGAACAGGTAGCCTTGCAATAGTGAAAAACGAACTAGGCTGTAATTCACTATCAGGACATGCCGCACACACCAGGGCATGTCCTACCTTTCGCATACAACACACCCTGCCCACAGGGGTTCCTTGGGCCTACCTTAGGGGTGACTAACATGTAGCAAAGGGAAGGTTTAGGGACTTGCAAGTGTGTGCACTTGCCCAGTCGACATGGCAGCCCCAGGCTGCGCACAGGCTCTGCGATGGCAGGCCCGAGTTACACTTTACGGGCTGTTTACGTGGGTGGCACAATCCAGTGCTGCAGCCCACCAACAGCATTTGGTCTATAGGCCCTGGCACTCGCAGTGCACTTTACAAGGGACTGACACATAAACCAAATAGGTCAATCATGGAAACACCAATCCATAACACATTTTATACAGGAGCACTTGTGCTTTCCCACTGGACAGCAGTGAGGAAAGTGCGCAGAATCATTACACCAGCAAAAACAGAGTCAAAACCGGGAGGTCAGAAAGCAAAAAGTCAGGGGAAACACGCCAAAAGATGCCAAGTCTAACAGTGAGACTCATTGTGGTGTTGGTGGTTATGTAGAGGCCTAGGTACCGGAATCCTTTGTTGTCTATGTGGAGGTGTCTGGGAAGGTCTTGTGTGTCTATTCGTCCCCCTACTGGATAAAGGCTGGATTTGTCCCAGTTAATTCTATAGCCTGCACGTGATCCGTATTCCTCAAATATTCGAAGTAAGATTGGAAGTGTCACGTTAGGATTGGTGATATACAGGAGGATGTCATCGGCGTAAAGTGAAATCTGTTCGTCCCATAATATCTCCCTATCGTCCCTGAATCCTCCTATATCTGGGTGGGTTCGGACTAGGCATGCCAGCGGTTCCAGTATTAGAGTGAATAACAGTGGGGACAGCGAGCAGCCCTGTCTGGTGCCCCGTTCCACCGGGAAATCTACCAACATCACTCCGTTGACCCGTACCCTAGCCCGCGGTGAGGTGCACAGTAAATCTACCCATGCCAGGAAGACTGGTCCAAATCCGAACTTCATTAAGGCCTGTTTCATAAATGGCCAGTGTACAGCATCAAAGGCCTTCTCGGCTTCAAGGGATAAAAACATATGTGGGTCAGTTCTGTCTTTGATCGTGTCTAGCCAGTTAGATAGCCGACGAAGGTTTAATCTCGTCGACCTTTTCGGCATGAATCCTGACTGGTCATAGTGGACGAGAGAGCTAATGACTGGTAGCAGCCGTGTGGCCAGAATAGTGGCCAATATTTTGGTTTCTACATTCAGTAACGAAATCGGCCGGTAGGACCCACACTCCATAACCGGCTTCCCAGCTTTGTGGATGACTATCACAGTAGCATTATGGAAATCTAGTGGGAGTGTTCCCTATGCTTGTGCCTCTAAATACATCTTCAGTAAGTATGGACACAGTAGTCCGGCTTAAAGAGTTCTGCTGGCAGTCAATTGGGGCCTGGGGTTTTCCCCGCTTTTTGTTTAGCAATTGCTGTTGTGACTTCTTCCAGGGTAAGTTCTTTTTCTAGGGATTCCCTGTCCTCTGGAGACAGTGTGGGTGAATTAATAGTGCTTAGGTAATTGTGAATCTCAGAATCATCTGCATGTTTCCTAGACTTGTAGAGGTCTGCACAGTAACTCGCAAAGGTATCAGCTATACTCTGTGTTGTCGTATACGTGACCCCCTCTTTTTGAATGGCGGTCACCCATTTAGCTTCCCTCTCTTTCCTACCCAACCCGGCTAAAAACCTTCCAGCTCTCTCTGCTGCCTTGTATAGGCGGTGTTGTGTAGCCAGGAGAAATGATCTTGCCTCCTGGCGGGCCAGTGCTTGATATTTCATGTGAGTGACTGCGATCTGGCGTAGAATGAGCTGATCAGTGCCCGGGCCCATGTCTCTCTCAAACTCTAGAAGCCTACCTTCCAGAGCTTCGATCTCCCAAACCTTTTTCTTCCTTTTATGCGCTATTATATTTTGCTCCCTATCTCGTAGTACAGTTTTGTAAGTTTCCCAGGGGACCAATGCTGAGGACACCGAGCCCTCATTTTCATGGAAGTATAAGTCAGAGTCTACTCTGATTTCGCGGGCAACTTCCATGTCTCGTAGATCCCCTGCATTGAGCCTACACCCGGTCTGTGTTCTACAGGGCAGTCATCCTATTGTGAGCCACAAGGAGAGTGGTCTGATAGGCCCCTCGCTAGGTATTCTGCTTTGTTTACCATCCCTATTTCTACCGCCGGGACGAGAAGATAATCCAGCCTGGAAAACATCTTGTGGGCACCTGAGAAGTAGGAGTATGTGCGGTCAATAGGGTGGTGCTGGCGCCAGAGGTCGGTCAAACCTAATGTTGTATGAACCCAGCCAGTGGTGTAGTCCCTTGTTGTCCGAATACCGCACTTGTGCGGTCTATGTGGGGGTGTACCACATCATTAAAGTCCCCTCCCACTATATGTGTCAAGGAGTCAGATTCCAGCAATATCTCTGCCACCTTGTCAAACATTTGCTGGTTCAGTCGTGGGGGTGCTTAAACACTAACTAAGGTGAGTTCCCTTCGACCCCAGGTCCCCTGTACCGCAACAAACGTGCCATTGGGGGTCTATCCAAGTTTTGTGAGTATGGAAGGGGGGTGTCTTTCTAATAAGAATGGCGACCGCCCCCTCTGGATCCCGAGGAGAATCCGGCGTGTGTGACGGTTGTGTATGCACCTCTCTTCCTAGGAAGGCGCAATGAGTACTGCGGAGGTGTGTTTCCTTGAGGAGGACTATATCAGGTTTCACTCTCTTAAGATATTTAGCCACCAACCCCCTCTTGATCTTATGTCCAAGACCGTTGACGTTCCACTTCATTATAGAGTATCCTCCCTCACCTTGTGCATATGATGGAGCTCCTGCAGTGTCTCGTGTTTACATAGTGCCAGAAATGTGGGTTTACTTCTCTACTCGTGATTTGAATGTCTTTGTTCCATTTCAAACCATGCACTAACCCCCCCCCTTGTGTCGTCTTGCGGCTTTGCACCCCCTCTCACCCGCCCCTCCCCACTCTCTCCCACTGCCCACGCACTTTCCCTCAACTGTCAACATGACAACTGTGTCACAGGTTAAGCTTGAGAGGTCTGTATCCCCCAAACCTTCTCCCTTCAGGATAACCAACAGAGTAAAAAAGGGTGTGTATTAAAACTCTAAAACCTGACCACTACTGGGTGTGACATGAGTCTCAAAAGGCACCTGGTGCCGTCTTACTGTCTTTTCGGCCTCCGCTAGGCCCGTGCCTCTCATCCTTCCTCGCTTCCTTCGTGTGTTTTCTGCTGAGGGATTTCTCAGGTGGCGATGTCCGAGCTTGGTTCCTCCAGGCGGGTAATCTTTTGCAGCAGTGGGTGATCGCTGTCTGTTTCTGCTGAGTGTTTCTGCTCTGATGGTTCTGTGGTGACTCGTCTCCTACATCCGCCCTTGGAGTGTTTCCTCCCGCTCATTGCCTGCATCAGTCCATCATCCGTATCTGAGGTTTCGGCTGTTTCCTCCGCACCCCGATCTGGTCATAAAGGAGTGTCCAGGCGTGGCTTATCTGTCCGGCCAGGTCAGCGTTTCAGTTTCTGCCTCCTTGATCTGGGCCCGGTGCCCCTTCGGCGGGTTTGGGCGTGGGGTCCCCGCTGGCTTATTTTTGTGTTTCAGAGAAGGGCGTTCCTTCTGTCACGTTCCATTCCTCCTCTGGCATCTGGAAGAAGATTAATTTGCTCTGAAAGATGACCTTAAGTTTCGCTGGGAAGAGCAGCATGTACTGGATGTGGAGGTTTCGCAGTTTTTCTTTGATGGAGTCAAAGGTTCTCCTTTGTTTCTGAACTTCCCGGGAGTAGTCTGGAAAGACTATTTTGTTGTTGGCATGCCAGACCTCCCCAGTTCGTCTCATCGCCCGGAGTATCAAATTGCGGTCTTGGTAATTTAAAAAGCGAGCTATTGGAGTTTGTGGTGGTGTTCCCGCTGGTGGTCTGGAGCTGAGCATCCTGTGAGCACGCTCAATTACGGAGCATGATGAGAACTTTGCCATCGGGAGGGAGTACCTGAGCCATTTGTCTAGAAAGGCTCCCACGTCTGACCCTTCAAGTCCCTCCGGAAAGCCTATGAAACATAGGTTGTTCCTACGTGCTTGGATTTCTGCGTCCTCTACCTTCCAGGCGATCTCCTTCATGAAGGTTGTGAGATTTATGACTTCCTTACGCACGGTATGGGATACATCCTCGACCTCTGATATGCGTTGTTCCGCCTGTGTAATCTTTTCGGATACATTGCCTAAATCCTGACGTAGTAGGGTTACATCCGAGTGGACCTCCGCTATTCATCCTTCCAGTGCCTCTCAGAAGGACTATATCGCCTGTAAGAGGGTCGCATTGTCTGGCATGGATAGGTTTTTGCTCTTTGCCCGGAGAGGTGGGCCATGACCTTCGCGTATCTGTCCATTTCCCCCTGTTTCAGTGGCTTCGGCTCCTCATCTCTGGCCATTGAAGGTGGCTGTGTTAGAGCGCCACTTCATGTTGATTGTGTGACTGGGTTATGCCTGATTGAGAACATGATTTCAGACTGCCACCCGCTTGTCTGGCTGTGGATATGTTTGGGTTCATATACAGGACCGGTGGTCTCCTCTGTTTCTAAAGTAGAACCCAGGGACTTCTCCTGGGTTGGGTTTCTTTGAGAGGCTTCTGGGGTGTGTGTGTTTCACTACTTGGGCCCAGTCAGCGTCCGTTGGTCGGAGGTGCGTCTCTCTCCTCTGTGACTCAGCCCAGAACCCGTCTATGCCCCACAGATAGCGCTGTCACTTAGGAACGCTTAGTATGTCGGATTCCTTGCTGTGAGTCTATGGTGTGGGTTCCCTTTGTCCACACTTATCTGGGGGTGGGGAATTGTCACCCAGGTCTCTGGATCCCTCCCGGGCTCGGTGCCGTATTCCTCTTGGTGACTCCTGTAGTGTCCCGTTAGCCCCTACGACATCTTAGGTCAGTGTGGCTGCCGGACCCGGGGTGACTTCCTTGTCTTTGGGTCTCGAAACAGCCCTGGGCCCAGCCTCCCGATGTCTGGTCAGCTGGGTGGAACGTCTCGACACGTTGGCCTCCTGGGCCTCTCGCTGTGTGTTGCTGCCGGTATTACACCTTGGGACCTGTTCAATAAGGGGGCGGCAGCTTTCACTTACGGGCCGACGGATCTTTGCAGACGTGGCCACTCCCTTGCCGGCTCCCTCTATGGGGGTCCGGGTCACTTTCCCCACTGGGCCGGCCGGGCTCCTCTTAGCCCATGTGTTAGGGCACTGGCATTCCTCCGCGTGGGGACCCCCAAGAGGCCCCACGCTCCTCCGTCCCCCAAGTGGCCGCGCAGCCCCTGTTCCCTGCGCGGACCCCGGCCGGCACCTTCGGTTTCTCTGCTGCAGCCGAGAAGCCATATTAGTTGTTTTGATTGCCTCTGCAATTTGTTTGGTCCATATTCCAAAGCGCTTCATTGAAAGGACCGATAGCCAAGGAAACAGGCATTTACAATACCACTCAAATTTGTTATTAATAATGACAGCGGGTAATTTTGCTTATTATAATTGGTTCAAGTCAATTGTGAGTAAAGAGTCAGGATAAGTTTCAGAATAATTGTAATCTGTTAACTCAGTCTTGCTCAGCACTAGAACTCTGTCATGCAAAGTGCCGTCATGCCAGCTACTTTTCTACAAATGCCAGGATCTCCTCAAATAAAATGAAAACAATGACGCAGGGCACTTGAACGTGTTTTAGTTTCAATCGATGCATTGAAATTTGATGTTGAAAGAAAAGTGACCTTATTATACAGCTGTCTTGGCTCAGAAAGTCAAAAAATATTTAATCATTTTTCTGAGGTTATACCTGACAAGTCTGAATGTGGACAATGAGACGTGATCACTAAAGCTGTTTGCATTTCAGTGATGATCCAAGCATAATTATTGAGCGACACAGATTCGGCACAAAAAAACAAATGGCTGTTGAGTCAGTTGTTCACTATTTAGCAGAATTAAGAAATGAATACTCACATCAATGTGTGACCTTTGGAGCATTTTTTGAAAGACCAATAGTGATGCATTGTTTTGGTAAATATGAAAAATAATTCAAGAGCAATTACTGTTTTGCAAACCCCCACTTTAGCCAAAACTGTTGTTGGACAAGGTTATTGAACACTTGGTCATAGCAACAAAAGAACTGAATAAACTAGAAACGCCCATGCAACTTTGAACATGACCCCTGTGAGTGCAGTTTATTCATCTTCCAGAGCATATAGTACTGGTAGAGAGTATGAAAAGAGAATGGCTGTTATCCTTGTGGATCCTAATTTCATTCTGTGAACTTTAGCAGTTGTCCTGCTTTGAACAAAAAGTGCAATAAATGTGGACGGGTTAGACATTTTTGCTAAAGAGTGTTAAAATGGCCAAAAAAATGTTAAGAAAAATCGGGTAGAAGAACCCGTTTTAGATGAGGGTTCTAAATAGTGCAATTTGTAAACTGGTATTATCTATTACGTATGTTGGTCCAGAGAATAAAACAAGCAATGGTAATCTTATTTAGCAAGTCGATATTGATAAGTTCAAATTGAAGGTCCGCTTTTTTTGACCCGAGTTCTCCAATCACAATTATCTCGGATCAGCTTTTTCTTCAGGACTGGAAAGGGGTACAATTATTACCTTCTGATATTAATCCTGTTGCTTTTGGCGGTAACCGTATCAATGTGTTAAGATATTTCTGGGAATCTGTTAAATCAATGGACTGGGAAATTTACACAAATGTTTATGTTGCCAAGGAGGGCTATAGTGTTTTGGATTGGAGAGATCAGGGAGTATTCAGTATGGTTTTGCGACCAGACACTTTATATCCGATTAAACTCATAGCTTTGGAGGAAAAAAATATTAAGTACATTTTGAGCAGCCACAGGGAAGTTTTCAAGGGTGGTATGGGGTTGTATTGGGTGTTTCGAATGAGATTATTATAAGAGTCATCTGTCCTGGTTTGTCATAAGGCCAGACATGTACCTGTGACCATCGGAGAGCAACATCATCCATTTTTAGACTAACTTATCTGATAAGATAATTGAACTGGAGAATTCTTGAGAATGAATCACATCAGTGTGGTAGCTCAAAAAAATTGAGAGATCAGATGTGCAGGCCTTAGTTCTCTCAATAAAATTATTCTAGTGGGCTGCCATCCGTTGATGCGGATCTTGGGGATTTTGGCCCAAATTGGTTGTGAACAGTATTTTATGACCAACAATTTACGATCTGCGTGTTGACAAGACGCTCTATCGGACTACTGCAAACCACTTACCACATTTTTACACCATTTGGGGCTTTCCGCTATTTGCGGATGCCTTTCGTGTTAGTCTCAACAACCTCTCTTTTTTCAGAAGCTAATGTACTACTTGTTTGGAGGTTTGAGTGGAATACATTCATTACAGAATGCGATCCAGCCTGTATGCGATGACCAAATAAAATCTTTTTTTTGGGATCTGTAAATATTCTTCATGTTTTGTTAATGAGTTTGCAATTATCACTGAATGGCTGACAAAACTACTGCGCAATGGGGTGCAATTATTATTATTATTATTATTATTATGCTTTTTTTTTTTTTTTTGGCCCGATGTAGAAAAATATGTATTTGAGGAAACTGAACAAATAATGCTCCTACTCTACAGCCGTCCAGTAAAGCGATTTATTTGCATTATAACTAGCTAACTGTAAGGGTATTGGTTCTGTATTCACACAAATGGAAGGTGGAAAAGAGTGCACTGTGACGTTTGCTGATAAGTCGATAAGGAATTCAGAACTACATTATGGTACGATTGAGACAGAAGCACTTGTATTTGCCGGAGTCTCTGAACATTCTTGCATTTATATATGGCGACAAAAAATAATTCTGTGCACTGACCACAATTCTCTAGTTTGCCTGCTGAGAGAAAATAGTATAGCAAGAGCATCCTCAAGACTCGTCAAGCTATTGTCTCGTAAAAATGAGTTTAATTTTGAAATTCATTTTGTTCCAGGAAGAACTGCTACCAGGGCTGAATTTTTTTTTTTTTTTTTTTTTTTCTTTGGTACAGTTTTCCAATGGAACGTGCTGTTGATGTCACAAAAGTAGAGAGATCTGAATGTGTAATTAGATTGTTGAATGACAATCTCAGGAGTGCCAATTTTAGTGTCAGTGGTGAATGATTTTCTCCTATTCATGCAGATAGTGTGCTTGAAGAGGCGAATAAACTTATTGTACGAGGGTGACCCACTGCACATTGCCTCTGGGGAGAATTACAATCTTATGCAAAAGTCAAAGATGAGCGCAGCATCAAGGGTCATTTTGTACCTAAGGTGTGTATGTGAGATGAACCTCTTGTGAAAATCTGAACTAGATTGAATTCTGTTGTACACAATTGGGTACCAAAGTATGACCGGCACAAAGAATCGACTTGGAGAAAGTTGTTGGTGGTCGGCATTGAACATTTCATGTTATCTTGAGTTTCGTGTGCCAGTGCAACTTAAAGTTTGCATATTCTAATGCACTTATTACATTTCTGAATGGTTCATGTGAGAAGTGTGCAATATCCTTTGTAGGCCCTTTGAATTGTTTGCTGTCTGACAATAGGTTACTAAATGTTCTTTTAGATCTCCATTCCAAATTTCTTAGCAAACCAAACACTATAAGCGGCATCAGTTTTTTTTTTTTTTTTTTTTTTTTTTTAACGTTTACGGCTGAAGGTTATACAGGTACCCTTGTTTCTGACCATGGGGTGCAGTTTATCTCTCGGTGGATGCAAATACATCTCTCAACTGCTGGGCTTGAACATTGTACGGTAGCATTGTATAGTCCTTAAAGTAATAGAATGAACGTCAAAGGACGCCATATAATTGGGTCGGTTTTCAAAATTAGACCCGGTGAAGACACTAAGGGAAGGAGTGACGTCCTGCTGTTGTTCCGTAGGGTAAGTTTTATCCTCCTAAATGTTTTGCCAGAGTGAGCAGAAGTTCAATCAGGGTGCATCATGGTCATTTGTTGAACTAAAACAGGTTTTCAAAGCTACATGAGGCTGAAAAAGGAGTGGTTGTGGTGCGTGATCAAAGATTCTCTCCTTTCTCGTATATCTTGGATATTTCTAACTTATAAATTAGTGTTCAACAGAAAGAAAAATGCATATAGTGGTGCACCAACAGTAAATAATAATGTGAAAGAGTCCAAATCAAAATGTAGAACGTTCCATATCTTCTTTATTGTGCTTGTACGGTAGACCTATGGATCCAAGTATTACAGCAAAACAACACAGCCAACGCTTTTTGTTCACTACTGTGAACTTCGTCAGGGCGTTCTTATTTTCTACAGCCAATATACCATGATATGCTTCTTGTGAAACTATAGTTCACCATATAGAAATATACCATATATGTGCGTGTCCTGTTAGACTACACACTCTGGATCTTTTTAATATCAGGCCAGACCGCCCCTGTACTTGACACCTTAGTCCGTGTCGAGGATGGTTGACAAACAGTGCGAGTTTCGGTTTGTCTACTATCTTGGACACGGACTTGTCACTTTTCAAGTGCGGGGGCAGCCTGGTCTGATATTAAAAGGATCCAGGGTGTGTAATCTAACAGGACCCCGCGCATATATGGTATATTTCCATGTGGTGATCTACAGTTTCATGAGACTCCTATCCTGGTGTGTGGGCTAGACTGGATGAACTATAAGAGAAGAATTTAAGAATACCTATAGAGACTGATAACTTGATTGTAAAGAAGAGTGCTTGGGTTACCATAAATTATATCCAGCCACTAAAAGTCGCCACACTAGTGTCGTTCACGTTGATATCCCAAGTGCCTCTTTCCCTTGGGCTGGTTATTCCCCATTTAATAATGGAGACGACTTTCAGATGTGGCCAGCGCTAGTCACTACGGGACAAAGTCCGATTTTGGCCTTAAGAGTCACCTTCAGCAGCGTTAAGGGTTTCTTAGTTGATGCTCCCTTAGAGGTGTAGCAGCCTAGAACAGTTTTACTCAAATCAATGGCAGCTGGCGAGTGCAGGAGGTCCGGGGAATGTCTTTGCAGGCTTTGGTCTCTCAATGCTGGGCGACTGTAATCTTTTGTGGTCTTTTTTTGTTGATGCATCAGGGCTGCCACAGTGTCCGGATGGCCCGTGTCAGTGTCGGGCATGTTCTTCATGGCTTCCTCTCTGTAAGTAAGTGTTAGCATAGCAGTGGTCTTCTAGGGCAGGTCTCATGTGGCTGGTATCCTCTTGACATAACATTCCAGGGCGACAGCCCTGACTTCACTTTGGCCCCTACCTGGCATACAGGGTTTGGCGACTTTACTCAGCAAGGGCTGTGGTCCTAACTTCATGGTGGGTCCTACCCGGTATATAGGGGTTGCTGACTTCCACAGGGTAGGTGGATAGCCTGACTCTTGCAATGATACTGACTGAACTGGATGTCTCACACTTTGTTCTCTTGTATCGACTCAAAAGGATCCCCAATGTGCCTCAATCCCTCCAGGTGCTCTCCGCCTCACAGGGCCAGGTAGTCTTGACAGGCCGGCAGAAGGCTGGTTCTCCAGGCTCAGTACAAGTGGTCTTGGCTTCCTGGGTGATGGCCCCTTACCCAGCAGTGAGATTAGTCATGGTTACACAGCTAGAAATCCTTCCATGCTGGTGCACAGTGCTGTGGAACAACTTGTGGGGCTCAATCTTCCCTTCCCATCTTTATAGTTTATATCTAGACATTGATGTGGTTTTGTCTCTTCCTTTGAAATTCGTGTTGTAGGTGTCGACTCTTTGAAGTGCCCTCTTCTCTGTCCTGCTCATGTCAAAGGGACAGCCCGCCACAGCAAGAGCGTTAGCTGTTTCAACTGACCCACCAGACAGACCAAGCGAGTAACTGGAGATCACAGCTGGCTGTCAGCCTCCACTGAAATATATCTTACAAAGGTTCAAAAACCTAAGTCCTCCCTTCTACTATGATTCCCTGGTCCTACAGTGTCAACCTTTGTAGACTCACTATCTCTCCTGATAATGAGGCCAGGCCCCACTGACCAGTAACTTTTCCTTTAAGCAAAAAGACCTTTGATATGCACAGAGGAAACGCTGCCACCCTTCCTCCAATGTGTGTGTTCTCACCCCGCCCTCAGGAATGTCTCTTGTCTGGAGGGGTGGTGCAGTTCACATCTCCAACTAGCATTTCCGGGTCCTGGGATTCCAAAATGGAACCCACAGCCCTCCATATCATGTACAATCCACAGGCACACATACATCCCAGCACGCACACTGAAGCATCACCCATTGCACGACACTACATACAGATATCATGTAGGTCAAGGGGGAATTTATTACACAGCTCTGGAAGTTTACATGAGTGCACCAATAGGCACCACTCCCATGACACAGGTAATGATCTGTACACACTAATGATTTAACTATAAAATACAAACTGGTATGCTGTCACTACCGCGCTCACGTTACTTATCTCTTGGCAAGTGCAGTAGCCTTCTACTAAGAGGGTAGCCCTGGGCCGCCCCTCTCAGTTTAACAAAATCGCGTCACCATGAGATAGGCCAAGGTCGCGGCGCACACACATCCGTGTTTGCCCATGACGAAAAATCAATACCAGAGGATCCAGATATCCATGCAACTGGGGCACTTATGGTAGGAGTGCACGTTTGTCACCATGCAGGGTTCTTTTCTGTCCCAACAGCTCATTACCATTTCAGTAGAATAAATAGGACAGTGGTGCTCTAAGAGGGTGGGAGCCTGAACTTTGTGCTATGGTTCAAGAAAGGAAGTGAGAGTAGAGTGGTAGTCCTGGCTAGCCTAAAAGGTAATCAGTAGTCTTGTTTTTCTTTAGTGAAACATACAACACTATTTAATATTTCATATAATAGAAAGAAACTTGAGTTTTGGCTAATTAAACCTTTATGAAAATGTTTGAGTAAGGGGCAGGACCATTCATCAGTATCTTGTAAATCTTCGTCTGTATCTATTACTCCATTCTTTTTTGGGACATGTCTTTCTGCTACTTCTAGATGCATAATGGGTTTTTAAGTGCATGACTTCTTCTCCGCCAAGACATTTTGTAGTTGTTTAGCAACTATATATAGCTAGGTTTTCTCTCAGTTAACCTGGATCTACTTCTGTAATATAACGTATTCCAATTTCGAATTGGAAAGTAATGCTTATTTTAAGGTCAATTCCGTTTCTGAGAGGTGGAAGGCAGACATGCAAGAGTGGGGAGTGGCGGAAGAGTGGCGCTTACGCGCAGTGCGAACGAACGAGAATGCAAAGCGTGATCTGGAAGACTGGGGGCACATGCTAGAAGAACTGCGGGCACCAGGAGACCACGACACAAGGGGAGGGGGCGCAACACAGCAATATATCCACACACCAGATCCGTCACACTCTGTGCCTGCTGACACCACTTGGCTCCCCTGTGCAACGCTGAACCATGCTAGATAGCAGCAAGCATTGTCCCCCTTGCCATTTGATGGATAGTCATAGAACAGTGTGTCCGCACTGCCTTGCTCCAAATGGTCTCTAATAAGCTGAACATGGTATGGGTTCCGTCACTAGCTGCCGCCGGGATGTACCTGTTTTTGGTTCGGTTTTGTTCAAAATATCATCTCTGCTTGAAGAATGTAATGCACAATTTATCTGCGAATCGGCCCTATGGGCGAATGTGTAGCAACTTTCGATGATGATGTACGATGTTCATGCATAGTTGTAATAAAAACAAGTATTAAAAAAAAAAAATCTGTTTCTAGAACTAGCACTGTGTACAAAGAGATTTGTGAATTTAAACAGAAATTATTTTTAGGTCTCAGCTAGATAGCGCATGCGCAGTCTCAAAGAGACGTGTTGTGTCCTATCTATGGGCTTACAGGCCGCCCAACTCCTACCATTGGTAAACTTCAGCGTCGCTCTAATTTTCTTTGATGCCATTTGTTATGGCATGCGGACATCACGCCTTCTTCTTCTGTTTGGCTCTCCCATAGTCATGGGCCAAGTACATGTCTCCTTACATTGCTCCTGGTTTGCGGAGCTATTTTCTTCTTTGTTTTCAAGCACTCCATAAGAGTACTTGTGTTTTCAGGCCGTCTCCCTTGTACACATACACTAAAATGTATGTGCGTATACATAAACTAATGCATTTCTTAAAAAGTTGTTAAAAGACAGACAGCATTTTATTTATTTTTTTGCACATTCTAATGCCATTGGAGCGCTTGCTCCTTCATCTGTCTTGCCATTGTGTGAACTCAAGCCAATGGTATTGGAGCGTTTTAAGTGTTCACCAGTTCCAGTACATGGCACATTAATTTTTGTTGCTAATCCTGCTTCAATTATCTCCCCATCCCCTCCTGCTTCTCTGCTTGACCCGTCCCCCACTACCTCCCTCATCGCTTTTTTTTTTTTTTGCACTTTCCGATGGTATTGAAGCGCTTGTTCCGTCATCCATAGTGCTAGCACCAGCGAATGGTATTGGAGCACTTTCAGTGCTCACCAGTTACATTGCACAATGTCAGATTCATTGTCGTAGGCAGGGGGAAGCGTAAGTGATTTGCCCGGAATCACAAATTGTTCAGCCAACCTCGAGAATCGAACCTGGTTCCCTTGTCGGCAGCTCTGCCCGTTATGCCACATCCTCGCTTCACTTCAGAGCTGCTCAACTGTTTCTCACTATCACTTCCACATTTGTTCAGTAAGACCCTGTCAACACCGAACAAGCAGTGGCAAAGCCAATAGATCACGGCAATGCCTGAGCTATTGGCCTTCTCAATGTGAATGTCTTTTAGCCATGTTGTCTAGCAGCACATCTGCTGTTCAGCATGAAGAAAGTTAGTGAAAAAAGTGCTATGATGAGGCTAGCGCAGGCCACATCATAGCGCCTTTTTGTGTTAGGAGGGGGCAGGACAATAGACTCAACATGGGGGGGGGGGCGAAGAGACACTGCGTTGGCTCAACATCCTGTGATTCTGGGCTTTCAGTAACTTTCAGCCATGCTAAATAGCAGTTGTGCCGCTAGACAGCATGGCTAAAAGACATTCACATTGACCAGGACAATAGTTTGGGCATTGCTGAGACCTATTGGCTTTGCCAGTGCTTGTTTTTAATGTCACTAACACATATTCCTACGCAAATCACTATGTTGTAAATAAGTAGGTTGACATTAAAAGTAAAGATTTTCTCTAGTAGGTTGAGCATTGTTATTTCTTATGTAACATGTTAGCCATATAGGTTTTATAATACACAAGCATTGAATCTTATTAGTTTGCACTGTATTTTTTTAAACATGGTTTCAATAGTAGCACCATTTTAGCTCGTTTTAATTAAAAATGATTTGTATTCCAGAAATTTATTGAATTTGAAGATTCCCAGGAACAAGAAAAAAAAGATTTGCACAGCAGAGTGGAAACTTTAGAATCGCAAACACGACAGCTAGAAATGAAATCCAAAAATTATGCCGATCAGAGTAAGTTTTTAAATATTTTTTACTTCACTTTAGCAATGTCCTTGGACATCCAAATTACATCATTTATTGTGCTTTAGATTGCACCCTGTTCCACTACACCTTAATATATTACCTTTGTGTCTAATTGGGTTGTGGTCTGTTGTCTGCCTCCTTCAGCATTTTTATGTTCAATATTCATTTGCAGTGCAATTCCAAAGCTTCATTATGCATGCTACATATTTAAGATGGAATCATGTACACTTATCTCCAAATCTAGATTAAACATTGCACGGAAGTAGATCCTGGCATCCAATTTATTATTCCCAGGTGTCGGTGTCCTTTCTCTTGTTTATTTTTATAGATTCCCGTTCATGTATCAAGGTTCAACTCTGTTTTGTATTTGTATTTATTGACATGAGAAGCATTTCAACCTACATACTGAGCATACCAACACAGCCGTACACAACATGTTGACAGAAAGTTGATACATTGTTGATGAGTAGATACAAAGATGGTGCAGAACCTCTAGAGAATATCACATATTTCATATGTTTAATTCGTGGTAAATCGACAGTTTTATGACTGCATGGGAATGTGAAAGTTAGCCCTGGGTTGAGAGGAAGTGCGGGGGTTCAGAAAATTGTGGGCTTACAAGATTGTTGAGTCTTAAATGGTGGGTTTTGATACTCTGCATGACTGCTGAAAGGAACAGGGCATCCTAAAGTTGCCTGTAGATTACATGCAATAGAAGAAGCTTAAGAAGTGTGAATAACGTGAACATGGATGGAAACATAGACTGGTTTGTTACTGGTCAAGTGACTGTGCCGGGTTGAATGTAGTTAGTGAGCAAGCGGAGGCTTATTGTGTGAGTAATTGAGAAAGATACCGGGTGCAGTAAGATGTTTTTTTAATAACATTCAGGAGTGGGTATAGCAGACTGCAAACCTGCTTAGTGTTGGAGTGATTTATTCTTATTTTGGTCATGCTGGTCATCCAGATTGTATATAAGGAAATTGGCATTCTCCAAGGGGATATGTGGATGCTTTTTTAATGTTTAATAGTTAGGTGTGACAGATGTGTGATGGAGGTGATGAAAGTCTCTATCAATATACTATAGCTAAGAAACGCAAGTGTTTCTGAGGCAGAAATGCAATGAGACCCATATACATCATGGAATGTAGGAGGCAGGGAAGGAGAGGATATCCGTTTTTAAAGAACTCAAAATGCCGTCCTGAAAGGATGCCCGTTAACAGTTTTGCTTTGCACATGGAGAGTGAAAGAATGAACCAAGAAGTCGATCTGTGTGTCATGAGCCTACAGGCAATATGAAGTGGAGGAGATAATATCTCTAAGGGAGGGTTGTGTATAAGGCAGGGATGTGAGAATCCAGGACTCGGCTTTTGTGAATGAATTTCACGAAGGGTTGTAGAGCAGTGAAATGAGCACCAGGAGAAGATTGCGTGGTTGGCAAGAGCACTCTCGGTCTTTCACACTCACCCAAGCATGCAAGTTGCCGAGTAGAGTAGAATGTCCTGAGGAGTAGGAGCTGCAGTATGTCAGCAGTAGCTCTTTCTTATGGTTTCCACAGCTGCTGGCAGTATGCTTACTAGTCCAGTGTCACATACGCTTGTGACAAAGATGTAGAAATATCTTTGAGCGCTAAAACTAAAGCTTTTTTAAAGAGAAGGGAAACATTGCAAACATTACAGATACTTAGGTCCTAACTGCAATGCAGCAAGATGATTGGCTTTGTTCTGTGGAAGACTGACTCTCTGCCTACCTCTGCCTCTGTTCTGTACCCCGTGTCTATTGACATACTTTATATCTTCCTACAGTAATTCCCCCCCACCTTGTTAAATTGGTGAGAATGCCACACTGTTTACGGTATTTGTCCTTGAGTGCAGTAAAAGGTCAAGAAGGGTATATTAACCGGTCTGTGGTGTAATAAAACGATATAGATTGGCGGTTACTGGATAGTTCGATGTCATGTTGAAATATGGTCCCACATTAGGGAGTTATATTTTACTACTGTGAAAGACCAGAAATAATTTAATAATCTAGCAACGTGATGTTTTATAGTGGCATTCCAGACTGTTTATCATGAACAAAGAACAATCGTAAAGACATAGTTGTATCAGTTGGTGTAGAATGCATTGAGGCGAGTGCTGGATTGCATACATTAATCTATGACAATTTGTAGGTGAAATATATTTGAAGAGAAGGCATTCTCTGCCTTTGTTGCAAATAACTAGGCCATTTCAGCAGATGCATGATCACCAGCATGTTAAAGGGGTACAAGTACAGTCATAACAAACCGCTGGAAAAAGTTTCCAATTGCTTTAAAAAGAGAAATAAGTCACATGGGTGTTCGGGCACCTGGAATCTATAGCAAAAGGCATATTCCTGGAAAAGTGCGAATCATCCTCTGACGGATGAGAGATGGGGAAACGAGGATATAGGCTCGGGTAACCCATGGACGTCATTTAGGGGTCACTAGGAGTCGCAACTGCGACCCCTGGAGTGCCTCTGAGGACCCCTGGCACTACATTTTGCAACCCCCTGGCCTCAAAGGTAGCAAAGGAGGTGCAAGGAACAGAAATTAAACGGGACTCGCAGAGTTTTGTTTACTTTCTGTCCCCTGCAGGGAATGTAAGCATATATAGCAAATTCAGTAAAATAAATGCTGCCATATCAAACCATTTGTAACCTGGTGGCTTCTTTGTGAGGTGCCCCTAAGATTACTTTTCAACTTATACATGAAGGCAAAGTAACAAACCCGGAAAAGGTATCTCCGTTTCTCTAGCTGCCCCTGGAGGGAAAGGAAAATATAGAAGAGGCGAGAGAGAGAGCACCAGGGAAATCTGAAAGAATGGAAGAGAGAAAGAGTGCACTACAAAGAAATAAGTAAGAATGTGTGTGTGCATGTGTATGGGTGTGTGCATGTGTAGGAAAGAGAAAAAATACACAGCTGGGAGAGATAGAAAAAAGTTGTGAGAGAGATATGCATGTCAGGTGAGAAGGGTAGTGAAACAACAGACGTCCCACCCTCCCAAGACCTCTGCAACACCTTTTTCACCTCAAGTTTAAGATGATCTACAACAACTTCAACAACCAAGAGCTCTGCACTGCCCCAGCTCCCACCCCCAGCGACGTCACCCAACAGACCCTGCTCACTTGGACCCCGCTCACAATAGAAGACACCTTAAAGACCATGAAGATCATCCAGTCTGGAGCACCCTCAAACCCCTGCCCACTCCACATCTTCCACAGAGCCGCCACGGCCATCACACCCGTACTACACTAGACGTTCAACTGCTCCCTCGAAACTGCCACATTCCCCGAACACTTGAAACACGCCGAAGTCAACCTGCTCCTGAAGAAACCCTCTGCAAATCCGACGGACCTCAAGGACTTCAGGCCCATCTCCCTGCTTCCATTCGAAGCCAAACTCATCGAAAAGGCCATCAACACCCAGCTAGAAAACTTCATCGAAGCCAACAGCGTCCTGGACATCTCCCAATCCGGATACCGCACCAACCAAAGCACCGAGACCACCCGACTCGCCACCACCGACGACATCTGCTCCCACCTTGACCAGGGCCAAACGGCAGCCCTCATCCTCCTGGACCTCTCAGCTGCCTTCAACACCCTCTCCCACTGCACACTAGCCACCAGACTACACGACCCCAGCATCCGCGGAAAAGCCCTTGACTGGATATGCTCATTTCTCACAGGCAGAACTCGGCGAGTCAGACTCCCGCTCTTCCTCTCGGAACCAACAGAGACCAGATGTGGAGTGCCCCAGGGATCCTCCCTCAGCCCCACCCTCTTCAACATCTACATGGCCTCCTTCGCAACCATCGTCCGAAACCACGGGCTCAACATTGTCTCCTACGCCGATGACACTCAACTCAGAGATTTGAAATAAGAGAAGGGGCGAGATATAAGAGATAGACAGGGGAAGGAAACCAGTCATTTTCTCTAGCAAATAAATATGGCAAAGTATGATGGTCATACAGCCCTCTAACATGATGATGGATAATAGAGCGATAGTGATGAAGCATTCAATATTTGTGCTTGGAAAATTTCAGCTTTTTTATTTTATTAAAAAATAGGCACTGCACTTATTTCATGGTTGTGAATTTTAGTAACATCACTTCCTAGAATAGCATCAGGTCAAAGGTTAAATGATGTCAGTTCCTCTGATGTCATTGGGGTCAAGGGTTGTGTGATGTTACTTCCGCTAAGTCTGGCATTTTGGTGAATTGATGTCCATCGGGTAACTACAATACAAGCTTCTGGTCCTAAAAAAGTGAACAGTCTGATAAACAGCTAGTAGTAAATCTGAAACCACTACACAGGCCTGCTCTGCTCTTTCACTCGTTTTTCTACCCTTTTCTATCTTTCACCTTTCTGCACTTTTCTGCATCTCTGCTCTTTTGTGCCTTATTTCTGCTCATTTTCCCTTCCTCTCGCTCTGCCCTTTCACTCGTTTTTCTACCCTCTTTTATCTTTCACCTTTCTGCACTTTTCTGCATCTCTGCTCTTTTGTGCCTTATTTCTGCCTATTTTCCCTTTTTTCTTTATCCCTTATTTCCTCCCTTTACCTTTCCCCGCGGCCCCTCCCCCAGCGCGACCGGCCCAATCCAGCTCCCTCCCCGCTCCCGCCTCCCAGCTGTCCAGCCCTCCCGACCCCTACTTAATGGCGGCCACTGCGGGGACAGGCGAGCAAGACCACTGACTCCTTGTCAGTGAAATTGCTCTCCCACCTCGCAGCTCCACCATTAAGTGAGGCCTGCCCCTGCACTCTCGAGTGTTGGTGATCGAGGCCCTCCTCCACCCGCAGGTTTCCCTGCGCCTCATCCCTGGTGGTCCAGTGGACCTCTGTCTCCTTCCTCTCACTCTGCTCTTTCACTCGTTTTTCTACCCTTTTCTATCTTTCACCTTTCTGCACTTTTCTGCATCTCTGCTCTTTTGTGCCTTATTTCTGCTCATTTTCCCTTCCTCTCACTCTGCTCTTTCACTCGTTTTTCTACCCTTTTCTATCTTTCACCTTTCTGCACTTTTCTGCATCTCTGCTCTTTTGTGCCTTATTGCTGCTCATTTTCCCTTCCTCTCGCTCTGCCCTTTCACTCGTTTTTCTACCCTCTTTTATCTTTCACCTTTCTGCACTTTTCTGCATCTCTGCTCTTTTGTGCCTTATTTCTGCCTATTTTCCCTTTTTTCTTTATCCCTTATTTCCTCCCTTTACCTTTCCCCGCCGCTGCTGCCCCCGCGGCCCCTCCCCCCCCCACCGCGGCCGGCCCAATACAGCTCCCCTCCCCGCTCCCAGCTGTCCAGCTCTCCCCGACCCCTACTTAATGGCGGCCACTGCGGGGACAGGCGAGCAAGACCACTGACTCATTGTCAGTGAAATTGCTCTCCCACCCTCGCAGCTCCACCATTAAGTGAGGCCTGCCCCTGCCCCTGCACTCTCGAGTGTTGGTGATCGAGGCCCTCCTCCACCCGCAGGTTTCCCTGCGCCTCATCCCTGGTGGTCCAGTGGACCTCTGTCTCCTTCCTCTCACTCTGCTCTTTCACTCGTTTTTCTACCCTTTTCTATCTTTCACCTTTCTGCACTTTTCTGCATCTCTGCTCTTTTGTGCCTTATTTCTGCCTATTTTCCCTTTTTTCTTTATCCCTTATTTCCTCCCTTTACCTTTCCCCGCCGCTGCTGCCCCGCGGCCCCTCCCCCTCAGCGCGACCGGCCCAATCCAGCTCCCCTCCCCTCCCCGCTGTCCAGCCCTCTCCGACCCCTACTTAATGGCGGCCGCTGGCGCGCCGAAGGCGCGTCAAAGGCAAGTCCGTCTGCGCCCGACCGCGACCAGCGCCAGGAACCCTGGACCTCCGCCCCGCCAACGCTACGACCCAGCAGCACTCCACGCACTCAACCCAGGCCGCAACAACAACTGCAAGCTAGCATCACCAGCCGACTCCCATGGACCCTTCAGCTGTCACCGCTGCCGGCACACCTGCAGCACCGCCAAGAACACGGATCCAGCACAATCCGCCCACAAGACCACAACCGAACCGAAGACCCTGCAATGCATCCTCCTCAACGTCCGATCCCTCCACAAACACGCCACAGAAATCTGGGACCTCCTCGACAGCACCACCCCGGACGTAGCGTTCTTCACCGAAACCTGGACCAACACCACCTCGGGACCGGACATCGCCATCCCCCAAGGATACAAGATCTCCAGGAAGGACCGCCCCACCCGCCCAGGAGGAGGAATCGCCATCGTCCACAAATCCAGCCTCCGCCTGAGCACACTCCCTGACGAGCCCACAGAACTGATGGAACACCTTCACTTCAAGATACTGGCCAGCCCCACCGCCACCCTCCGAGGAACCCTCATCTACCGATCCCCTGGACCCCGCGGACCCTTCGCCAACTCCATCACGGACATTATCTCCCCGCAGGCCATCGCATCCACCAACTACACCCTGCTGGGAGACCTCAACTTCCACCTCGACAACTAACTGGACCCCAACACCACATCCCTCCTGGACAACCTCCACAACATTGGACTGCGCCAGATCGTGACCGAGCCCACGCACTCAGCAGGACACACCCTCGACCCCCTCTTCACTACAGGAAACTCCATCACCTTCAGCCACACCACCGAACTCCCATGGACCGACCATCGTTGCGTCCACTTCACCTTCAGAACACCCACCATCCACAGACACCAGCACCTGCTTCCACGAAGAAACTGGACCAAAATCACCGACGACCAGCTCACCTCCTCACTCAACAACTCCACCCCAACCATCGCGGAAAACGACGACCCCAACACCGCAGCCCGAACCCTGCATAGATGGATCTCGGACAGCACCAACACCATAGCCCCCTCAAGAAAAACAACAATACCCGCGCCAAGAAAGCCAGATGGTTTACCACCGAACTTCGAGAGTCCAGAAGAACATGCCGCCGCCTCGAAAAGGCCTGGAGGAACACCAAATCCACAGAAGCCCACAACAACTTCAGAGCCGCCACCAATGCCCACCATCAACTCATCAGAGAAACGAGGAAAAAAGCGATTGAAGACAGAATCTTCACCCACGCGCACAACAGCAAGGAACTCTTCAGCATCATCAAGGAGTTCGCCCAACCCACTAGCGAGTCTACCGACATCCCTCCCTCACAAGACCTCTGCGACAAACTCAGCATCTTTTTCCACCACAAAATCAAGAGCATCTACGACAACTTCGACGAAGACAACCAACACACTGAACCCTCACCAACCACCCCCGACACCCGGAAACCAGTGATTGACGACTGGACAGCCCTCACCACCGAAGACACACTGAAGACAATGAAGTCAATCCACTCAGGGGCCCCCACGGACCCCTGCCCCCACCACATCTTCAACAGAGTCGCCGACACCATCGCACCCATGCTCCGCCACACCATCAACCGCTCCCTGGCGACCGCCTGCGTTCCCGACGACTGGAAACACGCCGAGGTCAACCCCTCCTAAAGAAACCCTCAGCGGACCCCACCGACCTCAAAAACTACAGACCCATCTCCCTGCTCCCGTTCCCAGCGAAAGTCATCGAGAAAGCCATCAACAGCCAACTCGCCACATTCACTGAAGAACACAACATCCTCGACTCCTCCCAATCCGGCTTCAGAAAAAACCACAGTACGGAAACCGCCCTCCTCGCCGCAACAGACGACATCCGCACCCTACTGGACAAAGGAGAAACAGTAGCCCTCATCCTCCTCGACCTATCAGCGGCGTTCGACACAGTCTCCCACCGCACCCTAATACGCAGACTCCACGACGCAGGAATCCAGGACAAGGCCCTCGACTGGATCCGCTCCTTCCTCTCCGGCAGGACGCAGTGGGTCAGACTACCCCCTTTCCTCTCGGACCCCACACCTACCACCTGCGGAGTCCCCCAGGGCTCCTCCCTCAGCCCGACGCTCTTCAACATCTACATGGCTCCACTCGCCCCCATCGTCAGACCCTACGGACTCAACATCGTGTCATACGCAGACGACACCCAGCTCATCCTCTTCCTATCCAACGAGCCCAACACCGCCAGACGCAACTTTCGAGAAGGCTTGGAAGCCGTCGCCAAATGGATGAAAAACAGCTGCCTACAACTAAACACCAACAAAACAGAAGTACTCATCATGGGCCCAAACCCCGATGCCTAGAGCGACACCTGGTGGCCCCCCGCCCTCGGAAACCCGCCAACCCCCACGGACCACGCACGCAACCTGGGAATCATCCTGGACTCCGGCTCAAAATGGACCGCCAGATCAACTCTGTCTCGTCTTCCTGCTTCCACACCCTCCGCCTCCTTCGTAAGACCTTCAAATGGATCCCCCTCGAACACCGAAAGACCGTCACTCACGCCCTGGTCACCTGCAGACTCGACTACGGCAACGCACTCTACGCCGGAAAATAAACAAAAACCTCACCCGCAAGCTACAGAACATCCAGAACGCCGCCGCAAGACTGGTCCACAACCTGCCAAAACACTGCCACATCTCCCAGCACCTGCGCACACTCCACTGGCTCCCTGTCGAGGCGAGAATCACCTTCAAGATGCTCACCCACGCACACAAGGCCCTCCACGGCACCGGACCAGCATACCTGAACAGCCGACTCAAATTCCACGCACCCCAAAGGACCCTACGATCAGCCCAGCTCTCCTACGCCGTCGTCCCCCGCACCAGAAAGACCAGATCGGGAGGCCGCTCCTTCTCCTTCCTCGCGGCCAAAGCATGGAACGCCCTTCCGCTCCACCTCAGACAGACCACATCGCTCCCCATCTTCGCAAGAAACCTCAAAACCTGGCTCTTCGACAGACCCCCTCCTTGATGGATGGAACCTGCACCCACCCCCTGCGCCTTGAGACCCTTACGGGTGAGTAGTCGCGCTTTAACAAACCCCTGATTGATTGATGACACACTTGTAAAATTGGAAAAAACAAATCGCTAATGGTACATGTGGGTGGGAATAGGCCTGGGTTAGATAACATTAGGTATTTAAAGATTATGGCCCTTGGCTTAAATCCTAGGAAGAACATTGATGGTGAAGCACTCTGAGAAGGAGGCAAAGCGTGGAGTGGATTCTTAGGAAAGGGGCATGAGTTCTCAGGTACACTTTTTGCAGCAGTAAATGCCAACAAAATAAATGCAAGAAGGGCACATAAGCTTAGAATTTTCTTCTCAGCAGGTCTGCATGCACACTTTAAAATAAAAATGGAGGTCAGCTGTGTTATAACTGTCTTATCAGAATAAGTTTTCTTTAATGTTTCGTGTATTTCAAAATCTCAACATATGAACGTCTCTTTTAGTTCAAACCTAGACTCCCATTGCGAGAAAGGTTTTCTTCTCTTCTGTACAGTGAAACTGTAAAATGAACAGACTTATCACCCTCTCTAGCCCGCCCCTGCTATAATTAATGAAGAAATCCAAAGCTTGCCCATCCAATGTGTGTATGTATGTACTAAATTCATAGACTAAATCCCGCTCCAAAGCAATGGAGCGCTGTACATGTCAACAATTTTACTTCACAGTGGATGCAAGTAGGGGTGAGAAGCAAGCGTGTGTAAAGTGGTGGTTGCTAGGCCAAGAGAGGCTTGAGGGATATGCTTAAGAGAGCACCGCCGTGTGGGGCAATGAAGCAATGAGGCGTTGATTAAAGAAATTGAGTCTTTAAAATTTCTGGAACTGCGTAGGTGATGCTTCCTGTCTAATTTGACCTGAGGTAACCTGCTTGCCACTGGACTGTCTGTATTTATATAGAGCTCACTCAGTCAGTAAGAATAGCAATTACAAAGCAATCATTGTAATGATCTAAGAGTGTCAGAAACTTGCTGTCTTTTTTTTCTCCAAAGGTTAGCTTCACCCTAATGTATGTCCTAGAGCTCATCGGAGCTCATAAAGAATGTATTGTGGAAGCCTGCTATAAACAGCATGGCCATATCATAGCCAGAAAATTATGGAAGCTCTGATGACTAAATGGCAAGTTTTGGGGACAGAAGTGGCAAAATAGGTTTATTTGCCTACCTGGAAATAAGAGTTCATGTCTGACCTACTTAGCTGGGGCAGAAGTGACTTATCAAAATCCAGGATAAATACAGAGATTTCTAACTTTCTCTGCCAGCTGCACCTCCGAGCCAAAAAGGTTTGAAGTGATATAGAGTAAAGTGAGAGTCAGCTCTTACTAAGCACAATCGCCTCTCTTTTAGAGCCGTTTAATTAGCAAGCCTTGACAGCCATCTAAACCCCAGTCTCTGGTAGCAGATGTTCTTCGACAATTTTTTAAATCAATCTTTTTATTACTGAACAAATAACAAACAACTGACAATCCCCTCCCCACCCCCATTCCAAGATGGTCCACTAAGGGAACCATAAAAACTCACCTAACCATTTAGACAATCGGTTACATGTGCTTTTTAAATGGTTTTCTTTTTCTTCTTTTTTTTCCTCAGTAGCGGCACAGTAATCCATGTCATGAAACCATTCTCTTTAGTGAGAGGGCCATCGCTTCCATCCACTGCCGGGCTATGTCTCTTTTTTCACTAGTAAACCAGTAGCCACCAAGCTTCGGTCCCCAGGGGAACCTTCCTCAACTAATGCCCAGGATTGTGTGTTTTGGATCTGTAACAAATTGGGTTATTAGTTAAGGGAGGTGACTACCCATCTCAAGTAATAAACCTAATCCTTGTCAGGGTGAACAACTAAAGCCACAAAATAAACCTGAGCTCAACCCCATGGTAGCTATGGCACTGAGCAGATAGGCTTAATTTGGAGTAATGTGTAAAGCAGTTAAGTGTGAACCGCGGTCAACTGATCACAGTAGACCAGGACTTAAGCGCAATTTGAGGTGATAGAGCATGGGTGGGAAACAGAAACCAAATTCGACCCAGCTGGAGGTTTTTACCTTGGGACTTCGGTCTCAAAAATGGAAGTGAAAAATACATATCGGTGCAAGGCATCAGGCTGTAGCCAAAGAGAGCTTCGACAAGCCTGATAAACAGTGGATGAGGTCGCAGTGAAGCTGTTGGTTTTTGGCAGAAAGCTCAGAGCAGGAGAAGTTTGAAATTTACTCCCAGGAAAGGACCCACGCCGGCCGGATACTTTTGGTGCCTTCACCTCGGTCAGGATTTCTTCGCTCGCACTTAATCACTTTTTTGGAGCTCTGATTCTTGCAGCGGTGCAAGACTGCATGCTGTAGCTGACGAGAGGTCCACAAGGCCAGATACTCTTCTCTGCATGCTGACGAGGATTTGCCATTGCGAAAAAGCTATAAATGGGGGAAACCTTGAACCTTCAACTTAGCAGTAACTCAACTTGGTTGGATTGGGTTTTCAGGTTTGTCACAGTCCTTCGAAGGTCTTTGGGGCATAAGTCCCAAGTTCTCAGGGGTTGTAGAAGAAAAAACCTTTCTAGGGGTTCACTGATGCACCTGGTCCTTAAACCAACAAAGAAGAGATTGGCACGGAAGCTGGAATATCAAAATAACAACTTTATTAACCTCACATGAGGGAAACTGTGTCAATACAGTACCCGCAGGCCACTGTATGAGACAGTCTAAGGAGTACAAACACTCTGGGTCTTTTATGCCCAGTTTATAGCTGAGTTAGCATGTAGACTCAAAAAGAGGCGGTACAAGTGTACACATGAATAGCTAGTTACATATAAGGATACATAAGAATTGCTTACTCAACAGAGTGGGAGGGCTTCTAATATTGCTGACATTAGTTAAAATAGCCTGACAGTTACTCTAAGAGCAGGTGCATTCTAGCAGCTAGACCTTTCTGAGCATGTGCAGTGCTCTGGCTCAGTACTGAAGGAGTTAACTGTAACAGATGACACAAGCAGAATACAAGGGCAGGCAATAGTGAAGAGGGAGAAAGCACATGGCGACCACATGGCTAACTAAAATGGCTGCCAGAAACAAAATGGCTTCAGCTGATGCTAACAGCCATTTCAGCTAGTTTTCCACAGGGTGGTATTTGAAGTCCAACCACACACAGCCAAGGGTTCCAGGATCTCAGGAACAGCACTTGGGGGGGATTAGGACTCACTCCAGCAGATGCCAAAAGTAGGGCCTACGGCTGGGCCAGTGGTCAGCTTGGCAATTGCAAGAAAGATCCCTTGCAGCTTGTGTGTCCCTTTAGCTTGAACAGGTCAGCCCTATGACCCTCTGAGCCCACGTCTTTGTCCTGGGTACAAGAGAGAGCAGGTCCAGTTCTTTAGGGCTCTTCTCAGGTCACCAACAGCTGGCTCAGTCTCCTTCTGATCTTCCGTCAATCCAGGAGTGTTCTGAGGAGAGAACTGGGGATGCCACATTGATGCTTGCCACCAGCTTGTGGGTGGGGCTGATTCCTGGCTCCTCCCTACCCAGTGGGGAAAAAGTTCCCAGAGGCTACCCTACCCACTTTTGCTTTGCAGTATTTTGTATGTGCTCTATTGCAAGTAACCCCACAGTGCCCATCTCTGCCTAAATCCAAGATGGTGAAACCCTTCACCCCTTATGCAGAGCCTGTGTGCCCACCCCAGAAAAGTGGCCATGGTAATACACAACTTCTCTTCTGTGGTCACTTCAAACCAGTTCTGAGGGCAGCTCATTCATCACCTGGATGGTTGCCTTCCTGACTGGGGGAACAAAAGTAGGGGCCTGTCTATGTGTCATCTGTGACTGTGGGGGACCCTTAGAAGCAAATTAAATTCCTGGGCACTGCTCAAATGGTCATTCTGCTAGAGGAACAGAAAACCCCTCCCCATACCCCGGCCTTGGTCTTTGCTGTGTGAGAAGTTTTCACACCTCATTCAGGGCATGAGCACTCGGAGAGCGGCAGCTGGAGGCTTATTCAAATTACCCTCCAGAGGCTCTAGGCAGGGAAAAGGTAGCTTGCTAAAAGTACCTTTTTTAGGTCGAGGCCTACTAGACAGCACAGATTTGCTAAAGACTTATTGAGGACATTCTGAAAGCTTCTCGGGGAATGTATTCCATCCATTGCTTACCATTGGCTTTGTGTTTCGTAACTCACAGTTGCTTGCTTTCTTTTTGTTGGCTTTATTTGTTTTAAGCTTTCCAGCTTGAGTTAGTGCCTCCTTTGTTGTGGAACATAAGCTGTTTACTGTATTTTTCCACGAGTGCTTGCTCTTATTTTGTCACATTTGCTGTGCATTCGAAGACAGGTTAAATGTCAGGCTCTTTTCTGAGGGATCTTGGTGTTTACTTATCTTTCTTTGACTTCAAAGTGAGAGGATTTATCTGACAATCTGCGGGTGTGAAAGGAAAGACTTTTATCTAGCATACAACAATATTTAAATGCCTGTAAATGAACTGTATAGCTACTTCAGAATATATCAGAATTAGAAAAGCAGAAATGAAGATGATTTTTTTGTAATTCTGAAGTGTGCTGGAAACAAATATTTTAATAGGCGTCCTCTGCTCGCTGATCCCTGTGTTGTTTTCTCTTGGAGATGGGCGACGTCTTGTTTGAAGGTAAGCAGATTGTCTTCCGTTGAGGAGACCTATGGTTCCACCTCAGTCATGTGGTCTGAAACATTACGCAAATTCTATTGAAGAAGGAACACCTCGACTCTAAAACCTTCTATCCTTGCAGATGGCATGGAGTATTGCATGTGAGGATGACCGATTGACTCCCTAAGGAGGTTCGTCTATCCTGGATCCACCAGATGGGTTTGTCTGGGCTCCAGCTGCTGGCTTTGTGTATGATCAATATTGCCTTGATTGGGGGCCACTGCTTCTCTGCCCTTTGCCGTGATGTCCTGCTATTATGTTGTTGCCCAGACTGACTTTCTCATTCTCTTCTGTTTTTTCTTGGTGCCACCCTGTATCTCTCACATTGTGTTGGGCCAAGTTGCCTGGCCAGGTCTGAAGGGGGAGCCAAGCCTCATGGTGTCTGTCAGATCGACTCTCCTGGTCACACTCCTTTCTCAGCATCTCCTGTTGTCTCAGTGCTTCTGTGTAGCGCTGCCTTCCTCCCTCGCAGCATTCCTTCCAAAAGGGCTCCAGCCAAACCTGATTCAAAATGGTCGCTCTCTACTCCCGGGGCACCACCTGGCCTGGGGGATACCAAGCAGTTAGCATCAGTCCAGCTACTTACAGGTGTTTGGGCTAACAGTTTCTGTTAGGCGTGGGTAGGGGGGGGGTTCCTCTCACCAATCTCCGATCCGCTTCCCCAGAGCTGCCATCCGCAGGTCTCCCGGACTCTGCCTCACTTTTCTGCTGCCTGCAATTGTTTTGTTCTCGTGCTGCCTGTAATTGTGCTTTGTCTCATGTATGTAATCAGTCAGTCTAAGTTCAGCATTATTTGTTTATTTACTTTAACTCCTCATTTCTCCTACCGCGCTGCTGCCTTCAGTTGTCTTCTGTAAGTTAGGTTAAGTTCAGCCATATCTGTTTATTTGCTTTGCCTTTTAATTTCCTGTACTGTGCTGCAGCCTGCAATTGAATTTCTGTCTTCTGTATATAAGTTCTAATTTAGCCTTACTTCGTTTAACTAATGCCGACTCATTCTTGTACCTCTTTCGGGAGCCAGCACCCTTCACCGCTCGCTCGCTCCTTTCCCGCCCACTCGCCACCCCCGCCACTCAGCACCTGCCCCCCCTATCAGGATTTACTTAATGGAGGCCGCTGTGCTGCCACGCCACTGGCAAGTCTGTCTGCCCATCCGCATCTGGACCACACCCAGCGCCAGGAACTCTAGTCCTCCGGCCACCCAGAGATACTCCACCGAAGAACTTTGAGCCATGGACCCGAGGCACCGCAACAACAACTTCTGCCTTGCATTTCTGCGATCAACGGTAGGTCCTTTCAACTGCTGCCACATTCTCTTCACCTGTGACTCAGCATTGCCTGCCCCCACGGAAATCCTCTCCACACCCACCTCACTGACCACGACCACCATGGAGCCTCTCCAGTGACTCCTGCTCAACACCCGATCGCTCTGCAAACACGCCACCGTAATCTGGGACATCATCACCACCCTCACCCCCAAAGCTGTCTTCATTACAGAGACATGGCTCAATCCCGCCGCATCCCCCAACATTTCCACCTCAATGCCCAGTAGTTACAAGATGATACACTATGACCGCACCAACAAACACGGAGGCGGCATCACCATCATTCACTAAGAATCCATCTGCTGCACCGCTACCGAAGACTACACCACACCAGTCATGGAGTACCTTAACTTCCGACTCCAAACCAGCAGCAGAAAGACAATTAGAGGCACCCTCGCATACAGACCCTGGGCCCTCGCCCCGGCTTCTGCAGCACCATTTCCAACTTCATCGCCCCACTTGCCATCGACTCCAAACACGACATCTTCCTCAATCACCTCAACTTCTATCTCGACGACCTCGAAGACACCAACACCACCAACCTCGTGGAAAGCCTGAGCAACATCGGCCTCCCCCAACTGGTCACTGACCCCACACACAGCGCAGGACACCCACTTGCCCCAATCTTCATGGCCAGTGACAGTCAAGTACAACCATGCCACCAAACTCACCTGGACAAACCACTTTATTGTTCACTTTACCATCTCAGGAGGACCATGCACCACCACCACCACCACCATGTTCCCCTGCCCCTCCCACCGCAGCTGCAACAAAGTGACAGACACCCAATAGACAGACGCCCTCAACACCACCCAGCCCGATCCAGCAACCACCATTGAGCAGGCCGTCTAGAACCTCTCCGCCTGGATCACCAAATGCGCTGACAGAGTCGCTCCCATCAAACCTTTCAAGACCAGTAGATCCACAACACAAGCCAAATGGTACACACAAACTCAGGATCACGAAAAACCACTGCAAACGACTGGAGAGACGATAGCGTACCACCAAAGGCCCCACAGAACGAGCCACCTTCAAGTCAGCCCTAAACAACTACCATCAGCGCCTAAAAAAGACACGAAAAAATGCACCCTTGCGAACCGCATCAGAGCCTCTTCCAACCACAGCAAGGAACTCTTCAGCATCATAAGAGTTCTCCTGCCTATCTGCCACTGAGAACACAATTCCCCCTTCCTAGGAACTCTGCAACACCCTAGCGGACTACTTCCACAACAAGATCCACCATCTACAGCAACTTCGAACCCCAGCCCACTGACCTCTACAGCTTCCCCATGCCGACTGACGTCATCCACAACCCTCCACTCTCGGCATGGGAACAGCTCACCACATAGAGCACCACAGCCATCAGGAACTCCATCCACTTCGGAGCACGCATGGACTGCTGCTCCCACCGCTTCTTCAAACACTGGAGCAAGGAAATTAGCGGCAAACTCACCTCTATCCTCAATGCATCCATCACCACAGCCACATTTCCCGATCACTGGAAACACGCAAGAGGTCAGACCCCGCCTCAAGAAACTCTCTGCCGACGCCAGCGAACTTAGGAACTACCGCCCCATCTCTCTGCTCCCTTTCCCCATCAGTCATTGAGAACCGACAACTCACCGAACACCTGGAGAACAACAACCTGCTGGATACCTCCCAGACCAACCTCTGTGCCAACCACAGCACTGAGACCGCCCTGATCACTGCCACAGACGACATCAGAACCCTCCTTGACCGAGGAGACACAGCGGCTCTTATCCTCCTCGACCTCTTGACACCGTATCCCACCACTCCCTCATTAAGAGATTCCGCCACATCAGGATCCAAGGAAATGCCCTCAGATGGATTGCATCCTTTCTTTCAGGACGAACCCAGACAATCTGCTCATCTCCCAAGAACATCATCTGCGGCGCCCCGCATGGTTCAAGCCTTAGTTCCACCCTGTTCAACACCTACATGACACCCCTGGCCGACATAGTCAGTACCCATGGCCTCAAAATCATCTCCTACGCAGACGACAAACAGCTCATCCTCTCGCTCTCACAAGACCCTGCCACCACCAGGACCAACTTTCACAACTGCATGACAAGCGTCGTGGACTGGATGAGGACCAACTGCATGAAGTTCATCACGGACAAGACTGATCTTTATCAACACCTCCCCGTGGAAATACTCCTGGTGACCTCCCAAACTCAAAGCCACACCAACCGACCATGCCCGCAACGTTGGCATCATCCTAGACGGCAAACTCACCATGAAATGCCAGATCAACGCAGTCTCCTTCCCCTGCTTCCACACCCTGCGCATGCTCCAAAGAATCTTCAGATGGCTCCCTATCGACCCAGTAAAACCTTCACACAAGCCCTAGTCACCAGCCAACTCGACTATGGCAATGCCCTCTACAAAGGAATTCCCTACCAGCTCATAAAGAGACTCGAGACGATTTAGAACTCAGCAGCCAAACTAATCCTCAGCCTCCCCAAACGGACTCACATCATCACCCAACTCAAGAACCTCCACTGGCTCCCCGTCCAGAAAAAGATGCCAATTCAAGATGCTGATAAACATCTACAAGACCCTCTATGACCAGGGACCAGCATATATCAACCACCCCCTGAAATTCCACCAGCCCTCCAGACACCTGCGCTCTTTCTCCCTCGCTCACACTCCCCGCATCCGCCGAAGCTACAGCGGAGGATGCTTCTTTTCCTACCTCACCGCCAAGTCCTGGAATAATCTTCCCCTCTAACTTAGAACAGCACTCTGTCACGGAATTCAGAAAGGGACTCAAGACCGGGCTCTTCGACTAATGGCAGCAGGATCCTAGTGCCGGGATACCCTCATGGGTGATGAGCTGCGCTCTACAAATCGCGATTTGATTGATTCAAGGAGGTCGGAACTCCCCTAAGCCCTCCCTGTTCCAGGCCACCTGCACCACGGCTAAAATGAGCATCGAGGTTAGGCCCTGTCACACAGCCAGTCTCCACTTTCACAGCCCAGTGGCAGCCCGCCTCCCCTCCTGGCAGTTTGGGCTGGACTGTTCCCATGGGGAGCAGGTTCGAAACTGATTTGCATATGGCTGGGTCCAAACTGGAACGGCATGGTGAGGAAAAAAACTATGGATTTAGGCCCAGATCTCTGTACTGGGAGTGAATGTTTGACAATGTTCTTCATTCTGCCCAACTTTTTGTGTTGCTATAGTCTCTCCAAGTGGGAAGGGTATGCTCAGACATGGGTCTCGTGCTCACTATGCCATTGAATTCAATCTAGCCTAACAGATGAGGCGTGATGCTCCGAAACCGGTCCCAGGATGCTTGTTTCCGGTCCAGGGAGGACCTGTCCTGGCAGTTTGGACTGGACTGCTCCCATGGGGAGCAGGGTTGAGAATTATTTTGATAGGGCTGGGTCCAAACTAGAATGCCATGGTGAGCAATAAAACTATGGATTTAGGCTTGGATACCTGTACTGGAGGTGAATGTTTCACAATGTTCAGCATTTCGTCCATCATCTTTTTGTGTTGCTATAGTCACCTTCCCAGTTGGCCTGCCACCATCGCAGACTGCATCAGGCCCGGCCATTGACCTCAGGAGGGGCATTAGCTTTCGCCGCTGAAAAATCTTGAGCTGTCCTTCCAACTCCGGTGTGGGGAGACATGAGAAGGGTTCAGGAGGCTACATGTGGGTTTGGATGTCAGAACTGAGAATTTCAGCCCACCTCACCTCTACGGGCTGCACTAGGTCGAGTTCGCTATGGGTGTGGCACGATCAGCCTCAACCAAAGAATCACCATTTCTAGCCTTCTTCTGGGGCCTGGTGGCCAGCAGGCAAGTTAGGATGGCAGGATTGGAGGGTTGGAGGAGGATTTTGAAAATGATTAACTGGGCTCCCATGGACTCTCACCAAGAAATAAATATCTGTAAACCATACTTCATCTTTTGCCATTTTGGCTGAAGCCAGTAAATGACTATCCTCTTAGCAATCAGTAAGGTAAATGTTGCAGATTTATGCCTAATGTTCTGCGTTTTTTGGATTAAATCGCTTGTTGGTATTAAGGACAAGACCCATAACCCATCCTCTGTATACGTCTGCAGTTCGTCAGGGCTCGATAAGATCAGTGTAGCACATAAACGAAACACACCTTACATCCATAGTTCTTCCATTGTATGACATTGCCATCTTTAGTGTTCATACCTATCACTGTCGTCCATTCACAAGTCCATATAGACTTCACATATGGTGATCTCCCATCTCGTAAACCACTGCCGCCCCAAATCACCACCCCTCGCCCCAAAAAAATGCTGACCCATGCCCAGCCTTAGGAATTCCAGACACATAGCAAGGGCTATTAGTTCTGTGACTAGAGGGTAACTCAGAAGTAAGGTGCAATCTATCCATGAAAGTCCTAGCCGAGGTTGCTTTCGTAAACACATATCTCTTCCTCCTTATTTTTTAATTTAGTTTTAGTATAATTGCGGGGTATGGTAGGTAGAGATCATCTGTGCTGGGGATGCACTGAGCATCTAGGAATAAGGGGTGGAATATGGAAACCTATACAGCAGTATTCATTCAGAGTATTTACTTGGAATGTCAGGGGGTTTAACTCAGACAAGCAAGTAAGTGTGCATTTGTATCTGGCTAAAGCAGATACGTGAAGTGTATTGCTGGCATTCCGAGGTAGATAGACCAGCTTTAGACACTGTGGGAGAATGGAGCACAAGCTGCATTAGAAATGCAGCAGTGACCATTTGGTGGACGGGCTGCAAATCTTCTCTCTTTGAATGCTGCTATCAGGGCTGATACTGGGCATGTCCGACGAGTCTGCAGATTCTTTTCAGGTATAAACAGAATCTTTCAGGCAGGGCCTGATCATTTTCTGACGCCTAACATCTACTCCCTAAAGAGTTGATAACAGCAAGGTCGATAGCTCCACACATGATTTTGCTGCTGTTGTTGAAACTCCAGTTGGAGACTCTACGTGGCACTACCTATTGAGAAGAGCCTCCCTGCTCAACAGAGCTGGAATATGCAAACAAGAGGAACTGCCCCAAACAAGTTCCAGGCCTTTGGCAGTGGGGTCCACGCTCTCTGACTCTAAAATGACGTAAAAGTGGACCAAACCTTTCTCACTGAGTTCCTCTTTCTTTGTTGACCTAGGGAAGGCATACTCTGTAGAGCACTCTAAGAAATATTGAGAACCAAGGCTAGTGTGTTTTGTACAGCCATTCTCCCAGAGATGAGAAGATAATCACATGAAGCTTGCATTATTTTTTTCTTTTATTTAAAAACTTTTTTCCCCCATTTTGTCATCAAACCATACACATACTGAGGTGGTCAAAAAAGTCAAAAAGTTCTTTATTCGGCAACTATTACAGTTAAAAGCACAGTGCATATATCAGAAATATTAAACCATCATTCCAGCTTAAAATTACATAAAATTAATTAAATCACATCACAATTGATTTTCGGGACCTAGAAACACTTTTTAAAAAGGCAATAACAGATACAATAATAAAATAGTCCTCTAGCTGTTGAAGAATCATAAATGCAGGATAACATTGTCTAAAACCTAGTTTTTTAAGCACAGGGATGATCCATCTCCTTCTTGGTATCGAATAAAATTTACAAAAAATAATATATGTATCATCGATTGTGCCGAAACCTCATCGCATGGGCAATTGCATAAAACTCTCGACCAGTCATTCTGTACAGGAAAACTAAACAATCGGTATAAGATATTCAACCTAAAACGTGTCAGGTGGTCTACCCAGGAGGGGAGTAGAATAATCTTCTGTTTCATTTTATACATGACAAACAAGAAGCTAAACACAGCAGTGAATATTATTTCAGCAGCACTGTCCATTTTATAATGATACAGTAATAAGATCCAAGGCCCACGTAACACCCAAGGTTATGGGACGGTACATGCAGTGTTCGCAATTCATATGAGGGGCTGCTCATGGTGACTGGGTGGATTCTGGCGAGTCCTGCGTCAGAAGGTAATCCCATCAGCGGCTGCCAAATATCTCTTGGTGGGGAGGTGGGTGGTTGTAGGGTTGTGTACAGCTCACTGTTAGTATTACAGTATATTAGGCTTTTCATCCACGCCGCTACTGTAGGTGGGGGTTTGCTGCCCCAGTGAATTGCTAACTCCCGTTTGGCCAAAAGTAACACAATTGCAACATATCGACGCAGAAATTTGTGTATGTCGTGTACATAGGCCAGTAATGCTAGCAGAGAAGTGGATTAAAGTGCAATGTGTCATCAGAGCTAGTCTATCCAATCAATCAATCAATCAGGGGGTTTATAAAGCGCGCTACTCTCCCGTGAGGGTCTCAAGGCGCTGGGGGGAAACGGGGGGGTGCAGCTCCGGGTCAGTCGAAGAGCCAGGTCTTGAGACTCCTTCTGAAGGTGTTCAGAGTGGGGGAGCGTCTGATGTTGACTGGGAGCTCGTTCCAGGTCTTTGCTGCGATGTAGGAGAAGGCTCTTCCGCCTGCTCTTGTTCAGCGTATGCGGGGGGTTTCTGATAGGGCGGGGTCGGTGGAGCGGAGGTTCCTCTTGGGTACGTAGAAGGAGACTCTTTCGTTGAGGTATTTGGGCCCGATGTTGTGGAGGGATTTGTAGGTGTGGGTGAGTAGCTTGAAGGTTACTCTCTTCTCGATGGAGAGCCAGTGGAGGTCTCGTAGTTGCTGGGTCATGTGCTAGTGTCGTTGGGTTCCGAGGACGAGTCTGGCCGCGGTGTTCTGGATGGTTTGGAGCTTGTATAGCAGGGTTTTGTTGATTCCGGCATAGAGGGCGTTGCTGTAGTCCAGTCTGCTAGTTACGAGTGCTTGGGTGACGGTCTTTCTGTATTCGTGGGGGATCCACTTGAAGGTCTTACGGAGGATGCGGAGGGAGTTGAAGCAGGTCGAGGCGACGGCGTTGATCTGGCGTGTCATGGTGAGGGAGGAGTCCAGGATGATGCCGAGGTTCCGGGCGTGATCCGTCGGTGTGGGAGGGTTTCCGAGAGCAGGGGGCCACCAGGATCTGTCCCACACCGTGGAGGAAGGTCCTAGGATGAGGACCTCGGTCTTCTCCGAGTTCAGCTTCAGGCAGCTGTCCCTCATCCAGGTTGCGACTTCTTTCATTCCTTCTTGGAAGCTAAGTCTGGTGTCTTCGGGGTTCTTCGTGAGGGAGAGGATGAGCTAGGTGTCGTCGGCGTAGGATACTATGCGGAGCCCATGCTGTCTGACGATGGCGGCGAGGGGGACCATGTAGATGTTGAAAAGAGTGGGGCTGAGCGAGGATCCTTGGGGTACTCCACAGTTGATCTCTGTTGGTTCAGAGAGGAAGGGGGGGGGAGTCTGATCCTTTGGGTTCTGCCGGCGAGAAAGGAGCGGATTCAGTCGAGGGCGGTTCCTCGTATTCCGGCGTCGTGGAGTCTGGCTGTGAGGGTGTGGTGTGAGACGGTGTCGAAGGCCGCTGAGAGGTCTAGTAGGATGAGGGCCGCGGTGTGGCCCTGGTCGAGGAGCATGCGGATGTCATCTGTGGCGGCGAGGAGGGCGGTCTCGGTGCTGTGGTTGCTGCGAAATCCGGACTGGGAGGAGTCGAGGATGGCGTTCTCCTCTATGAAGGTGGTCAGCTGGGCGTTGACGAATCTCTCGGTGACTTTGGCTGCGAAGGGAAGGAGAGAGATGGGCCGGTAGTTTTTCAGGTCCGTTGGGTCGGCTGATGGTTTCTTGAGGAGGGGCTTGACTTCTGCCTGTTTCCAGTCGTCGGGGAAGATGCCTGATTCGAGGGAAGTGTTGATGGTCCGTCCTAGTTGGGGAGCTATGGCGGTAGCTCTGTGGTAGATGTGTGATCGGCAGGAGTCCGTGGGAGCTCCTGAGTGGGTGTTCTTCATGGTCTTGGTGGTGTTCTCAGTGGTGGCAGGTTTCCAGGAGGTGATGATCGGCCAGTTGTCGTTGGTGGTGAGGGTGGTGGTGTCAGGAGTCGGTTCGCTGAAGTTGTCGTACCTCTCTCCAGTATGGTGCTGCTTGTCCGCCACCGGGCCATAGTTTAAACGTATGACTTGTTCCTTTTCTTGATATATATGAATGCCCTGAAATCAAATGGAACCGTTGCACCATGTCAGGGGGCAGTAACAGGGCATCTGAGTGGTTGCGTCTGTTAGTGGGAACTATTCAGACTTATTCCAGTTTATACGGAGGCCCGATAGAGCCCTGTACCTAACTATCTACCGCGAAGAATTGGAACTAAGTTTTTGGCACAGTTCAATACAAAGAGCGTTATATCATCAGCATAGAGTGAAACAAGAAGCGGGCCTGGTATAAATTGCAAGCCCCGGTGGAGATGTATATCCTTTAATTGGTGCAGAAGTGGATCCATCACTATAATGAAGAGCAACGGTGAGAGAGGACAGACTTCCCATGTCCACCTCATGATTGCAAATGGGGCGGAAGCGTATCATTGACCCTAATCCGTGCTGTCTGTAGTGAGTAGAAGAGCGCTAGTAGGAAAGATAAGTTAAGTGTGGCTTGTAGGAATGGCCATTCTAGCGCATCGAAGGCTTTCTTTGCATCTAATGGGGCGAGTAGGGTGGATACTGTGGGGGATAATCTATTAAGGACAGCAAAGACTGTATGTAGGTTCAGAGACGTTGAGCGATGTGGGAAGAAGCCCGATTGGGCCGAGGAGCTAATCTGTTCCATCAGTAGTGCCAGTCGGGTCGACAGTTATTTGTCTAAAATGTTGTTGCCAAAATTCAGTAAAAATAGTGGCCAGTAAGAACCACAGTACTGAGGGTCTTTACCCGGCTTCAGAAGTAGTGTAATCACAGCTTCTCCCAATGTAGGCAGGAGCACACCCTTCTCCAGAGCTTCTGAATACATAGCAAGAAGGTGTGGTGCTAGGATGTGCTTGTACGCTTTGTAAAAAGTGCCTGTGTAGCCATCTAGGCTTGTTGTATTCCTCTTAGGGTGTCCGTATATAGGTTTTCCTGTATCATGTCCTTATATAGGCACAATTCACCCTGCCCTTATATAGGCATGAAATCCCAGTCCTTATTTAGGCGTTAAACCGTGCACTCCAAATACAGGCATGGTCTCAGACATCCGTCCACCCTAACGTCAAAACGAGTTCTTGAAGAACAGACCCTTAGGCTTCGGGAGTTTCCCCAGCACAGGACTATTGATTTCTTCAAGGACTCATCTATTATGCATGAACCGTTATACCTTAGGGGTTCATTCATGACGTCTTCCGCTGTCCGATTCACGTCAATGCTAACATTCTGAGGTACCTCTCAGGTATAAATATACCTTCCCTAGCCCTTGTAAACTAGAGGAGACCTCGACTTCAGAGGAGCCCGTTTCCCGGCCTGACGCACTGAGAAGACACTGTCATCCCTGCACGCAGAGAGTCCAGCTTCCAGTGATCTGACTTCCCTCGCGGGGTGTTGGAGTTCGAGTCTGGCAAGAGATTCCTACCTCTCTCATTCTTAAGGTATGGAGCTGACTAGAACCTAGAGGGACTCTTGGCATACTTGGCATACTAGGCATACTAGGCTTAACATACTCTTAGTATACCATAGTAAGGAATACTCCACCTACTTCATACCTCTCCCTACACCTAGGTTAGGTACGGTACATTGGGGTAGAACTAGCTTAGAAACGCATCGTATGAGTACTCACATTTTTAGTCTGTTATTTATGTAAATGAATATCTGCTAAAGATCATGCTAGCGCAGTATTATTTATTTCTACTGCTTACGCTGTACATTATTTATCTTGCATACTGTCTTGTGATCGTAACAGCACATATTACTTACACAAGAAACAAGACTGATCAATAAACCTTTTATTGAAACGCCCGTCTATTCTTTCGGTGTAACTTTGAGGAAAACTAAGTATGCACGAGTGAGCTGAGTGAAACGGTTTTCTATTGTTTCCACGACTCTGGGACACGTTCTGATTCCAAAGGGGAAACAAAGTTGTCATGTTTTGCGGCTGCCAGAAACTACTCCCTTCTTGTTATCCAAGGAGTTTCTAGTGGCCTCTGAGCTAGCTGGCACAAGTAATTAAGTTTAATATACTCAATAGGGACATACTGACCTTAGTCCTATGTCAAACCTATAGGGGATATTATTCCAATGCGCAGAGCCTATTAGGGAAATAGGAGCTACACTACATGGCGCCCAATGGTTTGGTAAGGCGGTAATTTAACGTTAGATACTGAGTAACTCAGCCGTGCTTTTTCTCTCAGAGACCCCTACCCATATACTCCAAAAGACGTCTTGAGTGGGCAGGGTTAAGTATCCACCACGGCTACATAGGGAAACACCCTACATATTAGCTGTTTGGTTTGCTCAACGTTGAAGGATACAGTGTTCCAAAATATTGTGCACCTTATCTTTGTTTCCTTGAAACTTGTTCTACATTTTTTAACAAAAACAAAATGTCCATAACAGGGGACGAAGCCACCGGAAACGGTGGAGCTGCGGCTGATCCAGCCCAAGCAGCAGTTTTTAACTTTACCGGTTTAAATGAAACCGAGGAGGGTGTTATAGACATCCCTCCAAACTTAAGAAGAGCCATTACTCTAAAACTCATAAAACATGGCCTACCACCAAGAGGCGGTAGGGCAGTTTTCGTGGTAGAGGCACACGAATCTTTTCAGACAGAGGTATTCTAATCATGGGTAATATTTCCTGAATCAAATTCAGTAACTAAACTGTTTCACTTCTACAAAGAAGATGATCCACCAGAGGAATATATTCCTTTCGAGGATATTGAAATTCCATTAACATACCAGGAGCATCAGCTCTGGTTTAAAGGCGCCCTAAAACATCACAGAAACATTACCAGGCTCGGTCCACTAGGTAGACCAGGAGCAACATGGCCGATTCTAGCCGGCTACACACCTCATCCTGACCTGGATATAATGTCAGATGAGGAACTACTTGTTCAACTACAAGAATTAATAAAAATCTACAGACAATTGGTCCAATATGTCATGAGGACTTTCACAGTCCAACCACCATTGACACTTCCAAATCAAACTCCTCAACAGGGGAATACACTAAAAATTACACCACAGACTCTATATGCAGTCATGGGGAAAATACCCACAAAACGTGAGCAAATTCCATTCTGGATAGCTCAAAAAATTACTCAAATCGAAGCAGTATTTCCAAATACTAGCCCGTATGAGAAACACAGAATACTAACAATAAGTTTACCAATGGGGATCACACCACAACTGGAAGACTGCACCACTTGGGGCTCAGTCTTTGCTGCCATCTAAACAAAAACACATGGTATTCCATCATTTGCGGTAATACCAGATGTCCTGAAACAAATTCAAAATGAATACGGGGCAGAGCCTGCTCTGAATTTAGGTATGAAATTACTGAAAAATGTCGACCAGGTCTCAACAATAATAATATCTTTTTTTTAAACATTTATTTAAAGTTTTATCGTATCATATAACAGTACAGGTCAGGCAGAGTTACAGTGAGTCATATCATATCATTGGCAGCCTCTCGTATCAAATCTCTTAGCTATAATACATATGATGGAACAATACATACAGACGTACAATTCGTATCCGAATAGAGTGGAACAGGCATCGGAGGCACTACATTAACATTAGGCGTGTACACTGCGTATCATTGATCTAAAAGTAGGCAGTATAATTTAACGCAATTCCCCCAATTTGAGCAATGTCTCTTGGCGTTGAGCAAACCTGTAAAAAGAAAAAAGCAGTATATGTACAGTATTTCATTAAGAGTGATCATTAAGTATCCCCTTGTATTGCACCTGGATCATTAGATAGTAGGTATCCTTTAAGAGGTCCCCATATATCCGTAGGTGTGGAGGAGCGAGGTAACAGTTCGGCGTATATGTATGTCTGCTCTTGACAATATATTAAGTCTGCTAGCCAGCGTTTGAATTTCGGAGCTCGTCCCCTACCCCACCTACAGGCTACCTGGCGTTTAGCTAATAATAGCGATAAGGCGAGAAATTTCCTATATGTTTTGGGTATCTGTTCTGTGTATCCTAGGACTGCAAGTAGTGGGTCTCTCTCGAGGGTGCTATCCGTCATTTGTTCGAGTGCAGTGAATACTTGTTCCCAGAACTCCCGCACCTGTGGGCATTGCCATGCCAAATGTAAGAATCCAGCTCCCGGCTCTCTACAGCGTTCGCATCTATCATTATCTGCAAGATTGAATCTATGCTTCTTCACTGGCGTATAGTATAGGCGTTGTAAGAATCTATAATGTATCACCCGTAGCCTGCAGCTGGCCGATATTTGTGCAGTTTGGAGGCAGCAGTAGCGCCATTGACCATCAGTCATTTCCTGTCCCAACTCCTCCCCCCAGTGTATACGGGCTGGGCTACTGAGTTCTTCTCGGTTCGCTCGTATTGTGCTGTATAGGCCTGACACTAGGTGTTTACCATCCGTGGATCCCAACATTGGTGTAAAGGAGTGAAAGTTATCGGCTCTTGTGGGAATGTTGGGATAATTGATCGCATCCCTTGTCTTAGTCGCACATATAGGAACCTATCCAAGGGAGTGTATTGTATTCCCTGAAACATATGATCCATAGAGCGAAACGTCCCTGCATGGAAGAGATCTCCCCATGTACTAATATGAGCTCGTCTGCATAGGCCTTGAAACCCCTTCTCCTGCAGTAGTGAAAGGCCGGGATGATATGACAACGGAAGTCGAGAGGAGTAAAGGAAGGGTGATGTCAGCAGGGATGTCAGTCGGTTCCAGGCGTCAACTGTGCCAGTGACCGTGGTAGGCGGTGTCGTGCGTGTGCTCGCAGGGCCATGTATCATGCCATTCAAGGGCACAGGATCTGCCAGCCAGTCCTCCACGGCTACCTGTGGCCTGTATCGGGGGGGATATATCCAATAGTAGGCGTAATGAGCCTGTGCGCTAAGAAAATATATCTCAAAATCTGGGATGTCAAATCCTCCCTGATGATACGGCCTTGTTAATATGGACCATTTAAGTCTCGACTGTTACCCCCCCCCCCCCTCCCACCCCCACCCACACAGCAGTCTGATGAGTTCGGTACGTAGCGTTTTAAAAAAAATAGGATCCAGGATGGTAAGGTATATTCAAGAATAGATATAAGAATTGCGGGAGTATGATCATTTTTATAAGGGACGCTCGTCCCGCCAACGAGAGGGGTAATGAGATCCAGCGAGTCACGTTAGTGGCCAGTCGCGTCATAGCCGTACCATAATTCAATCTAATCGTCTCTTCTCTATCCCTCGTTACTTGTATACCAAGATATCGGAGGTCTGATGCACACCATTCCAGTGGAAAATCAAGCTGGAATTGAGATACTGCTGCCGTGAGAGGAAAGATTTGGGATTTTCCCCAGTTGATTGTAACACCAGATAGTCTGCCAAACACTATAAATTCTCGAAGTATGGGGTTTAGATTTTGCTGAGGGTCTCTAATGTACAATGTTACGTCGTCTGCATACATGGAGATTAATATTTGGCGTAAACAACAACTAAATGCTTTATCCTGATGATACTGACGAAGCCGAGAGGCCAATGGTTCTATCGCGATGGCGAATAGGAGTGGGGACAACGGGCACCCCTGTCGCGTACCTCTTGTTATTGTTATCGGGTGGGAGAGATGACCATTTATCAATATTTTGGCCGTGGGATGGTGATACAGTAATTTAATCCAAGATATATAGGGGAGCGGGAAGCCCATTCGCTGTAGCACCCCAAATAAATAATCCCACTCTACAGAATCAAAGGCCTTGGTGGCATCTAAAAAAAACGCGGCCAGTGGAAATTCTGGTGCTACTGTCTGCATCAGGGAGAACAGCGTACGGAGGTTATGGGAGGTGGCTCTGCCTGGGACAAATCCCGATTGATCGGGAAGTATGAGTTTGTCCAGAAGGAGAGTCAGTCGGTTGGCCAGAACTTTAGCCAATATTTTTGTATCGCAGTTCATTAGTGACAATGGGCGATAGGAGTCACAGGACTTTGGGCACTTTCCAGGTTTTAATAGGGAGGTGACTATTGCTTCCCGCATCGAGGAAGGAAGTATTCCCACTTCTATGGATTCTTCGTACACTTCTTTCAGCACCGGCGCCATGATATCTATGTAACTTTTATAAAATTCAGCCGGTAGGCCGTCTGAGCCCGGCGCCTTCCCATTTTTCAATTGCATTATTGCTTCTCTAATTTCATCGATCTCAAATGGTAGGCACAGAAATTCTCTCTGTCCATCGCTGAGCCATCCCAGCGCCACATCTCCCATGAAACTGTCAAGTTCCACTGGCTCTTGTCTTTGGGACGTAAACAGCGTCCTGTAGTGCATTATAAAAGTATCTAGTATGTTGAGTGAATCTCGTTGCACCACTGCCCCTGGTCCCTGTATCTCCAACACTTGGGTATTAAATCTAGGGCGTCGGGTCATCTCCGCCAGTGTTTTACCCGGCCTCTCACCTTCCCCATATTTGCGGGCCTCCCAGTATCGTCCCTTAAATGTCGTCTCCCTCACCGCAGCTTCTTCATATTCGGACAGTTTCTCTCGAAACTCTGTGTGTATCTGCCCTGTCCCCCCTTGTCCCATTCGTCTCTCCAGTCCCCGCATCTCTGTCTCCAGTCGCTGTAGTGTTCTACGTATATCTCTGAGGACCCCAAAGCTTTTAGATATACAAAACCCTCGTATTGTTACCTTAAAGGCCTCCCATATTATTTCCACTGTGTCAACTGATCCTTTATTCCTGCTAAAGAAATTTTTAATTTCCTCCTAGTTCGGTGTGAAACACTATGTCTAATAATGCTGTAGGCTGTAATCTCCAGCTTAGTCTGGGCCTATCATAGCCAGGTGATGTGAGCGATATTTTCACTGGGCAGTGATCTGAAAACGTCCTGGCTAAGTGCACTACATTATGTATGGCTGTCCCCAACCCCTTGGAGAGTAGACAGTAGTCCAGTCGTGCCCACGTCCCCCTATGAGCCGTAAAATGTGTTCCTTCTTGGGCTTGTGGGTGGGTATATCGCCAACTGTCAATGAGCTCGCCCTCTTCCATTATACCCCGCAGGGCCTCCTGTGAGTTTGTGTAGTGATGTGTAGCTACATTAGACCTGTCCTGTGTGGGATTTAGGGCAACATTAAAATCCCCCCCCCCCATATTATGTGAGTAGATCCGATCGATACTATTTTGCCCCACAGATTAGTAAAAAACTCAGGGCTATCTGTGTTGGGACCGTAACAAGTTACAATCGTGACTGAGTCTCTGCCCAGCCGGCCCCATGCTAAAACATATCTGCCGTGTGAATCCGCAATCGATCCTGCCAGTGCGAAATTGGTCTGCTTTTTTAAAAGAATAGCCGTTCCTCGTGCGTATGAGGAGTATGAAGAGAAAAGCCTACAGCTCGCCCATTTGCTAGCAAAGGTGTTCGGGGTATGTGGATTAATGTGGGTTTCTTGTAACAAGGCCACTTGTATTTGTTGCCTATCCATGTATGCCAAAACCTGCCTTCTCTTCCTCGGATCCCCAAGGCCTCTGATATTCCATGACATTATCCTTATCGTGGATTTATCCTCCTGTGTCATTATTCCACCCTTGCACAGCTCGATTATTGAATTGCGTGTTGCCGTACTGCAATTGTCGCATATGTATAGAGACCTGTTTTGCAAATGCATACCATACATCTTCCTCACTGCTGCTCTGAACTCCCCATCCCCCCTCCTCACCCTCCCACTGAAGCATCCCAATTATGCCAGATGTGAACATCCCTCCCCCCTCCCCAATAGCCAATAACGTATCAATCATAACATGAATGTCCATTCTCCCCCAATTCAAAACCGAAAGGAGAACAGTGGTGAAAAACAAACAAACAAAAAGAGAGAAAAGAAAAAAAAAAACAAAGAAACTAAACCCAATTTGTGGGGTGTTCCCAGTTGGGGTTATACAGCTGAGTGGCCCACGAATACCTCTCACCAGTCCAGGTGCAGTGCGATCTGTTCTTAGTCCCTGAACCGGTTTCGAGGGTGTCCGGCTGCATATTGTCTCTGTGCCCTCTCCGAAGCCTGGGTCATCACTGAGGCCGTTTCCCTGCGTGCAAGGTGTCCTGGCCCAAGTCCATGTCAGGTGTTCCAGGCCCGACTATATTGTGAGATATCCCATTGCCGCTCATGTGACAGTGTCAAGCTCAGACAGCTCATAAGCAGTTTGAATTCTATGGTATAGAACAGGTTCAGCGACACCAAAGAGGGGGAAACAGAGAATTGGCCTTGCGTAGACGAGAGGCACTTTGGATCCTTAGACTACGAAGTACAGAGATAGGGCTTAACATTGACCCCGAATTACACTACTTTTTGGGAAGATGAATACATGGAGTCGCCACACTACAGGTATTAGTTCTGCTCCCCACACACTATTACTCTCCGTAGGTCTCCTCATCAAGACATAAATGACTCAATGACTCACTGTTACAACATGGCTAATTACAGATACATCTGTATGTGAGTCAAATATACGGAGTGTGTAATGTTCTTCTCTTATTATTTATTGTTTATTTGTTTTGGTTTATATCTCAATGCTAATTACATTATTATTTATTGTTTATTTGTTTTGGTTTATATCTCAATGCTAATTACATTTATGACGTTATTTTCCCCATGAGCACTGATGTTTTAACATTTGTAGAGAGAAATCAATTTTTTTAAATTTCATTAACCATGTTATGGCAATCAGGACCCTGAAGAGATGGAGATAAAGAATATGCACCTAGTAAAATAGGATTAGAATGGAACACCTGCTTGGCACTTTCACACTGCCCTTTATATATAGACATGTCACTATATAGATGTTCATGAAGCATGGAAAATGCATGTATCATAGACCATGAGGCACCTTTCACATGAAAATGACATAATATACAGCCTCTACACACCGTATCTTTATACCCCTTACGCTACACAATATCAGCCCTTGTGTCTGTAATGCAGGATGCAATGTCTGCATATAGGACTATATCACCGCGTTTCCCGCACAATAACGGTAGCCCCGCAATCTTATTTCGGATTATTTTATAGGCAATAGGTATTGTTGCTGCCAGAAGACCGCTTTGCACCTTAATGAATAAGAACATACTGATGTTAGGGATTCAGTGTCGTTACAAGATGGCCACCGTTATGCAACTAGGTTATACTTGAGTCCTTCTTCTCTGATTGCTGAGAAACTGGATAGCTGTCCTTCCTCGGTTTCTATTGAACTTGAGTGAAGCCGGTATAAAATGGCGGGAACCAGGAGCCTCATTCGTGCACCGTACTCGGCAACACGAGGAGCGACGTCCGTGTGTGGGATCAAACTACTAAGAAATAAGGTAAGGGGATCAACTGACCAGGGGGCTTTTGACTTTAAGGAAGAATAGAATATTGTGAGTTCTTGTTGTCAGATTCATCGTTAGCATGATAGTGCTAATGGAGCAACTAGCATGACGGATTCATTTTAGCTTGTTGACACTCTAGATATAGCACAGGAATGGAGGAAGCTTATCTTTACGATTTACTAGATGGATCAAATGGTACTCTAGCATCAATATGAGGAGATAGATAAAGCGGATATAAACTGAATAGCTTTGTTGTGATGTCAAGCTGTATTCAGTGTTATGACAAATGGTGCAGTGTTAGATTGGTCATTCTGCACCTAGATTTTGACTATTGGGGTTTGAATAAATAGAGCTTGACATTGCTCAGGGAAGGTAAATATCACATGGTTAGTCTACAATGAGATTGGATGAGGTATTCATTTTGAACCATAAATCTTATGGAGTGAAACATGACTGGCTATATCTTTGTAGATTCTGGACTTCTGGGACATACAGGGATCCCTTGGATTTAACATTGAGAAGTGAGACGTCGCGAGATATTGAATCCCAGTGTGGGTTGGAATTAACACCACTAATAAAGTAGGTGGGCCAATTGTTACTTTGAGTTTGCAACTTTAGCCGTATGTGACTTTTGCCTGATGGTCCTATTTATACTCAGGGCGCTTTCTGGTTTCTTTACAGGGTTATACACAGGAAGACAATAGGTATTTACCCAACATAATTTGGTTTTTTGTTAAATTAAGTTCAAACAAAAAATCTTTTATCTCACCTTTTGGGCTCCACTCCGATCTCACCCCAGGAATGTTCATTCTTGGAGTCGTCATACACGGTCTGAGTAAATTATATTTTGACACTACCGAATGGCACTATATATGGTTTATATTGCACTTACTACTGAGACTATACCACGGAATTCTTCTTACTCCATCTTTTTCTTTTGGGATTCTGGATCTTTTGATCTACGGATTATTGGGTCACATTTGAAGAAAATTTTCAATGTTTCTGGTGTTTTATATTTTGTGCATGTGGGCACACAACCAATGAGATAACATATTGTGATGAAGCATGGCACCGGCCGCTGAATGTAATCTCTGACTAGTTCTGTACACCCAATTTAAAGAAGGTGATACATTGAGTATTCATTCTGTTTTTATGCAGCCTTGATAAAGTCGCGGGATTAATTCCCATGTAAGCGACGAAACACGTGTCGGCTGTCTGAACATCGGAAAATAAAAAGGAAAAAAGAAATAAGAACTTACCTACTTGTATTTTACTTATGCTCACATCAAGCATGTTTATGTATATTGTGACATAACAGACGTGTGCTGAGGAATTCCTTTGTATTTCCGACTATATTGTTTGCAGGTGGTGTGAGTTGGATCGTTGTTTTATGCGTCTTTGTATCGATTGTCATTCCCGTTCTGGCGTTCGTGCCCGTGGCGAGTCCTCCGGCGTGGATGGCGCTTTCCTCTGGTGTTTAAGCTGCTTTAAAAATTCCTCCACCTGTTGAGGTTTCGTAAAAAACGTTTGAGTCCCCTGATGCGTGATGCGAAGCCGGGCGGGATAGAGTAGGGCATAGTCGATCTGGGCTTGCCTTAACTTCTGCTTAACTGCAAGAAATTTCCGTCGCTCTTCCTGTACATGCATCGTGAAGTCGGGGTACATGGTGAAGGGAATACCATCATAGTGCAGTTGCTTTTTCTCCCTGGCCACTCGCAAAGCCACATCCCTATCCCTGTAATTTAATAGACGGGCGATTATAGGGCGGCTAGTGCTCCCAGGGGGCGGACGCGGTCCAAGAGATCGGTGAGCCCTTTCCACGATGAAATGAGGAGAGAGTAATTCCTTTCCCACCACTGCGATCAGTAATTTTTCTATGTACTCCTCCATCTTGCCCGTGTTGGTACTTTCCGGTATGCCCAAAACCCGTATGTTATTTCTGCGGCTTCGCGCTTCAATGTCCTCATTTTTAGCTGCTATGAGCTTGAGTAATTTATCCATCTGTGCCGTAGTTTTATGCACTTGGGCCGTAGTATCTTCCACTTCGGAAAGGCGCTGTTCGGCATCTGTAATGCGTGTCTCGTGACCTTCTATCTTGCGGGCTATTGCATCCATTCTTGTTGCCATCGTGTCCATTTTGTCTGCTATTGTCGCGAACCCTTGTCGCATTTCCAGTAAAAGTGACTTCATGTCATCCCCGGATGTCGATTGCTGGTCTTGCTGCGGTGTTTCTTCCTCAGTACCGGCCTCTGCTTGTTGCTGTCGGGTGGACTTTTTGGCGTCAAATGTCAGACGCGGTTGGCGGGCATCTGGCTTTCCCATTTTACTGCGGTCCCTGGACGTGCCTCCAGCGTTGTCCTAACCGTAGTGAGTTCTCTTTTACGTCTCACCGTACCCCCCTGCTCCAGGAAGCTCTCCGGCGCTGTGTGAGTCTGGTGTGTATTGACCTTTCAGCCTATGAGTCCGTACTATCCCCAGAGCACCTAGTGCAGTCCTTCCCGCTTTCGTGCCCAACACCCACTCGTGGTTCTTGTGATAGGGCCTTGGTGCGTTCGTCCCACACCGCTCCCTCAGCCCAGTTGGTGTGTTTTAGGCCTTACCCTTATCGTTCAGACGGTGTGGTGCTCCGGTCTCACACCGTTTGGGGGAATCTCAGTCCAGTGACTTCAGCCGTATCGTAGTGCTATACACGGCAGTCCTCAGATGCTTAGTTGTTGCCTGAGGAGAGCGGATCCGGCCAGGCCGTGCCTGTGCATACGGAGGATTTCGCCGTGACCCACCTCCGCATATGTGGTGATTGGGGACGTGTCGGGTCCTAGCGCCGTCGATCCTATGCTGGCGCTAGCGGGGGGTCTCTAATCAGTCGCTTCGCCCGCTCTTCGTGTGGGAACGTCTCGCTCCGAGGTATATCCTTTAGGGCATGTGTGCCTGAGCCCCGGTACAGCTCCGCCTCCCGGTACTGATATCTCCCCCGCCTCCTGTAGTGTAGCCAGCACCTCCACTTCCCCACTTACTGGAGATGTTCCGTCGCTCGGCGGCCTCCGGGCTTCAGCGCTCCTCAAACAGTTTTTAGAGTCCGGCCTCTTCCGCCATTTTCAGCCCGGCCTATCCGCCTCGTGGGATCTGCGGCACTTGCGTACTCAGCGCCGCCGCTCTAATGCACCAGGAGTTTTCACACCGCGTCTCGGTCTCTACTTCCAGACCCCTGTTCCTGCTCGGAGGTCCTGCAGGCGAGTTTATAATTACCGCCGCTGGGTCCCTCTGTTCGTGACTGCTCCTCACCGCTAATTATTTGAGCTTTATGGCTTCGGAGAAGAAGGATTAATTCCGGATTACGTCGCCGGACTGCGGGAGCCTCACACAGTGGCGGCCATTCCGCTCGTGCGCCACCTAGCGCCCCCAACAATAATATTATCTAATATTAAAGGGGAGGCAGCAGCAGTGGCGATCCGCCAAAAATTAAGGGAATTCGATGTTACAGAACATCAGACAGAGCTACCCAGAATTATAGAACAATCTTAGGCAGAGATAGTTTGGGTGGAAGACCAGTGAAGCCAAAACTATCTGAAAGTCCTGAGAAGGACTCAATTAAACAAACTCCTACATCCTCTAAAAAGAGGTGGGAGACTAATAAACAAAATTCAAATGAGAAACGTTCTCAATTCCGAGGTAGGTCTCCTCAAAAGGAGCCCTCTGAAAGGAGGTATAACCTCAGGAATAGGGATAATTTGAAAAAACCTGACAGGTATCAAGATACTGATACACGTTCCTCTCGTACCTTTCAGATCTCATCACAGACTTCGGAAAGAAGAGGACGGTCAGAACATAGAGAAGAATGCGTGAAATCCAAGGAAGAAAAACACGCTACAAAAAACAAAACAAAACCTCAATTCTCCAAAAAGAAAGTAGCAGGTCTAAAGATCAGACATGCCGAGGATACTGAGAACACAACTCAAGAACGGAGAATGGGCCCAGACCATGCTGGACAGTGCAGCAGAAGTCACAATAGCTCGTCAGAACCTGAATGAACTTCTGGAGATAGTGGACTTGAATGAGTACATCACAGTAGAAACTGTAGACACCAGGGTTAGTACTCCACAAAAGTTATATGAAATAACACTCCGGATGGAGGGAGACGTATCTAGACCGGTGAAAGCACTCTTTTGGGAAAAACTTTCAAGGGGCTATGACATACTTCTAGAGGAAAAAGACTGGCCACCACACTTTGTCAGGGAGTGCCCACATGGCGAGGACATTATTATGCCTGCCTTCTCCAACCACATTCCAATTCACCTAAAATATACATATGCCAGGAAATGAGCAGTAGCCCAGGCCCCAGCATTATATAAAAATGATGTAGGATGGGATGAGGACTCACCTCACCATAAAATACATCTGAAACAGGAACCAACTGCACAAAGGCAGTACCCAATAAAGCAAGAAGCTAAAAAACAATTCCGGGAGATCTTAGATCAACTTGAATACCAAGGGGTGATTGAAACATGCTCCTCCTCAATGAACAATCCTTTGTTTCCTGTCTCCAAACCAGACAATACATATCGTCTAGTTTTGGATTACAGACACCTAAACACTTGTTCTAAAACATTTGCAGTGCAAAATGCACATAGTACAGCATTAATGAATAACATTGTGCGTAAAAAATATAAAACCACATTAGACATCTCAAATGGTTTCTTTTGTCAAAACATAGCACCTGAAAGCAGGTACTTAACAGCATTCTCCATAATGGGGACCCAGCGTCAATTTTGTCGACTCCCACAAGGGTTCAAGAACAGCCCGGGGTTATTCTCAGCGAGAGTAACCGAGTTACTACAAATTTATAACAATGAGGCATTGTCCTATGTCGATGACATCTATCTGACAGACGATGACCTGGACAAACACTTGAACAGGGTGAGCACCATTATACTGGGCTTCACCTCTGAGGGCTACAAATTCAACTTTAAAAAGTCCAGAATTGCCCATCTCAATGTCCTATTTCTAGGATATGAGCTTTCAAGTGAAGGCAAGAGCTTGGCAGCTAACTTTCTAGAAAAGTGTGCGCTGCTCCAACCTCCAAAAACGCTAAAAAACTTGCAATCCATCCTGGGTTTCCTCAATTTTGGAAGAACATACATTCTAAATTACGCAGAAAGGGTTAAACCTCTCTACGCATTAATCAAACCTGATTTTTCAATCAAAAATTGGACAAACGAACACACAGAAATCTTGCGTTCACTCCAGGCTAACATGTTAGCAACAAATCACTTACAAACACGCGTAAGTCAACGCAACCTGGTGATCCGAATAATTTCGGGTCAATGCGGATTCACCTACTTAACATTTAATGAGGGTGAAAAAATACCAATCGCATACAAATCTCATTTGTATACACAAGCGGAAATGCGCTTCACTTCAACTGAAAAAATTCTGACAGCAGTTCAAACCGCTGTAGCAAAAGAAAGAGCCCTAGCACAAGGGAAACGCATTATTGTCGTAACCCCGGTACCAGCTTTAGAAGCGGTCACGAAAGCAAGCATTCCAAATGCTAAAGCATTACATCCAAGATGGATACAATGGGTTAATTCTCTTGCTGCAACAGATGTTGAATATGTTTTTGACCCAGATTTAAAAACACAAGCATTCCTGCAATATGCACAAGAATGTCCTCTGCCCACTGAAATTCTGCCTCTCGATCAGTACGAATTCATAATTTACACTGACGGATCCGCACAGCCCGCAACAGGGAGTAAGCAAGCTTACAGTGCAGCGTGTGCAATCGTTAAAGGTCGCATGCGAGATGGCATCTTCAGACCTATGGTCACAAAAACCCAGTCTCTAGGAGATTGTACAGCTCAGCGAGCTGAACTACAAGCATTCAAACTGGCACTTGAAAGTACAGATCGAGAATTCCCCACACTAATAGTGTGCGATTCCTTTACTGTGTTCAGTCGTATAATGAATATATACAAAACTGGCTTGAAAATGGTTTCAAAGATGCGAAAGGTGGCACAATAAAGCACAAAATGCTTTGGGAACAAGTAGTTCAGTTGAAAAATGAACTACCAAAGGCTCATGTGATCCACACACTGAGTCATCAACGTGATGGCGTTCACGTTGCAGGGAATTCATTGGCTGACGAAGCCGCAAAGGGGGCTGTTCAGACGGCTTCCGTAGCTGCGATCACTCGTTCAAAAACGAAAATAGACGGTGAGATAATGTTGGCTGTCAATGCTTCAAGCAAGGGCAGCAGTGCAGCGTTACCAAAAAAGTTTCCACTCAAGTACTCTTATGTAATTGATGCGAACAACGTTCCTTTTGCTCGAATCCCTGGAGTGGGGGATAGGGTAATTCCAAACATGGAACGTAGAGCAGCTTTGATTTATGAAACACATTTGGGGGAGGGTCTGTCACATCAAGGAATCTCTCTAAAACAATTTTGACGTTAAAAGAGATGTACTGGTGGCCTGGAATGAATACAGAAATTCACATATTCATCAATAACTGCTTAGACTGTAAATTACAGCGAGAAAGCCACCAGACACCATGCTGCGAATGCAGCTGCCCAGTACAGACACCACTGTTAGACAGCATTAGACTATCTACGCGCATGCGTCCTTCTGGACACATGCAATCCCACAAATACTGAATCAAGGTTCCTATGGATATGGCCTCAGCGCTCGGCTGACGCTCGAACTGTTATAAAAGATTTGTGAGTCTTTATCGGCACATACGCAATAGGCATGCTACATTCTGACCAGGGCCCTGCGTTTAGCTCTCGGGCTTACAAAGAAGCCATGGCCAGTCTGGGCGTTGCATTGCGGTACTCCTCTCCATTCCATCCTGAGGGAAATTCGGTTGTGGAAAGGGAAAACCGGGACATAAAGCAGTCTATAACAGCTAGGTTATTAGGTTCGGGTGATGGGTGGGTCAAACATCTTTATGGGGTCCAACGCTCATTAAACAATCTGCCAAGAAGTCCTCTAGGGGGGTCACTCCATATGAGGTCCTATTTGGGACAAGAATGTGGGTACCAGACCTCGATGACGTAGGCACAGTGGTGGAAAATAAAACGTTTGATATCAAAGATCGTTTGGCTGTTTTACAGGAACTGAATGAACTAAGATCGAAACAAAGCAACGTATTCCTGCGGCCAATCACCACTGGGGAAAAACCGGCGGTCCCAGCAAGGCCTGTCTGGATTCCAAAAGTTGGGGATCTAGTCAGAGAAAAGATTGCGGACAAGAAGGAATTTGGACCTTCTTACAGACAACCAGTACCTGTCATAGCAGTTCAAGGAACAAGAACAGTACTTCTGCCGCCCCTAGCTGGAAGAAAGGAGAAAAGATTTGTGTCCATCGACCTCATCAAACCACAGTATGTGGCCAATACTAAGTAGTAGGCCTCGTGGACTCCGACCTAGTAGCAGACGCACTCCTCTCGTTACTATCCAAGAGGTACAGACTGAAAGACTGATAACCATCGAGAATTCGGCTGTAACAGATGAAGGACTGAGCAACAATGCTATGGCACTCATCCCTCTTGAAAATCAAGTAACAGTTCGTCCAAATACACCTGTCTACACCAATGTAGCAAGTGATCAACTGGTTCCAGCGATTTCTACAAATCCTGATGCAATTCCAACAATTGACAGAACTGCTTCTGGCTATTTCATTAACTTTGATACGTTCTCAGAAGATCCGAGTGAACCTGAAACGACGCCAGCATCATTCAAACTCAAGAAGCAAGTACAAGACTTTCTTCACTTTCTGAAAAAGACTTATTTGGTTTCTCCATGAATTGAACTCTGGATTACATCTGGACAATTTTTTTCCTGCTCTGGCTAGCTTTGGTTACAACTGTGAGCGTGCTTATAAGTGGCAGATACATCCATGTGAATACTGAAGGAAAAGACGTGAACGTACTTTTGAAACCTCATAAATCTTCCCATCGTGAAGCAAGAGACTTGTCAACAGTGAACATCACAGCCGTTCCTATACAGGATGGTATAGTGTGGGACAAAACAGATTTTGATATTTTTGGCCCGACGGAACAATTGAACATTCCACATTTGTTTAAAATTTCACTAAGTGATCTCATTTCGTCCAGTACCTATTCTGATGATTGGGACTTTGAGACTGTTAATGACATAATGTTTGACCTAGAAAAATCTGCTACATTTTCTAAAAATGAATATTTAGAGGGTTCATCAGACTATGAACAACTGTATTGCTATAACCACTATGGTCATCATTATTTGCATAAATCTGCATACCCTAGAAATGTGTTTGTTTAACCAATGGGAGCATTGTCCTACACCTCCAAAAGGTAGTTCAAAAACATTTGCTAACAAGTTTCCATATTTTTCAGGTTACAATACATCTGATCCAGAAACGTTTTACTATAAAAATGTAAACAAAACAGGACTGAAAATCATGTTAACAAATACAAAACAGATTTATTCTGCAGCTTTTATTGCCCAACTGTCTAGACAGGGTTTCGACTTATGGAAAGACACAATAGACACAAAATCTGTCTGGGGTACTAAAGATTGGCAAGTGCAGGGGATAGAAGCTTTATTTAGAGCCTGTATCATCCCTGAACAAATAATGTTTTTGAATGAAACAGTCCAACAAACATCTTGTCTTGGACTAGCCAAGATCAAAGAGATGAAAACACCTTCTGTACCAACACCTGCAAGTGATAACAATACACAGGCAGCGGTGACGGTTGACAATATACTACAATTCAACAGATCTAATCCTGATTGGAAAAAATGGTTGATCTGGCCCACAGACACAAACAACTGTCAAAAAAGATTCCTGAATAAAACTCAGGGTTTTACTATTCATAGGCCAGACCCAAGATACGTCCAAAGACAGCATCCGGGGGTAGTAACCACATACAGTGTAGGTAAATTATGCCTCGATTGGCTGCAGAAATCTACACTACAGGATGTGAAACAACACTTATCCTTCATTACAGAAGACGCATACCTTAGGGAATTCTTGCTTGGACCAAGAAAACCGCGTCAAAAACGTTTCATATATGCCGGCATTTACGCTGCTTATAATGAAGCATGGAAAGTGTCACAGATGGAGGCCGCAGAACGAATACGTGAACTTGATCGTATTAATTTAGAGAAAACACTCTCTGTGGTCGACAATGGGTTAACAACTTTGTCCTCCAGAATATATTCATTGGACAACATTGTATCCTCTGCTATCGACATACTAGAACAAGATTTGGCGATGTTACAACAAGGCCAATCTCAATTACGTTCTATTGTGTTATTAAGCTGGACGCTGCAATCTTTGCGTGCGGGCTATGTGCCTTGGCGTTTTATCAACACGTCAGCTCTGTTTGCAGAATACAATTTAACTGATAAACAGATCGAACTGGCACAAAGAGCAGCAAAGTATACAGTGCTGAGCATTGAAAAACTGGAAAAGTTACCATTCACAGTGGCAGAAAAACCAGCTACAGAATGGCTCATTCATGGCAAAATCACATTACCTGTGACTACTTTTCAGTTTCAGTATTGCCTCAGACAAATGCAAGCAGGCAAATATGAAAGGTTGGGTAAGGAATACATTAAGACATCTTGGGATTTACTGTATACATATAGATGTTGGAGTGGGGACCGTGAAGTGTTTTTGAGCGGTACACACTGTAAAAGTGCACTGAGCGGTTCACTTATATGTCAGGACATTTCTTTACACGGGGCTTGCAATGATTCTGTGGCAAATTTGTCTTGCCATCAGCAGGGTACACCAGCTGCTGTGATTAATCCAACGTTTGAACAACTTTCTAATGGGAGTTACCTCATGTTGAATGATCAGAGTTGCTGCAGCATGTTGCCAGGCATCCCATATCTTGTAACGGTCAACTCCAGGGTCACTTGCTGTATGCAAGTATTGTTTGCCCCAATAGACACAGTCAGCAAGTCGCCTTTGTGGCCTTCGCTGAACGTCTCTTTTAGAAGATTTGATACTTTGAGCAGAATGAAAGCCATGCTTTTACAGCAAACAGTGCCTTTGACCTCGGCCAAAGAAACCTATGATCTACAAGTAGCAAGGACTTCGGCTGAGATACAGACTTTAATACGTACAAACTGCCCTATACATTTCGTGGAAATGATAGGACGTATCTTTAACATGTCTGATACAAGCGGAATTGTACATGTATTTAAGAGCATCTGTTTCGGTCTGTTGGCACCTTTCCAGGCAATACTCGGAATCATCCCAAACTTTGCACATTCGGTGTTTGGTGGCATACCATTAATTCTAGCACTTGTTGCCGGAATTCTATTTCTCTTCCTGCTATTACGCTATGGCCAGCCTATTCGCAGACATCACTCCGAGCGAAATGGAGAAAGCTCTCCTTGAACGAAAGTGCCGTGAGCGAATAGTACAGCTTTTGGGCATGACTCGTCTACGGGACCTGAATACCACGTGGTTCCTGTCATTCAGACCAATCTGGCAAGATTGCATCTTACCTGTCCTACGATGCCTGCTATGCGGTGAAGAATGCGTGTTAGACACCTGTCTAACATTTCCATCAGCAACGCCAACGGATATCGATACTCTGCTGGACCCGATAACGGCCCATGCTCTGTGTTGTCCCCAGAGACTACCAATCCTGATGACAGCATTCATTGAGATCTCACAGATGCTTCCGGCTGCTGCTGAGGTACGAGATGGATCTACAGGCACACAGGTAACAACGGACACGAACATTGCTGCAGCATCCTATGCTGAAAGCGATGCTTCACATCTCTGTGCAATTAATCTACTACACGAGGTGTTCCAACTGACACCAACTTCAGTGGACGATATTTTGTCTACAGAAATAGATGATCTCATGTTTACACCAGACCCGTAAACTGACTCTGATTCAGCCCACAGTGTTCCAGAGATGCAGTAACAATTTGGCCTTCATATTTCAAAAACTTGGAACTCTTCCCAAATTGGAACTTTTTCCCATTTTTTCGAACTAAATGGCAATTCAATGTGCTTGAAGTAGAACTAGCCTTATAGTACAGACTTCGCGGTACTTCCTCAGACATTTTGTCATCTTATTTGTCTACAAGAATCATTAATGACATGAAATGACTTTGATTTTGAACAAACTTATCGATCATTTTTTTGTCAAATGTAAATATTACTGCTAATTTCATTCAAATTGCATTTAATTTCAAAATATATGCCTGAAATGAAAAGCAATGCTTAATATGTACAGTACCTATTGCATTTTAATATGTTTTTAATGCTTTTAAGGAAATATTTTTTAATATACGGTACTCCATTTAATGTTCATCATTTTTAAATGTTTTAGCATTTTAGTATTATCGTACACACGAAAGTGGAGTGGGTGTTGTATTCCTCTTAGGGTGTCCGTATATAGGTTTTCCTGTATCATGTCCTTATATAGGCACAATTCACCCTGCCCTTATATAGGCATGAAATCCCAGTCCTTATTTAGGCATTAAACCGTGCACTCCAAATACAGGCATGGTCTCAGACATCCGTCCACCCTAATGTCACAACGAGTTCTTGAAGAACAGACCCTTAGGCTTCGGGAGTTTCCCCAGCACAGGACTATTGATTTCTTCAAGGACTCATCTATTATGCATGAACCGTTATACCTTAGGGGTTCATTCATGACGTCTTCCGCTGTCCGATTCACGTCACGTCAATGCTAACATTCTGAGGTACCTCTCAGGTATAAATATACTTTTCCTAGCCCTTGTAAACTAGAGGAGACCTCGACTTCAGAGGAGCCCGTTTCCCGTCCTGACGCACTGAGAAGACACTGTCATCCCTGCACGCAGAGAGTCCAGCTTCCAGTGATCTGACTTCCCTCGCGGGGTGTTGGAGTTCGAGTCTGGCAAGAGATTCCTACCTCTCTCATTCTTAAGGTATGGAGCTGACTATAACCTAGAGGTGACTCTAGGCATACTAGGCTTAACATACTCTTAGTATACCTACTTCATACCTCTCCCTACACCTAGGTTAGGTTAGGTACATTGGGGTAGAACTAGCTTAGAAACGCATCGTATGAGTACTCGCATTTTTAGTCTATGTTATTTATGTAAATGAATATCTGCTAAAGATCATGCTAGCGCAGTATTATTTATTTCTACTGCTTACGCTGTACATTATTTATCTTGCATACTGTCTTGTGATCGTAACAGCACATATTACTTACACAAGAAATAAGACTGTTCAATAAACCTTTTATTGAAACGCCCGTCTATTCTTTCTGTGTAACTTTGAGGAAAACTAAGTATGCACGAGTGAGCTGAGTGAAACGGTTATCTATTGTTTCCACGACTCTGGGACACGTTCTGATTCCAAAAGGGAAACAAAGTTGTCATGTTTTGCGGCTGCCAGAAACTACTCCCTTCTTGTTATCCAAGGAGTTTCTAGTGGCCTCTGAGCTAGCTGGCACAAGTAATTAAGTTTAATATACTCGATAGGGACATACTGACCTTAGTCCTATGTCAAACCTATAGGGGATATTATTCCAATGCGCAGAGCCTATTAGGGAAATAGGAGCTACACTACAGGCTGGGTGCCTTGGAGCCGTCCATCGAATTGATCGCCTGAATGATCTCAGCGGTGAAAGGTTCACTAGTTTGTGTGAAGTAGTGAGCCAGACCATGGCCACTTTGTTTAGATAGGGCGCCCTCTCGGTGCTCTCGTCGCTCAGTCGTGCGGTATAAAGATTGGTATAATAATCAAGTAATTCGGTCTGTATCCCCACGGTGTCCGTGACTCGGGTGCCATCTGATCCTGTAAGTCTGATACATAAAATACTCACTGAGGCAGCCGTAAGCGTCTAGTCGGTGTGTCCCCCAGCCTCTCCTCCTCACCATAGCGGCAGGCTCTGGCATACTTCCTCAGGTAGTGAGCCTCCGTTTCGCAGTCTTCCTGAACTCAGCCAGAAATATAGCACATCAGCCAGAAATATAGCACATTGGTGCAGATGGGCCTCAGTGGCCCATTGGGCACTGCTGTGATCCAAGTTCGTGTTCAGTGTACTGCTTAGGTCTCGCAACACGCCAGCATGTTTACAAATACATATGCCCCTGGTGTATGTCATAAAGGCCTCCTACAGGGTGGCTTGTGATTGAACTGATTTATTTGTTAAGTTAAAAATATTATATGATGGCTGATTGGAGTTCAGTGCGAAAAAGTTATTCATGAAATGCCATGTTTGGGAATCGCCATTGGCATTCAAGGCCTCCCGCAAAACGAATGTGCAGTGTAATCGCAACTGGTGAGTGATCAGAGAGCGTCTGTGGAAGTTGTGGGACGGAGCTGAATCGTGGTGCAAGTGTGGCTGATAGTAGCCAGTAGTCTGTGCGTGTCCAGGTTTTGTGGGGCGCCGAGTAAAATGTGTAAGTAGGGGTGGTGGAGTGTCTCAGGCGCCAGGGGTCTCTGAGTGTGTATGTATCATATGTCCTATAAGATACGCAGCGAGCGGGTATTCCTACTGGAGTTTGTGCCGTGGTATGTAACACTGGGTTCAGAAGCATATTAAAATCGCCCCCATTACAAAGTGATCTGCATCTGTGCGGTCATTCAGGGCCTGGATTGCCTGAAAAAATTCCGGGTTGTCCATGTTTGGGGCATAGACATTGAGTAATATGCGGTGCCCTGCTATGTGACACGCCACTAAGACATATCTTCCCTCCTCATCGGTATGGTTGATGTAGAGTTGAAAAAGTAGGCGTTTATGGTTTAACGTGGACAGTCCGCATGAGTAAGTACTGTAACTGGAGAAGAATCGATGCAGGCCCCATGTATTTGCAAACGTGTATGAGGGACTTGGTGGTAAATGAGTCTTCCTGTAAGAAGGCTGTATCGACACTGTGTCGCTGCAAATACTGCAGCACTTGTTTGCCCTTACGTGGGCTGTTGAGGCCTCGGATATTCCAAGACGTAAAAGTGGTGTCTGCAAATTGACATACATTATTATGTGTAGGCATTTATTGCAAATAAAAATGGGTTGAGGTTTATCTGGTATGGTGTATGAGCGTTGCAGTGAGCTGATGCAGTCAAATAAACGCAAACAAACAGTAGCACCCTCCCTCCCACACCTGGCACAAACATGCCAAGTGAATCCCAATAGTATCAAATAACAACAAAATATTTCCCCCAACGCAGCTGTGGTATAAACCTTAGGGGAGTAGTAGCTCCATGGCTGGTGGCCCTGTTTACGGAGGTGCTAAATATTGGGTTGAGATCATAGATGGGTCTATGCTGCCGGCTTCATTGAAGTATCGCCAGCGAGCCTACAGCAGGAGTGGTCCGCAAAGTTCAAAAGAAGTACCAGAAGACTGTCGATCCCTGCAGCTAGTGTGTGTAGCAACAAAGGTCCGCAGTGCGGCGGGAAAAGTTCCATGCTGATAGCATCCTGTGAACCCGGCGGGATTCGTTCAAGGGCTGTGCGCCCTGGGGACACGCAATTTCTGGCTCTCTGTTTGCAGAACACCATTGTGTTTGCTGAGGTGTCAAAGAAACAAGCCTTTCCATCAACATCCACACTGAGTTGGGCAGGATATATCATTCCTTATCTGAGTCCCAGTTTGCCTAATGCAGCTTTGGCCTTGCTGAATTTGCGTTGGGCCTCCTGGACCACCATGGTGAAGTCGGGGGGGGGGGAAAACGTAAACTGTGGAGCCCTGGTACTGGAGGGGGCCTAGTTCTTGTGCCCTCTGAAGCGCCACATCTTGGTCTCTGAAATTGAGGAGTCGGGCAATTATCGGTCATGGCGGGGCCCCAGGCACTGGGCGAATGATGTGCACGTTCCACAATGGATGTAGGATTAAAGTTCTGTCTTCCCAGCAGGTCTTAGAGTAGCCGCTTGACGAAGAGGTCAAGACGTCCCGTGTCCGTTGTTTCCGCATACCCAAAATGCAGATATTATTTCGATACCCTCTGGCTTCCAGGTTTTCATTTTTGATGGCCACTACCTTTTAGTCCTGTCTCTAGCTTCTCCATTCGCTTTACAACTGTGGTGGTAGTATCCTCTAGCCCAGATATGCACTCCTCCACTCCCACTGTCAGCATATCTTGTTTGTTCAGGAGCTCACCCATTCAGTCCAGGCGGTTTGTCGAAGCGGACGTCTATGGCTCGAAAGCCCGCCTTGAACTCCGTCATAACGGCATCTACTCTGGCCGTGTGCTGGACTGCAGGCCCTCCCATCGCACCACATTCCATATCTGACCAGTAGCCCTCGATCTCTCTCTCAAAAGGCAGTTTGCGTTGCTTTGGGTAGCGCTATACTATTGTAGTAGGGGGCGCAACCGTGTCTCTCCCTGGTCAACTGACAGCGGTATCTAGTGGCCAAACCCAGGGACAATGTCAACGGATAGTTCTGCAACAGTCTCCCAGCGGGTAGTGCATTCGAGGGTACCCACCGACATGGGTGACACTTAATCTCCGGGACCAGGAGGCAATCTGTGACTGAGTCAAGCCTCACCCCCCACCCCGCTGCAAATATGACCGTGCGTGTGGGGGCATCCAGAAAGCAATGTGCAATGTGTACCATCCCTTGTGACGGTTAGGTCTGCAGGGCGTTCACCATTGAGCAGTCTTGAGTAGGCAACCCAGCGAGGCCAAGTTAGATAGGCAGCAGGAAGTAGGAAAATTGCCCCATCAGGCGAATGGGCTAACTGGCATGGCTACTAGGGGCTAAAAAAAGGTCGGCATGCCTCCAATGCGCACAAAGGGCATTATGGCAGCCTACCATGCGTGTGCAGGTCAGGCAGATTCTCCGACCATGGGCATCCTCGGGCCTCCAGTGCGCCTCAGCACTCTGCATCCACACCCAGCCATGTAGACCGCAGATGTGGTTTGGGCAGGCTATGTAGGTTTCCAGCACAATCCTTGGCCTACCGCCGCCCTTCGCAGTGCCACAGAGCGCCTAGGGTAATCTGGATCTCCTTGAAAGTCCTGGGCCTCACCCCGCCCTCCCCCGCCCGTTGTCCCTATCACTGTGGGGCTTCTGAGGGGTGTGGCGGTTGCAGAGCGCTATCTCGCCACCTGAAGTGCCGCATCCACCAGGAGCAGGCAAATTTGGTTCCCGCAGCCGCCAGATGGTGTAGGACGAGCTGTTATGCCCACAATGCCCACCGCTGCATCTTACGGACCCATCCGATCCAGGATTGGAGCCTAATCCGTCGGAGCTCCAGGGCCATGCAGACATCTTGGTAGCCAGCGTGACCACACCCCAAAGCCTGCATTATTTCTAAATGGAGCAGTGTGTCGGCCAGTGACATTGGATTTACTGGCCTTATGAGAGAGGGTAAGGAGTGTGGTGCCTCAGCAGAAAGACCGCTGCCTAGAAGTGAGGGGTTCTGTTCATAGTTCTCCCTTATTGATTTTGTTCCTGTTGGCAGTAGAGGCACAACAAACAGGTGTCTATGGCCACTATTGCAAATTCTCCATCCAGTACTGGGGTCATGGGCATGACTCCTACTCTCATTAAAACATCAATTTTCAATCCATTGCTAGTGATGAGACATAGCATAAGAAGCCCCAATTCTGCTGTATGGCCCTCCGCAAATGTAATCAGTGAGCATTTTAAACTTGATTCATGTTCCCTGTGCGAAGAAATTTTTATCAAGAATTCCAAAGAAGATGGGGGCGTGGCTAGCAGCCAACGAACATGGCCGCTGCCTGAGGATGCTCCGTCGTCCGACCACCTTCACCGACGATCCGCTTAATAATCCGGAGGCGAGAACCTATTACATGCAGTGGGATTCAGATCGGAAATAGCGGGGCACCCGCCGCAGCAAGCGAGAGTCCCGTACGGCGCCCGCTGACAACGTGACGCCGGGGAGACGAGATGCGTCCTGCACATCACGCCGGACCCGGGGACTAGAGTTGGCGCACAACCGGCTGGGACGAGTGAGGCGGCGCCCCGCGGCTTTCAGCGCAGCGCGCCTCCTCTGAAGCAGAGTGTGCCTAGCGGAGACGGCGGCACTGTGACCCGACTCTGACGGCGGCTGATTGGGGGCAGAAACTGCGGCAGAGTCTATCGGCGCGGGCAGGATCCCCATGGTGAGTGGGGCCCGGCAGCTGCCCTGATACTGTGCTCCCCGGCTCCCCCCTCTCCATCTGGGCCGGGGCTGTGCTGCCAGGCGCGAGAACACTACAGCAGCAGGCGCCTATTAATGGCCACACTGCTGTAAAACACAGGCCACAAAGCTACAAGTGGGACAATTAGCAGCTGGGCGGCACCTCACCGGTGAGGACATATCGAAGGCCTGGTAGGGGCCAGCCCTATCCGAGAGTTATGAGTCCCGTACTACCCTGAGGGCTCCTCTGAGACTCGCATTTCATCCTCTTCCCCAGCGTTGCTGACATCGTGGCTGTGGCCCGGCAGGGGTGAAGGACAGGGTGGTGGTAGGTGGTGCCCCCCCCTCCCTCCTGAAGACGCCTGGACGCAGCTGAGACGGGATTAGCATCCTCCTGGACTACAGTGCCTCGGTGCGCAACTAACCCCCACACATTGAACGCCAACACTCAGTGGAGACCACAGAACACGAGCTCCTTGGAGGGGATCTTACTACAGGACTGCACAGACTACAGTCGACCCGAGAAAATAATAGCAACTCGAGGGGTGGGAAACCCGACAGGCCGCGTGTGCCTCAGAGCACACAGGCCGGCGGCGGTGAGTGCCACCTCCGATACTACCCTAATACGAGCGCGGTAAGCCGAGACTTGCCGCGATGGGAGGCAGGGGCCAACGTGGTGCGCAGCAGGGGAAACTGGACAAGTATGCCTACACCAAGACCCAATCTGAGCCCGCAGATCATGATTCAGCTCAGGCCGCAAATCCCAACAAGGCGGCTGACACAGGAGTCACGCTACAAGATATAATGACGACCCTACATAATGTGCACTCCTCTCTTGATTCGCGGATAGGCTCGCTCTCGATAGAACTTTCCCTGATTAGGGCGGACTTTCAGAAAATGTCAACTAGAGTGACGGGGGTCCAAGCGATGAAATCAAATCTCGCTAGCGAAACTGCCATTCTTAAAAAACAAGTGCACCAACTGGAAGCAGAGAACAAGATCATAGCCGCCAAACTTGACGACCAGGAGGGGCTCTCAAGACGGAATAATATTAGACTTATTGGTGTACCGGAACTGCCGACAGGAACAGCACTCGACTTACTAGTAGAAGACCTAGTAAAGAACCACCTCCAGCCACGAGGTCTCTCCAACTAATTTTCAGTGGAAAGGGCCCACCGGGTTCCGTGGGGGAGACACAGACCAGGAGCCCCCCCGAGACCCATCCTGGCTCGCATCTTCAATTTCCGGGATCGGGATGCGATCTTACAGATGGCACGTGTCGCCCCTCCGCTACGATTTGAGAACAGTACGATCACAATATTCCCAGACTACACGGCGTCGGTCACGAAGCAAAGGAGAGGATTCCTGGAGGTAAAGAAGGAACTCCGGAACTGAGAACTTAAGTACGCAATGTTATTTCCGGCAAAGTTACGTGTGGAAGCAGAAGGCAAAACGTGGTTCTTTTCGACGCCGGAGGAGGCCCAGGAATGGTTGGAGGGATGGCGCCGGGCCACCGGCTCTGGCCGATCTCATAGATCCCACACGCAACACCGACTGAACGAAACGTCAAGAGATGCCCTCGAGACGCGGACACAGGGAAGTTCGCAGCAGGCGGCCGGAGAAGAGTGACTGCGTTCGCGTCCGAGACTACCCGGAGTGGGCCTGTCTGACCAATAATCTCAACACAGGAGCAGTGGCCTAGATCGGCGCCATCGCCGTGGAGACACTGGAGCAGCCACCTCTAAGAAACTGACTGAGTGCGGACACGCCCTTAGATGTACGCTGTGAACTATAAGTCTACTTAACTTTACCCACTCATGGACTACAAGTATTAGTTGAACAATGTGATTCTGCCTATCTCTATACACGGTAGAACAGGGGGTGTTGGAAGGGCTTCGGAGGACTCTACCCCCCTTCAAGGTACTGGGGACGGGACTAAAGCACTCTGCGCAGTTGGGGAGGCGGGTAACTATATGTCCGTCATGCAGGGAGGGGGCGGGTAGGGGGTACATTATCTAGTTTGTTGTTTTTTTGTTTCTTAGGTTTGCAACAGGACATGTTACGCTTACAATACATGCACGCCTCGATTACGCTACATAATCATACAGTTTTCTGCTACGGACTCACAGGACACGATAGAGACGACAGGGCTTGGGAGTGACGACACTGCCACGACAATAGCTGCCCCAGTGGATAGCTCCTACCTCTCACTGCTTACATGGAACGTGAACGGATTAGGGGACAAAATAAAGAGAGGGCTAGTCCTGCAATATCTTAAGCGTCATGCACCGGCAGTGGCCCTGATCCAAGAGACGCACCTGGTGGGCTCTGCTTGTAAGGCCTTATATAGATGGGGGTTCCATATGGTGGCACACTCGGAGTTCACCTCGGGCTCACGGGGAGTAGGTATTCTTGTGCGGAAACAATTTCCATTAGTCATTACACAGAAGTAGACAGTCGGCCAGGGGCGATTTGCTGCCATTTCCTGCCAATGGGAGGGACGGGCATATAATATAGTCTCAGTATATATCCCCCCAGCCCTCCATTCGATAGCGCTCCCGGACTTTGGTGCCTTCTTGCTCACTCTCCCGGAAGGAGAACTCCTCATAGGAGGAGATTTCAATTCCATCATCGACGGGAGGCTAGACCGTCAACCCCCTAGAGTGCCTAATACAACACCCTCCCGCTTTGCGGAATTTCTTGAGACTATTGGCCTTGTGTATGCGTGGCGGTTCCGCTACCCCTCAGAGCGCCAATACACCTGCCACTCTGGAGTACACAACACTCTATCCCGGATAGACTACATACTCACCCTAGCAGATAGTCTGGGGAACATACAAAACATAACTCATTTGCCTAGGGGGATTTCCGATCATTCCCCGGTGTTACTTAAATGCACACGTCGCGCTGCAGCCCGGCGACGGACTTACCCAATATATCCCGGGTTCCTTAAAAACCCTCAGATCAGGAAGGACATGGCGGCCACGACGCGACAATATTTCCAAGAAAATGAACATTCAGTAACGTCCAAGGTAATACTATGGGAGGCGTACAAGACAGTTCTCCGGGGCCAGGCGATCTCACTAATTTCGGGCCATAAGAAAGACAAACAAAAACAGATCGAAGCCTTAGAACAGGACGTGGCCCAGGCGGAAAGTCTACATACACTAAACAACACTGTGGATACAGCTCAGGATTTCCACCTGAAAAAACAAGCCTATAGGGAGTACGCATGGGAAGAGGCAAGGGCCAGGCTTGTAGCCACACAACACACAATCTACGAGGTCGGGGATAAGGCGGGAAAGTTGCTAGCTTGGCTGGACAAGCGGGAGCGGGCTAGTCGATGGGTGGCACAAATCCAAACGGAGGAAGGAGAGATCATAACTGGCACGAAAAATATAGCGAATACACTAGCGCAGCACTATAGACGAGTTTATACATCGACCTCATCCAACACGGTCGAAGACGCATAGGCATTCATAAAAGATATCCGAATGCCCACACTCTCATCGGAGGAGACTCGGTCACTCGAAGTAGACCTCACGACAGACGAACTATTGCTAGCTATTGGAGCAATACAATAAGGGAAGGCATTAGGGCCTAACGGCATACCCATAGAACTCTATAAGCAGATGGCCACCACTAATACGCCGCATTTATTGAGTATGTATGAAGCCAGCTTAGTTGCAGGAGAGCTTCTCAGGGACCAACGCACGGCGACTATAGTGGCTATACATAAACCCGGCAAACCAGCCGACGAATGTACAAGATCCTCGCTAAATCACTCGCGGCAAGACTGACGCCCCATCTCCCTACATTAATACACCCGGATCAATCAGAGTTCATGCCGGGAAGGAACACTGCCCTTAATCTACGCCGACTCCATAGTGTCATGGCTCGTAAGCTCACAATCCAAGAACCGGCAGCTCTATTGTCACTAGACGCGCGCATGGCCTTCGACATGGTCGAATGGCCCTTTTTGTTTGCGGTCCTTAAGCATATGGGTTTCGGCCCCAAATTTTGTGCCTGGATCCAATTGCTCTATACAAAGCCCCTAGCACACGTGGCGGTAAGTGGCCATGTCTCGGCAGACTTCCCTTTGGGGCGCGGCACGCGTCAGGGCTGCCCCCTATCACCGCTCCTATTTGCCCTTGTATTGGAAACCCTGGCAGCCTGGATACGGAGAGACCCAGTCATCCGAGGACTTAGATGGGCGGAGGGCTGGGAAGACCGCATATCCCTGTATGCGGATGATGTACTCCTCTATATAGCGTCCCCCGGACGCTCCATTAACCGCCTCCTCGATATCTTTGAAAGCTACGGCAAATACTCGGGGTACACCATCAATTGGACAAAATCAATCCTCTACATTTTACAGGGCCCCCCTCCGCGACTTCCCAAAGGGTGCAATCTCCAACTCACGGAAAAGGGCTTCAAATACCTGGTAATTTATATCACACCTATACAAGGGGACTTTATGGACAAAAACCTTCAGCCTCCTTTGAAGAGACCCCGCCAAGACGCAAAACATTGGCAATCCCTACCGCTAACGTTACTCGGCAGGGCCGCACTTTTCAAAATGATGGCGCTCCCCAGGTTTCTTTATGCCCTGCAAAATTCCCCGTTCCTGGTCCCCCCCCAGCTATTTTAGGGCAATCGAGGCAGAGGTGACCAATCTGCTATGGGAGGGGAAACCGGCCCGCATAGTCATGTATAAATTGATGAGGGGATGGTATGATGGGGGCATCGCCCTTCCAAATATACAAACCTACTATTGGGCGTCGCAACTGATCGTCATCTATAAATAGCTTAATGCTCCACGAACTGACCCAGCATTTAGTGCAGACAGACGTAGCTTGGGAGCATTAATGAGGGCGCTTTACACCACGAAGCGTAACCCACTGTTACCAGGCCCTACAGCGCACACAATCAAAATCTGGCAGATAGCCCGTAGAATTCTGGGATGGGACGGAGTTATAACTCAGCTCACCCCACTATGGGACAGACCAAAATTGGGTAATCTTGGGAATAGTAAAGGTTTCAAACGCTGGGACTCCATCGGAATCTCTACGGTGGGGGACTTGTGGAGCAAAGGCGACGTTGTCACGTTCGCCCACCTACGAAACCAATACGAGCTAGCTTCAACAGAGGCATTTAGATATACTCAAATTAGACATGCACTGAAGGCAGCTATTCCTGCAGGAACTACTCTCCCCGAGGCCTCCCCATTAGAAGATAGGCTGTTGACAGAGTACATGGCAAAGAAGGCTATCTCCCTCACATATCGTAAAATTATCAATAATCGGCCAGATCCTACGGAATCTCTCCACGAGAAGTGGCAGACGGAGGTGGGGGACTTAGATGATACTGACTGACAAGCGGCACTCGCCTCTCCACGCGAGGTAGCAGTGTCTTCCAAATTAAGATTAGTACAATTAAAGATCTTGCGCCGCATATATTACACGAGAGTGACATTACACAGGATAGGAAAGGCCGAGAATACACTTTGCTTGAGGCAATGTGGGGAGGTTGGCACATTCTACCACACGATATGGGGGTGCCCTATGATAACGACCTATTGGGAAACAATTATGCGAACCATCACGCAAGTTAGCAGAGTTACCGTCCAGCCGGAACCCAAGATGTGTCTTCTAAATGTCTGGGAGCCGACTGACCTTAATCATACGGCACAGGACTGGGCAACACTGGGCATGATGTTCGCCAAACGCAATCTAGCTCGACACTGGGGTGCCCAAACCTACCCGACATACCGAGAGTGGTGTAGAGACATGGATGGGGCTATGGTAGCGGAAAGGGCGGTATATATCCATCGTAGATGCCCCAAAAAGTGGGAACGAATGTGGGGATCATGGAACACCTACAGGGGAAACATTTGCACCCCACCCCCCCTAGAGTCAGACACCGACTCAAGCTGAGTTGAACGAATACGGAACCACTACCAGCTGAGGTCGTCTATTGAAAAGGCAATAACTGTATGATCTTTGGTTAATGGGTTTATTGTGCCAAAGAAGCGTGTAATGTGCAAAAAGTAGCGATATGTAATCGCATGGTTTTTGAATTGCACCTGTAATTAATAAAAAGAATAAAGAAAAAAAAAAAAGAATTCCAAAGAAGCATGTTTCTTTGTTTATGATGCTGCTTTTGCTTTCACACGTTTTTCTCCTTTTTTTTTTATTGAGAATGTGTCACAACTGTTGCAAATGAAGTTGATCAGGAGGGTGTGGGGACTAAGGGTAGGCCTAATGAAGTAGCCATGCCATCCTGCTCTCTTCTAAGTTATGGGCCATAAAAGGTGTACATTGGTTGGCTTCACACTTTAGGGTCTTTTTATGGGCTCTCAGATCCATATGGAAATTGAGGGGGGTGGTTCTTTTGGCATACAGTGCTTCTTAAGAAGGCACAGTGACTGGCATTAGTTTGAGCTGTTTTAGGGAATCCTACTCAAATCCTTCTACTAAATAGAAAACTAACACAAGGGTTGGAAATCGGGCACTATGTTTCAGGTGGTCAGTTCCACCTCTGTTTATTTATGTTGTATATATTCTTGAACAGTGTAGAATAATGATTGCTGTGATTTTCTGAAATTTGTCATGTGATCTTTTTCACATTTATTTCCAGTTAGCAGGTTGGAAGAGAGGGAGGCAGAGCTGAAGAAAGAGTATAGTTCACTTCATCAAAGACATTCAGAGGTAGGTGTTTTATCCATTTGAAAAACTGAGTATTGGTGAAACGTGCTTACTTTCGTTGTGGTTATATGTGCCATTGATGTTTTCCCTTATAAGTGATTGTCTATAAAGCCAGTGGTTGGTTTTAACATGATGAAATTCGGAAAAGTGATGATTTAGCCAGCAACAGAGTAGTCTTAAACAAAAGTCAATTGGGCAAGAGAATGATTGGTAAGTTGGTGGAGCAAAAATGTATTTTAGCTTCTATTCATGCAAAGCTAAATAAAAAATACATTGCTTGTGATGTCATCTGGTCCTCTGTTGAAGACATCAAGCAAGGGGGGGACCTATAGGTTTCCCTTTCTTCCTGTGATATCAACAGAAAATGTTGATTTACCCCACCTGGCATACCGAGCTTTCTTAAATCACATAATCATCTTCTCCTCAGGCTCTTTGAGAGAGTAGAAGAACAATGGGGCACATGCATCGAGCTAATTACCGGTCGCAAACGGGCCGATTCGCAGAATCGGCCCCTTTGCGACCGGTAATTAGTCTTTTGGGATGCATCAAGCCCAAAGCCATTCGCAAAATAGGTATTTGCAAAATTTGCGATTACCTATTTTGCGAATGCAGTTAGGGAATCGCAATTTGCGATTCCCTAAATGCAATGCAAGAAGCATTCTCAGAATGCGACTTTGCATTAAGGAATCGCAAATTACCATCAACTTCAAGTTGATGGTAATTTGCAATTCCTTGGAAAAATGCTCAAAATTCCGTTTTTCTACACACACATGCCCCTAGGGGTGCATCAGGGTGGCCTTTTGGCCCCCTGGCACCCTTGAAATTGCATTCGCAATTTGCGATTACCTATTTGGTAAACGCAAATTGCGAATGGTTTCCCATTCATTCCTATGGGCCTCTAGGCCCATTGGAATGAATGGGAAAGCATTCCCTAATAGCGAATCGCAATTTGTGATTCGCTATTAGGAAATATGTAGGAATCGCTATTTTTTTTTTTTGCGAAACCTACATGCATAGGCAATTGCGATTCCTTAATAGCGATTCCTTAATAATTGCTATTAAGGAATAGCAATTGCTTAGCTTGATGCATCTGCCCCAATGTCCAGTTTGTACCTTTTAAGTATGGGTAAAGTAAATGGTGGACTTTCTAGATAGATAAATCGTAACAAACAAATTTGTCAGTTGACATTGAGTTTCTGTTAAAGTTATAAATAAGCCTAATGTGAGTGGGTTGGGTACAAAGGACAGGAACTGCAATAATGTAGTTGAAAATGTTTAAAACGTTGTGGTTCCCTGAACATGTTGGACAAATGGCCCATTTAAAACTCGTGGGGCTTTGATGAGAAGTTTAGAAACTATTGCTGTCAGATAGTATCAGTCACTGCACACCTTTCTAGTAATCTCCAGCAGTTCCCATGTTTGTTATGTTTATGTTACGTATTAGTAAAGCGCACATCACTCCTGAGAGTTATCCTGGTGCTGAGCAGGTGTGTGTGTGTGTGTGTGTGCGCGCCTAGCCGTACCTAGGGTAAGTTGGTTAATTGGAAAGCCAGGTCTTTAGTTTCTTGCAGAAGTCTGGCTGTCGAGTTCTGGATGGTTTGTAGTCTTCTAGTGAGTTGTTTGGTTAACCCAGCGTAGAGGGTGTGCCTGTAGTCTTACTTGCTGGTGACCAGGGCATGAGTGACTGTTTCTAGTGTTGCTTAGGAGCCATTTGAAGGTTTTCCTTCGCATCTTCATGGTACGGAAGCAGGATGCAGTGACAATGTTGCTTTTTGTGTTTATGCCCAATTTGCTGTAAGTGATGATTCCGAGGTTCCTAGCGTGGGTGCTCTGTGTGGATCTGAGTTCACCCAGCTACCAGTTAGAGTCCCATGTCCTGACCATCACTTGCAGTCATGCTGTCATTCACTCTTTAATGTAGACTACTTGAAGACTAGTGCTAATTAATGTACAACACAGATGGCATTTATAAAATTGGTGCCCCTGTAGAGCAATGAAAAAGAGCAACCACAGATTTCCTAGAGTTGTCTGGGCATGTATTTCAAAGATTATTATAGTCCTCCACTCTGTCGTTACTACATCACAGTTGTTGCAAACGAAACCTATGTAATTGTGTGTGGGGGCGCTAGAGGGCGCACGGCAAGATGGCCGCACCCTAGTGTTGCTCCGCCTGGCCGGGCAACAATCCGCCTAATATTTGCCTAAAAACTACGTATTTTCTGCTTCAACTGGGGCGGAATGTGAAGCGGAGCCCTTCTGCAGCTACGGGAGGCGATTTTTCTCGTCTTTAGTCGCCTGGACACCGCTAATTCGGACTCCTCCAAGGCCCGGCGAGCGCTCGCAAAATGGCGCCCGCGGCGATCCTCTGAGCTGAGGCCTTTCTTCGGCGTCTGGCGCCTTGCAGTGTGACATACCTGCATAACCTGAACGGCGCGGAGGCACATTGAACCTGATCGCTTGTCTCTATCGCAGCGGCTAGTCCAGGTGCTGTGGATCTGCGCGTGGGCGACGGCGCGGAGAGGATTGCGGAGCCTGACTGACGGCGCAGCCGTGACCTGAAGTTCCTGGGAGCGCCTGGCTGCCGATTGCGTGGTCCCTGCTGCTGGCGGTGGTGAGTGGGGTGCGGCGCCTCGCTGGGCCCGCGGCTGCGTAGGCGGTGGGGGCCCGTGCGCGGCGCTCTGTGAGCTGCTGCTTGGCCTCGGGGGGCTGCGTGCGTTGGGAGGCTGTGGGCCACACGGGCTTGAGCGGCCGACTGCCGGCGCTGCAGCTGTGGATGGCCGGTGAACCACGAGGCTCGGCGCAACTGGTTGCCTGAATTGCTGTGGCCCTGTGAGGGCGTGCGGTCTGGCTTGTTTTGTCCCCCTGCTGCTCCTTGGAATACCAGCTTACATTTACCTGCATGACACAGATGGTTGGCCTTTGGTTGGAGGGTTGGTCTGCAGAGTGGTGTGCCCTTTGAGATCTGCAGTCCCTGTTGGGCCTACTAGCACAGCGCTACCGTGAGTGGGCCTATACTACCTCCACTGCATGCGATTCCCCCTCGTATAGGGGCCTATCCCACCTCAGCTTGAGGGACGATCTGGTGCACTGGGCATATTAACTGTGAGCTATCTGGGGGATAGTGTGTGTGCCACCAATACCATGGGGAGAACGGACAAGTCGCAACCCCGCCTTACATTTGAGGCCCGTAGGCCTGCCAAGTCCGCGCAGAAGGCCACCTCGGATTCGGAGGCGGATGCCCTTGGGGACACCCCGCCTTCATTGGAAACTACTTTAATGGCGATGCAGCGCAGCCTCCAATCCATAGAAGGCCCAATGGCGGCGGTGAATCAACGCCTGGACCATATGTCGGCGCAATTTGAAAAACAAAATGCACGCATGGGGGAGCTTGAGCAGCGGGTCTCGGCAACGGAGGACGGCCTAAGTGAAGTGACCGGTAAGACACTCAACATGGAAAAAGTACTCTCCCTTATTCAAGCTAAAAACGAGGATTTGGAGGCGCGGTCCCGGCGCAATAACATTAGACTCGCAGGGCTTCCAGAATCCACCAATGTGGGGAGAATGGAAATTTATATTGAGACCCTCATCAAGGATATCTTTGGCTCTGAGCACCTTTCCCCCATGTTTATTGTGGAGCGCGCCCATCGCTCACTTGCGTCCAGACCGCCGCCTGGCGCCGCTCCTCGCCCAATCATAGCGAGACTATTAAACTACAGAGACCGGGACACTGTTCTGCGGCTGGCCCGGGACAAGGGGACGATTGAGCATCAGGGCAATACACTAGCCTTCTTTTCAGACTTCACCGCTACTGTACAATCTGCCAGGAGGGAGTTTGGTGCGGTGAAGAAGTTCCTACAGTCGGAACGAATACCCTATGCTATGTTATACCCCGCACGCTTACGAATAGGGCTGGATGGTGATTCTAAGATATTTGTTAACCCCAAGGCCGCCATGGAGCATGTTAAGCAACTGAAACGCGGACGGCGTGAGTCCGGCACGCCTAATGACTCAGACGATTAAGTTGCAGTGGGGTTTCATACTGTTATTGTGCTGCCAGGGTTGCTGTTGCTCGCTCAGGAATGTAATATGTCACAATTTAATATGTCAAAATGATATTGGTGAAATTGCCCTTTTTTAGGTCTCGCCTGAGCCAGCGCGTAGCGCTGCTCTCGGCGAGAGTTTTAGTAAGCGGGTTTTGGAAGTGCAAACAGCAGTGGCTTTTGCGGGCGACCAGCTTGCGTTCACGATGGCGTGCACGCGCACAGCTGCCATCTGGGTCGCTGTCATTCCTCGCATCCCCGGCTTTCCACCCCCTCCCTCACCCGCCTCCTCCCCCTCCCTCACCAGAGAGCGTGTTGGCCTCCAGCTTACGTTCACGATGGCGTGCACGCGCAGAGCTGCACACCATTGTTGCTGGCATTCCTCGCATCCCCGGCTTTCCTCCCCCTCCCTCACCAGAGAGCGCGTCTCACGGGCGCGCCTCTCCACCCCGGACGGTTTCATGGATTCCACACAGTGTTAGCAGAGCTTTTAGTTACCGTCCCCTTTGTTTCCTGACGGTGTCCGTCTCTCCTTGAATGTAATGACGTATCGGGTGATAGCTTAAAGATTAATGCAGGCTCAAGTACTTCGGCAAGAAATCTTCATTATCCGTGCTGGATATCACGTAGCGCTTTCACAGCTCATTTGAATACGTGGGGACTGCTTCAAATTGGAGCATTTTAATTTGTAGTAAATGATTAAACAGCTTGCGAAGGTTTCTTTCTGCCTCAAAAGCGCTGCACGCCGTAGTTTTTGTAGTCTTTACAGTATCAAATGCACTGGTTAATTTTCCAAGTACGTAATACTTTTCTTCCTTATGTGCGCTGAAGTGCTTCAAAATAATTACGCTGATCAGGCAGCAAGCAGCTGGTAGTGCACGCGCGCAGCCGCCATCTGTCTTTCCTCCGTCACACAACTCCCGCTTCTCCCCCACCACAGATCGCTTCGCTCGCCGCGCTTGATCGCAATCACTTTCGCGGGCCGCGCGGCCGTGTCGCTTTCACGGCCGCTCGGCCAATGCTTGTTTTAAACGCCCCTGCTATGCAAACACCGGTTGCTTTAGCTCCCCACTCCCTCCACACACACAGCAAACAGTGATGCCTGGTGACATGCATTTTAGCCATTCTGTTGAAATTAGTATCCGTTTTTCAGCACCGCAAAAGCTCTTCAATGGGGTTCAAGCTATTGTAATGGCTTTCAGAGTGCGCAAGCACGCCTTCAAAGGAGACTGACTACAAGATATTAAACGTTACTCAAACTGTTCGTGAAAAGCATTAGTGCAACAACCCAAAAGCCTCGTGCAGAAGCACGCACAAATTGTGTCATTTGAGTTTCCAGCGCTGTATGCTCAAGTCAGTCACCCTAAAAGGCTTACACCGCGAGCAGGTTTCTTTTTGGGAAGAGTTTCAGGCTAGCTGGTGTCTGCCGAACAGAACACAGGGGTGAGGTGGGGGCAGCGGCAGAGCTCACAGCTCTGCACTGCATCTGTCTGGCGAGAGCCCTCCCTCTGCACGAACTCTTAGAGATGCAGTTATGGGCGTTAGACGGCTCACTCGAGCCATTCAATTAGCCCTGCTCTCTGCACCACTTCCATAGCGTTTCTTTTAATCTAAACACCCTTTGGCATTTGTCTTTCACACGTATTTAAAAGAAACCGGCCTGCAGGGAGCCTCTGTCTTAAAGCCCCACCCGCAGGCGCCGCATGGCAGCCAGAGGGAAATCTTTCCATTGTGAGGCAGGTTGGCGCCGCAGTCAGTAGTTCTCGCCATTACTCACGCTCAAATGATTCACTCTTTGTCTTCACTTAAGAGTGTCGAACAGTGTCCCAACATGTCACATTCTCTTCATTGTATAAGCCACTGCAAGCTCCCATCATACAAGTATTTATTATCCTGCACAGTTCCTATGTCCTCTGATAAACTCATGCTCAAGTTTCTTTCAGAAAAGGAGCCATTAGACGTCAACTTCCTTTTCAATGTCAAGAACTACAAGCGTGTAGTGGTGCTCTGAATCCTGCAAGGTATGCAGGACATGAGTAAGCCTCCATAAATTATGGGTAATGCTATAGGTAAACAAGCATTGGCATAGCCAATAGGTCTCGCCTTTGGGACCTTATAAGTATTTAGTTATGCAGCACAATTGCATGGCTAAACACTTATAAGGTCCGAAAGGCGAGACCTATTGGCTATGCCAATGCTTGTCTTCTCAGGCTGCCATTATGGGTATGCGCTATTGCTTGCTCCTGAGACACTGATTTATTTTTAGGCGCAGCACTTAGACCTGCTCGGCCACCTCTCACTAGTTGGGCGGCTAGTTGCACTCTGCGCCCCCAAATGGGAGTACCCCACACGCAAAGTTGTTTTATTTCTATCTGTTGGGGGGGGGGGTTCACTAACTTGGGATGGCTTTGGCACAGTTTGGGGCGCTGAAGTGGGTGGGGGGTTGGAGTTGGGGGGGTTCTATGGGCGACTGTTGCGATTTACTCTCCAGCATCGGCTGTGCAGATCTGCTGAGGCATCTTTTGTTAGGCCATCTCGATGTATTGCACTGGAATTTATCCGCGGTTGAATGGACGGCATGAGTGGTGTGGTTAAATTCATTACCTGGAATGTGCGTGGTCTAAAAACCCCGAAAAAATCAGGTCTGTTTTTGCGCATTTAGATAGATTGGGGGTGCAGGTGGCCCTACTTCAGGAGACCCACCTCACCAAAGACTCAGCACATAAAATAGGGGAGATGGGCGTGCGTAAGTGTTGAGTCTTCATTCTCTACCTAGTCTAGGGGTGTGATGATACTTATTAAAAAGGGGTTCCCTTCACTGTGATTAAAACTGATACGGATGAGCATGGGCGAGTGGTGATAGTGCACGGACAATTGGGGGCAAGACTATCCTCTTAGTCAATGTATACGGGCCAAACACGGATGACCCGTCTTTTTTCTCGGATGTGTGGCGCCGAATTTCTGGGTTCCCATTGGCTGAAATAATTTGGGGAGGTGATTTCAATGTATGTTTGGATATTACTTTAGATGGAGCAGGCAGTGACGCAGGTCGACTAAAACAAGCAGCAGCGTCCATTCTGGGGATCTTAGATGCTGGCCATCTGTTTGATGTCTGGCGTCTCCAGCATCCACTGGACCGCAAAAGCACGTTCGTCTCTTCTGTGCATGGGTCATGGTCCCGAATAGATTTCTGGCTCGTCTCTGAGGCAGTCTGCACCTGGGCAGTACGAGTTGGGCACACGCCTCGGACACTATCCGACCATTCTCCAGTGACAGACTTACGGATACCTTTCTGTGAGCGACCACCGTTTACATGGAGACTTCAGCCTACTGAACTTGCGGATCCAGTTTTTAAACACACCATAGGAGAGGCTATAAAAAAAAGAGAAATTCCCGACAATGAAGGGTCAGTTGAAAGTGCAGGAGTGTTATGGAAGGCGTTCAAGGTGACTATCCACGGGGCTTGCATGGGAGCGCAGGCCGGAGTGTTGCGTGATCTCCGGCGTAGAATAAATAAACTGGCACCTGAGATTTCTGCGCTCGAGCATGACTATTGAGGTGAAACCCTCCCCACACACGCTAGCTAGGATACGTGACCTGGTCACTGATCACAATGAAACGGTCGATTAGGAAATGCGGCACCTTTCTCGGCGCGCGACAGCTTGCTACTACGGGGATGGCTGATGACGGCTGAATAGCCAGAAACCGGTCCCAGGATGCTTGTTTCCGGTCCAGGGAAGACATGGCTTGGCAGTTCGGGCTGGACTGTTCCCATGAGGCACAGGGTCAGACTGATTTGCATATGGCCATGTCTGAACTGCGGTGGTGGAGTGAGCTAAAGAATGATGATGGATTAAACCCAGATCAGTTGACTGGGGGTGAGTGTTTGATTAGCTCAAACGCTCCGTCCATCATCCCCTTTGGTATCGCTTTGTTTGCCCTAAGTTGGCAGGGTATGCCCAGACGTGGGTCCCTTGCTCACTTTGCCACTGGATTCAAGCTAGCCTGGCTGATGACGGCTGAATAGCCAGAAACCGGTCCCAGGATGCTTGTTTCCGGTCCAGGGAAGAAAGACATGGCTTGGCAGTTCGGGCTGGACTGTTCCCATGAGGCACAGGGTCAGACTGATTTGCATATGGCCATGTCTGAACTGCGGTGGTGGAGTGAGCTAAAGAATGATGATGGATTAAACCCAGATCAGTTGACTAGGGGGGGGGGAGTGTTTGATTAGCTCAAACGCTCCGTCCATCATCCCCTTTGGTATCGCTTTGTTTGCCCTAAGTTGGCAGGGTATGCCCAGACGTGGGTCCCTTGCTCACTTTGCCACTGGATTCAAGCTAGCCTGGCTGATGACGGCTGAATAGCCAGAAACCGGTCCCAGGATGCTTGTTTCCGGTCCAGGGAAGACATGGCTTGGCAGTTCAGGCTGGACTGTTCCCATGAGGCACAGGGTCAGACTGATTTGCATATGGCCATGTCTGAACTGCGGTGGTGGAGTGAGCTAAAGAATGATGATGGATTAAACCCAGATCAGTTGACTGGGGGTGAGTGTTTGATTAGCTCAAACGCTCCGTCCATCATCCCCTTTGGTATCACTACGGGGAGGGGGGCCGCCCTGGGCGCTCGTTGGCGCGGAAATTATCAGCGCCGCGTGAGCAAGAGTGTATTAAGAAGCTAGTGGATGAGGAAGGAACAGCACATTACTTGACTCCAGAAATTAGCGATATAATTGTACGATTCTATACCACGCTTTATGAGGCCAGAGATGCCCCCGGGACGGAAGAGATAGACTCCTACCGTGAAGACGTTGCGTTAGGGTGGCTTTCGGAAGCACACAGGGAATATTTAGTGCAGCCATTTGACGAGGAGGACGTCAAGCTAGCTATTATGGCATTGCCCACCTGTAAGGCGGCTGGTATGGATGGGCTCCCAGCGAATTTTATAAAGCATTTGCTGCTGATCTCGCACCTAGGCTGTTGGCCATGTTTGCGGAGGCCTACGATGAAGGGAAACTCCCGCCTTCACTGAGGGAGGCCCTGCTGGTGACCTTGCTGAAACCGGACAAGCCCTCTGACCGGTGCGAATCCTACAGGCCTCTCTCAATCATCAATATTGACGCCAAAGTCCTTGCAAAGATGATAGCCACTAGGTTGCAACCACTAATACCTCTTTTGGTCTTGCCTGACCAGTCCGGCTTTGTCTCAGCGCGCTCCACTACGCATAATTTGCGCACCGTGTTTTCCACGCTACACTATTTTGACCCGGATTTTCAGGCGGTGGCTGTGTTGCTTGATGCAGCAAAAGCCTTTGACTCGCTTAGCTGGGATTTTATGTTCACAGTCCTAACCAGAATGGGGTTTCCACAGTTTTTTTTAAAATGGCTTAAGGTATTGTATATTGCATTAGCGGCACGGGTTCGGGTAAATGGCTGCGTTTCCTCGATGTTCCCTATAGGTAGAGGCACGAGGCAGGGTTGCCCCCTGTCGTCGATGCTGTTCTCCTTGGCGCTAGAGCCTCTGGCTTGTAAACTCAGACAGAAACACACAGCTGCGGCATTACGATTCCGGCAGAGACCTCTTATGGTTTCCTTATATGCCGATGATATGCTACTTTACGTCCGAGACCCCGCTACCCATCTCCCTGGCCTGCTGAGGGAATATGTGAAATTTGAACGATTCTCTGGCCTCGGAATTAATTGGTCAAAGTCAGTGGTGTTTCCGCTGACGGCTGGTACGAAAGAGGTTGAACTAGATTTCCCTTTGAAGTGGACTCAAGATCCGGTACGGTATCTTGGGGTTTGGCTCCACAGGGATCCTGATAGGGTGATCTCCAAGAATTATGGTCGAGCCACCACACGTATCACCGAAAGAGCGGAGCGATGGGCGTGTCTGCCTCTCTCCCTTGCGGATCGGATTGCAGTTGTAAAGATGACCTTCTTGCCGCAGCTGCTCTATTTCTTTGTCAATATTCCAATTAAGTTAAATCTATCGCTCTTCCAGACGCTCCAATCTGCAGTTCTCTCCTTCGTGTGGGGTGGGAAGAAGCCTCGTTGTAGCTGGGATGTTTTAACGCAACCGTTTGATCGGGGTGGGTTTGAGGCTCCCGGCTTTCGGCTCTACTACTTATGCGCTCAGGCGCAGTTCGCACACTACTGGCACTATCCACCACGGTTTCAACCCCATCTTGCTATTGAGTCTGATGCGGTTTTTCCACTACCTTTGCAGGCGGCGACCCTCTCTGGGGGCTTGGGAGGTCTGCGGACCGAAATTGCTCCAGTGTCCTGCACGGCGTGGGCTTGGAGGATGCTAGCTAAAAGGGCGCAGCTCTTATATTTATACGCCCCGCTACTGCCACTGACATCGCATCCGGGCATCTTAGCTGCAGGGGAAAAACCGGCCATGCGGGAACTAGCAGCTGTGGGAATAACCCGGTTGGGGGATCTGTACAAACAGGGGCAGTTCAGAACATTGCAAGATGTGCAGGGGTCTAGAGCTCGCGGATTCATGTTGAGCTTCACCTATGTTAGAGTCCGACAAGCGGTCAATGCTATCTATCCGGATTACCCGGAGGAACCCAAAACTTTGCGGGCCCTACAGGCTATGCTGGCGGTGGAGGAGCGAAAAGGCCTCATCACTAGACTATATAACGCCTCCCTGCGGGAGCGGGAGCCTGAAGAGCAACCCTCCTTTCTTAGATGGCAGACCGTGCTAGGGACGACATTTACATTAGATGTTTGGAAGGCCTGCTGCGACCAAACTGGTCGTCTTATGGCGAACTGTAATCTTAGAATACTCCATTTCAAATATCTGCACCAATTATATTACACCCCCCTGCAGCTTAGAAAGTATGGGTTACGTGAGTCCGCTAACTGCGTGCGTTGTGGTCAAGCTGATGCTGATTTCTTACACGTGGCATGGATGTGTGCTGGAATATCTGCTTTTTGGTCCAAGGTGACAAATATACTTACTGATGTTATATTGGAACCGGTGCACTGTACGCCTGAACTTTGTCTGCTTGGATTTGTGAAGAACTTGAAGCCCTGTAACAGAAGTATAATTGCAATTTCCACCTTGTTTGCTAAGAGAGCTGTAGCACTCTGTTGGGGAGCAAGGACCACCCCGACTGTGAAAAAATGGATCCGTGATCTGCTTTACTGTAGAGATACCTTAGAGGTCTATGCCGAAGAATTGCCTGTAGCCTCACTTCCAAGTGACTTCTGGGCACCTCTTACCTCATATTTGCTCACTCATCCGGCTTTGATTTGAATTGTTGGTATACATCCCTACTGTTTGATGGAATGTGGTTCTCGTGCTGGTGGGCCGCGCCTGGTATAGCCATTGTAATTTCACCTTTAAATGCTTTCGATATCCAATAAGTTTCGAAACTGTAAGATGCACTGTCGCCTGTTCTTGTTGGGTGGGGGGAGGTTTGGGGGTCCTGTTTCTTTTCTCTGATACAATTATTGCAATGTACCTAATTACATGTCATTATGCACACCGAAACTAATAAACAGATTTAAAAAAAATAAAAAATTGTGTGTGTGGAAAGTGGTTAATCTGTGTGAAAGATGCTGATTACCTCCTCCTCTTGTGCATAGCCGTTTGTAAACGCAGATCCCAGTATTGTTCGAGCCTATAAACCACCACTGTGGACTTGGTATGTTTTATTATCTCTGACCAAAAAGTGTGCTGGCTTTACTTTACCTGACACATAATAATTTGTAAATGTTAGGAAAATCTGATTGAGATTAATTTTGAAGAGCGAGAGTTTTCTGGTATTTATACCTCCTCTGTTTTTGCAACAGAGGCTCAATATGTGTAATTATTGCCAAACGTGATTGTCTTAATATTTTATCTTTTGATGACTTGTTTGTTCTCCAGTAAGAGTGGCTACATTTGTATGAACAGTCTTAACTTGAGATTGCTGTATATACCTGGAAACATTGTTTCAGTCTCTATTTTACGCTTCAGTATCCAGTGGTTCTAATCCGTGTTTCAAAAATGTGCTGCATTTATGGCTTGGAAAATTTAACAAGATATGATTTGAATTATGTTTGTAATCAACTTGAAAACTTTCCCATATTCAGGTGCCTCTAAAGATCGGAAATGGTGAGGAGAGAGTACCATTAACCCTAACTTGGGCCATGACACGTTTAGATAATCTGAGCATGCAACCTTAATTTAGGACCAAACCCCACTTTTCATTGTACTTAGTAGAGGAAAGACCAGTCAGTCGAATACAGAAGCATTAAAGATGCGCCATGGCCACCTAGACTCTACTGATACGATGTTTTTTTTTTTTTTTGACCAAATGTTTTTATTTTATTTTGAAATACAGTATCAATCATGAAATATAGCACTGACAAACTGTTCACACAATAATCACAAATCGGTCCCAGTTCAACGGATCCCCAACACTGCCCCCCCATTCACTACCCTGTGATCTAACGATCTCTGTTATCTCCATTAATGCCACATTATTTCCAGGGAGGTTGATATCTCCACATATTCTTCCTCTCTAGACATTCCACCCATTCCAAATTTTCCCCCATTTCCGGGGGCAGCCTCTACCTTTATAAACTACCCTCTTCGCCATCATGCCCCAGTCCATATCTTGTTTCCAAGCTCCCAGTTCCGGGGCCTACTGGCCCCCCAAGAACTCGCAATGTTTCTCTTAACCACTATCAGGCCTAATGTCATCCTTGTCTGTTGTACCCTTCCGATCTCTGCTTCTCTCCAGATATTCCTAAGAATCTCCTTAGCGGAGACTGCAGTGCCATCACCCCCTACCTCTCTTAGGCACTGAACCGCCGCTGACCAGAAGTCCCATATTACTGGGCAATCCCACAGGATATAGAAAAAGATCCCCGGCTTGCCCACAAGCCCTTGGACAATAGGGTCCGCCGCCCTACCCATCTTCACTAATGTTGTTCGGGCGTAGGATCCTCAGCTGGACTAGTCGGAATCCTGATTGGATGGCCACCTCCCTGGGGGCTGCTAGGGCCTCTCCCCATATTCCATCATCTAGCCCCCACCCCCACCTCCTGATCCCATTGTTCCCTTATATGCTGCCTGGTATCTGGTGTGTCATTAATCCATTTTCTATGGATCAGTGAAATGGCCTTTCGGCGCATGAATTCATCCAACAATCTTCCCTCCAACAGTGAGGACTCCGGAGGATCCTTTCCCTGGGCAATGCAGCTCTAAGCACATGTCTGAGTTGTATATACCTGTGTGTTTCTGAGGGCGCTCAGTGATATTCTTGTTGTAGGTTGAGCAGGGCGCGACATCTACTGATACAATGTTAAGCGATCTGATGAGGTATAAAGCTGCATTGGCTGGGGTGGACCAAATATGGCAGTACCCTGAGTAGCCTAGTCACCAAAGCTTTGGTGTAATTTTCTGAGGAGAAGTGGCTCCTATCACTTTATTTAAGTTAAAGTAAAACTTCATTTCTTGGGACAGAAATTGTTTAAATTGTTTGTCTACCAGGTGCCAGGCATTGAGCCTCTAACACAGACGCAAGCTTTTCCTCCAGAGAACCAAAGTGCAGAGTTATGGGAGCATGGTCTGAAATACCCCAGGGTACAGTAAGGGAGCTGTGTGGGAAAGATCAATAGCGTGGAGCAATAGAAAGTCAACACGAGACGTCATCTTAAGCGCAGTTGGCAAATTGTTGAAGAAGGCGGACTCCATGCTCTTCAAGCATCAAACAGACCTAGACCATCAACCCAGCTTGTTTGTAGCTGTCCTCTGCTTGTGGTTTATAATGTCATTGAAATCATTCCCCAAGAATAGTAGTTTGTTTTTTGGTAACTGCAGCACCACACCCTTAAGTACCTTAAGGGTAGCCCCAGGTGTTGCCTTCTTAACTTTTACTGTAACCTAGCATATTTTCTTGTTACATTGGTAGGATCATGGTTTTCCAGTTATGAAGAGTGACAGTGGAAAATGAACATGTCTAGATTCTCAGAAATCCTTCAGTACACACACTCACACGCTCACTCAAAAATCACCAGCCTAAAACTGACACGGCTTCTCACCTTTACTTGCCATTTCACAAAATACACTATTTCTATTGACTTTAATAGGCATGCCCTTATACTACACATCTTCCATTCCTAAATCTATATATCTACGTAGAAAGTCCCACAATGATGTCAGTGCATGCAGAGAGCAAACTCTGCTATGTTTAGGTACAGTACGGTGATCGTTTGCCTTTATCTAGTTAGTGATGCACTCTTTAATGGAGAGCTGTAGATGAGGCTTTGTAATATTTGGGCAAAGATTTTTAATAGTTTAGTGATGGCTGAAAATGCATGGCCTCTGTGGTTTTAGAGCTCCGATCTTCTTTAGGGCTCCTCTTCCAAAATAAAATATAACGTTAACCTGTTTCAGTTTATCAGTGATGTAAAGGTTCCTGAATATGCACTCCAGGCTCATTTTAGCCAATACCAAGCTGTGTCCTGTCTGTAGAACTAAATGGATCTTTGAAATACTTTCCAAATGTAACAGTCTACTTTATTTGTAGGACTCTAAACTGCAGTGGAGCTTCCAGCAGGGATCCACCATACCAAGCAGAGGGTCCTCTTAGCAGTGGATGATATCCATAATGCAAGACTGACTTATAAAGTTCTTATTCTCCTAACTCTCCATTTGATCAGTATTTGAGTATTATTATTTGTATTAATATTTGCAATAGGACACGGCAAGCCCAGCAATGATAAGCTATGATCAGCTATGGTGCAAATGATATGCTCCTGCAGATCTAAACCACAAGAGCATTTAGGAATCATGAATGTAAGTAGTACTTGAAGCACAAGTACATGAAACTATTTTCATAGTGACTGAAAGTACTCCTTCACATTACAGATCAATGTATAGCCTCTGGGTCAGCTGTACACCTTTTATGCAGAAAGTGGTTTCTCCAGTCGTATAGGTCCTTCCTACATGTCCTTTGGCTCATTGGTTCCCATTAACACACATGCCAATGCATGATGCTGAGAGTAATACAAGCATCTGTTCAATTTTTTTTCTGTTTTCTTTGTGAGACCTCGTGTGAGGGATATGCCCAGATGAATATCCCGCACTCACTCTGCAAAAGGATGCAAAGTGCAACTGCTTAATGAAGCCCAACAAGACTGAAACATGGTTGGGGGTTGCCTGAGTTCTCTTACAGAGGACGTAGCTTAGCAGTTGAATTCGGGCTGCCCCTACTGACCAGAACAAACACCCGATCGAAAGGATGGGCATTTTTGAAACTTTCCGAGAAAGTGAAGGGAAGACGGAAGAAAGAAAAAGAAAAAATCCCTTAACACTGCGGCATTAAGTATACTGAACAGGAACAGAGTGGCCCTGTCAAGTGACATTAAACCCAATGAATAAAGATTACTTGTGGAGTAACATATTAGTGCCATATTAAGTGACCATCCCGCTAAATCACATTGAAGAAGTGCACTTCCTGCTAATACCAAGTGGAAGTGCGAATTAAAATATATCCTAAATTATGGGACTCAAGAGGATTTAAGATGATTGAATAACATTCCCAAAGACCATCCTGAAAAATTTGAGGAAGGTGATGGATCTTTCTCAACAGACCTAAGATCAACTTCTGTTGTAAATATCTTGTCCTGAAGAAGGTGGTGTGCATCAAGTTATATCCACCGAAACGCTGCGTCGATAATTTTGTGTATAACAGATGAGAGAATTTTATGACATTTGTTTTAACTTATTTTATGATGTGTATAATTTTATGAATGATGAAGTTTATCTATGATGACTCCATGTATGAAGTCTAATATATTTGTTCTATGACAAGAATTAGAGTAAGGACATTTTGTACTAGAAAATATTTTTAATAAATGAGACATCTTTCCATACAATTGTGTTCAGTGTTTAGACAGATTGACTGTGTGTAAGGATACATTAAGATCTAACTAACTTGTTTTATTGGTAGCTAGAGTGATGCAACAGAAAAGAGACTCCTTCTTGTTTTTATTTTATATTTACCCTGTCCCTTTTGGGTAGAAGGGCATCTCTCCTACAGTGTGGCCTACTGGGGTGAGGCCAAGACTGATTAAGAAATTGTTGGCACAGGAGAAATAAATGATGGGCTGGAATGTAACTCCGAGTAATTGTCAGTGGCTGAGATTAATTGGAGCACTCCATTAATTAAATAATGGTTTTCCTTATGTTGATTTTAGTGGCGTATCTATAGCACCTAAGACCAAAAAGGGCATGCATGTTCAACTGGGATCTCGGAGGAAACCAGAACAGAATTTGAAACAAAAATGTTCTGAATTGCTGCCTCTAATGTCTGACCCTAAGCCGTTGGCACGAGTACGAGTGAATGGTCTCCTCTCAGAGCCCTTTACCATTTCGCGAGGAACGAGACAGGGGTGTCCATTGTCCCCACTGCTCTTCGCGATTGCGATGGAGCCCCTCGCGTCGCGTATTAGGCAACATCATACGGCTAGGGGAATTGGTTTTACTGCCCGTAGTCTTCTTATTTCACTATATGCGGACGATGTCACCCTATATGTTAACAATCCTGCGTCCAATTTGGACCCGATATTGAGGGAATTTATAAAATTCGGTGGCCTTTCGGGCATCTCGATCAACTGGGCTAAGTCCGTCATTTTCCCCTTGACGAACAATACTATACAGACGCCTTCTGAGTTCCCTCTCCAATGGGCGGCGGATCCAGTCAAGTATCTTGGCATATGGATCAGTAGAGATATGCAGGAGTTGTGGGGTATGAACTATGGACGTGCCGTGACTTGGCTGGAAGGGAAAATTACCGCATTGGCTGGGCTCCCACTTTCTTTGGCCGGCCGGATCGCATTGATTAAGATGGTGGTCTTGCCTAAATTTCTTTATTTATTTGTTAATGTTCCCATTGTCCTTACGCGAGAGTTTTTTTAAGAACCTCCGATCTTTGCTTATTTCTCTGGTGTGGGCGGGTGGACAAGCTAGGGTCTCCTGGGAGCTTCTGACGCTTCCTCTGCGGCAGGGGGGTCTGGGTGCTCCGGACATGCCATTATATGCTTGGAGTGCACAGGCCCAATTCTTACATTATTGGATACACCCCACTCCCTTTCAGCCCCATGTGGCTGTGGAGGCAGACGTGGCAGCGCCTCTTCCCCTAAAAGACGCACTATATGGAAAGTACAAGCGCCCTAGGGAGGACGTGAATACGGTGGAGACCCTGCGATGGGCCTGGCATGCGCTGCGGGGGAGGGCTGGCGCGACCATTTTATATGCCCCTACAATACCCATAGTTCAGAATCCGCAGTTTCCTTCGGGTGCTGGTATCGGCGGGGATCTGGCGCAGAAAATGGAATTGGCAACCCTTGGGGACCTCTATCCGGAGGGGTCGTTTCGACCCCCTCCGACGGCAGAGGACAACCACCCAGCCAGCGTCTTTCGCCGAATCATTTGCATATCATAAACTTAAGTGGGCATGTCGGTCGTTACATGACTCATTCCCGGATGAGCCGCCCACCCTGAGCGCTTTAGAAAACATTCTTACAGTGGCCTCCCCACGTCGTCTCATTACTAGAATATACACTCATATGCAGACGACGGCACCCATCTTACAACCCCGAGCCCTCTGGGCGTGGAATGAGGATCTCCGGATCCCAATAACGGAAGACCAGTGGCTATATTGTTGCAGCCAACTTACGGCCCTTTCCCCTAATTATAAGCTACTTTTAATTCACTTTAAATTCTTACACAGATACTACAGGACGCCTACTGGTCTGCATCGCATAGGCTTAAAAGATGACGACAGTTGTTGGAGATGTGGTTTTGCGCCTGCAGGGTTTTTACATGTTGCGTGGGATTGTCCGCGGCTGGGGCCATACTGGATTAGTGTCTTCAATATAATACACCAAATTACTGGATGTGAGGCGGAGCCTAACCCTCTATTAGGATTGCTTGGGTGTGTGAGGGACTCGCCTGTGAAGGTCAGGAAACTACACGCACTGCTACTCCTTTTTGCTAAAAGACGGGTCGCCATCCATTGGGGAAGCAAGAGGGTGCCATCTAAAGTTGATTGGATAAGGGATGTGACATTTGGACATTCGCAATTGACTACGTTCTGGGAGCTGATGCCTTCAGCGTCACGCCCTAAGGATATTTGGGAACCATTTATAGCCTGGGCCTGGGCGCGTCGGAAGCAGATGGAGACAGTTGTGCCACGAGAGTAGTTGGGTGGAAGGTCGGGTTTGGATACGAGGCACTGCATGGGGGGTGGCTGTACAGGCGGAGATGTTTGTAGTCCTGCATTACATGGGGGGGCGGGCGTTCTGGGCGAGGTATGCCCTGCAAGGAAATATTGTTGTATTCTTCGGATTATTCCTTTATACTGGTTTATGCCTATGGTGCCATTGGAACTCGGAGGAGGAAACAAGTTGTATACGAATGCAATTGTAATTCACATGATGGTAATATGCAACGTTGATAAGCTGTCGAACCAGGCATGATCTGGCTGTTTGTTTGCACTAAATGTGTGCTCTGTTTGCTTTTTGCGGTATAAAATGCTAATAAATACAATTTAAAAAAAAATTAAAAAATATCTGACCCTAGCCCACAGATTGATGCATCAATAAAGCAGATGTGCATCAAAGGCGACTGCCATATATCTCCAACATGTAAAAATATTAGATTAGCTCTAGCAAACTAAAACATTTGAGGAGAAATGTACCCTTTACCATGAGGTTTCAAAGCACAATAAGAAACAGACCCTACATTTCTCTATAAGCAGGTACAAGGTGCTCATTGGACATGAAATTGGTAAAACCATGTTTGTCTTTTACCCAAGCGCCTCCTGTAGCTGAGCTGGTGAAGATATTCCTTCTTGTAACGAAATCCTGGAAGGCGTGGAGCGGTGAAGTCTGTTGGAGCCAGATAACCCCTTCTGCTATCTTTTAGTAGGCAGTATTGGAGTTTTGTTTAGTCTGTAGGTCAGGTTTGGGAATTTACTACATTTACACATAATAATGTTTATTTAATGTTTGTGACTAAGAAGCTGTGGGTTGAATGCTCTTAAAACTGTTTTATAAAGTTCCAATTTCAGCCTTGCTGAGAAGTTGCCTTTGGAGAGTGAGATTATTGAAGAACAGATATATAGTGTTGATGGCTGATTGTGCCAAGATACTAGAAGACAAAAGCCTTTCTGCTGAAAGGCACTTAAAAGGTTCTTGTCATTTAATGGTTGCTCATTGTGTTTCAGTGAATTAGTTGCTGCAGGGTCTCCAGCTCAATTAACAGTTTGGCCTTGTAGGTCCAAGGCAGCTTTACTACTTTTGATTTTATGTACCATTTTTACATATGGAACTTGCTGGAGTTCAGGTGAGCAATTGTTTCTATTTTCCCTTGCTCCATCCATCATATACACTAGAGGTTTGTGGTCAGTAACCAGAACAAATGGTCTTCCCCATACACAAGCCAATGCCTCTTTTTTTCAATGGTACTATAATGCTGTTCAGCTCCTCTGATAGCTCTGGAAATAAACAAATTTACCCTTTCCTTACCCTCAATCAACTGAGTGAATACTAGCCCGAAACCAATGGCACTGGCATCCACTGTCACAAACGATTTTCCATTAGGATCAAAAGTATTAAGACCCGGAACTTGCGCAATAAGTTTATTCACTTGATCAAAGGCCTCATCATGTTTCAAGATCCACACAAGATATACTTTTTTTAAAAGCTGCCTCAAAGGTTCCACCACTAGGGCATACCCTCTCACATATCTTGCATAATACTCTCCAAGACCTAAAAATGACCAAAGAGAGTCCTTGCCATACAGCTTACTAGCCTTGTCTAATCAGCTTTAGGAAAAATCCCTTCACTAATTATTCTGTGACCTAAATAATCAATCTCCTTTACCGTCAATCTACACTTGTCCTTACTCACCGTCATGCCTCTGGTTTCCAATACACTCAACGCTGCATCCAATAAATTGTCATGTTCCTCACAAGTTTCTGCAAAAACCTGAATGTCATCTTGTAAGGCCTGAACGCCTTTCAACCCTTGAAATAAAGAATCAATCAATTTCTGAAAAACACTGGTCGATGAGGCCAGCCGAAACGGCATCCTCAAGAACAGATAAACTCCAAACTGAGTTATGAAAGTTGTAAGATCCTTAGAAGCCTCATCTAGTACCACCTGGTGATATGCCAACTTGAGATCAATCACCGAAAAATATTTAGCTCCATTACCCTCTGCTAATAACTCCTGTATCTTTGGTAAAGGATACGCATAAATGACAATATTCCTGTTCAAAGACCTCAAGTCCACACATAATCTTAACTCTTTATTCTTTTTAAGCATGATAATAGCCGAAACCCACTCGGAGCTGTCCGTCGGCTCAATGATGCCATCGGCACACAAAGCATCCAAATGAGAATTCAAATTTTGACGCACTCCTAAAGGTACCATATGTACTTTATGCTGCACTGGTATAGCACCCTTCTTGAGTTTGATCCTATGGGTAAAACCTTTTACTTGTCCCACCTTGTTCTCGAACACTGCACTGTGTTTAGCAACAATACTTTCCAGATTTGACCTTTGCACATTCTGTTTATTGACAGATATGTCCCTCAACCTAACTTCACAAGATCATACCACCCCACAACATTTTTTCCATTCACTACCACATAGATTTTTGTGGCCACATTGCGTCCTTTAAATTCTAGGTTCTCCTCAAAATACCCCATCATATCTGTGTCAAAATTACCAAATGCTTTGGGATTAATATCTGTGTTCTTCAATTTGACATCACACCAATTTTCTTTTAAAAAAATCTGACAATTGTGATTGGAGATCCTGAATCCCCCATAACTTCGAAACCCACATCACCAATACGTACCTTCCCCCAAAGGTGCTTTGAACGCCACCCCAACATTGTTGACCCCAAACTGCACCAATGGATCACTCAAAGTGAGAACCAGATTTTCTAAATCTTCCTACACATTAGTAACTGAATTCACAGTGGCATTCAAAGGTTCTCGTGGTGCTCTACAGACATTTTGAAAGTGACCATACTTATTACACTTTATGCATTTCCTTCTTAATGCTAGGTTTACTCCCTTTCAACACCCCAGCTCTCACCGGTTTCTTAACCGATTGTACTATACATAAAGGAGAAGAGGCTTTAGCTTCTTGTAATGTTAGTGCTTTAGCTGACTGAATAGATCTTTCTATGCTCTTCGCCAGATCCAAAACTTCAGACCAATGTAGGTTTATGACATGCTAAAAGTCTTTCTTGAACTTTCTTTGACTCTCAATTGAAAATAAATTTATCTCTAATGCAATTATCTATGTTGGCTCCAAATTCACAGTTAGCTGCTAATACTCTGAGTGCCGCTACATACTCTTCAACTGATTCTTCAAGTTATTGTTTTCTTTTATGAAAACTGTGTCTTTCAATCATCACATTGGGTTCATCTACAAACTGCTTTTCCAATCTTGCCTCCGCTTCTTTAAAAACATTCCAACCATCACCTTGATCCCTAGATGCGGTCATAGGAGGTAAGTTTTCAAAATTTTCAATGGCTGCCGTGCCCAGAAAACTAAATAAAATAGCTTTTTTCCTTTCTGCAGAAAACCTATTTCCATCAATTCCTAATAAATAGTTCTTGAACGTTTTAAACCATTTCTTCCATATTAACTTTGGTTTACCTGTAAAAAAATTGCCGTTTGATTACATAAGTGCGAGCTAGCCTTGACCCCTTATAAAGATGGTTATACAATAAGATTCAGTATGCAAGTGCAAGTTGTAAATATGAAAACCTACACAGGACCACAAAACAACCAAAATGAAGAATAATGCTTGCGGAAAGAGAATTCACAATATGCACATCTTCCTTCAGTGTGCACATCACTGTCTATTCGGTTTGCATACCATGCACCAATTCAGTGTGCACGTCACTGTGTATTCAGTTTGCATTCCATGCACCAACTTAGTGTGCACGTTACCGCTTGAAAGCTCCAAACGAGAAGAAAGAGAAAAAACAAATTTAATCCTAAGTGTGCTTATCACTGACACACAAATAGCCAGAAGTCGTCTCACCTACGAGGCAAGTGTGCGTATCACTGATACAAAATGGTAATTTCACACAAAAATAAACTCTCCGACGAAGCTCTGAAACTCCCGAAGCCTTCCTGAAGAAATCCAAGATCGCCACCAAGGAGCGCCGTGTGCGTGCTTTTTTCTATGGCCATTGGAGCTTGATGCGGAATAAATAACGCTAGACAGTGTGCCCCGCAATGTCACAACAGCGTGTCATCAAACCCTGGCACAGCCACGAGACACAAGCTCCTAAGCAGGGTGCGCATGCAGACCTCACCAAGCACGAGGTTTTAAATGGCGTGGTCGCGTGCAATCTCCAACTGCCTCAATGAGAAGCACTACCGCTGCGCTCACTTTCTTCCAGCCAGTACCTTACACAAACTGCCAGCGGGCATCTGTGACATCCATCAGGAGGTTCTGAAGCACCACAATCTTCACGGTCTACTGCTCCATCCACGCAGATTCCGTCCACAGCCCCTTTCACACAGATATTGCTAGTTGCTCACCTCCCGATCTCCACAGCAAAAATAGATTAAAAATCAACTCCTACACAGTGGGCCAGCACAAGTAACTCGTCGCCATTGTAATGAAGCGATGGAGTCAATAATTATAAAATAAGCAAAGTTTATTTTATTTTTGTGCCAATTACTGGGCCCACAGGTGAAGAAGAGAAACGCATCCAGTCACCACCAGATCCAACCGCTTTACCGCCCGCATTCTACATGAATATTAATTCCATTACAATAATGACATACTGAATACCTACCCAAAAGAACATAAGGCAACAAGTACCCATACCACAGATACCTCTGTTCTTTGTCATAGTTTCTCAGTAGTTGTGAGTGGAACAGTGTACTACTCTGTGTTTGTGTGTGAGTGTGTGTGAAAGCGAGGAAGATCCCAGGCATATTAAAATTTGGCAAAGATTTCACAAAGGACAAAAATCTTTTTTTTTTTTTTTAAACTTAACTCCGTAAAAGTAAACTCTGCTACCTGCTCATTGAAAATGTTGGTTATAGGGTCTTAAAGGGCAGGTCCTAAGTCCAGGTTTGAGTTAACTGGGCTCTGATAGCTAGTTATAAGACAAGACAGAGCACAGACAGGACTACTGATGCTGGAAATAAGCCAGCACCCAAATTAAGTCAACATGGTAGTAAAATGTATAGAATTGTAGCTCTTCGAAGGTTGGTGATGGGCACCTACAGGACATGCTGATTCTCACTCGCACCTGATAAACTATGATTTTAAGGTTTCTAGCCAGTGGCACCTTTAAAATGCGATATCTCCAGAACAGTCCTACAGAGGTGGTTGAAATGGTTCCAGGGTTAGGCCAACCAGCTGCACCCAAAGGAACACACTCCTAAAGTCTAGGAAAATTCCTTGTTTTTCTTTCAAGCTCGACATGGGGTATTTGAGCCCTCTCAAAGTTGAAGGTCTGTGTGCCCTGCAGGCTCACCAGGCACAGTCCTTGCATGCCCTCCACCATCTGGATGCTTTGAATTATTTTTCGATCATGACCAGATGGTTTCTTCCTTCTCCAGGCAGTTAAGCTAATTTCTTTCTAGAAAGGGGTATATTAGCAAGAAGGCTTTAGTAGTGTCATGTGACCAGCATTGGAGGGGTTATAGCAAAATGTTGTGCACTGATCAGTGAGTCTAAGCTGGACGACAGAGCTATTTATCAGTCCAAAGTGAATACAAGGATTTGGATGTGGACTGATTCTTATGTAGTTCTTGTGGCACTAACTGTAAGCTGAGGCCAATGAAGAGGTATGCCATCCTCAAAGTTTTGTCCAGTCCAGTGCAGTGCATGACTTGGACATTTTGACCAAGGAGGTCGGAGGGCACATTTCAACAAGTTTAAAAAAATGCTTTCTAGGAGATCTATTCCAGGCTAACCAAATGTGGGCTCTATTGTTTCCAGACATGTCTCTACTCGGCACAAAGGATGAGTCCAGAGAGGTCTACCAACACATTTGGAAGCCGATCTGCCTAGGCAGGCATATCAGTTCAGTTGTGACAGGGCTCCAGCTTGGATGTAATGTTCTTCCAGAACTAGACTAGAGTAAAACTGCTTGGAGCTTTCTGAGGTATAATACTGTGGGCTGTTCTAAAGCAAGCAAGCCCGAATGACTTAACCCTGTGCAAAGAACTTTATATCATGGAACATTATATCAAGTGAGTAGATCTCAGTTATGGTACCTCATGGAGTGACTGAGAATTGATAGATGGCTTGACCAGGATATACATCTTCTAGTAACCAGGTAATAGGACAGTAGACACTATCCATTATTAGAGGTAGATACATTTTGGGTATACGTGGGAGCCAGTAGAGTCTGCACATCGCAGTGTAAGGTCTTAAGTTGGTCTAGAAATTCAAGACCAGTGGACAAAATAAAAAACACCATAAGGCAGTCTAGAGCGAAAGGTTCCATCTTGGTAAGGGATGTTGATCTGAGCAGAGTCTCTACAACACAGATGAGCATCTTCCGCTTGAATAGATAAACAAGCTTTAGTGGCTCTCCACAGTGTTTATTGTGGCCCAATTACTCTCCTGACATAATTCTGGAAAAAATTAAACATGTATTAGTGGGTTCAGTGCACTACCAGAGTGAATAATCAAACAAAGATTCTCAGGAGAGTACTGCCAGTGATTTCAGGAAGCTACTTTGAACCTATATTGCTATTACATTTCAGGTTCTGTGAAGTTACCAGCCTCATACACTTAAACTTTCTCCTAAAAGTAGAGGTGACTATCACTTGAAAGTGCATCACAGGTGTGTAAAGCGGTGTCTAGGGTTGATCTCCTGGATTTAAGGTGAGCACAGGGGGGCTTCAAGGCAGCACCAAACTTACACCCACATCGGCACAGGGGCGGCCGGGTGCAGAGTGCAAAACACAGCGTCGGGCGCCCAATGCTTTTCAATGGAGGAGATCAGTTTTAGAGAAAGGCAGCAGGCTCAGTCCAGGAGGCCGGGGGAACAAAACCCACAGCTGCCCAGGTAAGTAGAGATGCTAGGGTATGTAGGGACACTGATGGTTGAGGTCCCCAAAACCCAGGGACTTCGGGTGCAAGGGTGTCCTTGGGCGTCAGAGAACTCTTACCGGGCAGGTCAGGGGGAGTCTTCAAGTTGAGGCTGCAGGCGTAGAGGAGGAGTCAGCACGAGTCAGCTTGTAGAAATGGGAATTATCTCTATCCCACTGGTGCAGGGACACCCTTAGTCTACGGGTTCACAAATGAGGATCAACACTGGCGTGGAAACAAAATACAAGTTTATTACATCTCATGAGCGGGCTCCGTCATACAGACACTGCAAGTGTCTGAGAGGGAACTGCTAAGCACAGGTTCCAACACAGTATTTATACAATCTTGGTACAGTAAGACACTCGCTGAAACCCCTTTGTCATGCCCAAATGCAGAACTGTTGACTCCTGATAAACCACCACCCACGTCATCTTCATAGATAGGCAGGGGAGGTTACAGGCGTTGGTGGGTTTGTAGATAGGAACATCTGCGTGCTCGGGGCCTTTCAACAGGGCAGGGCCTCTACCCTGGCACGCAAGTATTATCAGCACAACCAGCTTTCAGAGAACACGTAACTCCCTGACCTTACAAAGTCCCCGCAGAAACACAAAATGGATGTTCACAGACAAAATGGCTGAGAGCAGAGGCTAAGTTAGCAGGATACATTTTTACCGTTTAACAGTCCCTCCTTTTAGCCTCTGCTAAATACATTTTGTCTAATTGAACAGCGAAAATACATCACAGGCACATAAAGCTTTGCAAATACAGAAACCATCAAAGATAATGAGCTAAGTCAGTGTGTTATACTGCAACAGCTTAGGGCACTCCATCATCATCGTTCAAACTTCTCATATCTATGCTCATAAGATCATCTATTTGTTGCTGAAGCTAAGCTGCTTATTAACATCATGGATGTTTACTTTCTTAGGGATACAGGACATGCATAAAGAAGTGCAAAGGGGGCATATAATGGGCATACACTGAATGCAAAGGCAACAGCCTAGAATAGCGCCTACTACACAGGCTGCTATGATGAGTAATTTCCATCCCCATGACATAATAATGCCCCAGAACCAACTGGACCAGGTCCATGTTCCAGTGTCTTGGTGTATTTCGGTCGCTATTTTATGTAACTTGGAGATGGCCTGATAGACAGAAGGAGCGTTATCAGGTATGTAAACACAACAACTGTCACCTATAATTCGGCATGCACCACCGCGATCCGCAAGGATGACATCTAGAACCATACGGTTCTGCAAAGCTACGAGTCTCGTAGCTTGGAGCTCCTCGATAATGTTACCAAGAGCTGTTGTGGTCTGATTAACTACTGCCTCAACTACCCTAGTGAGTCTTCGTATGTTCCTACTATTAAGAGGCGGGCCAACAAAGAAAAAGATACATAAATTCATATGAACATATTCTTGCAATGAGGTGTCAGTCTGATCTACTGTTTTAACATCTATCATTCTCTTAGTCCTAGCTAAGAAAATATTGTGAGGCAGTAATCGAGTTTTGTGATAAGAAGCCGGGGCCAAATAAACAGGAGGGAGGAGGAAAGACACATAACATATCCCTGACCACCCTTGTGGTAGGTAGAAATAACCCTTATTCCCACAAATAAAATAAGTATTATGGGATGCTAGAAAACTACTGTGATTGGGACTTGTCAACTTCAAAATGGTACTGCAGTTGCTTTTTCCTACAGGAATAGGGCCTATACTCCTTACACAGAGAGGGGCTCGTGCTTCTGTTACTGTTATAACCGGCAACCCGTGCTCCAATTTCGTTCTTATTTTCCGTGGAGTAAAAACATACTTGGTGGCATAATCATTATGACCACCGTATTCTTCTACTTCTAGCTCCTTATTAAGACCTCCTACATCGAAGCTAGAAATCTTATTAACATGTGCTGCCCATAAGACTCCGAACCAAGCCGTGCTAGAGCCGTTGTGGGAGAATGGGAGTGGTATGAGAGGCGTTCCCCCTGCTCCCTGGTGTACAGGTAACAATCCACAGACCCAACAATTGGAAATGTTAGTAATGCTATGAGTATAATGCAACATTCGAATGAATGAATTGTTCTTATAAGAGAGCCTATGTTTTTCATCTAGCGGTGAAAGGGTAAAATAATAGTGTTCAGGCGGTGTGGGTGTTGGGCGTACAAGGGTATGCACTGGAAATTTCACATGTAAAAACCAAGCTATCACACAAATACTTATGACACTAAGTAGACTCGCTATCAAACAAATAAATGTCCATTTATGCTTGATCTTTTTCAATGTCGGGTGTTGAATATCCAGACGACCTTCCTCCAAGATAGGTATTCGCAATATCAAAGTCAACAATGTCTCTAACTGTATTGTCTCTTATAACTTTGCCAACTCAGTTCGTAAATGTTCTTTCTCAAATGTTATACTCTATATCCGATGCATATATTAGTCAGTGGAGAAGATGAGAAGGAAAGCAAACATTTGAGGCAAACAAACAAAGTTTCACCTCAACAGGCTCCAAACCAGGAGCTAAACAAAATCGTTGGAACTTGCAGTCCAAGGATGACTGTAGCAATGAAAAGTCCGTATAACAGGTACTCATGGACGGTCATCCACAAGTTCATCTGCGACGGCCTGAAGGACCGTTAGATATATTACCTTTTTCAGAGGATGCAACTCGGGTCCCATATAATATCCAGTCGGGGACCAATCAGGAAACTGAAGCTGTGGTCCAAGGCAGGCAACGGCTATTTTGCTTTTCACCGGATTCCTTGGCCAAGTAGTAGAAAATGTAAGCTCAATCTCTAATCCTGGACAAAGTATTGTAATGTGAACGCGAATAGTGTCAGTCGTTTTCTGCACTGTGAATCCTCTTATTCTCTCCATTCAGATACTGCAGGACGGATTTGCCACAAAGTCTGATAGTAGGAACGTTGAGAATCAGGGTTTTTCCACAGATTCAGGATACTCCGGCCACAAACCGCACCAAACCTAGTTCGGCCGCTTCCGTAACAGAGTCTCCTGCCAAGTAGGCCCTCTAACCGGACCAGACTTGCTGGGCCCCTTTTTCATCAAAGTCTTTATTCAGTTGGTATCACGAGGTCTCAAATTGTACCTCTCTCTTCCGGCTACTGTTGGATCCGTAAAGAGAAGTTCCTCAGGTGTGGCAAAGTGATGGTCCATCTTTTCCTCGTTACTGAGAATGTTGTGTGCAAGTCCTGCGTTCTCAGTTTCCGTTATCTGAGTCAGATCCTTTGGCACCTTTTTGCAGTGCGAAGCATGGATCCAATTCCTACTGTTAGTGACCCGGACTGCCATCCGCGTGGCCAATAGGACCTGTTCAGGCCCCTTCCAGCGAGGTTCCAGGTTCTTTGAGCGCTGGAAGTTCTTGGTCAAAACCCAGTCACCGGGCTGTAACAGGTGCCCAGGACCATCAGAATTGTCAGGCAGTGAATCATGTACCTGTTGGTGAATCAAAGAAAGATTGTCTGTCAGTTCCTTCATATAATCTAGCAAAATAAGGTACTCAAGTTCTCTCATTTTCTTGGGACGTGAGGGACCCCATACATTCATTGGTCTCCCAAAAACTACCTCATAAGGTGTGAGGCCAGACTTGCTATGTGCCACTGCACGAGTAGACATAAGTGCTAATGGCAAAGCATCAGGCCATTTGAGTCCCGTCGATTCCTGCACCTTAGCCAATTTAAGTTTCAGGGTTTCATTATATCTTTCCATTAATCCTGCAGATTGTGGATGATTAGCAGCGTGGAACTTCTGGCGTATACCTAGACTCTCAGTAATCAATTTGATAACCTGTCCAATAAAATGAGGTCCATTATCACTCCATAAAATTCTGCAAATTCCAAATCTTGGGAAATATTCCTTCAAGAGTATTTTAGCTGTAGTGAGTGCAGTGTTATCTTTTGTAGGATAGGCCTCAACCCACTTACTAAAAGCACATACTATTACTAAAGCATATTTTAGATTATTGCATCTTTCAAGATCTACAAAATCCATCTGTAGGACTTCGAATGGTGCACTGGGCGGAGAAAACCCTCCTTTTGGGGTGGCTACTCCCTTTCCCGGGTTATGTTGCAAACAAATCATACAATGTCTAACATAGTGTTCAGCTGTCTTTCTTATGTGTGGATGATCCCATACCTGCTCTAGTTGTGTGGCTATGCTTTTGGCGCTGACATGTGCAGGACCGTGCGCCATAGTGACAAACGGTAGTACATAAGAACTGGGTAATTTCCACCTGTCCCCATCTGGCCCTTTTATCCAACAATTTTCACTGTCCAATATTCCTGTCTTTTCCCACTGTTTCACTTCCTCTTTTGTTGCCATCTGTTGGATCTCTCTAACCTCTTCATTCACATTTGCAATTTTTTCTGCAGTGGAGTACATTACATACATTTTTTCCTGTTGGCTACGTGCTGTTTCTTTCGCCGTGCTGTCTGCGAAAGCATTGCCCCTACCTACATCATCCACTATTTTCTGGTGTGCACTACACTTAACAATAGCCACCCGTTTTGGTAATGTTAGTGCAGTCAACAAATTCTGAACTAATTCCCCATGCTGTATTTTCGAGCCATGGGACGTCAAGAACCCCCTTTCCTGCCATAAGCGTCCGAAGTTATGTACAACTCCAAAGGCATATTGACTATCTGTATAGATATTCACAGATAGTCCTTGGCTAAGCTCACAAGCTCTCAAGAGTGCAATAAGTTCAGCTGCTTGTGCGGACTTATAGGGGATTCGAGCTGTCTCCACAATTGTTTGCAGTGCAGTGATAGCGTAAGCTGCGGTAGTGGTGCCATCAGGTAGCTTAAAACAAGATCCATCTACATACAAGTCACCCTGAGCGTCAGGCAGGGGAATATCAGTAAGGTCCACTCGACCCTTCGTTTGTTCTTCAGTGGTAAAAATGCAGTCGTGTATGTCACTAGGTTGCTCAGAGGGTAATGGCAACAAGGTAGCTGGATTCCAGGTCAGACAGCGTTTAAGTGTGATGTGTGGTGCTAACAAAGTGAGTTCGTACCCAGTAAGACGAGCACTCGTCAAGTGTTGTGTCTTAGTCTGATTCAATAATACATCAACTGAGTGGGGAACAAAAACCGTCAGTTTGTGGTCCAATACAAGTCCGTCTGATTGAAATGGCAGTTGCTGCCACAGCCTTCAGGCAACCAGGGAGTGCCCTGGCCACGGGGTCCAGAACTGCAGAAAAGTATGCACATGGGCGTTTTGTCCCCGTGTGGCTGCGTTAGGACAGACAATGCGCAACCTTTACGTTTGTGTACATAAAGAAAAAATGGTTTCGTATAATCAGAGCATAGTGCTGCTCGGAGTTGTTGGTATGCACTTTGACACTCAAAAGACCAAGGCAAAGGAGATGGGGTATTCTTAGTCGTAAGGACAAGAAGAGGTTTGATAATGAGGGAGAAATTGGGGATCCAGTGACGACAGTAGGATGTTATACCAATCAATGCCCTAACTTCCTTTTGTGTTTGAGGAATAGGTGTGTGTATGATAGCTTTGATTCTGTCTTTGGTCAACGTTCTTCCCTCCTTCGACAAGAGGTGACCTAAATAGGTAACCTCTGGTCGACAAAACTGTAACTTATTCTTAGACACTTTGTGGCCCAATTTAGCAAGGTGATTCAATAACATCAATGTAGCTTCAATACAAAGTTCTGTGTTGTCGGCTGCTATTAGCAGATCGTCACCATATTGTAACAAAGAGGTGCCTGGGGGTAACTGTAAGGTATCAAGTTGGCGTTTAAGAGCTTGGCTATAAATGCTCAGGCTTTCTGTATACCCTTGAGGAGCACGACCGAATTGAAAGGACCGTCCTTTAATGGAGAATCCAAATAAATACCTACTAGAGGGTGCAATAGAAATAGAAAAGAATGCGTTTTTAAAGTCAATGACGGAAAAAACACATGCTGTTGGTGGGATCATTGTTAACAGTGTAGTAATGTCTGGAACTACAGGAAACTATGGTATCACTATTTTGTTAATTTCACGTAGATCGGTAACAAATCTATAGACTTTTCCTTTCGTATTATCAGAGGTGGAACGCTTTAAAACAGGTAAAATAGGGCTGTTACAAATATTGCTATCTGCTTCTTCACCACCCCTTTTTTAATGAGGTCTTCTATTATTTGAACTAATGCATTTTCGCCTTCCTGCGATATCTTATACTGCGGTATTCGAGGCAAAACGGCATTCTGTTTAACCTGTATGTGTACCGGTTCAATGGATAATAAGCCAACATCAGTATCACCTTCTGCCCACACAGAAGGCGGTACAGTGGATAGTTCATGTGGTAATTAATTGAGAACATACTGCTTATCACGACTAAGCTTACCAAACGTAATGTATACACCATCCGGTGAACAATAAATACGCGCATGAAAATGTTTGAGTAAGTATAGTCCCAGCAGATTGTCGGGACAATTTGGCGCGAGAAGAAATGGCATGTTGGTGGTAAACGGACCAATAGTAAGATCCAGGGGCTTAGACACGGGACTAAGAATTGTCTTTCCAGCGAAGTCTACAGATACATTGTTATAGCCAGACAAGGGAGGCCCAGGGATCCATTGTTGGGAAATTGCACTTCGTGTAGCCCCAGTATCTACCAGAAATTGCTGCAGGGTCCCCAATATTTTAGCAGTAACATATGGGCCTGTCTGATCTACCGGTATAGAAACTGATCCCTCCTCTCGTCCTACGCTGTCCTAGTTAAAATACATGCCTGTGGCATCTGATGCACTAAAGTCGTCTGCATAATAAGTTTTTGTTGGGGCAGTATTATCAAAGTGATTCCGTCTGTTGCTAACAAAAGGCCGTTGTAGTGGACCCCTTGTCATTCCCCTTCCCATTCCTCTACCTTGTTGGCGGAATACTGGGCATTCAGATCGCCAGTGTCCGTCTTTTTTACAGTATGCACATTGGTTTGGCCCTAATGGGTCAGACGTCAGGAAATCTTGCATAAACCTTCTGGGGGGGGGGGGGGTCAGCCATGAAAACCCCTCGACCCCTACCTCTCTGCGATCCATAGACCTGTTGAAACAATATTTTAGTTTTCAATTCCTTATATTTACCTTCTTTCTTGTCTCGTTCATCATTAATTTGGTTTTCATAATACTGGGCCATATCCAGAATTTTAGGTGGAGTGGAAGTAGCCCATGTACTCTCAGCTACTCGTAACTTTTGCGAAATATCGGGTAACAAGTTGGCTACAAATTTATCTACAAATAGGTTGATTGCCTGTGTCCGAAGCTGTGTCTTGCCCACTATAATCGTGAAAAGTCCCCTCAAACCTGGTGAAGAAATCAGAGACTGACTCATCTTTCTTCTGTTTACAAGCCGCCAATTTCGCCCATGATATTTTCTTTGGGGGCACTACCGTCTTCATGTAGGTAATTATGTGATCCGGTAGATCTAATATAATCTGTGGTGGTTTCTCCCCTGGTTTCCTATCAATATCAGCTGCTTCTAGCTGTGCCCAAGTGCCTCCAAAGTCCGCATGGTCCTGCTTACGGACCATACGCCAAAGGTCGGGGGGCAATGTAAGTCCGAAAAACATGTCAATGTCTGACAAAGTCATCAAACAAGAAGTCAATGCAGCACCCATTTCTTCATAAAATGCACTAGGATTCTTTCTAGGATCGGGTAAAGAAGCTTTAAGGGTTAGTACGTCCGATCGTTTCCAAGGGGAATAAATCCATTGGAATTGAAATCGGTCCGCATTAACACCCTGACCATCTCCTGTGGCTGGCTGAAACACAGGAGCCGCTTCCCGCATGGGGAAGGCTTTTGTTGAAGCTGACATAAGCCTCTTGAGCTCCCGCTTATGAGAAAAAATATCCGCTACCGCTTGTTGTAAGGGAAAGGCAGTCAACATACCTTCATTCGACCTTTTCCATATTCTACTTAAAACTCTAGGGGCCTCCTCATTAACAGTAGATCTCCAGTCCTCTATTATAGCATTGGCCATTTCCCCTACAATATATTGCTGAATCATTTGTGGGTGTTGAGACAAGGACGTGAGTACCTCATCCACACGTGTATCATCATCTCGGACCCAATCATGTGCCCTAGTCATCAATATTACTTTATCATTTTCTGTAAGGACGGATCTATGATGTTGTGTTTTAGTTGTAGGTGTAAGTACAGGGGTAGTAACCTTTCTGTGAAGTACGGGAGTGGCAGCAGAAGCAGTAGGTAATGGGGGATACAGTTGTGGTACTTGGTGTGGCAGAAAAGGTGCTGTCGGGGCCGCATTATTCCCATTGGAATTTGGCGCATAAGGAGGCGGGATGGTCGACAGAGTAATTCTTCAAGTTCTGACTCGTCATCATCTAAACCCTGATTAACTTTTCCATCTCTAGCCACATATACCTGTTGCATTTGAAGTTTAAATCGTCTATCTTCACTCTCTATATTTTCCTCTTGCTCTTTTAATCTCATCTCTTATTTTCTGTAAAATTGTCTGTTCTTCAGATTTCTTCATATCTTTCTCTTCTTTAATTTGTCTCTGTTTAATTTGTTTTTTCCGTAATCCTAAGGCATCAAACATACTCTGTCTACTCTTTCTTTTAAAAAGCTGTTCTTCTACATATTGTAATCTATTTGAGTCAAAGGTACCATTAAGTGGCCACTGTAAGTTACTATCTGCCTTCGTATATTTGTTCCATAATGTGCTAAACCGTATGGAAGAAATACCGTGTTTAATGTACATTTCATAATTAGGAGTTCCTTCTATAGGCGCTGGCTGTCTTTCTTCCAATATTCTATTCATGTTGCAACAGCAACAACACAATGCACGAAGTGTGCTAAAAACAGGCATGTTTACCAACTTCTTCTTAACAATATCGTTAAGAGACTCTTATACCAAAACTGAGAAATGAGAAAAATTTCTCACATTACCTGCCTAAAACATTTGCAAATGTTTTATCAAGACAAAACCAAAAAGACAACCATTTTGATCCTACCTGATCGCAATTCTTCAACTCCCACCTGCCGATCCTCAGATCAATAGATCACCATCAAATGCCAACCGAAGAGCCCCAGTTGAGACCCACAGCCGCCACCCCTCGGTGTTTCTGTTCTGTCGAAACGACCTCCTTCTGGTCCAGCCGCGGTCTTCAATGGGGCCCCACGGTGCAGCGCCAATTGTAGAAATGGGAATTATCTCTATCCCACTGGTGCAGGGACACCCTTAGACTACGGGTTCACAAATGAGGATCAACACTGGAGTGGAAACAAAATACAAGTTTATTACATCTCATGAGCGGGCTCAGTCATACAGACACTGCAAGTGTCTGAGAGGGAACTGCTAAGCACAGGTTCCAACACAGTATTTATACAATCTTGGTAAAGTAAGACACTCACTGAAACCCCTTTGTCATGCCCAAATGCAGAACTGTTGACTCCTGATAAACCCCCACCCACGTCATCTTCATAGATAGGCAGGGGAGGTTACAGGCGTTCGTGGGTTTTAGATAGGAACATCTGCGTGCTCTGGGCCTTTCAACAGGGCAGGGCCTCTACCCTGGAACGCAAGTATTATCAGCACAACCAGCTTTCAGAGAACACGTATCTCCGTGACCTTACAAAGTCCCCGCAGAAACACAAAATGGATGTTCACAGACAAAATGGCTGAGAGCAGAGGCTAAGTTAGCAGGATACATTTTTACCGTTTAACAAGCTCACGGTGGACTCGGGCTCAGAAGTGCTAGGGAATCTTCTCAGGAACGGTGGACCCCTTGGACTCGGGCCGTGGGCATCTGGTGCAGTGGTGGATCCGGGGGCGAGTTCGCTGTTCCTCAGGGCAGAGTTCTTTTTCTTCGCAGATGGTTTCTTTTGGGCAGGCCCGCTGTCCACTGTAGATTGGGAGTCTTTCTTGAAGGCAAGCAGTCCTCCCAGGGTTCTGAAGGCTGCTGGTCTGCGGGGCAAGTTGCTCTTCAGCAGGGTCTTTGAGGGCTGCAGACAGGCCGGTAGGTCTGGGACCATTTCAGTTGTTGTCTCCAGTCTTCTCTATTGCATGGTTCTTCTTCATAGGTCATTGAAATCTGATTTCAGGGTCTGGGGGAGCCACCTAAATACTAGATTTAGGTGCGTTACAGGGGAGCAACAGGTTTGTCAAATTTACTTATTGTGTGGTGTTGTGTCTGTTGTCTGGATATTTGAAGTCTCTTTATATTTGAGTGCTAAGCCTTCATTCAAGTCTCCTTCCATCATTCACTTCTTGGACCTGACTCCTCATCATGGTAATTATTAAGGATTACTGTTGGAGTAAGTCAGTGAGCTATCCTCACTGTTAAGAGTTAAGATTAGTGTAAGGTTCAGGATGATTAAGGGCTATTGAAATTAATGTACTGATAATATAGTAGTGTCCGTGTATGGCTAATTACATAATATTCCTGATGTGTTGCTTTTCAAGGTAGCTGTAGATAAAAAAGATGTGATCAGTTGTCAGCCTATATTGTGTTCTTGAGCAAAGTTTACATTTTTTAGGAGCCCTGGAAAACCAAGGCTTTAATATTTGTGGAAATAAAATCCCACTCTCTCTATGCGCTCTACTGGTTTCAACGTCCTCTTTTGCCCTGTTGTTTTAAAGCTGTCCTACAACGTGGTTGTTAATTGCACGAAATGATCAGGATTCATGGAAGTAATTGTCTCTTGAGAAGTGACAAATTAGGTTATGTGAGATTATTCAAAACTATCATTCATGTAACAATATTGTAGCTGTTTTGATGTTTTTAAAATAAACATTTTTTTATCAAAGTGTGGGTTGTTTGCGATAGTCGTTCACAGTTTATTTTCTTTATAAAGCGTTTTCCGTTTTGTTAATTTTAGTTGGTGAGGGGGGAAGGATGGAAAATCCGGTAAAGAGTGAGTGCCAGGAACTGAATGCTTTATATTCAAGTTTGTTAGGTTTTTTTGGGGGGTTGTGATTCAGTTTTGGATAGCTGAGATAACGAGGTTGTTGTATAGTGCAACAAAATAGATGAATTGGAATTTTGATTATTTCGACCCTAATGAGAATAGATCGTTTGTTAAGGTTTTGCAGCAGTGTGAGGTTGAAGCAAAAAAAAGAAATCTAGTCACGATGAGTTGGTGTATGACTGTTCATGAGGGCAGTAATCATAATAACTTTTTTGTTAAACACAAAGCTATCAAAGGCCACTTATTTGAGCAGTAGCTGTAGGCTACTTCTTGAACTTAAGAAAGAAATCATTGAGAAGGACTTCGTATAAAGTGTGCTATTCTTTACATTTTTTACATCCTCCTACTGGAGAAAAAAATAAAATCTGGTCAGTTGGAAAACTCCTTTGTCTGTTTTTTTTAATGACTTGCTTAACCCTTGTATTGGACGTTTGCAAGAAGTATTAGGTATGTCTTCCTCTCACATAGCGATTTGCCACAAATACTTACTTCACAGCCATTGGTCACCTTTCACAGTCCCTACAATATTGTTTAGCTCTGAAACAATTTTGTACAGATATTAGGTATGCAATGAAGGTATCACATGTGAATGATAGGCGTGCATATTCCAACATGTTTAATCTTTTAGATTACATTTGTTTGTTTAAATAGAACTTTAACGTAGAAAGGAGAACTTGAACCACTCTGCCTATGGTGCCTCCTTCTAGTATATTTACCATACGTTTAGGGGTTCTTGCACACACTCTTGCAGCAACCCTAGTATTATTTAGTTCATAATCGGCTAACCCAGTAAGGGTTGTAATACTGATTAACTAGCATAGCATTTTTGCTGATTTTCCCACCCTCTCCTTCTGGTCCATTTCGCCTCTCCTCTTCTGCCTTCTTGAGTGAGCATCTCCATGAGTGTTCATCTGCCTCAAGAGCTCAGTCATTACCCACCTTGAGCCCCTTGGAGCCAAGCTTGCCTCAAGTTTCATACTGAGTTTTTCCCATTATCCCTAATCCTCATGGATGGCCATGCTTTCTACATATGATCAAGTAAAAAAGGGTGTGTTATCCACCCTTCCATCTTCATATTGAACTGATTTGCAGGCATTTCAGTTTTTAGGTATGACATCACAGAATAGCTGTTTTCAATACCTATAGTTACCAGTTCTTTGAACTATACATAATGGGCTGGCTCCACCCACAGATGTTTCTCTGTCACTCCGTGCTGTTGGCTGCTGGTGTATCATTCCGTCTCCTATGTAATGCTTACAGTACAATGCATGAGGTACTATTTTATACCTCAAAGTACACTTCTTCATCGCACATTAAATTCTTTAACTCCTAGGTCATTTGTATGCAGAAAGCAGTCCTTTTTATTCCTTTTTTTCTACAAGCAGACTCTTCTTTAATGGTTTCAATCAGGACTCAAAATGAAAGTCTGACCTCTTGCCTTTCCCAATCCTTCTTTCCATAGCAGCTGTCAAACTAGACTGTCATTATCACTCTACCATTGATGCAATCCAAACTGTTTTTGCTTTTCCTCTTATCCTTCTATTACATGACTTCAACCCCTTAAGTGCACTTGATGAACCATTCACGTCGCATTTATTACCTCTGCACTCATGAATAAAATCCTTCTGGTGACCCAAAAATATTTTCTTTTTTTAAAATGATTGTATGTGAGGGAAAAGCTTTTCTAGTGCTCCAGTATTCTTTTTTTTTTTTTTTTATAACAATGACATGCAGCACACTAACGTCACAGTCATTGAAAGACAAACAAGTTGTCTCCATTAGGTGCCGACTGGTTGCACTTTGATTGCCACAAGGGATTTTCACTCTGCCCGAGCACCGCTGGAAAGGGAGCAATGTTCCCCTTTCCACAATACCTCTCCTTAGTGGATCCTTGATTGGGAATTGAGGCAGAACTGTGATTCTCAAGCAGGGATCCACCCACTAAACACCAGAGAATTTGTTGTTGGGGGGAGCGCACCCTCGGGGCATGAACTAGTGCTCCCTTCCTTGACCCCTTCGCTGCCATTCCCTACCCCTCCCACCCCATTGCTTCCCTCCCCCCAATGCGAAGCCTTTTTTGGACTTTTTGGGATTGTTCACGCTTAGGCCTCCATAACATTTTGTCCACATAAGCTACCCACACCCAAATTGCGCCCTGTTTTTCCAACATCCTGGGGAGTCTTAAGGTACCCAGGGTTTGCTGATTTCCCTGAGGGGACTGAGAAATTAGCCAAGATATAGCTAAAAATAAATTTGGGGGAAAAAATGGAAAAAGGCCTGTAGAAGAAAGCGTATTTTTTTCTTGCAAATTGCATTAATGAAGGGTTGGTAGTGCTAAAGTCACCATCTTCCTAGCTTTCAGAAACAGGCAGACTTGAATCGGAAAGCCAGTTTTTTTAACACAGTTTTGGCATTTTACTGAGAGCCCAATTTTCCAATTATTAGTGCTTTCAACCTCCTTTCAGTTTGTGGTGGAAACAGGCGTGAAACCCATGGTGGGTCACAGAAAGCTATACATTTCTGAAAACTAGACAAAAATCAGAATGCAACAAGGGGTCATCTGTGTAGATCCTTCAAGGTTGTCCTAGAAAAAGTAACAGTTGAAATAAAAGAAATTGAGTTGAAAAATACAGCCATTTGTGGCTACATTCTCATCTGTAACTTCTTCTTACTATGGCAGAGTTTTGAAAGCAATATACCGTACGTCTACTGGACACTTCTGGTTGTGAAGGTATATAGGGCTTGTCGGTGCTCCAGAAACCCGAGGTATCCAGAGTCAACAACCGAGTTGCACCTTACAATGTTTTTTCATTGTGCACAGACTATTCAGCAATTCATTTGGTAAATTATAAAGAATGAAAAAAGGGTATGAAGGAATACTCTGTATTTCTGAAATGTACACCAGATACTGAGTTTAGGAGCAGTGGTTGTTTGTACATTTCTGAATTAATGGGTACCCATAGTGGGATGTGTTTCAGAGAGTATTTTGTAAGATGTCTTACGTGTTATACACTTGTTTACATTTGAAAGGCACAAACGTAGAGATATTTAATTGGTTATAACAAATGTTGTACTATCTTTATTCCACTTCTCTCAATAAAAATGGTACCCCGTTTGTTTGGCTGGGCCTTGCACCTGTGACACAAACACCCCAAAACGTGACCAAGGAGACATCATATTTCAACCAGCAGAATACATGTTTTTTTACAAGGTGGCTAGCTGTGAATTTTGGACCCCAGCTCAGCAGGTCCCTAGGGGAACCAACCAAACCAGCAAGTTTTCTAAAACTAGACACCCAGGGGAGTCTAGGGTGGAGTGACTTGCGTGGCTTTCGCCAGGTTTTTTTTCCCAGAACCCCCGCTAAAGCTCAAACTTTGCCTAAAAACTAATTTTCCTTGCATTTCTGTGAGGAAAAGTCCTGGCTTACCGACCATCTAGGGAACACTACCAATCCCAGACATTTATGAAAACTAGACACCTGGGGAAGTCCAGGGAGATGTGGCTTGCGCGGATCCCCCAACGTTTTCTTACCCAGAATCACCACCAAACCTAACATTTAGCTAAAAAGCCACATTATCCTCACATTTCGGTGTTGTAAAATTGTGGGATCACTGGGCTGGCACAAATTTCCTAACACTAAGCGTTCCCCCAGGTCTACAGATAAAAATGCTACCTCACTTATGTGTGTGGGCCAAGTGCCCACGACAGGGAAGGGCCCAAAAGTATTGTGAAGTCATCAAAATTATCCATCTCAAAAAGACCTGGTTTTCTGTGTTTTTGGTCCCGGGCTCAGCGTCCACCTACAGAAACCCACCAAACCAGTACATTTTTTAAAACTAGACACTGGGGAGTCCAGGTAGGTGTGGCTCGAGTGGATCCCCCAACGTTTTTTTACCCAGAATCCCCAGCAAAGGTGAAACGTTCAATTAAAACACTAATTTTCTTTGCATGTGAAGTAAACAACAGTAATGTGCAGTGATCCACGAACTTCATACCACCCAGTGTTACCCCACTTGTCCTGATAAAAACGCTACCCCATTTAAGTGCCTGGGCCTAGGGCCCCGTCAATAACAGATCACACCAGGATCAACAGTACAAGTGAGGCACCGTTTTTCTTGGGAGATTTGGGGGAACGCTGTGTGGTAGGAAATTTGTACTGCCTAAAAACAAAAACATAACGTCCATTGAACGTGACCAAAGCCTCATCCACAGTTATTTCTTTCCCTGGAACATAAATCTCTGAAAAGCAATCTGCAAAATGATCAAGGACAGGCCGAATCTTGAAGAGACGTCACAATTAGGGTGATCCCGTGGCAATGCCGATGCATTATCAACAAAATGCAGCATCCAAAACAGAAGCAAATACCGATCACATCTCATGGTTACAGGAAATATAACAGTTTGATCAATGGACTAGAAGACCACTAGGAAGCTAGTGACATCTTCCTTACCAATCCCATTCAAAAACTTAAAACCCAGAACTACTTCAACTCAACCAGATGTGTGGGAGTCAACCGAGTAGCTCTAGAGTGGGGCTTAAGTCTGGCACTGTTGTCCCTCAAATAATGTTCAGCCTACAAATTAGTCTGATTAACAATGCCATCCAAAAATACATTGTCCATAAACATCTTAAAGAAATGTATAGGCAAAAAGTCTTCAGTATTGACTCTACACCCTGCGACACCACTAAAGGCATGCAACTCCGGCTGCACCTAGCACTTCCAGTGGGAAGCCTTTTAGCCTCGGACTGCAATCCAGATGCTTCTTGCTGCACTATCTGCATATCAGTGTCCTCTTCGAAAGCAGGCACTTTCTCCGCAATGAGAGTGGCTTCATGATCAGACGATTCCTCTCCAATAGCAAATTCGCTGCCAGAATCTTGGACTTCCTCCTCTGCCTTTGATGTCGCAGAGCAACATCACAAAATAAAATGATGGACAGTGTTTTGAAGCTTTTCAACCACTTACCCCCAGTCACAGATCTGGGTTTAATCCATCGTTATTTTGCTCGCCATGTCACCTCAGTTGGGACCCAACCATGTGCTGATCAGTCTTGATCCTGCTCCCCATAGTAACAGTCCAGCCCGAACTGCCAAGCCAGGTCCTCCCTAGAACGGAAACAAGCATCTTGGGACGTGTTTCGGGGTATCATCTCATCAGCTAAGCTAGCTTGAATCCAGTGGCTCAGTGAGCAAGGGACCCACGTCTGGGCATACCCTTAGCCACTTAGGGCTCACATAGCAACATCGCAAAATAAAATGATGGACGGAGTGTTGAAACTTTTCAAACACTCCCCCCCCAGTCACAGGTCTGGGTTTAATCTATTGTTATTTTGTTCGCCACGTCACCTCATTTGGGACCCAGCCATATACAAATCAGTCTTGACCCGAGAGTCTCAGAACCATGGTTAGAGGAAGATTCAAAATGCAAGCTAACAACCTGCTGAGCAGTAATCCTGCGGATAGTCATAATCTTTTTTTTTTTTTTATTGTTTTTATTATATTTTGAACCTTCAGCCAGAGTCTCAACAGGTGAGTCATATATACAACATATATTACATTGTTACAGCACATTGTAGATTTCAAGCATCCAGAGAATACATTTAGGGATTTCATCCTCCGGTGTTCCTTCCCCTTCACACTCGGGTTATTAAAAAAGTCCCACTTGGGTTGCTCCCCCTTAGGCATTGAGGTTGTCCGTTTTTGACTCATGGTTCCTGCGTGTTGCTATCTGCAGTATCTAGTCCATCACTCTCCATTTCTAAATTATAATGTCTTAGCCACTGCCGCCAGCTGTTTTCGAATTTTTTAGGACGCCCTCTGGCCTTATAGGTTGTTTTTTCTGCACCCATGTATAGATCCATTCCCGCCCGCCATTCCTCCAATGTGGGAAGGCCCTCCCTTTCCCAGTATCTGGCAATGTCACGTTTGGCGACCACGAGCCCCAGATTGCACAGTAGGAGCTGGTATCTAGAAATATCTACTTCCGTAGGGATGCCCAAAATAATGTACTTGGGGTCCATAGGTAACTGTACCTCTAGTATCTTGCTTAGCTCCTGCACTATCTGCTGCCAGTATCTTTGTACTTGCTGGCATTCCCAGAGAGTGTGTATGTAGGTGCCTTGGCTGATTTTACAGCTCAGGCAGTTGGGTATGGAGCCGCGCTCGGTCGTAGTACACCCTATGTAGGACTTTAAGTTGTATTAGTCATAGATGGAGCTTAATTGCGACCTCTCTCGGGTGCATCAATGCTGCCTCCCAATCTATTTCTTCTAGGGGGCCGGTGGTTTCCTCCCATTTATTTCTAAGGGATACTAGTCTGTCAGGAATGTTATTTATCAGGGTTTTGTAAGTCCAAGAGACTGCTTTGGAGGGTATCTCTTCCTGTAATAGCCTCCCTTCTAACAGTGCATATTCAGGAATATCAGTGAGGTCCAGCTTTTGTGCCCTCCAGGCATGTTGTAATTGTAAATACTTATACCGTTGTGTATGGGAAAGTTGGTATTCTGCTTGGAGGTCTGCAAAAGACCTTGTCTCCCCCCTTAATTATGTTACCTAGCATTGTGATCCTGACTGTGTCCCATACCCCGAAACACCGTAGTTTCCCCAGTTCAGGTAGCCGCCTCCCTTCCCACAGTGGTGTGACTCTAGTTAGTCTTTTCCCCCACTTCATTTGCCGTTCTGCCCCTTTACACGCCTCAATCACCCGTTGCGTGGCCGGCAAATCCCGTGTCCCCGCTCCTCCATATAAATAATGAAGGAAAGTATGTTTCTGGAATTGTAGCCTCTCTAATGCGTATGTGGGGTGGTCTCCCGGCGCGAGACACCATTCATTAATGACCACCAAGTGAGCGGCCCGATAGTAGGCTTGGATATCCGGCAGGGCTATTCCCCCAATATATTGGTTTCTTTGTAGGGTTTGTAGCGCCACTCTGGGATGACCCCCATCCCATAGCAGTTTCCGAAGCTCATCGTTGATGGCCTTAAAAATAGTGTCCGGTACCGCGTGATACGTATTATGGAGCGTATAGAGTAGCTTAGGGAGCGTTATCATTTTATACATTGCCGGCCTGTCTAACAATGTCAAGGGGAATCGGCACCATCTGGTCACATCGTCTCGGAAATCTGCTAGGATGCGTTTAATATTATGGGTGAGGCAATCAGCCTCCCTTGTCGAGATGTGCATTCCCAGATATTTCAAACTTTTGTTGGTGATCTGAAGTTGTTCTGGCAGTAGCTGCATATCCACGGTGCCCCCTATTGGGTAAAGTCTCGACTTTCCCCAGTTGATGTTGTATCCTGCCTGTCCGCTATACTCCTTCACTAATTGCAAGATCATAGGGAGTGTATTATTAGGATTGGTGACATACAGTAGGATATCGTCCGCGTATAGCGAGATCCGTTCAGCGGTGAGGTAACCTCCGCTTTCCTGGAAGCCTCCAAGCTCCGGACAAGCCCTTATCTGACAGGCTAGCAGCTCCAGGACTAGCGCAAAGGACAAAGGGGAGAGGGGCAGCCCTGTCTAGTTCCTCTTAGAATAGGGAATTCAGCATACTTTATTCTGTTGACTCTAACACTAGCTCTAGGGTCCATGTACAGCAGCTCCACCCATGCCATAAATTCTTGTCCAAACCCGAATTTCATCAGAGTTTGCCTCATAAAGGGCCAATGGACAGTGTCGACGGCCTTCTCCACGTCCAGGGAGAGAAGCATCTGTGGGGAAGGCCAATTTTTAACCGTATCTAGCCAGTTGGCTACGTAGGTTGTAGCGCGTGGCTCGACCTGGCATGAAGCCCGACTGATCTCTATGAATCAACGATGTGATCACTGATATAAGCCGCACCGCTTGTATGGAAGCCAGAATTTTAGTTTCGATATTCAGTAATGATATAGGGCGGTAGGATTCACACTTCTCTGGCGGTTTTCCTGGATTAGGTATGACTACTACAGTAGCTCTGCGGAGGTCTAGCGGCAGTGACCCTTAGTCTCGAGCCGCTTGGAACATACTGAGGAGATGGGGAGCTAATATTGTTTAGTATTGTTTATTGAAGAGTTTTATATAGCGCTAGCCAGACCCGAAGGTATAGGAGCGCTTCACAGCATGGGTGAAAACACAGTTTGGCAGTCGAAAACATATTGATTCATGGCGCAATTGGAAGTCTCGGCGCACTGAACAACAATTGCAGGAAAGGAAGAAACAAAGAATCACAATATTGAGCACATTGACTCGAGTCGAGCCTCCTTTAGGGAGGGGGGGACAGAGGGAGGGTCAGGAAGGGGATGAGGTAGAAGTCTTAGTGACGAAGTGTCTGTGTCCTGCAATGTGCAAGCTTAAGCGTTTCGGCTATCCATTCGGGAGAGACCGTTCGAGGAAGAGGTCTTTGAGCAGCCTTTTGAATTGTATAAAGGAGGGGGTAGTCCTGATATGGACTGGGATGGAGTTCCAGATTTTGGGCGCATTTCCAGAGAAGGATCGAGAAGTGTTTTTTTGTTTGCGGATTTTCGGCGGGATGAGGAGTAGAGTGTTAGAACTTCTGAGGCTCCTTGTCTGACCGGCCTTCTTGAGTTTGGGGGCCAGGTAGGGGGGTTTCCCTGTGTGCAGGGCTTTGTGCGTGAGGCAAGCCGTTCTGAAATTGGCCCGCATTTCAATTGGGAGCCATTTTAGCTCCGAGTGCGGGCGAGATGTGATCATACTTCTTTACTCCGGTGACCATTCTAGCTGCTGCATTGAGAGTTGATCTGAGGGGGGCTAGGTGGGATTTTGCTGTACCTGTGAGGGAGGCATTCCCGTAGTCTAGTCTGGACAGCACCAGGGATTGAGTAGCTTGTTTAAGGTCGTTAGGCGGGATGAAGGGTTTTATTTTGTTGAGTAGCTTCAGGTTGAGGAAGGCGCTCTTTGCGGTGTTCTTGATGTGTTTGGTCATGTCGAGTTTTGGGTCAAGGGTGATTCCCAGCGATTTTGCGGAATCCGCCAGGGTGAGATTGCTGTTTAGAGCATCAATTGCTTTTAGCCATTCTACGATTTGGGGGTTCTCCTCTGTGTTGGAGATGAGGAGGATTTCCGTTTTGTCTTTGTTGAGTTTCAGGTGGTTTAGTGATAGCCAGTGTTGGACTTCTCTTAGAGTGTCATTTAGTCTATGAATGTCATCAATGGAAGAGGTTTCGAGGTAGATCTGGGTGTCGTCGGCGTAGAGGTGGAAGGGGATGTTTGTCTTTTTGAGTGTGGTGGAGAGGTGTTCCATGTAGATGTTGAACAGTTGAGGGGAAATAACTGATCCTTGGGGGACACCCCTGCTGACTGGGTGTAGGTCTGATGAGAAGTTTCTGAACTTTATTCTTTTTGTGCGGTTCCGGAGAAAGGAGGAGAACCACTTTAAGACCACCTCTTCTGCACCTACCCTTTCTTGAAGTACCTTGATGAGTAGGTTGTGGTCCACCGTGTCGAAGGCAGCCGATAGGTCCAGGAGTATGAGTAGGGAGCATTGGCCTGCGTCAAGTGATTTGTGTAAATCGTCGATGACATTGAGGATCGCTGTCTCTGTGCTGCAGCCTTTTCTGAAACCTGATTGGTGGGTGTCTAAGAGGTTGGCGCTGTCTATGTGTTGAGTCAATTGGAGGAGAACACACCTTTCCAGGATTTTGGCTAGGAGAGGAAGATTAGAGACCGGTCTGAAGTTATTCAGATCATTAGTGTCTAAGCCCGGTTTTTTCAGTAATGGCGTGACTTGGCCGACTTTGAGGCAGTCCGGTATGACTCCGGTTGTAAGGGAGCTGTTAATGATCTTGGCCCAGAGCAGGGCTAGGGAGATATAGAGCTTTTTGGCCAGCTGGGCCGGTATTGGATCCGAGGCGTGTGAAGAGGGTTTGGAGGTGGAGATCATTCCAGTGGTTTAGGGGGAGCTTGGGTGTGATAGCTTCTATCCCTGGGGACGCGCTCCTGTAAAGGGGACTGCGGTAAACGTCTAGGGAGAGCTCAATCTTGGTGATTTTGTCATTGAAGAAGTTGGCGAAGTTCTCACACAGGTCTTTGGAGGCCAGAACTGCGGATGCAGGGGGTTTTGAAGTTTGTTGCCGAATGAGTTTGTAGAGTTCCTTAGGCCTATTTTTTGTGTTGTCTAAAGCATTGCAAAAGAAAGAAGTCTTTTCATCCTTGATGTGTTTTTTTTACTTCCTGCGTATTTCTTTGAGTTGGTCTCGGAGGAATGAGGACGGGTTGTTCCGCCAGAGTCTTTCAGCAGCTCTTAGTTGTCTTCTTTCGGAGTTTGTCTGTCTGTGTTGAACCAGGATCTAGATGGAGTGTTTCTGACTCTTTTTTGTTTCAATGGCACTATTTCGTCTAGAATGTCAGTCATAGTTGTGTTGTAGTGGGAGGTGAGTTCTATTGTGGTGAGATCCAGGGGGGACCTGCGTAGGGGGCTGGTCTAGGAGCACTTGGTTGATGTGGAATAAGATGATGTGGTGGTCAGACCAGTCAACGGGCAGGATGTGGTCGATCGTGACTGAGTCTGGTTGGGCAATAATGGCATCAAGGATTGATCCTCCATTGCGGGTTTCCTCTGCGCAGTGTTGGGTCAGGTTGTTGTTGTGTAGAAGCTCGTTCGGGTTTTGGATCAGTGAGTTGTTTTCCTTATTCCAGTGAAGGTTGAGGTCACCTAGAATTAGGTTATTGGTGTCACGGAGTGAACAGTGAGTTATCAGGGCGGACAAGTGTTCTCCGAATGCGGAGGTGTAGCCAGGCGGATGGTAGAGGAGGTGGCAGAGTAGTGATTTGTTGTCTCTCGTCTTGATGTTGGCGGTTAGACATTCAAAGGTGTTGTAGTTGAAGGTGATGGTTTCCGTCACCGAGATGTTGTTCTTGTGAATGATTGCTACACCCCCTCCTCGCTGGTCTTTTCGGTCTTTGTTGATGATTGCAAAGCCTGGGGGTACAAGCATGTCCATGGTTGGGGAGGAGAACTCATTTAGCCATGTCTCGGTGATGAACGAGATGTCAATGTCATGTGTAAGGATGGTTTCTGCCAGCTCTGTTTGGTGGCTGATCTGCAGTTTATGAGCATTCAATTGGTGGAAGTCCTCCCGCTTTTGTGTTTCTTCATTAGGGGGGCCCTGGGAATGATCGTGAGGGAGGATGGGGTCTTGGGGCTCTGGGTGGAGGATGGTCTCTTCTAAATCCTGTGATGACCTGGATCTTTGCTTTTGGGGAGATAGTGGAGGGAGTGTCGTACGAGGAGGCAAGCTCCATTGCTTCGCTCGTGAACATTGCAGCTCTTGTTCTTTTGGGACTCTGTGTCTGGTTTAGGAGAGGGGTTGAGTTCCAACTTAGCCCAAGAGCCTTGGAGGGCCATTGATGTTTAGAGCTGGCAATAGTGAGGGTCGGGTGAGGGCGTAGGCTGGGCTCTCGAAGTGTTTTGAGGTTCAGTAGGATTTCGTTAAGGCCCAGGATTATAGTTTCTAGTTGGCTTTCTAGTAGAGCGAGACGCTGCGTCGTCTTCCCAGAGGCGGGGGTGGGGGTGTTCTGGGCGGGGCAGTCTCGAGAGGGGGAGAACTTGTCCGTGTTGTGCCGGATTTTGGTTTTGGTGATGTCAGTGTTGCCACTGTGGGAGGCCATGGGCAAGGGGAGTGCAGAGTCGGGGGAGAGCTTGTCCGTGATGTGCCGGATTTTGGTGTTGCCACTGTGGGAGGCCTTCGAGTTCTCCTCCGTCTGTTGGGCTTTAATCAGGACCAGCTATTCTATTCTGAGCTGAAAGAGTGTGTTCGGCATTCGATGGGGCTGATTCGTCTGTAGTGGATAGGCTAGGGAGCCTAGGGATGCAGTTGAGTGTTGGTTTAATGCGATTCAGTCGCGAGGACTGTGCTTTGTACCTGTGCTATAACCGATAGACAGGAGATAAAGGTAGGGCGGAGACGCCGCCTTAGGGATAGGCATCACGCTAGTGACATGTGGCAGAATCGGGATTGCATCACTTGAGCCTCTTGTTCCTGGAGCTGGATTCGACTGTAGGGTTTTTTCTGGGGAGCATGGGGATGATATTAAGGGATAAGCGTGTAGCGGTTCATTGATGAGAGTCCAGAGCATGCCCGCTATGCAGGAGTAGTAGGTAATCAAAGGCCGCCATCTTGGTGCCAGGCATCACGCTAACGTCTGGTAGTGGCAGTTGAGTCTGCAACCTCCGTGCCTTCTGTCGCTTAGGCAGCGTAGCTATACGGTTGCTCAGGGGGCCTGGGGTAGTTGCTTTGGAATAAGATTGTTGCGTTACCGTGGAGGGAGTTTGGGGTTTTATCCGATAGATGGAGATTAAAGCTGAGCGGAGGTCGCCATCCTGGGCACACACCTCCGTGACGTGGGGGTGAGGAGTGCTGTGCTGCGTGACTGTGCGTATTTGTTGCCAGGTTCTGAGAGACGCAGTGGGCAATGGAGGTGGTATTAGAAGTGGAGGAGATTGGTCGGTGTTACTGAATGAGTTAGCATGGGTTGAAAGCCGCCATTTTAGGGTCAGGCAACGAAGTCGCAAGACCTGTTTCTCTTTTCCTGGGACGGCGCTTCTAGTGAAGACTATATCAGGAGCTGATGATCCAGTGAGTAAACCCTTCCTCAATTATTGACTCGGGTACTCACCCGAGCTGCTTGTTGGTTGTTGTGAGTAGGACCCTGCCATTTTGGGGTCGGGCAGAGATTCCTCCGTGATTACTGCCTGTCAGTTTCGCGTTGCGTCTGGAGCTGCTGGGCGTCCGGTGCTTGCCAGGATTCAGTGAGACGCTGTGGGCGAAGGCGGATGGGACTAATGTGGCAAAAAATTGCTCGGCGATTGGGAGACTTAATGGGGGTTGGAGGCCGCCATCTTAAGATCAGTTAGCGCAGTAGCGAGCCCCACGTCTCCCGTTGCTAGATGCCAGATCCTACGTTCCGGGGCATATAGTCTTTGTTGGCAGGATTCAGCTTACCAGGATTTGGCGAGATGCTGTGTGCGAAGGTGGCTGGGACCGATGAGTAGGGCATTGATCGGTTATGGATGCTTAGTGGGAGTAGTAAGCCGCCATTTTAAGTACATGCAGCGTGGCAGCGTGCCCCTTGTCTCCCGTAACTGGGTGTCGATTTCGCGTTGCGTCTGGAGCTGCTGGGCGTCCGGTGCTTGCCAGCCTAAAAAAACTCAGCTGGCAACCCGTTCGGACCAGGGGCTTTCCCCGACTTTTGTCTAGCTATAGCCTCTAGGACCTCGGTTAGGGTAATTTCTTCCTCTAAGGCTTCTCTACTCTCCAGTTGCAGGAGAGGGATGTCAATATTGTTAAGGTATTCTGCTATCTGCCTTTCATTCGCTAGAGGACGAGCCTCATATAATTCTGTATAGTATCGTGCAAACGCCCCCGCTATGTCTTGTGCGTTCACGTATCTTTTCTCTCGCTCCTGGATCTGTGGGACCCAGTTCGCTTCCCTCTCTCTTCTGCCAGGCTAGGAGTCTCCCCACTCTGTCACCCGCCTTGTAAAGTCGATGGTGTGAAGCTTGTATTTCAGTCGTGACTTCTCTTTCTGTCAGAGCGCGGAGTTCCCTACGTATAATCTCCAGCTGTCTTAGTGCAGTGGCCTCATTGTCTGGAGTAATACTCCTCTCCATTTCCAGCAGTTTGCTCTCTAGAGTTTCAATTTGACGGGTTTCATCCCTATGCTTTTGCGCTATTGCGTCTTGCACTCTTCTTCGAATTACCGCCTTGTATGCCTCCCATAGGGAGGCATCCGATGCTACTGAGCCCTTATTCTCTTGAAAGAAAAGCTCAGACTCCCATTGCTGTTATATCCTGGAGTTCCCAGGCATTTAGTCTCCAGTCAGCCTGCTGCCTGCCCTCTCCACCTCCCACCGTCAGCCATAATGGTGAATGGTTTGAGATCCCCCTAGCAAGGTATTTCACTCTGTCCACTCCTTGTATTACCCCCTCTGGTGCGAGGAAAAAATCCAGTCTAGAGAAGACTCTATGCGTCCCAGAAAGGTAAGAAAATGTGTGACCCGTAGGGTGTTGCCGCCGCCAAAGGTCTGACAGCCCCAGTGATTTTGCAAAGTCTGCCAGTGGTGTGGGAACACAAGTCCCTGCTGCCACCCGTGTTCGGTCGAGGTGCGGGTCCATCACATCATTGAAGTCCCCTCCAACGATGTGCGTGGATGAGCCAGATTCCAGTAAGATCCTGGCAAGTGTGTCTAGGGTTTGGGGTTGTAGTCGCGGCGGGGCATAGACACTAATTATTTTGAGCTCTCGTCTCCCCCATGTCCCCTGTACTGCGACAAAGGTCCCATTGGGATCTGTCCAAGTTTTTGATATGTGAAATGGAGGAGTTTTCATAATGAGTATGGCAACCCCTCGCGCCCCTTGGGAAAATCCAGCGTGGACTAGCGTTGTGCACGTCCCTCTTCCTATGAAGGCGCAGTGCGTACCTCTCAGATGAGTTTCCTGTAAGAAAACATTGTCCGGCTTTAACCTCTTAATGTACTTTGCGACTAATCCTCTCTTAATCTGCTTCCCAGCCCGTTGACGTTCCACGTCCGTGCCGTGTGTGCAGTATCTTTATTTGCGTGCATATTGTCCTATCTATCTTTGTGATCTTGGGTAGGCCCGACTGCGTGCCTCCCTCTGCTGAAATCTACACCTCTGTATCCGGCTGTGTATGAAACACATCTAACACCTAACCTATAGAATTCTTGACCCTTTACCCCTTCCCTCCCACCCCACACTCTCCCACTCCCTATGCCTGTCTCCCCAATAGTCAACATGACAACTCTGTGTAAGTTCAGCTTGAGAGGTCTGTAGCCCCACCCCTTCCCTAAACCCTCCTAACGATATTCAGTTCAACAAAGGATATAGTCTTGTAGTAGGTCGTTTCGCTCAGCAATACTGAGCCCGGTGATTCCTGTGTGGGGGTTTGTCGCAGTTCCGCAGTCTGGCTACCCCCATCTTGGCCCATATTTCGGCCTTCCTCGCCATTCTCTTCTTGCTGTTGGAGTGCATGCTCTGGTTGTCTTGTCTCGGTGTCTTGATTTTCCATGATGTTAATGTTCCTCAACAGCGGGTGATCACTTTCCGTGTCCGTTTGGTACTCTTTGTCCGAGGGCTCCGTGCTGACTCCTTCTTGTTCCTTGGGAGGCGCTTTCCCAGTTTGGGCTGTCTCTTCATCAGAGTCTGTCTGTTGCTTCGACCCCACTGAGGCTCTTCTCAATGGGGTCTCTGTCCGTATTCTGCGTCCTTTTGAGTGCAGGCGCCTCTTTTTTACTCTGCGGTTTTGGGTCTGATCTTGGCAGTGCATCCCTGGTGTGCGAGCCACTGGCCCTCGTTGTTCGTCTCGGCATGGGGCGCTCTTCTATCCAGGCCCTCGCTTCCTCTGGGGTTTGAAAGAACTAGGAGGTTCCCTGAAAGATGACCTTCAACTTGGCGGGAAAAAGGAGCATGTACTGGACCTGCATGGCTCTTAACTTCACCTTCACTGAGTCGAATGTCCGCCGCATCTTTTGAACCGCTCTCGAGTAGTCGGGGAAGATCATTATCTTGCTGTTTGCATGTTTAAGTTCCCCAATTTGTCGCGAGTCTCTCAGGATTACATCTTGGTCTTGATAGTTTAGAAACCTCGCAATCAGTGGTCGCGGGGGCCCCGGGAGGCAGCCGTACGCCAGGCATCCTGTGAGCTCGTTCAATGATGAAGCAGGGCGAGAACTTCGCTGTAGGTAGGGAGTAGCGCAGCCACGACATCAGGAAGGCCACCAGATCCGCGCCCTCCACTCCTTCCGGAAACCCAATAAAGCGCAGGTTGTTTCTTCGCACCCTGTTTATCGCATTGTCTACCTGCCAGGCCACCTCTCTCATGGCCGTCTGCAGGGCGCTGACATCAGATTGCAATTTGTGTGTTGTGTCCTCTACTCCAGAAATGCGGATAGTCATAATCTTTATAATCTTTACTAATAAAAATCACACAGCAGATAAGTCAACCATAACCAACAATGTGTAAAATATGTATTATAAAAACTGTGGCTTTATCAAACCAAAAGCAAAACTACTGGCATATAGTAATCTGGAAGGAAAAGTCCATCAATACAAAGCACACAAAGACCTATCCCTGAGAAACGATATCACTCACTTGCCAGAGACCGCAAGACTGAGGATCAAATGCACATACTCTTAACAGACACAGCAAGCACCAAAGAAGTCCCACTAGAAAGGAAAAAAACTATTACACATAAGCAGTAAAGAACGTGCACAAATCAATACGTTACTTTGAAAGACAATCACACAAAAAACTAACGATTCAAACATTAGTTCAACAGCGAAAAATAATTAGTCAAACAGGGCAAGGATACACATTAGATGAAAAGATCACAAAATGAGTTGCTTACCAACCACAGCTCCACAAACTTCAGATCTGCCAAAGCTGCACCCGCAAACAGGATTTACTCACTTGACAAAGGAAACGATTGGCTCTACAACAAAAAAAAAACACAATTACAACACAAATTAAATGATAACAATATATCTATCAAAAGACGCTGATACTCCTTCGAAAGGAGGCGTGACAAAGGCAAAAAAAGTCACCACCAGATGAAATTAAACTTTACCCCAGAAGCAGACCCCCACCACATAATAACTTTATTCCCAGGTGACTTAAGTGTTACCATCTACCCTAAGGCCCAATCCACTTAAAAAGGACCAAAAATGTGCCCTAAAGGAGGCACAAATGATATGGCCCCAAAAGAGAGCAACCCGTGCCCATGGGCACGCTCCCATACAAAATCCCTGGTGTATAGAGGGCTTCCATCACACCCCAGAGGGTAGATCGGCCTAAGAACGTTCAATCTGCCCTTAGGGGAGGACGGAAGAAAAATAAATATGCCACCCCCCCCCCCAGGGGAGCGGCCCTTGCCCAAGGGGATGCTCCCCTTCAAAACATAAGTCTCTGGTGCCTAGTGGGCTTAATACAAAAAACATTATCCCCCGAGGGGTTGCTCCCTTTCTGCAACATTTCCCTGGTGTCTAGTGGGCTTCCGCCCCCCCATCAGAGGGCAGATCGACCTAAAAATGGGCGATCTGCCATGTTGAAGGGGGAGGATTCCAAAAATAACTCTTACCCCAAGAGGAGCGACCCTTGCCCAAGGGGCGGTTCCCGTAATCATTACCCAAAAATAAAATCCCTGGTAATTTAGTGGGTTTAGGCCCCCGTGAGGGCAGATTGGCTGAACAAAACAGCCGAACTACCCCCCCGAAACATGTATAAATATGCCCCCATGCGGAGCGGGCCTTGCCCAAGGGGTCGCTCCCCCAACCCAAAACAAGCCCTGGTGGTCCAGTGGAAGGATTCCTGCTCCACACTCATGGCCCTCACCGCTATCATGGAGCAAGAATCCACTCCAAACAGGTACAGGGGGAAATGAAAAGCTCTTTCCTTTCCCCTGTGTCTTTTTCCAAAAAACAACCCCTTCCCACTCCATCCTCCAGAGAAGGGCTCTCCTGCGGAAGGTCCTCTCTCCCGGTGCTGGAAGCAAATGGCTTCCAGCGCAAAGCCAGCTGCATTTGATGACTTTGGCGCCCCATGTGCGTGCTGACATCAGAACGCTGACGGGGCAGGGGGCGGAGTTGGGGGTGGCACAGGAAACGCTTCTGCTGCCGTCCCTAGTGGGGGCCTTTAGAGGGCAGCCCACAGGGGATCGCCAGGGCTTCCCCTGTGGGTGGGTGTGAGGAGAGCTTGGAGCCGTCCTCCGCACTCTCCCACTGTGGCCGAGGACGGCTTCAACTGTCCTCGGCACAAAAAGGGGTTAAAAGTGTAAAGAAAATGGCATCAGTCTTTTGGGAGGACGATTAGGGGTTTACCCCAAACTGCCCCCTCCGTGATTTGGGGGTGGGGTAGGAAGTCGACTGAATTCCTGGAAGAAAAAAAATAATGCATGGGTATCGAGCTGGGCCCCCACCTGCAAACAGTGCCACCAGTACCCCCATCCCCTGGTAGATTGGGGGTTTTACCGCCAATCGGCTTCCCAGGACAAAGAGACAAAAATAAATAAAAAAGTGTGTGGGGCAGACCACCCAGGCATCGGCCATGCCCCCTCACTAATAGTGAGCTCAGCAATCTTTATGTCACCCCGGGGGTAAATTGGGGGGAAGAGGTTCATCCCCAATCCTCTCCCCTCCTAGGGACAATACCCAACAAGGCAAACATATGGGCTGGGGCTCCACACAGCTCTAACAATATTTCTGCCCCCTTCCCAGGGAGGTAGATTGGGGGATTTGCCCCTAGTCTTCCCCCCAGGTTGGCCAAAAAGCCCACTACACCCACAGATATATTAAGAAAAAAAAAATAATAGGTTGAGGGACGGCTTGCTTCGGGCTGTACCCCTCACCGTTAAAGCCCCAACAGTCTTTCTGGCTGTCCCCCTCTCCCCCCTTCCCCTCCCCCCCCACACACACAAACACAGGGGACAAGATGGGAAGATTTATCTTCACTCTACCCGTAAGGGGTGTGGGGGTTTAATATCCCATTGGATGCTAGGGAAAAAATAGGATGGGGGACCTGCAAGCCCTGACATCAAGCTTCCCTTTCACCCCTTAGCCCCTGGGACCTAGAGCATTTTTATCCTTGTGACAGGAGAGATACATTTGGGATATTTTGGTGTGGTGTTTCTCGTGTAGTTCCTACTAATCCGTAGGATCTGAGCGTTTTTGGACAACATAAACTAGGGGGTTGGTGCCTAGGCTCATTCCGGGCACCCCCGCAGGATATATTGCCCTATAGATCAGCTAGCTCACAGGTCCACCGTAAGCCCCCCTAACCTTACCAGGGAGCGAATGGTTTCTGGCAACCAGTGAACATGACAACCCTGACCCCTCCGGGATCGTGGAAACAGTACAGAACCTTTCGCTCAATCACTTGTGCTCACTTATTCTCAGAGAGGGAATACAGAGAATACACAGTGGGATGTTTTCAATATATTTATTGAACCAACCTTATTCTTGTATAAAATACATGTGCTGCAATGATTAAGAGACAAAAGCAGATAAGTGATTACGAGCACCAAAAGCGTGAATAGTAGATATAGTTCTACCATGGTGCTAAAACAGTGTATATATGCAGGCATATAAAACAAGACAGTACTCGAGCATACTCCTAGTATGCGAACCCTTACTCTAAGTGTACCTAGAATGTGTGTAGGTGTGGAGCCAAGAATCCCCCAAGGGACGATCCAACCCCATTACCTGGTGGGAGAGAATGAAGGATCACGTCTTCGTCACGAACTGGACACCCCTCACGAGATGTCATACTGCTGTGTGATGAAGTCTCAGCATGCAAGGACCCTCTGTGTCAGCTGAAGTGCCTCCTCTGCTATTCTATTGGGATGCTCTTCTTTTAGAAAGCAGCCTTGCGATGTGCATAAAGATTAGTGATGCTATGGATATGTAGATAGCCCTGTCGCCCCGTGGATGAAGATCGAGATGACATTTGTTTATAGTGTGAAAAGAGACCTTGTACATGATGATCAGGGCATTGTGATAATGTTGTGCGAAGCTAGATGTGTAAACAAGTTTAGTTTCAGAGAAACTAATCCAACATTGCCGCACACACAAATATGTGCAAAAGTTCACGGCTGAAATGTTATTGTGAGGACAGTGTAAGAAATAAGCTGCTTTGCTACATGGACCTAACCCGGTAATATAACATATGACATATGACATATTGACTCGCAGAGATGGGCAAATCCCAATTTCGTCTCACTTGGTATGGTGAATGTGCACCATGCTGTGTCAACCAGCCAGATGGGGGGGAAGATCCTTTTCCCACCTGGCTCCCAAGCTATGGAATTCACTACCTCGGGAACTTAGATTCATAGTTACAGAATCGACCTTCAGTAAAAATCTGAAGACTTGGTTGTTCCACGAGTTCTGCTAATCTCCTCTCCGGCTGTCTGTACCGTATTTTATGCTTAGTGCTGGGAAGCCTTTGGGCAGCCATGCGCTCTACAAATCCCTGTAACATAACATAACAACCAGCAAACAGGGAACCCTACAAACCCTGGGATTATGAAACGTAGAGACTTGGCCAAATCCAGGGTGGTTTGATTTGCATGGATCGCACTAATTTATGCTACACGAAATACTCTGCAAATGTCAAAATTTTGCTAATTGCACCCATTTGTCTCACATTTTTAAGAGAGAAGGTTTAAGAATCTGCAGGGATTCACACAATTCCTACCATCCAGCGTTCCCATACTTCTCCCGATAAAAACTGTAACCTAATTTTGTTGCTCGGCCAATTACAAGTAACTAAACTAGACCAAACGAGGCACAATGCAAAAAGCACAGTGACCTAATATGGCCTCAGCTTTCATCCATTCCTGTCGCAAGATACCCACATTGTCAAAATGGGTACATTTTCAGGACTAAAATGCAATGTCTGCACGGTGCATTTTGGGGCCTTTCCTGTTGTGTGCCAGTGTGCAAGAAAGAAGACATTTTTCACAATGCCTTATGAATCACATGATAGTATGGATAACCCTAAATTCAGAATTTCACAAATAACCCTCATTCCTAAACTCAGTATCTTGGACACATTTCAGAAATTCATAGATTTCCTGCATCCCCATTTTTCATTTAGTAGATTTTGCCCTATAAATTGCTGCGTGGTCAGTACACAACAAAATATCATTATAAGCTGCATCTCCGTTGTTGGCTCGGAGTATCATGTGGTTTTGTACAACCAACAAACACTAAATATCCCTGGAACCATAATTGTCTAACAGATGTAGAGGTGTATTAGTTTTGTAAATTGGCAATCAGAGCAAAAAGCTACAGATGAAAACGTCATTTTCTACTTAATTTCAGTATTTATTGATTCAACAATTAGTTTCTTTGGGAGAAGTATGAGTGATCTACACAAATGACCCCTTGCTACATTTGGAAATAGGAAAAATGTACTGTTGTGTAGTTCCTATAAATCTATATAGGATCTGCGCGTTTATACACCATAAACTGTGGGAGTGGTGTCCAGACTGATTCCAGACACCAGGGATTTTTGGAAAAGTGTAGTTATTATGTCTAGGGGCAAGAAACCCGTACTCGACTATTGTACTCAACCAGAGGAGTGGGTTGTACACTTCATCCACCTATAGACAGATAACTCTAGATTGCTTAACGATAGAGATACTGCAGCTGTGAGTGGGGGACAATTTGAGTCTAATGATCTGCAATTTACACTCCGTGAGACAGAAGTAGCAATTAGCTCCAGGATTTCTGGCCGTGCCCCAGGACCCGATAGGATACCTAGCGACCTACACAAAGAAGATCTTAAAGTATGGGGACCATACATCAACCTACTCTCTAATAGTATTCTCTCAGGTATGGAAATACCCCACTCATGGAAGTTGGCAGAGATCGTGACTATTTTTAAGAAGGGGGATCGTGCTCTTCCGGTGAGCTATAGGCCTATCAGCCTTATTGACTCACTACAAAAGGTTTTCTGTAAACAGGTCCTTGCCCGCCTTCAGGAGTGGATTAGAGAGGGGATTATTATCAGAGTGGCAGGCTGGTTTCAGGGAACATGTAAGCACCCTGGACCAAATTTTTCGTTTTATGTGCATTTTCTGGAGGGAAGTCAATATTCGCAAGGGTAAACTATATGTTGCCTTTGTGGATTTACGTGCCGCTTTTAATATGGTACCAAGAGCAAAATTGTGGGAAGTTCTAGACAATATGGGAGTGCCAGCCCCTCTTCTTAACATTCTAATAAGACTTCACACTAACACTCGGGCACAATTGAGGTGGGATGAAAATGGGGCCCTTACAGAAGTGATTCACATCGATAGGGGAGTCAGGCAGGGTGTGTATTGGCACCCACCCTGTTTACCCTCTTTATCAACGATGTCATTGGATGTCTGAGCAGGGATGGTTGTGATGCTCCAAAAATAGGAGGGCAATGGGCCCCTGCTCTCCTATTTGCGGATGACACTCTGCTCATATCTAAGACACCGCAGGGGCTCCAGCAGCTGTTGGATGATTCAATACTGAGGGTCCCTGGGGTCCAACTAGCCCACCAGGTACCTCCAGTAAGCGCCACACATCTGCGTTGCAGAGAGGTGTAAAAAGGGGCGTGGCCTCGGACCACCTCTGCAACGCAGCCCTGTGGCGCTTACTGGAGGTACCTGGTGGGCTAGTTGGACCCCAGGGACCCTCAGTATTGAAGGGGACTTAATCCCCCAACTTAAAACGCGCCACGGGTTGCGTTTGCACAGTGGTGAAGGGAGGAGGTGAGGCCTGATGTGACATGTGTGCAAATAGGCCCTGTGGCGCGTTTTAAGTTGGGGGATTAATTCCCGTCAATCCTGAGGGTCCCTGGGGCCAACTAGCCCACCAGGTACGTCCAGTAAGCGCCACAGAGTTGCGTTGCAGAGAGGTGTAAAAGGGCGTGGCCTTGGACCACCTCTCTGCAACGCAGCTCTGTGGCGCTTACTGGAGGTACATGGTGGGCTAGTTGGCCCCCAGGGACCCTCAGGATTCAAGGGGAATTAATTCCCCAAATTAAAACCCGCCAGGGGGCGCGTTTGCACAGTGGTGAAGGGAGGGGGCGGGGCCTGGTGTGACATGTGTATACTTATGCAATCACAAATACAACACAAAGAGCCACCCTATTAAAAAATAGGGACAGGGTAATTACAGTCTACAAACAACAAGTCCCTCATAAAAATGTGTGGACCAAATGCTGTAATCTAAATGTGCAAAACCTCAAGGCAAAACTATCCACTGTGAGTATAATACTAAATAGCAAGCCCAATTGTACTCTTTTCCAATTGTTGCAATGACACTTGAGAATCAACCAGACAATAATCCCAACACAATATTTAAAATATACAAAATCGATTTTATTCATAAATTCTTTTAAAAAACATAATTGACAAATCTTTAAAAAGTCATTTAAAAATGGTTTTCACTTGATACATACAACAAATTTCATACACAATAATTGAACACCAGAAAACTACATAAAAGTCGACGCAGCGTTTCGGTGAAATGCTGATTGATCACCTTCTTCAGGACAGAGTTTTCTACGAATTAAATACACAAAGATATGTCAGGTTAACTTTTCTATTCTCTTATCATCTATGCTCATGTTGCCACATTTATCCATTATCATATAATTTGTTAAACAATAAAATTACCATTCTCAAGTCACGTACATTGTAATAAACCACCTACACGTGGTTTTCAACATTTACAAATTAAAAATAAACCTCTCGATATCATATTTGCCACATTTAGAAACAGCATATGAGCCCACATATTACGATAATAACCTACCTATTATAGATATCAAAAGTAGTGGATCCCTCATTCGCTATAGATGGGAAACACTCTTCTTGATTGGAAACAAGGAATGACCTAAAGTAATACAGATAGTATTCAGCATAATGAAATTTTTTTTTCGAGCTTCCTCTTATAATTAGAGAAATGAGAGAAAAACAGAGGCCAAAATTACGCCATAAGTTTGTTAACAAATTGATATATAAAAAAGATCTGGGATAGCGTACCTTTTTATGTGATACTATTCCTTTTTTTGGGTCGCGTTTCATAGGAGCCACCGATGAGTATTATCGTCAATTTCCCTTAAAGCCAAACAATTAAAGGGTTTTAGCTTCCTGGAAATTCTGTTATAGTAAAACATCTATCTAGTGTCACTACAAATTACTCATAACTATCTCTATACCTATTAAAAGCCAGCAGAAGTATCCTCTACACAGAAGGATGGGCCGTGATTGGGCTCTTCTAATGATTTAATCCTCGTTGTTTGTAATGGAGTGCTGGTTACGTTGCTTCCCTTGATAGTGCAACTTCAATCTGACATTCTGTACGGGTTAAAATGTGTAAAAACTCAGTAAATGTACATTCCTCAATCTTGTAGGAAATTACTATATACTTGAAAATTTATAAAAAGAACAGGTTGCTCAAACCTCTGTGAACATATCGGATGTTTTCCGTATGTTACCTCATTATGATAAACAATTTCTTAGGTTTCGGTGTCTATTGGAAGTATATTTTCTTTGCCAGGTACTCTCCATTATCCTCATTGATATGGGGACCCTACGTCTAAGTCTTGTCTAAAGGTATTAGAACAACACTCCCTCTTTATGTGGACGTAACTGTGCATTATCGGAATAAGACTCTGTATATATTTCACCATCTTACCCACCCTCAGTCATTTCACCCTTTTAAAACCTTAAGGACCTTTCTAAGCCATATAGACTATCGCATAATTCCTAAACTTACTTGGAACCGAAGAAACGGCCTCCTTGCTCCTACGTAAACGCTTTCCGGGTCGGGATACAATGGTCCACTCCTTCCGGGTTGTGTCTTTAAGTACTGTTACCATAATCATGTGGTACAATTAACTAGAATTTGTGGGCGGAGACCTATCTCCCTATTGCAGCGGCCATCTTGCAGTGACCAAATATACTCTGTCTTATGTCTATTTTGTAACTATTTTATAATTGGAGTCGTCTAGAGACTAATTTAATAACGGTATTAACATCCTGATCAAAGGTAGTTCTACCACGAGTCTCTCCAGAACGGCGTCCTATAAGTTGTTTTTAGTCTTAAGCTCTTCATTTATTGCGCAGTTCGAATGCCGCGGTTTTCTTAAAATAGAATAGGGGTGGTTGAATTATAAGGGTATATCATCTTTTACCTCCTATTTCATGATGTCCTATTAACGCACGCCCGTAGGTGATCGATCTATAAAATCTAGAAGGATGTAACACCGTCAACTGCCGGCGGCCATCTTGTAATATATAATGTAGGCGCAAAGACTGCCAAAAAAGTACAGTATGTACGATTAACGGTCTTTATGCGTACACAATATTCAATCTTTTATTGTATATAAAACAACCGTTGTCAAATTCAATTAAGATTGCTAAATCATTCATTATTTAATTGGCAAACCATGCTATGGGGGATATTGATACTGAGGATCTCACACAGAGTCCAATACAATATTGTGTTGGGATTATTGTCTGGTTGATTCTCAAGTGTCATTGCAACAATTGGGAAAGAGTACAATTGGGCTTGCTATTTAGTATTATACTCACAGTGGATAGTTTTGCCTTGAGGTTTTGCACATTTAGATTACAGCATTTGGTCCACACATTTTTATGAGGGACTTGTTGTTTGTAGACTACTTATGCAATCACTCCACCAAAACCCAAGCACCTAATAAATTCACCATGCACTCTCCTTGCAGCACTCTAATCATCCAGTCACTACCCATGCACTCATGCAATGACCCATGCACTAACTCATGCACTGCTACAATACCCTGAGCAGTACCCATGCAGTCCAGCCATTGCCCTGTCACTACCCATGCACTCCTCCAATCACCCAGCGAGCACCATGTACTTATCCAATCACTTCGCCAAAACCCAGACACTTATAAATTCATCATGCACTCTCCTTGCAGTACTCTAATCTTCCAGTCAGTACCCATGTACTCATGGAGTGACCCAGGCACTTTCACATGCACTGCTACAATCCCCTGTGCACTACCCATGCAGACCTCTAACCACCTACACAGTACTGATTCACTCCTCCAATTTCCCAGGTTGTACCCATGCACTCCAGAAATCCCTCTGTCACTACCCATGCACTCCTCCAATCACCCATCCAGCATCATGTACTTATCCAATCACTCCGCCAAAACCCAAGCAGTTATAAAATCACCATGCACTGTCCTTGCAGCACTCTAATCATCCAGTCACTACCCATGTACTCATGCAATGACCCAGGCACAAACTCATGGCAAATACAGAGGAGGTCATGCTCATTACAGGGTTACCCCAACGCATAGTGTTCCCTAGTGTATGTAGGTGTTTTCACTGTATTCTAAGTGTCTTTTAGCATAGCACTGGCTCCGGTCCTGGTTAGTCAGTCAGTTACCACCAGTACCCGTCACTAAAAAGTTGGGGGCACAGGAGGACTTTCTGCTCCTCTGTTGGTTCTTTCTGCACATCTCTTGCTTCTTCCTGCACTTTTCTTCGTCTTTCTGGACTTCTGTTGCCTCTTTCTGCATTTGTCTTGCTTCTTGCTGCGCTTTTCTTCCTCTTTCTTCACATGTCCTAACTTTGTAGGCATAGTTAGAAATTAGCATTTAAAAAAACCATTGAAATTCACTGAAAAAACCATAGGTTTCAGGCACGTTACAGTTAGAAATTAGCATTTAAAAAACCTTACAAATTCACTGAAAAAACCATAGGTTTCAGGGACGTTATAGTTAGTTGGACATTTCACTCGTACAAAACCATAGAAATTCCCCCGTTATAGTTAGTTCAGCTAACTATAACTCGCGCCCCAATGTGTGTGTATATGTGTGTATATATATATATATATATATATATTACCTACTGTCGGTCGTCAAGAGGTAGTTATAGTTAGATCCTAGTTTCCATAGGAAAAGCGTTTTTTGATTTGCCAATAACTTTGTCGCCGTTTGACGAATATTCACGAAATTTTCAAAACTAATTGTTCACTCAGGTCAACTCCTGTCTTGAAAGTTTCGGGGTGATTCGTCAAGGAGGGGCCGAGAAAAAGGGGGGTCCCAAAACGTGTTTTCTCCATGTTAATTTCCATAGGAAACTTTAGACACGGCTACAGCCTGAACTGCTGAACGGAATTGCACCAAATTTGGCAGAGAGATAGCTCTTGGTCCAGAAAGCACGCTTTGTTTTAAATGGTGTAAATCCGTTCAGTAGTTTTTGAGATATTTAAAGATTTACAGATATCGATATTTGAAAATTGTGAGATCTGATTGGCTGAGCCCTCCCGAGCACGAGCTTGCCTCTGATTGGCTGCCAACACTCCAAACCAGGAAGTGTTGGCACCCATCTTGTGCCAAGGACCGAGTAAAAATGAAAAAAGTGAGAGAAACATAAAAAAACAAGAAAAGGGGGCAGGGTAAAAACACCCTGACCCCGCAGGCCTGCTCAGGGGAACCGACGGTGACCCCCAGACCCAAAAAAAGCATTTTTAATTTTTTTAACATTTTCGGCCGGGTCTCGCCTGGTGCGCGAACCCTGTCGAAAATGAAAAAAAAAAAACGAAGCACGGGCTCCCGCGCTTCGTTTTTTAAAGCCCCCGGGTGGGCCAGGTCCCGGGGGCAATCCTCATTTCTGTAGCGGGGGCCGCCACCTCCCCAGGGCTTTATAATTTATTTGCGGTGGTTACGTGGCCCCCCCGCAGTCCCGGGGACCGCCACCTCCCCGGGGCTTTATTATAATAGGGTGGGGGGGCCTCGTGGCCCCCCCAAGCCCCGGGGACCGCCACCTCCCCGGGGCTTTATTAAAATACGGTGGGGGGGCCACGCGGGCCCCCCCAATGCCTGGGGACCGCCACCTCCTTGGGGTTGAAATAAATGTGTGTGGGGGGGCTCGAGCCCCCCCCACACTGCCCCAGGGACCACCACTTCCCCGGGGCACTGTTTATTTAAATTCGGGGGTCCGTTACGGACCCCCCGGCCCCGGGGACCACCACCTCCCCGGGGCTTTACAAATGATGCGAGGGGGGCCGCGCGGCCCCCCTCCAGGAGCCCTTGATGGCCCTGGGGACCGCCACCCCCGAGGGCCGGCTCCTGCAATGTCCCGGGGTGTCCACCCCTGGGACATTGCAGTTTGCTATGGCAGGGAGGGAGCACGCCTCTCGCCCTGCCATCGCAAACTCCTGCTTTGGTTTTTGGAAGCGAGAGCAGGGAACCTGCTCTCGCGTCCAATAACCAAAGCAGATTGGTTTTACACAAGGGGAGCTGCATGTTAGCAGCTCCCTGTGTGCAAAAGCAATGCCGGCTCCCGCAGGAGGCGGGGAGCTGGCGGGACCGTGGGGGCATTGGGGCTCCCCCCACGGTCCCCAACGGTGAGGCCAGGCCCCGGGGGACGGGGTCCCCGGGGCCAGAAGTGGGCCAGGAGGGGGGCCACTGGGCCCCCCTCCCATTTCAATTTTTTTTTAAACGGCATGCCGGCCCCGGGGGATGGGATCCCCGGGCCAATAGTGGCCTAGGGAAGAGGGGCCACGTGGCCCCCCTTCCCAATAATTAAATTGTGAAAAGGAGGCCATGCCCCGGGGGATGGGGTCCCCGGGGCCGAAATTGGCCTCGGGAGGGGGGCCGCGCGTCCCCCTTTCCGTGTTTTTTTTTTTTTTTTAATATATATAAAGAAGGGGTCAGGTCCTGGGGGATGGGGTCCCCAGGGCCCCAAAAATGGTAAAAGAAGGGGGGCCACACAGCCCCCCTTCTAAAAATATATATATATAAAAAAAAAAGCCGGCATCTCGCCGGAGGCCCCGCCCCCTCCCTGCAGCACTCTGCAAACGCGCCCCCTGGTGCGATGTAAGTTGGGGAATTAATTCCCCTTGAATACTGAGGGTCCCTGGGGGCCAACTAGCCCACCAGGTACCTCCAGTAAGCGCCACACAGCTGAATTGCAGAGAGGTGGTCTGAGACCACGCCCCTTTTTACACCACTCTGCAAACGCGCCTCTTGGCGCACTGCTGGTGGGGCGATGAGGTCCTCTTGTGTTCTGAGGACCTCAGGACACAAGTGGACTTCATCCTCCGAGCAGCAGTGCACCAGGAGCCGCGTTTGCAGAGTGGTGTAAAAAGGGGCGTGGCCTCGGACCACCTCTGCAATGCAGCTCTGTGGCGCTTACTGAGGTACCTGGTGGGCTAGTTGGCCTCCAGGGACCCTCAGGATTCAAGGGGACTTAATCCCCCAACCCAGAACGCGCCAGGAGGTGTGTCTGCACAGTGGTGGAGAAAGGGGGCGTGGCCTGGTATGAGAAGTTAGCAGTCCTGCTGTGTGGGACTTACTGGAGGTAATAGGAGGGGTAGTAGGCCCCCCAAGGTTGACATTGGGGGCTAACTACCCCTCCTGTTACCTCCAGTAAATCCCACACAGTGGGATTGCTAAGAGGTGTTCGGAGGCCACGCTCACCTTTCTCCACCACTGTGCAAACGCGGCTGCTATGTTATAGTTAGGAATTAGCATTTAAAAAACCTTAGAAATTCACTGAAAAAACCATAGGTTTCAGGGACGTTATAGTTAGAAATTCGCATTTAAAAAACCTTTGAAATTCACTGAAAAACTATAGGTTTTAGGGACGTTATAGTTAGAAATTAGCATTTAAAAAACCTTAGAAATTCACTGAAAAAACATAGGTTTTAGGGACGTTATAGTTAGAAATTAGCATTTAAAAAACCATAGAAATTCACTGAAAAACCATAGGTTTCAAGGACGTTATAGTTAGATGGACATTTCACTCGTATAAAACCAGAGAAATTCAGCCGTTGTAGTTAGTAGAGCTAACTATAACTCGCGCCCCCGCAATGCACTGCTGATGACGTCACATATTACATCACTCATGACATGCTCAGTGACATCACTGATGACATCACTGATGACATCTCAAATGACATCACTGATGACATCATCCACGTGATCATCTGATGCACCTCCTCACACCCTAATAAAACCTTTCATACACCCACTCTAAAATACAACTACCAATATCGAAACCATAGACAGACCAATAGCAGTTAGTACATATCCGCTCAGTGATTTATACGTCTACACCCACATCCACCTACTAACCCATACAGTCACTCATACACGCAGTCATTTATCAATGCAGCCACTGATATATCCACTCATACACCCATATAGACACTCACACACTGCCACTCACCCAAAGAGTTACTCAAAAACCTAGTCAGTCACCTAAAGAATTAATTACACTGCCATTTACTCACCTATACAGTTATACACACACCGCGTCACTTATTCATACAGATACGTACTGTCTTCAACAATTACTGACATAAGCACACACTTATCCATGCAGCCACTGTCACAATCACTCACTGTCACATATGCTCACTTATATACTCCAACACTCACAAATACTGCCTTTCACATATGTAGTTACTTACACATATACCACTAAGACATCCATTCACTCACCATCACGGCTATATGTTTATTTTTATTTATTTATTTTTATGTTTTTTAGAGCGCGAACTTGACCCGTTAGGGTATCAGAGCGCTTTACAGAATCCTAGGGTTGTACAAAAGGCATGGAATCACAAGAGTAAACAATCGATTGGGAGGGGGCGGGGTGCTGGATACATAAGGGATAGAAGGATACATAGGTACAGTTTACATTGCAGTTACTCAAGACAAGGCCCCAGGTTTCTTGGAGGGGTGACTAGGTCATCCGAGGGAGGCAATAGTCGGCAGTTGATCAGGGTCTCTGTGGTGGTTGAAGGTAAAAGTTTAAACGAGGAATTTACCCATAAGGAAGGTTTTGGCCTCCTTTTTGAAGCGTGCCAGAGAGGGGATTCTTCTTATGACGGGTGGGAGAAAGTTCCATATTCTTGGCGCGGCCCCAGCGAAAGCCCGATTGTAAGTTTTTTTTTTTTTTCTTCCTAAAACGTGCAGGCTGGAGCAAGAGGTCTCTGGCGGACCGGGAGTTTCTGATTCCTCCGGATACCACCAGTTTCTGTGCAAGGTATGCAGGGGAGTTTGAGTATAAAGCCTTGTGTGTGATGCATGCCAGCTTAAGCTGTATCCTGGCCTCGAGAGGAAGCCAGTTCAGCGCTTTCAGGTGTGGAGAAATGTGATCGAATTTCCTTGTGCCGGTAAGTAGTCTGGCGGCCGCGTTGAGGCAGGCTTTTAAAGGCGCCAGGGAGATCTTGGGTAGACCCGAGAGGGTAGAACAGCCATATTCCAGTCTGGAGAGGACTAGGGCTTGGACTGCCATTTTTAGGTCGGGAGCGTCAAGGAAGGGTTTCAGTTTCCAAAGGTAGCTCAGGTGGAATCTGGCTGATTTGGCCATCGAGTTGATGTGGTCCCGCATGTTCAAGTTGCAGTCGAGGGTTATTCCCAGTGATTTGGCCGAGTCCACAATATGTACACTCACTCACCCATAGACTCCATAACACACGCACTCATAAACGCATACAGCCAGCGAATCACCCACTCACACATCCATGCAGGGAGTCACACCCCCCACCCCCATACAGACACTCAGGCACCCATACAAGTTCTCAGAAACCAATCATTCTTCAATATACCTTGGCATATATAGATATAACATTCTTGAACTTTTTAGAAACACTCAGTCACTGGATGATGTCATCAGTGATGTCACTGAGCATGACATGAGTGATGTAATTAATATGTGACGTCATCAGCAGTGCATTGCGGGGGCGCGAGTTATAGTTGGCTCTACTAACTACAACGGCCGAATTTCTCTGGTTTTATACGAGTGAAATGTCCAACTAACTATAACGTCCTTGAAACCTATGGTTTTTCTCAGTGAATATATATATATATATATATATATATATATATATATATATATATATATATATACATATACATGACAGTAATAATGCGTACTCCTATGATGCAAACCCTAACTAGATGTACCTAGCATGTGTGTAGGTGTATAGCCAAGAATCCCCCTAGGATGGAGCCAACGCCATTACCTGAATTGAGAGAACGAAGGACCCCGTCTTGGTCTCGAGATGGACACCCCGCGAGGGATGTCAGACCACTGTGTGCTGGAGTGTCTGCATGCAGGAACCTCAGCGTCTCGTGTCAGCATGGAAGTTTTTCTCCTCTGCCTGACCTAGCAAAGATATGGTGCTTATATACCCAAAAGGTTCTACCTTGCTGTGTGATGTCGGCCGAGGATGACGATGGTGATGAACCTTATACACAGTTATTATGCAGAAGATGGTAATCCTGCTGTGATTCTGAGAATCCTTATGCATAGTAAATGATGCTAGTTTACGGGGAAAACCACACAACATTTATGCAGCATCTAACTAGGTAAAAGGTCAGCATCAAAAACCGTTATGTAGTACAATGGCATGGTAAATGTAGGTAAAAGGTTAGGAGACTACCCAAGCCTATTTTGGGGTACATTGCGATTCATCACACCCACTCCTCATCCGACTAGACGATGTACTACAAAAATAAAAGGTGAATGTCCTTATAATCAATCATAAAGACATTGTTAAATGTTCACAATAAAAACTTCTAAAAGTATAAAAAATGTTTAAAAACGTTAAGTCCTTTATACATGGAAATAACGCTACAAGTCCTCTAAAATATGTTCATATATAGTTTGAGCAACTGAGTACGCCTGAAAGCCATTGTGCTCAGTAAGAGCGAGAAAAGAAATATTTGTTTAAAATTCCAATTGCGGTTGTTTTGGAAAAGAGGCTGAATTGTTCCCAGCACACAGAGAGACAAATGTTTATGTATCCTATGTGGGAGATGCAATATCACTGTGGCTTGCCTTCGCAGACGACGGTCCCTGTAACACCTCACAGATCAGGTCAATCGCGCAAAGGTGATCTTCTTCAGTTCCCACAGCCGATGCTGAGGAAGCATTCAAAACATCCAAAGCCTGCGTGCCTGCAGTAGAGCTGGTATCCAATCCAACAGGAACTGAAGCATCCCGTGGTGGCTCTAAGAATGCCGACATCAACATGGGAATACCTTGAGGACACTGCATTACTTGGGCCGTTAACGGGTCCAGCAATGCATCCATGTCCGGTGGCGCAACCGATGCAAGTGTTAGACCGAGATCCAACATGCATTCTTGTCTGCAGAAGAAGCAGCGGAGAACAGACAAAACCCAGTCAATCCAGACTGGTCAGAATGATAAGAGCCAAGACTTGCTTAGCTTCCGAAGTCGAGGTTTGCCCAGATGGAGTACTATGCGGTCACGGTAACGTCACTCCAAGAGTGTTCTTTCCATCTCTTTGCTGACTGGGACGTCCATTGTATAGCAGAAAAATTTTAAATCAGGATTCCCACTACCAGTAGCAGGATTAGCAGAAGCCCTCCAAAAATGCTTACAAATACGGAAAGTATGAAAGCTGGAATCACTCCTAAGACTGTCTGAAAGGTGCTTAACAGTCCAGAACCTATGGTCTTAAATAGGTGTACAATACCCTTTGTATCAGACATGTTAAAGATACGCTGTACCATTTCTCCGAAATGGAAAGGGAAGTTAGTTCGTACTAGTGCCTGTATCTCAGCTGAGGACCTTGCAACCTGAAGATCAAAAGTCTCTCGGGCTGAGGTTAAGGGCACATCTTTTTGTAAAAGCATGGCTTTCATTCGGCTCAGAGAATCAAACCGTATAAAGGAAACATTCAACGAAGGCCATAACGGCGCCTCCCTGACTGTGTGGGTCAGTGGAAACAATACTTGCATACAACAAGTAACCCTGGAACTTACTGTGACTAGATATGCGATGCCTGGAAGCATCCCACAACAACCTTGATCATTCAGCATTAAGTAACTTCCATTCGACAGCACCCTGAACACTGGATTAACCATGGCAGCTGGGGATCCCTTTAAATGACAGGATATGTTTGCAACTGAAACATTGCAGGCCCCGTGAAGCATAATATCCTGGCAGATTAGAGACCCACTTAATGAAGTCTTGCCGTCTGTACCACTGAGAAACACTTGAGCGTCCCCATTCCTGCATCTAAATCTATACGGTAATTCCCAAGATTCGTGGCTGAAGTCCTTACCCATTGCTTCATATCTGCCTACCTGGTGGTATTCTAGGCAACATTGAAATGGGAGTGTTGTTACTGGCAATATGGCCATTAATTAACCATTCTGTGGACTGTGACTGCCACGGTGAAAGGTAATTGGTCCAATTTTTCAATGTGCAGCATTGTATATTTTGCATCTCTTTGTGCCATTGTTGTCTGCCTTTCTGTTGGATTATAAGCAGAAAACAGAGACGTACTGTTAATATATCTTCAGGGCACGTGACCAGAGCGCAATGATTGTAGCGTCCGGCCTAATAATAGAATTGATCGTAACTGCGATTGTCCATGTTGTAGTATGGACAGATCCTGTTCCATTATATCTATGGCAGAAGACACAATGTTGACCAGTGAATAAATCCTGGATGTTAGTGTGGTCATTCCATTGTCAACCACTGCCAAAGCCTTTTCTAAGTTAACTCTATCAATTTCACGCAATCCCTCTGCAGCTTCCTGTTGAGAGATTTTCTAAACTTCGTTGTAAATAGCGTATAAGAAGCGTTTACGACATGGCTTCCGGGGACCTTGCAAAAAATCTCTATGATCCATGTCGTCTGAGAGTAAGGACAAGTGTTGTCACCTGGGGCAGTGTTGAGGTTCTCAGCCAATCTAGGCATAACTTCCCAACACTGTAGGATGTCACCTCCCCCGGATGTTCTCGTTGTACATATCGTAGGTCTGGTCTATGGATACTTAACCCCTCGATGGTACCCTTAAATCTTGACTGACACCTATTTGTGTCGATAGGCCAAACTAACCATCCCTTCCAGTTGAGGCCTGATGAACTGTATGAAACGTCATGCATGATGTCATCTAATGTACCCTCACTGTGTTCTGTATAATTTTGCCATCCCTCAAAATGTGAAGGCGAGGGAATACGAGGTGTGTTCAAGTCCTTAATCTTGGCTAACCCAAGACAGGAAGTCTGTTTCACAGTGTCGTTCAGGAAGATAATCTGCTGTGGAATGAGGCATGCTCTAAATAGTGTCTCAGTTCCCTGAACTTGCCATTCCTTAGTCCCCCAGACTGATGTTTTGTCTATAGTGTCTTTCCATAAGTCGAAACCCTGTTCAGACAGTTGGGAAATAAAGGATGGAGAGTATATCTGTTTTGTGTTTGTAAGCATATTTTTCCTCATAGATGTTGGTGCAATTTTATAATAGGAGTGTGGATCTGATGTATTAAACCCTGGAAAAAAAGCAAACTTTTGTGAACTACCTTTTGGTGGTGTTGGGCAATGTTCCCATTGGTGGTAAATGAAAACATTACGTGGGGTACTTGCTTTATGCAGAAAATGATGACCATAATGTTGGTAACAATACATGGTGTCAAAATCAGATGTCTCCTCATACATTTCATTTTTTGAAAATGCACAAGATTGTTCTAGGTCAGACAGCATACTATTTACAGTTTCAAAATCCCAATCGTCAGAGAATGTACTGGAGGTGATGATATCATTCAAAGAAATTTTAAATACATGTGGTATTTTCAAAGGTTCAGTGGGACCAAATACATCATATGAAACCCTATCCCAAACTGTTCCTTCAGGAACGGGAACTGCTGTAATGTTCACAAAGGACAGGTCTCTCTGTTCACGATGAGATGACGAATGTGGTTTCAGGATCAAGTTCACATGTGAAGCTGCGGAGCGTTCTGGGAGATAATGTCCGTTCAGTAGTAAGAAAAAGACAGTCACTAAACCTATCCAGAGGACTAGGAACAGTAGACCAAGTGCTATCCATAGCTGTAGCCAGGGTGAAACTAGGCAAGTCTTTTTCAGTCAAAGGTAGAAAGCATGAAGTTGTTCTTTGCAGGAAATTGGAGCTGGAGGTGACTCAGGTTCCCTTGGATCCAGAGAGAAGGTATCAAAATTGATTAAATAGCCAGATGCAGTTCGATCTATCTTTGGTAGCTCAGCAGGTTTTGTTGAACTGGCAGATGACTCGTTTTGAGGCATATTCACATAGATGTCGGTATTAGGCCGAATTGAGATCTGTGATCATTTGTGCTACGTTGTTCAGTTTCAATAGGCACGAGTTCCATTTCATTGTTGGTAACTCCATTACTACATACAGTAGAATCTTCAAACTTTATTAGTCTTTCTGTCTGAACCTCCTGTATGGTAGCGAGAGGAGATCGACGGCTACCGAGGAGCCCACGCGGCCTGCTATTCAGTATCGGCCATATAGTGTGGTTTGTTCAGATGAATGGAGACAAATCTCTTCTCTTTTTTACCGGCAAGAGGCGGAAGAAGTACTGTTCTTGTTCCTTCGACAGCCAGGACAGGTACAGGCGGTCTGTTAGACGTCCCCAAATTCTTTCTTGTCCACAATCTTTTCTCTGACCAGGTCTCCGACTTTGGGAACCCAGTCAGGTCTTGTCATTACTGATTTTACTTCCCCAGTGGCGGTGAGTTTTACTTCGATGTTGCTTTGTAGTGGAATTCATTGAGTTCCTGTAAAACAGCCAAACGGTTATCAATGTCATACGGTTTTTCATCCGCCACTGTGCTGCCACAATCGAGGTCGGGTACCCACATTCTCGTCCCAAATAGGACCTCGTAAGGAGTACGGCCTCCTAGAGAACCTCTTGGCATGTTAAGTGCCCTCTGGACCCCATGTAGTTGATTGACCCAACTACCACCTGAGCCTAATAGTCTTGGTGATCAGGATTGCTTTAAGTCCCGGTTTTTCCTCTCCACTATCGCATTTCCCTCGGGATGATACGGAGATTAGTACCACAGTGCAACACCCAAACTTCCCATGGCCTCCTTGTAAGCCTGAGAGCTAAACGCGGGGCCATGGTCAGAATGTAATGTGCCAATTGCGAATGTAAAGCTTGAATAAACCTACAGCCAATTGAGTATGTCCCTATAAAGACTCGCAAATCCTTTTTAACAGTTTGGGCATCAGCCTAGCGCTGATGCCAAACCCACAGGAATCTAGAGCATGAATTCACTGCCACCAAGATATACTTGTAAGTCCCGTCAGATTGTACCGGGCCACAGTGGTCCCAATAGACACAAGCGAGTGGTCTGTCTGATATCAGTAGTGGTGTTTGCGCTGGACGTGCTACAGTGGAACCCTTCATGTGTTGACAGATGTCGCATTTGAGGACAAATGCTTTTGTCTGTTTTGTTAAACTTGGCCACCAATAATGTTGTTTCAATAGTGAAACTGTTGCGGTAATCCCTGCGTGTGCTGAACCCAGACCCTCGTGTGCAGCTAGAATTAAACCTAATCTGCGATCCATGTTTGGTATTACTCTATGGCCCACTCCTGGAATTTGAGCATTCAGAATATTTTGCGCATCTAACTTGTAGGAGTACTTGAGTGCAAAGCCTTTTGGCAAGGCTGTGCTGTTTTGCGTGAAGCGATGACAGCAACCATTCTCTGTCCGTCTATTCTCGTGCGAGAACGAGTGATTGCAGCTACGGCAGCAGATCGCACTGTCGCCTTGGCGGCTTCATCAGCCAATAAATTTCCTTCAACGTGCATGCCAACACGTTGATGACTCAACGTATGAACCACGTGGGCCCGCGGCAAGCCTTTTTTCAGCTCTGCCACTTGAACCCAAAGCAACTTGTGCTTTATTGTGCAACCTTTTGAATCTTTAAATCCATTCTGGCCCCAATAGTGAAGATATTCATTGTATGACTGGACACAAAAAAAAGAATCGCACACAATAAGTGTGGGAAATTCTTGATCTGTATTTTTTAGTGCCAGTATTAGGGCTTTTAGTTCTGCCAGCTGAGCCGTGCAATCTCCTAGAGACTGCGTCTGCATATTGCTAGGACGGAACTTGCCGTTCCGCATACGACCCTTTACAATCGCACATGCTGCGCTGTATTGTTGTTTACTTCCTACGGCAGGCTGAGCAGATCAGTCAGTGTAAATTATGTATTCATACTGATCTAGAGGCATTATTTCATTCGGGAGAGGTTATTCTTGTTCGTACTGCAGAAATGCTTGTGTTTTTAATGTAGAATCAAATTTGTAGTCTACATCTGTTGCAGTGAGAGAATTAGCCCATTGTATCCATCGTGGATGTAGTGCTTTTGCATTTGGAACACTAGCTTTCGTAACAGCCTCTAAGGCCGGTACTGGAGTCACAACAATTATTCCTTTCCCCTGTGCCAGTGCTCTCTCTCACTACAGCAGTCTGTACTTCTGTTAGGATCTTTTCAGTGGATGCAAAGCGCATCTCAGCGTTTGTGTACAGATGAGATTTGTATGCAGTGGTTACAGTTTCGTCTTCATTGAAGGTTAGGTAAGTGTACTCAGATTGACCCGCGACTACACAGACCACCAAATTTGTAGTGTTCACACGTGTGTGTAAGTGTTTGGAAGCTATCATGTCAGCTTGTAAGGAACAAAGGATTTCTGTGTGTTCCCTGTGTCCAATGATGGACTGAAAAATCAGGTCTGATTAAGTCGTAGAAAGGTTTTACTTTTTCTGCGTAATCTAAAATGTATGTTCTGCCAAAATTTAGGAGTGTTTGGAGGATGGAGTAGCGCACACTTTTCTAAAATAGTAGCTGCTAGGCTTTTCCCTTCACTTGACAACTCATATCCCAAAAATAGGATATTGAGGTGGGCAATTTTAGATTTTGTAAAGTTGAATTTGTAGCCCTCAGATGCAAACCCCAAAATTATGTTGTTCACTCTGGACAAGTGATCAAATAGTTCATCATCCGTCAGATAAATATCATCTACATAGGACAATGCCTCCTCATCAAAATTTTGAAGCAACTCTGTTACCCTTGCTGAAAATAACCCAGGGCTATTCTTATACCCTTGGGGCAGTCAACAGAATTGACCCTGAGAGCCTAGGGCTGAGAATGCTGTCAAATATCTGCTCTCAGTTGCTATATTTTGGCAAAAGAATCCATTTGAGATATCTAGTGTTGTTTTGTATTTTTTCCGCACAATGTTATTCCTCAATGCAGCACTGTGTGCATTCTGTACTGCAAATGTCTATGTGCATGTGTTCAAATGTCTGTAGTCTAAAACTAGACGATGTGAGTTATCAGGTTTCATTACGGGAAACAAATGATTATTCATGGAAGAGGTGCAATTCTCTATTGCACCTTGGTATTCTAGTTGATCTAAGATCTACCGTTGAGAATAACGACTATGATTTGTAGCAAACATCCATGGAACCACCTGAGCAAGTACTTGTACATACAAATCAAAGTTACCCTCTCTAATTGAATGAATACATTCAAGTGCAAGTATCTGCAGATCCATAACAATTGTCCAAAATTAGATGGGGGTAAGCTTGTTCGATTTCCACTTAATCCAGTTCGAAGACTCCGTTATTTCTTCATGGGACTGTCTAAATTTAAGATAACTTTGATAAACTTTCCTCTGTAATATGTACAGCATGGCAACAGTAATTTGATAGCATGACGTCTATGGGTTAGGTGGGAAACCTTCAATATAGCATCAACTTTTCCTGTGGTAGTGATGTCAGCTCACACTAACATACTAGTCCATCCACCGTTCAAAAGCCAGTCTCCAAGAACTTTAAAGAAAGTCCTTTTGATATGAAGTTCCTCCATCATCACAACATTTGTATCTTCACCAAATAGATGTTGTGCATCCCATAGAATTTGTTTTGCTAGGGCGAAGAGAGATAGGTCCATTGAAATAATAGGTGTCTGTCCTAGATTGAGATAATGAACAGACTCTTTAATGACCTTCATGCAATGTAAGACCAGGGATTTAGAATGAACACTTTCTATGAACAGTGGCAAGAATGTTGTAGTTGACAGTGGTCTATTGATAGGTGGTAGCAATGATGCATGATTTGCTGCCCACCATATGCTTTCATCAAAATAAATATTTCCATTCTCAACATTTGCGCATTACTCTTTCAAGCCATTTATATTCATAGGCGTTAGCATCAATTAGATCACTTTGGCAATCAACTACTAAAGATAGTAATTGATTTGATAATCTATATTGTTCATTGAAGCTGGTTCGAAATTTGTATAGAGTACTGGAAGATTTGAAATTTGTTTTGACATATTCAGATTAATCACCACAATAAAACAATCAATTCCTTCTAGTTCTTGTTTTGGGTGTTGAGTCATAGTTCTTGCTGCTCCATGAAAGGAATCTTTAGCTGTCATGGAACTTGGGTTGTGATCTAGGTTATCAATATTTCCACTGGTGAGTATTTGCAACTTCAGTTTTGGTAGACAAACAATTTGTTCACTCTCATACAGTGCGCAAATGCTATTTCCTAAGTAAGCAGATATTTGCTAAACCCTTTCATATGAAATACAAATACCTAGTTTATGGAACTTGTGTATAAGTTTAGTTCTTGATTTCTCGTTTGACTGTGAATAGAAAGAGCAATGTATATAGACGGGAGTTTCTTTGTTGCTGTTATGGCTAGGAACTGAATAAGAGTCTGTTCTTGAATTCTGTACTCTGTTAAACATCAGTAATTTGGAAATAGACAACCCAACATTGATAGTGGCTATTTCACAGGCTACGGATCTCTTATGTTTGAACCATCAAGTATCATTTTAACAAGGGCAAGAAGCGATTCCGGAACTGATCAATTTCTACAATCATCCTCAAGCATCCCATTGAAGTTTTCAGATTTCTGAATCATGTCACTTCTAACAACGTTCGCTGCATTAGCAATATTTATGGCGTCGGAATCTGACTTATTACTGGCATATACTAATGTGGTTCCTACGTCATCTTTGAATACTAACCGGACATCTCTTCCTTCATTGTATGCTTTCGAACCTCTTGTATTTCTTAGAATTCTCTCTTTTAGTCTTGTTGAGTTAACCTAACCTGCAGTGGAATCGAGCGGCTTTACTCTGTTTGTGTAAAGGTTTACTAAGTCACAGAGTTTGAAAATTGTTCTAACATCTCCCACTCGTCAATCTTTATTCCTTCTACAGAGGTCTCGCTAGCTTTTATTCTTTCATATACTGCGTTCTCGGTTAATAGAGTCCAACGAAACATTTATGATGGTATCCAGCATCTTGTGCGTGCACATCACCCATAGTCAATTTTGCAATAAGTGCTGTATCTCGAACTAACTCAGCACACTGACGAACATTAGCATCCACATTATTTGTTTTCGCTTTATGCATTATAGATGTATCTAATTTGTTGCAAAAGAAACATGCTTTTCTTCCAGGAATTTTATTTGTAACTGGAATTGCTGAACGTGTTTTAACTGGGCTACCATGTACATCCGCACCACTCTGTTTTCTTTTCTGAGCCCTGTGCAGCTTTAGATGGTCACACTTGTTAAAACACGATTTATGCTCCACTGCATTGTTAGTCCTTAAGGTCTGCTCAATCCCAGAACCATCATTAAGCCGTTCTAGTTCGATATTCATAGGTAGGCATTCCAATTCTTTAAATTTCTTTAGGTTATGGTCTAAAACACTATATCCAGACCCATAATGTTTGTGTGTAGCGTTTGCTTGCCTAATAAGTCTTTCTGAAGTGCTTTCCAACAAAGAACACAAATGGACCAATTTGTTGCAACAACATCATCGTGCGGGACAGCTTGACCACTGGTTGTGGGAGTTGCAATAAGGTGCTGTTTCTGCATGCTACTCATTTTTAGGCGTTACGTGTTGAAGCTGGAACAAAAAAGGTACATATTAATAAATAATACATATTAATAAATGTTGATACTTGTCAATAAGTATGAATATTTACATTGAATTTGAAACAGATTTGGATTTTAAAGTTTTGCACACCATTGTTTTGGCCATTTTGGTTGTATATTTAAGATGTCACAGTCTAGATCCAACGTGGGCATGCACGTCATGCACTAATGCGTACACATGAACTTTTGTGCCATATGTGACGCCAATCTTAAGATTTAAAATGATTTTTGGATATTTGTCAATCATCATGGATTGCGATTGAACTATATGATGTCATAGGCAAGATCTACCTGATTTTTGTCAGAAAACAGGCTCAACAGCCGTTCTGAACCCACTTACCAACTTCGCTTTGATGTAGCTAATTTTTTATTCTATGCACGCAAGTACTGAAGGGATGTCCTTATAGGTTGGTCACAAAGGAGGTTTTTGTATTTTAATATATTTCTCTCAATTTCCTCATTTACTTTGCATTATGTATTGTGTAACGAGCATTACATGCATTTTGACAAACTTGGGTAATGTAACAACAGTGTCAAAGCCTCTAGTAATAAAGAATTGGCACACATTGCTAATTAAACATTTCTTTTAGTTAGGACACAAGGGTTGCTTGGGGAAGTTTATACAGTTCAATCAATGTATTTTACATTGTATTTTTTTAGCGTGCTACCTTCTGGCTGAAAGTATTTTATTGTCCTACATATGTTCACTATTGGAATATTTCATGGTTATTCTTTCCAATAACAAATTAATTGAATGTTTATTTTTTGCCTCAGATTTTCGTTTTTTATTTAAAAAGGCAGCATTTGCTCTCTCCTCTTATCCTGAAAGTTAGTGGTATGGGCACAGGGTGCAAGATTGGAAAAAGTGGGAGTGTTTCTGTGGATGTGAGACTGAATGAGGAGGTTAGAATATGGGTTGGTGGAGTGAGCTTATAGAATGAAAGAATTTGTGAGATTTGATTAGCAGCAAGAAGGAAAGGATAAGAGGAAGAGCAGAAAGCAAAGAGACTTGAACATTGTTTTATTATACACGTACTAAAACCAGCTTGCTTTTATTTGAGACGTTATGTATAGGTTTCTAGTCATTTCAAATTACTACCTCAAAAAGGTTTGATTTGGTGTCTGCAGTATTTTGTTTGTGAGCCATTGACTCCTTTGGCATGTAGCAAGCCTGGAACTGTGTTTATGGGAGATTATTAAAATCTATGTCTCCTTCCTTTTTTCCCATCTGAATGACTTTTTTTTATTTTTTTTATTTTTTTTATTTTTGCTCTTTTTGTCTCTAATTAATTCACCCCTTTTAGAAGTGGACCTAAGTTGCCATTATACAAATACAAGAAGGAATCATAACCGCTTTTTCGTACCAGAAAAGCAGCCAGCTACCACCCTTGTAGAATAATCAGAAGATTAATTTGTGAAATCAGTTGTAGCAAAAAATAGTGATTTTGCAAAGCATTGAGTAAATTGGAAGTATGTTTTAGTTATACCTTTTTGGTTTCTTTATTTTTGTCTTACTTTCTCAGAATCTCTCAGCTAGCCCTCATAACTTTTTTCACCTCTTCCACTGCCTTCATAAAACTCTTCAGCTGGTACACTAAATTGTCACTGTTCGTAGCCTGCAAACTAATCTTGTAGATTCCCCGCTACCTCAAAATTAAGATACGATAATGGTGACATTTCCACGTGTACCCTTAAGAAATGGTGATATGTCCTAACAATATTTTTGCTGCTACATAGATAATTGGCCACCTGTTTATGCGTATATCCTACCAAAAGAGTTGTTTGATGGAAGTCTTGAAACTGTTACTTTTCCATTTCCAGAAATCAGATCTTGAGGATATTATGGATCAGAATAAGTAATTTTTGTTTGACTGTAGGAAAAGGCAGTGTAACACACCACTCTTCGTGCTCTCCTCCCTACTCTACTCCCGTTTCCCCCTTAAGGTCCTAACCTATGTGAGGTGATTGGCACCTCAATAGAAAGCACAGGAGGCGTAGTTTAGGTGTGAAGGACGGTTTAATGCAGGTTCTTCCCAAGAGACCTCATCCTCCAGACCACAGCAGTAACTGACAACATTCAAGCTAAAACATTCCTAAACAGAACCCTCTACAGGGAGCCTTGGAAACAAGGCTGTAACATAATAAACACAACAGTAGGACACCACATCACCTCCCCCTTTATCAGAGAGGGAAAATAAAATAGTTATAATAAAGACAGTTACACGTAATCATGTAAGTGTGGAGGAATCCTCCTTAATCTAGAAGACCTCCTTTCCACAGTTGACAAAGGAGTAGTAGCTTCAGGACAAGAATGATCGGCAACACATTTTGGAGGACACTTCACAACTCTACCCAGGTTCCAAATCCTATGGTCCTGAGTTTTGATGGCATTACCTAGGAGCTTAACAACCTTTATAGGTTTGCCAAATTTAGACTTACCAAATCTTCTTACAGGCAGTCTTACACGAACCCAATCTCCAACCTGAACCACAGTTTCTTTCACAGCCTTCCTAGCATCAAATCCAATTTTCCTCTTCACCATTTTCTCCAATTCTCTGTCTTTCCACCCCTCCGTGTTGTCCACAACTCGACCAGTTTCCAGTCTTCTAGACGTAACCCACCGAGGAGTGACTTGAGTATTGGCAACTCTCCCTTTGAACAACCTAAAGGGAGAAACGCCAGTGGAAGAATGTGGGGTAAACCGGTACTCACACACCTTTTTCTTTATCGCCTCCTCCCAATCACCCCCAGAAATCACTGCCAACTGTAAAGCTTCCTTAAGTACCTTCACGAATCTCTCAACCACCCCATTACACTCAGGATGATAAAGAGAAGCCCGCTTATGAACAATACCTCTCTCCCTCAAAAAGGTTTCAAAAACAGCAGAGGTGAACTGGACCCCATTGTCCGACAAAACAGTAACAGGAAATCCTTCGCTAGCAAAAAGATCATCGAGAAAGTTGATTACAGCCTTGGAATCCACGGAATCAACAATTTTCACCTCCGGCCATCTGCAGAACATATCAATACAGACAATAACGTAGCGATCCTGCGTCCTTACCTTAACAGGACCCAAAATGTCTACTGCAATGTTCACCCAGGGACCATCAGCTTGTTTCTTGATCACCATCGGTTGGGTCCTGCACTTAAGAATCTTATCGCTATTGTCACACTGTGAACAATTTCGCACAACTCTTTCTATGAACACATCCATGGCAGGCCACCAATACGCTTCCCTAATTCTTTTGTTTTAGAAATCCCCATGTGACTCGAATGGGCATTGCCCACCACCTTATCACGTAGATCCTCAGGCACTACCAATTTTGTACCTTTAAAGAGTAAGCCATTCGACACCGACAACTCTTCTTTCACATTCCAATACCCCTTAAGTTGTTCGGAACAATCATTCTTCCCGCACCACCCACCTTGTACGTAGGAAATGACTTGTATTAAAGTGGCATCCGCATTTAAATTACAAGACCATTCCCTTTCCGTAAGAACACCTTCGCTCACCACACACACACCTTCAAATCCTCATCAACGTCCTCTCCAGCGAAACCATCTTCATCATCACAAGAATCTTGAGAATCAGCACCACCCAGTCTCGACAAACAATCCGCAAGGACGTTCCTAGAACCTGGTAAATATGACACTACAAATTCAAAGTCCTGCAGAGCAACCACCCATTTCCTTATTCTATGGGAAACGCAATCTATACCTTTTTTTCCCAAAATTTCTTTTAAAGGTTTATGATCAGACACAACAGTAAAACGTTTGCCCCACAGAAATTTCTTTAATTTACGAATAGCCCAGTAGACCCCCAATGCTTCCTTCTCCACAACTGAGTAGTTGAGTTCAGCTCCCCTAAGAGGTCTAGAAATGAACAAAATAGTATTATCAACCTCTTTACTTGGTTGAAGCAATACAGCACCCACACCTTTACAACTGGCGTCAGTCATGATATACAACTCTTTGGATGGGTCAAAACTGGCCAAATTCGGAGCTTCACACAAACATTTCTTAATAGTATCAAATTCCTCACAACAAGCTTTGCTCCAAACAAACTCTCGCCCCTTTTTTAAAAGTTCTCTCATGCATTCAGTCTTCTGCGCAAAGGAAGGCACGAATTTATTGTAAAACTCTGCCATACCCAAGAACTTTACTAGTTCATCTTTGTTTTGTGGAAAATTAAAACGAGATATAGTATCAACTAAAGAGGGCTTGGGCCTAATCCCATCACCAGATACCAAGTGACCCAAATATTCTATTTCACTAACATCAAATTTACACTTGTCCAGTCTTAGGGTGAGACCAGAATCTTGAATTTTTGACAAAACTTCCATCAACCTTTTATTGTGTTCATGCAAATTTACACCATGGACAAGAACATCATCTTGGTAAACTTTTACCCCATCAATACTACTCAGCAGACTCTCCATCACTCTTTGGAATACCGAAGCTGCAGATATGAGCCCAAACGGCATTCTAAGGAATTTAAAAGTTCCGAAAGGAGTAATGAAGGCCGTGAGATCTTGACATGAGGGATGAAGTCTTACTTGATGGTAAGCCGAGGAGAGGTCCAATGTTGAAAAATGTGTAGCCCCATTCAAAGAGGATAACATCTCCGATATGGTTGGAATAGAATAATGGTCAACAACCACGGCTTTGTTCAACTCCCTCAAGTCAATGCACAGCCGGGCCTCCCCATTGGCCTTGTGAGCCATCACCACCGGAGAAACCCACTCTGTGGCTTCGACTTCTTGAATAACGCCATTTTGCAACAGTTTGTCCAATTCTGTTTTCATTTTTCCTCTGACTAACAGAGGTACATTTCTGACCTTCGCTACTCTTGGAATGGCATCAACTTTTGTCTTTATAAGGTGCACATAATTTTTAGGCAACCCAATTTATTGCTAAAAACATCAGAACATTTTGGAATCCAAGCCTCACCACCTGTAATGGTGGCCACTGGAGGCAATTCACCCAAACAAACTGAGGGAGATCGATTAGGATCCAAGTATACATGTAAGTCACGTTGATGACTCCAACTAATAAGAGAATCACCTTTCATGGAAACATAGATTTTAGCTGCAACCACCCTTCCTTTAAAATCGATGGTGCCCAAGAAATAACCCAACAAGTCGATTATTTGTCCACCATAACCCCTAGGTATGATGTCCGGTTCTAAAAGAACCACTTTTCCAGAAAGTTGTTTATCATAGAAAGATTTTGGTATGAGTGTAATTTTTGCCCCAGAATTGAACAACATTTTAACTCCATTATCATTGACCAAAACTTGCTCAAATGGGCCATCAACAGCTCGTTCACGGACCTGACAAACAATTACTTCTAGATCATCCTGATCATAGATGTCAACTTCTCTCACCTTCTTCTGTTCTTTAGCAAATCGACAACATTTCGAAAGGTGACCCTTCTTTTTGCATATGGAACAAACAACCTTCCACCCAGGACAGTCCTTGAAGTTAGCCATGTGGTCAGTATTACTACACCTGAAACACTTACCCACAACTGCTTTTGTGTTAACACTGGGGCGTCTATACCTGTTAGGACTTTCTCTACCATTAGGAACATACTTGTGAGATCTTTCAGAGGATTGGATCTTAACCTCCTTAACTTCTCCACTGTCATTCTTAGCACTAACAGTATCTTTACGGATTGCCTCAACACAAGCTTTGGAATAGTCGTGCATTTTCAATGTAGTTAACACCTCTTGAAGATTAGAATTGTCCTTCTGCCAAAGACTTTCTTTAGCTTTATCTAAAGAACAACCCAACATTAGCTGATCTCGAAGTCTTTCCTCGAGACTACCAGCAAAGGAGCATGTAGAAGCTAACTTGCGCAAAGAGGTCACATACTGCTCAACCGACTCTTCTTGCCTTTGCATTCTCTTCCCAAAGTGGTACCTTTCCAAAATCATACTCCCTTTGGGAAGATAGTGCAAATCCATTTTCCTTATACAGATCTCATATTCGTTCAGTGTGGACGCTTCACCGTCAGGAAGATCTGGGAGATGTTCAAATACATCTTGCCCCTCACATCCCAGACAATGCAAAAACAGAGAAGATTTTCTTTCAGCACTTAATGAAGTGCCACACACTCTGGCATAATTAGAAAAAACGTTCTTCCATTTGAGCCAGGATAACGGAGGATCACCAGGAACAGACAGAAAAAACGGCGGAGGAGTGACATTCTGCATGACTCCAATAGTAAAACACAAGCTGACAGGAAAAGGATGATAAAGTACAAGGCAGACAATGTACGTAACAACTTGTAGGAATAAATCACAATGAAAGATAAGCTGTGTAGATCAGCGTGAAAGACAAAGTTAGTAATGCCAGGACTCTGCACGTAAGCTGTGCAGATCAGCGTGAAGAATAAAGGTAGCCCCAGAGTCTGCACGTAAGCTGTGCAGATCAGCGTGTGAAAGATGGATACAGCAGATGCCTGCACGTAAGCTGTGCAGATCAGCGCAACAGAAAATTAATCTTGCACATAGCAAAATGCCTGCACGTAAGCTGTGCAGATCAGCGTCGGGAATAAAGGTGGATCAAAATGCCTGCACGTAAGCTGTGCAGATCAGCGTCAGGAATAAAGGTGGAATAAAGGTGGACCCACTTACCGGCAGGCTTTAACTGACAGTTAAATTCATGCAGAGGCAAGAAACAGTCACGCAAGGACCTACGCAATAACAGGCATCGCCGGATATGTTCTGCCCCAGAAAAGACGTTTTCCTCAGGAGTGATATCCAGCAAAGTAGATTCGATAAGACCAGGCAAGGTCAGGCAGTCTATTGCTAGAAGGACCTTCAAAATGGCGGCCGACGTCTGGACGTTGGGTGGAATGCCCGCGAGGGTGACGTTGCTTGATGAATCCACGCAGGGACTAGGCAAGGTCAGGCAACCAACAACTGCACATCCAAAATGGCCATCAACGTCTGGACATTGCTCAAAATGTCTGCAGGCGTGACGTCGATGGGAGACCTTACGCGGAGGACAGGCAAGGTCAGGCAACCACCTGCCTCTCACCCACGATTCCCAAGCACAGACGGGACTTCTTCGGCGAGTAGGACAGCGAAGGAGTATACACGGAGGCAACAGAGGAGAGGAACCACGGGGCCAAATCCACACAGGCACTCGGGGAGGCACAGTAAGCGAAGGACACTCTTCAAAGAAAACGAGCACTACTCGGCAAATACCTTCGCTGCACTGTGTGTTCCTCGCTTTGCCCACGAAACTCCACAGTACTGGATTCAGTAGAAAGTTGCTTGCGTTGAACACAAAGGTAAGGCAAGATTTCGTAAATTGCGCATGTCGAGTTGAGGTCTCAAGGGTTGATTTTCGCTCGTCGCCAAAATGAGGTGATTGGCACCTCAATAGAAAGCACAGGAGGCGTAGTTTAGGTGTGATGGACGGTTTAAAGCAGGTTCTTCCCAAGAGACCTCATCCTCCAGACCACAGCAGTAACTGACAACATTCAAGCTAAAACATTCCTAAACAGAACACTCTACAGGGAGCCTTGGAAACAAGGCTGTAACATAATAAACACAACAGTAGGACACCACACTATGCCCCCTGAATGTTTTCTCGCTGATGGTCATGGAATCAAAGCAGATACAGTCTGCTCGAGTGACCTCCACTCATAACCCTCATCTCGCACCATTGTTGCGTTTGTTCATTTTTAGGTCGAGCGTACAGCACTTGAGCTGTCGCTAAGCGACCTATTGTGTATGCTTTAGGAGTTGAACTCCACCCATTTCTTGCCTATGCTTTTTATTTGTCTGCGTTAGTGTCCTTTAAAATACTTGCTTTCCAATGGGCAATCTGCCGTCATTGTCCCTCCTTCTCATTTCCGCTTTCTCCGTGCAGCACCGACTAAGTACAACATCATTACGCTTTACGTGTATATGTCTTTGTGAGGGACTACTTTTCTTCTTCATGTGTTTCCCTGTCTCAGCGCCACACATGCTTCACGTTCAGCGCGCTTCCCATTTGTAGAAACTTCAAAAGGACCAAACCACTTCCTTGTTAGACCGGCATATGCAAAGTCGATAACACAGAATTAACTTTCTCAACATCGCAGTTCAGGCTTACGTACGCTTCTTTATTAGTTTAATCTATTTGCTATCTCTTTAATGTTGTGGGCGTACCTGTGTGACGTCCAGGTGACGTCACAATTGAAGATGGCTGCCTCGCTGCTGGCACAGGGGAGAGACGCCATGGTTGTTTCTTTGACTAAGTAATGTAATGTAATATAGTCTTATAAAGCGCACTGTCACCCCACGGGTATCCTAAGTGAAAGAGTGAAAGAGTTACTGAGGGCGGCGTTGGCCTACGTGAGTATTTCTCTTCCGCTCCCTCAGTCCATAAATAAAGAGTGTACCTGAGTAGTGGGGCTTAGCTGTGGAGGTTACCTCGCGCTCACTACAGGCTGCAGGGGCTTCTGTTGCACCACTGCACATGTTCGTAACACTTTGCTTTATAGCAGCAAGTTGTCTTGCTTTTTAAGTCTCGACTGGCGAAAGCAGCGCGCATGCGCTGCTCTCGCCATGCGAGGGCTTCTTGAAATCAATACGGTTGAGGAAGGGGACTTGAAGACCCGCCCCCTCTTCCTATTGGCTAGCGTCATATTTCAGGCTAAACGCTAGCTTTCTATTGTAAAGGAGGCTTCTTAGTCCCTCCTAGTTACCACCCTGTCCACTTTTGGCCCAGCCCACCGGGACTGGATCGTTTACTGACAGAGTTACACATCCTCCTTTATAACTCAGTAAGCACTCTTTTATTTACATTTTTAGCGCGGTACTAATGACAGTGCACCGCGCTCTGTTTGTGTTTGTTTTTTTTTAAATTTAACTTTGAAATTGAGCGCGGCGCCGCTTCACGGACACCGCGCTCGGAATATTTATATATTTCTTAACTTTAACACTGAGCGCAGCGCCCGCTTCAAGTTCACCGCGCTCAGTGTTAAAGTTAAGAAATATATAAAGAAACCGAGCGCGGTGTCCGTGTAGCGGCGCCGCGCTCAGCTTTAAACTTAAGCATTTGCAATGCAATCTGACCTATTGCATTGCAAATGCTTGTTTTTTTGCTCGGCAAACTGTATTTTTCAATATTTGATGCTTTTAATAAGCAGCGCGGCATGCTTCGCTGCTTACTAAAAGCATCAAATATTGAAAAAAAGAGTCGGCAATCTTTGATTGTGCTCATTGACATTACTGTACATAACTATTGCTGTGCGAACGTAGTGGAGTCTCCGCTTCTTGTTTTTCTATGCTCTCTACGGCTCCTTTCTCTGTCCCTCAGATTTCACAGTCTGTAAAGTCGGGTGCAGTGCGTACGAGAACACCAGACCACTTAAAACTGGTGGAACAGAACTGCAATCATGAATTCGATTCCTGCTCCGTACGAATTAGAATCGGGGACAATGTGGTTTAACTTGTGTGATACAGAGCACCCTAAAGGCAGATAGGGCCTGCATGCTTCTCTAAGAGCTATTAATACCACACTTCTGAAACTCCTACGAATGAGAAACCTCACACTTGCACTTGGTTTAAGCAGTTCACGACTGCACATGCGCAGCAAGGAAATTCCACATGGACAACGACGCACTCATACTCTGCCCCTCCGTGCCCAGCTCCAGGGCTTGAGCGCCCGAGCCCCCACTGGTTTCCGCTGCATGCCTAGACGCAGCTCCTGAAACACAATTGGAGCACAACCCTGGTCACCGCATGACAGCAAAACACTGCCCATCTAGGCGCCATGACGGACACACACTCTTCCACCCACAGCACTCCCCCCGTGTAGCGCGCTACTCCTCCGCAAATGCGCTGCGGGGGGCGCTGTATAAATGCAACCATAAAACAGCTACGAACCCAAGGGGTGCAAGGCCAAGGGTAGCAATGGACGTGGCTGACTCTGCCACCGCACTACCGCCTCTTTACCGATAAGTAGGGCCACTTGAATTATGAGGCATTGAAGGACCACATTATGTGGCAGGATTGACTAAATTATGCGGCAAGAAAACGCAAATATGCAGCGTAATGTGGCGCACTTCGTGATAGTATTACCTCTTAATTCTGTGTTTTTTTCCTCACATTAACACTGGTCAAGGGATCAATCTGAGACCCAAAAACAGCAATACCAACAGAAAGGTAGATGACGAGTCAACCTTTGTAAATGGCCTGTCACTGCACGGCAGCGCGCGCTATTGTGTTTTTAGTATCTTCTGGTTGGTTTGCGCAAAAGCACTTAATTCCAGTGCCCTGCGCATAGGCCCCAATGTGCATTAAACAAAACGCATCTTGGTAAATACCTTACCTTAAAGCGATATGCCGTTTAATCTTTTTGAATAAAGTTCAGGGGGTGCGGCGGGGGGGGAGATTTCAGAAAGCCGACCTATAGGGGCAATTTTTCGTTTCTGAAACAGAAGTAAGAGAGGGCTGTGCTTATGGGTCAGATTGGGGGCGATGCGCGAGTAAGGAGCGATACATTACTACACTGTATGGCTTTTGAATGCGCCATAAATTAAATTTTCCTCAGGACTTCATTCAGACCAGCTTGGCCGCTACAGATGTGCTACTAGAAGACAAGCTCTGCTCATCAAGACGTGACAGGGGGAGGGGGGTGGTCTCTATTTCCACAGATTTTCTCCTCGGGTTGTATGAAGATTACTCCAATGGGGCCCGGGGGGGGCTCGTAAACTTTACTCGCCCGTCAGATCCAGCGGTGGTCTCAAGTCCTGTGTTTCAATCACATAAATACGTTGTGAAGGCAGCACAGCGCATCTGGGTGTCTGCCTCACGCTGTAAATCTTTATTTCTGTGTTTTAGCACAGTTCATCTAATTCTGCTTTTGAGACGTGTAGACTCTGGTAGGGGAGTCTGATGATACATGTTTTGTGCTATGTCTGATGTTATTCCAGCATGCTTTTCATTGAGTGTATGCTTTGTTTGTCAGCTGCTGCACATAACCCTGAAGAAACATTGTGACACTTGCCGCAAAACACTAAGTGGCTTATTTTGGAGCTAATCGAAGACTACTGGAGCGGACAAACAAGAAACAAGCATTGAAAATGCAATAGGTCTCGCCTTTGATTAAGTTAAAGCCATTTGCTTTGCTAATGGTATTGTATAGCAAAGCAAATGGCTTTAACGTAATAAAAGGCGAGACCTATTGCATTTTTAATGCTTGTTTAATGTGCTGCTTTGCCATCAAGTGAATTCTTTTGCTCCATTACTGTTTTACGAAACAAAATGAAACACGCAGGATCCAGTTTGGAGATTCCAATTCAGTAGTTGCAAATCTGTTTCTGCTGTACCCGGATGTGGCGCCGTTTCAATTCCTGGCAGAAAACGAAAAGAAGTTGTACTGGTGAAATACGCAGGTCAGTTTACACCAATCTACACCATTAGATACAAATGGATATAACTTGCAGAGACTAAAATTATGCCTCACAGCACGTCCGCGCGCTGGCAGAGAAAAACACATATACTGCTAGAGGATTCGGAGAAAACTAGTGCTAACTGGTCCAAAAGAATTATTGCTAGTATAGGCAGTGCGAGATGCGTATTATAAATTGTAATGCTCCCTTCAGCGCGTTTGTGTAATGCGATTTTATCGTGCTACAAGATTTTTACCATTTTACCTCATTTTACTTTTTAAAAACCATTTTGCAGCCCTCTTCACTATGAATGTTTTCATCAACTATTTCCGAACATCGAGCATTCAAGTGTAAGAGATGGTCTTTAACAGGATACTTACTGCCTATTAAACGTGGGCTAATATTCAACACAACATAAAAACAGCAAAGTGCCTGAACTTTACTATTGAAACTATTTAAAATTACACTTTTAAAATTGTTGTTGTTAAGAAAGTATATTAATTCCTGTAGAGAGCGGGTCGGTGCATCTTGCTTCGGGGAGAGCATCGGACTTTACAGAAGGTACAGGTACAGTTCCGCATTCTCAGCTGCGCATGGCGTTTGCACCTCCCCTTCTTGCAAGCGAGCCTTTTTGATTTTATTTTTACTTTTTGAGCCTCTCCCCGTCCTATATTGTATATTTGAGAAACAAACTTCATACCTTCCGTGATTAGTAAAATGAACAAACAAGGACAGAAAACCTAAGCCCCTGGCGCCGTGCAAGACAAAAGCAGAAAGCCATATGTGTACGTATATATTTTATTGCATATCTGCAGTGGATATAAAAAGGGGTAAAAATAGACACCAAAATATATTATAAATCTATTTGTCTTTCAAACTGCTTAACACTGTTTGGTTTTGTTGTAAACCCACTTGTTTCTTTAGTCTGTAGATAAACAGAGTGGGACAGTGCTCCCTTTTAGTGCATGGCTTGACGTCAGGCCGTGTCACAAGGTGAGTAATTGTAGTCCATCACTGATATTTCCTGATTTCTCGTCAGTCCGCAGAGTTATAGTTCCTATTAGTGTCTGATGTCATGTCAGGTCGAGTAGTTGCTCGCTGACGGTGCCTTACTTTACGCCAGGTCGTGTTACAAGCTGTAATTGCTGTCCTAGGTAGTGCCTGAATTCTCATCCACCTGTGGAGTTGTAGTCCCTGATAGGGTCTGCCTTCACGTCAGGCCATGCATGGAGGTATGGTCCCCGTTAGTGGGTTACTTCATGTCACGCCTTTTCACACAAATGGGTAAGTTGTGTCCGTTGTTAGTGCCTGGCTTCACTTCAGGTCGCGTCACTTGCAGTGTGGACATATTTTACTTGCCCATATTATTCACCCAAACTCGAGGTTTACAAAAACAAGACGATGCAGTGCTTTCAGCATTTCAGGGTGCTCTGTCCTCGTGGTGTTTGCAGCCCAGAGAGCAAGGCTCTGCCCTCCCTTCATACAGGTCTGTGAGAAAGAAAGGTATGGTCAGTGGCCTCATCCCGAACACCTCTCCACGCGGTGAGGTGTTTTCCTTTCTATGTGTGCTGCAGCACACATAGAAAGAGGAAACAAGCATTTGCAATGCGCTAGGTCACGCAATTGTGAGATTTTGAGCTATTGGCATTGTAAATGACAATGCCTTTTATTTATGTGTTTAAAAACCCTGCAATAATAAAAGGCATTGTCATTACAATACCAATAGGTCAAAGTTTCTAAAATGCGAGACCTATTGCATTGCAAATGTTTGTTATTTTTTAGCACATCTTGACTTGTCTAGATCTTCACATTGTTTAGCTATGTGCCTGGTGTGGATTTACAACTGAACTAATATTTTCTTCATTAAGGCGATAGTTTTAACCTATTTTGATATAGATTTATTTTGCTTCCATCAGTTTTCTTCACCAGATCAACTGTCTTTTTTCATGTTATACGCAGCCTAATTTCAGACCCTAGTTTTTTTTAGCTTCTTGTGGATTGATACATGCACTCAGGTATTCCTTTACACTGTGTCTGGTTTGCTAAAGACATTTTGGGGAGTTTCAGAAAGTTGACCTAGGAATGTATTCTGCCTGTTGCTTGCCATTGGCTTTGTGGTTTGTAACTCACATTTTCTGGCTATTTGCTGGCTTTATTTGCTTTAGGTTGTCCAGCTTGAGTTTGTCCCTCCCGTTGCCCAAACCTGGTTTACTGTATTCTTCCACAAACTCACTTTTTGTAAACAGGCCTTTAAATCTTGTTCTTATCTTGTCACGTTTGTTAGGCATTCAAAGACCGAGGTCAAATGTGTCTTCCAAGGGAGCTTGGTGTTTACTTTTCCTTCACTGACTTCAAAGTGAGAGAATTTGTGTCAATCCATCCTGCTGATTACCCATGTGATTCTTTTTTCTAGCACACAACAAAAATGAACTGTGCTGATATTTCAGAATACATCAGAATGAGAAAATATTAAAGTTTGGTGGAAACAAATATTTGAATAGGATCAAAACATCAATGCACTAAGTGATGAAATTTCCACGCATCGTTTGTACACCGTAAAACTTTATTTCTGTGCAAATGTAATTGCCATTTCAATTAGAAATGTGTTGTCTGTGAGCGCGGTGCGCTATCACACCATGCATACTTCACACTACGCCACTTTACTGTACTACACTGTGCTTCCCTCTATGCCCGTCCACTCTATGCCATGCCACTCCTCTCTGACACTGCACTGTAAGACACTCTACGACACATCTTGCCACTCCACTCTCCTCCACTCCACTCTGCTCCCTTCCACTCGCCCACTCCACTCCATTCGACCCCAACCTAATTTACCTGACTCCAATCTACCTGACTCCAATCTACCCCAATGCGCTCTAGTATACCCCACTCCACAACAGTCTACAACATTCCACTCCACCCGCTCCAATCTACCTCGTTCCACTCCACCCAATCTACCCCTCTCCACTCCACCCAATCTACTCCACTCCACCCAATCTACCCCACAACACTCCACCCAATCTACCCCACAACAATCAACCCAGTTCCACTCCATTCTACCCCACCCCACTCTACCCCACTCTACCCCAGTCCACTCCAATCTGCACCACTCCACTCTACCACACTCCAATGTATCCCACCCCATTCCAATTTACCCCAACCCACTCTACTCCACCCCACTCCAGTCTACCCCAATTCAGTCCAATCTACCCCACTTCACTCCAATCTACCCAATTCCAATTTATCCTATTCCAATCTATCTGTCTACTCCACTCCATTCCAATCTACCCATCTATAATCCACCACTCTAATGTACCCTACTTCACCCTAATCTACCCCCTTCACTCCAGTCTACTCCACTCCAATCTATCCAACTCCACCCTAATCCACCCTACTCCAATCTACCACAATCTACCCCACTCCAAACCACCCAATCTACCACATTCTACTCCACTCTACCTCACTCCTCCCCAATCTGCCCTACTCCAATCTACCACAATCTACCCCACTCCACCCCTATCTATCCCACTCCAAACCACCCAATCTACCCCATTGTACTCCACTCCAATCTACCTCACTCCAATCTCCACTCTATCCAACTTCACTCTACCCCAGTCCACTCTGCCCCTATCTACTTTTACCCTTATATACCCTACTCCACTCTACCCTACCCTATTCCACTCTACCCTTCTCTAATATACAGTACTCTACTCCAATCATGACCACTCCACTCTACCACAATCTACGCTCCACTCTATCCCAATCTACGCAACCCGTTCCGCTCCAATTCACTCCTCTCCAGTCTAGCCCAATCTACGCCACTCCAATTGATTCAACCTCACTCTACCCCACTCCACCCCAGCTCATACCAATATACCCCACCACAGTCCAATCTATTTTACTCCACTCCAATCTAGCCCACTCCATTCCAATCTATCCTACTGTAATCCACCCAGTCTACCCCAATCCAAGTACCGCACTCCAATCTACCCCAATTTACCCCACTCCTCTCTTCCCCAAGCTACTCCACTCTAATCTATCGCAATATAGCTCACTCCACTCTACCCCAATCTACCCCATTCCGCCCAAATGTACCCCACTCCACTATATCCCACCCCATTCCACTCCAATCTACCCCACTCCAATCTACTTCACCCCACCAAACTCCAATCTACCCCATTCCACTCCAATCTACCCCATCTCACTCCAATATAATACCCCATCTCACTCCAATATACCCCACTCCAATCCACACCACTACACTCCAATCTATCCCACTCCACCCCACTGCAGTCTACCTTACTTTTCCCCAATATACACCACTACAATCTACCCCACTCTACCCCACCCTAATCTACCCGCTCTACCACACTCCACTCTAAACCAATCTACCCCACTCCAAACTACCCAACCCCATTCCAATCCAGTCCACCCACTCCAATCTACCCCGCTCCAATCTACCCCAGTTCAAACTACCCCACTTCAATCTATCCCACTCCAGTCCACCCCAATCTGCCCCACTCCATTCCAAACTACCCCACTCCATTCCAATCACCCTACTCCACTCCAATCACCCTACTCCACTCCAATATACCCCACTCATTTCCAATCTACCTTACTCTAATCCACCCAATCTACCCCATTCTACTCCAATTTCCCGCACTCCACTCTACCCACCCCACACTAACCCAATATACCTCACTCCACTCTACCCCAATCTACCCCACTCCTGTCAACCACACTCCTGCCTACCCCAATCCACCCAGATCTACCCCACTCCACTCATATATACCACTCCATTCCACACCAATCCATCCCACTCCAGTCCAATCTTCCCCACTCCACTTTACCCCACTACAATCTACATCACTCCACCACAATCTGCCCCACTCTAATCTGCCCCACTCTAATCTGCCCCACTCTAATCTACCCCAATTCAGTTTACCTCACTCTACCCCAATATTGTATTCAATTCTTTATTTCGGTTGGTGTACCATAAAAGAACATACACAGATGTATACAAACTGTACAAAACAGATAAAAAGACTAAAAGTCATGATAAAAACAATTGTGAGTTAAAAAGACCATTTGGGTTAAAACAGTGAGAAAGTCAGTCACTGAAGGGTCAACGTTTCTACTTTAAGGAATTTCATCCGTGCCCACCACATAGAACTTAAAAAACGGGATACAGCATAAACAATTTGGAGTTCGGTATTGTATTTTAGGAGCTTGAATGCTTCTTTGCAGTGTTGTGTACCAAGATTCCTAAACAATTGGATCAACCATCTGTGTCTGGTTTTGTGATATCCCGGGCAAAAGAAAAATACATGAAGTTCAGTCTCCTCTCCCGAACTACAAGTTGGACACCCCAGAGTGGCGATACTGGACCATTTGTTAGTGAATGTGCGCAGGGGGAGAGAGCCATGCCGAAATTGCACGTACAGTTTCCTGGCTAGTGCCAGTCGTATTTCATCTAGGCATGGCTCTATAAGGTACATGTCTTTTACTGCCAGGAAATTTACAGTAAGGGATCCAGTAGTGGAGTTTTCGTGGAGTTTGGCAAGTTTGCCCCCCCCCCCGATAGCTTCTAACTAGCTGTGTGCGCGTAATTGCTGCACAGGCTGACTCCGGGTTGTACCATAGGTTGTCTCTGCCAATGGTACTAAGTGCTTCCCTGATGTGTGCAAACCAAGCCAACTTACCTATGCCAGGGTGTCTAAAAAGTTCTAGGAGCTCAGACCTGTACTCGGCCAGTTCGGGTGTCACCCATAGGCGTCGCCAGAATAATAGGGGTCTGCACCCAATTTCCTCTGCGATGGGTCTCACCCCTAGATCCAAACGCAGTGGTACAAGTGGGGAGCTCATCGGTACACCGAATAGCTGCCTGAGAAGACTGTTCTCTGTTTTGATAATAGACCTGGGGTGACCGTGCCCCCAGAGTTCGGCCCCATACAAGGCAGCGCTCCTGAGTTGAGTTTTATAGATCTCTATAACTGGACATACAGGCTTGTGAATAGAGTTTCTATAAAACTTGGCCAGGCCGCCAGCGGTCTGGGCCAATTTAAGGCTGGACTTGTCCGTTTGTTGCCCCCAGGTCATATGTTCGGTTAGAGTGAGGCCCAAGTAGTCAAAGACGGATACCCGCTCCAGTGGAGTACCATTCATATGCGGGTTGGGCGGGTTGATCTACCAGGGTTGAAGACCATATATTTTGTCTTTTCTATGTTGATCTCGAGCCCCCTGTGCCTACAGAACTCACAGAACCCATCTAGTATTCTCTGGATGCCCATAGGGGACTTAGAGAGGAGTAAGGTGTCGTCGGCAAACATCATTGCCGGAATTGGCTTGTGTGCTAACTTGGGGGCGTCTATGTCCTTCAGTACGCTCAATGCACCTACCAGTCCGTTGATGTAGATACAGAACATGGTAGGGGCGAGCACACAGCCCTGTCTAACTCCCCTATTAATTGGAATTGGCAACGTGAGTTCCCCCTTCTTCCCATACCTGATTTGGGCATAATTATCAGCATGTAGCCTTCTCAGTGTGTTCAAAAGATAATGGGGTATTCCTAGTTCATTCAGCACCACCCAGAGAGCATCTCTGGGAACCATGTCAAAGGCACTTTTAAGGTCCACAAAGACCAGATACAAGCTACCGCCTTCCAGATACACTGATTTCCAATAGAGGAGTTGGAGCCTAAAAATCTTGTCTACAGTTGATGTTTTTTCTCTAAAACCCGCTTGCAAGGGACTCATGATCTTGTGTTCCTCCAGCCAGGATTGCAGGCGATCTAATAGGATCCTAGCAAAGACTTTTTGTGATACATCGATCAAACTGATCGGTCTATAGTTAGTGGGTAATAGAGGAGATCCCTTTTTGTGTACCGGGAGGATCTCTGCTCCTGCCCAAGTAGCAGGGAGTGGCATCCCTAGCAAGATGGCATTATAGATCACCCGTAGATAGGGGCCCCAGATATTGGGTTCGGCCCGAAAAAGATCCCCTGGTATCTTGTCCAGACCAGCTGCTTTGCCGGGAGCTATTCTATTAAGGGCTTTGGTAACTTCTGCCAGGGTAATCTCCGGGGCAACTGGATTGGAGTTCAAGGGTGGCAGGGTAGCTAGGGTCTGGCGACAAGTCTCAACCTCATGTGAGGCGTAGAGAGCCAGAAAATGCTCTCTCCAATGGTCAGCCGCTATATTTGGCTCTAAAGCCGCCTTGCTGTTGCTACTACCTGTACATACAATGTTCCAAAATGTTTTCAGGTCTTTTGCCACGAGGGCCAATTTAAGACTTTCCCATTGATCCATTTCCCATGCCGCTTTAGCAAGTGCAATGGTGGCTTTATAGGAGGTCCTTGCTGTTTTTACTTTGAAGTTACACTTGGATTTTACGGCCTCGATCAGGGCTTTCTTTGCCACCCGACAGCTACCATTAAACCATGTCTGTTTCAGCTTCGTCCCACACCCCCGGGTACACACTGGCCAAAACATATCCACCAGCTTTGCGGTTGTTGATTTGTTAATCTTGGCAACATCAGCAAGTGATGCAGCGATACCTGCTGATCTTACAAGCTCTGCCAAAGCCTCAAGATTGGGTATGATGACTTCAAATAGAAGGGCCAGTTTTTTGGGCGATTTTTCTATCCATGCCCACCTGACTTTTCGCCTGTTGTTTGCGAGTGTCAATCTGTTGTCATTTATTGAAGCTAGGTCGGGGGTTCCCCCGATGCTTGGCAAAGACAGTTCGAGTGTTAGGGCATTGTGGTCGCTGTCGTGGCGTGGCCTGACCGCGAAATCCACAACCTTACCCCACAACCTGGTTTCTACTAGGATGTAGTCTATAATAAAAGAGTGGCCAACTCTGTTATAGGTGTGCTTCCCGGGAGAGTCTGAGCTGGTTCGACCATTGCATGCTCGCAGCGAGTGCTTTAGGGTAAGTGCTTTGATATGGAGAGCCAACGTTGTCCAGGCCCTAATCGGGGGAGTATTGGGCTCGGGGATAGCCCACAGCTCATCCTCCTCAGTGACAGGTGTGCCATTGAGATTTTTCATAGGCTCAAATTGGCAGTTGAGGTCACCCCCCAGAACCACCATAGCGTTGTTTGAAAAACTAGAGATCAAACCGTCAAGTTGATCCAGAGTCGGGGATTCTTGGCAGATCCTCACCGGCCTCGAGTAGACATTAATTAAAGCTATTTTAAAATCCGGTGCAAAGGTCAGCATGATGCACAGTATATCAGGTGAGCAGTACAACACAGGGGTGGCCGTACAACCTAGGTGAGAGCCTACCCAGGTACATAGCCCACCGGAAGGTCTGCCCCGTCCCCTGGAAACGGCTGGTATTACAAATGAGGCAAACCCCAGACGTGTAGCTTCCTCCGTTTCCCAGGATTCCTGAAACATACATATATCAAAAGTATCCACAAAACCCCCCAGTCCGGGCAACCAAGCTTACTCTTCAGACCTGCCACGTTCCAGGATAGTATCTTAAGTTTATTCGGAGCATTTAGGTTGACTAAGTTACCTCCCTGGACCTCATGCACTAATGAAACAAGTAACTCGGATGGCACTAAGTGACTCCTACTCAATGTATCTATAGAAGCTGCTAGATTGGTCCTGGTATCTGGGTTGCTATGGATTTCTAGGGTACCAGAGGGGTGGGTTGGGGCATTAGGGGGTGTGGAGATGAAAAAATCTTTATCCGAGGCCAGTGGGATGTACTTGGGACTAGAAGTTACTAATATGCCGCTTAACAATTTGGGATGTGCAACAGCGACAGGATAGGCATTCACAGGGTAAGTATTAAGATCATGATTAGTGGGCCTAGATACTATGATTTTAGTGTCCGCAGCCCTTTCCACTAGTGGTTCTCTCGCTCCTGCCAACCAAGGATCCCTCCCAGCCCCAAGTCAATCGACTTTTTCTAGGGCCCCAAATCTGTTAGCCAGGGGTAAGTTAAAAGTGAGTGGTCTCAGTTGAAAAGGTAGTCCCTGTCCCAGCGTTGACTGATTTTGTTGCCAGTCATTCTGTAGGGATCTGGTATCAGCCCTGATTTGGGTCATAGATTTTGAGATGTAAAAATATGTAAGCGGAAGAAGTCTAATTGCAGTGCCTGGTACATGGGGATGGTGGTTCAATTGAAGGAGATGTACAGAGCGTGGATTTCTAAAATTGATTATAACACAATCCCCATGAAGATCTTTGGGCCTGTTTCCCACCCATCCAACCCTGCGAGTCATGAGAATTTCATTAGCATTTGCATAAGCATATTGGCAGTGTCTAACAAGCCAGTGCAGACATTTATTTTTGAGCTCAAACTGAGTTTCCTTCTGGCCCTCCTTAGCATCTGGGACTCCTGCAAGGACAATAACATAAAGGATTGAGGCTGGGGGAAGATTAATTGTTGCCCGAACAACCCCAGTCTCACCCCCCTGACTCAGGGGCCCATCCTTGGCTAGACTGTTTTTCATAGTGCCCTCGGTTAATGGAGCACTTTTCCCTAACTTGAGACCAGCAGCTGGGGTGTTAATAACCGGGTCCGAGGAGGCGAGGGTCGCCACACAGGATGCATTTGTCCTTTCCAAGGTCTCAACGATGCCAGGGGTTATAGGGCCAACCGAGTCAGTTCTGCTCTCTCTGGCCGATAAGGGATTTGTAGGAGATTTTCCTTCGTTGGTAGTACATGAGTTGGATAGTTTATCCAGTCGAGCAAGCACAGGAACAAGTTCATCTCTCACAATGTCTCTAATTTGACCTTTTAAAGCTTCCATCAGGGGAGCCACCCAAGCTGGGAGTGGCATGTCCGATTGCAAGCTGGGCCCCTCAATCGAGACCTGGTCAATCGCAGATTCCATATTGACCGGTGTTCCGTCATTAGACTTTTTACGCTTAACCCCTGCCTTTATAGGCTGTTTGGTTTTACTGGCCATGGCTGTGCCCTTGTTATCACCCCTCCTCCGTGTGGTTACTTTTGGTATTGTTCCTGTGCCCGCGACGGGTGCTTGTGGTGATAACACCAGAGCTCTTTCCAGTGCACTATAGCTGGTAGGCGACACCGTATCAGAACAGGCTTGTCGAAGGTCGGGGGTTAATGATAGCCGACGTTCTGTGAGTTCTATCTCTGTGGCCACCACCCCAATGGCCCTCTGGAGCATCCTATCAATAGAAGTCTGCGGAAGGGGAGGGGGTATGGGCTGTGGTGCATGATGGATCGCGTTGGTGGTGCGCTTACCCATTATTAGGAGTTTTTACAGGACAGGTAACAGAAACACCCAAGTTCACTCGTTTGCCACCCAACTGGTAAGAGGTTTGGCACGCTGGTTCAAAGTGCGGGGGTTGCAAAGAGGAAATAAGAAAAAATAGCAGTCACAAAAGAAAAACAAAACGACTTGGCACTTACAGGTTGGCCCAGTGATGCCCACTCCGGAGCTGAGGTTGGACCAGTCCAAGGAACTTCCGTAGTTTGCAAAGTGGATGGCCCAGAGCACGAGCACAAATAGTGTCCAGGTGGTAGAGCCAAGGGAGGGGGCCCAGCCCAGTCTCTTCCTGTCTATGACGAGCTAAGACGGGCCCGTCTTGGCCTGGTCTTCGCCCGGGCCGAGCCCGGGCGCGTCCCGCGTTGTGGGAGCCCACGAAGATCACCCTACTCCACTCCAATATACCCCACTCATTTCCAATCTACCTTACTCTAATCCACCCAATCTACCCCATTCTACTCCAATTTCCCGCACTCCACTCACCCCACTCTAACCCAATATACCTCACTCCACCCCAATCTACCCCACTCCTGTCTACCGCACTCCTTCCTACCCCAATCCACCCAGATCTACCCCACTCCACTCATATATACCACTCCATTCCACACCAATCCATCCCACTCCAGTCCAATCTTCCCCACTCCACTTTACCCCACTACAATCTACATCACTCCACCACAATCTGCCCCACTCTAATCTGCCCCACTCTAATCTGCCCCACTCTAATCTGCCCCACTCTAATCTGCCCCACTCTAATCTGCCCCACTCTAATCTGCCCCACTCTAATCTGCCCCACTCTAATCTGCCCCACTCTAATCTGCCCCACTCTAATCTGCCCCACTCCAATCTACCCCAATTTAGTTTACCTCACTCTACCCCAAAATATCCCACTACAATCTACCCTATTCTGCCCCACTCTACACTGATCAATGTAGAAGATATGTCCGTCTATTAAAGGTAAATATTTTATGTAAATGAATAATAGTTTACTATTTGCGTTTTTCCACTTAACAGAATTATTTTCTCCTGATTTTGAACAGATGATTCATAATTACATGGAGCACTTGGAAAGATTGAAACTTCATCAGCTGTTAGCAGGTGATCAGCAAGAAACAGCTGCACAAAAAATTAGGTGAGTTTTGTGTCACTCCTCTTAAGATAAATATATTGTACCCCTTGGTTGTACGCAGTAGAGTTTGGATTTTAGCAACATTTATATTGTAATAAAACGGTTCATTTAGACATAATGATTTATTTGAGAAGCGCACACAACCATGGCAGTTAAACTATTATTTTCTGCTAAGATATTGTCTATTGTGTGGTTCAGGTTCTACTTTAATGCACAATATATAATTTATTAATGTCTAAATTGTTGTATTTTGCTACGTTGTTATAAAATGCTGATCGGGCAGCATATCAATTTAAATGTAGTTCGTCATTTGTTAAATTACGTTTTCTGTTTTATTTGCTGATGAAGCATGGAATTGTTAAAGATGGGAGCTCGTTCTATTTTGCTGCTGTGAGATCAGGTTACGCGTTGCGTGATCACCCGAATCATTACGTTGAGTCGAACTGGAGGGTAAAGGGCGCAGTAGGTGCGCCTGCTCATTTGCTGCATAGATCCTGTAAAAGACGCCGCAGCCTCATGGTTGGAGAGTGGGTGATAACGAGAAGAGCGAGATGATGTAATCGCGTTGGAACTGTTGCAGAACAAAGTGAAACGCTGCTGCTGCTGCTGCTTGTATTGTTTTGGTGGTACCAGCTGAATCACAGAAATTCACTACTAACATACTCGCTCCTTTGTCCATTTTGTAGCTGCCTTCGTGCTGGCATTTCACAATGCAAGCACAACGCCATGAGGCCAGGCTGCGTGCTGCTGTTTGTGTTTGGCTTCATTGGCGGGGCGGTGGCTATTAATTCAGCTATCTTGGTGTCCCTTTCTGTTCTGCTGCTTGTGCATTTCTCTTTTTCTACTGGCATGCCAGCCCTGAAACAGAATATTCCAAGACTTCTCAGGTAGGTTTGCCTGCGTAACCGTAGCTCAGTATTGTCCTGCATCTTTGTGGTGCCGCGGTTTCCCTTTTTCTGATGATAAATAAAGACAGCGTTTTAAAGTGGAGCATTATGATACTGATTTTAAATGTTAATTTAAAATCATGCTGAAACCGGTTACTAGAGACCGGATGTTCTTTGTTCTAGTGCGAATATTGCTCGTTAACGTCAAGACCTTGCAGGGCAACAAACAGCCTGCTTGTAAATTATGTGTATTAGTGTGCGTAACTAATGTAGAACACAGTAGGTGTTTACTCTTAAATGCCTACTTACAATGCCAGCCTTTACGTGATCACAGGATGAATTCTTTTGACAGAGGAATGGGAAGTCAGTTAAACATTCAGCACCCAACTTAAGTTGTATTGTCAATTCGTCTACATTCCTGTTACTACAAGGTCTCCGGTATTTCATGTCGATCGTGCACTGTTCATTTAATGCCTTTATTGTTACTAGAGTTGACTTGGCGCACGATATTAATATCAATTTATATGATACCTTCTACTGTTCAAGTTACTCCCCCCTACAGTGTACCTTTTTGTAGTGTCACACCAGTGCTCTCCCTCTCCGTACTCCGCAGTTAGACACGTTTATTATACTTGCTTAATCTTGTAAATACTCATACATATTCAGACCCTCTTACTTACTCGGCCCATGATGGCCCTTCTACCACAGGATACATATTAAGTTTAGCAGAGGATTGTGATTGTGCACTGCTCTCATAGAGTTTCTTCAAGTATGATAGACGTTTTTGGAGCTTGGTGGTGTTTGCTTCAGATTTCGTCTTTGACAACACTGGTCCCGCAGTTAAGAAGGCCTGGGACTTTAATTCTGTAATCCTCTGATGCTAGTGGCTTGAACCTCCACAAAACTTCTTGACCTTAAGGTAGGATGGCGATTAGTGGGTTGGGCATCTCCATGTATGTAATTTTCAGCTCTGCCTTGAATGTGGGTCATTATTTTTCAATGCATGAGTTGAAACCTTCCCTGTGCTCAATGACAGAAAGGAAAATAGTTGATGATGAAGATTCCTGGTTCAGACTTCCTTCGGTGGGGGTATGAAGTTCTCTTTTTTTCTACTGTTGTTTCCTTTCACCATGTTGGGAATTGCCTTCAGGGTCACATTGTTCTTGTGGTTCTGTTATGAATCAAGTTTTTTCGAATAGCTTACCATAAATGTTATTCATTAGAGGCTTAGAGCAGTGCATTGGATGTGGAGATAAATTCCTGGTTAATCTACACAAAGCATCCATGTTTTTCTGTCTTCTGAGCTTAAATTCATGTGGGAGATTGCTCATTAGGCATCTCCTGTCAATGTGGTAAGAGGACACATTTTTATAAAAGTTGAAGAGTTTGTTGAGGCACGGAAGCTGCCAGATTTAGGTAGTACGATTTGTTGCTGGCTGCGATAGATGAATCTGCTTCACCTGTCGGTACTGACAATATGATTGTTTCACTTGTTCTTGGGCCCTCTGTCCCCTGATCAGGAGTAGGTACTTCCAAACTTGCACATTTATGAGATCAGCACTTGTGTGTAAAAGCACTCACTCGCTAAGGGTTGGTGCTGTGATACCAGGCTAGCTTTTCAAGTCAAATACGGCTTGAAAGGTTCCACTGGCAGATGTCTGTACCTCATCATTCCACAGAACAAACTTTGGAGTTGATAGACCGTTTGACAAATTCCTCATTTCAGAGGTAACCCCAAAAAGGCCCCTGTGCCTGTACATAGATGCCATTGGTATCAAGGGCCACCGGTTTGTTTACTTTAACCCTGAAAATGCACAGTACTGCTCTTAATTCACATTTCAAGAGAGCAGTGTACCCTAGTTTCTCATCTATTGTCTTTTTCAGTACCATAACCAATTTTGAGAGGTTATTCTGCTATAGGTGAAAAAAATGTCGTTCTAAGCATAAGAGGGAAAAAAGTAAAGGAACCATATATCGGCATTAATCTTGAAAAATGTATTACATTATTCTGTAAGGCACTAGTTTGTAAGAAGGAGCATTTTAGTGGTGAAGCCTCTCTTGGCAGCAGTTCTTGAGATGACCATTCTTCTGGGCTCTAGATATGTAGTGGGTCGGAGATGTGAGACAATGGTTTGATCCCTGTTTCTACAAAGTCTGAAGAGTGGTACTGTAAGTTGTTTTGCTGCCAACAGTAGATATTGTTTTGGAGACCATACATATTCTCATTTGAGGATGTGTGTGACAAAATATTTTTTTGCTCCACCAAGGTAATTATTTTGTATTCCATGAAGAAAAGCTAGATTCCTCCTTTTTCAGTTCTATCCTAGTGACTCACGTTCCTCAAATTTGGAGCATAGCCATTTTTCTTTGAGCAAGACCCTCAACTTGTCAAGGTTTTGGATGGAGTTGATCAAAATGCAAGCCACCCTTCGGAGAATGGATGAAATGGGGCATATCAATGGACTTAACTTCATAAAAGGGCCACCATCTCCCCCTGCCTGTTGGTGTGGAGAAATGGGGTCATTTCCCAGCCCCTACTTTTTACCTGGATCATTATCCGGTATGTGATTTAGGGCCATATGTACAAAGCATTCTTGCGGTCAGTAATGGTCTGATCGGGCTGCTTCCGACTTCAAAAATGCTTTTTCATATGTACAAATACCCAGTTACCATTCAGTAACTTTTTGTTACCTAATCACAGTTTGGTTTGGTGATTCAATATTTTAAAGGGTAGTATCAATCAATCAATCACATGACTTTATTCGGCATAAAAGAATACCATAAAAGTACACATAAAATACATCAAAGTTAAAAACTAGTTCAGCAATCTAAAAGTTTCCATGAAACATAATCAATACATCAATGATTAGGATACGCATCCCCTTACACAATTCCCTCGTAATACCTTAAAAATGAATTACATCACTGGCGGGTTTATACTCCGCCCCCCCCCTCCCCCCCCAAGCCCCTAGTTGCCCTTAGCCTGAATGCTGCCCTTAAAAAATTTACAGTACAAAAAAGAGTCAGAGCATCTGGGGACAACTTTAAAAATAACAAAGCTACCCTTGCCTGTTTAAATCTGGCTTTCTTTAAAATTCTCTTTAAAAATAGGATCCTAGGTTGTGAGTAAAAGGGACATTCCTGTGGAGACCGTAGGTCGCAGCCACATGGCCCCTTCATCTCTATAGACGGTGTATATCCCGCCGGGTCAGCTAATACATGATGCAGGAGATTCAGCCTAAACCGTGTCATTAAGAATCTATCATGGGCATTATAAAAATGAGACATATAAGGTTCAATACCCATGGATGTTTTAGTTAAAAGATATCCTCTTACAGACTGCTTAATCAGCTCCCTGTCGTCCCTGAGTGTTGTGATATGCTTAAAAAACCGAACCTTAACCATAGCCTTGTCCTTCATGGATATTTTAGAAGGGTTGATAAAAAGATCTGCACATCCTATTCCCTCCAGGGTCTCCTTCACATATTTTAACCATGGGATTTTAAGCCCCCGATCTCGAGCGAGGCAGTCTGCTATAATCTGCCTGCAGAAAGTCGCCTCCTCGCTTGCCCAAATCTTGACCCAGCAGACTAGGGGTCTGACTCCCAGCCTGTCCGTAATATAGCCAACACCAAGTTCATCATGGACAATGTGGGATGATGTGCTCTGGGGCACTTTAAGCAAACGCCGAAAGTACTTATTTTCCTCAACTTGTATGTACTTTACATTAATAAATCACCATACCTCACTTCCATACATAACCTTGGCACAACACATAGAGCTATATAATCTCAAAATTTGCTCAGGTGACCACCGACCTAACCTATGTGCAAAATTCATGATCGACCCGGAGCAACTGGTTAGATTACGACATTTCTCTTCCATTACATTTTTAAAATTTAGACGGTCATCAAATAAAATCCCCAGGTACGAGAAAGAATGCACCTTTCCCAGGCGATGTAATCCAATGGTATAATTGTACATTTTACTTGTTTTTTTGCCCACTTCCATGACATATGATTTTGACAAATTGGGGGACAAATCTAAGTCCTCTATAAAAGAAACAAAGCTGTCTATCAGAATCTGCAGCCCTTTGGGTGTGCGGGCAAGCAGGACCGCATCGTCCGCGTAAAGCAGGACGGGGATTCCTCGAGAGCCAATCCTAGGTGAATCTGCTTCTAAAGTGCTAAGTGCCTGATCGAGTCTATTTATGTACAATGTAAACAAAAATGGGGCCAGAATACAGCCCTGTCTGACCCCACTAGAGCATGTGAAAGGTTCTGTAATGCTTAGCAGTGGTATTTGAGTGCAAGGTTTTTAAAATGTTAATAAGTCCCGGATCCACACCAAGGTCACCCATGATTGCCCATAATTTTCCTCGGTTGACTCGGTCAAAAGCCGCCGTCAAGTCCATAAATGCCAGGTACACAGTCCCTTGGCTGGCAATAGTGTACTTGGCTGAAAGTAAATATAAATTAAGACATTGATCGGTGGTAGACTTCCCTGGCCTAAAGCCAAATTGGGTGTCAGTTATAATATGCTGATCCTCAGCCCAGTCCATTAGCCGGCTGAGGATGGCCCGCCCTAAAACATTTGCTGACACATCAATTAGGGAAATTGGACGATAACAAAGTGGGTTATCCCTGTTACCTTTTTATAAAATGGGAACAATCGTAGCTGTAGACCATGATGGCGGCATTACTGTGTCTACTGCTGTGTTAATAACCCTCGTCAGGATGGGTGCCCAGAGATCCACCTTGCTCAAAAAGAGATCGGGTGGAAATCCCGTCTGGACCCGGTGCCTTATTACGGGTCAAACCGTCAATCCCTACCCTGATCTCGTCCAAAGAGAAATATATCGGGGCAATGTTTTGCTCCCCCCTGTTATCCTCGTCCTGGTCCTTATCTGTACAATGGTTGTAGAGCCCATAAAAGTGCTCACGCCATTGCCCCGGCAAGATATTGTTTGCTAGCCCGGGTTTATTTACCTCTTGGAAACCAGGGTTGTTTATAACTTTCCAAAAGGCAGTTGTATCCTTTAACTCCATTGCCTCCCTCAGGTCCTCCCAGGCTTGGGTTTGTAATTTTGTTTTACGGCCTTTAACGGCTAACTTATAATTTTTCCTGCAGAGGGTCACCATACCCTTATCTCTCGGGGAAGATTTTAGAGCAACTTTCAGCTCTCTCAAGGCACGAGAGCAACGTTGGTCAAACCACCTTGGGTCGTCCGGTCTAGCTCTATTTGATGTAGTCCTGAGCAGTCCATCAATTAATTGGGCAACACCCTCGAATGCCCTGATTAATTCGGCCCCCTCCACAGCCGGGTCTAAATAACTCAAGATGACCTGTTCGCCGTCATTAAGTAGTGCACTATAAAAAGCTTCACCGTTGGCCTGTGACCATCTCAACCTCCTGCCCTGATCTATAGCACATACCACCCCCCACCGTAGATAGTTCCTGATGAAGATTCAACTCGGAGAGGGACAATACTAAAGGGTTGTGATCACTGAAAATACTCAGACAGATTCTAAAGCCAGTCACCCAGTTTTTTAATGCAGCGGAAACAAAAATAAAATCAATAAATGAAGCGCATCCCCTGCCTTTAAATGTGGGGTGATTGATTTGTCCTTTTTGACATCAATCAAATACATAGTGTGTGTGAGGGCATGCGTATTTAATAGCTTGCATAATTCCCGTCCCTCCCTGGTATGTTCCATGTGCGGGCCCTCTTCCAGCGTGCATGTTGACCAATCCCCCCAATTAACTCTCAAGTTTGGACACAGGTGGCAATTAAAGTCGCCTGCTAAAACCAGGTAGGGCGCCAGCTCCCCTCGCTCCTGTATGTGAGTGAGCCTTGTATCTAGCTCACGCAAATTTACATTGCACTGGCCAGATGGCGACGCATTATAAAAATTTATAAAGATTAGCTTATAACTTTTATTATAAAGCCTAATCCCCTGCATAATATCCGAGTCCCAGTCCATGCCAGTCCATCTGCCCTGTAGCCTGAGGTCGACATATATAACCAATCCTCCCCTTGCTCTCCCTGATGGTGCCTTACATGCCGGTACAAAGTAGGTAACATAGCCCTCTAAGTGGAAGGTACTATTCTCTACTTGTAACTCACACAAAATAATGGGACGCTAGTTATTACAACAAAAACTACAGATTATGTGTACGGGGAAAAGGGAAGTCATTATCTTAAAGACGAAAACCCTCACTCACCCAAGGGTGACATGCTTCATCATTGGGTCCCCTCTTACACACTGCGACCGCAAGGTACACAGTATGGGCTACAGCTCTCCCTCTGGAGAGGAGCGTGAGGTGTTTACTGATATTCCCAATGTAAGCGATTGGGGTGAGGGGCAGAGTGCAAAAGAAAAACTAATAGTGTGTTAAAACTAGCTCATGGGTGACTCAACTCAATTTATTCCATGTCCCCATAGACTAGGGTTAAAAAGGTCAGTGATATATAGGACTGAATGTCCTATTCATCAAAGGTCAACATGTTTCTGCCAAATGACCAACAAGGTTCGCGGCATTCATCAGGACCTAAAGCAATGTCACTCTGCTGAACTTAGATAAAAATAAAATGTATAAACACCATACTTAATTGTCATGGTTATTCTGACATGGTACCAGCTGCAGTCCGGTCCAATGTCTAGGCGGTAATATAATTTTACCTCCACCTTATGGGAGTTTCTACCTTAGATCACAGATTTCTCTAGTTCCTCTGTGTCCTCAATATGCGGCAGAAATCAATGCCGCGAACCTTGTTGGTCATTTGGCAGAAACATGTTGACCTTTGATGAATAGGACATTCAGTCCTATATATCACTGACCTTTTTAACCCTAGTCTATGGGGACATGGAATAAATTGAGTTGAGTCACCCATGAGCTAGTTTTAACACACTATTAGTTTTTCTTTTGCACTCTGCCCCTCACCCCAATCGCTTACATTGGGAATATCAGTAAACACCTCACGCTCCTCTCCAGAGGGAGAGCTGTAGCCCATACTGTGTACCTTGCGGTCGCAGTGTGTAAGAGGGGACCCAATGATGAAGCATGTCACCCTTGGGTGAGTGAGGGTTCTCGTCTTTAAGATAATGACTTCCTTTTCCCCGTACACATAATCTGTAGTTTTTGTTGTAATAACTAGCGTCCCATTATTTTGTGTGAGTTACATATTCTGGAGTGGTGATGTGGATGCTTATATTCACTCCTCTTTTTATAACCCCTTAGTGAGAAACACTATTCTCTACTTCCCAGGTTTCCTGTAAACAAATAATTTGAAATTTCCTTATGTAGGATAGCCAATCTTCATTCTTAAATTTGGTAGATAAGCCTGCTATGTTCCAGGAAATTATTTTAAAATCTCTCTCATTTTGCCTATCTGGACTAGCCAATATCAGGTTGCTTTGGGGCCCATGTACTTCCATATTTTTGTCGCTGGGTTCTAGCATTGAAGCTGCTTGTTGATCTGAGCTAATTACACTTGCTACTTCCGCACATAGGCTGCCCTCTTCTGTTCCCCCCCCCAAATCTATAACGGCAGCATTACTTACATGGACATAAACACCCTTGGTTGCCCCATGCAAGCCCAGTCAATGGATGTCATTTAAGTCTCTCACATTATTAAGGGGGCGTAAGGGTTATAAGTTTGGACTATAAAGCCTCCCCCGTGCACTCCCCCCAAGGGCCCCCTATATCCGTACTGGCTTGTCGGGTTCATCATATGCCTACAGAAGAAACCCAGTGGGAGCATTTTAACACTTAGGCCCCCCTCTTCTAAATAGAGCCCCTTACTCTGTGTGAGCAGCTTACGCACGAGCTCCGGGTGCCTTAGGGTCACGATCACGCAATCCCCTGGGAATACTTTCCTGGTACTACCGATCCAGGACACCCTTCTGGCCATCAGGATATGCCTATGCTCCATAATATTGAACCCTACATTCCTACACATCCAATGTGCTGCCTTGTTAATCAGATTTAAGGTAGATTCTTCTCTATCGCTCGTGCAAGCTGGAACGCCCGTCAAGACCACAGTGTATGGGCATGAGGCGGGGGGTTAGGTCTAAAACCGGCAAATCTGTAGTACCCCGAGCACTTTGAGTGGGCAGCTCCCTAAGATGTTGATGTGTAGTGGCTCTATCAACTGTACCCATTGTGTTTATGGGGGCTGTTTGCTGTACTGGGATAATGCCTGTGGCCCCCGCCCTCAGTTCCCTATGTCCCCTAGTGGTCATACTTATGCTGGCTCTGTTACCTGCCTGGGTAGTATTTAAGGCATCCTTTCCAAATACCCAATTGCTGTGCTATGTATGAATGTTTTGCAACCTAATTACGGTTGCAAAACATTGGTTTGTTTTACTGACTACTAAAAGGTACCCCATCTCCTTTGAGAATGTAAAAAAAGATATACATTTTTTAAGAGCAGACAGTGGTTTCACGGACCATGGCGACTCTTAAAAAATGAAACGTCAAAGTTAAATTTTTTCTTATTAAACACATCCTGTTTCCTTTAAGGAAATGGGCTGCATTTAAAAAAACAAAACAATTTGCTATCTACCTCATTAACTTTAATGGAGTCTGTCAATTTGCGACCCATTGGGAATCGCTACTAAAAACCTTTAAGTTTTCTTACATTATAAATTGTGATTTCCTCATTGCGATTTGGTAAGAATAGTAATTAGGAAATCGCAATTACTAAATTTTGTACATGTGGCCCTTAGTCCTCTACTTGTTTTGTGGAACTTCGGCCGGTTCTTGCTGCCTGCTTCTGCCGACCAGAAACTTATCTGCAGAGTTCCTATGCAAATCAATGACAATAGGTTTATTGTGTGATTACTTAAATCGTTACAAAGCATAAAAAAGTCAAACTTTTGATACAGGTGGCTTTAGGAAAACGCATTAAAATAAGGTTGAAGCATAAAAGAACAGGTCCATATTGAGTATTTTACAGATAATTAAAAAGATTGTTCCGGCTTGTAAGTGCACCGGAGGCGTCATTTGTTTATGATGGGACATCATGGGGAAAAAGAGGGTGTAAACAGTGGCATTAAAGGACGGGGAACAGTACTTGAGATGCACGCTGGGTATGAGGGATGGACGGGGTACTTTGGTGTTGTAAGTAAAGGGCAGCCCGAACCACCTGCAGAGAGGATCACGACGCTGCCCGGCTCTGGGGCATAAAGTTTAAGTGCAAAGTGCAAATCTTGGTAAAGTGCAAGGATGCTAAAACGGGCACAACACTGCACTGCACCGGGATATAAAGTTAGAGTGCAAAGTGCAGTTCTTGGGGTGCGGGTAAGGATGGGGGGTGCAGGGTGTTACAAAATTAAGGCTCAGAGCCCGTTGCACTGAAGCATGAAATTAAAGTGCAAGAGAACAATTGCAGGAAGCGTGCTAGGCTGCTGGAATTGAGGTATCTGGTACGGTGCACAATAATATGGGCGAGGAATGAAGGGCATGTAGACTGTGCTAGAATCATTCTGGTGGAGCTAGCCAATCCTTGGAAGCGGTGAGTCAGTGCTTGACCACACGGTGGCATAAAGTTAAAATACAAGTTACAGGACCAAGCGAAGTGTGCCACTTCGAGTGCTAATGACATATGATGATATGGTGTAGTATTTAACCCCTTGGAAATACCATATGATTGTCCAAGACAATAGGTTTGCGTAGTGTTAAATTATGATGAAAGGTGCCACTTAATTAGATACTGCTCATGCGGGAATTCAACAGCTTGACTGCTATGGCAGTTGGATGATCTTGTTTCTTGGCTGATTGCGAGCTAGCGAAGTGAATATCTCAAATATGGCCATTTCAATAACTGTTACCAAGAAGTATAGAAATGAAACAGCTTCGTTGGTTGAGTAAGTCTTGTGTTGTATTAATATCGACCTCAGTAAAGTTCGCCGGGCATGTAACAGAGCAGGGCAACACAGCAGTAAATGTGCTAAGGATTCTCTTCTGCAGTTGCACAATTGGCAGCCGGTGATGGTCTCAAGTGCTTTCCAAGATGGATTCAGTTCCCTGATTTGGGAGTGAGACTAAGCTTGCTGAATTAGTCTTAGCGAACACATGGAGATGATGGACGGAGCGCTGAAACTTTTCAGACACTCACCCTCAGTCACAGACATTGTTCTGCATTCTGTCCATCAATTGTTGTTTTTGAATTAGTCTTAGGGCATATTTAAAAACAGGGTGGTGGTGGTGGAGGTGGAGTTTGGCAGGGGCGCTCAGTTGTGGTGCGGTTGAAGACTCATGTGAGGATGTAGCTAGGAGAGCTTCTGTATCCAGTTTACGTGACCGCTGGTACAGTTGTTTTCTTTTTGTGGTTTTGATACATGAATAGATGATCACGTTTGTATCCCAGTTTTCCACCTCCAGATGAAGGGGATCCATTGCTAGTGCTAGATTGGTTGACTAGGGGTTATTAGCACTTGTGAAAATTGTTTTTATTGATGACTTCATGGAGTTGTCATGTGCAGTCATTGCCTGGAAGTAGTACTTTGCCAGGGCGGCCAAGTTTTCTAGCTTTTGCTCCGCCAGCCAGAATTGCAGGTTGATCAAGGTATTTCTTGTGTGCTTTGGAAGGTGAAACAGTTTCTTATAAGCTGTGCACTAGATCTTTTATAAAGTAGTTGCCAACTTCCCTAGAAATGCTTACTGTGCGTAGTTAAGCGCGGGAAGCAGCTTGGCACACACCACCCTCCGTATGGCAATGGTAGTTAGGCTGACGAGGGTGGCGTTTAGTTTGCACAGGGAGTATGTGATCATTCTTGCCTTACTTTTCAATTTGTTTAGATGTAAAGTCGGGTTCCCAGTTATGCTTAACCAGGCACCCAGATAATTATAATGTTGCCCGCAGTCCAATTTTAGCGGACCCAGCCACCATTTGGGTACTTTCTGAAGACCACGACTTTTGTTTTTTTTCCGTTGGCAACTAGCGCATTCCTTAGATTGTATGTGCTTAGAGCACTGAAAGCTTTTTGCAAGCTGATTTTTGTTTGGTCGAGCAGCACTAGACCGTTTGCGTACTGCATAAGAAGGATTCTCCTTTTGCCAATTCTGTGGGTGACTAGGGCCACGCCAGATATAACTGGACCCAGGTCTGCTGTGTAGAGATTAAACAACAAAGGGGCCAGTACACAGCCCTGCTTTGATCCCCGATCTGAGGTGATCTTAGTGGTAGCTGTCTTGGCCGTGACTTTTACTCGTACCCAGGTCTTCGTGTATAAGGACATGATTGCACATAGCAGTTTGGGGCAGATGTTCAACTTCTCCAGTTTCCCTCGTAAGATATTCCTGAAAAGTGTCAAAAGCGGCTGAGTAGTTGATAAAACATACAAACACAGGGAGCAATGCCTGGGTTGCTGCTTGATGGGTGAGATAAGGGAGGGCGACTATATTGTCCACTGTTGATCTCCAGCATGAAACCCTGTCTGATAGAAGGGTAACAGGCCTTCTGTGTCTGCCCATTGAGTGAGCTTCTGGAGCTGGGTACTGGCATATGCTTTGCCCTTGATGTCCAACAGCGCTATGAGCCGATGGTGTTTTGGGTCAGCGTTGGATCCCTTCTCAAAGATGGGCTGGAGAAGAGATCCTCTCCATGATTCGAGAACCCCTTCCAAGAGCCTACATTCAGTGAACAGTGTTGCTAAGGTTGAAGCCCAGAACTGCGGATTTTCTTTGAATAGTGGTCCTGGAAGGCCATTGAGACCAGGTGCACTGTCCCTTATTATTTTCTTTAGTACTTTGAGGATGACAGATTCTCTCCTTCTTGTGTTGATTCTGTGATTGTGTCAGTTGCGTCTTCATCCCTCTTGAGTGTGTCATGGGTAAGGTGGCATTTATCCCGGGGCTTGGTGTAAAGACCTTTGACGTGTGCGATCCAGTCCTGTGCTTGCACTGAATTCTCCTTGTTAGAGCCATCATGACATATGGCGTTTATATATTGCCAGAATTGCTGGTGCTTGTTCGCCACTATTAAGTCGAAGATTGTCGTCCACTTGGCCTCCTATGCTCCCATACTCAGTGTTTGTGGTCTCTGGTGGCGACGCATATCTGCTCCCTTGAGTTTGTGTAGTTCTGTTTCCGGTGCGCCCTTTGTATGGCTCTTAAATGTTGCGCGCTTTTCTTAATTTCCTTTGCTGGGCCAGGTGAGCGAATGCTTTTATTTTTTACTGTGCTTGGCGTGCGAGAGTTTTTTTGTTTTGGCATACGCTGGGGATTCCCTTGTAGGTATATGCTCAGGGCGGTGGACAGTTCAGTCCTGTTTGCAATGGTTACCCGGTTTCAAAGGGTCAGCGGCCATCTGCACCAGTAGGATTTCCAGCTTTAAAATGTCTCTTTAGTCGCTGGTGTTCATTTAGTTCTCCTTATAAGTTTGTATTGTTTTTCTCCAGTTGTGGTCCCTGCAGGACTTAGACGATGTTGTACTCTGGCTGAGGCGTCTATCTTGACCCACAGAGCGGCGGGGTCACTTTCCTTACATTGAATCACTTTATGGGTCATAATACAATTGCTTACGCCCTGACTCGGGAACACATCATCTATGGTGGTTTGGTTGTTAAAAGAAGGGAGAAAAGTTTTGCATGGGTGGATTGTGACAGCTATTTCCTAAGCCAATTTAAGGTTGTAGGCTTGCAGGAGGTCATTGAACCTTTCTGATTCGCTATTCTGCCCAGGGCTTCTAGCTTCAGCCCCCAGACGGTGCATATTGAAGTCCCCCAGTAATATGATTTCTGATCCAGAATTCTGGGCTATTAGATTTTCAAACTTTTGGATCATTTGATCCAATTTTTCTAGTGTGGGCGTTCCATGAGAGTTGAAGTAAACATTGATTACAAGTATGGTGAGAGCGCCACCATGGCCCTTAATACATTTTAGGATGCCTGCTTGAAACATTTCTGTTTCACTGTTTAAGTCCAAGTATGTCAAATTTATTGCATGCTTGATGTAAGTGAATTTTCGTCCTGATGGCCTCCCATAGAGGTGCGTTTTCCTTGCGGGCTTATGGAATTCTGCGTAGCCGCCTAGCGGCATTGGGCAAAGTGCCCATGTCTCCTGTAGGCAGATATATCTGCTTTGTAGAGCAGTTCCGGCACAGCCTCACTTTTTAAGATCCAGCGACATTCCATATTACAAGATTGATGACGTTGATTTGGTCTGCCATGTGGTCTGCTGTTGTTCTTTTTATACTAGGAGCTGGCTGCTTTCCTGTGAGCGAGGCTTGTTGCGACCCAGTTCCAGTAGGCGGTGTCCAAAGTGTGCTGGGATGCGCTGCCATGAGTGGTGGAGACTTGTCGGGTCATTTGGTGGCGATTTGGTCAGCACTGAATGTGCAAGTTGTTATATTCGTTCAGGGCCTCATAGCTTTGTATTCCCTTTAGTTTGCCCTTCTTTGAGCTGATTTTAGAGAGGCTCATAGTGTGTGCGGATATTTTTCTTCTTCCACCGCCCGCATAATAATTCCCCATTCTGCGAACTGAGCTTTTTTCTTTAGTACCTTAGCTGTTGTGGTGGCATCCTGCCAAGTTACATATGTGGGTTCTCTCCCTGATTCGGCAAGCGTGATGTCGAACTGTATTCAGATTGTCACTGCTCGTGATGCAGGTGAGAGTGGGTATGTGTTGTAACAATGTGAGGAAATTCGTTCTGTTAAGAATGTCTATTTTGCCTCTGGATTTATATTGCGGGATGAATATTATTTTCTGAGGAAAGCCCTCATCCGTGGTGCTTGTTGGGGGCGCGGGGCTCAGGGAGTCTTGCTATCTCCCCCGGTGGCGGCTGCCATTGCATTGTTATGGAAGGTTTGGAAATTCTTTGGGGAGAGTTCTTTATGGTTGTTGCATTCTGATGACTTGGACCTGCTTCGCCCACCACTGTGCCGTTCTCTGATCCATCAGTTCTCGCAGTGAGATTTTTTCTCCCGACCTTCAAAGATATAGAGCTGGTTTGTTCTGCTACTTGTTTTTTGACGATCGTGGATGGGCATGTGCTGTTTATAAGTGATGTGGTGGTGGGCCTCGAGGGCCTATCCTGAATTAATCAGGAGTTACTTCCCTTGTTTTGCACGTGGATACGGGCATGGGATTCCCGTTCCCGTGCCGCCCAGGGCTAGGTAACCTAGAGGGTCCAGGTTTTTTTTTTTGTTTACTGATGGTCACAGACTTATGATTCCCATCGTGGGTCTGGACCACCTGGGTGTAGTTTAGCTGTGCCGTTATCGGAGGAGGAGTGTTTGCCTCCTCTTCCTCAGACCAAGGGTGATGGCCATTCTGATCCTGGGAGGCTGGTGAATGGGCCTTGCTGGATGCTGGTTTATCAGCAGTATTTTCTTCCTTTGGAGTGGCCCGTTTTTGTGCTTCTATTTGAAATATTGGAAATAGTAATGGCATTGGTCGCAGGTGTTTGGTGGCCGAGCTTCCTTCCAGGCTTTGTTGAGGCGGGTCTCCTCCCGAGTTGCTAGAGCGAGCAAACTATTTGTTACTTTTTTTTCTTCCTTTTGTCTTTTTCTTAGGCGTTTCTTCGCTCTCCGGGTGAGGGGTTTTGGTGATGTGAAGAGTGCCTCATCTGCCTCGCGGCTTCATGAATTACTATCCATGGTCAGTGACCCTGTATTTTCTGTTGTTGGTTTGTTAGTCCCAGGGGACATTGGTTGTTTACGGGCTGGTCCTTGACGGGTTAAGTGGCTTATCACTGACTCCTCGTACTCCGTTTAAGTCGATGAAGTTGTTTTTAAGACTGTATTCAGCCTTGTGGGCTCCTCCCATATTGGGCCCTGGGTTATGAAGGTGGGCCCACCTTTTGTTTGTGGATTTTAATTTGGCTACGAGGGTGGCTAGGAGGGATGGAAGTGATCCTAGTTTGTCGATAATGTCAGGGCACCGGCAATCAGTCAGCAGTTTAGTGGTTTTGTTTGATTCGTATAGTGTGTCGATTTTTTTTTTGGCCATATCTTCCATGGCCAGGAGCATTATCTGGATTGTTTCCATTTGTAATTCTAATTTTTGTGATTACCATGTAAGGGCCTTTGTGGCCACCGATAGAGAATTGTTGATCGATCTTAGCAAGTTGTCCTGTGCATCTGAAAGTTTGAAGGGCGGGAGCGTTGGGGATGTTAATAAGGAGTTGGGTACTTCTGTTAGGACAGATTTTGGACCGACTTGGTGCCCCTCGATTGTGGATGCTCAGTTTTTAGAACGACTCTGCTTGCCTTGTCAGTGGGTGCTGTCACCATTGTGGCGTCATCTTCGACCTGCCCCGGGGGATTATATTTGCCGTGATGGATTTTCTTTGGGGGACTGGAGGATCAACATGAGGTTCAAGATAATGCTTGGTTGCATTGTTGGCACTCCTCACTGGCTGCGGTGTTAAGGGAGGGTCGGTTAGAGTTGAAGATAGCTCAATTATTGATATTGACCCATTGAGGTCCAGCAACTTAGACCAGGAGCTAGATCTTTTTCTGACTCGAGGGTGGTCGGCCTCCCTGGGGCGTCTTATGGCCAACTGTGTAGATTGCAAGGGTTATGCTTGTGGTTGCAAATGCTCATCGCTCCCTTTTGATTGTGAGCCCTTATCTGATCTCTTAAAATAGACCATGATCCCCCTTTCTTGTGTGCTGTTGTTACTCCGGCTGCGCTGGACTTCACACAAGTTGAGCTTGGTACCTTTCCCTGCCCAGCTCATTCCCGCCTGTGTTGGCACACCTGTGACGGGGGTAGGGGTGGGGGTGGGGTATCAGTGCCTGGGTGCTGCTGCTGCCTTCCCTTTGCCCTTAACGCCTTAGTTGCTGCTTTCTGTGACCTCTTCTTGGGAGAGTTTCCAGAGTCGAGGGAGACGAGCCCCAGCGCACCTGGTGGGCTTGGCTTTCCTTAAAGTCTGGATGGTCCTGTTGGCTTTGTCTTCTTTTGCCTGGACAGTGCAACAGATGTAAGCGAAGGTCTTCAGTGAGCTTTCCAGGGGCCTTGCAATATAATCCAGTCTTGGCCCCACACCCGAGCCCTTGACTGGATGGACTTTTGTCTGTAGGCTTCTGCACGTATTGGCCCTAAGATACTTGTGTATAGACACCTTTTTCTCTCCTTGCGGGCTTTTTGCTAGCAGGTTCATGAGGCGGGCCCTGGGGACCAGGGTGGCTGGGGTGTCTTGGCCCAATTGACTTTGATCCTTGGGCTTGGGTTTTGGATCGATGGACGCCACCTTACCTCCCCTTGGTTGCAGTGGGAAGGGCAAGGGGAGAGGCACGAGCTTAGCTGTGATGTGTAGAGAAGGGTGTATCAAGAGAAGTGACGTGTCCATGTCTTTCTTTGAGTGTCTCCGTGCTACTCCGACCAATGTGTCCAATGTAGCTTCCTGTGCCTACCCTGTTTCTAGTCGCGGGGCGTTGCCGCTGGAAACATGAGCGCTCAACTGTTCAGCCCACTCTGCAATTCGTTAGAGGGCTGTTAGGAGGACTGCTGCTGCAGATCCTAAATTGTGGGGCGCCACAAGAGGAGAACAGGGCAACAAGCTATGACACGACGTAGAATGAATTCTGCCGTTTGTCTCACTTGTTGAGTGGCCAACAGGGCTAGTTGCGTGATGTAGAGTTGCTGTATGAGTTCCTAACTGAATTGCGGTACTAACTGAAATGAGCACTGGGGGTCTTTTTAGAGTCCTTTTTGACGCATGTGGGGTGGTTTGAAGTGAGCTGTGGTGAGTATTCGCAAGTAGGGAGCCCTCTGTCTTGCTTTATTTAGTTTTTCTTTTTTTTTCGTATTTTGAACCTTTTTTCTTTTTTTTCCCTCTCTGTCCCGAGGATGCACTTTGGAATAGAAAAATGTCGGTAAAAGATGACATTTGCAGCAAAAGTGTTCCTTTTTTTTGGATCCATTTCACATGGGAACAAATAAAGTAAAGGAGAGGAAAGAGAGGGTAAGAGCTGTTTCTTGAAGTCACGGTTTTCAGCAAGTGAGGAGGAGCAAGATAGAAAGAGTCAATCACCCTGCAACAAGTGACGCCTGGATCTCGGAGTGGGAGGCGGAGGCTCCTGCACCATCTCACTGGGGCCCGCGATTGCAGGGAGAGAGAGCACCGCCGCCGCCAACACCACCACCACCCCCTGTGGGAAAAGAACGACGAAAGCAACAATTTGAAAAAAACTGTTCTCCCAAACAAAGGATAAAGACTGAATACACAAGGAAACTGTACTTTGCCGGTGCTCCTCAGCCTTGAAAGGAAGTGAGGTATCAGCTGCGCAAACTAGTTAGGAGGCAGTAAAGAAGAGCGACACGGAGTGAACCGATAGAAAGCATTCATTTTATTGAATACAACATATACTGCAGACAGTTCATGCGCGCTGCCTAGGCTCAACTAAAAAATTAACCTACAGTGTTTATGAAATGGTTTCAACAATCAAAGGTTCCATATATAAAAACGGGATATTTCCAGGTCTGTCATTTTGACCTTTAACTTTTCTAGTCTGAGGTTTTGCACTGTCCTGCCTCTCTTGGATTCATAATTGCAGTTGGCTGTAGCCAGGGTGCTTCTGGAGTCTAATGTACCTGAGCGGAATGTATCAGATTCTGTAGCTAAATACAGAAGATTTGGTAGATCTTCATACGTTGTGCTAAGATGGACTCTGCATTTACCAATGTGATCTTCTTTTCAGCGACATATGGACCTAAATATTGGAGATGGAATTTACTGGATATGTGTAAGTTTTCAGATTACATTCTTTCTCCTCAAACATAAGGAGGTACTGGTCTTCGATGTTTTATTTTTTCTTGGCTGTAGTTTTTAGCTTTGCTTTATCCGGCACTTTATGATAAGTACCTGGCTTTCTTTTAGGTGGTTGAGGAAACCCTAGAATAGAATTCCTGAGAACGAAACGGGTTGTGGTTTTTATAGATTTATGGTGTGCAATACCTGTAACTTCAGCTAAACACAGGATATTTTTTATCATTGATTATCGTGTGCCTTACAGAAACAGTGTAGGAACTGATTATTGCCTTAGTTCTTTTTGTCTGGCTGTTGCAATTAATAGCAAGAGACGAAATGCAGATTCACTCCCAGTTAGCAGTAGAGGGGCATGGCTACAATAGGTGATATCTTGGTATACAAGTCTCCTGCTACTGCATGTTTGGGTTGTGTTGTGCACGTTCATAAGCGCGGGATGTCGCCTTCATAAAAGAATTCCTGAAGCACTTTATGGAACAATATGGATTTCACGGCCCACGAGTGATTCAAAACTATAAAGCTCACAAGCCTTTTCATGTGTATTTGATTGCATAATGCGCTCTTGAATCCGCCATCTCTCCTGGAATGACACTTGATGTAGTTTTTTCTCTATGTCTGCTTGTTATATACAACCATTAGAACTAATGGTGTTTAATTTTAAGCATTTCTGTTTTGCAGTTACCCCTGATGAAGGGTCTTGGCACCCGAAATGAATTGGGTAGATCAATGAATGCACATTTCTTTTACAGCTAAGGAAGAAGTCTGTATTGTTTTTCAACAAATGTTACGTTACATTTGGAAAATCCAAAGAAGATTGGAAATGAACTGAAAACAAATTCTGTTTGTACAAGGAAATACAAGTTTACATATCTATTGAACTGTGTTGAGCGTATGATGTACATAGTTTACTAGAAGCCCTAGGGCGGAAAGCAGTGCAGGCCGGGACTATTTCACTTAATGTTACTGTTAATGTTACTGGAATTTATAAAGCGCACGTATACCCGGAGGTGTCTTGGCGCTGAGGACATTAGTAGACCTGCTCGGGCGTCTAATTCTGGAACAACCAGGTTTTCAGTCCTTTCCTGAGGGAGCTCGCACTTCTGAGCTCACTCAGAAGAGTGTTCCAGAGTTTAGAGGTGCCATAGCAAAAGCTGCGGCCGCCCCAATGCGATGTTCGAATTCTGGGCACTGTCAGGAGTTTGGCTCCTGTAGAGCGAAGATGTCTGGTCGGTTCGTACCAGGCGAGAAGATTTTGCAAAAGACAGGACCCGTGTGGTTCAATGCTTTGTACGCCAGACACAGAGCCTTGAATTTTATCCGTTGTGCTACAGGGAGCCAATGCAGGCTGCGAATCTCTTTGGATACGGATTTGCACCTGGGGGTGTTGGACAGTAACCGTGCAGCTGTATTTTGAACACTCTGAAGCTTTTTTAGGCACTGCTTCTGAATGTTTAGGTACACTTAGGTGTTCTAGCTATTTTGAATAACTTTTGTGCCACATTAGTGAGTTGCAGGCCCTCATCCTGCAGGAACCTTTCATCCAAGTTCACAAGGACAGGGTAATACTCGGAACAAAGCCTAAGTTCCTTCCAAGAGTGATTTCTCCATTCTACCTTAATAAGCTATAGAACTCTTAGTCTTCTTCCCCCAGCTGGACTTGGAAGTAGAGAGAGCACTCCATGCCGTAGACATCAAGTGCGCTGTCATGTATTAAATTGAAGAAATCAAACCTTTTTGCAAAGCTGACCAATTGTTTGTGGTCTTTGCAATACCTCACAAAGGCAGCCTATTTCCAAAGCAGTAATTGCTAAATAGATAGGGAAGTAAATACAGATGTTTTATCTCCAATCCAAGAGAACACTCTTGTTACTCCAAGGCTCACTCTACTCGAAAGAAGGCTGCTACCATGGCCTTTTTGGGAAACATTCCCCTATTCAACATATTATACATGGTCAACCTCAGCAACATAGCAGTGCACAGCTGTTGAGGGCTAGATACAGGCTCCTTGTTTGGCAGCCCGGCAGAATGTGGCAAGGAGAAAGCCGGTAGGAACCCAGCTTCAGGGGACGCTATGAGCCAGAGACACAATCTAGAGTGAGCCCCTAGGTGTTTCAAGATAGGATGCTCAGTTGGGCGCGGTTTGGATTACCAGGCCCCAAAACAAAGTGAGGCTGAAGAATGCTGAAGAGACTAGTTATAACCTCCCTGTGGAATACCAGATGTCAGGACGTGCCTGAGTGGGCTGGCCCATTTTAGGATTAGTTGAGGGAGGGCAGCAGCCATGGAAAGGTTGTTGGACGGAATTGAGACGAAAGGTATCCAGTGGTTTTGCAAAGAGAATGCCCCATACAACTCATTAACTCATATTAATTTTTATCAACCAGTACAATAATCATCTGTCACCAATTACACATTTCATATTTTATGCCGCAGGGGGCTTCCCCACATGGCAGTCTGCTAAATCCTGTGATAAAAAGGACTCTGCTGTCCCTGCCCTTTTTAGGTCTCACCTAGCGTGGCAGCGCATGCGCTGCTCGCTCGGCGAGATTTATTGCTAATGAGGATTTTCATAAGAGGGCTTTAATCCCCGCCCCTCATTTCCATTGACTGGCGTCACCGTTTATGGTAAACGGTGGGCTGCCATTGGAAATGAGCTTTCTGTGTTGCCTCCCTTTCGCTTTTTGGTCCGGCCCATCCGGACTGGATCGCCTGCTTCACGGCTGTCGTGAAGCAATTTCTTATCTTTGAGGCTGTTATATAAGCAAGCCTCGAGATCCAGTCCGGATGGGCCGTCTCAAAAGGAGACAGGGCGCTGCGTGTTTATTTTTGCATCGCGCTTTCACTTTAAAGTGAAAGCGCGATGCAAAAATAAACAGCCGGAATGGCGAGCGCTTGTTTTCAGCGCCGTGCAGCACCCGTACTCCGTACACCTCAGGGTCTCTCTGCAGTACAAAGTTAAGTTGTTACTCTGCAGTCAGTACCTGTGAGCTCTCGCCCATCTATTAGTTCAAAGTTCACGGAGGCTTCTCTCTTGTTGTCAGTGAATGTTATAGTCCGTGAGAGATGCTTCTTTTTCTGTCAGTGTACGGATTTGAAAGGCCAATGAGAGGTCCTGTTTTTGCTGCCCTGTGAGTTCAGAGGCCACAGGTTGAAAGTGACCGGTGTTTTCAGGCACCCAACTCCACATATTGTAAGTGAAGCCTCTTACTGCCCCAGCTGGGCTAAGCATAATTAAAAGAAAACTACAGAGCCCCGCAAAGCAGTTCAAGCGCTCCTCCTGGCAAAGCACACAGAAGGCGCTAACCTTTGCAATGAAGACCACTGGTTTCCTTTTAAACTTTTTTGCATAGGTATAAGTGCTACTGCGTCCGAGAGCCGAGATCGAGGCATTGGCACAAGATCACACAATGCGGTCCAGTGCACATGCCGGATTAGTCCCAGGCTATGACTTTACAAGTGCATACCGCTTGCTGCCTACGCCCTGGGAGCAGGCCGCCGTCCCAGGAGCACCTTCGCTGTGTTTGCTCTTTTGTGGCTGAGAGGAGGAGGTGCTGTGGTGTCGCCTTGCTCCAGGCTTCCCATGCGGTTCCCTGCTCCGGCATCGAACATGCTTCGGCGGTAGATGAGCAGCGACAATCCTGACTGGCAGCAGAATGATGGGCAGGGGCGTGCTGGGCAATGGTCAGCCGACTTCTCTAAGCCAGGCCTATCCCGAGAGATGTGTAGCGGTCAGGCTTATCCCGAGAGATGTGTAGCGGTCAGGCTAGCAGTACTGAAGCAAGGATGCCAGGGGCCCTGATGCAAGCAACGAGAATGGCCCCGTTGACTGCTGTTGGGGTAGTAAACTACAGGAATTACCAGGAGTCTATGGACCCATCAGGGCTGTGAGCACCGGTGCCACTGCTCCTGCTGCACCCATTGTAGCCACACCCCTGCACGCTGGGCGCAGCCATGAATCTGAGGGTGATGGGGGGGAGGGGGAGGGGTCTTCTCGAGCTTTACTTTCACAACGTTTTCAACATCAAACACCCGCCTAATTAAAGCAACGCCTGGCAATGCACGTGTACAGGCAGTGCCGGTGGTACTTTTCAATATAATTAAAAAGGCAGGGAAGTAGTTGCTCAATGCTGACGTCATGAGTTTGAAATCCGGCAAAGCCAAATCGGTTTCTCATGCTTCCGAATCGATAAATCAATCTACATTATATTAGGGGATAAACACTGGTAATTTACAGTGCTTAGAAACGGAATTGCGGTATTAAACGCTAGATGAAGATAACGGGTTATAATCCCTCTAAAACAGAATTCGTTGAAAATGTGCAATCGGATATTGGAAGCTGGTAAGATACAGCTCACAGCACAAGGTGTGCGCCACCGAGGTCTGGTAAAGGTACCGGTCCAAATGGGGACAGTGCTGGCCCGGCTTCTACACTTTCAAGATCGAAAACATATGTGCCTTTCAGTTGAATAATGAAACCTGCTGGCCTTATGCACAGTGAGACCCGTGAGTTTTTGAAATCCCCTCAATAAATCGTCGATATCGTTGTTATGGTAGGAGTCAGCTCTGTGTAGCTGCTGCGGCCCGGTGGCAAGCGTTTTATCATCACAACTGGCCACAGTAATCCGTAAAACAAGGGGTGGCGACCTTTCTGTAAATAGACGCACCACCCTGCCTTTGGAGAGGCCACCAGACTGTCACAAACCAGTCCATCGAGAGTCCAGCTTTCCTAAGCCGATAATGGAAAGGGGCAAGTGTGCAAAATACAGAGGCAGACGCTTATAGCCAGTAATTTACAGTGGCATTTCCTTTGCCTCCGCCTGTTGTAGTGAGCCTCAGCAAGGCCTACCAGTGCTTAGGGGTTCTCCCTTCTCTGCACAGAGTCCTCAGACACTTAGGAAGAAGTTGGCACAGAAACTGGAAATAGAAAAGACAGAGTTTATTAAACCTCATGAGGTGGAGCTACATTCACACACATCACCCTTCAGTAATGCATGAAGTAGCACACTGAATGGAAGGATCCTGGTCCTTTTATACCCACACAGGGGCTCAAATGAAGGCGGTACTAACACCAATGCTGGTTTTAGGTACATATAAGGTCATACAGAGAATGCACAGTCGACAAGTGGGTGGAGCTAACAGTTTCTACTTTTAGTAGACACATCCTGACATTTATAAACTCGGAACAGCTGCAAGCTCAACTGAGCATGTGCAAAGCAAGAGGAACTAAATATAACTTGTCTCTAGGCAGATTTCAAGAGCAGTTGACAGGAAGGTAGGACAGAGCACATGGCGAGCACATGGTAGCACATGGCAGCCAAAATGGCTGCCAGAAATACAAAATGGATTCCACAAAGCGGACAATTTAGCCTCTAAATACAGGCTGTCTTCAGCTAATGCTTAACTTAAATGCTGCCAAATTACAACACGCCTACCAGACAACACGTGTCTTCTGTGGCTAAACGACTGCTAGCGAAGTCGCCAAGGACGCTTTGGTATTCGCAGGGCTGGACTACTGCCCCGAGCGCTTTCAACTCACGAGACAGATCAGCAGGTCGAAGTTCAGATCTGCAGGTCTAATGTCTCTAGGAATCCCCAGAAACACAAATTTAAAAAGTTTCCCTTCAAAAGCAGGCCTGTCTAAAGGGGAAACAAAACATTCAGAGGAATATTGGCCGTGATTTGGGCTCGTTTACTTAAATATTGGCTTTATTCTCTTCCCAACCCACCTTCATGACCGACGGTCACCTTGCCACTTCAAGTGCAACTGTGTGTACGCCATCATGAAGCTAGCAGAGTGCAAGCGATGGATGGCCTTCACAGTGTGCAAAAATAAAATTAAAAAACACGCACTTTTATTAGAAATATGCATCCGCTAAATACGTTTTAAAAAGACAGTTTGGACCACAGGCAATGTCTCTGGTAAGAATGTTGAGTTCCAGTGAGGGGGTTCACACAAACGTTGCTGGATTGGATGTTCAAGCTTCCTCTACTTCACATTGCTCCCCGCTCACCCCCAGTTATTCAACCGAGGTCCAATGTCCAGCTCAAATAGCACTAACAGTGACCAAACCCTGTGTGAAGCCGTACTTTGCGAAGTTACCACTTCTATACATGAGGTATTGAATTAGGATAACTATGGCGTTTCATGTATATCTGTTCCTCTCTCGCATATCTATGTACTCAGTGGCATAATGTAAACTGAAGCCCCCCCTGCCCCAAGCAGAAGGTGAAGGGGACTCTTGGTCTCCCATACCTCACAGATATTCAGTGGCCGTGACCTGAATGGGGACCTTCAGTGTTGGGTGGCCCCCGCACCGCAGGGGCCTGCATTACACCCCACAGCATGTATTATGCAAACATATATGCACATTTTCTGATACGTAAACCTGTGTTAATTAGAAAATATACAATCAAACTAATAATAGATACATTTTCCAAAGTCCAGGGAAGTAGAACCATTTTAATACAAGACTCAACATTCTACTTGTCTTTACCTTTTTCCCATCTATTGAAATGGGTAATTTTACGATAGGACAGGAGGATAATGTAACGAACGGCTGTTATAGCGCACAGACACTACACTACGTAGGTCTTCAAGTGAAATATAGCTATGCTGCACCGTGCTTTACTGGCCCCTGTTCAGAGGCCATCAAGCGAAAGGGAAACATTGTGAAAGAGGTCAGGGTCCCAAACGTGTTGTTGCATCAAGGGCGGAAACCATAACTTGCCAGACTGGAATATTCAACAGCTTGCAGATTAAAACGGTACCCAACCTGCCTCGAGGAGGAGGGTTTTGCAACACTTCCTCGGCACATGGCCCTACAAACGTGCCGAGAGTAACAGTTAAAGCCCTCTATCACGCACATATATCACTGCCCTCAGCCTTTTAATTATCTTTCTGTTGGATTGTAGACGAACCCCACTCAGCGCTTCCTGGATTTAGGTTGCCATTGCCTAACGCGGTCTCAGACACTTCCTGGTTTTCAAGCAGACTATATTGTTAAAATGTGATATTGTTGCTAATAAAACACATTTATGTATTCAAAAGAATGAAGCATTTTAATAAGAAACGTCAAATGACAATGGTTGACTGTTGAGCAATAGCAGGACGTTAATGTCGTAACTAGTTAAATATTGTCATAGTGTTACCCATTGCTGCTAAAGAGCCATTAGGATTCCCCAAGACCTGGGGATTTGGGTTCCACATGGCTAATTATTGTTGCAGCACTGAGATAGTGCTTATCCAATAACCACAGCATAAAGCATTTCACGCTAACAAAGAATTATACTTCTTAGAAGCAAGGTACACTGAAGTAACTAACGCAGGGTATACATCAATGGATTTTGCTCAGCACAATTGGTAACTTCGGTCGATAAACGGTAAATATAAACTCAGGAGTACTGCACTTATATAGAACACTAAGACATGGCTTAAAACCTCCAATTATTGTCTCTTCTTTTTTTCTTTCAAATGACCCTCTTTTTACTCTCCATCCTGTGCACGCCTCCGCGCTCGCACTCAGCGCGGATTTTCCCTTGAGCAGGACACGCTCCTTTCATCTCCCAGGCCTCCATTTACTGAACTGTGACCGGCCAATTTAATTAATTCCCCGGCACAGCACCTTCCCATTTAGCGGCGAAGGGGTTTAAGCAATTGCTCCCAGCAAACCAAGTTTGTTTTCCCCCCTACCGGGCCCCACCAAAACGCGCATTAGTTCGCAGGCTATCCCGGTCACCTTAAGAAGCACAGCGCTACGCAGACGCCTTTACCAAGGATATTAATTACATTCTTTCTTCAGCTCAATTCAAGTTGCTCACACTTTTTGTCCTGAAGATGAACTCGAATAATTGAGTTCGAAACGTCGTCGACCCCCTACAACATGAACTCCTTATACTCTGTAAAAATCTTTAAAGGAGCTTCTATTTCTGTTGTCAATGCGATGTCATTATTTTAAGTTCACCCTCACTTCTCACGTCACGCTTATTGTCACTTACTGTGTGAGCACCTGAATACCTTCATTGTGTAATAAACACTTGTCATACATTGACCTATATGTTATATTTCCTACTGCTCTCTTTTATGAATTAAGTTCCTATTCCTTTACTTACCTCAGTGCCCTCTACAGGGTTACTTCCCCTTGGACCCTTTAGGCCACTCTAGAACCATTGTTCCTTTAAACTACATATTACCCCAGGTTCATATATTGGGGCACCCTTGTCTTCCTAAATACTGCTCTCTCAGTACAGCCTATTCTAAATCACATGCTTGTTTCCTTTATTATTGTATTTCTGTAAATTGCCCGCAACCCGTTTCAAAGATCACAACCTCTCCCCTCTTTGAAAGTCATACCTCTGCAAAGTAACAACACCTAAATTCCTATAGCTCATATATTAATTCCCATCCACCACCTGCAAGCGTTCTTTTACCCCCATTAATGACCACAACTAACCTAACACATAGAAACTGGAGTAAATGCATTACTGATTGAGAGCTCAATGTTAATAATTACAATAACCCACAAAAAACAATCAATAACTTTCGGTTTTGGAACAGAGTGCAGCCTTGCATAAAGCTCTTCAATGCCTTGCCAGGAGCAGTAAGTACCACATACATTTAAATCACAATACATGTGTCAAATCCCTTACCACACATGCTTAAAGCGTTTTAGATCAATATCCATTAATGTCAAGATGTGTGGATTTTTTATTTATATTCGAGCTTTAAAATGTGGAGTCTAAAAAACCAAACCAGAACATATATTGGAATCACATAATGCACATTCAAGGTGTGAAGTAGTGACGGACGAGCCACTGAAAGCTTGAGCCAGGCTCGAGCCAAATGCCTGGCTCTAAGTCAACTTGAAGTCCTACTTCCTGTGAATACCGGCAAATCTCACTGTGCCAAAAAACAGAACATAAAACTAGCCTGTATCTAATGTGAAGCACTGCTATATCTGTGGACGAGTTTTGCGCTTTGTTGAACTGCCCAAAAATAAAATGTGGATTCTGACTGTCACTTGAACTCTAATCTCATCCCCCAAGGATTAAGCACAAATCATTAACCTTTGATGTCAGAAAGAGATATCAATTTAGAGGCTGAGTTGCACAGTTTGAAACCGGGAAATGTAGGATTAATCACAGTGTCCCTGTTTAACTAAACTGTGTGATCCTAGGTGAATACTTTAATTCACCGAGCATCCTTTTTCCTCTTTTCATATATTAGAGTACCATCAAATACTTGAGATGAGGAAGTGAGCTGTACAAAAAAAAAAAAAGTCATGTGTTTGATTAAAAATCCTATAAAGATACTGCATCTATAAAAATAATCTAGACCACATATACATGTCAACTGCCTTGCCTCTTAGTTCACCAATATCGTTGTGCTCAGGACGGACGCAGGAAAGTGCACGGGTTCTTTGAGACAGACCAGACCACTGGCTCAGCTCTCGCGGAAAATTTGATGACCTGCTCACCTAGTGCGAGGTGCAGTGCCACAAATAGAATGCATGTTACATATTGAGAAATATATGTAGGAAAATGTGTTGTGGTTATATTACTATATGACTTACAGTGAAACAATTAACAAGCATTAAAAATGCAATAGGTCTCGCACTCCATTAAGTTAAAGCCATTTGCTTTGCTATACAATACCATTAGCAAAGCAAATGGCTTTAACTTAATCAAAGCGAGACCTATTGCATTTTCAATGCTTGTTCTTTTAGGAAGTTGGACTTTTAGGATCGATTCAGAAAAGCATATGAGTACATAAGAATACTGTAGTACTAATTTCCATAGTCATAAATGCTTTTGTGAATACGCCCCTATATTTTTCCAGAACTTAGTCATGTCACTCTGAGGTCTCAGCAGGACATGAAAGCCATTACAAAGAGTGCGTTACACAAGGGATTAAAGCCTCAATGTAGTTCCTGGTGAGACTAAGAGCCTGAAATGGAGAGAAAGTGCACTTGTTTCATAACCTCTAGACTGCACAGGACTCGTTGTTAAAGGCGAACAGCGCAGGTCCACCAGAGTGAATTTTTACGATGTTGGCCGGTGACCTGAGTGATGCCTAGTGCGTCCGTGGTTTCTGTGACTGGTCTAATGTTATCTTCCTCGTTTAGCTAAGAAAGCTTTTGCTGGAAAAGTTTAATTTCACTAAGTCCGTAGAATACCAGTACAGAGACAAGACCTGTGGTTAAAATGTGGTGTTGATACCTCCTGTATTTCTCCTTGTGTTTAAACGAATAACAATACCTGTGAAGCACTCCAGTGGTTTGTTATTTGCTATGCCTATTTGTCGCTTGTTAAATCTCATTAAAAGATTTAAGACAACTGGGAGGAGAATGAGGAGGAGCTCGCACCAAGGGATCCATTGATACTGGGGGGAAAAAGACAACATAAATGTTATCAACATGAATTGCATTACAGCAAACAAATGATGGACGGAATGCTGACAATGCAAACATTCTCCCCCAGTCAAAAGATCTGGGTTAAATCCATCGTTCTTTTGCCCACTACGCCACCCCAGTTTGGACCCAGCCATATGCAAATCAGTCTTGCCCCTGTGCCCCATGGGAACAGTCCAGACCGAACTGCCAGGCCAGGTCCTCCCTGGACCGGAAACAAGCATCCTGGGACCGGTTTCAGGGTATGTCACCCTTCTTCAGCCAGGCTAGCTTCAATCCAGTGGCACAGTGAGCAAGGGACCCACGTCTGGGCATACCCATCCCACTTAGGGCGAAAAGTGTTACAGCAAACAAATGACGGACGGAATGCTGACAATGCAAACATTCTCCCCCAGTCAAAAGATCTGGGTTAAATCCATCGTTCTTTTGCCCACATGAATTGCATACACCAGGATGCATCCAGTATATTGGAAATAAAATTCACTTTGCAAAATAAAATGAGACAGGTTCTCTGAAACAGTGTTCCTTCAATTACTTTTACTCTGAAATTACATACAACCAAAAGCACGTTACTAGATTAAAGATGTAGCAACCTGATTTCTTTCTGTGCTCTAGCTACTCAGGAGAACAACTAATTGTTCCAAGGTAGCCTGTAAGCTAAACTGAAAATACTTTAATACCGTCTCTCATGATTGATGGTGCAGTTTTCTGTAATCAAGTTAAAAGCTGTGCAAGACCTTGACTTGATTCTTTACTCCAAGGCCGCTGCCACTGATGGTTCGGTAGACTTTCATTATCAATTTTGTCAAAGCTCCCTTCAGCAATCAAACAATCATCTTGTCTGTAGAAGCAGTTAGCACCTATATAGGCACATCTGCATTTTCAAAAACTTTGGATTCCAAAAATCGAATAGAGACGTCTAGCCGCAGATTCCTTACCTTAGAAATATCGGACTGATCTGGAAGTTTTTTAGGGGGGTCAGTACCTCTGTTTGCCGGTAGGTGGTGTCGTTTGGCTCCTCGTGGTGTTGGCATCTGTGCCGGAAGTGACGCGTGCGGTGCCTATTTAAGCGCCACCCCAGCGCACTGACGTCAGTTATTTTCTTTTTGCGCCAGTCAGTGCAGATCCACTGAGAGCTACACCCAATCCAGTTTTTTAGGTCTCGCCTTAGCCAGCGCATGCGCTGCTCTGGCGAGACATTTAGTGAGTGGGCTTTAAAAAGCCGACCACAGCTTTTTGTGTGGCCTAGAGCGTGCGGTTACGCGCACAGTTACGAGCAGAGGCGCCATCTGGCTTTCCTCTCGTCATGGCTCATTAAGTGCATCGCTCGCGGGCACCCTTACAGCCCGCGATCACTTTCACTTTGACGGCTGCGCGGCCTTTTTTTAACTCCGTTCTCTCTCCCTTTTTACTCCTTTCTGTCTTCCTCTCTCCTTTTTTACTCCTTCCTCTCTCCTTGTTTGCTCCTTCCTCTCTCCTTGTTTCCCTTTTGTAGGAGCTATATTCACTCCTTACTCTCTGTGCCATTTTGCGGGAGGTGCACTCACTTTTTCACTCTCCGAGTCTGGCTGCTGTGAGCTGCACTTACTCTGTTCCTTCTTGCGGGAACTGCACTCACTGACTCTGATTCCGGCTGCGGAAGCTGCACCGCTCACTGTATGCCTCTTTGCAGAAAGGTGCACTCACTCCACACACTTTTTTACCTTTTTCAGGAGCTGCACTCACTTCTAACCCTCTTTGTCCTTTGGCAGGAGCTGCACCGACTCTTCAAACTCTGCCCTTTTATGTGAGCTGAACTCTTTCCTCACTCTCTGATACCAGCTGCTCGACGTGCAGTGACTGTTCGCTCTCTATGCCTTTTTGCCAGAGCTGCACACACCCTTTACTCTCTCCGCCCTTTGAGGGAGCTGCTCTCATTCTTCACTCTGTGATACCAGCTGCACGAGCTGCAGTGACTGAGCGCTTTCTGGGACCCTCACTCAAGCCTGGCCGTGGGACCTGCACTCACTCTCTGCCCTTTTGAGGGAGCTTCCCTCACTCTCTCCCCTTTTTGCGGTGCTGCTCTCACTCCCTGATTGCAGCTGCAGCAGCGCAGTCAGTGACTGCCTCTCTCTGAGCCGCCGGAGCCGCCCCGCCCCCTCACTGGAGCCTGGCTGTGAAAGCAGCATTCACGCCTTGATTCAAAGCCCAGCCCTGGCACCTGCACTCATTCCCTGCTCTTTGAGCCTTTCTCTGGGAGTCATGCTGAGAGTTAATGGCCCTGGTAAGACTCGTGGAGGGGGGCGCCTCCAGGCCTCCTGTCCCAGATTTATGAAGTCAGCATGTGTTCCTCTGCTTTGCCAGTTGCCGCCTCCAGCCCCGACATTATTTGTGATTTTTTTGCTGTGTCTGGATGGCTCTTCGTGAATATGCCCCTAGTTCTTCCTATCTTTCATTCTTCTCTCCCCGTACCTAACTGCATCGTCACCCCTGCGCTTTGTTTCTTTGTTCTTTCACCTTCGCCTTCTTAATTCCCTTGTCCTTTTCTTTTTCCTTCTTTCTCTTGCCCCATTATTTTCTCATTCCTTTTATTCCTTCCCTCTTTGCCCCCTTTCTCTGTCCCTCCCTAGGTTCTTTCCCTGTCCGCCCACCTTCCTTCTTTCCCCCTCCCTCGGTCTGCTCCGCCCTACCTTCCCTCTTCCGTCCATCCTTCCTACCTTCCATGTTTCCTTCTGCACTACCTTTTTTACATCCCTCCTTCCTTCTCACGTTCCCTGTCGTTCCTTCCCTCATTCTATTTGTCCCTCCATAGTATCCCCCGTCCGCTCCATCCTTTGCCCCAGGATCCCGGACTTTCCATTCTTTCTCCTTTCCCTGCTCCCTTGCTTCCCACCTTTCTTTCCTGCCTCTCTTCCATTATTCCATCCTTCACTTTTTCCTTCCTTCTGTCTGTCCTTTCTTCCGTCTGTCTTTTATATATTCCCTCTTCCTTCTTCCCTCACCTGCCTTCCTTCTTACCTCACATGCAATCCTTCCCTTATTCCTTCTTCTTTTCCTCCTGTCACCCGTTCTTTCTTCCAGTCCCATCTTTTTTCGTGCGCCTTTCCTTACACTTGCGAGATTTTGTCCTGCTTTCTGGTTTCACAGTTTTGTTTTGTTCGCACCAAGGCCGTCCTTCACCTCAAAGGCCTCGAACCCCAGCGTCTGTTGTACTGGACACAGTATTTTAACTCTGTAGGTAGAGCGCTGACGCCGGGTGTGTTTGCTGCCGTTCAGGCTGTAAGCACGGATTGGTTCTTTGTTTCCTCTCTAGGACTCAGCCTTGCTTGTTGTGTGTAGATGTGTACTTGAAGCAATGCTTAATTTGTAAAAATAAACAAGCATTGGCATAGCCAATAGGTCTCTCCTTTGGGACCTTATAAGTGTTTCGCCATGCAACAGTTGATGTTGTTGTACCAAGGATGTTGTGCTGCATAACTAAATACTTATAAGGTCCCAAAAGCGAGACCTATTGGCTATGCCAATGCTTGTTTAAAAAACTTTTTGTAGAAGTCTTTGAGATTTTTCTCCTGATGTGGCAAGATGTCCACTAGGAAGGCCGGCTTCAAGCCCTGCAGCGCCTATCATCTGCAGATGTTGGTGACAGACCCGCATCTTGTTTGCCTCTGATGCCTCGAGTGCGACGACCTGCGTCCACAAACGCACCATGCACCCCAAGGCCTTGAAGGGAGCGCTCCCTCAAGCTCTTGCTGCCTGACATGCTTTGCTGTGGTGATCTCGATCCTGGTCAAGAGGAAGATCTCGGGATCGGTCATGTAGGCAAAAATCCTTGTTACACTCCAAGTCATCGGGTAAGTCCCACAAGTGCAAGAAGCGTAAGAAGTCGAAGAGGTCCTTGATTTCGCCCTGTCTGTCAAAGTCATCCAACGAGAGAGCGTCATCATTCGTGGCCTGGCTCCAAGGTTGAGCTTGCGCCTGGGCCAGCTCCGTGCCTCCCCATGTATCCGGGAGCTGGAGCCATCTCCGCCCAACTCCGTAAGTTCGATGAGGCCATGCACCTAATATTTGGGCGGGCCGTTCCTGCTGGCGTGCCTTCAGGCCCCGCGGGATGGGAGGAGCCCCCACTGGTTCTTGGCAAGAGACTCTGTGAACACTGCATGCCTTTTGGGCCATTACTCCCATTCTTTGTGGGATTCGGTTGCACAGGGGCTGCCTAGGGTCCGGAGAAGACCTGGGCAATACTGTCTCCAGCTATAAAGAAGGAAACCATAGCACTCCATTAAAAAGTCCAATGAATGTCTGCCAGTCCAAACAGTAAGGACTTGTGTTGAGCAAAGATTAATTGAAGGTAATGAGGGTTCTGCGATCGTCAGTACATTCACATTGACATAGTCTTCTTCAATACTGGAAAACGGGGGGGGTGGCTGACTGCCGCGGAAGATGGCAGCAGGCTAGTGGAGCTGCGCTAAAGGCAGTCGATTCAGCCCATTATCCGGCACTATCCGACACTCGGCGGGACACCCGGCGATAGATCTGGCCACCGGAACAGTGGTGCCTCAGTCGGTGGTGCCCAGCGAGCCGGAAATTGAGGAATAAGTGCCCTCGAGACCCGCCGACACCTAAAAACGACATCGCAGTAAGATGGCGGCCGGGCTCGCCTAGCTAGCGCACCCGCTGACCACGGACGTCTGCGGCCCGCAAACGGCGAATACAGCACCTGGAGAGGCTAGACGGCGGCGACGCCTGGTGGAGCCGCAGCGGGCTCCGAGAGAAGAGAACAGTGCCGCGCCGGATAGCTGGGAGGCCGAGCAGCTTCGTAGTGGCGGCAGCGGCCACCCCGGACCTAGGAAACGCGGCGGCAGGCCGGAACACTGCGAATCCTCCGCCCCCTGGCGCGCCCCGCTGAAAGGAGTGGATGCGGTGAGCGGCGCGGGGGGAGTGGAGACACAGCGGGCGCTGGAGGCGGAGCGCCGCGACCGGGCCAGACGAGCCGGCAAGTGGCCACGGACCCGCGGGGCCTGAGCGGCGGTAGATGACCGCCGGAAAATCATCATAGGGTGGCCTGTGGCGATCTGGCTGGGGTGGAACAGACCCCGAGTACACTCTACTGGGCTGGGACCGCTGGAGTGGGGAGGCGGACGCTTACGGCCTAGTGACGGCAGCAACAGGCCTAAGGGAGCCATTTGCGACCGTGGAGGGGCCTCTCTTGCACCCCTGAAACGTGTGAGAGGCCGAATTGGGATAAACTGCCGAGAGGTAGCAGCAACACAGAGCACTACGGGCGACACAGACCGAGCCCGCCCAACGGGCAGCGTGCAGTGCAGAGGCCGCCAGGGGTAGAAGCAACAGACAAGGGGACGACACCGACCCGCGGGCCACGCTATCGCTGAAGGAGTAGCCCCACGACACACCCAGGCACGAGTGGTGGAAGAACTGGACATTCAGATATGAGCCGCACCAGGCCCACGGGCCCAGGGCAAGCAAACCAAATCGACAAATATACAGTGGCCATGGGTCGCGAAGAGGGGCGACAGGTGGCAGATCGCAAGAGTTGGGTGACGGGGATCCTGAACCCTCCCTCAAGGATATCATGAGAGAGATCAGAGAATTCAGGGGTACCCTTGAGCCAAAATTGGACTCCGTCACGGAAGAGGTGAACCTACTGAGGGCGGACTTCAGGAAAATGTCTGAGAAGGTCGCAGAGGCCGAAACAGGGATTGGGAGTCTACAGGCGAAAACAAAGCGGCTGGAAGAGCAGGTGGCGTCCCTTACCAAAAATCAGGAAGACATCTACGCCCGCCTGGAGGATCAGGAAGGGAGGGCCCGGCGGAATAATATCCGCATCGTGGGGGTCCCGGAGGGTTTGGAAGGCCCGTCAATGGACTGGTTCATCGAGGAACTGGTCCTCAATCAGCTGAAGCCCAAGCGTCTGTCCAACTTCTTTTCTGTGGAGCGAGCGCACAGAGCGCTAGGGGGCAAACCACGGCCAGGGGCGCCACCGCGGACGATCATTGCCCGTATCCTCAATTTTCGGGACAGAGACGCCATCTTGCAGGCCGCGCGTACGACCGGTGACCTGCATATAGACAATGCCATCATCCGCTTCTTTCCGGACTTTACCCTTCGGGTGCAACGTCTGCGACGCTCCTTTGATGGAGTGAAGAGGGCTCTCCGTGAACAGGGGGTGAAATACATGATGCTGTTCCCGGCCAGGCTCAAAATCCTAGACGAGGAGAAAGCTCATTTCTTCGAGAAGCCTGAAGAAGCCAGTGACTGGCTGGAGGGCTGGCGCACGGTGGGTCGGAAAGGCAGGCATGAACTTCCGGACTCCCACCAACAGCGGGCAGAGACCGAGTCAGATGACTGGAGGCGGCCTAACGGCCAGAGGCCGGATCAGCAACCAGATAAGTGACACTGGGGACAGCGGACACTGGGACTAAGACACTGACACGGGCGGTGGCAATCCAGAACCTGGGGGGGCTAATACGGATGTGACCGCCTGCAAAAGATAGAGATCCAAGTTGCCAGGCGCATGGCTATTATGGGGGGTCATTGGGCACAAGTGCGGGAGGCCGATAGAGGGCCGTACTGAGGGGGAGGCCCTGCTGAGTACGATAGTATGGGCGGATAATGTAGTCAATTTGATATACATCCTCCTACCGGCTGCAGACACGCAACCCCACATATTTGTTTGTTCGTAAGCTATGGGGCGACAGGCACTCTGCCAGTTCTATGGGTGGGTGGTTGGGGACTCACCTAGCAGGGTAGCAGGGAGGGGGGTTGGGGGGGGAGAGGGTTTGTTGTTTTTCTTTTTGTTGTTGGGGGGACAAGGGAGTTAGCTCGCGGCCAACATATTGCTCACCAAAGACAGCTCGAACGAGGAAGTGCAGCGGGGGGCGACGGGGGAGACGGACAGCCACAGACTCGGACAGATGGGGGAACCGGCTAAATTACAGGTGTGGACCTGGAATGTTCATGGATTAGGTGACAAAATCAAGCGTACATTGGTCCTGCAGCACCTGAAGCGACACAACCCGGATGTGGTCCTGATCCAGGAGACACATCGAAGGGGGAATACATGCAAAGCCCTGAACCGCTTTGGCTATAAGATGATCGCACACGCGGGTTATTCTTCTGGGGCCCGGGGGGTGGGAATCTTGGTGCGCTCCTCCCTTCCCTTGGTGATCACTAACACGTGGACAGATGACACGGGGTGTCTGGCGGCGGTGGTGGGCACGTGGGAGGGGAGGGTGTTGGTTCTTTGCTCCTGCTATCTTCTCCCGGGCCTCCACTCCGCTTTCCTTCCAAAATTGGGGGCCTTTCTGACGGATCTGCCGGTCGGGATCCTTCTTCTTGGGGGAGACACCAATGCAGTAATGGACCCGTCTGTTGATCGGTCCAATCCCAGACTAGGGGCTCGGGAGGAGTGTGGGCTGGCGGGCTTTACCACTGCCATGGGCCTGCATGATATCTGGCGAGCGCACCACCCTCGGTCTAGGGAATACACTTTCTACTCGGCCCGCCACAGCTCATTCTCGAGAATCGATTATTTCTTCACCCGGCTCGTACATATGGGAGACTTTACAAATGTCAGACACATGGCTAGGGGGATATCGGATCACTCCCCGGTGGGAGTGTCCCTCCAGGGTCCGGTTGTAAACCAGGCCGCCTTCCCGAGAATAGACCCCTGGCGACTTCGAGACCCAGTCCTGAGTGACAAACTCAGGGAGGGATCTAAGCTCTACTTTGCAGAAAATCAGGGCTCCGTGGATTCCCAGATTATGATATGGGAAGCATATAAGACGGTTCTGCGGGGTCAAGCACAGGCCCTGATTGGGGGGCAAAAAAAGGAAGAATCGCTACAGATTAGGGGGCTTGAGAGGGAAGTGGAGGCACTGGAGGCCGATCCGGCCTTAGCGGGGTCCGCAGATCTCCAGCATGAATTGGCATTGAAACAGAAAGAACTGCGGGCACTGGCACAAGGGGAAGCGCGGGCCTATGCCCTAGCAACCCAGCACCGGCTATATGATGTAGGGGATAAGGGACTCAGGCTGCTGGCGTGGCTGGAGCGCCGTAATAGGGAGAGATCCTGGGTGCCTGGCGTGATAGACAAATCAGGAGCCTTATGTTCCACAAGTGGGGATATCGCGGAGGCCTTCGCTGCCCACTATGAGCAGGTGTATTCGCCGGTGTGTACAAGGTCAGAGACTGACTGCGAGGAGTTTCTGCGGGACTTCGTCCTCCCCTCGCTTTCGTCGGAAGCACGGCAGCGACTTGAGGCGGACCTCACGGTGGAGGAGCTGGGGCTGGCCCTAGGCTCCCTACAGACCGGGAAAGCGGCTGGGCCCAATGGACTACCGATAGAGATCTATAAAAAACAAGCGGCAGTGATACTGACCCCCCTCTTGCGGATGTTCAATGAAGCCCGGGAATTGGGACGGCTTCCTCCGGATCAGAGAGAAGCCACAATTGTGACAATTCATAAAGCCGGTAAACCGCCGGATACATGCGACTCTTATCGCCCGATCTCCTTAATTAATGTAGAGGCAAAAGTCTTGGCCAAGGCATTGGCGGAGAGGCTAGTGCCTGTCATCACGGACCTGGTACATGTGGACCAGTCCGGGTTTATGCCCCGCAGGAGCACGCGTCACAATCTGAGGAGACTATATGGGGTGCTCCACATGACGGAGGGTGTGGGCTCCGTTCAGGCGGCGGCGGTGGCGCTGGATGCCTCCACGGCCTTCGATAGCATTGAATGGCCCTACCTCTTTATGATGCTCCAGCGACTGGGATGTGGACCGATATTCTGTAGTTGGGTGAAGCTGCTGTACACGCTACCAACGGCACGAGTGCGTGTCAATGGGGCGGTGTCCAGATCCTTCCCGTTGAGACGGGGTACACGGCAGGGATGTCCCCTGTCCCCCCTCCTGTTTGCCCTAGCGTTGGAACCCCTAGCGCACTGGATAAGGAGAGACCCCATGATATGGGGCATCATGTCACCGGGGGGCTGGGAGGAGCGGATATCGCTCTATGCCGACGACATCGTCCTCTATCTGGCCAGACCGTACAACTCGCTGGCCCGTGTGCTACATATATTCGAACTCTTCGGCAGTTACTCCGGATATCGTATAAACTGGTCGAAGTCATTGGTTTTCCCATTATCGGGCCCTGCACCGCGTATCCCATCCTGCTGTGAGGCGCCATTGGTTACCGGTGGATTTAAGTACCTGGGAATCTACATCACTAGGAACAGAGATGAGTTCCTAGCCCAAAATTTGGAAACGCAGCTTTCTCGTATGGGTACAGACGTCGGACACTGGCGCTCGCTCCCACTCTCCCTTATGGGACGTGCGGCACTCAATAAAATGCTTACACTGCCGCGACTCCTCTACATTCTACAAAACACTCCGTTCCCGGTCCCACCGCAGTCCTTTAAAAGGGTCGCACAGGCGGTGCGCACGCTACTATGGGATGGGGGCCCCCCCGAGGATCGCGCTGAGCAAACTACACAGAGGGGTATATGATGGAGGCCTCGCTATTCCTGACGCCAGGCTATATTATTGGGCGTCACAATTACAGATCATCAACGACTGGGTGTACGCAGATGTCTCGGAACCTGCATACCGGGTAGATAGGATGGCAATGGCAGGAGGTAACTGCGAGTCTCTACTGTATGCCCGGAAGATGGTGCAGAATTGGCCGACGCACACAGGGGTGGTGATACGCTGTTGGAGAGAGGCCAATCGGCTCCTGGGTTGGGACCGGAAACTGACGGGCAAGGCCCCACTATGGATGGGAGACCAACTCCGGGAGGTGACTGCCCTGACGGGATTTAAGGGGTGGCGACTGATAGGTGTCGAGTACCTAGGAGACGTTTGGATGGGGACTCCCTAGAACATTTGAGTACTTACAGGCAGAATACGATATGAACCCGACACAACGGTACCAATACATCAGACTGCTGCATGCCCTCAGAGCACACATCACACCAGGGACGTCTATTCCTGAATATTCCCCACTGGAAGACCGACTATTGTTAGATCCGATAGTTGGTAAACCTATCTCCACAGTCTATCGTAAGCTGCTAAATAATTGTCCAGACCCCCTGATCTCCCTCAGAGCGAGATGGGTGGGTGACCTGGGAGACATAGACGATGACAGCTGGCAGGAAGCGATACAGAGTCCCAGAGTGATAGCCATCCGGGCCAGATTTAGACTGGTTCAGTTAAAAATACTTCATCGCACTTACTACCCTTGCACACTCCTATACCGCTGGGGTAGGCTCCAGTCGGGGCTCTGCAGAAGGGGGTGCCAGCAGGAGGGCTCCTTTTTTCACATCCTATGGGAGTGCCCAGAGATTGCCATATACTGGATAGGGATCACGGATATTATGTCTAGGGCGATGGGGAGGGAGGTCCCGATGGACCCCAAGTGGTTGCTCCTTCAAATAAAGGGGGAAGAAAGCTGGCCCAAGTATGCAGAGCTGTGGCTGACTCTGGCAGCAGGAGTAGCCAAACGCAATATCGCACGGAGCTGGGGCGCACAGGCGCCACCGCAGCTGGCTGCTTGGAAGAGGGACCTAGATTGGTGTCAAAGAGCAGAGGAAGTGGTCTATAAGAGTAGGGGGTGCATAACAAAGTGGAAAAAGGTCTGGGCGCCCTGGAAGAGATACCGAGCCCTGAGAGTAGTGGAAGAAGGATGAGGATACATGATTCACCTGGGGACTGGGTTGTGCTGTTCATGCTCCCGCCCCTGTTGCTCGCCGTAATGAATCTGTGGAAAACGAGATTGAGCTGCAAACGTTACTGTATAATGTATGGTCTTATGAGCTGTGTTAATAAAAAGATTTACAAAAAAAAAAAACGGCAGACCAGGAGGGTGGGTGGGAGGGAAGGAAGGGGGGGTTCTAGTTAACGGAATTGTTCAAAATGTATTTTAAAATGCAATCATTCCAAGCGATATCATTGTACCTTATAAGCACACACTACTTGTTTTACAATTGTATTGATTGTACCATGATGTATTGACATCCACATCCAGACGAACTAGTCTGCAAACAAGAAGATATTTGTTTAAGATGGCAAAACAAAAAACGAAAATGCCGTAATGTATCTGGCAAAAAACATTGTATTCACTTTTTGGTACTCAATAAAGTTTGCTAAAAAAAAAATACTGGAAAACAGCCGACCGGTGTTTCTTCACGCATTGACTTTTTCAAGGCTGTAAGGTTATTTACAAACAAGTGTCAAATATAACATGTATTGGAAACGGAGACAAACATGTTAGATGGATATCATAGAGAAATGTGTGAAGCTACAAGAGCAAGGTGATAATGAAAGACCATGAGTGAAAAATAAAGTAAGAAACATAAGTGATGGAAAAAAGAACGGAAAACTCTCCACCAAGAGAATTTGTCCATCATATTAACCAAATAACGAAGGAACAAGGTTGCCACCAGTGAAGATGCAAAAAACGGTTTAAAAGCATCTAAAAGTTATAGCTGTAAAGAGACCAGCAAATTCAGTGACCAGAGTTTGTTGAAGAATCCACACCGTGTCGCAAACCAAAGCGTCCAGTATAAATATCCGAATATAATGGTAAACAAACCTTATAGAGTAAATAAGGTTGTTTATTCAAAATAGCGCTCTTTGATGCGTAGACCCACATGAGGTGGTGGACATATGATATGTTCAGAGAAACCGCATTAATAAGGGATATAACGTCTAGGGAGTTGACACAACTAGTAAAGAAAACCACATCGTTATCAAAAGAATATAGCAGAAGATGTAATTTTCAGACTAGTAATGACTTCATTTATGTAATGAATAACTTGCATCTAGTGTGTCGGAGCAGAGTTGTGCCCACAAGAAAACTGTTCCTTATAGTCAAAACTTCGACCAAAGCTCAATTGTAGACCAGGTCACTGAATTAAAGAAATAAAGATTGCTATAAAATGGGGGTGGGGGAAGAAAAAGAGCAATTAGTAGGTTTTTAAGAACTTTTACTATGAACGTCTCTTGAAATCACATAGAATGACCTTTCAGTAAGCCGAAAGTAAGATGTATCGGAAGGTACACACCTATTTTAGTAAAGTCAGTGTGATGGCTCGAAAAAGAGCCAGTACCATCCGGTATGTGTGCTTTAGAGTACAAGGTGTGCCTGCGATTCATAGAATACTAGTGAGACGGTGTATATTTAGTGTATGGTCCAAAGTCCTAGTGTCAAGGCTGTGAACAAACTATTTGTCGTTCTCATCTATGTATCCAGGCATTGCTCAGGTCACCGGTAAACATCGTAAAATTTCACTCTGGTGGAACTGCGCTGTTCGCCTTTAACAACAAGTCCTGTGCAATCTAGAGGTTACTGAACAAGTGCACTTTCTCTCTATTTCAGGCTCTTAGTCTCACCAGGAACTACATGGTGGCTTTAATCCCTTGTGTAACGCGCTCTTTCTTCACACCTCTGGTAGTAGGGTGTAAACACCTGAAAAGCACAATTTTAACTTCACAGACATTGGTGTACTGTACCCACAAAAATGATATGTTCTAACCACGTGCGATTGTTCAACCACTACTACCTGTTCATTTTGATTGATACTGTCTCAGGCTATGGCTGATGGGAGAGATGCAGCTAAGTTCACGATTCGATTTGGGCTGGATATGGCTGACTCGCTGGGCTAAGCTGTTTCTTCGTCGGTGACCTTACAGCACCATGCATGGCTGAAAACAACTGACTTTTCCGGGGATGTCCTGAGAGTTTGGTATCCCGAGCTGTTGGACATGGCCTTCTATCCTCCAATCAGGCTGCCTCTTCAGGAGGATCTTCTGTCGCAGCAGCAGGGGAGGGTTCCCCACTCAAGCCTGTGAACGCTCCGCTTTCATGCGTGGAAATTGAGCTGTGACAGTTTACAGCTTTCGACCTTCTGCCTGAAGTTTGCACTGTTATTTTGTCAGGCTGGGGTCCCTCCACCAAGACTGTATATTCCTGCTGTTGGGGCAAGTTTGTGGCATGGTGTGCAGAGAAACAGGTTGACCCTCTTTAGCAGGACTCTGCTCTGGGCACCCTAATGGGCTATATTTCTGCATTGTCAGCCTTTCTGCGGTTGCCTGATCAGCCATCCCCCTTCAAATCCCCTGTTGCAAATAAATTCTTGAAAGGTTTGCAACACGTTCCCACCTTCGCCCCTTCATCGTGCTTCTGTAGTACCTTAATCTAGTCTTAACTTTTCTGTTGTGCTCTCACTTTGAGCCATTGCTTAATTGTCCTCTGCGTGCGGCTTACCATTAATACTGTCTTCCTGGTGGCAATAACATCTGTCCGGAGGGTCCGTGAGCTTCAGGCTTTGTCATCCAATCCTCTGTACCTGAACATCTGCCCGCCCTAGAGCTTCCTTTCTTCTGAAAGTTGTCCATCCCTTTGATATAGGCCAGTCCATCACGCTGCCTGATTTTTGTGTTCTGCCACATCCCTCCAAGGAAAAGGAGCGACTTCCCCGTCTGGACCCAAAAAGAGCGTTGTTGTTCTAGCTAGACAGCACGAAAGAGTTCCTAGTGGCTGACCAGCTCTTTGTGGAATAGTGTGGGAGCAAAGATGGGAAAGGCAGCGCAGAAACTGACCGTCTCCCTCTGGACTGTGCTCTCCATTATAATCTTCTACGCATTGGCCAGGAAGTAACCCCCTGAAGGTTTGTGTGCTCATTCCACAACAGCAAAGGCTGTGACCACTGCATTAGCAAGCAGAATCCCTGGCCTGGACATCTGCCAGACAGTAATGTGGGCTTCTCTGGACACTTTCCCAAAACAGTACTGCATGGACAATCAGGTCCATCGGGACGGGCACTTTGTCCCTTCGGTCCTGCAGTACTTTTTGGTGTGAAATTGTTTCGCACACCCACCTCCAGAGAGGTATTGCTTGGGTATCTATTCTAAGGTAAGGAATCTGCGACTCAAAGTCTTTATCAGATAAACAAGTTACTGACCTTCAGTAACACCTTACCTGGTAGAGACTCTGTCTAGCAGCAGATTCCTTACCGATCTATCCATTCTCCCCTTTCTACAAACAGATTTCTAGGGAAGGGCTTTCCCCTTTCAGGGACCTAGTTTTCCACACCAGTGGTCCGTGTTCTTCGTGGCTCTGCGCTTCTTGCTTGGAAAGTCGTGAAAAGAAACTGATGTCAGCATGCTGGAGTGGCGCCTATATAGGCACTGTGCGTGTCTCTTCTGGCGTAGATGAAGCTGGCGACGCCATGCGGAGCCGAAAGACACCACCTACCGGCACGCAGAGGTACTGCTCATGAAAAATTTCCGTATCCAGTCTGACGCCTGGGGATCTTTATAAAGTAAGAAAATTGCAGCTAGATAGAGTCTCTACCAGATAAGGCGTTACTGAAGGAAAGTAACTAGTTCATCACCACCTAAAAGATGAGTCTTTTATGGCAATGGCAACTCGCTTAAAACTGCTGTGAGCACAGCAGACTGCACAAGAGTCGTGGTCTTCTCTTTTCTCAGTGTTATATATGGGAGCAAATACATGGGATAAGCAGGGAAAGAAAAAGTTATTGGAGCTGGATTTTTCCATTGTCCTATCATTTCACAATTGTAGAATTGCTCTTCTGAATTTCTGAAGCTGAGTAGGCTATTCACCAGCGGTTACAAATGCTTAGTGGACTCTGCAACCAAGACAGATCATGCGTTAGGCCCAGATTACTACTTGCACTTGACTGGCAGGCTTCAAACTTTGCACTCCAAATTACTGGTACCTTGTATAACTCTAGAAGTACTGTGCATTTATCAGTTAAATGGCTTTGAGTGAGGAATAAGCAACCGGTCCTAGATTTACCAGGTGGACATCCACACAAAATGCATGTGGGATTTAACACTACCCTTCACCACCTGATCATAGCAGGTGGTAAATGGGAGTGGGTGGCCTGAGCGGTGCAACAGGAATATAGTGACTAGGGTATGTGGGGAGCATTTCAAGCTGTGGGTTGGCAGGTGGAGTACTCTTGTGCTTGCAACCCCTGCTGAATACTTAAGCGATTTCTCTGGCCAATTTTTTGGGCTGTTAATATTCAACCTGCTGTTCCAGCACCTGCTAAATCAAGTTGTGGAACACACAGCTAGGCTTGTTTGTCCAGAGCAATGTCTTGCATGAGGCTACCACTCCAGCTGACTCGTAATCTGTTCTTTTTTTGTGTAGGCATGTGTTGCTCAGGGCATTACAGAGGGATATTCAGGATAAAGAAATAACTTGCCTTTTGACACTAGAGCATTGTTTACTCAAAGCTGGAGATACATAGAAAGTTAAAAAAAAAATATTAGCAGTGGTGAAGTCCTTAGGTTTCATAACTTCCAGATGACAGCAAAGGGGTACTTACAGGGCTTACTTGGCTTTCAAAGCTTTGAAGGCTACAGATGTTTGAAAGGTAAGGCAATCTTCTCCTACCAGTGTTTCCTCTGAAAAGTGCAGATTTGAACTCAAATACATTGATGTTAGTCATTTTGCTGTGTCTCCAGGCAACACTAAAATACTTTCTCTAGGCCCTCCTTCCCTTCTTTTAAAATTTCCAAAGCTCTCACTTGAATGTCTGCTGGAGATTCAGAAGGTTCTGCTCTCAAACTATTGGATTTGTTCCGGATGTTTCATATCTCCCACCAAACAGATTTACATTTCAACTGTGTACCTTAATCGTTTCATTCTTGTGGACCCATTTCATATGTTCACTGTAGTGCAGAATACACAGGTGTTGCATCAAAATAACTGATAAAATATGCCTTTCTCCTCATAGCTGTGAAGGCAGAGCATTGGGTGGACTCAGATTTGCCTTAAACTGGGAGCACTATCAACACAGCTTTGACCTCCTCTCCATAGAGAGTGGGGGGAAAAAAGCAGTCTTGAACCATTGTGTATGTTTTTTTGATAGCATGAACCTAGCCTAAAGGTAGCGGAGCAGTGTACATGGTCAAAAACTGGTGAAGTCAACGAGCACTAAGAGAGGAAGCTGGGTTGTGGACTGTTAATACATTGTGATGTTGTGATCTTCAAAGAGGCGAGTTCTTAACCCTTTCCTAAATTGGAGCACCGTTGGTCCAGTCCTGATGTTTACTGGGATTTTGTTCCAGATATCCGGTGCATAGATGAAAAGGGTGTGCTGTGTTTTTTCTTTTTTTCACTTCTTAGTCTGCAGTCTGATGGTGTCCTGACTGCGGGTGTTCTGAGAACCTACAGAAATGTTGAGCTTGTCTGCAAGATAAATGGTGGGGCTAGTTTTGATGACTTTATAAATTATGCAGCTGGCAAAGGGAGTCAATAGAATCCCATCAGGATTGTGGTGTTGTGATCTTATTTCTTCAGGCTCTGGACGAGTCTTGCTGCCATGTCTAGGATGCCTCAAAGGGGTGCCAGTGTGAAGTCTGGGAGGCCATAGTGTAAGGCATTATCACACTTCAGATGTGAGAGTACGAGGACTTGGATAGCAGTTCTGAGGTTGTTTCCGGAAGAATCGGTTTGACTTTCTTCAAAAAGAGAGAGAGCTGGTACTAGGCCATCTTTGTTTTCTTGGCACTGGGTTCCATGTGGGGCAGATTGGTGTCCCGGGAGAATCCAGGTGACTTGGCATTCGGTAAAAGTTTGGGTTCAAAGCCGTCAAGGTTCATGTTATGAGCCAGGGTTGTACTGTTGTTTGTTCTTGGCAAATTACCAGAATTCTGTCTTGGTTGGGTTGAGCTTCAGGTAGACGCTGGACATCCGGGTCTGGATGACATGCAAGCTGTGTTTGATGCGTCAGATGTCTGAAACAGAGGAGACTTTCAAGCAGAGCTATGTATTATTGGCATATTTGTAAACCTTGTTGCTGTTATCTGTGAGTAATGATCTAAGCAGCTCCATATAAAGGTTGGAGATGGACTGTATGGGAAACCGTATGGAACCCTGTGGGACTCCAGTTTCTTGTTGATGCCTGCAAAAGATTCTAGTGCACTTTTAAATCCTGGTTTATTATCCATTGCACCTTGTTTCATCCTTTTTAGGTCTCGCCTAGCGCAGCGCGCATGCGCTGTTCTAGGAGAGGGCCTCTTGGAATCACTTCAGACTTCCAAGAGACTTCTCCGTGTGGGTCTGCCTCCTCCCACACATCCCATTGGCCTTTGCGTGTGGCTTTCAATAATGAAAGCACGCAAATGGCCAAAGACGGGTGCATGTCCCTCCTTTCCTCAAAACTTTCACTCCCATGGCCTAGGGGTCTCGGGAGCGAGCAGAGGCGCGCAGGCTGGCAGCTGGTCGTGGATCAGGTTACTAGCGCGGTCGCTTTCACTTTCGCGGGCGAGAAGTAACTATATGCAGCCCTGTGTAAATGCAATGGATGCGATGTCTCGCCCCCCTTAATGGATGTCTGTGTCTGTGCTACTAGCGCGGTCGCTTTCACTTTCGCGGGCGAGAAGTAACTCTATGCAGCCCTGTGTAAATGCAATGGATGCGATGTCTCGCCCCTCGTCCCCCTTAATAGATGTCTGTGTTTACCGCCCCTCTCTGCCATTTTGCACGCGGACGAACCTGGTGGGGTCCTCGCGCGTCCTCCGCCCAGGGGTCCTCTGTGACGTGCAGAGACTCGAGCCTCGCTGCTCTCATTGCAGTGTCCATCCGCAGCGCCTGGAGTTGGGTATACACAAGAGGCGGATTGCACATCAGCCAGTTTCCTTCCTGAATATTTTGTTTCCCCCGTAAAGAAAAAAAGCGCATTTATTGGAAGCGATGTTGACAACGCCGCCGGCCTGCATTTCCTGAGCTGTCACCTTCACAGGCAGATTATCGCCTCCGACGCGGCCACCCTGTTGGCAGACTCCCCGCTGTGCAACACTTGGGTGCCATGTCTTAACTCGGGCCCACACGTTCTTTTATGCAATTCTACAGTTATATAAGACTAGTGTTTTCTTAATACTGCTGTTCCGTTTCTCTCGTTTGGCGGAACTCAGCTTCCTTCCCTATACGGTACAGCAGGGGGACTCGGCCACCCACGGTTTATTTAAGGTCTTTGTATGTAAATTTGTGACTTGCAGCCCAGTCATTCGTCGGAAGTCTCGCATATACACTATTACCGCTTTGCACTAATTTGTTTACTGCGCTGCAAACGCCCCTGTCAGAGAGGACCAATCACACTCGCATCCAAGAGTTGTCTTTCTGCATGTTGCTTTGTGTCTTGGTAAGTCTGGTTCTGTTTGCCTGCCTGTGTGAACTTGTGGGTGTGTTTCTGCAAGTGATTCTTGCCATGACAAGCCCCGAGAAGACCTGGTCCCTCTGGTGCTAGCGCTGCCAGGAGGCGGCTCCGAGCCCCCAGAGCCATGGGTGCTGGGAGCCGTTGCAGCCACCGCTGCTGATGAGCAGCCTCTCTGCCCACCCTCTCTATGAGCAGGCTCCTCCAGCAGCAGCATGGCCAAGCAGTATGACGTCATGTTCCCGCTGCTCCTCATAGGGAGTCCAACTTGGGCAAGATCTGTCTGCTGTGCAGATTCACCAACAACGAGTTCCACTCATCGCACATCTCCACGATAGGTAAGACATGTCAACATTCATTCATTCACCCATTCATTTATGGGTTCCCAATATGTGCCATAGATGTGCATACTTTCACCTGTGCTCCCTGAGGGGCACCCGTGCATAGTGTTGGCTGTAGACATATACATTAATTCATCCATTCCTTCAGGGTGGTTCCCTAAATGTGATGTAGAGATAATAGATTTGAATACTAGCAAATGTGACATCTGATGGCTGCATCCTGGCATGTACATGTGCTCTGGGAATGCCCCCATTCACTCATCCATTCAATCATAGTGATCCCAGTAAAATAGTGCTTAAGCTGCCCCCAGAGCTTTCTAAAGACATAACCCCACTAATTCATCCACTCATCCAATCATTTATTTTGCTCCAGGCATGTAGTATCTATTTGTATACTAGCGCTCGTGCTGCCCTCGTTGTGCATCCTGGCATTTGAGATTTGTATAGCGTTGGTCGCGCCGAGCCAGGCTGGAGGCGCTGAAGCCAGCACAGAAAGTTTGGTTAACACAAATAACGTTGTTGTGGTTTACTATGTTTTTGATACGCTGGCTTTGTAACACGTCAGCATGGCACTACTCTCCGAGCATAATGAAGGTACTGCTTGGCAAAGAGGTGGCGCAATTTATAAGGAGATGAGCATCACAGAAATATATTCCATGTATGCAAAATTGCACGAGTATTAATGAATTAAAATAAAGCTTTTGTGTTTATTCATTTTATGCGTCGCTCCACTTTGAAGACCAGCTCACCATTCGCCTTCGGTAAAGCTTGCCAACTACTGCGCAGTGCCCAGCATTGCGGCTTGTTTAATCCCTGCTCATGTGGCTGCATTTGGAGATTTAATGGCCTACCCCTGCAGAATTAGTTTACAGTATGGAATCTAACAAAAAAACAGAATTCAAGTAACGTAATAGTTACAAAACGGACCCCCCCCCCATTCTGCCCTATCAGAATCTGACAGTTATGTTTCCCTAAACAAACCCCTTTGAATTGCTCATGCACAATAGTACTCGTCATGTCACATATGACGTAATCGGAGACATCACCACCCAGTGTAACTATATGTGCTTAGCAAATGGCAAATTTCGTGCATGATCCCCAGTCGGCGACAAAGTTATAAGCAAACCCTAAATGCCTTTGTAATGGATGCTTACAGCGATAACTAAACAGTCGCCATTGCTGACTCTAATATATAGAGTATACATATAAATACCATCCTTTCAGTGACTGAGCTGTGCTTCAACAGCCGCGCACTTACTGCACCCTCCAGCGCTCATGACCGATCACACCCGTCTTTACAGCACCTAGAATGCATGTTCAACGCTGTGCTACTTGCCCCTCTATAACACCGCGAGTCAAAAACATTCAGTCCACTGTCATAGTCCAGCAGATAATTGCAGTGCTGTGTATGTGTTTATTTAAGCGATAAATACTATGTAAAGTCAATGGGTTGCCATAACTGCATTTAGCAGTAGGTAGTTTCACTTTCCATGAGTAGTTTCACGTCCTAAGCTGCAGCGCGCACTGTGCGTCCAGTCAGCTTTGTATTCATAGACCTGCCAATTGTTTCTTGGAGCCCGTTAGTTTTAGTAGGTTGGTGATTAAGCATCCCCTTCTGATGTTTCTTTCAAAGAATGGTTGTTTCATGTCTCTCCGAGGTGCCTGGCGAGTACATCTCTAGAACTTTATAATGTGCTGCGGTGTTATGGTGGTCACTAAACATTTTGAGTCATACTGGAAATGTCGGTGAATGTTCATTTGTTTGTCTCTGCAAGGGGCGTTTTTACACTGTTATCCTTCCTTTATAATTGCCTATATCCGCGAAAACATGAGGGCGGAAGCAGCCACCTTTACTGATAAGGAAAGGTAAATTTCACTATGTTACACAGCACTCAGTATAATGTGCTGCATGGCTACACACTTACAAGGTCCAAAATGCGAGACCTATTGGCTATGCCAATGCTTGTTTAATGATTGAGTTGTCCTATATGGCCCTTCGTACTCTCTTCTCTGAGTTTATTTGTTGCCGCTTAATGTTCTGGTTTTTTTTTTACGCTTAGTCTCTGTCTCTAGTTTGGTCTTCATTTTCAAGTTTTTCTGATTTAGAAGTCAGTATTAACACTGAATTGTCTTACAGCTTTGATGCCAAACATGATAAAGTGCATTACAAACACATTACCTCCTTTCTCTGTGTGGGACACAGTAATAGACTGCTCTTTCTTCAAATTATCCATTGCATGCCGTTCTTTATTTGACAGAATACATCCAACACTATTCTTACATGATTTGTCCTAATCTTAACATATAAGCTTGTAAAACACATCTATATAATTCTCACTAGGTAATTGTGGGGTGAACTTGGACGCCATCTTAGGTCAACTCATGTTCAGTACTGAGTTATCAAATTCCTTATTTTGATCACTTCTTAAATGTCTATTTGGCCCCCAGATTCATTTCTAAGAAATTGCTGGAAGTTTTGGATTTCTTAATAGAAAAATCATAAATAGTCTAAATCATAGTCTGTTGGTTTCTTGTGAGGAATTTCCAAACTGTGCTTTCAGTTTTAATTTTCCTGGTGCACCTATACAAGGTTAGTTCTAGTTAAAAAGGAATGAAAGGTATTGAAGGGGAGAGAGAAAGACCCCTGTTAACTGTATTTATTTCTGTGGGGGCTTCTGTTTTGCTTGATAAATTCAGGACAAAGTTGGTTATTGTTGGAATAGAGAAAGTTCGACTACATTACTCTGAAGAGTGTGCGTATCTGCTTAAGTTTGAACAAACGTTAGATTTTTGACCCTATGACCATAATGCTTGTGTGCTAGAGGTAATGTGTGTGGCGCAGATTGAGATCTAGATAGTAGAGAGCACAATAGTCACTCTCGACTTTGTGATGGATTTGGGTGCCCGTCTTAAATCGCCATCCAGAGTCTGATGTTTCACATGGAATAAACAGGAGAACGAGAGAGCTGTGGGCTTACATGATTGTTGAGATGAGAAAAGAAAACATTTTAAGAGCTTCGCAGCCCAAGCATAGACCTTTAATCCCAACGGGGTGCTTGGGAAAGGTGAAGTTTTGTAGTGGAGGGTAGAGGCTTGCACTTGTATGGGTCCTGGATAGCACTGGGCGATAGACTGGTCTTGTGTCTCCTTTAAGTCTCAAGGTGAGGAATGCTGTCCCAGAATGTATGGGCTTACATTGCCTTTCATTTTGCTCTAAAGATTGATTTGTTAAAGGGAAATGTTCCTAAGGTGGTGAGTGAAATCGAGAAGTGTTCATTCCTGCGTTCTAACTAGTTGATTTATTGACATCCATAATGCACAGACTATCTTAGGGTCTTCCGGTGAGGATGATCACATAACTTTTTGTAGGATTTTGTGAACGGTACAGACTTGGTCACCTCTGCAAGGACTAAATTCACCCTTTCTGTTCTCACTAGTAGCCAATGTAAAGGGTCGGTGGTGGCTGTTGGGAGGTTAACTGATTGGAGTTTGTGAATCATTTGAGAGGTACAGTTCCATGAAATCAAAATTTGATAGTGAGATTTTGTGTGTTTAAATACATTGTAAGAAGGTCTTAAGGGCCCTGATGGGATAATCTCGTGAGATAACCTAGAGGGTGAGCCCCTTTCTTTATTCTTTTTACTTTTTATTGAAACCTTTATCTGTTCAAGCTTTTGCCTCTTGATCAGTAAATTCAACAATGAAGAAAGGCTTGCTAACTGTGCTCCTTCTTGCTTTATCAGTTTGAGGATTCAGATTTGTTCCATAAATTCCCTGCTACTCCCTCTTACACAATTAGTTCAGCCAGTGTTTTATCATCTGCTTCAGAAATTAATGTTAGGGTTATGGAAAGCTGTATTGTTTATACTTTTGAAGGCTTGCAGATTCTAAACCCAATTTTAAACCCAGTACATTTATAGTGCAACTATGTAAGTTTGTACTTGATAAAAGAGCATCACATTTGTCACACTAAACCTTACAGCTTAAAAACATTTTAGTGCATTTTGATCACCTAATTTTGTCAGCAGTTGTTGATTTTGTAATGTGTTCTTATTTCAGCATTCACAAGATATGTTTCATATAATCTAATAAACATATTTTTGATCCAATTCAGAATGACATCCTTAGTTTGAAATTAGAAGATGCTGCCAATCATGTCACATTTGCACTAGTTGTTACTAGAAAAATCTTTATTTTTACTGGAGAAAAATTAGCAATGGCTAAGACATTTTTTACGATGCTCGTAAGTAAATGGAGTTCACAAGGATTTATTCATATGCATGTTTTTTTCTTCATTTTCTTGTATTAAGACAGTCTTCATTACAAACAGAACAGATGTTGTGTTCTTCCTGTATCATGCCACTGTAATATTCACATGTTGTAATATGTTTGAGTTGTTGGTATGTAACACTTGTACATACATCTACAGCTGTTGCTTTGCTATCTGGAACAGGATGTATCCAAGTCTGTATTGGAGGTATATAACAGTACATATTGTTCTCATATGGAGGACATAAATGCATCTATAGTCCAATACACATCCACCAAGAACTATCCATAAAACAAACTTGTTTTCTCCCAATGTGAAGAAAAAGCAAATTCATACACACATTTCTGGCAGGCATAACTAAACGTTCTAAGCGTCACATATACTGTAGTTTTCCGGGCTACGGTGGTTTGAAGAGGGAGAGGAACACTGATCAAAAAGGGAAAAGTGTAGGTATATCTCCCCCAGCATATCAACTTGCAGTGTACTGAGGTTATAGCCATCAGCCCCGCTTATATATGTCCAAGAAGAGGGTGAAAGAAGGGAAGGTCTATGACCCAGTGTTGCCAGTCCAGAGTGCCTTTCCTATGTATGTACAAGTTTTGGATGGATAGGGCCACATTTAGTTATTAAACTACAGCACTTAAGGAGGTCTCTCGTTCTTGGTGGCCTATCTGAAGGGCAACAATTCATCCCAAACTTGTGATATGTGGTGTTTTCTGAGGCCACGGGCCTCTGTGCAGTGCCTTGCTTTCACAGTTGGCCAAAAATGTGACTGCGCTAACGCACTGTACTCTTTACTGTTTTCCAGTTCACTATGATCATCCTTTAGGCTAATATTAGCAAACTATCTGTGAAATTTTGTTTTCTGGGTTTGAGGGACAGAGGGACAATCCAAATATGCAGTCCTCAAGTGTATTATGGCGGTTAAGACCCAACACGGTTCTCATCAGACCACCTACCATCTACCAGAACTGTTTAATTCTGGGGCAGCTTCAAATCATTTGAGTAAAGCCTACCTGTTCCGGAATACATCTTGGGGAAGCCATTTGGAAAGTTAAGTTCATCATTCTGATTTTTTTATTTGGGGAGTGATGTGTGCTCTGTGAAAGTGGTTGAACTGAATGAGTTTTTGTTGGTATTCCTGATACTTTATGGGGGTGCTCTGCCATCTTGACCCATTCCTTATCATGTAGAACCCTCCCAAGGTCCTACTTCCTCTTGTCAATTAAGTAAATTAGCGGGACACCCACTATTTCCATGCTGCCACTACCAACCGAGTAGAGAGTCTGTATGTAGTCTTAAGTCTAGTTCTGCATCAATGACCTTTCAAGTCTTGCGTATCGCTGCAACCAGAGATATGCGTTAAAGAAATTTCCTCCTACGGCAGCTCATGTTCTTTTTTTGTTTTTTTTGCTTCAAAAGAGGTCAGCACAGCGGCGTGGCTTGGTCAGCCAACATGGCGGACGCAGCTTGAATAGCTCTGTGCGCCCACCTCATTAATCCGCCTTAAATCCTACCTAAATTAACTTCGGTGTAGTCCATCCGTAGCCTGCAGGACGAACAACCCTCTTGCAGTGCCCGGTGCGGAGCCGGAGACCGGGGGACGACGAGGGACCGTGTGAGGATGTTGGAGTTGCGTGGTGCACCTCGCGAACTGGGCCCGGCGCCGCTTGCCTGCCACCCGATCCTCGCCGAAGATTGCCAGGGCCCGTGTGGGGGCAGAGATCCGACTCTACGGTGAGAGGCAGGGGGCTGCTGGGGGGCCAAGCGGGCGCAGCCGGTTCCCCTGTTCCCTCGCCCTTCCGGGGCCTGTGTGGGGCGGTGGCCTCGGCCTCTGGCCACGAACCTGGTCGCGGGGGAGCCTCGTTGACCCGGCTCTGCTGCGGTCGCGGGGCTTGTCCGGGTTCGGGCCGGCGGGGGGCTGCTGCTCGGGGCTTGTGGGGGAGGGGGGGGGAGAGTGGCGTTGTGCGGTGCTTGTGGGGCCTTGACGGCGCCCTTGGTGTGGAGCTCTCCCCTGGGTGAGGGCCCCGAGACCACACAGAAGTGCAGCTGTTCTGGCTTGCGGCGGCTGCGTGCTGCGTTGCTGGGAGGACGAGGTGCCGCACATTGTTCATCGGCCTGATCCGGCTGGGCGGGCCAGCGGCTGCGATTTTAGCTTAGGGCCTCAGCATTCATTGCGCTAGAGACGCCCTCAGGGCCTTGCCCCTTGGACCTTCGGGGCTTGACTTGGCCACATCCCAGCCTCACCGCATAAGTGTCGTGGTTGCTCCGGGCCACACTGCGGGGGCCAAGGAGTTGAGGACCACCCTCACGCCGCCTGACTAAGGGGCGTGGTGTACCCTCACGCAGGGCCCCACAGACCTCGGGGACTCACGCATAACACTACTCCTGGTGCTGATAACGAGACAGCCCTGAGGTGTGGAGGGGATCGGGGAGGTGTTGTGTGCTGGTGGTCCGGCGAGCTAGGTCCCGATAGAGGGGCCTGCTTGGCTGTCTGCTGCGGGCTGCGGAGGCGGCTGGGCTAGGCCCGGTGCGGCTTGTGGCCTGGCAGTGGATAGATTCCATGGGAACCGGCTAGTGACACGCTCCCTGGTCTGCCCCTCAGAGTGGCAGATTGCTGCTGTCGTGATTCCGGGAGTCACAGCGGACCTAGATCTGGGCCCCCTTGTCATAGCTGGAGAGAATACTTGGTAGCACCACAATGGGAAGGGAAAGCACTTTAGACCAATATGCCACCACGGCGACCGGGGGCTCCCCGCCTGGCCCAGAACCGGATAATGCAGCTCTCTTGGCAGCCATAACAGAAGCAAGAGACACGCTAGATGCCAAAATTGGCGCAGTGGGCACTGATGTTTCAATTCTACGGCAGGATTTGAGGAAAGCTGTTGACCGGATTACAGAGACGGAAACACGAGTGTCCTCAGTGGAAGACAATGTGACGGCCCTACAGCAGCGTGTCAACAAATTAACTGTGATTTCCCAGGAGCTAGCTTCCTGAGCAGAAGACAACCTCTGTTTCGTTGGCTTTCCGGAGGGCTGCGAGGGCAGCTCCATGAATCGCTTCCTTACCTCGTGGCTCAGGGACCTGCTGCCTGCGGACATGATCTCCGCGTGCTTTGTGGTCAAGAGGGCCCACCGGGCACTTACGAAAAAACCGCCCCCCCCGGTGAAAATCCGCGGCCGGTCATTGCCAAGCTGCTCAATTATGCAGACAGAGACGCAGTGTTACAGTTTGCAAGATCGAATAAAGATAAGCTGGTTTTCGATTCTAGGCCCATTATGAGCTTCCCAGATTACACCCGTCTTGTACAACAACAAAGACAGTCTTTCACTGCAGCGAAACGGCGACTACGAGATTTAAACATTTCATACATGTTGCTTTATCCTGCTAGGCTTCGGGTAATATATAATTCTAAGACCTATTTTTTTGATACAGCTGAAGCAGTGTTTGCCTGGTCTGATGAGCAAACCCATTTGCGGCCTCACTCGCCGCCGCCATTGGAATGTGACTCCTCCAGGGGCTCCCAACGGAACAGACCACGCAGGACGAAATCTAAATGACGGCATCGCTCCGCTCCGACCGGCGCTCCTCCAGTCCCGAACGAGTATCCTGATCACTTCGCAGTTTGGGACGCTCCCACTAGATCATGATGATTGTCCATAGTTTCGAACTAACCCGATCACCCTACACCAAGACGAGGTGGACACGAGCACCGAGGCTGACTCGACACGGACACTTGTACCCCAAGTTTAATGTTCTGTGGGAAGGGTGGGATCCATTAGAGGGGAGGCCCTGAGATCCACGGTTGGCGTCTCGGGGTGCTCCTCACCGCGACAGATGCTCCTAGTTCTTGGCAGTATCGGGGGGGGTAGAGTGGGTACGGGGGAAGGGGTACTGGGGGGGGGAAGGGCGTCTTGGGGTTTCAAAGTTATGTTATTGTTTGTTTTTCACACGTGCAGACACGCTTCCCATTCTCCATTAGGCAGGCCGTTGCAATTGGACCCAAGCTAGACATATGGCGGCGATCTCCCATGTAGGTGACCTGATAGTTGTAACCTGGAACGTCCGAGGGCTGCTTAACAAAGTCAAATGGGGAGCTGTCCTTAGGCAGGCTAAACAGTATAGAGCAGACATTCTCCTCTTACAGGAGACTCATCTCTTGGGCAGTAAGGCCCCATGCCTAGCTAGGTTTGGGTATCAACAGGTATACCATGCAGGGTTCACTAGGGGTTCCCGCGGAACAGCTATCCTTATTCACCGCCGCGTTCCCTTCATTCATAATAAACACTGGGTAGATCCCGGGGGTAGATTTGTTTTCCTATCAGGGACGCTCTATGGCGAACCAATTAATATTGGCAGTGTGTACACACCCCCACCTCTGGGGACCACCTTTGTAAAGGGCATCATCCGCTTGTGGGGGGAACTCCCGGGGGGGTCTGTCTTTCCTGGGAGGTGATTGGAATGACACCGCTTGATAGGAGGCGGGGATCGGGGGCGGGCCCTCCCGTCACTGCCTCTAAATTATCCATACTTGCCGGAGCACTGGGCTGGGCTGATGTATGGAGAGAATACCATCCCGCCGAGATAGGCTACACATATCTGTCCTCGGTCCATGGTTCCCTGTCTCGTTTAGATTACATATTCACACCACGGAGCTACATCCACAGATTCGCCCGCGCCTCCCATCTCCCAAGAGGGCTGTCCGATCACTCCCCAGTTACGGTGACACTTCTTTTGCACTTTCAAAAACCCCCCTTTAGATGGCGGATATCCCCATGGCAACTTCGAGATCCTGATTATCAGGAGTCTCTACACACAGCGATCCAAGAGTATTTTGCCTTAAAAACAGATTCAATACCATCTAGGGAGACCCTGTGGGAGGCCCTGAAACCGACAATCAGAGGGGTGGACATCAGCTACAGGGTTAACGATAAACGTGAACGCTCCGCTCAGCGGGCGGAGTTGGAGACCCAGTGCACGTCATTAAAATCGCAATATATGCAGGATCCATGCCCATCTCTCCAGAGAAACTTGTCCCTCATGCAACAACAGTTACAACACCACCTCACGGAAGAGGCGAAAGAAATCTGGTTGGCGTCTCAACACCGAATATACCAGTGGGGGGACAAATCAAGTAAAATGTTACACAGAATTTTGCCAAGCCGGGCAGGCCCCAGCCACAGTTCCAACTATTAGGGGTAGCGACAGTGCCTTACGTTTGTCTCCCGCAGAAGTGGTGGCGGAATTTGCCATTATTTCTCCACATTATACACCCGTAGGGAGCAGCTCTCGGATGCTCTCAAAGCGGAGTTCCTTCGTGATATTCCCCCCCAGAGGTTGACAGACCAGATGAGAGACCACTTAGATGCTCCCATCACAGTAGATGATTTAACGGCTGCACTGGCCGCGATGCGGCCTGGGCGGGCTCCTGGCCCCAATGGGTTCCCTATGGAATTTCTCCGCTTAAATGCGTCTACGCTGGGCTCACAACTATTAGCAACAATAAATGAGGCCCTTGAGAAACAACTATTGCCCCGGGACTGGCGCCAGGCCGAAATCTTCCTCTTTTTAAAGCCCGGCCGTCCGCCAGAAGACCCATCCTCATACCGTCCTATCTCCTTAATTAACTTCGAGACTAAATTGCCTGCGAACCTGCATCCATGACTTGATCCACCTAGATCAATCCGGCTTTATGCCACACCAGGCCACACGCCATAATATTCGCCGGGTCCATAATGCTATGGCACTGGCTCCAGAACTGGGTCGCCCCGCGGCCATACTCCTTGCGGACATAGACAAGGCCTTTGACTCCCTGAGCTGGGAGTATCCCAGCTTTTGGAGGCGATAAATTTTGGTCCTCGTTTTCTGGCTTATGTGCGCTTACTCTATACAGAACCTACGGCCTCAGTGCGTATTGCGGGTCATCGCTCTCCCTTCTTTCCCATCAGTCGTGGCACGCGGCAGGGCTGTCCCTTGTCCCTGCTCCTGTTTGCCTTGGTGGTGGAACTCTTGGCGTTATGGGTCCGTCGCGATCCGGTGCTCAGGGGCTTTGACTGGCCGCGATCACGACCAGACCGTATTGCATTATATGCAGACGACGTCTTGTTTTTCATTGCCTACCCATGGATCTCGGGGCCACGTATTCTTCAGATCCTCCGAGTTTTCGTCCAGACCTCCGGGCTCCACACTAACCCGTCCAAATCTGTACTGTTCCCAGTATGTGGTCAGAAGGGCAGGACCACATGGGCATCGCAGTTAAAACATGTCACAGAAGGCTTTCAATACCTGGGGATATTTATGTCTTCTTGCCCCAAGACCTCATGGGCGCACGACATTAACCCGCTCTTGGCCAGCCTCCGTGAGGAGACGTCCGTATGGTCATCCCTACCTCTCTCGCTATATGGAAGTTCAGCAATTTTTAAAATGGTACCCCTTCCAAGAGTGCCGTATAGGCTTCAAAATTTCCCATACCACATATCGCGTGCGTGGTTCGCTCACATAAATGCTATACACAATAAATTCTTATGGGGTGGAGGAGTAGTTCGAGTGGCGCTGCAGACCTGTGCGCAATCTACTTACTGTGGCGGCATTGCCGCTGCGGACGTGAACTCGTATTATGTGGCTGCTCACCTTCTGGTCATTAACGACTGGTGGTATAATTCACCTACCGACCCGGCGTTCGCTTTAGAACACGCAGCAATGGAAGGGACCCCCCTCCTACGGTTACTGTATATTGCACAGAAGCTTGACTTTTTACCCCACGCTAGCAGAACGACGATCCGGCGGTACACGGTCCGACGAATGGGGTGGCATGGGCGGTTGACTCAGACAACGCCACTGTGGCAGGGTAATTATTTGCGCCAGGTGGCAGCATTAAAGGGGTTCCGCCAATGGGATCTAATCGGCATCTCCACCTTGGGGGACATCATGCTCGGCACTACCCTTAGATCCTTCCAGCAATTACAGGAGGAGTTTCATCTCCATAAAACCCAGTTTTACAAATACCTCCAACTGCGCCATGCTCTAACCCCATTACTTACAAATCTGACGGATCTCCCGGAGTTTCATCCATTGGGGGGTCGCCTCCTTATGGGTGATTTGGGCGCACACAAAATTCGACAGATATACCAAACATTGACAACACACTCCAACACGACCCTACATAAAACTAGGAGGGCGTGGCAAGATGACATCCCACACCTGACAGATGATGACTGGGCGGAGGCAATAGCTAGCCCCCGGGGTGCCGCGGTGTCCTCGCGATACCGACTTATACAATTTAAATATGTGCACCGGGTGTACTACACACGTCTTCGTCTCTGGAGGATGGGAGTCATCGCCTCCCCTCAGTGCCTCCGCTGCGACAGTGAGAAGGGGACATTTCTCCATACGGTGTGGAGTTGCATGGCAATACAGCCATTTTGGCATAGGGTATGGACCTGCCTTAAAGAGGTGTTGTCCTGGGACCTCCCACATGACCCTAGATTGTTTTAACTCCATAGCACTGATGGCATAGGAGGTAATCGATATAAACAACACTTACTCTTTCTCGCTCTTGCAATTGCCAAACACGATATTGTTCAGCTATGGAAGGAGACCTCCCCTCCGACGATAGGGAAATGGCGAAAGGAACTAGATACATGCATGGGTGCGGAGATAGCAGTATTCCTGGCGCGGGGTTGCCCATAAAAACATAGAAAAATATGGTCTCGCTGGGCTTCATACAGGGGCATAGATCTTCCCCTGCTTCCCTCGCAAACTCCATGAGTCCGCTCCCTTTGGATGTTATGGGCCATAATGTTTGATGTATTGTGTTCATTCTTGGAATATATATCTATATCTAAATTAGTTTGCCAATGTGGGTGGGGTGGGGAAGTCTGCGTAAAGTTCTGGTTTTCATTTTTGTTATACATACAAATTGTACCAGATGTAATTACCATGGTTGGTAACTTGTCATCATTGTGCCTTGAATTGGATTATGTTGGGCAATCTGCCCAGTGGTACTGTAAAAACTCAATAAAATATGTTTAAAAAAAAAAAAAGAGGTCAACACACCCTAATAAAACAAATCCCCTATTGTCACTGTTCCTACTGCTTCCCAATAGTGCTGTTCTCTGGATTTAAATCCTGTGTTTTCCGACAGACTATTTAATAGAATCATTGGGGCATATGGTACTGTGAATTAAGTCCTTAGTAAAGCTCTAGCAAAATAGTGATGCAAACTCCCAGTACCTTTAGGCGAGGTTGCTGTGGTTTTGTGATATGTGAGAGCAGTCTGTGTAATTGTTCCACCATTGGTTATGAAAAACCTCGCCGACTTCAATGTATTGTGACAGTCCAGCCAGTGAATAATCCATTGTGTTTGGCCTGCTATATAGTACAGCTCAAAATCCGTGTATCTCTACTTGCCACCCTGCATCTATAAGTATTCAAAATGAGATCTCCAGGCAGGGAGTCCAACTCCCTGAAGATTGCATTTCAGACAATAACCAGGATATCGGCAAAGTAGTAAAGAAGCCTACGGAGCATCACCATTTTAGACAGCGCTACAAGTCCAGCAATAGACAGTGCAATGTCCACCAAAAGGCCACTGACAGTGTAACACATTAATTGTGTGCCCCAGCTTTCCCTCCTGCAGATCAGGGTCAGAGTAGTACACTTGTATCCACAAATATCTTAAGGTAATGGGATTCCTCTTAATCACTTCACCCCGATTTACCTCCATTGTTGTGTTGGATAAAAACAGAATTTGCTCCAATTCACCTGGAGGCTAGAGTTATTTCCAAATACTTGTAGGGCATCCACTATCATGTGTAAATCTGGTCTGCTATCCTTTACACACTATAAAAGGTCAACTGCATACAATGAGATTGGAGTAGCGCTCTTTATAGGAATACCCTGGTATAGTTTTAAGGTCTTTTTTGTGGTATCTCCTGAATTTTACATGTTGCATGAAAGCACAAGCTTTGATGCACAAGGCCTTTTAAGGTGCTGGTGAATGAGCCTTTTCTTGCCCTCTGAGGTAGATGGTGTGCTTAGCTAGACACTTCTCCTGGAGGTCCATATATCTGCTCCCTGGGCTACTGCAGAGGACCAAATGGCTGAATCCTGTGGAATGTAAATTAGGCCTTGGCCGGCATTTCCCTTTACATTCTGATGCATACCTAATCTTTTAGTTCCTGAGTGAAAAGCATTTGAAAAATAAATCTGCCATTTGTCATGATTGAAAACATTAAATTCAGTGTACAGTTATGAGAGTATATAAGGTGTTTGCTTTTTGCTCAGTATTTTGAAATGCTTCTTTGTTCTACCTTTTTAAGCAATACTTTATAGACAAACTTTAGCAATGCCAACAGCTCTGCATTTATGTTATTGGCAAAACTAATAGGTGTTCTTACCTTTATGGTAGTTAGAAAGGAGGGTGAGCCCAATTGAAAGTTTGAAACTGCTTTTACAACCAGGAAGGACAGCTAAAAACGAGGGTATCAGTGATGTGATGGGTATTTAGCTGAAAAAGATAGCAATGTAATGATACATACAACAGTTTTGAACATAATGAAATAATGTTCTCCTTTCATTTCAGGAAAGACCGTCCTGTTTCACTTGGAATCTTTCCATTGCCTGCAGGCAACACATTAACTATTCCTGACACTCCAAAAGAGATAGTTGAAATACATAGATCAGAAACATGGAAATTTGAAGAACCAGGCAAGTCATGCTTCAACACTAGTCTTAAGGTAAGGAACAAAGTTCATGAAGTTTCCAAAGATGAAAGCTACCGTAACATAAGCTGTTTGTTTTATCCAACAACACTTCCTTTCTTGGATAAAGTCATATTTCACTTTTGCTGCTGGCCTTCTTATCACACACTTGTGTATCCAGAACCACAAAAAATTATTAAAATTAGTGCAGTTAAGTGTTTTAGTCTGATGATGTTTTACTTGACTGCCATTAAAAGTTTGAAGTTAACGCACTAAACAGTTTTTGATGGATACTTCTTCGTGAAGTATCTCCAGCTTATGAATAGCCCCATGCGCCAGATTGGATCTAGAGCCTTTTTCCCCAGGAACAGCTCGCCAGGTTTCACCATGCTGCCTCTGCCGCGACTCCACCAACCCCGGATGTAATGACATTGGAGTATATAAGGTGCCAACTGGTGAACTGATGGCAGTTCTCATTTTTATATGCCTCATTGATATAGTCCATAGCTATTCACTGTGCTTCACTAGTGAAATCCTTCTGCAGCTAGGTCATATGTCTTCTTGTAAGGTTTGGGTGTTCAAACCTTTTCGGACACATGACATCTGCATGTAGTGCCTGGTTCTAAACATGGCCCCTCTGCCTGCAACTGCTGTATATTGATGCACCCGAATTCCATCAGAGAGCTGGAGGCCAAGCTATTTTCTGGAATACACCAAATCATTCCCCTTTCTCTTTCATGTAAGTCTGCCAATAGGGTTCAATCTACCAAAAGGCAATTCAGGTTAAAAAACATTGCCCCAGAAATATATGAAGAGGCCAGTGCTTTTTGCTTGAAAAATTATGTAAATCTTTCAAGATAATAAAGTGGTGGTTTCTTATATTGAAGTTATAATTGCAGATGATGATTTGCCTGGCAAGATATTCGTTTTTTTCAGAAAATCTAAAATAGCTTTTTCAAAACGTAATTTTCCTGAGATAAGAATTGTATGGTGAGGGAGAAGGGTGAATGATTGATTTTGACGAGGAGTATGGTATACTACAGCCACCAATTACACTCCGCAAACTGCAAACCTAAATGAGATTTAACAATTTTTGGGGACTGTACATACTTGCCACACCAGCGTTATCGTTAGTAAGTAATCTTGGTGCAGGTTTTTTACCTCAGTGGGATTAGCTAGCTGCAGTGAACATTTGTGGAATACTTTGGGCACATGCACTTATTTGTTTAGAAATCAAGAACTGAAGCAGACTGTAAGGAAGAGCACGCTAAGTCATTGACATTATTGCATAAATACATGTTCATAGCTACATATTTTCAGACTAGGTATAACCTATTTAATATTTTGAATTAGGGTGGCCCCAAGTACTTAAGAATGTATATATGCTATTTATTGTGAAGGGAAACTACATCCATTGCAAACAAACTACATCTGTACTCTACTACAGGAGAGATATTTGCACCAGTTCAGACAACTGTTTATGCAAGGAAAATACACTACCTGGGAATGAAGATAATTATTGTCTCTTCTGTTCCTATTGGGGAGCTGCCACAAAGGCAATGATTCTGAATTCTAAAGCCTTACATCTTTGTTTGGTGAATTGAACTTTGAAAGAGAAACAGATATACAGTTTGGGTTTAACCCCACCCTTTGGAACCAGATGTTTTTGCACTACCGGCAGACAATTCCACCCACTCCTCACATGTCTTTCGGAGTGTCTTTTTATCAGAGATGACTCAGCTCAGCTTAGTACAGGCATAAAATACAAATACTTTGGAGCGTAAGATGATTGTTCTAAATTTAAACCTTATAACTCTTACCCTTCGCGAATAGCACCAGTAAAAGCACTGTTATTAGTGGAGAGGTGTGGTGCAGCGGCCAGGGCAGCTGACTTCGGAGTACAGCTGACTTCGGAGTACAGGGCTCACGGTTCGATCCCCGGCTCCGGCGGCAGCTCAGCTCAGCACCATGTGACTCTGGGCAATAGCTCACTTAATTTCCACAACGGCTCCCAGCGCCTTGAGACCCGTAAGGGTGAGTAGTTCGCGCTTTGCAAATACGGATTTAGATTTGTTATTGGCTCTGTAGAAAGCTAACCCTAAGGTGACTACAGTGAGGTTTGCAGACTGAGGTCTTTGCTTGTAAGGATATGCTATAGACTTAAGGGGCCTGGCCCAGACCGCAATGAAGCCAGACACGTCTGGCTGAGTTCCTGGGGTGTAACCCAAGTGCGGCGTAATCCTGCAAACTGGCATAGCCCCCCCATCTCTGCTGATAGAGGCTCGGGAGGGACTGTCTGCTGCCTGATTCCAGAAAAAGTGGCTGGTGTCTCTTGGGGACACGGAGAGCGTGGACACCCCAGAGCTGCGGCCGAGGCCCAAAATGGTGGACTGGAGGGGACTGGCTCCGCAGACGTGGCTGCTCTGAGGGAACCAGTGCACCCTTACTACATAAAGCACCCCCTGCACCCCTTTATCCCTGCACCCCTTTATCCCTGCACCCCTTTATCCCTGCACCCCTTTATCCCTGCACCCCTTTATCCCTGCACCCCTTTATCCCTGCACCCCTTTATCCCTGCACCCCTTTATCCCTGCACCCCTTTATCCCTGCACCCCTTGATCCTTGCTGAAAGCTGGATCCAGCCCTGCCAAGTACCATGCATCATGTGTTAGACTAATGTATTTCAGTGTGGTGGTCCGCATCACCGCACTGAAATGCATTAGTCACGCATTATAGGCATTAGAGCTTGTCCCAGGGCCTGGCTGTCAAACCATTGCGCTGGTAATTCCCATGCTGAGTCAGTCTGAAACTTAAAGCTGGAGTGGCAGCAGCGCCGTGGCGTGTGCGCTGCTTTCGGCAGACTGGGGCTGTCTGTCTGAGCAGTGGCGTGCTAGGGCTACAATGTAAATCATTGTCAGTTTGCCGCCACGGAATGAGTCTTACGCCTAGAACTGGAGGCGGCCCCGCCCGAAAACCGAATTGTCGCTCTGCACAGTAAGTAACTACTTATTCACTCAAACGAGCATGAGCAGGAGTTGCAGCACAGACAAGCACCTTAAATCACTTGCTGTTTGCCCGCTGCAAGCCTTTATACTTAGTTCAGCACGGACAGCTTTCTCATCGTCCCGTGCCTGCCCAGGTATCCATTTGCACTCGTCTGGTTTAAAATGGCTTCATTCTGAGCTGCCTTCAATGCCCCTGTACTCTAACAACTGTGCAATCAAGCAGTCTGTCTCTTCTTGAGCAATTACGCGTTAGCGGACATTTCTGTATTTTAACTGAGAGGGGAGGGGGTGTAATAGGGTGCTGTGCTAGCCGACTAGCGCTGCATGCAATTATAGCGCTCTGCGCGGCGCCGTGCTCCTGTCCATACAATGATCTTTCCAGCAGAACAGGGCCGCCCGCCCAGCTTAACAGTACGATAAGGTTACAGGGGAGCTAGATTAGTGCCCTTCAATTTCTGGTGCTTTGTAGCAGTTTTAAAATCTTTTTTCGTTGCTTAAATGGGTGTAAATTCTGATATTTATATAATGTGTCCCTCTTCTCCATTGCTTCATTTTGCATGTGAGAAAGTGTCCTCATGGTCGTTGCAATATCATTCATAATTACACTGAAAGTATGAAAATGTCATACATAGCAGTCTGAAAACCTGACGGCTATGCGGATCCCCGTGGGACGACCTGAGCCATGGCAAACATGCCGGGATACCCAGCAGGGGTGGACGCTTACGTTGCGGCGGCTGGGCTGCACGCCGCAACTCCAGCCACGGGGCCCGCCCCGGCAAACAGACCAGGACTCTGCGAGGGAACAGTGCCGGCCTACTAAAAGGGCCTGAATTGCTGGCAAGGTGCATGGTAGCTCTGGTGCCTGCCGTTTCGATAAATGATTCTCTCTGCTGAGGGCCCTCCCATTGCCTGCCTTCCACTGCTTTACCTTGGTGACGGGGTGCGCATAGACTGCAGGCCCGAGCCCCACCCCCACAAGACACAGCAAGGAGACTTGATCTTTTTGGGCCCATGGCCCGAATGTCAATGGTGGTGACAGGAGCCACAGCCTACTAGGGCTGCCGTAGGCCCACCGGGGAGGCCCAGGCAAGCAGTGCGGCTGGACTGGGGCCTGGATTACACACGGCCAGATCGAACCTGGGATTTTGGCCTCCCCCAGGGACTGCAGGTGCGGGCGGAGGTGCAGAGAACCCACTGAATGAATCCTCCCCCCACCGGACTGGGAGGTTGCGAGCCCCATCAGGACTGCACTCATGACGTTGATCAGGCCGTGGAGAAAGAGGGCTCACCATGGGAAAACCATGAACAGATAGCGCTGCCACCTGCAGGGGTACACCCCCACCATGCTCGGAAAGTGCCTCCGCTGAGACCACTCTTAAGTCGCTCGAGGTCAGACTAAAGAGTTCGGCAAAACCATCAAAGCGATATCAGAACTGAAAGGTACCCTGGAACACAAGATTGACGGGGTGGCAGCGGACATGGGCCTCCTCAGAATGGGCCACAGGAAACTGACAAAGAGGGTGGCCAGCGCGGAGACAAAAGTGGGACAGCTGGACCAGGCCATCGAGGAAATGAAGATTGAATTGAAAGACCTGACAGACTCAGTGGTCCACATGCGGAAATGGGCAGAGGACCCAGAGGGCCGCTTTCATAGAAACGGATCATCTGCTTTTCAGAACAAGTCGAAGGACAAAGCCCAGAGCTGTTCCTGGAAAAATGGCTCATACAACATATTTTCGATGGCAACACCTTGACTTTCTTTACGGTGGAATGGTAACACCGGGTCCCTGGACGCCCTCTGGCACCGAGGGCTCCACCTAGGCCCATTGTTGCCAGACTCCTGAGTAATAGAGACAGGGATCGCATACTTCAGGTCGCCTGGTTGCATGAACCATGTACAGTGGAAAATAGTAAAGTGAACTTGTTCCTGACCACACAATCCTTGCCCAACGGATGAGGAACTCATTCCTCACAGTGGAAGCAAAGCTCCCTCAACAGGGACTGCACTATGTGCTTCTTTATCCTCAAGGCTCCTTGTGGAGAGGGACGCTACCTCCCACTTCTTCACAACACTGGAGGAGGTCTGGCACTGACTGGAGCAAGACGGTATACTGAAGGCAGAATTGGATGACTGGCAGGTTGGGAAACCGAGGACAAGCAAGAAAGCAGCAACATGCAGAAACAGGTTGACTAGAAAACCTACGAAACATCAGGCAGAAACAGAACGGGCACAGTTGGTAGCACAGAAGGCCCACTTCGGAGAAACACAGGCGATGGAGCTGCAAAGTAGTTTGGCGCACTGTACAGGCTACCTGGACTCAATAGACAATGACGCAGAATCACTCCTCAGCCAGGGACTAGTAGTAACTCCCATGACAGCGGACACATTGGGTTGAACTGCTACCTGCAGACCAGGATTGCCTGGCTTGCCAACTCCACAGATAAAGGGCTCCTGGCCAACAAGGGACTGTAAGGGGCTGTGTGCTGGCAGTCGTGTGCTAGAACCCCCCTTTCTGACCACTGTAGAACTCTCCCTCACACTTCTACTAAGAGGCTGATAAAGTCCCTACTAAGGGGGCCTCTGCACTCTGGACTCCCAGTTACACTAAGTTTACTGCCTACCTCATTGTGAGTTTTAAGCATTACAAAGGAAGGTTTAGGCCTGGCAAAAAGGTTGATTTTGCCAGGTCGCAATGACAGTTTAAAATTGCAGTCCAGGCTGCAGTGTCAGGCCTGAGGCATGTTTTACAAGGCTATTTTAGTGGTGGCACAATGGGTGCTGCAGCCCACCTGTAGCATTTAATTTACAGCCCCATGGTATATGTAGTACCATCTAGGAGGGACTTAAAAATAATTTGAAGGTGTAAATCAATTTTACAATGTTTAAGTAAATGAGCACAGGCACTTTACTGCAGGTTAGCAGGGGTAAAGTGCAGAGAGTCCTAATGCCAACAAAAACGAATTCAACAAAAACAGAGGAGTGAAGGCAAAAAGTCTGGGGGAATGCCACACTTGGGATGTCAAGTCTAACAAAGACCTGTTCACAAGAGGAGAGAAGTTGGTCTTTCATATAGTCAGTAATTTCATCTTGAAAGTGGTTTTTGCTGCCTGGTGTTTGGTACAAGATCATTATTCTCAATGATTTATGTGTTGTGTTGCTGTATTTTGAGGTACTGGAGCTGTGAAAGTTATCCCATTTGGATTCAAGTGTGTCTTTGTGGATAAGGACAAATCCATTTCTGATTCTATCAACTCTTTCAAGATGTGGGTTGTTGTATATCCGCTTGGTAACACTAGCTGAAATAGAGTTTTGTACGCAATGTTGACTACAATAACATCAAGGTGATGATCTTGGATAAGAGCTGCTTGGCAATAGATTTGTCATGGGTGATCTACAGTTAAGGGGGCTGAGATGATGAGTCTCGAGGAAAGAGCAATGAGTTGGAAACGGCTGATGATCTTGAGGTTGGGAGGGCATATGCCGTCAATGAAAAAGATATAAACAAGCAAAATGTCTAGTTGACAAGGTTTGTCTACCAATTCAAACATACAGGACCAAATACTCGTATTCTTAATGGCCCTTGTGATTTATTTCACTTTCCTTATCTATTAATTCCAAACATTATGTAACATTCCTGTACATGTCTTTTTTAATTTTTTTTAATTCTTTTTATTGTGTACAATAAACCACTTTACCGATAGCTCATATGACATTTTGCAAATCATTCTCGATGGTGTCGTGGAACTTGGATCATTCTGTATAAAAAAACATTTCCCTTGGTCAGAGCAATCTTGTACTTTACGAATCCAGTTCTTCCTGGGCTACTTATACTGGTAAGCTAGGTGGAGTACATATATTCCCCCTGTAAGCATTCCATTTGCCCCATATTTGTATCCATTTCTTCGGGCACCCCCTGGATATGTATACTGTCTTCTCCCGAAACATACACCAATCCATGTCTTTTCCCCAGGCCCCTATTGTCGGGGCCTCTCTTGCTCCCCATTTCCTAGCTATGTTCCTCTTAATCACCATCTGACCCAGCGATACCCATGTTCTCTCTTTACTAACCAGATCTGTTGGTTCCCACACGTTCAAGAGACATCTGTGGCCTCAGGTATTAGTCTCTTCCCCAGCACCTCTCCCATGCATTTAACAACCTCATTCCAATATCTACTGATCTGCGGGCATTCCCAAATAATATGGAGGAACGTACCTTCCTGGCCGCACTGCCTTCTGCAACTAGGGTCTTCTCTATATCCCATTTTTACCAGCACCGGCCCAGTGACATATATTCTATGCAAAATGTTTAACTGCACTAATATCAGTTTAGATGAAATTGCCACCTCCTTGGGCGACGCCAGTGCTTCCAGCCAGTCCTCCCCCTCCAGCCCCTCTAGAACGGTCTCCCATTTTGCACGGAGCCGCGACATGGGATCAGATGAATGGTTAATCAGTTTTGAGTATGTCAGGGCGATCGCTTTTTTGGGCATATATCCATCAAGGAGCCTGTCCTCGAGGGGGGAGGCATCAGGAGGGGTCTCCCCCTTCGGGATCACCGTCCATAGTGCGTGTTGTACCTGTAAATACCGGAATCTCTCAGTCTCCGCCATTTCATACTCTTGTTTCAGCATCTCGAAGGGCACCACCTCCCCCTTTTTCCACATGTCACCCACCTTAGTTATGCCAATAGTATCCCATTTATCGAACCCTCTCGTCCGCCAGAGAGAGCCCAGTTGTTCAGTTTCCCATAGTGGGGTGGCTATTGTTATTTTTTGCTCCCAGCCCATACTCTTATGTGCTGTATGCCGCACCTGGATCGAATGCCTCGTGGGGCCTGTCAGGTTCATTCTCTTGGGCCTCGAATAGAGCGCACAGGTGTGATTACTCCCAGGCAGCAGCCATCTGTCCATTGAATAACCCGGATCAGTCGGGGGCCGATACACGCACTGATTGATGGCCGCTAGCTCTGCAGCCAGTAGTATTTTTTGATGTTGGGTAAACCAATACCCCCATAATACCAGCCTTTAACTAATTTTACAAGTGAAATACGTGGCGGACTACCTCCCCAGAGCAACGCTCTCTGCGCACTTTCTATTTCAGCAAAATAGGACGCGGGAACCGGGTCCGGCGAATTGTGCAGAACATACAGGAATCGAGGCAGGGACATCATCTTGAAGAGTGCCGCTCTTCCTAGTAGTGACAGCGGCAGATTCTTCCAATGTTCTACGTCTTGTCTGAGCCTTTGCAACGGTGGCAACAAATTAGATGTATAAAACCGTTTGGGATCTCTCGTGATGAACAGCCCTAAATATTTGAACCCCTCTATAGCTATTGTCACCCTACCTTCCATGGGTTAGGCTGGCGGGTTTCCGCGCAATGCAAATATGAGCGATTTTGACCAATTGATATTATAACCGGAGTAGGTACCAAAATTCGTGAATATATTTAGTACCCTGTGCAGAGATCTTCCTGGCGAGGCCAAATATAATAAAATATCATCAGCATAGAGTGAGATACGGTCTTCCCACTCCTCTGCCCAACGCAATCCCCTAATTATCGGGTCTTTACGGACCCAGTAAGCAAGGGGCTCCAATGTCGGAGCAAATAAAAGTGGGGACGGGGCAACCCTGCAGTGTCCCTCGGTGTAAGGTGAAGCTGGCTCACTTTTTATTGTTAACTACTACTTGTGCAAGAGGGTCGGTATAAAGGAGTCTTATCCAACCTATGAATTTGGGACCGAACCTGAGTGCTTCTAAAACGGCAAAAAGATATGTCCACTCCATGGTATTGAATGCCATGGCAGCGTCCAAGGACACCACCACCGCATCCTCCCTTATTGTGTCTATCCGCCCCATGACCCCATGCAACCGTCACAGATTTAATGACGTGTTTTTTGACGGCATAAAACCGGACTGGTCAGGGTGGACCAGTCCTGAAATAACCCGGACCAGCCGGGTGGCCAGTAGTTTGGCCAGTATCTTGGCCTCTGCATTTAATAATGATATGGGTCGGTAGGATGAACATTGGTTTCTGGGTTTATCGTCTTTGTGTATCACCACCAGGGTCGCTATTCTCTGATCTTGCGGGAGAATTCCCCTCTCTAGGCTCTCTTCATACATTCTCTGATGGTGGGGGGGCCAGTCTATCCGGCCTTAGTTTGTAGAGTTCTATCGGGAGGCCGTTCGGACCCATTGCTTTCCCGGATTGCAGAGTGCGTATGGCCTGTGCAATTTCATCCGGAGTTAGGTCCATATCTAGTAGAGATCTATCGTCTTCCGCTAACATTGGTAGTTGCGTTTCAGACAGTATCGTCTTCACTTCTCCTTCCTTTCTGGTGGTCTTAGAAGCATAGAGTAGGTCATAGTATTTGGTGAATTCATCAGCAACTTCCTGCATGTCTGTTAGTTTATCCCCTGAATCTGACAGTAGTTCTGTGACTAGTCGACTCGCCTGCTCTCTCTTATCCAGCAAGGCCAACAGCTTCCCAGCTTTATCTCCCTGCTCGTATATTCTACCTAATTTATGCCTGTACATTGCTTTTGCCATGTCTTTTGCCTCGCTTCTATATTCTTTTTTTAAATTGAGCCTATGTGCCCCGTCTAGATCTTCTGGTCTGGTAAGGCCACCCACTAAGTCTAATATTTCTTCTTCTAGTCTAACTAGTCGTGCATTCTTTTCCTTTTTAGCTCCCGCTATCTGGGACACCGCATGCCCTCGTATTACTGTTTTAAAGGCTTCCCATAGGGTCAGGGCCGATTCCACCGACCCCTCATTTTCACTAAAATAATGGTCAATTTCCTGAGTGAGTTTTTCTTTAATCTTTGGGATTCGAAGGTGCCATGGGTTTATTAGCGCTATTCTGGTCCCCCATCCGTTACCAATTTCTACTTGTACCCACACTGGGGAGTGGTCAGAAAAGCCTCTTGCTAAGTGACGGATCTCTTTAACATATCGTACCTGATCTGTATAATATAATCGATTCGGGAGAGACTATCGTGCGCCCCGAAATGAAATGTAAAATGTGTATCAGTCAGATGATGGACCCTCCATACATCTACGAGTCCTATTGCATCCAGTTTTGCAGCGTGAATCTTTTCTGGATTCACATGCTGTGCATTATTCCGCCATCTAGTGGTTGGGTCCGGAATTGTAGTATTTCTTCTTTTTTTTTTTTTTGTGTTGTTGATGGGCGTCGACATACCACCATTTGGTGTACTTTTGTGACGAGGAAGCTCCCACCTTTGGTCGCCATCTTCTGATTCTTTTTTTCCGCCGTTGGGTCTAGATCAAGATGGAAGGAGCTCCTGAAGATTGGAGAGAGGAAACGACGAAAGTAACGAAAATAATTGAGAAAACAGGAGAAAAAGTTCTTTGACGTACCAGACTTCGATGCTAGGAGCCAGAGCACGACGAAGAGGGAAAAACAAAACTGCGACGTCACACATAGAATGCGCATACAGGGGGCTCCCTGTGCGCGGTAATGGACAAAACACCGTTCAAGTTCTGCGACAATTGTCATCACAATTACGCACAAAAAGATCAACATCCAGTCTGCAACCTTTGCCTGCCGCTGGGTCACCGAAGCGACGACTGCAACGCATGCTTGGCTTTCACCCCAAAGACTTTGAGGGTAAGCGAGAGGCAGAGAAGAGCCAACTATAACATGGAGGGGCAAGGCCCGCCACCATCGCTTCAAGACCTGGCCTCTCCAGAGAAGTAGAGGACAGCGTCGCCGAAGGGCCTGTAGTCGAAGAGGACACAGACATCGCAGTCGTAGAGGTCGAGAAGAAGGCTCCAAAGGGGGTAAAAAAAAAAAAAGGTAAGAGAAACATCGACCTCGAAAAATATAAGCGAGTCCCGAAAAAGTGACTCAAAGGCCTCAAAAGGAGCCTCGGCATCGAAACACTCGGCGACCGCAAGCACGTCCAAGGAAAAACAAACCGTTGGTTCCTTAGACAAGGACTCCCAGACGGTAAAGACCCTCGAAAGAACAAAGATGTCGAAAGACAGTCACAAGAAAGACGCTTCGACGTCGAAAAAAGAGAGGTCTAAACAGGCTTGGACAGCTGCATCGGCGCCGTCAAGCACAAAAAGAAAGGCGGAAAGCCTCGACGCCGAAAGTCACGCGTCTGAGATAGAAAAGAAGAAAAAGAAACTTGAAGCAGAAATGGCAAGTATCTTGCAACGCAAGAAAGTTTTCGACGAAAAAATGAAACAATTCAAGTTTCCGCCGAAACTTTCGACCGTAGTCGAAAAGGAGGTTGAGGAATTACAGCCGCCAACAACTCCCGAGCCACTAGACGAAGAAGAAGAGGGAGAGTAAGAGGAGCAAACATACGCGGGTTCGGCGACCTCGGAGGCTCAAGACCTGCAATGGCAAGATCTCGACGCCGAATCACCAGAAGAAGCTGTGGCTACATATCCATCGAGGCCTTCACTACCAGATGACATTGGAATTGTATAACTAAGTCATAAAAAGAGCAGCAGACACTTATGGAGTGCAATTTGAGGAAGAAAAAACCCAATCATGTTTTCTATTAGAAACCTTACTGCCTACACAAACAAGAAACCAATTCCTTCCCATGTTGCCAAGTGCCTTGGATCAAGGTAAGGAAGCTTTTAAAGAGCCTGCCACATGCAAAGCAGTCACGCCAAGAGGAGGGAAAAGATACAAGCATTCCTCTAAAGACCCTATGTACATCAAGGTTTCAGTGGCAGCAGACTCAATAATAACTTCCACTGCTTGTAAAAGAGCTAATGTTCCAACAAATATTGCTCCACGTCCAGACAAAGAGAGCAAAAGAATGGATCTCATGGGGAAAAAAGTGGCAATTCAGTGGCGCATTGCTAATTCAAATGCACTGATCAACAGGCATGCATATCAACGTTGGGAGGAAGTAGGAGAACTGCTAAAACACCCGCCAGAGCAGTTCCAAAGAAGAGCAAGCCACTTAGTGGAAGAGGGAAAAAACATGGCAAAAACATGTTTAAAATCAGCCCTAAACGCTGCAGAAACAGCTAGCTGACAAATGGCGATCGGTATCACCGAAAGAAGACACGCATGGCTGCGAATCTCGGGTTTCAAGCCAGAAGTGCAAAACAACATTCTAAACTCACCGTTCAATGGTGAACAACTGTTTGGAAGTGTAGTTGACGAAAAATTAAACCAACTAAAGAAAGACAATGAAACAACAAGGTCTATGGGTGCACTACAATTCAGAGGCATGTGTAGAGGCACACCCTCACGGAGACCAGCGGGCAGAGGTAATCACCAACCTACAACCTCGCACCAAGCTTTTCAACAAACTTACCAAGGAGTAAGCCAGGGACAACAACGGGGACAGCAGCAAAATTGGCAATACCAACAGGGAAGGCAATCCTTTTGAGGGCGCCCTCGGGGAAGAGGCCAGCCGCAACGAGGTGGACCGTAAACCACAACCAAGTGACTGCACTCCAAGCCTTCTGCACCCTCCAAAGACATCACGGAGGGTGCAGCAGAAGAAAAACACAATACAAGACCAAAAACCTATAAGCAAACAGTTCCTCCAACATATTACACTAGTAGGAGGCAGGGTAACATTCTTCCTCAAAGAGTGGAAGAAAATCACTTTAGACAAATGGATATTAAACATAATACAGTACGGTTACTGCATAGAGCTGCCAAAGCAACCTCCAAACAAAAGGCCAAACAAGAAGATACATTCCAAAAAAGAATTATCTCAATTACTCCAAGAGGTACAAGAACTTCAAAACAAAGATGCGATAGAACAGGTACCACACAAGGAAAGGAACAAGGGCATTTACTCCACGGAATTCCTCATTCCAAAGGTGGACGGAACTTTACGCCCAATACTAGACCTAAGGTTCCTCAATAAATTCATAGAGACTCAAAGATTCAAAATGACAACACTGCAAGAGGTAATACCTCAACTGCAAACAGGAGACTACATGGCAACCATCGACTCAAAGGATGCATACTTGCACATTCCCATGAACAAAAGACACAAGGGTCTATTAAGATTTGTGGTCAACAAAACACACTACCAATTCAAGGTACTAGCTTTCGGACTAAAATCTGCACCAAGAGTCTTCACAAAATGCCTCGCTGCAGTAGCCGCTCATCTAAGAAGACAAGGAATTCATGTGTACCCGTACTTAGACGACTGGTTAGTAAGAGCAAACTCCTACAATCTCTGCAAACAACACATATAGCAAGTAATATAAACATTAGTTCAACTCGGTTTCTCAATACAGTGGGACAAATCGTCAACAGAACCAGAACAACAAAAGGTGTTCATAGGAACAGAAATCAACACGATATTAGGAAAGGTGTTCCCAAGGAAGAAGAGAACATTAGCACTACTGAAGGAGACGCATCTACACCACAGGGGGCAAGCTCTGACAGTGAGGACAGTGGGGAAACTGCTAGGAATGATGGCTTCATGCATTCATTTAGCCCCCAACATTCGCCTACACATGAGACCGTTCCAGGAATGGCTTCAAGAGCAGTGGTCACAGGCAACAGGGAGTTGGGAGGATCTCGTGGTTGTCACACAGACAGTTCATCAAGAGATGGCATGGTGGAGCAAAACAAACATAGCACAGGGCAGGCTTTTCACACAACCAACTCCAACAGTGACCATAACAGATGCTTGCCAGGTAGGATGGGGAGCGCACATGGAAAAACTCAAAGTAAGAGGCTTGTGGATACAACAGGATTCTGTGAAACACATCAATTTCCTGGAGTTAAAAACAGTGTTCCTAGCCTTAAAAGCCTTTCAGAAAGAGCTCTACGGGAAGAAGGTGTTGATACAAACAGACAACACAACCACCATGTTTTACATAAACAAATGGGGAGGGACCCAGTCTTTAGCACTCTCAACTCTAGCTCAACAATTGTGGAGATGGGCGATCCCAAAGTGGGTAGACATTGTAGCAATATATCTGCCAGGAAAAGACAATGTAGAAGCAGACAGACTGAGCAGACAAACTTCAGCATCCCACCAGTGGGAATTGAATCAATCGGAAATCCAAAATTTATTCAGGAAGTGGGGAACTCCGCAAATTGACCTATTTGCAACTCCCCACAATGCAAAATGCCTACACTTCGCATCCAGACAACCTTGCAAACAGTCCCTAGGGAATGCGCTATGGATAGACGGGTCAGGGATATTTGCTCATGCTTTCCCCCAATACCACTACTCAACAGGGTGATCAGCAAATGCAGAATCAGCCACATGACATTAATTCTCATAGAACCACAGTGGGCCAGGCAGACTTGGTTCTCACAGATAATGGAGATAATTCAAGGGACAATGCACAGGTTTCCAAGAAGGAAGGCCCTCTTAATAATGCAAAACGGAAGGGCACTACACCCAGAACCAGAAAGCCTAAGCTTAGCAGCATGGCTCCTGAGGACTTTGAATTTGCTCACCTCAAACTACCAGAGAGCACAATGGCAGTGCTCAGAGAAGCTAGGAAACCAACAACAAGAAAATGTTACACAGCAAAATGGAAAAGGTACTCTCAATGGTGCCTTAAAGAACATCTTTCAAAAAAGATCACAAAGAAAACAACAGTTCTAAAATACTTAACGCATTTACTACACAATAACCTAAGCTACACATCTGTAAGGGTACACTTAGCGGTGATTGTAGCGTATACAAGAGGAGTAACGGGGCAGTTTTTTCACATCCCACGTAGTCATAAGGTTCCTAGAAGGAGCAAAAAGAATAGCACCTCCAAAAAGGATGCCAGCACCCACATAGAACCTCAATATAGTGCTCGCACAGCTGATGAAAGCACCATTCGAACCACTACACAAAGCAACGCTACAAATGCTCACACTAAAACAGCGTTTTTAGTTGAAATTACATCACTACGGAGAGTAAGTGAATTGCAAGCACTAACATTACAAGAGCCCTACTTCCAAATACATAATGACCGAATTGTCATGAGAACAGCTCCACACTTTATGCCAATGGTGGTATCAAAGTTCTATATAAACCAAACTATACAAATTCCAAGCTTCTTTCAAAAACCAAAGTCTCAAGCAGAAAGAGCATTGCACACTCTTGACTCCAGAAAGGCAGTCATGTACTACATGGAAAAGACCAAGGAATACAGGAAAACAAAACAATTCTTTGTATCTTTTGCCACTAGCTTTCTCGGACGGCCAGTGACCAAGAACACCATTGCAAGATGGATTGCACAAACCATACATTTATGCCACAAACAAGCAGGTCAAACATTACAAGGAGCCCCACGGGCTCACTCAACAAGGAAGAAAGGAGCAACAGTCGCTTTTCTAGCAAATACTCCCATTCAAGACATTTGCCTAGCTGCAACATGGGCTTCAGTGCACACGTTCACAAATCATTACTGTGTGGACATTCAAATGAATAAGGAGGCACAAGTAGGACAAAAGATCTTACAACATATTTTCACAAACCAGCGGTCATCTTCCACCCAGCCACCACAAAACTAGCAAACCGTTACAAAGTCTATGCACAGCATGTGAATCCAGAAAAGATTCACGCAGCAAAACATATAGTTTCTTACCTGTCGGTGTAGTTTTGCAGCATGAAAAATTTTCTGGATTCACTAGCGAACCCACCCTCCTCCACCAGGAAGATGAAGAAGAAAAAAAGAAAAAAAGAATCCAAAGATGGCGACCAACGGTGGGAGCTTCCAGAGGAAGCACGTCGACGTCACAGAAGGACACCAAATGGTGGTATGTCGACGCCCGCCAACAACAAAAAACAAAAAAAAAGAAGAAATACTACAATTTTGGACCCAACCACTAGTTGGCGGAATAATGCACAGCATGTGAATCCTGAAAAATTTTCAAGCTGCAAAACTACACCGAGAGGTAAGAAACTGTATGTTTTTCAAGGTCTTATAGAAAACAATTCCACACTTCAAAGATTTTTCACAGAAAAGCAGTCAATGCAATCCTATGGGAGAAAACAGTGTTATCGGTTTAACGGTAAGTACTTAGGTTTTGGAGTTGGTACTCTGGGGTTAGAACCAGGGTTCCCCCATGGTCAAGGATGCACTCTCAAAGCACCCTCAGCGGCACTAGGGCGGCAGAGTGCTGAGGCCCAATATTATCCAATGGGGGATAGGGGCCCTCCGGTTGGTGGCTGCTCACGGGCAGGCCACAAGGTTGTGGGAGCAAAGCTCCTGGACTTAGGCTCAGGGCAAAGGGGGATCCGAGTTAGCACACACAGTGCACCCACAGCGGCGGCCGGGTGCAGGGCGCTGTTTTGGCGTCGGGTGCCCTGTTGTTTTCAATGGGAGTTGCCGGTTTTGGATTTTGGCTGCAGGCTCGGTCCAGGAAGACTTCCGGGAGGAACCAACAGCTGGGCACCTCAGGTTCTTTTCGCCAGGGCACTGGGCGGCTGGATGGAGGGGCGTCTTTTGAGGTCAGATTTCACCTTTCCGGGCCGCTCGCGGTTGGGGGGGTCTCCGTGCAGAGGCTGCAGACGACGTCGGGTAGTCCTGGAGGGGGTCAACCCACGGTTTACTCGGTCTCTGGAGCGCTGGGGGGCCTTGCTGGGAACGGTGGGCCATTCGAACTCTGTCTATTGGCAACGGGTGAAGTGGTGGTTCCAGGCGTCGAGTTTCTTTGTCCTCAGCAGGCTCAGAGTCTTGCTTTGGAGATTCTTTTGAACAGAGCTGCTTTTCACAGGTGATCCGGTCTTTGTGGAAGGCATTCAGTCCTCCCAAGGGTTCTGGAGGTCGCTGGCTGCAGGACAAGGTGACTTTTGGCACAGGATCTCTGGAAACTGCAGACGGCCGGTAGGGCTGGGGCCAAGTCAATTGCTCTCTGCAGTCCCCTCTGCTGGACGTCTTCTTTTGTCCTTCTTCGTAGGTTGCGGGAATCTGTCTGCTTTGTTCAGGGCTGCCCCCTAAATACTGTATTTAGAGGGCGTTTTAGGGGTCTCGAGGTCAGTAGCCAGCGGGCTACTGACCTTAGGGTGACTACACCCTTGGTGTGCTCAGCCCACGTGGGGAGTGGACACAATCCATAATCCTGATTGGACAGTGCCTGCCATCTGCAAGATGGCGGGCACTGAAGAGTGGGCTTCACCTCGCCTACCCCACCCGAGGGGTGGGGTTGGCAGAGGTGGGCACACCTTATGGGCTGTGCTAATTTTTCCCGCCTGTCTTCCCATTGAAAAGGAGGGGAGACAGGAAGGGGGCCTGCTCCTGATAGCAGGAGAGGCTGGGGGTCGTGTTACAAAAGCGGCAAGGCCTTTGAAGCTCCCCTGCCACAGATGGCTCTTCCTGGCCTGGGGGAGGTGTGATCACCTGCGCCCCGGAAAGGCTTTGTTTCTGGGCTCAGGGAGCGAAGACTCCCACCTCAGGGGTCCAGAAACATGTCTTGTGGTGGCAGGATGGTGTCCACCAGTCAGGGACCCCACCAGAGGCTGGTCGTTTTTCAGGGGGCATCTCTAAGATTCCCTCTGAGTGCATTGTATAATAAACCACACACTGGAATCAGTGTGGGTTTATTATGCTGAGAAGTTTGATACCAAACTTCTCAGAATTCAGTAAAGCCATTATGGTGCTGTGGAGTTCGTAATGACAAACTCCTAGACAATATACTCTTTTATGGCTTTACTGCACTTACAATGTCTAAGAATGGACTTAGACACTGTAGGGGTACAGTGCTCATGCAACTGTACCCTCACCAGTGGTATAGTGCACCCAGCTAGAGGGGTATCTTACCTATACCATAGGCAGTGGGTTGCAGGCATGGCACACAGGTATGTGTGCCATGTCGACTTTTCTCTGCACCAAACGAGAGAGAGAGAGAGAGAGAGAGAGATATATATATATATATATACACATACACACACTGCAGCCCTTAGAGGCCTTCCCTGGTCACAGTGCCCTTGGTACGTATGGTGCCATTGACAAGGGACTTGCATGTGGCCAGAGAGGTGCCAATTGGGGGTACAAAGGTACAGTGTTTGGGAAAGATCACAGGCCCTGGGAACCTGATTGGCAGGGACCCTGGGCAAATCAAGTCAAAGTGCATCAGAAATCTGGCAAAGTCGAGGGGTTACTGCAACTGAAACCCAGCTTCCTACACACACTAATTGCGGTAATACATAAATAGGTGAAATCAAGGACAAATTTTGCTTCCTACTGCCCCATTTCACTCCCTAATGTCAAGACCAAATTACTGGTAGCCACACTGACCTGTAGACTCAAAGCCATTGCATCACTCATTCACTATGACCAAAACTAGTTCATGCCCCACAGGTCTACTTGACTGAACTTGAAGTGGCTGCATAACTGGCTTTTTGCTGTACGGGAGGTGGACACCCTCCAGGCTACAGTCTCTACTAATACTGAAAATGCATTTGGGTCCGTCCACTGGCTTTGCTTGGTGCTAAAACATTTCGGATTCAGGCCCAATTTTGTAGCTGGGTGGCCCTCCTATACAGGGAGCCTCCGGCGGCAGTACGAGTGAAAGGAGAGGTGTCCAAGATCTTCCCACTGGAGCAAAGAACCAGACAGGGTTCCTTATTCCCCCTGCCCCCCTTCACCCTGTTAATGGAGCCCCTGGCAGCCTAGATTAGAACCACACACATCCCTAGCTATAGTGGCGCCATAGCGGAATGGGAAAAAAATACAATCTCCCGATACACCAAAGATGCCCTTCTCTACCTTCCAGATGCCAAAACCAGGCTGCCCCCCCCCTCCTTGACATTTTTGGCAGCTTCTGGGATTACTCTGGTTACAGAATGGTTGTGTGACGGAACAAAGCAGGGAAACGTGTTGTAAAAAACCTAAGCGTTGTAAAGAAATGCTTGGTAAAAAATGCGTGGTTAAGGCATGTGTGTGTGTGTGTGTGTGTGTATATATATATATATATATACACACACACATATAATATATATATATATATATATATATATATATATATATATATATATATACACACCCACAAACACACACACTCACATGCCTTAACCACGCATTTTTTACCAAGCATTTCTTTACAACGCTTAGGTTTTTTACAACACGTTTCCCTGCTTTGTTCCGTCACACAACCATTCTGTAACCAGAGTAATCCCAGAAGCTGCCAAAAATGTCACGGAGGGGGGGGGGCAGCCTGGTTTTGGCATCTGGAAGGTAGAGAAGGGCATCTTTGGTGTATCGGGAGATTGTATTTTTTTCCCATTCCGCTATGGCGCCACTATAGCTAGGGATATATATATATATATATATATATATATATATATATATATATATATATATAGTGTTCGTGAGGGGGAGACCCTATAAACCCCGCAACTTACCTTAAATGCGTGGTAAAGGCATGCATTGTAAAAACATACACATGGTAAAAACATGCGTGCTGAAAAAATGCATGGGAAAGGCACAACGTGGTAAAAACCTCGTCGTAAAGGCCATTTCCCATACAGAATAAGCTAGCACAAATCCGTATAATATCGGGTGGGGAACTGGGACCTGGGGTATGCTGTCGAAGGCTCCCCTGTTGGTAGTGGATAACTGATTCAGTTGCATAGGAATCTTTACCAATGACCCAGAGCAATTTATGAAGGTTTAAAAAAAAAAAGTGTTGATTCAATTTTCAAGTCAATTTACGAAAATCAACAGTGCACCATAGTATCGTCAAGCAATTACACACTATAGACGTGGTAGGTACCACAGTAGCGATTCTGAGGTGAGGACAGAGAATTGGGGAGGTGGGGGGTGGGATACACTCAAAAGAAAAGCATCCATCTATTCACACATGGTGGTGAGAGAGTTATGCATAGGCCTTGCCCAGCTATGTTTCAGAGGCGTTCCCGCTAGTTTTGGAAGGGATAGGTGAGCTTACGGGCAGAAACTGCAGCTGCTCAATCAGACCAGCCTCAGAGTCCGGAATCACAGGCCCCTTTTCCTCCCTTTGGTGTGGCCGACACCCAGCCGCTACCCTGGGCCGTGCCATTCCTGCCTAATGTTTCCAGCATGTTACCCTAACACTCTAAGTCTCTTTCAGTGTGTTGGTCAGTCCGTAATTTCTGGAGCCGACACTCTTCTGCAGCTGCCTGCTCCAAATGGTCAGTCCTCCACTTTTGCAGAGTTGGGGGGGGGGGGGGGGGAGTTAGGGCTGGCCCAATGTATGACTATGCTCCGCCGTGCAAGCACTAGGCCATGCTGGGCGAAGTTGCACCTCATTTTTCTCCCCTTTTTGGGAAGAGGCAACAGCCCTAATAAACAATGTCAAGCTGTGTAGTCCACCGCCACCTTAGTCACTCTGCGCACTTCCTGTCGTATCCCACCCCAGAACGTTTGAACACTGGCTCAGTTCCATACAACGTGCTCGAAATCTGCTGGGGTATCACCGCACCTAGCACAACTCTCTGGCTGTGTCCGATAAACCCTGTGTAAGTGCTTCGGAGTCAAATAGGCCCTACAGAGAAAGTAAAAGTGCACTAACTTAAATCGGGCATTGCTAGATACTTCCCGCACCAGTGCCTGAGCTCTAGGTCGTTCCCCACTTGTAAGCGGGGACTCCAACCCTCTATCCCAAGCGGCCTGCTTCAATATAGTATTTGTCTGCCTATCGTTTTTTTAAGGCTGTATTGAGTCGGGAAATGATGCCCTTGAAGAAGCCGGGGTCTAAACCTGCAGTACATAGGATTGCTCTGGTTCCTCAGGAAAGGAAGGACAAATTTCAAGATCAGTGCAAGATATGCTAGCATATTGCAAAAATTGTTTTCGCTCAATTCCATAGTGAGTTTCAATGTCGTCCACTGACCTAAAGGTGCAGTTGAAAAAGAGATCACACACGTTCTGGCATCCCCGCTCTAGCCATCTAGTGACATCCATAGAATCACGGTTATGTATGAAGGGTCGCAACCATCAGATCTGGAGGAGCTGAGCATAAGGCGCCCCCTTTCAACCCTTTGTAACTGCTTTTTCCCATGCTTGGGCCACCTGACAACAAACTGAATCCCCTCCAGTAACCTAATACCGCTCCTCAGCAACTTGGGGAGGTTGGACACTTCGGCGGATCCTGAAAGCAATTCCTTCTCCTAAATTGGTCCATCATTGCACTACATCGCTGTATATTGCAATAAACCCGCTAAGTAATACAGTTGGAAATTTGGGAGCCCAAGACCATCCCAGTCAAGGTCGAGTTTCAGGATCTCCAGTCAGACTCTGCTCAGCTTACCCGCCCAGACCAGCTTCATCAACAGCGAATCTATTTGTCGGAACAGTGCAGGTGGTAGTATACAGAACGGGTTCTGCATCCCGTAAGATAACGCAGTTACTCAAAACTACTGTACCCATTGCTGACTGGGACAGCGTGGTCCAGAAACGCACTGAACCCTCTAGGCCCTCCATTACTCTTCCCATATTCAGCTCATACTGAAGGTGTCAGTCTTGAGCTATCTGCAGACCCAGGTATCGAAAACTCTGATGCTCCTACGGAAGGCCCACCTCCGAGAGACCCAAAACATCCTAAATCAGCTAGCGCGGCCAGGGGGTACAGCACTGTCTTGTGGCGATTTATGTAGAGGCCTGACACCTCGCCGAAATGCGACATCAGCTGCAGGAGGAGGGATACAGAGTCCTCCGGGTCTTGACCTAGATCAACGTGTCATCCGCATACATGGACACAACGCGAGTCTTGTCTCCTACCTTTGTGCCCCAACCATCATCCTCTCTCTGAGATATATCACCAGTGGCTCCATAACCAGTGCGAATAAAAGCAGCGACAAAGGGCACCCCTGCCGCGTACCCCTCTCAATACAAAAGGCATCAGACACTTTGGTACCTACTTGTATTCCCGCGCTTGGCGCCTTGTATTATAATGGTAACCACGCCAGGAATCCATCACCGAGTACCATCTGTCGGAGAACCTCCCAGAGATACGTCCAGGACAATGTATCGAACGCCTTCTCTATGTCTAAGGCAATCAGGGCTGGGTGAAGAGCTGCTGCCCTGGTTTCATGCATCACATGTGATCTGTCCCCTATCCAGGTAGGAAGCCACATTGATCATCTCTAACTAAGTGTGTAATAACCTGACTCAGCCATGGAGCCAGAACCTTGACCAGCAGTTTAACACTCACATTCAATATTGATAGCGGTCTGTACGCTCCTTGATCAGTAGGGTCTCTACCCGGTTTGGGGAGCATAATTATGATGGTATATATAGAGGAAGTTCACCAGTTTCATGTGCTTCGAGAAAGGTCTCAAGTAGCGCCAGGAGAAGGGTGGCTGAGTGTGCATGATAATGTTCAACTGGTAGACCATCTAGTGCTGGCGATTTCCCTCTGGCTATATCCCTGAGAGCCTCGCCCAGCTTCTCCAGCGTTACGACTTCTCCAAGTCCCTCTGCCTGTGCTTCCGTTAACTGGGGCATGTCTATTTGTGCTAGGAACTCTTATTCTCCGGAGGTCTTCTCTTGTGCTCGAGCAGCATACAACCCTGTGAGGTGATAACATACTAATTGTGTGCCCTTCACTTGTCCCATATCTACCAAACCATCTGGTCCACGGAGGGCATAAATAAGTGGGGAGCATTTTCGTTTGGGTAGCAAGGTCAACATGCGCCTCAATCTATCACCCTCCATATGAAGGCTTTGCCTTTAGCCCAGTCGAACATGACAATCCAGTCTATCCCAGATGGTTGCCACCTTCCTGTGGGCTTCCGCAGCGACCCCTCTTCTCCCTCCTCTACCAGGACCCACTGCTGCAGTCCCCCAAGGTATTCCTGTCCCTCCCCCAACTCCTGCTCCACTTTTCTTCTAATGCCGTAAGTTTTTCCTACGCTTACACCTTTGACAACCACCTTTAGACCTCCCCACTCAATGCCACGTGTTTGGGCGGTGTTCCAATTCGTAGCCACGAAGCCCTGGAGGGCTTCTGCCATATCTTTTGTATATTCTGGGTCTCCCATCGCCTCAGAACCTCGACAAAGGGATCGTGGGCCTGCGGCCCCTCACAACACACTCAAATAATAAGAAGGCGTGGTCGGAAAGGAACCTCACCTGATAACGGACTGTCGCTACATTATGGACACCCTCATTGGTAAGAAGGAACTGATCCAACCTACTGTGTGTGTCATAAGTGGGTGAATAATGAGAATATTCCTTTACCACAGGGTGGAATTCCCTCCACACATCAACAAACTAGAGTCTATTCATGGTTTCACGCAACCCTACCACAATTTGTGGTTTCATGCCCATCAGGTGTGGGTGATAGTCCAACTGACCCTCTAACACACAGTAAAAATCCCCCACCCAAATAATAGTCTTTCCAACGTATGGTAGTAGTTCAGTTGCTAGTGCTCCAAAGAAGTCTTCATCATCATTAAGCATACATAGTTCCCGCCTGTCTAATATACTATGTAGTAGTATATACCTCCCAACCACATCCGCCACCTGACCTGGAACAGGATACCCAGAGCCACCCATATTGACACCCCTCAGGCAATATAATTGTCCCGCCATTTTTTATGTAGGTTCTAGGCTTCCGCTTCCAATAAGTGGGTTTCCTTGAGGAATGCGTTTTGTACCCCTGTCCTTCTAAAATGTGTGGGTCCTGTAACATTTGTCAAAAGAATTCAACCCCCTCACATGTGAACATACTTACTAAGTCAGCCATTCCAAGAGTGACTCCAGGCATGCCTAACTCCCTCCACCCCTCCCCCACCCATCCCCCCGCATCCACAAAATGTGATGTGCAATTGCTGCTGCTTGATCTTCAACTGTAACTTCTGAACAGCTCCCCAATGCCCACTCCGAGTAAACACCCCATAACGCAACTAGTGTCTTCTCAGTCATTTGAACTAACCTGCCCACCCAGTCTAACAACTTCCGTGTAGCGTCAAGTTGTGCTTGGAGGTGGTGTAATGCGTATAAACTAATGCTAAGAAGTAAGAACGGTCATGTTTTAGACTCCTGTGTGAGTATCCTATTCACCGTCTCACTCCTATGTACCATATGATCACCACTACTCATCCCACAGTCACTCTGCACAAAGACTTAAGAAAAACAATAGGAATCAAGGAAAGAATAACAGAAATATGGGGTGGGAGGTAAAGCAGTCAGGCGAACTAGTGTGCACCTCTCGGGCCCCATGAAGAATGCCCCCCATGCCCAGTTTCATTTCTGTCCACAGGACCCAGTGGCGGTCAAACAGCCCCAGGAGCCACAGCTGTCTAGGTCGAATATTCAGCTCTGCAGTTGGGCAGCAGGTGTCTTTTTCATTACTTATTGCAAAATGCAGATATTGCCCCCCCCCCTGCGCTTTTCAGATCACAGCAGTATCTCCTACTGTGTAGTCAGGATCATCCATCTGATCGGGCTCTGCACCAGAGGAACCAGCCGATGTGACCGTCTCGACCACCGCTTTGGCCTCTTCGCGTTGTTGTGGCTGCATCTCCAAGTCCAGCGTTCCATCTAGCCTTACCACCACTCTTGCACCAGATTGTGACCGTTGTCTCTGCTTCTCCTTCGGGAGGTGACGTCCCGGTCTCGCTTCGATGTTGTCGCAACGTGTTGGTCTCTACCCCAGATCTCCAACCACTCCCACGTCTCTTCTGGTGTTTCAAAGAAGTGCAAGCGTCCGTCTAGGATCGCCTTCAATATGACGGGGTATAGCAGCATGTATTCAATCCCATTGCTCTCAACTTTTTTTTCACGTTGCCAAAGGATTGTCGCTGTAACTGAACATCACTGGTGTGTCTGGGAATATGCGTATAACATGGTTTTCAAACTTCAGATCTCCCTTTTTTCTGACCACCTGGAGTATTTCGTCCCGGTCCCTGGAGTTGAGGAATTTGGCAATTACAGCCCTGGGGGAGCTCCGGGCTGCGGCGGCGGTGCCAAGGATCTTTGTGCTCTCTCTCCGCTGCAAAGAATTTCGACAAGTTTGCGTCTCGGAGCGCCGTTGCAATCCATTACTCTAGGAATAACTCTGGTTTACCTCCTTCAGCGCCTTCAGGTAATCCCACAAATCTGAAATTACATCTATCGGAGTGCCCCTCTTCATCTTCCAGCCGTGCCTCCGTTTTTCTTGATCGAGCTTCAAGCACTGTTACCACCGCCTTCGATTGTGATAACTCCTCTCGCATTTCCGTAACCTTGTTCTCTGTTTCCACAGATCTTTTGCCCACTTTGCAAAGGTCGGTGTGAAGGAGGTTCACGTCAAGAGCCATGACTTCAATATTAGCTTGCACTGCAGGGCCCGAAGCTTCAATGGCCTCTAGGATCTGCGCCCCCAATGGTTCTGCAGCGTTCTGGGGGATTACATCCTCCATGGCATGTGGTCCTCCACTTGTATCTGGAGCAGTAAATCAATAAACTTTTGTTTGCTGGGTGCCTCTTGTCTGTCTGTCCATACTCATCTTGCAGTGGGGTCACCAAATATAACGTAGGTGTGTCCTACCGTACTGACTGGGCTCCGCCACCTGGGATCTCAGGTCAGCTAGCGGACTGCACTGCACCTGCAGAATGAGCACCTCTGTGTCTGGAACAGGCAGCTTTGTGGCTTCAGGGACTTAGTTTAGACCACCAGTGGTCTAGGGAGAGGAGGCAAGGGGCCGACCATTAACCCAAATCCAGAATCAGCTACCTAAATGAAGGGCTTGTGCACCCCATCCGCAGCCATCTCACCAAAATTTTCCAGTACAGTAGATGACTATAGCACCTCCGGCAGGGTTCAAATGGGTAAGTGCGAAAATTTCAGGCAGCCAGTAGCGTAGACTCGTTGTCCGGTGGGGGAGGAGGAAGAAAGTCTTCCGTAAGCACGCAGGCAGTGTATATATCCGCGTGGGGACTACCCCACGTCACACAGAGCTCCTGGTTCCCCACATAGGCGCTACGATCTTCTGCGGCACACCCCAGCACTGTACTCTTTAGGGGGCAGACTTTCGTAAACGTTCACTGTCAGGGCTATAGTGCCATGAGCCTGTGTCACAGTTATAGGGTATCGCCATGTCGGTATTGCCAGAAGAGTCTCTGGGCGGGGTCACATACACCAGGCACTACGAGCCACTGTCTCCTCTCACCTCGTAAGTGCAGCACTGGTGTGCCTCCGGGCCTCCAAAGCCTCGTGCCCCTCTCCGTGCTCCCCAATAATAGGCCCCAGTGTAGCTATAGCAGCTCTAGTGACCTGTATATGGAGATTACATGTTCCAGTGTCTTCCGGTATAGTGCCACTTCACATTCTGCCTCCGCGTCACCAGTCTCTAGAAGAACCCGGGGGGGCCTGACGGCGAGAGGCCCTTTCCTCCATGCCATCTCTGGGCCTGTGACCCCCTCTGTATGCACGAAGGGTAGGCCCCGTGCCCTGCAATCAATCAAGGGCCACCCCCCTCACTCCAGGCCTCCACTGCACTGCACTCGATTCGGACTTGCGGTGTCTTAGTTCCCTCTGTTACTATCCACTGATGGGCAGTAGGATCAGCGGGCAGCAGCCTCTGGTGATCGCGCTGCTCTTGCGCCACTCCCCTCTCACGGGCAGCCAGTCTTAAGGACTCTGCATGCTTCACTCCGCTGGGGAGCGCTACCACGGTGTACCGCTTACCGTACCCCCAGCTCCACACCTGGTCGCAAACTGATGTCCTGGCAGCGTGGCCCTGGGCCTCTGGCCCCTTCACGGCTGGGACCTCCCACCCAGGCCAGACAGCTGCCCACTTGGTCCAGGCCCTACTGAGGCCCTTCTCAGCTCTTGCAGATGGCAGTACCCGTGCCTCCCACCTGGTCCGCCACTGCAGCACTCCAATATTCCAGGCACACCGCTGGGCTCTGTTGCTCCCCAGGCCTCAAGCCGCCGGTGATGGCCGGCCAGTTCACGGCGACTCCAGCTGTGTAAACGGTGCCCATCCATTCTGAGGGGCCCTTTGAGTCTCCTTCTCACGTGACTCTAGCAGCCTGACCCCGTTACAGGCAGTATGGGGGCTTGAAGGCAGCAGGATGCGGCAGGATCTCTCTTATGGGGCCGGAACGCACGTTTAGTGCTGCCGCTCAGCCATCTAGCTGGCCACGCCCCACAATTTATGAAGGGTAACCTGGACAGGCCATTAATGGAGATGCGCAGCGACATAGCTAGAGGGCGTACTCTGCCTCTGACACTTCTGGGTAGAGCAGCCCTCTTCAAAATGATCACTCTGCCAAAACTGCTGTACGCCATGCAGAACACACCCTACCTGATCAACCGAATCCTACTTTCTAAAATTAGACAGGGAGATACGATTACTGTTGTGGGACGGCACCTCTGATAGCCTTGAAAACCCTCTATAGATCTGTATATAATGTGGGTATTTGAACACAGAGAATGAGAGGCAACACATAGATTAACACAAGATCTATAACACCAACTCCACTAACAAAAACAATTCCAAAGTTGTGGATAAATATTCTTAAAGAGATCTTTTATTATTTCTTCTTTTTTTCGGTCTTGGGATTGTTACAAACGGACGCAACCAACGTGTTTCGCCCTAGACAAGGACTTCTTCAGGGCTTTTCAAAAGTCGAATGTTGAGGTAAGGCTGCAAATGTGTAGCGGGAATCCTACCAAGGTTCCAAGTCTTTCACTAGCCGCTGTATACTTTCACCCTGGGATTAATGTCTCTTGAATGCAAACATATGAATGTACTTACCGTAATATACACGGCCTGAACATCGTGGCAGACTTTTCATAGTGGAACAATCAGGTTGTTCGAGATCCTCCAGGCAGGTTAAGACCTCTCACACACCCAGATATATAAGTACACACAGCTACAACATGCTCTCCACGCTGAAGGGATAGACTGGGAGGTCCTGCCCGAGTCGGTCCCCCTGGAAAGTCTCCTGCTCCGGGAACCACTAGGCAGGGGAGCAGTCTCCTCGCTCTACAAGACCATTATAAACAATACCCCAGATAACCTAGGGGGGCTACTATAATGATGGGAATAGAACCTGGGTGAAATGGAGGACAGGGACTGTGAGGCCGCCCTGATACATCTCCAGAAAATTGCCATATGATCACGCTTTCGCCTGATCCAATTGAAGATCCTACACAGGGTCTACTTAGAACAGGTGATGATGATGCAGGAGATGAGACTGGCCAACCCTACCATGAAGATAACTGATATGTTGACCCAATAGACGTTGGTAGTCACAACACCTCTCTTGACTCTGGCCTCCAAAGTTCTGGACCTCCAGCTCCCCATCTTAGAGCTCATAACCAATGTCTTGATGGACCTTCTCCAGCCAGGGCACACTTCGAATGGGCCCTTAATACACTTTAATAAAGCCCTCACTGACTCCATTTTAGGGGCCTCTGCCAAACCTTGTTCTGGCCCGCAATTAACTTGCACAAAGACACGACTTGCCTTATTATTCAGATTTATAGAGCGCATTGCTACCCAACCAAGGGTTTCCCAGCGCTGCGCTACAATGAGGTACCAAGGAGCACAGTAGGTGGCAGCGTTTAAATAGAGCAAGGTTTTGAGTTTCTTGCGGAAGACTGAGAGCGCACAACATGATCTAAGCTCAGCTGGAAGAGAATTCCATTACTTTGGACCTAAAACAGAAAAGGCTCGGCTTCCTTGCCTAGCTCTTTTAACTCTAGGAGCTACTACAAGGTCCAGGTTACTTGAGCGTAGAGAACGACTGGCAGTGTATAGCAGCACAAAGGATCTTAAGGAGGAGGGTCCAGAGTTCGAGAGACATTTGTGTACAAAACACAGTGCCTTAAATTGGATATGACGTTCAACAGGGAGCCAGTGCAGCTCGCAAAGCAGGCTAGCCGTATAGTAAAACTTGGCAGAAAGAAGTAAAAGTCTTGCTGCTGCATTCTGCACTATTTGAAGTCGTCTAAGCAGATACTTCGTTACTCCAAGATACAAGATATTTCCGTAACCAAGCCTTGAAAACGGAAGAAACCCAAAGATTTTTTTTGAGCCATCTCAAAATGCCAAAACAAGTAGCGGCGACTTTAGAGATCTGATTACTCACAAACAGACTTAAGTCTAGCCAAACGCTGTGGTTTTTGACTACTGGGAAAGGGGCGGGTATGGTGCCCATCATTTCGGACCATAAATGCAGGCCCCAGAGATGGGGAAGGTTTCCCAACACAAGTACTTCTGTCTTGTCTCAGTTTAACTTCAAAGAATTAGAGTTTTTCCAGGAGCAGACTTGAGTAAGACAACTATTCAGTGTCACTGCACTCTGATTCTCCTGAGGGGACAAGGAGACCACTATCTGGGTGTCATCAGCATAGGATAGAAATATAAGGCCGTGTTTTTCTACCAAGTCTGCAAGTAGCCTTACGTACAGGTTGAAAAAAAGTTAGCTAAAGATGGAGCCCTGAGGAACCCCGGACGGTACAGGGTGTGGCTTGGACTGATGTTGGTGGGTATGTACTTGGAAAACCGGATCCTGAAGGAAGAAGTTCAGCCAAGCCAGAGCAGAGTCCTGAACCCTGATGGCCTCTAGCCTCTGAAGACGAATGTTATGGTTCACCGTATCAAACACTGCACTGAGATCTAACCAAATCAGTGCAGCAGTTCCGCCGTTGTCCAGTTGTTGCCTTAGAGGATCTGTTCCAGCCAATAGGGCAGACTCTGTAGAATGGGAACAGTGCTTTCCAAGAGGGAGGCATTTAAGAGCTGTATGATTACATTAAAAAAGAGTGGATCAAGCTTATGGAACACCGCAGGAGGGCAAGGGTCGAGAGGGGAGCCTGACTTGACAGAGGTAAGAAGAGATTTAAAGGTTGGGGGACCAAAGGCTGAAAGGCACTCAGTGAGCTAGTCTGATGGGATGATAGTGTACAGAATTAGGCTCTAGTGAGGGGGAGAGAGAGAGAGAGGTGTGCAGATCTACAGAATTGTAATGTGATGTCAGAGAGAACGTGGCTTCAATGTCAGCAACTTTCTTCGAGAAGATGGTGGCTAGCTCATCACACTGGGACGGAGTGAGAGAGACACCCGGAATTATAATTGCAGGATCCGAGAGTAATTTTACCGTTTGAAACAGTGTGTTTGAGGCATGTGAGCTGTAGATCACATGCTGTTCATAGCCCGCCATCTAGTGTTGGGTCCGGATGTGTGCACTTTGTTTTTGTTTGAAGAAGTCTTTTCCAGTCACGAGGTAGGTGACTCCTCCTTTAGGTGATAGTGCGCATGGGCATCAACTCCATTGTTAGATAGTTTTTTCCCGCCATCGGGTTCGGATGTGAGTTGCTGCGCTCCGGTTCCGCACCATTTCTCGGGTTCCCTTCGCGCAATCCACTACCCTCGGCGGTATTGTTTCTCGATCACGTTTCCTATTCTCCGCGTATCGTTTCGAACCAAGAATCTTCTATCGGAAAACGCGTGGAGGGCCGTTGGGCCTACCCGCGCTGGGCTCGCTAGCAGTCGATTGAATGGACTCCATTCAAGCTCTGTCCCGGGTGTCGCGCCAAGTTTCAGCACACCGACCTGCACGAAGTGTGCAATCTCTGTTTGTCCCCGGAACACGACGAGAAAGACTGCGACGCGTGCCGATCGTTTCGATCGAAGAAGACGTTCCGTGACTGTCTGGCTTGACGTCACGAAATGCAACACCAAGGCGGCTCTGTACTGGACATCTTCGGAGAAGATTCCGACCAAGAACACGCTCAAGGAGCCCAGGAAGAACAACATGTCTCCGTGTCCGAAGCCGACTCCGACATGGAAGAAGAGGAGCAAGTTACACCGGGTCAACGTACCATGATTACAGAAACCTCCTTGCCCCAACAACCAAAACCTAAAAAGGCTCCGGTCCTTTCTCTGCCTACGGGCCAAGGTCGGCAGCGAGAAAATGTTTCGAGCACCCCCCCCCCCCTCCGCGGCCCCGGCGCCGAAACACAAAGAAAAGCCTTCCGGCTCGGGGTTGAGTCGGCCCCCTAGCGGCACCGAATCGAAATCCTCAGCGCCGACAAACAAGCATGTCCATCCTCCATCTTTGTCCAAGCCTAAATCTTCGGTACCGAAGAGTTCGGAGCTGAAGCTCTTGATGCTGAAAACTACAACTAAAGAGAAAAAGACTCCAACAAAAGATTTTCGGTCCGATGTTACACCTCCGGATTCGAAACAAAAAGAACTGGTGTTGCGGGGATTCTGCACCTACACAGAACTATGCGCAGGAAAACAGGACCTCAGTGTATAGGGGTGTACCAACCTACCACCTTAGTACCCAAAATCCCAAAACCGACTAGCTATAGGGTCTCATTCGTTCTCCTCCAAAATCACGAAGCTACAAATGATTAGACAACCCAGAACACAACACTCCTGACTCTCTCAGGAATCGCGGTAGCAAGACATACCCTTTCGCTCGCTCACTCGTACTTGTCCACAATAAGAATGGTCAGAGTCACTGTTATAGTTCAAAATGTTTATTTTAACTATCGTGCTCTATAATGCAGTATACGAGCCACTACCAGCTGCGAAATGCATAAACCTAGAACAATTAGCATTGTTACAATTTCATAGAATATGAAGGGGAAAGTCATATATAGATAGTGGAAAAAGGACTATAAGGCCTAACCACCCTCCCCTTGGCAAAATGATGTTTATTATATAATAGAAGATCTCTGGGCTTTGTCAGCAGACCCCCTACCTTAGTGCCTAGATGGAAGCTTTACATCATAGGAACCGCATAGCTCTTCTCCCTGGAAAGGACCCTCTCCAAGTGTGTTTTAGAACAACCTGCATCCCCATAATATCAAAGCACGAGCTTTCAGCAGCGCAGCTATGTAAGCATGTTTTGTCTAGATGCTAGGGACTGACCAGAACAGAATAACAAGGAGCATTGTTTATCGACCTTGCACATCGTGTTCAGACTAAACCCCAAGAACAGGCAGAGAATGCAGAAAGCAGACAGTTCTCATGAGAAAGGCACAAACAGAGTCTTGCACAACAAAGTCATGCAGTAACGTGCGCAAAAGCAGCATCATGGCAGCCGTGCTCTAGCTTACTTAGCAATGTCGACAATGACCCTAATGGCCATATAACACTGGTTGTCAACCCATATACTGGACATATTCATGCCAAATTACCTGAAAAAGGGAAATTGGCACATCAGGATGACCATCATATACCTCTAAAGAAAAGGAATATGGGTACAAACCCATCGTCACCTGTAATTCCACCTCCTTCACCTACTAATGCTCACCTACTTATTAGCCTCACTAATTCACCACCACCACTATCACCTGACCCACAGGATGAGGGGGATGGGGATGACAACAGGCCACAAGATGCTGATCCATGAGAGGATTATAATACTGATCCACATACAGACACTGACCCTGATTTGTATACATCTAGGCCATCACCTCCTGATGACAATATAGGTTATATTGAGCTTCTTAATAGGGCTGCTCACTATCATGGGGTGGAATTACATAAAGAAACTTTAGAGGAGGACTTCTTATTCGAGACATTAAGCTCCACTCAAAAAACAACACACACTTTACCAATGCTTAAGGGGATGCTTAAGCATGCAGATGAGGTTTTCAAAAGACCCTGTCAGGGCAAGAATAGTCACACCCAGGGTTGAGAAAAAATATAAACCAGCACCTACTGACCCTGCTTATATCGAAGGTCAACTGCCCTTAGACTCTTTGGCGGTCTCTAATGCTCGTAAAAGAGCAAATTCACAAACAGGGGAGGCCCCTCCTCCTGATGAAGAGTCCAAGTTAATTGATGCCTCTGGTAAAAGGATAGCTTCTCGGGCAGCTAATCACTGGTGCATTGCCAATGCTCAGGCTTTGCTAGCCAGATATGATAGAGCTCATTATGATGAGTTGGAAAGACTTATCCAATATCTGCCTGATGAGCATAAAGCTAAGGCAAATGATCTCATACAAGAAGGAAAACTGATTACCAATACCTCCATCAAATGTGCATTAGATGCAGCAGACACAGCAGCACATGCAGTAAACACAAGCGTGTTGCTACGCAGACACGCATGGTTAAGAATATCCGGTTTCAAACCTGAGATACAGGCCTCCATTCTTAATCAACCTTTTGACAAGGAACACCTATTTGGCCCAGCAGTTGACACCTCGCTGGGGAAAATGAAAAAGGACACTGAGGTCGCAAAGTCCATGGGGGTTTTACAATTACCTGCTAGTAGAGGTTCCTTTCGCCGCTCTTTTCACAGGGGTAGTTCCAAAACTGTTACCACAGAAAATCCCTCCTCATCTTACAAGGGCAACAATCAATCGCCCTCATCAAGTGGATTTGTTAGAGGAGGTTTTAGAGGAAACAATGGTAAGGGAAGAGGCAGAGGCAGCTCCACTCGCACTTCCCCTGCTAATAACAAACAGTGACTTGCTTCCACTACCCTCCGATCATTCCACTCCTGTCGGGGGACGTCTCTCTCAATTTCTCCCTGTCAGGAACACCATCACCTCAGACAAATGGGTTCTACAAATTATCCAATATGGTTACTGCCTGGAACTTACAGACACTCCCCCAAACATTCTTCCGAGATCACATGCAATGTCACAGGAACATCTCACCCTTCAAAAAAAAGAGGTTCAATCTCTGCTAGAAAAAGGAGCAATAGAGCCAGTCCCATTACAACATCAAGGAACCGGAGTATACTCCCTGTACTTCTTAATTTCCAAGAAGGACGGATCTCTCAGGCCTATACTGGACCTCAGAGAACTCAATCTATACATTCAATCAGACCACTTTCACATGGTCACTCTACAACAAGTACTTCCACTGCTTCAACAAGGCGACTTCCTGTCCACTCTGGACTTAAAGGCCTCCTATTTCCATATCCCAATACATCCTGCTCATCGCAAATACCTAAGGTTCGTTGTAGCAAGACAGCATTATCAGTTAAAGGTGCTCCCATTTGGAGTAACAACCGCACCCAGAGTTTTCACCAAGTGCTTCGCAATAGTCGCAGCTCACCTTCGAAGACAACACATTCACTTTATCCCATATCTGGATGACTGGCTAATAAACGTCAGCTCACAAAAAAGCTGTCTCCGTGACACTCACAAAACAGTGCAGTTGCTCCACGATCTTGGATTCACAGTAAACCTGTCCAAGTCTCATCTACAGCCATCCAACACACAGGTGTATCTGGGAGCCACAATAGATACACAAAGGGCTTTGGCCTACCCCAATCCGGACAGAATCCGCAATATGCAGACTCTGCTCTGCCAGTTTCAACCTCATCACTCATTGCCAGCTCGAGTGTTCATGCAGTTACTAGGGATGATGGCGTCTTGCATACTAATAGTCCCTTACGCAAGACTTCACATGCGTCCCCTTCAAGAGTGCTTAGCACATCAGTGCAACCAGGCTCAGGGTCGGTTATCGGATCTAGTGTTGGTGGACGGCCGCACCCATCGCTCTCTGCAGTGGTGGAATACACAAAACCTTTCAAAAGGGCTGCCCTTCATCGACCCGGTTCCACAGATAGTGCTAACAGCAGACGCATCGCTCACTGGTTGGGGAGCTCATCTCCAAACACATACAATTCAGGACATGTGGAGCCTGCAGCAAAAGCAGCTCCACATAAACCATCTAGAGCTGCTAGCAATTTTTCTAGCGCTCAAAGCGTTTCAAGTTCATCTAGTAGGCAAAGCTGTCCTGATCCGTACAGACAACATGACAGCAATGTACTACATACAAAAACAAGGGGGGGGGACACACTCTCCAGCTGTCACAACTAGCACAGACCATCTGGAGATGGGCCATGCATCACAGAATGTTTCTCCTGGCAGAACACCTTCCAGGAGTAAGCAATCAGATTGCAGATCTGCTCAGTCGTCAAAGACAACAGATCCACGAATGGGAACTCCACCCTCAAGTTCTCCTCCCATTCTTTCAAATGTGGGGCTTTCCAGACATAGATCTGTTCGCCACAAACCTAAACGCAAAATGCCCAAACTTGGCATCCAGACATCCACACCCATTGTCCAAGGGCAATGCACTATGGATGAATTGGTCAGGGATATTTGCCTACGCTTTTCCGCCTCTCCCACTCATTCCATTAGTGGCTCGGAAGCTCAGACAGGCGTCCCTGACATTACTCCTAGTTGCTCCCATATGGGCTCGGCAGCCCTGGTTCACAACCCTGTTGGAGCTCTCAGTAGGTCCTCACCAAAAACTGCACATCACACCCAATAAGCTCACTCAGAGTCATGGAGAAATAAGACATCCAGATCCCAGCCATCTCAACCTTGCGATCTGGCCCCTGAAATCTTAGAGCTTGGCTACCTTAATCTTCCGCCAGACTGTATAAATAGTATCAAAGAGGCTAGACGTCCTACCACAAGAGCATGCTATGCAGCAAAATGGAAACGATTTGTGATATACTGCAATAACAATCAAACAGATCCACTGGACGCTTCAGTTCAAAACATCATTTGCTATTTACTACATCTGCAGTGCTTACATCTTGCTGCAATAGCTGCATATCTACAGAACAGACAACATCTGTCTCTTTTTAGAGTTCCTGTCATCAAAGCATTTATGGAGGGACTTCAAAGAAGCATTCCTCCAAGACTTCCACCTGCTCCAGTGTGGAATCTCAACATTGTCCTTACCAGACTAATGGGTCCACCCTTTGAACCATTGGATAAATGTGAAATACAATTTCTTACTTGGAAGGTAGCTTTCCTCATAGGTATCTCATCTCTGAGGAGAGTGGGTGAGCTTCAGGCACTAACCATAGAAGAACCATTCTTACAAATACATCAAAACAAAGTGGTTCTACAGACCAACCCTAAATTTCTACCAAAAGTCATTTCTGCCTTTCATATCAACCAATCTGTTGAGTTGCCTGTGTTCTTCCCTCAACCAGATTCTGTGGCAGAACGTGCTTTACACACTTTAGATGCGAAAAGAGCTATTCTTTACTATATAGAGAGGACAAAACCTTTCCGCAAAACAACTATTTGTCGCTTTTGCTCCACTACATAAAGGAAATCCAATATCAAAGTCAGGCATTGAAAGGTGGATAGTCAAATGCATTCAGATATGCTATGCAAAAGCAAAAAGAACTTTAACAATTCCCCCTAGAGCACACTCGACTTACAAACTAGGGGCTTCTATGGCATTTCTAGGAAACATACCCATAGATGATATCTGCAAAGCTGCAACATGGTCTACACCTCACACATTCACAAAACACTATTGTGTAGATGTGTTAGCAAGACAGCAAGCTAGTGTGGGCCAAGCAGTTTTACATACACTGTTTCAAACACTGCAACAGCTACAGGTTAGCCACCGCTTTAGGAAATAACAGCTTTTTAGTCTATTCACAGCATGTGATCTACAGCTCACATGCCTCGAACGGAAAATGCTACTTAACCAGTATGCATCTGTTCTTGGAATGTAGAGCTGTAGACTCCCATGCGCCCACCCGCCTCTCCGGGTACCTATACCTGTTGCAGTTACATCTTACTTGGATACATACATACATGGACATCTCTTACTACTCTTACTTACTCCATTATCACCCTCTGCGGCAAACAATCTAACAATGGAGTCAATGCCCATGCGCACTATCACCCAAAGGAGGAGTCACCTACCTCGTGACTGGAAAAGACTTCTTCGAACAAAAACAAAGTGCAAACATCCGGACCCAACACTAGATGGCGGGCTATGCACATCATGTGACTCTATAGCTCTACATGCCAAGAACAGATGCATACTGGGTAAGTAGCATTTTTCTTTCGAGCAGTTTTGAGCCGTGCAGATTTTATCCAAAAAAAGGTGGCTGTGGCTGTATAGCAGTTTTATGGGAATCTTTTAAGGTCAACTTGTATTTTATTTTGTCGTCTGCACTATAGGTAACCCTCCATTTTTGTCTCAGCCCACCATTCTCGTGAGAGCTTAGTTGTGCATGCATCGACTACAAGGACTAATCGGAACACTTATTGTTTGGAGGCAGGGCACCTCCTAATAGGTACTGCTTTGTTATATGTTTAAAAGTTGAGGAATCTGTGGCTCGAAGTGTCCATCAGAAGGACAATTTACTTGCCTGTAATCCCAGTTCTCTTCCACGGGAATCCTCGTCAAAGTCATAATGCACTGAATAGTCCCGCGCCCATGTGCAGGGATCTCGAAGCACTTTTAAACAGTATACAAATATGTGTAACCAGAATTTGTACCATAGTATTTTATATGTTTGCAGACAAAAAATGGCCAGATTTAATTGAATTTTCATTTTATAAGGAAGCCAATTGCATAGACCTGTGTCACTATAAAACAGGTGACCATAGAAAATCTTTCACAAACTTTTTTAAAAGGGAAAAAAGGGAATATGAGACAGTCTTAGCCAATAGGCTGCAGTGCAAAGCATAGAATAGAAAACTGACACTGTGCCTTTAAAAACCTCACAGTACCCTCTGTATCCCATCATGCCTCACAGGTGACAGGTCAGGTCATTTATGCGGAAGTTAGGAATCCTGGGTAAAGCAATTGTTGAGAGCTGTAATAGTTCTTGTCTGGGGAAGTGGAAGGGTTGCTTATGACTTTGAGTATTCCCCTGGCAGCGAACTAGGATTACAGTTGAATAAATCATAGTAATAGTCATAAGCACTGAATAGAACAGCAAACCCATCCCACAAAAAGGCAAACATGAAATAAAAACGGCTCCAACCATCACCGAAAAGGTTCTTTAAAGAAGCCTGCCCTCCTTGAGTATCTGCTCTGGAGTCTGAATCTAGACAGCAGTGTCTAGTGAATGTATGAACAGATGTCCAAGTCGCTGCCTTACAAATGTCGGTCATTCCAAGGAAGAGCTTTGGTAGTGTTATGTCCCGTATAGAGGCCCTAATGTAGACCCGTTCATACATGCCCTAAAATGGACGTATTCATATTTGCCCTAATATGGTCATATTCGTACTTGCCCTATTATGGTCATAGCCGCATATGCCCAATTATGGTCATAACTGTATATGTCCTATTATAGTCATGATTCCTTATATAGGCATGATCTTTCACCTACATTGGTCCTTGCTAGTACACAACGTGCTCTGAGGGCTGAACGTTATCTATCCTGTGGTTTTGAATACAGCAGGGTTTTTCCCAAACACAGGCAAAACTGTACTCATCAATTATGCATGGCTCTCTAGGAATACACCACCTGCATAATATGTATGTACAAAGTTCACCCCTGACGTCTTCCTCATGTCTAACGACAGACCAATACAATCCATACTAAGGACCGAGCCTCTTTAGGGTATAGATACACCACATCTTGCCCCGGTAAGACAGAGGGAACCGAGACTTCCATGCTGACACACTGACCAGAGACGCTGAGGCTCCTGCATGCAGTCGCTCCAGCTGACAGCGGTCTGACACAGCCCTGACAGGGTGTCCAACTCGAGACCAGGACGGTGTCCCACACTCTCTCTATTCAGGTATGGGGGTTCGACTAAATCCTAGAAGGATTCTTGGCTCTTAGGTTTTATGTTTAAAAGTTTTTATTGGTTTTTGCAAACAAAACCCCCACATATAGCAAGACACAAAGCCCTTGACACCATTCCTTAAGTAATCTACATTTCCGACAACAACGTAGGAACCCCCTATTGTACATCAAATTGTACGCACTGGTCTGGGTGTCCATCAAAGTCTTGTGCCCGTTCAGCCACTCTTATCATTGTTGCTCTGCTTTGGTACAAATCAGTACCAAAACAAAAAATAAAACAATGAACCGAAAAAACATAACTAAAGTCCCTCCCTCCCCCCTCCCCATGCCAGCTCTCTCCCTGATCCTACCACTCCATAGCCTCCCGCTCCTTTCTATCGTAGGGTCTACATATCGGACCTTTAGGGTTGTTCGGACCATAAACTAGGGAGACTGATCACTCGCAGGTATTTAGGCTGAGTGAGCTCATTAAACTCGGAGGATAGAAGCGATATGAATGGCTGCCATATTGTCGCAAACGAGTCAGATGTACCCTGGAGGGTGGCTGAGATTCTCTCCATCCCTAGAACAAACCACATCCTATGTAGCCATCCCGTGTAATTAGGTTGAGTAGTTGTACCCCAATGCGCCAGTATATTTTGTAATGCCGCCCCTAATGCCATCCCCATCTGGCGTCCACGCACGCTTTTAAGAGGATACATAATAGGATTAGGTAGCCCTAGAACCACGTAGACCGGAAGCCTCGGTATCTGTGTGCTAAAAAGTGCATCCACCGTGTCTAATATCTTAGTCCAGTAATCCCCTAAAGCGAACACTCCCATAGTATATGCAGCAGGGTACCCTCCTGATCGCACCCCTCCAACAAGTAGGACTCCTCTGCGGATTACCCCTATGCAGCCTCGCCGGTGTGAGATACCAATAGGTTGCTATTTTCATAGCGGATTCCACACTGGCTACATTTCGAGCTGTGTGTTTTGCCCTGTAATAGATCCCCTCCCAGTCCTTCCGTGTGAGTGCCCCCCCTATTTCCTTCTCCCATCTCCTCTGACTTGGGGTAGCTTGCCCCGTGGGACCCTGTCTAATCATATTATACATGTCCGTTATTAGGCTTTTGTCTGAGGTTTTAGTAATAAGCCATTTTTCATATGTCGTCAGTTTCCTGCCCCCTTGCGACCGAACCTCATCTCGGAGCACCCAGTGTCGCAACTGTAGGTATCTCATTCGTTCGGCCTCCGGGATCCCATAATCCAACTTCAATTGGGGAAACTGGATGATACCCTCTAGATCAAAGAGGTGACCCACTGAGCGGCAAGGGGTAGCTTTGCACGCCGCAAAGGCCGTCTCGGGCATCCCAGGGGTGAACTCGCTGTTTCCAAATAGTGGAGTGAGTGGGGATGGGAAAGTGGACAACTTCCTCTTCGTCACCACCGCATCCCATGCAGTCAATACCGACTTGGTGACCGGCGATCTCATCAACCCCTGTGGGCGTTGAGCTTTTCTCAGGAAGGGAACCTTCCAGAGTGGTATCTGGGCGATCGCCCTGTCCTGAAAGAGCCACCTCTTTTCTGACTCAGGCCGCGCCCACTCCACCAGGTACCTCAGCTGCGCTGCCCGGTGATAACTGAGTAAGTCAGGGATCCCCAGTCCTCCCTCATCTGGCCTCATGTAGCCCAGTACTTTACTCATCCGGGGCCGCGCCCCTGCCCACACAAAGTGATTAAGATCCCTCTGTAGCGCCACCAGGGAACCCGCCGGTAGGGTCTGGAATAGGTATAGAGCTTTCGGCAGTAGGGACATCTTGACCGCCGCAACCCTTCCCAGTAACGAGAGCCGGTGTTTACTCCACGCTCCCAAGTCTCGTTTTGCCTGGCATACCAACCGCCCATAGTTCAAGTGAGCCGTTCGCTGCACTGAAGCGGCTAATTCCAATCCCAGGTAGGGGATGGAGTCCGTCAATCGAATTCCCTGTAGGGTCGGTGCCCCCCTTCCCCGGGGATCCAAGCTGGGATTTAAGTGTAATATCAGCGACTTATCCACATTCACCCGATAGCCTGACACGTGCCCAAAGTCTAGCAATTCCTCCAAGAAAGCGGGTAGTGAGTCAACGGGGTCCATCAGCGCCGCTATAACATCGTCCGCATATAAACTAATTGGGTGTGACTCCCCCCCCCCCCGAACGGAATCCCTGTAATCCGCGGATTTTCCCTCACTCGCTGCGCCAGGGGCTCGATGTACAGAGCAAAGAGCAATGGGGACAGTGGACACCCCTGCCTGGTACCCCTCTGTATTGGAAACGCCCTGGAGATAACTCCATTCACCTGGATGGTCGCAGTGGGAGCCCTATAGCAGCAGCTCACCCATCCCCTAAAGCGCTCCCCCATGCCAACCTTACGTAGTGTATGACCTAAAATACCCCAATTGACACGGTCGAACGCCTTTTCTGCGTCCACCGTCAGGAGCAAGGCATCCATCCCCGTATGGTGGGCTTTGTCAATCAAGTGGAGTACTCTTTTCGTATTGTCAGCACACTGACGTGTCTGGATAAAGCCTGCCTGGTCCGGTTCGATCAGGGACAGCATATCGGGGCCGAGGCGGGTGGCCAAAATTCCGGTGAACAGTTTAAAGTCAACATTTAATAGGGATATGGGACGATACGATCCGCATTTCCGACCATCCTTGCCCGGCTTGGGAAGCACCACTATAGCGGCAGCCCCCATCGACGCGGGAATCAGTGTCTCCTTCCCAAAAGAGTTGAAGAGTTTAGTCAGGAGAGGGGCAATAATATGACAAAATTTCTTATAAAAAAGGGCTGGGAATCCATCTGGTCCCGGGGATTTAAGCAGCTTGAGGCGCGAGATCGCCACTATGACCTCCTCCACCCGAATGGGGGCATCTAGCGTCGCCGCTTGATCGGTCGTTAAGGCAGACATAGAGACCGACTGAAGGTAATCCAACATATCTGCCTCAGGGACCGGCTCAGCCGCGTACAACTCCTCATAATACTTTACAAACGTGTCCGCTATACCCTGATCGTCAGTGACTTCTTGCTGAGCTTCACCGCGCAGAGAGGAAACCCTCGACCGTTGCTGGCGGGCTCGAAGTCTATTAGCTAACAGGCGCCCCGTTCGGTCACCCCCAACATAGTAAGCATGTGTTCGAGGCATGTGAGCTGCAGAGCTCACACTGTGCATTAGATCGCCATCTGGTGTTGGGCTCGGATGCTTGCACTTTGTTGTTGTCTTCGAAGAAGTCTTTGTAGTCATGTGATAGGTGACTCCTCCTTTGGACAATAGTGCGCATGGGCATCGACTCCATCCTCAGATTGTTTTTTTCCGGCATCGGGTTCGGATGCAATTTCGACACTCCGGTTCGAAACTTGTTTTTTTGCAGCGTTTTCCACTTTTCAACACCTGATACCGACATCGACATCTCGACGTCCCTTCCTCGATCTCCTTTCCAGCCGTCGACGCGGGCCGTTGGGCCCATCGACGCCGTAAGGCCTACTGCACATGGAAAGGACGCCATTTCGAAAATGCCCCCAATGTGGAGCAAAGTTTCCTCACAGTGACCACCACCAGGTCTGTAATCGGTGCCTCTCACCAGACCATAACGAGGCCACTTGTCCGGCCTGCGCCTCCTTCCGCTCCAAGAAGACAATCCGCGATCGTCGAGCCCGAAGGCACATCATGGCGCACAGGTCCGCTCCGGAACCCGTCAACATCTTCGATGAGGGTCCCGATGTTCCGGAAGAAGACTCCGAAGACCTCGCTATCATCTCCGAGGCAGAGGACTCCGACGGTTCCATCCCTCCAGGGCAGCGTGTGAGTACTACTGCCCCTGCCCCAACCCTCCCTGCAAAATCGAAGGCACCGGTCAGCACTTCGCCTACGGGCCCCAGTCGAGACCGTAAACGTGCATCGGACGCCCCGCCTCCGGGCTCGGCACCGAAGAAGAAAACAAAGCCTTCTAGTTCCTCGGCACCGACCAAACTACATGTGCCAGTTACACCGGCACCTTCGGCGCCGAAACACAAAGACCACCCGGCGCCGAAATCCAGTTCGGTCCCCAAATCCGCCTCCAAGCACGCGGATCCCTCGGCACCGAAACCGAAGCTACTCGACACACCCCCTAAACTAAAGCCGGTCGAGCCTGTAGCTAAGCCGAAGGACGCCTCGACGCCTTCTAAAGCAAAGGAACATTTAAAGAAGCCATCACCACGTTCGGAACCGAAAAAGTCGTCGCCGAAAACTAATATTCAAGGGGAGGAACTGTTTACACCGGATCCCATCGATCCTAATCAACACAAGCTTTATATCAATCCTAAAACAGGACACATTTCCTCTGTGCCACGTCACAAGCCTGTCCCTCCAAAGAAGAAGGACTCTTCCACTTCCCCTATGCCTCCTTTTTCCCCTATACCTCTCTCTAACACCCCTCCTCTCCACATCCCTATCACACCTCCTCAACCTGCGGATTCTCCCCCACATGAGTATGAGGACAACATGGGGTACGGGGATGACCCTCATAATTTATTTCTGGATCCAGATAATCCACCACAGGATGACTGGGGTTATAATGACCCCCCAGACCCTACAGACCTCCCCAGCCCTCCACCTTATCCCACAAAACCATCTCCACCAGATGATCACATAGGTTTTGGCCAACTCATACATAGGGCGGCCATTTTTCATGGGGTGCATATTCACACCGACCAACCAGAAGAAGATTTTCTTCTAGACACTTTTGAACGGTCTCAAAAAACTGTTCAAACTTTGCCCATGATCAAGGGTGTCATTAAACACGCACCTGAAATTTTTAACGACCCAGTCAGAGCCAGGATCCTTAATCCTAGAGTGGATAAAAAATATAGACCTGCCCCCGATGACCCCACCTACATCAAAGGTCAGCTCTCCCTTGACTCACTGGTCGTTTCTAATGCCAGAAAACGCGCCAATTCCCAAACTTCAGGGGATGCTCCGCCCCCTGATAAAGAATCCAAATTGTTAGATTCCTCTGGCAAACGCGTAGCTGCGCAAGCCACCAACATCTGGCGCATCGCTAACACCCAAGCTCTACTAGCTAGGTACGACAGGGCACACTACGATCAGCTAGAAACCCTCCTTCAACATCTACCTGATCAATACAAAACACACGCCACTGACCTCATTCAAGAAGGCAAACTTATTTCAAACGCCTCCATTAAGTGCGCCTTAGACGCAGCCGACACCGCCGCTAGGTCAGTTAACACTAGCGTGCTTATCAGACGACACGCCTGGCTTCGCATTTCAGGTTTTAAGCCAGAAGTCCAGACTACCATACTAAACCAGCCATTTAACCAAAACCAACTATTTGGTCCTGCTGTCGACACAGCACTAGAAAAGATGAAGAAGGATACTGACACTGCCAAATCAATGGGAGCATTGCAGTCCCCGCAGCAACGTGGCTCCTTTCGCCGCTCCTTTTACAGAGGGGGCTCCAGGAATACCACCGCAGACAGTTCCTCTTCCTATCGAACAAACACCCAAACCTCTCCTAATAGAGGATACTTTAGGGGTGGTTACAGAGGCAACAACTCTAAGGGCAGAGGTCGAGGTAATAATAACAACACCCGTACCTCCACCACTCCCAAACAGTGACTTTCCTCCACTTCCCCCGACCACAACACCCCTGTCGGGGGAAGGCTATCACAGTTCCTGCCTGTCTGGAACTCCATTACAACAGACAGGTGGGTGAGACAGATTATCCAACATGGCTACTGCCTGGAGCTAACAGCTACCCCCCCACCATACCACCCAGGCAGCGTCCAATGTCCACAGACCATCTTACACTTTTACAACAAGAGGTACTTTCCCTGCTTCAAAAGCACGCCATAGAGCCAGTGCCTCTGCTACAGCAGGGCACAGGGGTTTACTCCCTGTACTTCCTCATTCCCAAAAGGACGGCACTCTCAGGCCTATTTTAGACCTCAGACCTCTCAATCAATACATACACTCAGATCATTTTCACATGATCACTCTCCAACAAGTGCTTCCCTTACTACAACAACAAGACTTCCTTGCCACATTAGACCTCAAGGACGCCTACTTCCACATTCCCATACATCCTGCTCACAGGAAGTATCTAAGGTTCGTTCTCAATGGGCAGCACTACCAGTTCAAAGTACTCCCATTCGGAGTCACCACTGCTCCAAGAGTGTTTACCAAATGCCTTGCAGTAGTAGCAGCGCATCTACGAAGACAACAAATACATGTCTTCCCATACCTGGACGACTGGCTTATCAAAGCCAAATCATTCAACCAGTGTGTCCAACACACTCACCAAACAATACAAACATTACACAACTTGGGGTTCACAATAAACTATACCAAGTCCCACCTTCAGCCCTCCCATGTCCTTCAATATCTGGGAGCTACAATAAACACTTCCACTGCTCTAGCTTACCCCAGCCCAGCCAGGATAGCCAGTATACAAACCCTTGTCCCCAGGTTTCAAATGCAACACTCTCTTCCAGCCAGAGTGTTTATGCAGCTAATCGGCATGATGGCATCCTGCATTTTTATCGTCCCTCATGCAAAACTTCAAATGCGTTCTCTACAAGAGTGCCTAGCGCGCCAATGGAACCAGGCTCATGGACATCTTACAGATCTGGTGTTGGTGGACAGCCGCACACATCGCTCTCTGCAGTGGTGGAACACCAACAATTTGTCCAAGGGGCGGCCGTTCCTAGAGCCGGTTCCACAAGTAGTACTAACCACGGACGCATCCCTTACAGGATGGGGAGCACACCTGTTACATCATACAACACAAGGCAAGTGGACCACTCAGCAGAAGCTGCTCCACATCAACCACCTAGAGTTACTAGCTATATTCCTAGCTCTCAAGTCCTTTCAACTCCACGTACAAAACAAAGCTGTCCTGATCCGAACAGACAACATCACAGCTATGTACTATATACAAAAACAGGGGGGGACACACTCTCCACAACTGTCCCAACTAGCACAGGACATTTGGAGGTGGGCCATTCCACAAAACATATACCTTCTATTAGAACACCTACCAGGGGTTCACAATCAGATTGCAGATCTGTTAAGTCGACAGACACAACAAATTCAAGAGTGGGAACTACATCCACAAGTTCTTCTACCATTCTTCCAGATGTGGGGCCAGCCAGACTTAGATCTGTTCGCCACACACCAAAACGCCAAATGCCCAACCTTCGCCGCCAGGTTTCCACACCCGCAGTCCAAGGCAATGCGATATGGATGAACTGGTCCGGCAGATTTGTGTACGCTTTTCCACCGCTCCCACTTGTACGCAAGCTTCGACAACAGTCTCTAAAAATGATACTAGTAGCCCCTACATGGGCACGCCAACCGTGGTTCACCACACTACTGGAGCTATCAGTAGTCCCATACCAAAGACTACACCTCTCCCCAACAATGCTAACGCAGAGCCATGGAGAGATAATGCACCCAGATCCATCTCAGCTGAACCTTGCAATTTGGCTCCTGAAGTCCTAGAATTCGGTTACCTTAACCTACCCCCAGACTGCATGGACGTTATAAAAGAAGCTAGACGCCCAACTACCAGAGCATGCTATGCAGCTAAATGGAAAAGATTCGCTATTTACTGCACTAATAATAACATCCAACCATTACAAGCCTCTACGCAAAACATCATTTGCTATTTGCTACATTTGCAAAGATGTAATCTTGCATACTCATCCATACGTCTGCACCTCGCAGCCCTTGCTGCTTACTTACAAAACAGACAACACTTATCACTATTCAAAGTTCCCGCCATTAAAGCCTTTATGGAAGGCCTTAAGCGGATCATACCTCCCAGATTACCACCTTCCCCAGTGTGGAATCTTAATATAGTACTTACCAGGCTCATGGGTCCACCTTTCGAACCCTTACATAAATGTGAACTTCAATTCCTTACATGGAAAGTTGCGTTTCTAATTGCAATCACTTCTCTCAGGAGAGTCAGTGAGCTACAAGCTCTAACTATACAAGAGCCTTTCTTACAAATACATCATAAAAAGGTAGTTCTCAGAACAAACCCAAAATTCCTTCCCAAAGTCATTTCGCCTTTCCACCTTAACCAATCAGTAGAACTACCTGTGTTCTTCCAAAACCCAGATTCCGTGGCAGAAAGAGCTCTCCACACCCTAGATGTCAAAAGAGCCCTTATGTATTACATTGACAGAACCAAATCCTTTCGCAAAACCAAACAATTGTTTGTGGCTTTCTCTCCACCACACAAAGGTAATCCCATCTCAAAAGCCGGGGTTGCAAGGTGGATTGTTAAATGTATCCAAATCTGCTACCAAAAAGCCAAACGCACATTATCAGTTCCCCCTAGAGCGCACTCAACACGCAAACTAGGGGCCTCCATGGCATTCTTAGGGAACATTCCCCTAGAAGACATATGTAAGGCAGCCACGTGGTCTACAACACACACCTTCACTAAACACTATTGTGTTGATGTGCAAGCCAAGCAACAAGCTTCCGTGGGCCAAGCTGTCCTTAAAACCCTTTTTCAAACTACTGCAACACATACAGGTGACCACCGCTAGGGAGATACTGCTGTACAGTCTATGCACAGTGTGAGCTCTGCAGCTCACATGCCTCGAACGGAAAATGCTACTTACCAGTATGCATCTGTTCTTGGCATGTAGAGCTGCAGATCCTCACACGCCCACCCACCTCCCCGGAACCTGTATGTGCTCCAGTCCTATCTTAATTAGATACACACACATGGACATCTCTTTCCTTTTCTACTAACTCCATCACTCCCCAATATGGCGAAAAACAATCTGAGGATGGAGTCGATGCCCATGCGCACTATTGTCCAAAGGAGGAGTCACCTATCACATGACTACAAAGACTTCTTCGAAGACAACAACAAAGTGCAAGCATCCGAGCCCAACACCAGATGGCGATCTAATGCACAGTGTGAGGATCTGCAGCTCTACATGCCAAGAACAGATGCATACTGGTAAGTAGCATTTTCCTTTAAACGCACCGCTGCATATTCTGCCCTGTCCAAGTCTATGCCGGCGAGCTGTGCCCTAGCTGCCTTAAGTTGGCGCCAGACCCTCGGCGCTCCCGTCCTACCATGGACTCTCTCCAGTTCCTGCACCCGGTCGGCCAGGGCCGCTCGTGTCTCCCTGCGCTCTCTATTTTCCGCCGCCGCGATCGCTATAATCTCCCCCCGGAGCACTGCCTTCATTGCCTCCCACAGTGTAGTGATGTGAGTATAGGGCGTGTCATTGTGTGCGAGGTAGTCTTGAGCGCATCTAGTGAGCTGCTGTATCACCTGGTCTTTGTAAAGCAACGCCTCCCTGAGTCTCCAACACCCCTGTCGCCGTGGGCCTGTCGGCAGCGCAAGCTGGGCGACCACTGCGTCATGGTCCGAAAGGGCCATCGGTTCAATCTCTATCCCTACCACCCTCCCCTGAATTTCTCTGGTACCCAGTAAGTGGTCGAGGCGAGCGTATGACTTATGTGCATTGGAGAAAAACGTATATTGAGTCGCGTGTGGGTGCGCTTCCCTCCAGAGATCCAAAAAGCCCATTTCAGCAAGCCACTGCTTGCCCTCCCCAGAAAGTTCCCCTTTGTGCCAGTATGATGTATGCGACCTATCCCTATGAGCCTCCATGACCAAGTTCAAGTCCCCCCCGATAAGAGTCATGCTATTCTGGGGTGCCACAGCTTCTGACAAGGCTGCTTTGAGAAACTCCTCCTGCCCTGAGTTAGGTGCGTACATGGAGCCCACCACCATCGTCTGGGAACCAAATTGAAACGTATAGGCTAGCAGTCGTCCCCTTATTTCAGCGACCTTTTCTTTCACCACCCCCTTACATTTATGCGAAATCAAAAGGGCCACTCCAGCTCTCTTGTCCCCTGCACAGGAAAAGTATTGGTGCGGGAAAGCCCTGGATCGCAGGCGACGACAGTCCTTAGTCAGTAAGTGCGTCTCCTGCAGGAGGCAGATGTCCGCCTCAGCCCGCTCCAAGAAGGAAAGCACTGCTCTACGCTTAACCGGATTATTGAGGCCCTTGACATTTAAGGTGAGAATGGACACATCCCCCTAGCCATAACCCAATGGTGCACACTGCTCTATGTCAATCCCCTGGAGGATACCCCGGAAATAGCCCCTAGCATCTCTGCCTTCAATGATGGGATGCCCCCTTCACCCTCGAGCCGCTCCTCCCACGAATTCTCCACTACCAGTGGACCATGAAGTGCCGGCACCCCCCCCTTCCTACCCTCCCAACTCCCCAAAACAATAACAATAAACCCAACGAACAGAACCTTAGCAGATTGTCCGGGAGGTGCAGACGACTTCCGCAGCTCCCTGGTGAGAAAGTCATTGGGGTGCATTCAGTGGCCAGTGGATTCCCCCCTGCCCCCGCCGCCCCCCGGCTTGCCGCTATTCACTTATCTGCCCCATTGAAGCATCTTCATCTCTCTTATCAAGAGGGCAGTCCCGAGGCCAGCGACTCCAGTACTCCTCTCCGTTCCTGCGCCATCGTCTCAGGGTCAGGCTTTGCCGGGGTCCCCCGTCGCCGTCGTTGTCGGCTCACCCTCTGCCATCCGTCGCGAGTGTCTCTGCCGGAGGTCCCCTCAGGCTCCGCCTTTGTAGGCAAGTCAATGGTTAGAATCCGGCAGGCCTCCCTAACCGATCGAACCTGGTAGAACTTGTCCTCCAGTTTTAAAATGAGGCGAAACGGGTGCCCCCATGAATAACTAACCCCTAGGCTGCGCAAGTGTGTGGTGACGGGCCGGAAGGCCCTTCTTTTTTGAAGCGTGATCGCAGCCAAGTCCTGGTACAGGGCGATGTCGTGACCTCCATGCTGCAGCGGCTGCGTCTCCCTGGCCCTTCTCATAATGCGCTCTTTCAATTGAAAGTCCGGCAGGTAGGCCAGAATGTCCGGCGGTGGGGCCGGAGCCCTCCTCGGCGTGCCCACCCTGTGGGCTCTATCAATTTTAACGGGGAAGTCTGTAGTCTCCTGCAAGATACCGCGGAAGAGCCCCTGGAGAAACGGCGTGATGTCCGGGCCCTCCTCCTGCCACGGAACACCCTTCACCCGAATGTTGTTCCTCCGGGAACGATTCTCCAGATCCTCCGCGTGGGCTTGAAGGTCCACCTGTTGGTCCTGCAGCCGCAGAACCTCCTGCTTCAGGTGTTCAATTTCTTCCTCCCTGGAGTCCTCCTTTTCGTCAATCGAGGCCACCCGTTCTCCAATGGCATCCATGTCTCTTCGCACCTCCTTAATCTCAGTGGCTACCTCCTGGCGGAGATTCTGGATGTCGTCTCTCAGGGTGGAAAACAGCTGGGTGAGGAAAGTCCGAGTCACCGGCTCCTCCACGACTGCGTCATCTGCCCCCCCCCCCGACGTCGGGGACGAGGCCCTGCTATCTCCTCCGGCCTGGCCCCCCACCTTAGAAAACATGTCCTTCACTGTCCTGTCCTTCTTGCCTCTAGTGGAAGACATGATAGGCACTCTCAAGTCGGGCCCAGCACCCCCACCAGGGTCGTCGCGATTGGCACCTGCCTCCTCTACCACTCCGCCAGCGCACTTCTGTTGACGCGATGGGCCTCGGTCCTGCTCTCGCGGGCCAAGCCTGGCCCACTTCTGGGGCCACCAGCTGCAAAGTAGTCCGGCTCCGGCCCTCCGCGTGCTCCCCTACCGCTGGTGCCCTCCAAGCCCAGTGCACCGCCCTCAGCAGGGTCTGACCGGGAGGGCCTCGTTGCACCGCGGCCCCACACCAGTCGCTAGACCTGTTCTCTTATGTCAGGCAGCTTCCAGGCATTAACCAGGCACCCAGGATCAGTCGCTCCCCCCGGCTCCTCTCTGCTCCCGTATCAGATGCCACCTTAGAGCCCGAGCACCCCTTTGGGTCTGCTGCAATGTTGACGGGCCGCCCCCGAGCACCTCTCGCACCCCCTGGACCTCAGGGCTCTTCTCCGCACCGCCGCCACTCAGGCCAGGGAGCGCCGCTTTCACTCAGTGGTCGGTGTCCCCAGAGTCGGTGTTAAGCCTCTGAGCCCCCTCCAGTGCCGCCGTCTGCTCTCCTGCGTGCTCCGCGCGCGACTGGCCCCTTCGCCAATACACCCCGGGGCCTCCCCTCACCTTCAGCCGACACGAGCAGCGGCGATCGGCTCCAGGCCACTTCACTCCCTCCGGCACCTTGTGGCCCCACTAGGGTCCCCTCGCCTCCGAGCACGCCGCCTCTTGTGTGCGACAGGCAGTCCGCACCGCCTCCGGGCGTAGGCGCTGGCGCCCAAAGGGCCCCTCTGGACCCCCGGGCCTCTTCGCTCCCTCCGGTAGCGCCCTCCGGGCCGGGTCAAGGCATCCTCGGTGAAGTCCGATTTGGGCCGTCTCTCCGCTCGGGCCCCCCGTTGTCGTGGGTGCGCCAGTCACCGCCGCCCTCCTCCGCTAGGGACTCCGCCGTCTCCCGCACTGCCCAGTGCAGCTCACCGGGTCCACCTCTCCGGCGATCACAGGAGCGCGCTCCCTGGGCTCGCGGCCTCTCCGTCACTCCCTTTGTGGCGCCGCAGCCGCCATCTTGGCTGCTTCGCCGATCCGCGCTTCTCCTGGCTTCGTCGCCGCAGCAGGCTGCAGGGGGCTCTATTCTCGCCCCAGGACTTGCCCTCACACTCCCGCCACACTCAGGCGGCGGCGCTGGGGACTTTCTCCGCGTTAGACAGCCGGGTAGATCGCGGACAGCCGACGGGAGCGGGGAGTCGAACAGGACACGTCCTACCCGCTCGCCATCCCGGCCACGGCTCTTAGGTTTTAGACCTACACATATGCTAGGTACACTCAGGTACATCTAGTTAGGCATCGTAGGAGTACGCGCACTTGCATAATGCTTTTATATTCATGTATGTATTCATGATTATCGCAATATGGTAGAACTGTTCTATCCCTTTGCTTTTATCGTACTACTGATAATATATCTCTGCTATTGTCTGTTTCCGCAGCACATATATTTTACACTAGAATAACAACTGTTCAATAAATACTTATTGAAACGCCCGACTGTTTATTCTGTGTAACTCTCTGAGACAAACCGAATAAGTAAGCACGAGTGACTGAGCGAAAGGTAGTACATTGTTTCCCTCGATTCTGAGGAATTTGGGTTGTCATGATCTAAGGTTGGCAGAAACTAATCTCTCCCAGAGAGGAGGAGATTCTAGTGGCACTGTGAGCTAGCTAATGCAAACCAGGCTAACATATACAGTGGGGGTGCTCAGAGTCAGTCTGCCACCAAGCCCACAGTATGTTATCCAAACGCGCAGGTCCTGCAGGGGTACTAGAGGAACTACACGACAGTAGCAGTTTTTCCTCATGTAGAATGTGCTTTAGGTCTACCAGGAAGGGGTTTCTTTGCTAACTGGTATAAAAGAATGATGCATTATACAATCCATATAGAAATAGTTATTTAGAAGAAGGCAAGCCTGTACATGTTAGACCGTAGTTTATGAAAAGACGGTCTGACTATCTTTATTCGTATTTTTTTTCTACATAGAATGTTAAGACTCCTTTAATATCTAGAGAATGCAAGGACTTCTTTATGTGAAACCACCTTAGAGAGAAAACTGGGGAAGAGTCCTCATAACCACTTTATTATTATGGAGTACTGTGTGTGGTTCAGTAGTGCATAGAGCCTGAATCTCACTAACTCTACGCACAGAGGTAATATCAACTAGAAAAGTTGCTTTACATATAAGATGTTATAAATTAGCTTTGTGTATGGGTTCAAAGAGGGGTCCCATTAATTTTGAGAGAACGATGTAAAGTTTCCAAGGAGGAATGAACTTAACTGGTTGAAAAACTTTGTTGATACCTTCTAGAAAAATCTTTAATCCCAGGTATTTTTGTTTTTTAAAAAAGCGGTATGTGATGGAGATTTCCTATAGGCAGTTATAGCTGCAAGGTAAACTTTAAAATAAGAAAGACTGTAAACCAGACCTTGCTAGGTGAAGACGATATGTTATCAGTACATCATTCTGAAAGGTGGCTGGATTGTGGTTGTTCTGAATTCACCAAATGCAAAATCTCTTCCACTTGAAGGTGTGTGATTTTGTGGAAGCACGCTTGCCTTCTTTTAGAATGTCCATGCACTCTTGTGGAAAACTTAGATGGTCATACTACAGGAATTCAGGAGCCATACCTCTAAGTTCAGCAATGGACGATTGGGGTCCAGAATCTGGCCCCCAAACTTGTACAGGAGATCCTGTCTGTAAGGCAATCTCTTGTGTGGTTTCTCAGAGAAGCCATTCTTGTGCAATCATTATCATCCTGGTTTTGGATTGATCAAATTTTGCTAGAACAGTTAAAATGAGGCGAATTGGTGTAGGTGCGTCTTTGAGCAGTCTATCAAAAGAGCATTCCCCTTCATTCCTGGTTGGTAATATCTGGAGATGTAGTCTTGGCATGTTTTATTTTTTATGCATGCAAATAAGTGTATTTGAGGATATCCCCAATCATGGAAAATTCCTTCTGCGACTTCGTCTTTAAGAATCTAGTCATGGTTTTCTTGGAAGGTTTGACTGTGGATGTCCGCTTCCATGTTTTGAACACCTGGGAGATAGACAGCTGTTATTGTCAGGTTTCTTGCTAGGAGCCATTTCCATAAGGATTGTGATTCTAGGGACAGAGTTCTTGAATGCCTTCCTCCCTGCTTGTTCAGGTAGTACATTGTTGTTGTATCGTTCGTCTGAACAAGCAGAGAAGTCGTTTTGATTGCCAGAAGAAAGCCTTTAAAGGCAGACAAACTGCTCTCAACTCAAATATGTTGATATGGTAGGTCTTCTCTCTGTGAGACCATGACCCCTGGTCCTTAAATGACCTAAGTGTGCTTCCCATCCTTGTAGGGATGAATCTGAAACTAGAGTGTGGGCTGGCAGATGCTGATGGAATGAGGTCCCTTTCATCAGATTTTCCGATTTTGTCCACCATGGGAATGATTGGATGGCTGATTGCGTTGGAGTCAGTTTCTTCTCCCAAGTGTCCAAGAACTGGTTCCATTGCTGTAAAGGTCTCATGTGGAGTCAGGCATGATTAACTAGAAAAATGCAAAAGGCCATTGATTCCAACAGAGATGAAATTCCCCGAGCTTTGGGGTGAGGGGTTTGCAATAGAGCGTGACACTTCAGTTGGATTGATAAGTCTCTCCACTGAAGGACACGCTTTTTCGGACTGCTTATCCTTTATGGCGCCCAGATAATGGATGTTTCGAACTGGAGAGGTTTACATGAAGACCTAACCTAGTGAGAGTGTGGAGACATGTTTGAAAATGGCTCTGTGTATCTGCTGAGGATATTCCTTTTATGAGCCAGTCGTCTAGATAGGGGTAGACGGATATTTTTGTTTTCTCAGATGTGCTACGATGACAGGCGTGCGTTTTGCAAATATTCGGGGAGCGGACTTCTGTCCGAAGGGAAGGACTTTGTACTAAAAATGCTTTGAGCCTACTGTGAACCTTAAAAACTTTAATGCTTTTTTATGATCAGAATGTGCTATGGGTGGACAATTCCAAATAGTCAGCGGCTGAACCAGTGATCGGATTTGACTCCAGCATTCCTTTGTTAATGACCTCCTGAAAGTCTTGCCTGTCTTCCTTAGGCAGTTTATCTGTATATTTTTGTAGGGAGTGCCAAAGCGATCTGTATCTCTTTAAAAGGGCATTGGCACTTGCCGCTTTCTTCTCAGAAGCCGAGGTTCCACACATTTTTCTTCCCAGAGAGTCTATTCTTTTGCACTCCTTATCTAATGGTACCGAGGAAGCTGGTGCTACCATGTGACTTTCTTGCTGCAGCCACCTTAACTGAATCTGGTGGTGGATCTGCCCTGAGAAAGAAAAGATCTTGGTCTGGAAGCTTGTACTTTTTCAGTAGCCTAGATCTAGTCATTTTTACAGATGCAGGTCTAAGGAACAACTGCATTGCAGGTTCAAGAAGACCTGGGACCAGAGGGAGGAGAGGGTTTGCTGCTGATCTTTGATGTAGGGTCTCAAAGATGACAGACGTAGAAGCCATGGGATGTGGCATAGGAATATTCAGCTTCGTTGCACCTTTTACAAGCTCCTCATTAAAAGTTATCAAGTTGTAAATTGGAGGCACCCTTTGTAGAGGTGTATTAGAGAGAGTCAGAGAATAATCTCTTATAGAAGATCTCGAGGTAGTAGTACATGAAAGGGAGCACAAGCTGCGTCGTGATCGTGACCTTCTTTGATGGCTTGTACTAGATCTTCTTGATCTAGAGTAGGATGACTGGCGTCTTTCTCTGGATCTTTTTGGAGATCTATGACTGGCTCTAGATCTAGAGTGATGACCTGTGGTCTTGTGAGGACAAAAGGCGAGGCCGAAGGTATTCCAGGTGACAGCCTAGGTGATGTTACTGAACCTAAATAAAAATTAGGTGGTGTAGCTAGCTCCATGTGGTAAAGCTGTACCAGAAAGCGCTATATCCAGCATGTGATGTGATGGGGAATATGTTTGGGAGTGATCAGAAGTGGCAGATCTCTGTTTGAGACTCCTGTGACCATCCAGAAGATCTCTGTATAGATGGTGACAAAGATTTTGCTCTAGATGTCACTTTTGAAGGCTGTGATGGCTTTGACGTCAAAGTTGGAGGTCATGATGTCGATGAAAGTGGCCTCCGTTTCGCTTGAGGTGTCTTTGATGTCGACTGAAGTGGCCTCGACATCGAAGGGGGTGGCCTCACCGTTGACTGAATAGGTGTTGTGTCAACGGAACCAGTCTCGATGTCTACGTGGGTAGACCAGTTGTTGTCGGAAGTTGTTTCGCCGTTGATGGAGGTGGTCTTACCTTCGATGGAAGTGTTCTCAACGTTGACCGTCGGAGTTCTTTCGCCATCAAGTGTCTCGTACCTGATGATGGTGAGCAATTACTCCTCCCGTGCTTCTCGACGTCGAACGGGAGCAGTGTGTCTTCCTCTTTTGTCTCCTCGAATCTATCTCCAGGGGAGTACTTGGATTGGGAAGAAGAAACTAGGATGACTTGCCTTCCCCATGGCTTTTTGAAGATCAGGCAGCATGCTCTTCCTTCCTTTGCTGTATTCCATGTAATCTCATTTTCTGTTTGTCCTTCAAAGTTGTTTTGGAGAAGGACGTCAAGTGATAACTCTAGAAATAAGGATTCGAAAGTTTTCCGAGAGATTTAGCCAAAAAGGCAGAACCCAGTGCCACAGTATACTGTTTCCAGGATCCGGAAAAATGAACTGATCTGTCATCTGTGAGGCATGATGGTATAAGAGGGTTCTTAAAGGCACAGTGCCAGTTTTCTATTCTAACAGTGTCTCTTATTCCCTTTCTTTTTCCTTTTAAAAAGGTTTGTGAAAGATTTTCTATGGTGATCCTTTTTATAGTGACGCATGTCTATGCAGTTGGCTTTTAAAAAAGATGTAAATTCAATGGAATATTGACATTTTAGCCTTCTTTAGGCTGCAAACATATATAAATTACTATGGTGCAAATTCTGGGTATACATCTATGTAAACTGTTTAAAAGTGCTTCGCGATCCCCTCATGATGGCGGGACTGTTCAGTGCTTATGACTTTTGAAGAGGATCCCCATAAGTTACATACCTTCAGTAACGCTCTTTCTGGTAGATACTCTAACCACAAATTCCTCACCAACTTTCCCATCCTCCTTGTTCTGTGAATTGGACTCTATCCATTAATAAGATCCCACGTCTAGGAATCTTCACACTGGTCAAAGCCATTTTTGTGTTGGGGCTCTGAATTTGAGGGTGTGGACAGCGTAGAAAGAAACTGACATCTGTATTCTGGAGTGGCGCGTATATGGGCCCGCACTTTATTTCCGTAGTGGAGCAGTGTCAGTGCGGAGGCGCACAACGCCACCTACTGGCGCACAGAGGTAGTGCTCCAAAGTTTCTGGTTCCAGTCTGACACCTGGGAAATGTTAATTTGGGTCCTAGCTCACCCACCTCCCAAGGAAGCCAACCAAACCTTTTCAGAAAACTAGACACCGAGATGATGGTATGACTTTTGTGGATCCCTCAACACCATTTTACCTAGAAGACCTTGCAAACCTCAAACTTTCGCTAAAACCTTCTATTTTCCTCCTGTTTCTGCGAGGTACAGTTCCGGAACCTGCAAGGATCCCCAAACTCCCTACCACCCAGCATTCCCACACGTCTCTTGATCAAACTGCTACACAACTTTTGTGGGTGGGACTAGCGAAAACTAAAGGAAAGGCCCAGAAATGCAGCATGGACAGATAACATTTTTTCCACTCTGAACTGACCCTTTTTTTTTTTTTTTTGCAATGTGGATAGGTGTAGACTTTAGACCTGGGCTTGGCCGCCATCCAGGAAAACCTACCAAACCCAGACATTTCGGAAAACTAGACACCCAGGCGAGTCCAGGGTAGTGTGGGCTGCAACTTAGGAAAAAAAGACTTGTTTTCCATAATTTTCTGTGACAGAATGTTCCAGAAACTGCACCGATCCACAAATTTCCTTTTAGCTTACGTTCCCACACATCTTCTGTTTAAAAACAGTACCCCACTTGTGTGGCTGGGCCTAGTGCTTGTGACAGAAAAGGCCCCAAAATGCACCATGCGTAGTTAAAATATTTCCACACAACAAGACCCTTTTTTGCAAGGTGGTTAGCTGTGGATTTTGGACCTGGGCTCCGCCACCACCCAGGTAAACCAACGAAACTCAGACATTTCTGAAAACCAGACACCCAGGGGAGTCCAAGGTGGTGTGACATGCATGGATCTCATGAGGTTTTGTTTCCCAGAAGCCCTTGCAAATATCAAACTTTGACTAAAAACCCACATTGCCCTCACATTTCTGTGAGGAAAAGTTCCAAAATCTGCGGGGATCCAGAAATGTCCTACCACCAAGCGTTCCCACACTTTTCCAAATAAAAAATGTTACCCCACTTGCATGGGTGGGCCCAGCATCTCCAATACAATAGGCAGCAAAACTCAGCGTATAGACATCAACATTTCCTATAAAAAAACTACTTGATTTGGTAGATAGTTAGCTGACATATTTGGGCCCAGGCTGAGCTGCCACCCAGGGAAACTTACCAAACACACATTTTTGAAAATTAGGCAACCGGGAGAATCCTGGGTATTGTTCCATTTGTGGATTCCACAATCATTTCTTACCCACAATGTCCTGCAAACCTCAGACTTTGCCTAAACCATGCATTTTCCTCACATTTTTTTGAGAGAGACTGCTGGATCCACAAAATTTCTACCACCTATTGGTCCCACCCTTGTTGTGATAAAAACGCTGCCCCACTTGTGTTGCTGCGCGCAGTGCCCGCAACATGAACAGATACAATCGGGGACAATTGAAGTTTTCGTGAACGACTCTCGGGTGTCCCTGGTTTGATCTGCTTCTGTCTCGGGCAGTAAGCCCAGACACATGTGCAGTAGCATTTTTACCTGGGGAATGCTGGGTGGTAAGAATTTTTAAGTGAGCATTTATGTCACGTCAAAGCACCAACCACTTTATGGTCCAATCGCATGCCTTTCATGCGCGACACATAAAGACATTCACACTCCCAGCCATGAGCCCAACCCACACAACATTCACATCAACAAACTACTACCATTCAAGGGCCCATCACATTCATATGCCCACAGGACTGAAACCCCAATCACACTGCCCCTCAACCAGTCGTCAGCCAACTTGCATACAAACACACCTCTGGCAAACCAATACACCCATACCTCCAGCCAAGAGCCACACATACCTCCAGACAACAGCCAGACATACTGCCAGCCAACAGGTACTCATACCATCAGCTGACAGCCACATAATCAACACTGTTCACACACCGCCAGCCATTGTTGGGGGATTAGTGCTTAAACCAGAGTTTAAAGTCTACCTTGACCATCGCCTTTTACCTACACGAGATTCCTATGAAAATAAGCGCAGGCTAAGCTATGATTACCTTTTCCAAGTTTTTGAGAAACCTGCCGTACAAGAAATTTTGAAAGCTTTTCGTTATAATTTCATACCGAGTTAATCTTTGGTACTAGGAGTGGGTCAGTTACTCTTCATACTGATGAAACGTGTTGCAGTTTTCGAATCGGAATACATAGTGTTGTGGTGGTGACCTTTTTTTTTTTTTTTTTTTTACCACTGCCTGTTGAACCAGTAACTGATCACAAGTTTCCAGACATTGAAATAAATAACTTGAGGTTTGATAATCTAGCCAAATTGATAGGCCGTTTTACGAAATAAAATGTTATCAATTGTACAGCCATGTTTTACGATCATCAGGGCCCTGGAAGAGCTGTGTTAGTCTGTCTTTCAAAAGACTTATCAAACTCATTTGCCAATCTACTTTTGAATACTATTGGTGCTTCTAAAACGAATGGAATATCTACAGTCATCAAGAAAAAACAGGAGAGTAGCACGCCTTCAAAGCCACATTCAGTGGTCAGTTCTTTAGTTGGGACAATAACTTCAAATATTTGCCTTAAGTAACACCTTTACTTCTGGTAAGCATTACAGCTCCTGATTCCGCTCTTCTGGCAAAACCAAGTGTATCATATCTAAGTGTATAGCAATGCCATCTCATACTTGGAAGAACCTGGAGAAATTACCAAATTCTCCAGACATTCAATTCGTTTTTGCTGCACAATTCGTAAAGAAAAGATTGTGCTACATTTTCCTTTGAGTGGAATGGAACTCTTGCCTGTAAATTGCTACCTGATAGCATCACTGCTTACCATTCACTGTGAAGGATGCGAGGTCCTCACTCTTTACTCAAGACTGCTGAATTTGAACCTACACATTTCACATCTGAAAAGGCAGATGCGAACTGCTCTCCTGTCTTGCTTACTGCAAATGGTACACCGGACTTGGTGATTCTTGTGATGAGTGACCAGTGCAGCTCTATGCTATTATTTATCTTCCCTGCTCTTCTTAAAAACCTCGCTCCGGAATGCACATTGCTGTTACCGACACCATCTGCTGGTCAAGTTGCAACACAAGAAGCAGAAATGGATTCTCATTGCGAAAAAGATTTGATAAAATTGATGGTTGAAGTTTTTCAGTGCTGCAAGTCTGCGCCATCCACCTGTATGATGACATCTCTGGTACACACTCTGGTTATAGTATTAATAGAAATGAAATATGGTGTCCCTAATTTTTATCAACACATTTTTCATTTTGTTCTTGACATTTTCTTACAATCATCATTTTGAACATATTGCACTTGTCGTATTTGTCTGTTACTGAAAGTTTAATATCTCCTGCATAAAAAGGGCATAATGTGAAACTTTCTGTAGAGTTAAATTCTTTTATATGTACAAATTTTGTTATGAAATGTTAAATACATTAATGCACACTCTTCTTCAGTGAAGAATAAAGGGATGTAACAAAGTTCAGGATAGTTGTGAATTCTCTTACATGCATTTACATGACTGAATCTACTACCTAATTCCTGCACATAAAACTTACACTGGGGATATGTCATCGATATCACCATGTTTGACCTACGATCCCTGCCCCCTAGTGGGGTAACATGGAATGTTTATTAGCTAATGAATTTCTACCATGAAAGTTTCTCTTGTTTGGTTATGATTTTGATGTGTTTGCACATACAATATATAAATATGATTTATATAATTTAACCTTATAATTATTTTGCCATTGCTCTTGCTCTTAATCAGCAGTATTATTTGAAAGTGTGCTATTGTGCTTTCATGTGTACAAACAATGCTCCATTTTATTTTTCTGTCCAGCCCTTTTCTCATGAAGATAACTTCCTAGACTCTCTGGGGGAATTATGCCAATCATCTGAGCACCCAGCTCCTTTAAAAAAAAAAAAAAAATGTGTTTATTCAGCTTTGCACCAACAAGAAATACAGAGAAATTACATTGCAGCATAGTTACAGTTTGACACAGACAGTTTCATTTAGGTATGTGTGGTGGGTGTAGAGTCTAGGCAGGGGGAGCCCAATGTGTACTCAACTTGGTGAGAAAAAGAAGAAAGAACAAAAACCCCTTCCTCTTTCGTACACGTTACCACTATACAATGTGCACGTGTGCGGTCAACGGGGGGAGGAGGGTCCATTTTCTGACGCAACGCATATTCAAAGGCACTACCGTCCGCTCCGGTATTCACTATTGGGTGATACTCGTGAGTCCAGTGCTTCCCACTGCTCGTGCTCCCCACTCATAACAGTGTCTCCTTCTTCATCACTCCCACCCTGGTCCTCTCCTTCGCTTTGTTCCCACTGCTTACCCCAACATACTCAGCCACATCTCAAGATCCCTTTCTGCATGTTTGTCCGTACGCACTCCCCGAAGCTTACACTCCTTGGTCACTGCCCACTTCAGCAGATCCGCTCTCCATCTAGTGAGCGCCAGGGGCATAGGACTGACTGAATGTATAACTATACGGCGTCGTGCCAGCAGCAGGGCCAGCTGGACAAATTTATTCGTGTAATATATCGCATTTTCCTCCACTTTTTGGGAAGGGGTAGCAGACCCAGCAGACAATGACGAAATGTAATTTCCATGGCTCCCCTTTTTCACTCTACCCATTTCCCCGCATACTTCACTCCAGTACGAGGTGAGTTTTGTGCAATTCCATGCCGCATGACAGAAGTCCACAGGCGTGGTCCCACATCTAATGTATCCCGGTGACCTCGCCGGGTATGCCGTATGCAAACTGGCTGCTGGGGTCAGTTAGGCATGGTGAAGAAAATATAAGTGTACCAGTTTGAAGTGGGCGTTGCTGACTACTTCACTCACCGGTGCTCTTGTCCTGCACCATTCATTGTCTGATAGTAGTGTTTCCAATTCCCTGTCCCATGCCTTTTGGCATGCTGTAACAGTTGTCATCTTATCAGCTTTCAGGGCAACTTTTAATCAAGAAATAATGCCTTTAAATTACCCAAAGTACATGAGACTGCTTAGGCTCCTCCGGGAAGATGGGCCATATCTCTCGGACAGTGCGTAAAATGCTTGCATATTACACAAACTGTCGATCATCAACCCCGTGGTGCTTTCCCATATCCACCAAGGTCATAAAAATGCAGTTCAAATACAGGTCTCCCGCCGTCCAACAAACCCCCGCTATCCAACCCTTAACATTCATAGATTTGCGAATATGTAGGAGAGGGTGTAACCACCAAAGCAGCGGGGCATACGGTGCTCTCTCAAGAACTTTCCTAACTGCCAAGTCCCATGCTCAGGCCACTGTGGTGACACAAAAAGGAGTGTACAGTGGCAGCCCTCTACCGCACATCAGGAGCTTCCAGCTCCTTAACTCTGAACAACAGATAGACAAAGGGTTCCCTCAGTATATGTGACTTAAGGAGAGATATGAGGGGAATAGAATGTCTACATTTCTACCTCATTTGTTAAAATTTAAATGCAGGCTCTGGTTAGTTTTAATAAATTGTTACGTATTTTCTGTTTGTTTACATTTTATATTTTAATATTCGCATGCGCTAATGCATTTCTAGCACTCACTGTTCTCTATACTTTCCTTGCATCCACTGCAACTATACGCACAAATGAGACCCCTTTCTATTTTCCCTTCTCTGTGAATTTACAGATTAGATAATGTTCTGATAGCTCAGGAAAAATTTACCAGGCAACCAACAACTCTTGACTTTAGGCAGTGGATATTATGTCATTTTGTTTGTGATGTCACGATTGTTCTGGGTTGTTTGGATTGAAGACTTTAACACTGCTTTCCTTCTTCGCTCCACTGGTGTGGACTGTATCAGAAGTCTTCATTATATAGGTTAATGAAACGCTTCATTCTTTTTTCTTCCTTCTTACTTCCTGATCAGTTTTTGACCAGTGTCATATTTAGGAATGTTAATTTTCTGGATCAGGCTGTAACTATAGCTATCACAGAAGATGAAGCACTCATTTACCTTTGTTGAAGGTCTAGCGAGGCAGACTGTTTCTAGGAGATGGACTTTAGTTTGTAGCTGTCCTCTATTCCTACTTTATTTTGGAGATTTAATTAATTATAGCATTTTTCTTTTAACTAGGAAGAACTATCAGATATACACCCAGCAGGTTTGACGTCTAGAACTGTATCTTCTCCAGCGGATTCAGAGAGTGCTGCCATTTCTAGTTCCCTAAAAGAGCCTCATGAAAGTCCAAGCAGGAATAGAACCTCGTTAGACAACAAGACCATTGGAGTGCAAGTAGTTCAAGGGTCGAGAACTACATCCACGGGTAAGCCCAACATTTCTTTTTAGTTATTTGTAATAAGTCATGTTATGTTAGAATTTGGAACTGAGGTGCAACCTGCATAGTGCTGCTAAGCATGCACTGTGATGTCAAAAAGGTTCATCTGCTAGTAACATTGAGTGTTGGAGCACTCTAGTATTTCTAGTTGTCAGTAGCCACTGATGTTGCAAAATAAAAACTAAAATAAACAGTTTTTTCTGAAAAACTACTGATCTAGTACTATTGATGGCGCTGATGTAGAACAATGAAGCAGGCTTTGGAAATAATAGGCTTAGTCCAGTAAGCAATGGCTGCATTAAGAAAATAATGAGCATGTGCGGTGTGTATTGCAGGTAAAATGCTGGGTGTGAAGGATTGAGGGATGGTTCATAACAATAGATGATGGACAGAAAGTGCCGAGAATCCAGAGGCAAGAGTTTATGTAGTCTAGCAAATCTTGGAATTAGTTTGAAAAAAAGCAGATTAGAATTAGAGATTTAATAAAGTAGGTAGATGCATGGATGCCATCTAGGCCCATGTCTTTATTTAGCTGATTCATCCTTTCAAAACTCTCCATTACTGTGGGGTTTGGGATGATTAGTTTGGGAGTAGGTAGTCCGACAAACTTAATACAATTTTATGCTACATTACAGGGGTGGCTGGTGAATTTTTAAAATTGCGGGGCGTAAGTCACTGCCTCAAACTGCACTTTGCCAGTGAGCTTAAGGAACAAGCTCACATACTCTAAGAAAGGTGAAGGAGTTCTCTACTCGAGAAAATGTAAAAATAAATGTGTCCAAATGGTGCATTTTGCAGCATAATTTTCAGAGTGTGAAAAATACTAATGCTTTTACATGCCAGTCTGAAAGGGCACTCATAGAATATTTAAAAGCACAGTGTGACAGCGAAGCCGGTCTTATCCCTGTGGTGTTTGTGATGACTGCACACCCTTTTCCCAGAAAACATTTGAAAAATGGAGTCAAACAAAAATTTTATAGCGTAATTTCCCCAAAACAATGGGTTCAGACCCACAGGTAGTGGAAATAATCTATGGACTGCCACTTGACATGGCCTGCAATTGTTTATCAAAGTGTCTAAAGCATCTCCCTTGGATTTTTCCCTTCCTGTTTTCCCATATTTGTTATCTGTCATGCAGTGATAGACAATTTCATTGGTTGGCGCAGGATGGAACACTAAAAAGATACCACACCGTCTGGCCTTACACAGCAGACCTAGCTTCCAGATTAGAAATATGTTACACACTATGATAAACTAGGATTACCAGTTACAGTATTTAAAAATAGAAAATCCTTAAATAGCAGTGCTAAAGCTTTAATCATGAAATAACCGACATAGCAGCAATTTCAATCAAGTTAGAAATGCACTCCGGTTTTTCAGAAAAAAAGCTAGTGGGTTCTCGAACAGTAATTTTACATACCAGCATGAAACATTTTACAACGAGGTAGTGGTGCCTCAAATATCAGAAGTTCAATGTCTAATAGCAGCAATGTTTTTTCCTATACAAACATACACAGGCAACCGCAAAGGAAACTTTTCTTACACACAGAATGGGTCATGGTGGACAGTAGAAGTGCAAGCTTAGCAAAGTAGACTGTGTTTCCAAATAATAAACATGTTTGCATTGCATGCTGCCTTTATTTCCTTAGAGAAGTGACTGAAATTCTTCATAAGAAGCAACGTGACACTTAGTTAGTAAATCATGGATTTTCAATTTTGCTCGTCTCAAAGTACTTAGTGTGAGATCCTAAAGTGCATATCTGAAAGAGACACGTTAGTGACAGATTCCTTACCTTAGAATATCCCCAGGCGTCAGGCTGGATCCGGAAAGTTTTTGCGTAGCAGTACCCTTGCGCGTCGGTAGGCGGCGTCGTGCGGCTCCGCGTCCGTCGTCGGGACCGCCGGGATGACGTCGCGGGCAGTACTTAGACGCCGCCCCTGCGCGCTGACGTCAGTTCTTTCTTTTTCCGCGCCAGTAAGCGCAGATCCGGGAAGAGCAGTGCCCTAGTCATTTTTTGACTAACTTTTTGGTGAAATTTTTCACTGTATTTCTCGAAGTCTCTCGACTCCGGTGTCAGTAGGGATGCCCGGCTTCAAGCCATGCGACGCCTGTGGTCGAATGATGTCGATCACAGACCCGCATCTAGAGTGTCTTTACTGTCTCGGCCGCGACCACGACACGAAGTCGTGTCCCGACTGCCGGGCTTTGCACCCGAAGGCTTTGCGAGAGCGGTCTCGAAAGCTCCTCGAGGTCCGGCAGTCGACTCCGCGCCACGCCAAGCCCCGGTCACGTGAGAGGTCGAGGGGCCGGTCGCGGAGTCCTCATCGGTTGTCGGGATCCAAGTCTTCGCACTCCTCTGGTAAGTCAAAGCATAAGAAGTCTAAGAAGCGTCATCGCTCGTCGACTTCACCTCGCCGGTCTCGCGACTCGGCTGAGGGTCCTGTCGGCACCGTCCCCGCGGCGCCGGGAGTGCCTATGGAGCCGCCCCCGCATTACCCGTCCTTCCCGGGTTCGGGGGCGACTCCGGCCGAGATACAGGAGTTCCTGTCGGCCATGGCCCGCCTCTTCGGGCCTCAAGGTCCCCCCGGTGCGCCTTCGGGCCCCGCGGGCCCTAGTAGGGTTCCTACGGCGCCGGGCGACTCCGGTCCCGGCGCCGCCAGCAACACCGGCTCCGGTTCCGGTGCTGCCACAACCCCGATCGACGCCGGTTGACCTGACGACACCTCCACCGGCGCCGGTCTCTCCGGTGCCGTTCACGACGCCGCCCGGGGCTCCGGGCGACGTCGTTCCCCGGTTCTCTCCGGATCCAGACATGGCGCCGGACCAACGTCGCTCGACGCCGGCTCCGACGCCGATGGGACCTTGGGTCCCGCATGTCCCTCCTCCATATATTGAACCTGAATTGGAGGACGTAGAGGACTGGGAGGGGTCTGATGACCCTCTCACACAGCAGTGTGAGTTTCATCAGGACTGGGCTGAGGAGCTTGGGGATGCCAGTGGTTTGTACACCTCCCCTGACCCTGGCATGCTGTCTCCTCCTTCCGTGGCAACGGAGGAGGGAGCTAACTTTGCAACGGTGTTGCGTAGAGCAGCTGGGGCCTTACACCTCCAGTTGCCTACAGTGGCTGTCAGGAGTAACATCCTGACGGAAGTGCTTCAGCCGGCGGCTACCTCCTCGGAGCCACTGCTGCCGTTTAACGAGGCGCTTTCCGACGTTCTTTTGGGCACCTGGTCCAAGCCCACCACAGGGGCTCCTGTGGATAGGAACGTGGCCCGACGCCATCGCCCTGCTCCGGGCGACCCCCTGTTCCTCTCCCAACACCCCACCCCTGAGAGCTTGGTGGTCCAAGCCTCTGCTTCCCAAAGCGCCTTCCCTACCGCTCCCCCGGATAGGGAATCCAAACGCCTGGATCAATTTGGGAAGAAGGTCCTTTCTTCCTCCAGTGCTGGCTTGCGGTCCGTCAATACCACTTGCCTCTTGGGCCGATATTCCCACTCCTTGTGGGACTCGGTGGCGCAAGTTCTGCCCCAGTGTTCTGAGGAGGTCCAGACACTGCTTACCCGCGTCATTGCTGAGGGTAGAGATGCGGCAAAGTACACCATTAGATGTGGCCTTGATACCGCTGACTCGCTGGGCAGATCGTTTGCGACGACAGTGGCGCTGCGCCGTCACGCCTGGCTGAGAACCACTGGTTTCTCGGGTGATGTCCAAAACTCTCTTATGGACATGCCCTTTGATGGAGTCGGTCTTTTTGGAACAAAGGCAGACCATGCGCTGGAGTGCTTTAAGGACTCGCGGGCTACAGCCAAGTCCCTGGGCCTTTCTGCTGTGCGCCCTCAGCAACAGTCTGCTTTTCGCCCCTTTCGTGGCCACGGAAGGGGCGCCCAGTCACGTCCGCTGCCCAGCCACCGGCCCGCGCAGCAAGCGTCTTCGCGTGGCCGAGGACGTGGCTCCCGCCGTGGCGGGTCAGGCAACCAGCGTGCGGGTCAGGCCACCAACCCCGCCCCGTCCCCGGCCTCCAAGCCCTCCTAGTCCTTCCTTTCAGGTGCACAGCACGCCAGTAGGGGGCAGGGTCCGCCATCACCTTCACCACTGGCGTGCCATCACCTCGGACAGGTGGGTCTTGGACATTGTCCGAAGGGGCTACTCCCTCCCCTTCGTGACCATCCCCCAGCCATGCCACCTCAATTCCACCGCATGTCAGGGGATCACTTGGTGCTTCTTCAAAAGGAAGTTGCGGCCCTCTTGGCCAAGAGGGCCATCGAGCGTGTTCCGACCCCAGAAGTAGGACGTGGTTGCTACCCCCACTACTTTCTGGTGCCCAAAAAGGACAAGGAGGACATGCGTCCTATCTTGGACCTCCGGAACGTCAATCGCTTCCTCCGGAAGGAGAAGTTCAAGATGCTCACCCTAGCTCAGGTCTTGACTGCTCTCGACCCTGGAGACTGGATGGTAGCGTTGTACTTGCAGGACGCATATTTCCACATCCCCGTCCTGCCGGCCCACTGGCGTTACCTGCGGTTCACGGTAGGCCTCGAGCATTTTCAGTTCACCGTGCTCCCTTTTGGCCTTACCAGCGCCCCTCGGGTGTTCACGAAAGTGATGGCGGTGGTCGCAGCCCATCTGCGCCGGGCAGGGGTTCCAGTCTTCCCCTACCTCGACGACTGGCTGCTGAAGGCGGGCTCGTCCCAGGCAGTCGTCTCCCACCTCCAGACAACGGACGAACTCCTGCACTTGCTGGGGTTCTCCATGAACGTGCCGAAATCGCACCCGATTCCTTCTCCACAGCTCTTTTTCATCGGAGCAGTTCTGGACACGACACAGTTTCGGGTTTATCCTCCCGAACGGCGAGTCCGGGATATTCAGGCTATGATTCCGATCTTTCGGCCTTTATCCTGGGTTTCGGTACGGATGACCCTGAGGCTGCTGGGCCTCATGGCCTCCTGCATCCTGCTGGTCGATCATGCCAGATGGCATATGCGGGCTCTGCAGTGGGACCTGAAGTTCCAGTGGGCGCAGCACCAGGGCAACCTGTCCGATCACGTCCAGATCTCGGAGGGGACTGCAAAACAGTTGCAGTGGTGGCTCTCGAACCGGCAATGGGTCATGGGCAGATCCCTCTCCCTTCCCCAGCCAGAGCACACAGTTGTGACGGACGCGTCCCTTCTGGGATGGGGCGGTCACATGGGAGAGGCGGAGATCAGAGGCCTCTGGTTTCCGGGCGGAGTCCCGGCTCCATATCAACCTTCTGGAGCTCCGGGCGATCTGACTTGCACTCAAGGCATTCCTTCCCTCTGTCAAAGGGAAGGTAGTGCAGGTGTTCACAGACAACACCACCGCCATGTGGTATTGCAACAAACAGGGCGGGGTGGGGTCGTGGACCCTATGTCAGGAGGCTCTGCGCCTCTGGACATGGCTGGAACATCAGGGCATATTCCTGATGGTTCAACACCTGGCAGGTTCCCTGAACGCCAGGACGGACGAACCTCAGCCGCAGGTGCATAATGGATCACGAATGGCGTCTTCACTCGGAGGTGGCGCAAGGTCTCTTTCAGCAGTGGGGAGAGCCTTGGTTAGATCTGTTCGCCACCGAAGAGAACGCGCAATGTCAGCAGTTCTGCGCGTTGGAATTTCCAAGGCGGCACTCGCTCGGCGACGCTTTACGTCGCGAGTGGAGTTGCGGTCTGTTGTACGCCTTTCCGCCTATACCACTTCTACCCAGAGTGTTGAAGAAGATTCGGCGCGACCGGGCCCAAGTCATTCTTGTGGCTCCGGACTGGGCTCGAAGAGTTTGGTATCCCGAGCTACTCAGTATGAGCGTTGATCCCCCGATCCGTCGGCCTCTTCGGGAGGATCTTCTGTCGCAGCAGCAGGGGACGGTCCTCCACCCGAACCTGTCCAGTCTACACCTGCTTGCGTGGAGATTGAGCGGCAGCAGTTGATTCCTTTCGACTTGCCTCCCGAAGTTTGTGATGTGATTCTGGCAGCCAGGCGTCCCTCCACTAAGGTGGTATACGCCTGCAGGTGGAACAAGTTTGTGGCATGGTGCACAGCAAAGGCTGTGAATCCCCTTTCTGCCCCTCTTTCTGAGGTTCTTCTGTTCCTTCTTTCTCTGGCCCAACAGGGTTCTGCCCTGGGTACCATCAAGGGCTATCTTTGTGCGATATCAGACTTCCTCAGGCTTCCTGATCAGCCCTCCCTTTTCAAGTCCACTGTGGTTAACAGGTTTCTTAAAGGCATTACACACCTCTTTCCTCCTGTTCCGTTTGTAATGCCTCAGTGGGACTTGAACTTGGTTCTTACCTTCTTAATGTGCGCTCCCTTTGAGCCTCTACATAATTGTCCTCTTCGTATTCTTACTCTGAAGACAGCATTCCTGGTGGCCATCACCTCTGCTCGGCGGGTGAGTGAGCTCCAGGCTCTTTCATGCAAACCTCCCTTTCTGTCTGTTCATCCGGACAAGGTTGTTCTTAGGACGCGTCCGTCCTTCTTGCCAAAGGTGGTTACTGCCTTCCATATTGGGCAGACCATCACTTTGCCCACCTTCTTTCCGCCTCTGCATCCTTCCAGAGAGGAAGAGAGGCTCCACCGTCTGGACCCAAAACGTGCGCTTTCTTTTTACATCAACCGCACAAAACACTTCCGGGTGGATGACCAGCTCTTTGTTGGCTACGTGGGCGCCAAAAAAGGTCGGGCTGTACACAAAAGGACCATCTCCCGCTGGGTCACTATGTGTATCAAAGCCTGCTATTCTTTGGCTAAGAAGGAGCCTCCTGTTGGGCTGCGTGCCCATTCCACCAGGGCAACAGCGGCTACCACGGCTTTAGGCCGCGGGGTTCCGTTACAGGATATATGTCAGGCAGCTACGTGGGCCTCGCTGCACACTTTTACCAAACATTACTGCCTTGACAGCCAAGTCCGGAGAGACGGCTTCTTTGGCCGTTCTGTTCTCCTGGACTTCCTCGTCTGATCTTTGTTCGCAGACCCACCACCGGGGTTGGTATTGCTGGGGTATCTATTCTAAGGTAAGGAATCTGTCACTAACGTGTCTCTTTCAGATGCACAAGTTACTAACTTGTGTAACAATATATCTGTAAGAGACAGTAGTTAGTGACAGATTCCTTACCGCCCCACCCATCCTCCCCGTTCTGCGAACTGATTTCTAGGGTTACGGACATCCCTTTCAGGGCCCTAGTATTTTTCAGACACCTATGTCAGCTTCTTGCATGGCTCTGCGTTCCTGGCGCGGAAAGTCGTGTACAGAACTGACGTCAGCGCGCAGGGGCGGCGTCTAAGTACTGCCCGCAACGTCATCCCGGCGGTGCCGACGACGGACGCGGAGCCGCACGACGCCGCCTACCGACGCGCAAGGGTACGGCTACGCAAAAACTTTCCGGATCCAGCCTGACGCCTGGGGATATTCTAAGGTAAGGAATCTGTCACTAACTACTGTCTCTTACAGATATATCGTTACACAAGTTAGTAACTTGTGCGTTACACCACAAAAAAAGATCATCATCTAACACAACCAGAAATGAAAATGCATACTCTTCTCATTGCTAGCAATCGAAGCGGTCTCTCTCACAATCACTACTTGCCTTTAAATAACATAATTTTTCAAGTGCTGCTCTTTTGGTGAAGACTGCAAGCATCCACTGAACTCCAGTGCAGGAAATATTAAAGAGAGACTTACAGCTCACCATTGCCCGTTGCATGTGCACCACATGTGTATTGTTTTCAATGAAAGTGAAAGTACAATCTCCAGGAAGAAACTCGTCTGTTCATGCTCATTTCCCTAACTTGTCACATATGTGGGTGTGGTTACTGAGCTTTGGTAGCCACACCCTGCCTGTAACCTAATAGTAAGGGATGGGTTATAGAAGTGTAAGGAACCCAGCCAAATGAATGCACTCTCGTTCAAAACTGAGCTGTGTACTCTTGCGCCAAATGGAGGTTTATAATTGGAGGCAATAAGCGCACCCGCAGTTCAGCAGATTGCGGCAGGAGGCACCACTGCTGTTGTTCACTTGGAAATGGGTGATCGACAGAAGTGAACGCTTCATACATGCATAGTATTACAGCATGTAAAACACTTTACAACTGAGGAACATGCACAGAGCAATTTTAGAAGGGCAGAATTATTTTGTCCTTGCTCCTGTCAAATGCAAGTGCGAGGGCGTGGCCCTAGGGCTCAACGGAACCAGCAGCACCTGCTAGGTTAAAACCCAGTTCACTGATAACACATGGGCTTAATTAATCCTTGTTAGCTATGACACAAAGCAGCAGGCTTTTGTCCAGATAAATGCTTGTTTGGTATCTAAGCAACATGAAATCGTAAATCAAGAAACACAGTACATTTCTCAAGTCAAGCATAACGAGGACGTTTTTTAAAAAAATGGAGTATGACATAAAATGGTTAAAATCCGATTCAGGGAAGCAGAAATTTGAATTTTAAAAGGTTTTAATCAGCACCAATATGTCAGTCCTTTTATTTGAAAAGGACCGAAGTGCATTTTCAGACTGACCAGGATAGTTTGTGGGGGTTTAGTAAGTATGATGTTTCACAAATGTTTACTATTACAAGATGAAGACTGATGGCTTGAGTCTGGGTTTCTGCTTGAGCCCTCAGTATTTATTTTTAGTCAGTGCTTTATTATGTATAATTAATTAAAATCATTGCATATAATGGCAATCGCCATAAAAAGTACAAAATTATTAAGTCTTTACATGATACTCCAAAACTCTGTACAGAAAGGTTGAAACTTAAAAATGTTATACAAAGATTAAAATATTGCTTTAGGTAATGTGTGACAGCTAGTCAAGTAGCAGGGGTCATCACAGTCTCTTTTTACCAGTTCTTAATAGAAATTTGGTGAATTGGCTGTTCAGTATTGTGTCCATAGGAATAAATTATGCCATGACTGCCTGTCTGCTGGAGCGAATACCCCGTTGGTGAAAGAGCACTCTTAAAAGGGCTCTCCTTTCCCTTAGAAGTTTAGGACAAATGCATGGTAAGTGGACAAGGTCCTCTGTAGCTGACTTACATAGCCGACAGGAGATTGAGTCTTTGTTCTGAAGCCAAGGCTAAGCGTGCAAAAGAGCGGGGAGATGACCAAAATAATACCTTATGAGTTTTTGCTCCAGATACATCGACCAACCAGTCTCTAAGTAATATCGTAATTTAAGAGTTTTATAAGCATTTAGCTCTATTTGCTAGAACCACCTTGTCCTCTGCTGCTGAGATTTTCTTCATTAAGCAGCTAATTTATTTTTTGAAGACACTATAAGACATTGATTGATCCCACAGGGATTGTGCACCCAGGGCGTAAGTGGCAGAGTCTAACCATAGTCTTGCTGGGGTGTCTTGGCTTTTCATTATTTCTGTCCACAGAGCTTTGTTTAAAGGATATCTATTGCTGACTTCAGTTTGTGCCAGATTTTGATACAAGCCCGCTTCCTGGCAATTGTTTGTTTTATCAGTCCAAACTCCAGCTGAGTTCTAGCAGGGGAGGCGTTTGCAGGGAGCTTAAAGAGGTGTCTATAGGTTTTTGAAACAATTGCTTCTAACATGGCTACATCCTGGCCATAGAGTGCTTCGCTACTGTACATCAGAGTTGGAATAAGTTTTGCTGAGATAACCTTTAATAGTGGTGCTAGAATGGGCCCTCTCTCTCGTTGATCTCATTAGGGTTTGAAATGCCAAACTTAAATCATTAGCCTTCCATTATAACTCCTGTTTGTGTAAGGAAGGAACCTTTATCACCAAATAGAACACCAAGGTATTTATACTCTTTTACACATTTCTGAGGCTGGTCCTGTAAGGACCAGCTTTGCTTGTTTTGTATTCTATTTTTGTCTGCCATAACCTTTGTGTTTTTTCTGGTTGATCATCATACAATTTTTTGAGGAATAGCTGAATAGATTATCAGTAAGATGCTGAAGACTGATTATAGTTCGGTTAAGAAGCATGACATCTTCTGGGTACAGCAGATTTGAAATGTGTAACCCTCCTAATTTTGGTATATGAGAGTTTACAGCACCCAGTGCTGGAGTCATGTCTGCCAGAAAAAAGTTAAAAAGTAAGGTGCCAAAACACACCCTTGTTTTAGATCCTGTTGAGTGTCCATTTTCCTACACAGGGAGGTGCTATCTCCTATCTTTATTCTAACCCATGCGATGCAGTGGAAAGGCCTTTTATATAAATCAAGTCATTTTGAAAAGGTTTTGCTTCAGAGATCGCTTTGCTATCCTTGTCTTTATAGGAGATATCTGCTTTGAGGCCGCGTTTTACTGTATTTGTCTCATAGGGTCATGGAACTGTTCTAGCGGCCTCACTCTGAATGATTCCTTCCCCTGTGTTATTGGCGAGAGACTGATTTTGTTGTTAGATTGAAGTGCATGGCTAAATAGTATGCCCAGCCTGATTTGGGAATGTTGGACTTATTTATTGTATTAGGGGCTCTATTTAAGCCATCCACCATTCTCCAGAAATCCTTTGAGCTTGATATCCTACTAAGGAATAAGGCTTGGCCCAAAAAGCCTGCGTCTTCCTTCCTTTCATCCCAGGAGAGTTTCCTATACTTCTTTTTTAATTCTTTTTTTATGTTTCGTAGGTTATTATTGAATTTGTAGGGCACACAGCTACCCCAGAGGGTTTCCCGGCGCCAGATGGTAGGGAAGGAAAAGTAGTGAGTGAGAAAGGAAAAGTATTAAAGGTTAGAATAACCAAGTCTTTAAGCCCTTGCGGAAGGCACTAACCGTGGTTTCCTCTCGTAGGGAAGAAGTTAGAGAATTCCATTGGGTCAGACCTAAATAGGAGAAGGACCGAACTCGCATACGAATACGTCAAACTTTTGAGACAACTAACCTAGTCTGCTGGGCGGAACGCAGAGGACGCGAGGGCTGATAACGCTGGACCAGAACTTGAAGGTATTCCGGGGCCACTCCTGTTTTTATTTTAAACATATAGCACAAAGCTTTGAATTTGACCCGTTTCTCCACCGTCAGCCAGTGAAGGTCACGAAGAAAACCTGAGACAGAGGAGAACTTAGGCACACGGCAAAGCAGTCTAGCAGCCACGTTTTGCACTAATTGGAGTGTCTGAATAGTTGCTTTGTTGGAGCCCAGATAAAGAACATTGCCGTAGTCCAGTCTAGAAGTAACTAGGGCATGGACTACTGTTCTCTGCACTGAGAGAGGAATCATCCATAAGATCTTCTTTAGCCGTTTCAGAACAGTAAAACAGGTAGAGGAGACATTGGCGACTTCTTGTTTAATTGACAAATGTTCGTTTACGATGAAACCCAGATTACGAACATGATGCACCGGCATAGGCAAGGCTCCCATTTCAGATGGCCAATGTTGTGGTCCCCAAAGGTCCTGTTTTTTATCTAAGATCATGACTTCAGTCTTATACCCATTTAATTTGAGCAGGTTGTTTTGCAGCCAGCACGCGACTTCACTTAATCCCAACTGAAGGACTGAGGATTCAGAAACCTTAGCAGAAGAGAGGGAAAAGATAATCTGGGTATTGTCAGCGTAAGAGAAAAGAGACAAACCCCCCTCTTCAGCAACCTCAGCTAGTAGACGGACATACACATTAAACAATAGTGGGCTCAGCACCGAGCCCTGTGGAACTCCATAAGAGGACGGGTAGGAGTTAGAGCTTGCCGACCCAGCGAAGATCTGGAACGTTTGGTTCTTTAAGAAGAAACAGAGCCACTCCAAGGCTGTTCCCGCCAAGCCCAATGACTGCAAGGCTTTCACCAGAATGTAGTGAGACACCGTGTCGAAGGCAGCGCTGAGATCCAGCAGAATGACTGACGCCGTTTCACCCTCATCTAACCGGTGCCTTAACATTTCAGTTACCCCTAGGAGAGTGGATTCAGTGGAGAAACCAGCTCTAAACCCTGATTGCGAAGTATGAATAAAGTTCTGAGATTCAATAAAAGAGGTCAACTGACCATTAACGTGCTTTTCCAGAATTTTTGAAAAGATGGGGAGCAACGTGATTGGGCGAAAGTTAGACAGAGTAGCAGGGTCGGTGTTGGCTTTCTTTAAGAGAGGGTGCACCATAGCATGTTTCCATTCCAGCGGAACTATATCCTCCTGTAGAGATGCTTAGCGATGTTAGCAAGTTTCACTGGGTTATTTGAACTGCCTTAATGTGTGCAGGGCTTTATTAAGTTTCTTTTTTGCTGACAAACAGGTGGCCAACATGTTTTTACTCCTTGGCCCTAGTAAAGCTGTTGCCGTTCTGATAAGCCTGGGCTGGTTATTTGATGAATGTTTGTCTAACAGGAGGATTGTGAAAAGTTCCCAATTGCTAATCGGGATAGCTCATCATTGTAAGTGGATTCTTTAATCCGTGCTTCTGTTCCCACTGTCCATCTTAATTTCTTACAAGTGGTAGACTTCAAATTTGCTGGCAGGTTATTTGCGTGCTGATTAGCGAGCCAATTAACTGCCAGTTTGATTACCGGTGGCAAGTGATCACTTTCCAGTTCCTCATCAATATGAAATGATTTGACCTGCAGGAACAGAGGCAAAGTAACAATTGTGTAATCTATAATGAGTATGAAGTTGACGTGTGGGGGTGAGTCCATGCCAGAAGGCGATCACCTTGGAACCTTCCATTTAATACTCTTAAACTAAGTGATTAAACTATATTTACAAAATATTTGCCTTGTATATCTCTCAGTTTGATTTTCGTAGCTTGCTGTTAGGGTATACGCTAGTGATGGTCTTGGGATATTAAGATGTTGTCACGAACAGAATTATGCATCAAGTTCATATTAAAGTGCCCCGTTACTAGAATATCAGATAGTGGTTGTTCATATTTACTTCTCATGATCAGTATAATTAATTTCTTTGTTTTTTTTTCAATTGTCTTTATTGATTTTCAGTTAGCAGTGAACATTTAAAAATTGCATTTTGTCAAAAATCACATCACCAAGTCACGTTGAAAAGGCATCTTTACAGAATTAGTTTGTCATCACATGAAGATTACAAAACCATATGGCGTGGAGTTTAGGAAACATAAAAGGGCGGGGACCTAGATACAGGATATCTACAAATGGACGTACTGAAAAGAGGCATCAGTTGGTAGTATCCTGCTCAAGAGTGCGGAGATATGTATGGAAAGTCAGCCAAATATCTTTGGGACGTGAGGTATGGGGCTGGAGGCGGGCATAGTCTTCGAAGGTGTAGGCAATCTGGTGCTTCCCCAGTGTAGTGCAATTTCCCACTTGCTCAATAATAGTGGCAGGAAGGTGAGGTGGTGGGTGGGGCGGGGTATGTTTTGGGTGTAGCCCAAGAGGGCAACTAGTGGGTCAGGAGACAGGTCTGCTTCAATCATGACAATATGTGAGCAAATACAGCTAGCTAGTAGGTGGCCACCACGGTTCATGTCCAAGTTAGGTGTGGGAAAACCGCCCCAGGGGCATGGCACTTCATACATCGATCAGATCTGGTGTGTTCGAATTTGACGATATCTAGCGGGGAGAGGTAGCAGCGGTGTATGAATTTAAAATGTAATAGCTTGTGCCTGTGGCTAATAAAGATACGTTGAATTTGCGTACAGCAATATATCCAGACTTTATCAGTGAGAAGCACCCAGAGTTCTGTTGCCCAAACCTTCAGCACCCATGCTGTGGTGTCTGGTTTCAAGGCAATACATGAACGGTACAATCTGGATGTCATATGTCCTCCGTCGGTGTTGGTGATTTCTATTGTCAGAGGTGGAAAGTCCTCAGGAAGCAGCGAATAGGAAAGTATAAGCGATCACAGAGTATGCTGGAATCGCCAAAAAACAGAGGTCCATGTATGAGGGGGTCCCATGCTTGTAGATAATCAGCCAGGTGTAGGACATGGTCGTCAGGTAACAGGTCACCCAATGTGCATAGATTATGCCGGTGTAACATATTTCTTTGTTAGTTCTTGCTTTGACCTGTTGTGTGGGTGGATATAGACATTGATAAGTAATAAGGGGGCCTTAATTTCTGGGTGTCAGTTACTTAGTTTCACCCTTAGTATATTTCGATCATCATCCAGCACAAGTTTACTTTCTGTTTTTAGAGCTACTGATATGTAAGTGGCTAAACCCTGCATCAGGCGACCATAGGTCTGGATCTTGACTGTCGGATTGAAAAACCCAAAGAAGCCCTCCAGTGGTAAGGGGAGTGTGGACCATGATTCTTGTAGCAATATTACTTGAAAAGTCCTCCGGTAATTTACTAGGCCTACATCTTCAGTTTTGTTAGGCAGGCCACCAATGTTCCTGGAACAGAAACATATGCATTTGTGGGCTTACTGCTAGACGTAAAGGCATTGTGTCAAGGCTTATTTGTTCCATGAAATGCCGTCCATAACCAGCCCCTTTCAAGCTGTGTAGCTGTACTCAAATCAAATGTAGGGCCCTGATTAGATTTGCCATTATTCTGTTTCATATTGGTGCTTCATATAGGATTCTTGAAGGTGGAATGCATTGGAGATTTTCCATTTAAAAGATTCACAAAGGAGGACTCTTTTAGCAAAGATATGGATGAGCTGCTGGGGCGTAGGTTAAGACAGTAATTCCTCAGGCTCCAAAGGACTTTTTTCCTGCAGTACTTGCCTTTTGATTGTGTTAGAGGCGCTGGTGACAAGGGTGGACTCCCTCTCGTTGTTCACTGAGGGACGCAAGAATTTGACTGTTTCGATGTCTGAGGATGACAAATTCCCAAGTGTTGGCAGCGCATGTAGAAGCTTTAATATATTGCCTTGGTTTAGAATATTGAACTTGCCCCTAGAGTGGTATTCTGGCCAAAGTGCTGTGCACTTGCTGCCTGAGTTGGGGTCCACAATCTCTTTGGGGGGTGAGGGTGTTCGGTTCTCCACATGTATGGAAGTTTCTATTGCCTGAGGATAAGAAGTGGTTTGTACAACAGTTGATTCCTGCTCTTGTGTGCCTTTTCCTGAGAAGGATCTGCAACATAGTTTATCTTACAGACTGCCGAGGGGTACAATACTGTTCATATACCTGGGCCTACTGAACTAAAAGTCTGGAAATCTTTTGTAGCCATAGTGCCCCTCGTTTTTTTTTTCTAAATCCTTTTTATTGAGGTTTTACAGCGAGAAAACAGCAGTAATAAGCCTATAGTTTCATTACATTTGAGGTGAGAGAAGGGAGAGGCAGAGAAAGAGAAAGAAGAAAAAAGAAAAATGAGGAGGGGAGCCTCCCCCCCCGGAAGGAAAAATACAGTAGTGACCGATCTTGCAAGCATAAGTATATATGTGTTCAGTAATATTATGGAGAGGAGCAATGTTCGAAGCAGAGAAATAACGAGATATCTGTCTTTGTTCTGCACTGTTAGATTCCGGTGCCTCCAGAATGTATATCGAGTTGACTCTGGCCTCCAGATTATGCACTAACAATCAATGGATCTTCTTTGACTTCTGTCTTGTGATCTCCATCACGATTTGGCTTGTAATGTCTTTGGGCAGTCATGAGGAGATGGTTGCCTTTTCATCTAATTATGTCTCGTAACTGTGCCATAGTGCTTGGGATACCCTGGCTGGAACAACACAATACCTGTGTCAATCGATGAGACAGAGTCATATCTCTGTCATGGCAGTTCTGCAGAGATAACTGTTGGGCCTGACCCTTTTTTTAGGGTCTCCCCAAATTGTTTGACTTGTGTTGATGAACCCTTTTTGTTGGCATTAGGACTCTGTGCACTTTACCACTGCTAACCAGTACTAAAGTGATTGTGCTCTCTCCTTCAAACACAGTAAAATTGTCCTGTACCTAATTGGCACATTTAATTTAACTTGTAAGTCCCTAGTAAATGATACTACCAGTACCCCGAGTCTGTAAATTGAATGATACTAGCATGCCTGCAGCACTCATTGTGCCTCACACTAAAGTAGCCCTTTAAAACCTGTGCTAGGCCTGCCGCTGCAGCCTGTAGTACAGTTTTAAACTGCCATTTCAACCTGGCAAACCAAAACATTTTTCCAGGCCAAAACTGTCCTTTTTAATACATATGTTACCCCTAAACAAGTCCCAAAAACAGGCTCATTGGGCAGTGCGCATAGTATTTAAAAGGTAGGATATGCGTGCTTACGTTTTACATGTCCTGGCAATGAAAAACTCCTAAATTAGTTTTTCACTGCTGTAAGGGCCTACCGCTCCCATTTACGAACACTAGGTTACCTTAATAAGTGCTTACTTTAGATTGGGAGCAGATATAAACATACAGTTTACACTTAAATTATAGTTTAAAATCCCCTGTAATGGTAAAGTCCGATATTAAGTTAGCATTCAGAAAATGCCATTTCTAGAAAGTTGAAAGAAAAGATTATGGACGGAATGCTGAAAATTACAAACATTCAACCCCATTCACAGATATGGGTTCAAGCCATAATTTTTTTTGCTCTTCACGCCACCCTAGTTTGGACCCAGCCGTATGCAAATCAGTCTTGACCTTGCTCCTCATGGAAACAATCCAACCCGAACTGCCAAGCCAGATCCTCCCTGGGCCGGAAACAAGCATCCTGGGACCAGTTTCGGGGTATCATCCCTCATCAGCCAGGCTAGCTTGAATCCAGTTGCACAGTGAGCACAAGATCCACGTCTGGGCATACCCTTCCCACTTAGGATGACAAAAGCAAAAAGAACAGATGATGGACGGAATGCTGCAAATTGCAAACATTCAACCCCAGTCACAGATCTGGGTTAACTCCATTATTTTTTTTCTCACCACGCCACTGCAGTTTGGACCCAGCCATATGCAAATCAGTCTTGACTCTGCTCCTCATGGCAACAGTCCAGCCTGACCTGTCCAGCCAGGTCCTCCCTGGAGCAGTAACAAACATCCTGGGATGCAGTGTGGTCAGTAAAAAATACGATGGATTAAACCCAGATCTTTGACTGGAGGTGAATGTTTGCATTGTTCAGCAGTCCACCTGTTTTGTGGTGTAAAATATTTCACAAAGTTAGACCTTGGCAGAGTTTACCATCTGCTCCGAATTAAGGAAGGTGGTGAGTGGAAGTCTGCCTTTTAGATGCTCTTCATAAACTACAAATATTGCGTCATGCCCTTTGACCTTACAAATGCTACAGCAGTTTTTCAGAGATTCATCAGAGATTCATCAATAGCATATTCTCTGACATCCTGAACCAATTTCTTCTGATACACCTAGACAATGTTCTGATCTTCTCTGCTTCCCATCCAGAGCATCAAGTCCATATTTATTTAGCCCTTCTTCGTCCCAGGGAAAGCCATCTATGGATCCTCTTAAGATCTCTGCCATCTTGGACTGGTAAACCTTCAAGTCTGTCAAGGAGACCCAGAGTATTTTGGGACTAGCTAACGTTTATAGACCGTTTATTAAATTCTTTACTGAAATGACCAGTTTCATTTCCGCCACTCAGAAAATGGGGAACCTAACTAAAGGATTATATTGGACTCCAATGGCACAGGACGACTTTATGACTCTCAAGAAGGTTTTCCCCCACTCTCCAATTCTCAGGCGCCCAAATCCATCCATTTTTGTGATAACCAAAGGCTCTAATTTTGTTGTGGTAGACGTTCTGCTTTGGCTTCAGGAGGAGGACAGTCTGTCGCATCCCATCTTTTATCTCTCCCATGTCTGGAACCCTTGTGAACAGAGGTATTCCATTCTGGGACTCCCACTCTTGGCCGTTTAACATGCCTGCATGTAAAGGCAGCATCTTTTAATTGGAGCAGTGCACCTTTAGAAGTTTGGATGGGCCATTGAAATCTCCAGTTTCTGCAGAGCATGCAGCATAGAAATCGCAGACAACCTAGCTGGACTTGCTTCTTTTCACAATATGAATTTTTGGTAACTCGCATTACTGGCACCCAGAACATTCTTTGCTGATGCCTTGTCTAGACAAGACATTGTGGTTGAGGATTCTGAGACACTTTTGCTCCCTGACAAAATTATCTGTCTGGCAAGGTCCTTCTTAAAGCGTTTGAGGGATGCTCAGGCTGAAATCTCTTTGTAGGATATTAATGCTCAGCAGAGTCAAGTGCGCTTGGCCTACTGCTAGAATCCCTATTTTTTCCAGCAGGCCTTGTTGGTTCCAACTAAGAGACTTTAAACCAAGGTTCTGGAAATGTCATGACTCAGCAGTAGCAGGCTATCGCGGAATTACTCAGACTTAGAACTTGTCTTCTGTTCCGTCTGCTGGCCTCGTTTTCGCCAGGATGGAGTTCTGTCCTATATTCGCACAGTCCAAGGTAGTCCATGATAAGCCCTTTGGTTTTCTTCAGCCTTTTCTTGTTCCTCCTCATCTTTGTCACAAAATTTCCACCGACTTGGTGGCTAGACAAATTCAAACATGAATTATGGCGACACTAAGGCAAAGCGAGTCATTTGCTCACAAATGAAAATAAAAAAACAAAAGCCTGCGCCACATCCAGGGCTCTACTCAACATGCGAAACCTGCAAACCTTGAACTTTGAGAGAGAGGCGAGGACCCAGCATTGGGACCTGGCAGAATGCTGCCTTCAAGCTCTGCTTGTAGTGGACAACTTTCTCCAAAATGGGTATGTCACTGTGCTGATTCGAGACAGGCCCCAGGTTGCTGGCCACTCCCACAACAGGTGCAGTTTGCTCCAGTTATAAGAGAGCCCACCAGCACCATGTGACCAGCCTGGCACAGTGATTGAGATAACAGATAGCTGTCGACCTGTGCTTTAGTGAGCACACCCTGCACAGTACCAGTATTGGGAGTTGAATGTCACATGAGAGAGACAAAGTGGCTCCGAGGTTCTCATTAGTGGGCTGTGGTGCAGCAATGGCTGTCAAGATACCCTGGAGTTGCTTGGAGAAAGATAGGAGGAAATAGATGAGCCTATGAGAAGGAGTGATTAGGTCGGCAGGAGTGAGTGAATGAATGAATGAATGAATGAGTGAATGAATGAATAAGTGTGTAATTGTAGGCCTTTTTCTTATATCCAAGCAAGAGCTGTCAGCTCTGTATGTTTCTGCTGTACCAGCCAATTCACGAGTAAATAGTGGTGCCATGCACACAGAACCAGATAACAAGATCTTTTAAGTGCTGTAGTGACTAATTAAGGTTATAGTGTCCTCCGTTTTCCTTCATGTCAAAACACACATTTGAACTTGTACAAGCAATCGCCCTCCTCTTAGATGAAAGCATGCCACAATTTAGTGGTGAATAATGGCACCTCAGGTTTTTCAATAAATATTTAAAAAATTATCCGGGTGGTGGGGACAGAATGGCCTGTGGAAAAGACAAGAAACCTGGATATTACAGACATCCGGATTTCTGGTAAAAAATACATGTGAGCATGAGGAAAATAGAAAAAAACACATTACTTTGCTTAAGCAATAAGTAGCGCAAAGCATGTGGGAAGCCTTGCATAATAAATGTCTGTTTATTTTCAAATAGTTTGAACTGTGCAGTTAATATTTTATCAATGCATGGATGTAAGAGCTGGTGCGGCTCCATAAAAAAAATATTGGAGCATGGAACTGGTATGTGCCAGCCCCACTCTTTTTACTATCGGACCCAGTAGCTTCCGCAAGATGATTAGGAACCCTAGACAGGAGCCTCGCCATAGCCCACACCCGGGATCGAGGCTCCATAAAATAAAGGGATGGAGGAGAGGAAGGTGCGATGGGGGGGCGAGGACGTGCTCTGCAATGTAAAAACAGTTGTTGGGGGGAGAACGAGGGGCATCTCAGTTCTGAGTAGTCACCGACAGAACTCGGGTGGAACGACCGCCCGTTAAAGGACATCAGAATGTGTGTTGGCTCTGGTGTTCAACGCTCCACCCACGTAGCCAAAGGTCATCCCAGTCTCCTGCGATTGGGTTTTTCCGAAGGCCCTTGTTTTCCTCTCTGGGAAGGATTTTGCTTTCCACCAGCAACCAATGCTTCGTTGTCGAGTGCCATATGGGAACAGAGGGAGGTGCTGATGTGCAGCCTGTGCTGTATAACTCTAGACATGTGTTTCTGGATTCATTACTTCAGACGGTGTGCTCAAACCCTCCTTCTGTTTGAAAAGGTTCCTTTGAGCTACTGAGCTGACGAGCTTGTGTTGATGTGCTTGCGCCCAGTGAGTGGTACAAAGACCTAAAAAGACTTTAGGCAGCATTTCCAGGACCCCCAAAACGACTTGTTGCTCTCTACTGATGAAGGAATGTTCCAGATACACATGTCTAGAGTTACACAGCAAAGGCTGCACGAACAAGGGAGAAAGACTACTACTGCAGTTAGTGTTATCATGTAATGCATTTAACATGATGCATTGGGGCAAATTGAGTGCTGGGATGTGAGGCGGTGTGCTCCCACTCTCCTTCTGATAGAAAGGTATGTATAAGTCACTTGTTAAATCGAATGTCAGATGTCAAGTTTTATTTTTTTAGACCACTTTAGAGATATACTATATAAAATGGATACAAAATCAGTACAATATTATAACCATCCATATTCATAACTTCTTTTTAAGATGGTTATAAAAAGATTTTAGAAATGTATACATATTATGACATACAAATTCATTGGAAGGTGCTCTAATTAAGACGATCAGGTCATTGGTATTAAATAAATTGTCTAAAACATATAGGTTTTATAAAACTATGCTGAGCTTCCACCAGGACTTTATTGGGGCAGACATAGAACACGTGTGCTATATCTTGAACTCCTCCTCTACATAGTTCACAAAATCCTGTCTTATTACTTGTATTGCTCCAATATTTTGTGTAGGCTTTTACTAAAAGGAGCCCTAAGCGGGGCATAATGATGCAGCATCGTACGATGTGTTTAAGGGTGAATCTTATACTCTAAATTGACAGTAAAATGCTAAAGTCCCTTGTTGATGAAAGACAAGATTTCCCTTGCTACCCAGCTACCTGGATCGAGATGTTCATAGTTTCTTTTAAGAGAATAGCATGCCTTTTTGTAGTAGCTCTCCCACATAAGGTCTCTCTGTTTCTTATGACATGCATGGGAATATGTGGGCTGAGAAATACTGAACTGTAGGCACTGAATTGGCCACCTAAAGTTGTATCATTAGCATAAAAAGAAGTGCTTGGGGGTGTGGCCAAGCAACATGGCCGACAGGCCGTGAGGCCCTCAAGCTCTCGGCCGGCCTGCCCAGTAATCCTGCATAATCCTGTCTGATAACACTCCCTGGTATCTCTAAACCCACCTTCGTGGTACTCACAGCAAGGACCTCTCAATCTGGGGGCTGCAGCGTGATGAAGACACCCTGATTCAGCCAGCGGAAGAGACGGAGCCTGACGGGTGAGGGGCGGTCTCTCATCGAAGCGTGGGCCTGGCCCTGAGCTCCGCGACCTGGACTGACTGGCGGAGACGCTGTGACTCAGGCGCTCCCTGCCTGCGACACCGGGCCCGAGCCTTGGACTGATAGTGGGGGAGGCGGCTTTGGACGGGATCAGCGCTTCCTGGGCTCCGCGTCTGCAGGGGCGGCCCGCCTACTGCTGAAGAGGCCTTGTGTTTCTCCTACGTGTGGGGCGTGAGTCCTTAGCCCTCTGCACTTGGTTGCGATCCTTGTGCTGCCCCCGCTTGGGGGGGTGAACACTTGATAGCTGCCGGCGTGTGGGACGGCTGCCCTAGGCACCGCGCCAGCCACGTGCTCCTATCTGGCCTCCTCTGCGGCCTGACCTGGTGGTGGACCCGGGATCGGGCCCTGCCGCCTGGGCCGCTTAGCGGTGCCTTGGTCCCTGGGCGCCCACAACTTTGTCGCACCCGACGGAGAGGACCTGATGCACTGCGGGGGCTGGATCGACCTCACTGGACCTGCTCTGCTTCTCCTGGCGGCCCCGCGGACTGCACCTGCGAGAATCAACCCTGACTCTCATTGCCCGGACCTCCTGACGGCGCCGCTGGGTCCTGGGCTGTCCCTGGCCACTGCACTGGGGTTTGCCCTGGGACTGCTCCAGCGGGAGGTGATCCTGATTGCAGCTGATGCCGCCGAGGGTCTGTAAATGAGCGGGCAGCCTGGTTGCTGAACTGTGGGCCCTGTGAGCCCCAGCCTTGAGACGGGCGAGATCGTGGGGCCCCTTCCTGCTCACAGCTGAGACTTTTGCATTGGGTCGTTTGGAGCGGATCATTGATTCCTGGCCTGACTGTGGCGAGGTGCGCTGGGACCCCATAGGGGCCTGCTGGAGCCTGGCTGGACCCACTCCCAGAACTGTGGCTTGTTCTGATCTGGGGGCATTGTGGGTGTGAAGGATTGGAGACTGCACTAGGCCCCCCTTGCCATACTCCTGATCGCTGCTGACTTTGCTTGATGGGGCCTGCTTTGGGTATGCGACTCCTGAGTCGAGCCCAGTAGAAGTGATCCCGGCACACCTGGGGGAACCCTACAGTTACACGCCTGTCGCTCTGAGTCTGCGCTGGGGCGCACCTGTGGTGACGAGGTGAGGAAAACTGGCTGCGGGCAGGCTAGGAGGTATAGGCGGGACAAGCTGACTGCCCCCGTCAATCTGGTCGGTCTTCCCGCCCCGCAGCTCCTGGGGGGGTCGCTGAGTGAGGCTGCAAAGTCACGGCGCCTTGGACTGGAGGCTCCCAGCGCACCCCGTAATCCCAGTACACCACCCCTCGACTCCTCCCGCAGCGTATCACGAGACAAACGGGTGTGGGTGTAGAAAGCGAAGATGGTGGTAGTGGTGAACCGTCTCGTGCAGATATCCTTGCGGCCTTCCGGGGAACCAGTCATGCCCTTGAGAAGCAAATTGAGACGGTCTCTATTGATATTAATTTGTTGCGGGCCGACTTACGCAAAGTGGCAGACAAAGTGACCACGGGCAAGGGGGATATACTGACCCTACAAGGAGAGGTGGTTTTGCTAAAGCAGCAGATGACTCAGATGACCGCTGCCACGAGGGCCCTTGAGCGTCGAGCTGAGGATGCGGAGGGACGGACTCGGCACATCAACATCAGAATCCTTGGGATTCCTGAGCGAGCTGAAGGGGGCAAGACCGAACACTTCCTGGAGCACTGAATACGCACTCAGTTGTGCCCAAAGGGCCTCTCTAACTTATTCGCGTGGAAAGAGCTCACATGGCCTTGGTTCCCCCTCCGCCCCCAGGGGCTCCCGCTCGTGCCTTAATTGCCAAAGTCTTAAACTACCAAGACAGGGACTGTATCCTGCCGGCCGCTAGAGAAAAACCGAACCTGTGCTATGAAAACAACAAAATTGCCATATACCCTGACTACACCAGGTGGTCCAGGAGCAGAGAAAAACCTTCTTGGGAGTCAAACAGAAGCTCCGCGATATGCACTTACAGTATATGTTACTCTACCCTGCCAAGTTGAAGGTGATCGCACAAGGGAGGGCCCACTTCTTCGAGACCCCGGAGGAGGCCTGGGAGTGGCTGGAGATCCGAGGTGACGCTCTTCCCCCCAGGGAGCGGTGAGGCAGCTGGAGGGCCTGGGGGAATCCAGGCTGGCTCGAGGACCTTGAAATCTAAAAGCCCTCGACCGGAAACAGACAGAGACTTACCGGATAAGCAGAGGATCACGGTGGGGGAGGATGGCACTATGCAAGTGGAGTCCATTGACTTGGATGCTCTCTCTCTGCTGGCTGCTAATCATGTGTCCGACTTGCTGAGGGTCCCAGAGACGCTCAGCCCCACGACGTATGTGGTCCCTGACACTATCCTAGATGCAGACCCTACCACAGAGGATGCCGAATAATTCCAGAAACGTGCAACATTTTTGACTTATCGCTTGGTGTCCCCCCTGGGTGTGATTGCTACAGAGTGCAACATCAGTGGGGATTATGGTTACTGTTTGGGCGCTGCTGGGGAGGAGGGGGGGTGAGTATGAGAATGTATGGGCTGAAAGGAAGCTGCGTTGGTGGCTTTGAGACAGGAGGTGTAACTGAAAGCTTCTTAATGTTCATAGTTCATAGCCCATGCGCATAGGGGTCTTTGCTTTGCTACTGCAGCACGCTGAAACTCTGGGCTATGGCAGGAGGCTGGTTTTTTTTCCTCTGACCAGTTTAGTGGCCTCTGTTGGGCTGCAGGGAGAGCTTGCACGTCCTGGCACAAGCATGGGGATGGCATAGTTGAATGCACTGTTGCACGTAATTTGTATATGTGGGGGGTGGGGCGAGTAACCTGGTTCAGTTTACATTGATTGTTACCAGTTATTATATGCAGCATATGTTGAGTATGAGAGGTATGCACGTGCAGGGTCCTGAGTGCAAGCAAGGGAGGCACCACTGGGACAATGGGGTTAAATTCGTTAGCTGTAATGTAAGGGGGCTGGGTACATGCACAAAGCGCCAGAGTACTCTCGTTCCTCCGGCGCCACCTCGTCTCGGTGGCCTGCTTACAGGAAACCCATCTGGATGACGCAGGGGTGTAAAAAAGTGCCCTCTTTTTGCATGGTTGCCCCCACTTTTTGCTGAACTGCTTATATACTTTGACTGACCCAGGGCCTATGTTCTTTCCCTTAAAACTGCATTAAAGACAAAACCTAATTGGCAATCTCTGGCCACAGATCAGCCCCTGGTAAATGGTACCACAGGTACCCAGGGCACTGTGACCAGGGAAGGCCTCTAAGGGCTGCAGCACTTCTTGTGCCACCCTTAGAGGCCCTGTACCTTTACACTCAAACACTGCCTTTGCAGGCTGCGTGTTTTGGTGCAGAACAAAGTGAAGAGTCGACATGGCACACATCCCTGTGTGCCATGCCTACAACCCACTGCCCTGGCATAGATCAGCCACCCCTCTAGCTGGGTGCACTATACCAGTGGTGAGGGTACAGGTGCATGAGCTCTGTACCCCTACAGTGTCTAAGCCAATTCTTAGGCATTGTAAGTGCAGTAATGCCATTAAGAGTATATGGTGCTGGGAGTTTGTCATTACGACCTCCACAGTACCATAATGGCTTTACTGAAAGCTGAAAAGTTTGGTATCAAATACATTAAACCCACACTGATGCCAGTGTGGGATTTAATGAAAAATGCACACAGAGGGCATCTTAGATATGCCCCCTGAAAAATGACCTAACACTAGTGTCCAGACTGAGTGGCTGCTCCCCAGCTGCCACCACCAGACATGTTTCTGGACCCCTGGGTCGAGAGCCTGCTGCTCTCGGGGGTCTGAAACAATGCACCACCTTGGACGAGGTGCCAAGCCTCCTCCCCCAGGATGGGCAGGGTCCACTAAGGGGAAGCTTCAAAGGCAATGCCGCCTTTGTGAGCTTCCCCAGGCCTTTTGCTGCTCCCAGCAACTGGTCCCCACCGGTTCTGACCCCACAAAGGCGCAAGAACCGGCGGGAAAACCAAGTAAGGAAGGGAGGTGTGCCCACATTTGCCAACCCCACCCCTCAGGTTGGGGAGGCAAGGTGAAGCACAACTCTGTCCCCGCCATCTTGCAGATGGGGGGACCCGGACAACCAGAGTGAGGCATATGCCCCACTCCCACTGGAGGGTGGCATATTAGGGTGTGTACCCACCCCAAGGAAGGGACCCATTGGTCCCAACCTTTTACTTACCTGTAACGCCCCTAAAATTAGTATTTAGGGGCACCCCTGAACCTTGCCTCCTCAGACAAGCAACGACGAAGAAGAAAAGAAGGACCGAACAGCCGTGCCGAAGCTAAGAAGAGGAGGACGCCCACTGACTTGGCCCCAGCCCTACCGGCCTGTCCCCACCTCAAACCTGCAGAAGCGAAACTCCGGTGTGTCCTGCAGCCAGCAACCTCAAGAAACCCGAGGACCTGCCCTGCCTTCCAAAGAAAAGACTTTATCTCCCGTGAACACCGGATTTGTTCACCCACAGACTCTGGCTCCGGCCAAATCCGCGAGTCTGCACCACTCTGCACCTGTCGCCCACGGCCCGAGTTCGAGTGGCCCAACACCACGAGGAGGTCTCCCCGGCGATTCTGACCCGAGATCTGGTGATCTCTGACCTGCCTCAAATCTCCCAGCAAAGCCTGCAGACTCTTTCTGGAGCATCCCCCTGACCGCGACCGGAGCTGGTAAGAGAAACCCGACGCCTAAAGACACCCCTGCACCTGAAGCCCCACGGCCTTGGGTGGCCCAACAGACGGTGTCCCAGCATCCCCAGGCATCCCAACTTACCCCTCTAACCGGTGGTCACCTCCAGAAGATCTTCGTCCCCGAGCCTGCACTCTTTGTTGAAACCGGAGAATCTCCATTGAAATCAACAGGGCACCCAACGCCAAACAAGCACCCTGGACCCACCCTGGGCCGCTGCGGGTGCACGTTTTGTGCTAAACAGGATCCCCCTTTGCCCCGAGCCTAACACCACAAGCTTTGCTCCCACAACCTAGTGGCCTGCTCGTAACCAGCCACCAACTGTAGGCCCCCTATCCCCCATTGGATAACATTGAGCCTCAGCACTCTGCACCCGGCCGCCCTCGTGCCGCTAAGGTTGTAACAAGAGTGCATCCTTGACCCTTGTTCTTACCCCAGAAACTCAACGCCAAAGACCGAGTACTTACCTGGCAACCATTAACTTCATTTCTCTCCATAGGAACCTATTGACTGTTTTTCTCTGAAAAATTTTCTAAGTGTGGAGTTGATTTGTATGGAAACCTGAAAAATTACAATTGTGCAAAACGGATTTTACTTTCCTTTTCTGTAGGAAATGTCCCAGTATGATATCTAGGCATATCACACTGAGTAGAAAAAGTAATCTAGAAAGTAATCCAAAAGAAACTAAAAAGTAATCTGTACAGTAATTTCAATACCTTGACTTACCTGTATTTCAAACAAATGCAATTGAACTTTAATTCACTTCTAAACACTGCATAATATTTTGCAAAGCATTTATTTCACTTAGCTGTGCCAGGCTTGGCTTGGTTCTAAAATTAAAATAACTTAAATAATATTTTTATACAAATCAAATTGGTCTGAGTTCAGTCTTTGAGTGTGTGACATCATTTTCTGCCTGAGTGTGTACGACAAATGCTTAACACTACCCTCTGATAAAGCCTTACTGCTCGCCCACACTACCACAAATAGAGAGTAAGGTGCTATCTACTTTTACCTCTGCCTACCTTTGGGGTTCCACTGGACTCTGTGCACACTATACCTCATTTTGGTATAATATATACAGAGCCAGCTTCCTACATTGGTGGATCAGCGGTGGGATATACAACTTTGCATTTGTTGGACTAACTTGGTTACCACCTGATCACATGACAGAACTCTTAAATTGTCTTTAGAATTCTGATTTTTCTTTTTTTATAGACAAAATGTTTCCAAATGACTAAAAGTCTTCTTAGGGCCTTGGTTAAGTCCCTTTAGAATTTTAGAAAAATAAAAATTCACTTGAGTTAGGATAAGAGGGATTAGAAAGTTGTTTTTTTTTTTTTTTTTACAACGTCTCTTCACAAGAACCCAGCTGTTAGTGAAGCTAACCACAATGGCATAGAGAACCAGGTTGAGGAGCTCGACCTCACCCCTTATCTCCACTCAGAATTTAGTGAGTTAAGGTCTCTATGCAAACTCAAACATATAGTCATGGGGTCCCATCCCTCCAAACAAAAGCTCCAGGAGCTGTTGGCAGGGTATGCTAAGGACCTTCCCTCTGAGAATGGTGAAGACCTCTCAGAAGGGGAAGAAGATGGAGGGGATGAGGATACCTTCCAACCCCCTCCCCCCGACTTCTTAGGGAGAAAAGGGCCCCAGTGGCCCTGACTCCAAGAATAAACCTCTCAGCACCTAGAGCCCACACAGGTGGATCAGGTGCTACTGAGGACATTGAAGACCGCCTCAATGAGGAGGACAACCTTTTAGCAAGGTTGACCAAAAGGTTGGATCTAGAGACCAGACTCCTGGCTCTAGAGAAAGAGAGAGCAGAGATGGGCTTAGCTCCCATCAATGGTGGCAGCAATTTACTAAATAAGGATAAAGAGCAATATTATGATCCTAAAATCCCCAAAGGGATTTTCCTAAATATGAAGAGGGTGATGATATCACAAAAATGAACTTCAGCTATCCCTTGTCAATAACTCTGGCTATTCCTCCTGCGAATACCTAGAAGCTGAACTGACAACCCAAAATTCCCACCCAATTCGCCTACACAACATCTATCGCCCTCCGGGCCCCCACCAGCCCTTCATCGAGGACTTATCTGAGCTCCTGACACAATCCTCATTATCCAACTCAAAAAATATCTTTCTGGGGGATCTCAACCTCCATTGGAACGATACCGATGATCCCACTATCCCCCTCCTCACCAACCTACTTGAGATCAATGAACTCAAACAACTATGCCTGTCCCCGACACACACCAAAGGAGCCATCCTTGACGCCATTCTTTCCAACGAAGATCTGGCCTCCGTGACCAATATCGTCCCCATTGACTGGTCCGACCATCACCTTATACTGTTCACCATTGCTACCAATGCAAATCTCCCCAACTCCAAAATTAACAGACCTAAAAAACTGACCAGAAATCTAAAACATATCCCCCGGGTGTTCTTGAGTCTAAACTCCAAGCTCAACTTCTTCTCATTCCCCCTCACAAAATGCCAATGAGCTCACTGAACACTTTAACAATACTGTCACTGGTATACTTGACCAACTAGCCCCGCCCAAACTCAAAAACCAAAGAACCACCCCTCCAACTCTTGGTTTAATACCGAGCTTAATAACGAAAGACGGTCACTCAGACTGTCAGAAAGAACCTGGAGACACCATCCCTCTCCCGCCCATCTTGCACTCCTCAGACATGCTAGATCCATGTACAAAAACACATCTTCAAGGAAAAGGCCTCCTTCTTCCGCACTCAACTTGATCATGCCAAAAACAGACCCAGGGAACTCTTCAAAATCATTCGTAACCAAACTTCCCCGCACCTCCAAATCTGACCGCCTCCTCAGCCAGATGTGAAGAAATTTCCCACTTCTTCTCAGAAAAAATAGCCAAAATTGATCAATCATTCCGCTCCACACAGCTCCCTCCAACTCCCAATGCAAACCCGTCCTCACCTCTAATGCCTACCCCTCATCCCCTTGACTAGCTGACCCTGCTACCTCTCCGGAAACCAACTCCCTAACTCACAATTAAAGAACAATGCCTCCTTGCTCAACTTCCTCCCCGTGACTGAACTAGAAGTCCTTAAAATAATTGGTAATCTTAAACCGTCCTCCCACACAAAAGACCCCTTACCCTCTAACCTTGTCCCTGCCCTTAAGCACATCATCACCCCATACTGGACCACAATCATCAACACCTCTCTCTCCACTGGCTGTGTCCCAACCTCCCTTCAACTTGGACAAATCTCTCCCATAATCAAAAACCCCAATGCTGACCCCAATGACCTAAACAATCTCCGCCCCATCACAAACCTCCCACTTCTCTCAAAGGTCCTTGAAAAATGTGTCCTACTACAATTAGACAAACACATCGAAAACTTCAACCTACTTGATCCCTTTCAATCAGGCTTCAGGAAAGGCTGCAGCACCGAAACGGCAATGCTCAATGTCGTCGATGACATCCACCACTCACTTGAAAATGGCGAGTCCTGCCTTCTTATCCTCCTTGATCTCTCCGCAGCGTTCGATACAGTCAACCATACAGCCCTACTCAATGTGCTTAGGACCCGTTTCGGCCTCAATGATACTGCCTACAAATGGTTCGTCTCCTACCTACAACACCGAACTCAGCAAATCAAAATTCAAAACTGTCTCTCTAACCCCACTCCTGTCTCCCTTGGAGTCCCCCAAGGGTCTATTCTCTCTCCCAACCTCTTTATGGAACCCCTCACCCTCATTCTTAAACAAGCAGGCATCAACTACCACCTCTACGCCGATGACACCCAAATCTATTACAAGATTAAAACTCATGCCGACATCTTACACCTGAACAACACCCTCACCAAAATCCAAACCTGGTTCCACTCCAATCATCTCAAACTTAACCCTAATAAAACTGAAATCATTCTCTTCTCCCCTAAAAACAACCCTCTCCCCATTCAATCATGGATCTCTGACCTTAACGCACTCAACTGCTCACTCACCTTGTCCAACTCCGTTAAATCTCTTGGTATTTCTATCGACAACACCCTAACCCTTAACGTCCACATCAAAAACTCTGCTAAAGGAGCCCTCCTCACTCTCCGTCACCTCAAGAAAATAAAACCCTTTATACCCACCAATGATTTTAAACTTGTAGTTCAGTCACTTGTTCTTTCACGTATTGATTATGGTAACGCCATCCTCAACGGAATCCCCAAGGTCCACCTTGCTCCAATCAAAGCTGTGCTCAACCTTGCCGCCAGGCTCATTACAGACTGCAAACGCTTCGATCACATATCCCCGGCTCTCAAATCTCTTAAATGGCTCCCTATTGAAGGCAGATCTGCATATAAAACTGCCTGCATCACTCATAAAGTCCTCCACCAAAACACTCCACAGTACCTCTCCAAGAAACTCCTCATTGCGGGCACCACACGACCCCTGAGAAGCACCAACTCCCTCCTCCTTATACCACCACTGCATAAAAGAAATCCACACAATCACGCTCCTTCTCTGGGAATGCCCCTATCATCTGGAATGCCCTCCCAAAAACCTGCGCTGCAACCCCTCCTATTTCAGCTTCAAAAAGAACTCAAAATCCACCTCCTCAATTATTATTGGGGATCCTAACCTGTGACCTGCACTCGATATCCAATCTCACCATGTTATATTAGTCCAGTAATATTTGTCCATTTCATGAACATCATCGACCTAATTACTTGATTTGTATAGCTCCTGCCCATGTTTATCTATTTGATTCATTTATCTAACTGTTTGTTTTTGTTTATCTACTTGATTTGTATATTTCACATATTGTTGTCATTATCTTTTATCTACTTATACACCATGTCTGGCCCAATTATCATTGGGGGTCCTAACCTGTGAACTGCACCTGATCCCCCAATCACCATGTTACATTTTGTTCAGTATTATCTGTCCATCCCCCAAACATCATATACCTAGTTAATTGAAGTGAATAGCTCTTGCACCTGTATATTTATTTTGTTTTTGTATATTTCACACGTTGTTTCTTTATCTTTTTATCTATTTGTATGCCATGTTTTGCGTTATATTATCTTCTCATGTAAAGCGCTCTGATACCTCCGGGTCTAGCCAGCGCTATATAAAACTTTCAAAATAAAAATAAAATAAAAATGGTTCACAGCCTTTGAGAGGGCTTGTGAAATGAGAAAAGTGAAGAAGTCACACTGGGGGCATTCCTATGGGAACTGTTCACTGGTAACTGCAGGGACAGACTCCTGACCCTTACAGGAGCAGATGCTGGGTCTTATGACCTCACGAAGAGTACTCTGATTGAGGGCTTTGGACTCACAGCTGAGGAATATAGAATTAGATTCAAGGGGCTCACAAATCCCAAAACCAATCCTGGGTTGACTTCGTTGATTACTCAGTTAAGACACTAGATGGTTGGTTAACTGGAAATAATGTGCATGATTTCAATGGACTTTACAATTTGTTTATGAAAGAACAGGATGTGGTCTTACGGCTAGAGCGGCCTATCTTGACGCTGGGGAACCGGGTTTGAGTCTCGGCATGGACGCTCAATATCCTGTGATTCTGGGCAAATCACGTAATCTTCCCGTGCCTACCAAAAATCAATATGTCCTTGTGTAACGCAACAGGTGCTCATGTAATGCGCTCTGTAACCCAAAAACCTTCGGGTCAAGTTCGCGCAATATAAAACTCTGTAAAAAAACAAACAACAAAAAAAACATATTTTAAGTCATTATTATTATTATTATTATTACATTTATAAGGCGCACAGCTACCCGGAGGTTTCCCGGCGCCATCAGACACAACGCGAAAGAAAAGGAAAACATCTACTGGTTAAATAGCCAAGTTTTTAGGCCTTTTCGAAAGTTGTTGTAGCTGGTTTCGTGCCGGAGAGGCGTGGGGAGCGAATTCCATAGTAAAGGGGCCAGGTAAGAGAAAGAACGGCCACCCATACGCGACCGTTTGATCCTGGGGACTAGAAATTTGGCCTGAGAGGAGGGTCGAAGCAGGCGTGTAGGGAGATAAGGATGGGCTAAGGCACTCAAATACTGAGGTGCTGTGCCCAATTTGATCTTATGCATGTAGCATAGGGCCTTAAATTTGGTACGATTCTCTATCTTAAGCTAATGGAGGTCACGGAGAGAACCTGAGATAGAGGCCTTTTTAGGCACATGGCACAGCAGTCTGGCCGCGGAGTTCTGTACTACCTGCAGTTTTCGAACCACCTCCTTATTGGCTCCTAAGTACAGGACGTTGCCGTAGTCCAGCCTGGACGTAATCAAGGCCTGAATCACTGTTCTTTGTGTGGGACTAGGCAACATCCAGAGTATTTTTCTGAGCCATTTTAGGATGGTGAAGCAGGTTGAGGCGACCTTGACTGCTTGCTGCCTCATAGATAGCTGGTCATCTATGACTACGCCTAAATTGCGTGCTGATTGCACCGGTTGAGGCAGATCACCCATTTGAGGAGGCCAATGACAAGGACCCCAGAGATCTTGGTTTTTCCCAAGAATAAGCACTTCAGTTTTTCCACCGTTTAATTTTAACCGATTGGTGTGCATCCAGCTAGCTATCTTTTGCAGCCCTACCTGAAGAGATGACACCATGGATGCCTCATTGGTGGACAAAGAGAAGATTAGCTGGGTATCATCAGCATACGAAAAGATAGACAACCCAGCCTCTTCCGCTATTGTGGGTAGAGGGCTAACATAGATATTAAACAATAATGGGCTGAGGATCGAACCCTGCGGTACTCCGTAAGGAGAGGCGTGGGACTTAGAGCTAGTAGACGGGGAAAAAACCTGAAAAGTCCGGCCAGTCAAAAAATCCTTAAGCCATTTGAATGCTGAACCAACTATGCCCACGGATTGTAGAGCTTTTAATAGGGCAGTGTGTGACAGTGCCAAAGCGGCACTCAAATCAAGCAGTATGAGTGCCACCGTTTCACCCATGTCTAGATGTTGGCGCAGAGTTTCAGTAACTCCCAGGAGCGTGGTTTCTGTAGAGAACCCCGCTCTAAAGCCCGATTGTGATGCATGTAGGATTTTTTGGGAGTCCACAAACTGCGTCAGTTGTTGGTTGACGAGCTTTTCTAAAATTTTTGAAAATGCAGGAAGTAGCGAAATCGGGCGGAAATTAGAGGGTTCCGCCGGATCAGCATTGGGTTTTTTCAATAGGGGGAGAACCACGGCATGTTTCCATGCAGATGGTAAAATTGCTTCCTTCAGAGACTCATTGAGCAACTCCATGATGAGTTTGAGTGAAGATGGTTCAAGTTTTTGGAGAATGGAGATAGGAAGTGGATCGTTTGGTGAGCTGGATTTGAGGCTATTTAAGATACGGCTAAAGGAAGGGATATCCAGAGGCAGCCAGTTTTTTAGCGTGTTAGTTGGCACCGTGCTATGGGTCCCCAGTGGAGTAACGCAACCTGACGTGGAGGGAGCGCTCTTAGTTTGCTGCTCCACATTAGTTGTTACTACATTTAGTTCTGTGTAGATTTTCTCTACTTTGCCAATAAAGAACTTTGCCAAGTCCTCACATTGAGCTTTATCTAGCACGGGTGGCGCCGGTTGTCAGGTTGCTCCTGAAAGCTCCTTCACTATTTTGAACAAAACTTTGGGATTATTATGTGCCGATGTAATAGTGTTGTTAACATATTCAGCACGAGCAGCGTTGCACAGGGAATGATGGTCCCTTTTGGCTAGTTTGTAAATATGTCTGGATTCCGGCGCGTAGTCCTTCCTCCAACGTCTTTCCAGTGCTTTGCATTTGGTTTTTTCTACTTTTAACCTTTCCGAGAACCAAGGGGCAGGGGGACGATGATTATTAATTTTTTTGATAGAAGTTGGAAGGCATGAATCAATGGATGTCATGATCCAAGTATGGACGGTGTCCGAATCCGATGTCTTAATAGAAGAGATGGTAGGAATATTATTCGCGAGACTTTGATTGAAAGAAAATAAATCTAGATTCTTCCAGTTTCTAAACTCCGGTCTGGTAGTTAAAATGAATGAATTATCACACCGCAGATTTAGCCTCACGTTAAAACCGACCAAAAAATGGTCCGACCAGAGTATAGGAAGGGCTGTCTGGCATGAGATATTAGGTAAATTGGAGAAGATAGGGTCTAACAAGTATCCTGCCCTATGGGTGGGGCCTGAGTTGCAGAGTAAAACATTCATAGCTGCCAGATCGGCTATCAAGGCAGTGCTAATAGTGCATGCAGGGTCATTAAAATGAATATTTAAATCTCCCAGGATAGTAAAATTGGCAGCGTCTAACAGAAAAGGGGCGATGAGTTCCGGAAACGTCGCCGCCCATGGCCCTGCTGGCCCCGGCGGACGATAAACCAAGATCCCAGAAAGCGTGAGTTGAGGTGAGAGAAGGAGTCTAAAAGAACTAGCCTCACAACCCTCAAAGGGTAGATTCTCCCATTTGCAGGTAAAGGCCTTTTTAAAAATTAACGCAATACCACCACCAATTTTGTCCCCACGATCCTTTCTAATGATCGTGTAATTGGGTGGTAGGGTGGCTGCAACATCGAGACCAGAGCTCTCATGTAGCTATGTTTCCGTAAGGAAGATCGCATCAGGTTGTGTATTCTGTAAGAGGTCATAGATGTCCTCCTTGTGTTTGGGAAGCGATCTGCAGTTTATGTTAAGAAAGGTAAATTCTTTTAGAGAAGCTGCCTTACTCTTGACAGAGGCGGGTAACTGCTTGAAAAAATTTGTGGAAGTAGTGGTGTTAGAAATGTGTGTCCTGCTGGGTGAGATGGTACAAGTAAAACCACAGCAGGGACAAGTAGAATAAAAACTTCCTGGTTTGAGAAAAATGCATTTTTGTTGAGAATTAGGCCGAAGTCCATGTAGCACATTAGAGGAGTAGGTCCTTATATCCTTTGAAAAAGGGGCAGGGGTTGTGGCCCCAGGCCCCGGTTGGGCGCGGACGGGCGCAGACGGGCTTGCCTTTGGCGCTTGCATGCGTCCGCTGCGCGAAGTGTGAGGCATTGATTTTTATACTGTTCAGCAGCTGGTCTGCTGACGGCGAATCACCGCCTCCCCCCGCCTCCTACCCGGAAATTGATGTATCCGCAGCTCCCTCCACAACAAGCGGGAAATCCCGTGGTGGACCGGGGAGCAGAGCGGAGTAGAATGCGGTCAGAGGCGCGCAGGTAAGAACAGTGACCAACAGAGTTAGAATCTATTTTAAAAGCAGAATTAAAAAGTGCAAAAACAAACCGCAACAGCGAGCCGCTATGTCAAACTTTCAATCGCGCGTCCGCTGCGCGAAGTGTGAGGCATTGATTTTTATACTGTTCAGCAGCTGGTCTGCTGACGGCGAATCACCGCCTCCCCCCGCCTCCTACCCGGAAATTGATGTATCCGCAGCTCCCTCCACAACAAGCGGGAAATCCCGTGGTGGACCGGGGAGCAGAGCGGAGTAGAATGCACTAATGAAAAGTTATATCCGCATTTGGTAGACCTAGGTCTAATTTCTCCCCAAGAATTGGGAAAGAAGACAGACCACTGGGTCAAGAAAAGGGTGACAAAACAGCCACTGGGGGGTGACCAAAAGAAAGGGGCTACAAAACCTCCCCAGGGGAAAGATGGTGAGAATCCCCAAGATAAAAAGAATGAGTCTTCAAAAGGGCCCCAAAAACCTGCACAGGGGGGTGGGACCCACAACTCTTCCCAGTCCAATAATAGGTACAGGGAGAAAGAACTTTGATCCCTTAAAGGCCTGGTGTAACAGCTGTAAGAAGTTAGGACACTTAACTGGAGAAGCTACTTGTCCTAACAAGAAACCCCCTACTCCTCCTACAGCTACTCCTGGTGTACATAGTCTCCAAATGGGATCAACAGTGTGCCCAGGGCAAATCAGGGTTCACACTGAAGCAGTTCTAGTCACAGAGGGTGAAGTTGTGTTTGCCACTTTAGCTGTGTGGCCACCCAACTTAAAGAAGTATTTGCAATACCCCTGGATCAATGGGACTAGAATAGAAGCCCTGAGGGATACAGGTGCCAGTGTCACTATGGTGAGAGACAAACTGGTTTCCCCAGAGAAATACATGATTGGGAAAACGCACCCAGTCACCAATGCTGACAGTGTTACTACCAACCATGCTATGGCTAAGGTGACATTAGACTGGGGGGGATTTACTGGCCTGAAACAGGTAGTTGTCTCTCCAAAGCTTCCAGCTGCATGTCTGCTTGGTAATGACCTGGAAACCTCAGCATGGGCTGAGGTTGAACTAAAAACCCATGCAGCAATGCTGGACATCCCGAGATTGTGTGTGTCAAGACTAGAGCACAGAGCCGAAAGCAGGGTGAAAAAGAAGTGTTGGAGCCTGAAAGTATGGCCCAACCTTCCAAGAGGAACGGTAAGAAGACTGGGAAACCAGCTTCTGTACAGCAAAAGGATCAGGACCCCTCTCCTCAGGGAGAGGACTTGGGCACCCCTCAGGGAACTGAGCCCATGGAGCTTGAACCTTACCAGGTTGAACTCTTAGGCCCAGGGGGACCCTCTAGGTAAGAGCTGTGCCTTGGACAGCAGGACTGGTACCCAGGAAAAGGGAGATGTCAGTGGTACCCACAGAGTCTATTGGGAGGAGGGGCTACTGTACACGGAGGTCAGAGACCCCAACCCTGGAGCCACTAGGAGAGTGGTAGTGCCTCAGAAGTACAGGGAGTTCTTACTCATTTTGGCTCATGACATCCCCCTAGCTGGTCATCTGGGCCAAACCAAAACCTTGGAAAGGCTAGTTAGCCACTTTTACTGGCCCCAGATGGCTCAGAAAGGAAAGGAGTTTGTCAGCTCCTGTGTCACCTGTCAAGCCAGTGGCAAAACAGGTGGACACCCAAAGGCCCCCTTGATTCCACTACCAGTGGTTGGGGTTCCCTTTGAAAGGGTAGGTGTGGAGATAGTGGTTCAACTTGAACCTCCCACAGCATCAGGAAACAAATTCATACTAGTAGTAGTGGATCATGCCACTAGGTATCCTGAGGCAATTCCCCTTAGGACTACTACAGCTCCTGCAGTAGCCAAGGCCCTCATTGGTGTCTTCACCAGGGTAGGGTTTCCCAAGGAGGTGGTTTCAGACAGAGGGTCGAACTTCAGTCTGCTTACCTAAAACACATGTGGAAAGAGTGTGGAGTGCAGTAAAAGTTTACTACACCCTATCACCCACAAACCAATGGTCTTGTTGACAGGTTTAACAAGACATTGAAATGCATGATTATGGGGCTCCCTGAAAAACTCAAAAGGAGATGGGATGTCCTCATACCATGCTTGCTTTTCGCCTACAGAGAAGTGCCTCAGAAGGGAGTAGGGTTTTCCCCCTTTGAGCTTCTGTTTGGCCATCCTGTTAGGGGACCACTCTGTCTTGTAAAAGAGGGTTGGGAGAAGACTCTCCAAGAACCCAAACAAGACATTGTGGACTATGTACTAGGCCTAAGGTCCAGAATGGCAGAGTACATGGAAAAAGCTTCCACAAATCTTGAGGCCAGCCAGGAGCTTCAGAACCACTGGTATGACCAAAAAGCTGCACTGGTAGAATTTTAACCAGCGCAAAAGGTGTGGGTTTTGGAGCCAGTGTGGCACCAAGGGCTCTCTAGGACAGATGGAGTGGCCCTTACCCCATCTTAGAAAAGAAAAGTGAGGTCACCTACTTGGTTGACTTGGGGACAAGCAGGACACCCAAAAGGGTGATCCATGTGAACCGCCTTAAGCTTTTCCATGACAGGGCAGACATCACCATGCTGATGGTGACTGATGAGGATCAGGGGACAGAGAGTGAACCTCTCCCTGACCTCCTCTCATACAGCCCCAAAGATGGGTCAGTAGATGGAGTTGTCTCTTCAGACACCCTCACTGCCCAACAGCAGACTGATTGCAAGGAAGTCTTGCAGCAGTATGCTGAGCTCTTTTCCTTGTTCCCTGGTCAGACAAACTGGTGTACCCATGATGTGGACACTGGTGACCGTGCACCTGTCAAGAACAAAATGTATCGGCAGTCTGACCAAGTCAAGGAAAGCATCAGAGCTGAAGTCAGCAAGATGCTGGAGCTAGGGGTTATTGAACCCTCTGAGAGCCCCTGGGCCAGCCCAGTGGTTCTGGTTCCCAAACCTCATCCCCAAGGTGGAAAGAGAGAAATGAGGTTCTGTGTGGACTATAGAGGGCTCAACTCTGTCACCAAGTCAGATGCTCACCCTATGCCAAGAGCAGATGAGTTGATAGATCAATTGGGTGCAGCCAAATTTCTAAGTACCTTTGACTTAACTGCAGGGTACTGGCAGATTGGCTTACCACCAGGAGCAAAAGAAAAGACTGCATTCTCCACACCTGATGGGCATCATCAGTTCACTGTTATGCCTTTTGGTTTAAAGAATGCCCCTGCCACCTTCCAAAGGTTGGTGAATCAAGTCCTTGCTGAATTGGAGTCCTTTAGTGCAGCATATCTATATGATATTGCTGTCTTTAGCTCCACCTGGCAGGATCACCTGATCCACCTGGGGAAGGTTTTAAAAGCCCTGCAAACTGCATGCCTAACTATCAAGGCATCCAAATGCCAGATAGAGCAGGGAACTGTGGTATACTTGGGCCACCTTGTTGGTGGAGGCCACGTGCAACCCTTACAGCCCAAGATACAGGCCATCCTGGACTGCGCAGCTCCAACCACCCAGACCCAAGTCAGGGCATTCCTTGGCTTGACTGGGTACTACAGGAGGTTTGTGAAGGGATATGGGTCCATTGTGACTCCCCTCACAGAACTTGCCTCCAAGAAGATGCCCAAAAAGGTAACTGGACAGTTAGCTGTCAAAAGGCTTTTGACACCCTGAAAGAGGCAATGTGCTCAGCACCAATTCTCAAAGCTCCAGACTATACCAAGCAGTTCATAGTGCAGACTGATGCCTCTGAGCTAGGGATAGGAGCGGTCCTATCCCAGACCAATGATAAAGCAGAAGACCAACCTGTTGCTTTTATAAGCAGAAGGCTTCTCCCCAGGGAGCAGTGTTGGAGTGCCATAGAGCGGGACGTCTTTGCTGTAATTTGGTCCCTGAAGAAGCTGAGACCATACTTGTTTGGTACTCACTTCCTAGTTCAAACTGATCACAGACCTCTTAAGTGGCAAATGCAGGTGAAAATCCTAAACTGTTGAGGTGGTCCATCTCCCTACAGGGAACTGGACTTTATAGTGGAACACAGATCTGGGACTGCCAATGCAGATGGACTTTCCGGGTTCTTTCACTTAGACAATGAAGACTCTCTAGGGAAAGGTTAGTCTCATCCTCTTTCGTTTGGGGGGAGGGGGAGAGGGCGTTGTGTAAGAAAGTGCCCTCTTTTTGCTTGGTTCCCACCACTTTTTGCTGAACTGCTGATGTACTTTGACTGAGTGTGCCCTGGGCTCCTGCCAATCAGGTACCCAGGGCCTATGTTCTTTCCCTAAAAACTGCATTAAATACTAAACCCAATTAGCACTCTCTGGCCACAGGTTAGCCCCTGGTACATGGTACCACAGCTTCCTACAAGGGGCTAGCAAGTTAGCGAAAAAATGGAGAGGTCAGATTTTCCATTTGTCCTACTCTACATATACACGGAGGGTACTGATATGGGTTTCCCCCGGGTACGCAGCTCGTTTTACAGTACATGGAAGCCTGCATAAATGGCAGATACATCCTGCTTAGGGTAAAACTGGACGGATCTGACATGGTTATATTGAACATCTACGCACCGAAGGTGGATGACCCTGACTTCTGCCAGTCCATACAAGACACACTAATCTCAGACCTGGGCGCTCCACTTCTCTGGGTGGGGGGGACTTCAATTGTGTATTAGATCCTGACCCCCCTCGACAAGGCACTAAACCGCGGATGACGGCGGGGCTACAAGCGGGGATGGGAAATCTTGCAATACGAGACAAATGGAGAGATGACACCTGACCCAGAGGCTGTACACCTGTCACTCTTCCACCCATGGCACACTCAGTAGGCTGGACAGGGTGTTAGTTGCTGACACGAAGGCTGACATAAACGTCGAAGTGACCCACTTGGCCCGCAACCTCTCTGATCACTCCCCAGTTAGCTGTATGGTTTGTTTGCCCCCCCTTGCCTACCTACCCCAAACGTGGCGTATGCTGTTGGATATCCTGGAAGTCCCGATCGGAAAAGAGAACATATCTCACGTCTTGACCGACTATATGACAATGAATTAGGAGTGGGCCAGCACCACTAGAGCCACAGAATGGGAAGTGCTGAAAGCTGTGATACGAGGGGCCTGTATAGGACTGACAAGCGGAGTTCACAGGCAAATGCAGTGGGAGCTCGAGACGGGGGATTTGTCACTGGCAGAGACACAGGCCTTAGACCAGGCTGATCCGGCTGCCACGGCCCGAGAGCGGGATTCACACAGACGTATAAGCGACATATGGGACAGGCTGGACAAGTACACTCCCCGTCAGTATCGACAGCGCTTGCATAGAGAGGGGGACAGGTCGGGACAGCTTCTGGAATGGATCCTTCGCAGAGAGCAGGCCCCAGCGCCCATTAATGCTCTCCATGCACCGACGGGTGAGATAGTATCTCACAGGGTCTGCAATCCTGCAGGTGCGCAGATGACACCTACAGACAGTCTACGCTGCAGACCCAGCAGTAAGGGAGGATCGCTATGTCCCATACCTGCGGGCCTTGAACCTGACACGCCTCCCTACCCAGGCTTCTGATTTGCTCGAAGCACAGCTGACCATTGAGGAAATACAGGAAGCACTACTAATGCTCCCGGGGGCTAAGGCTCCAGTGGGTGATGGGTTCCTGCCTGAAGTTTATCACACATACTCGGACACTGTGATAAAGTCTTTATTACAGGTATACACTGAGGCCTTTGATCGTGGAATCTTACCCCTCACCATGCGGCAGGGTGAAAACTGCATGATACCAAAACCGGGTGGGGACAGCCGGGACCCCCTGCTTACCCTCCGCTCACCATGATCAATATGGACGTTAAAATCCTGTGCAAGCTTCTGGCCACTCGCCTCGCCCAGCAGATGACATACCTTAGAGACGAAGACCAGTCCGGTTTCATACCTGGACGCCACACTGGCATGAACCTGCGCCGCCTAACCCACATTATGCAAGAGGTGAAACTCCACAACGCTGAGCTCGCTTTTGTGTCAATTGACCTCGCAAAGGCCTTTGACACGAGACTGAGGTTAACTTCGTGAGGTCCTTAAGAGAGTGGGATTTGGGCCGAATTTCGGCCGCTCAGTTAAGATACTATACACAGAACCGCGAGTGGATGGTGCCCCTTTTCACATTGGCCATCGAGCCCTTGGTGGTGCAGATGCGGAAGAAGATGGTGCGGTGGGGCATTCAGGTGGGCGACACGACCCACGTGATCTCGTTATATGCAGACAATGCTCTCTTTTATGTAGCATCCCCTAGGGAAGCTCTGCCCAGGTTCCTGCAGCTTCTGAGGCAGTTTGGTGAGGTTTCTGGCATACGGCTTAACTGTTACAATCCCTGATTTTCCCTTTGGCCTGCATGGCCACATTTCCCCTAGAAAGTCTTCCAGACCTGGGAGTTAGGTGGGAGCGAGCGCACTTCCGGTATCTCGGTGTCCAGGTAGCACTCAACAATGCACAATTAATAGCCCTGAATATTGACAGGGTTATTGACGCCCTGCGACGCTCTATGGCCTTCGGGAATACATTGCCACTTTCGCTAATGGGCAGGTTTGCAGTGGCTAAAATGGTGATGCTGCTGCACTGCCTCTATGTGCTCCAGAATTCACTTGGCCCAATCCCCACTCGGATCTTTAAGCAGCTAAATGCTATCCTTGTCTCCTTTTTATGAGCGGAACGACGGAGTAGGGTGGGGCTGTGTACACTGTCCTACAGGTACAAAGAGGGGAGATGTTCAACGTTTTGACCTATACCATTATGCCGCGCAGCTTCAACATGCGTCCCGTATCCGTTGCAGATCGGGACAACTGGGAAAAACGACTGCTGGCCGGACGAGTGCATCCAGATATGCTCCCAATAGTACTGATGGAGGGCAGGGGGGCTGATGATGACCTGCCATATGTAGTTCGCCATACAGCAAACATATGTCAGCAGTTTGTGGAAAAAGTCCTAAGGCAGGCGCCATTCCATAGGGAGCTCCCCATCAGGATACTAGCTCCTATAAGAGTTATGAGCACACATATGTCCTTCCAGGCATGGAAAGAGGGGGGCTGCGACGTCCTGGCTGACCTCTACCTGAATGAAACGTTTTTAACATATGAACAAGCCTGTGACAGTTTCACGTTGGGGCAGGGTCACTACCTACACTACATGGGGATATTGGAGATTGCTAGAATAACATGGCCCAAGCACCCTAACATCCCACGTCTCTCCCACACACTGGATATACTAGTTACATGTGGCTCCAGGCGTAGGCGGATATCACTCCTATATAAAGCCATGAGACTGGACTTGTCTGGTCCGCCCCCTCGGGTGCGGGCGGTGTGGGAGGGGGATCTACACGTACAACTAGAAGACAAGACCTGGTCGGCCATTAGCACACTAACGCACACAGTCTCATGCAATGCACGATTCAAGTTGATCCACTATAACTACTTACACCGCACCTACCTCACACCTGAAACTGAGGGGGATATCTCAGAGACATGCCGACATGGGCACTAGGTGTAAAACGGAGCGGGCCCACATCCCACATCTGGCTTGGGCATGCCCTGAACTGCAGCGGTTCTGTCCCCAAGTTGTGGTGAAGGTCTGCGACAGCACAGGCCTCCGCTTATTAGAGGAGCCGCAGCAGTGCCTGCTAGGCCTTGTATGAAGACCCAAAAAGCAAAAAATGGCGTACAAATTGCTGCAGCTTATGCTGGTTTTAGCCAGGGGTAGGGTTGCCATTACTTGGTTGGGGCAGAGAGGCCCAGACATACCAGCCTGACTCAGGGACGTGCAAGAGTGGGCTTTAGCAGAAGAAGTACATATGAAATTAAATCGTAGAGATAAGTTGCAGACAAACCTGTCAGAATGGCGGGAATTGTGCCACTCAGCCTTTGGCCCCGAGGTGAATGAGAATGATCATCACGAGTCTGAGTCCGGTGAGAGTGATCCAGGTGAGGCGGATAATGGACCTTGAGAATAGTAATTGTGTGCGGTACAACTGTGTGACCTTCCCTGCCTACAGGTACATATGGAAATGTTTTCATCTTTCCTCATTGTCGCTTCAAATCTCACAATCAGAAGAATGTTGGTCTTGGGGGGGCACCTGCCGATGTGCATTGGACAACTGTATTTAACTGCTGCTGTTTGTATCTGTTTGTTTTTCTGTAAAAGGAAAAAAATTCCACAAAAAAAGCAGTGCTTTCATGGAAACAAAAAAAATCATTATACATTAAACATTTTATAGCAAGCATTTGTATAGATCATGAATAAACTCAATATTGTGAACAACATTAGCTTTTGTAAAGAAAAAGAAGCATCAGGTTATAGCATAATACGGCATGGATTGCAACTAAAAGGCCTAACCAGACATCAGACAATATTACCTGATGATTTTATCACTAGGAAACCGTTGGTTGATGCTGTAAAAATGGGCTTTTCTCATCCTCAGTGCAACCCATCAGGGAAAGGCTTTAAATTGTTTGTGTAACTGAGTACTTGAGGCTCAGTGGCAGTCCTAGATAAATTTAAATCTTTATGGGAGTCAGCCGTTGATAACTAGCGTGTATAATGATTAGTGGGAGTAAGGTAAAATTTTGAGACAGAAGAGTTTTCTTCAATTGAGAAGATAGCCAGAAGGGGGAAGAATCTAAGCCTGTTTGTCATAAACAAAACATTTTCTGAGCACAGTTAACCTGTGTCAGAATGTGAGGAGCACCATGGTGAAGTTGCCAATATGTGATATGACCATATGTGAAAGAGCCTTCCTTGAAACTTATTTTAGTTACTTTTTGGGCCATCTATCTGCTTTAAATGGCAAGAATATTTTGCACCATTGGTTTGTTTCACCTCTTCCTGGTACTGTGACTGGCGTCAAGCTTGTCTGTGCATCTTCTGCACAGGCATGGGTCTGTGTTCCTTCCTCAGAACCCCAAAGGAATTTCTGTTCCTTCTGAGGAATCAATGAGGCAGTGTCTCTTGGTGTACTGAAACAGTTCTTGGTTTAGATTGCATAGGACAACTCTATTTTGGCTCTGTATGCTACTTTCTATTTTGGGCTCCACCTCTTTGTCCTGTACTTTGTACTGCTCATCAGGCTGTAATGTGAATCTTTCCTCTAGACATTCTCTCCAGGGGTGTTGGTCTGGACAGGCAGATAATGTTGTTATTGTTTGAATAACTATCTTTGTGCTCTGGGAGCCAGGTTGGGGCAGGCATTTGTCTTTTATTATTGGTAAGGGTTTTGTAACTAGCAGTCAGTAGTCTGAGTGTCGCCTACCAGTAGTTAGGCCAATCAGTTTTCAGGTGAAGCGACAACCTGGTGATAGTAACTTTTTCTCAAAGTATGATTTCTAAGTTCTCATATCCAAGATCTTATAACAGAGCCAAGTTCTTCAAATTTTTATTAGTTGTTGTTGAGTTTCAAAAGTCTTGGATCAAGTATTCCAGGTAAGAACATGCACACTACATTATCCAGAAAGCTGCATGGTGTGTTTAAATAAAATTAGAAAGATGTGGCGATTTGTTATCAAATTCTTTTTTCTTGTGTAAGGCCTGGGCGATAAAGATGAAAAATCAGAAGTTCAAGCTATTATTGAATCCACACCAGAGCTGGATATGGATAGACAAGTCATTGGACACATAGCTACAAGGTACGGAATAAGAGCATGCAGAAATAGTGCAACCACATTGAAAAAAATCCAGTTTGTATGTTTTTAAAAACTAACCCTCTAAATGTTGGGCATCTGGTTCTTTGATTTTCAATTTAGTACAAGCAGAAACAACCCCCTGTCATAGCCAGAAACTGCTTTTATGTGTTGCTTTCTTTCTTTTTGTTTTAGTTTTTTACTCAAAGGTACAACTAGTGCTCTCCATTTATGTCCCTCCCACATCTCTGTCCTTGCCCTCCTAGCGTCTGCCAGTGTCCGACCACAGACCCGGTTTTTTCTTGTAACTAGTAGCCAGCAATTACATACTCTGGATAAAATTCTGACTTGCCGCCATCTTTATCCAGCATGTTACATTTTCATCTCTGCAGAAAGGACCTAACGCAACTCTCTTGTCTTGCTGACATTATAAATCTACTTGAAGCTTTGCCTCTTTAATATCAGACAGTTTCCAATAATTTTGAAATTCTAGGGGATGGATGTCGTCCACTTTAAATTCATCTTTTATTGTGTGCCAGACCAGTATGCACAGACCCTACAACTCATGCTAGCAAAGTTTAACAAACTGCATCAATTGTTTAAGCTAGTGAGCACTAAAACGAAGTTAAAAATGTAATCCAGACAAATATTTTTCAATGGACTTTAAAACCACAAGGTTTCGATTTTTGCTTTCAGTTTTGTCAGGACACCTGTTTTTTTCAAAGTGGCACTGTTATATCAACCTCAAAAGAACAAACCTGCATGGTTTGATCATGAACTGCAGGTCCCCCAAGATTACAGTAATGTGCATTTAATTTGCAAAGCCATTTTGCCAGATTGTGATAAGAGATTTGAGTGTTGAGTTAAGTTCAATTACCACACAGAATAAGTGCGTTCTGAATGGCCGAATGTAGAAAACATGAAGCAAGAATCTCTGTGACTGGCAGCTAGAAGTTCTGTACACTAATCGTTAACACAAACTTGGAAAGTACGTTTGATGTTATGTTGAGTAAAAAGTAGTGTAGGTATGTAATGTATTGTACAATAAAACATAACCCTTTATTCTTGGATGGATCTTTTGAAAATGGGCTGCTTTGGGGCACCAGGAGTAATACTCCTGATAATATTCATAGCATGTGTGGCTGTAGATACACATGCTTTCCATATTTCTGCCATCTAGTCCTGGGCTCCACATTACATCTTGATTTTCCTCGAAGAAGCATTGAGTCACAGCTTTTTTTTATGACTCCTTCATTTTTCCACAATGTGCATGGGCACCACCTCAATCTTGGATAGTTTTTTTCCACCATCCGTTTTGGACATTGTTAAACCTGTCAGCTTTAGGGTGGTCTTCCCCCCTACTTTTTGCCGTCATACCTCCTATTTTTGCTGGATTCTTTTTGTTGGCCTTAGGACTCCTTGTACTTTACCAGTGCTAAAGTGCTTACGCTTGCTCCCTAAAACATGGTTAAATTGCCTTATATCTGATTGGCATATTTAAAGTACTTATGAGTCCCTACTAAAGTGTGCACGATATACCATATGGCTGGCAAGTTAAATGCTATTGGTGGGCATTCAGCACTTACTGTGCCACCCACTTAAGTAGCCTCTTAAAATATGTCTCAGGCCTGCCATTGCAGACTGTTAGCAGTTTTAAACTTTCAATTCGACATAGCAATATAACCCCCTTGCCAAGCCTTAAACTCCCTTTATATTAAATATGTTACCTATAGGATAGGCCCTAAATATTAGCCCATAGGTTTGGATGCATTGTAATTAAAAAGTTGGACATGTACTTAAACGTTTTACATGTCCTGGCAGTGAAAAACCCACACATTTGTTTTTCACTACTGTGAGGCCTACCTCCCCATAGGATAACATTGGGTTGCCTTATTACATTTACGAAGTGCTAACGTTTAATTGGGAGCAAGCTGTCTTTGGTTTCTCAGGTGTCAGAGAAATTTTAATTTACAATCCTCTTTTGTGATAAAGTAGGATTTTAAGTCACAATTTGAAAACTTCACTTTTAGAAGGTTTGCATTTTCCTATCCTAACTATTTGGTGCCTGCAGCCTGTCCCTGGGTCACATGACTGAGTGTAGTTGGCAGTTGGCTTTTGTATATTCCTTCCAGTCAGCCACACAATGGAGGGATTGGGTGTGCCTGGATGGGCTATCACAGACACGATGGGGGGAGGTGCCTCCCCCCCCTCCCCAAGTGGTGCCTCTCCTGGACCCTTGGAAGTGGGGATAAAGGTGCTCTGCCAGCCCTAGGTCTCAATATCGCTGGCTAGCATGTTGCAGTTGGCACAACCCGGTTCTACTGGGAGGAGATGGAGGTCCTAGTACAGCTCCTTCCTAAGATTTACAGAAGAGAGGTGCATCGAAAACAGGAGGATGAATGTTGTCTTTTTGCTCTTCACAATGATATAGGTGTTAGATATATAAGGTGGAAGTAATGTAGTTGTATGATTTCTGCAATTCTTGACTCCTCCTAATGTCAGGTATTCCTAAGGTTTGCTAAATTGTCCTGCCAATTTATTGCAGATTTTTCTAAATGCACAAATAATATCACCAGAATCCTCAAGAAAGAGAATTTGAAGAAAGAATTTCTGTGGGACAGTCTAGCAGAACATGTTTTCAAGAACAAACATTTCTTGAGACATATGCCTTGGAAAAAGCTATAGGTACTGTCCAAGGAGAGCTCATTTCCTACCTGAACCATACTTTAACCCCTTGTGAACGAAGCTATTCAGTTCTGGAAATAAAGCGTTTGAAGCATGTGTGGCTGTAGATACACATGCTTTGCATACGTCCGCCATCTAGTTTTGGGCTCGGATGATTGTAAGTTGTTTTAGTTTGCAGAGGTTTTTCAAGTCGCAAGGCTGTGTGACTCCTCCTTTTGGTGCTACTGAGAGGGGTTTGGATGTACTCTCTTGTGATCCGGTTCGAGATCCTTTCGGGCTCCCTTCGGTTTCCCAGTATATCCCTTTCTTGACGGTATTGTCTCGATCTTGCGTTCCGAGCAAAAGAACAATTTTCCATGTCCCGTTCTTTAACTCGCACTGACGGCTTATGGGCCCACGTCCGGTTGGGCCCTTTGCACTTTAACAGCTATAACTTGAAAATTAGCTGCTGATGGAACGCAATCCGTTCTGTTTCTGTCTGAATTGTCATTCCAAATACCCACACACCGACCAGCATTCAGTCTGTAATTTAGGTCTCTCGCCCAAACATTGGGAGGATACCTGTGAGGCCCGCAGATCTTTCCGATCGAAGAAAACTCTTTGGGACCGATGCGCAAGGCGACTAGAGCTGCATCGCAGACAAGCGGACGACACCTGATGTATTTGGTCAACAGGAAGGAGTGGAAGCCTCAGCAGCTCAAGAGGAGTCCTTCTTCATCCACGAAACAGATTGAGTCGAAAGCCGAGCAAGGTCCAGTCATTCTGGAGTATTCAGAGAAGCGTCGAACCATGAGTACACCTGCCCCTGATCCGAAGCCCAAAAAATCGGCACCTAACGATAAAACTGCTCATGGGCCGCAACTGCACAAAACCGATGGTGCGCACCGAATAATAGACTTGGACATCTCCCCTTGGGCTCTGCGCCGAAACATCGGCCTACAGCAGGGGCCTCCACCTCCATCAAATCGGATTAGGCACTGACGCATAAGACATTAGGTTTGGTACCGAAGGGCAAGGGACACAGCGCTTTGGCTCCAAAAACAAAGTTTCTTCCGGCTCCAAAATGCTACACCTTCGGTGCGAAAACTCCACCAGAGCTGATTGTCGAAACCATGCACGAATGCCGTGACCCGAAACCAAAGACTTTGCAAATACAACCTGGAACAATGAACATTATTCTTAAACCGGCAACACAACAACCTTCTAAGAGACAATTGTCTTTCGAAGAGGCTATTAATGCTCTACAACCACCTCCCAAAAAGAAGAAAAGGGACATTGCCACAAGCCCTTTACACATTCCTGTCCCTTCCTCTCCAATCCCACCATCCCCAGCCTCCACTCCACCACCACCTTCACCAGACCAATCTAAAAAAGGTAATTTCTCACCACATTCACCCATAATAGGTAATAACGATAATACAGGAGAGGACACATAGTCTGGGGACCCCTGGGAAGCTTATGATATATAGCCACTGGGTGATCCAGACCTTTATCCTACATGCCCATCCCCTCCAGATGAAGCTTCTGCTTATCAGGATTTAATAGCCAAGGCTGCAACATACCAGCAGGTCCCCCTTACATAAGGACCCTATAGGGGATGACTTCCTCTTTGAGATTCTCACTACTGCTCAACGAGGATCTCAATATTTGCCAATGCGCAAAATATATATATACACGAATTTCCTATGGATAATAGGTCCTAACTATAACTACCTACTGGCGACCGCCAGTAGGATATATATATATATATATATATATATATATACTTGTATTGTGGAGCTGTTAGGTGGATGAAGTATAGCTGCAAGCCAGGCCCGCCTGCCTTCCAGTGATAAAAGACAGGATTTCCTGAATGAAAAATGAGTGTGGTGCAGGAAAGGGAAAGCGAGAAGGTTGTCTTTCCACTCGCCAGCTGCGAGTGTGGGAAACGCAGTGCAAAGAGGTAAAGATTTAAAGTTGCAGATTGTAAAGTGGAAACTGCACATCGAACAGTTTAAAACAGAAAGACAGTCATGGTCTTTGAGACTATCAGTTAAAGAAAATTACTGTCATTTCTTTGAAAAATGTATTGAAACCGCAATGGGTTATAGAATTTGGAGTAAGAGGAAATGACACTGCTTTCCCTTTAAGAATTGTGAACACTCCTGTTTGAATCTGTGCACTCGCCAATATAATAGGATGGAACTGCGTCTTCAATTAACATGTGGTTTATCGGCAAAAGCAGAGACATTCACCCGTGATCAAGGCTTCCTAAGCAGAAACGCGTTGGGTTCTTGTCAATCTGTACATGTGCTTTGCTCGTAATAAAGGCGCTTTGACTATCACTTGCAGCAGGTGTCGGTGAACCTTACCTGGATGTGGGAGGTTGTTGCTGGATGTTAAGACGGGCGCTCCATGCCCGTGACACTGACCCGCCCTCCTGGGCTTGGATACTTGTATTGTGGAGTTGTTAGGTGGATATATATATATATATATATATATATATATCAGTTATACCAGACTCCTTGGTAGTTGCTAATTCCACGAAAAGGGCTAATTCACAAACAACTTCGGGACGCCGCACCTTCCCAAGACAAAGAGTCAAAACTTATTGACACCTCCATAAAATGGGTTGCAGCCCAATCTGCTAATCATTGACGAATTGCCAACAGCCAAACCCTTTTGGCATGGTATGACAGGGTCCACTGGGACGAAATAGAGAACTCCTTCAACACCCCCCAGACGAATACAAAAAAAGGGGGTATTAAATAGTCAGTGAGGGGAAGTTAATTACTAATAGCTCCATCAAGTGTGTGTTAGATTCTGCAGACCCTGCAGTGAGAGGCCTTAATACTAGCCTTCTCCTCAATAGACATGTTTGGCTGCGTGTCTCAGGTTTTAAACCTGAGGTACAGCAAGCAATACTTAACCTTCCCTTTGATAAGGAACACCTGTTTGGCCCACAAGTAGACACGGCCATCGAAAAAATTAAAGAAAGACAGAGGTAGTGAAATCTATAGGGGCCCTGCAAACTCCCGCATTTTGTGGGTCCTTTCGTCGACCAACTTTCAAACAGGGTGCAAGATCAGCATCTACAGACACCATAGGGTCCTCCTACAAAAACCAAGGACAGCCATCCACCTCTAAAACCTTCTACGGAGGTTCATATAGAGGCAACAATTACAGAGGCCACGGTTGCAGAAATGCTACCTGTTAGAAAGTGCCTTCTTTCTGCATGGTTGGCCCCACTTTTTCCTGAACTGCTGATGTGCTTTGACTGAGTGTGCCCTGGGCTCCTGCCAATCAGGTACCCAGGGCCTATGTTCTTTCCCTAAAACTGCATTGAAAACAAAACCCAATTGGCATCTCTGGCCACAGGTCAGCCCCTAGTAAATGCTACCACAGGTACCCAGGGCACTGTGACCAGGGAAGACCTCTAAGGGCTGCAGCACTTATTGTGCCACCCTTAGAGGCCCTGTACCACTACACTCCCACACTGCCTTTGCAGGCTGCGTGTTTTGGTGCAGAACAAAGTGAAGAGTCGACATGGCACACATCCCTGTGTGTCATGCCCACAACCCACTGCCCTGGCATAGATCAGTCACCCCTCTAGCTGGGTACACTATACCAGTAGTGAGAGTACAGGTGCATGAGCCCTGTACCCGTACAGTGTCTAAGTCCATTCTTAGACATTGTAAGTGCAGTGCTGCCATTAAGAGTATATGGTGCTGGGAGTCTGTCATTACGAACTCCACAGCCCCATAATGGCTACACTGAAAACTGAGAAGTTTGGTATCAAACTTCTCAGCACATTAAACCCACACTGATGCCAGTGTGGGATTTAATGAAAATGCACACAGAGGGCATCTTAGAGATGCCCCCTGAAAATGACCTAACACTAGTGTCCAGGCTGAGTGACTGCTTTAAGCTGCCACCACCAGACATGTTTCTGGACCCCTGGGTCGAGAGCCTGCTGCTCTCGGGGGCCTGAAACAATGCATATCCTGGGAGGAGGTGCCAAGCCTCCTCCCCCAGGATGGGCAGGGTCCACGAAGGGGAAGCTTCAAAGGCTTGCCGCCTTTGTGAGCTTCCCCAGGCCACTTGCTGCTTTCAGCAACTGGTCCCCACTGGTGCTGACCCCCACTTTGGGTGGGAGAACCGGCGGGAAAAACAAGTGAGGCAGAGAGGTGTGCCCACCTCTGCCAACTCCACCCCTCAGGTGGGGAAGGCGAGGTGAAGCACAACTCTCAGTCCCCGCCATCTTGCAGATGGGGGGGACCCAGCCAACCAGGGAAAGGATTATGCCCCCCTCCCACTGGAGGGTGACATAATAGGGGGTGTACCCACCCCAGGCAAGGGACCCATTGGTCCCAACCTTTTTTCCTACCTGTAACACCCCTAAATCTAGTATTTAGGGGGACCCCTGAACCTTGCTTCCTCAGACAAGAAATCAGAAGAAGAAAAGAAGAAGGACCGAACAGCCGTGCCGAAGCTAAGAAGAGGAGGACGCCCACTGACTCGGCCCCAGCCCTACCGGCCTGTCCCCACCTCAAACCTGCTCCAGCGAAATCCCGGTGTGTCCTGCAGCCAGCAACCTCGAGAAACCCAGGGGACCTGCCTGGCTTCCATCCCAAAGACTCTGTCTCTCGTGAACACCGGATTTGTTCAACAACAGACTCCAGCTCCGCAAGGATCCGCGAGTCTGCACCACTCTGCACCCGACGCCCACGGCCCGAGTTTGAGTGGCCCAACACCAAGAGGAGGTCTCCCCGGCGATCCTGACCCGCGATCTGGTGACCCCTGACCTGCCTCAAGCCTCCAGCCGATGCCTGCAATCTCAAACCGGAAGGTCCTCCCAACCGCGACCAGGAGCTGGTAAGAAGATCTGACCCTAAAAGGTACCCCTGCACCCGACGCCCCACGGCCTTGGGTGGTCCGACCGACGGTGCCTAACCAACCCCCAACATCCCAAATTACCTCTCCAAGGGGTGGTCGCACCCAGAAGACCTTCATCCTTGAGCCTTCCGCCTCGCCCCCTTCTGATCCAAGGCCACCAAGATCATCTGCGGCGTACCCCAAGGCTCCTCCCTCAGCCCAACGCTGTTCAACATCTACATGGCACCCTCGCCCACGTCTCCCGACAGCACAACCTCAACATCATCTCCTACGCCGACGACACCCAGCTGATCCTCTCCCTCACCAAAGACCCTCACACCGCCAAAGCCCACCTCCACGAAGGAATGAAGGCCGTCGCCGAATGGATGAGGACCAGCCGCCTGAAGCTGAACTCGGACAAGACGGAGGTCCTCATCCTTGGTTCCAACCCTTCAGCCTGGGACGACTCCTGGTGGCCAACATCACTGGGAACAGCCCCGCCACCCACCGACCACGTACGCAACCTAGGGGTCATCCTCGACCCCACCCTCTCCATGACTAAGCAGGTCAACGCCGTTTCCTCATCCTGCTTCAACATCCTCCGAATGCTCCGCAGGATCTTCAAGTGGATCCCCACCGAAACAAGAAAAACAGTCACCCAGGCCCTCGTCACCAGCAGGCTGGACTACGGAAACGCCCTCTACGCAGGAACGACGGCTAAGCTCCTGAGACGGCTGCAACGCATCCAGAACGCCTCTGCACGTCTTATCCTCGACATCCCCCGACGCAGCCACATCACACCCCACCTGAGAGACCTGCACTGGCTCCCTGTCAACAAGAGGATAACCTTCAAGCTCCTCACCCACGCACACAAAGCACTCCACAACTCCGGACCAGCCTACCTCAACAGACGACTCAGCTTCTACACCCCCACCCGCCAGCTCCGCTCGACCAGCCTCGCCCTCGCCACAGTCCCCCGCATCCGGAGAACGACCGCCGGCGGCAGATCCTTCTCCCACCTCGCCGCCAAGACCTGGAACACCCTCCCCACCAACCTCCGACAGACCCAAGACCTACTGGCCTTCAGAAGACTCCTCAAGACCTGGCTCTTCGATCAGTAGCAGCACCACCCCCCCTCTTCCCACAGCGCCTTGAGACCCTCGCGGGTATGTAGTGCGCTTTATAAGTGACATGATTGATTGATTGATTGATTGTTTGCAAACCGGAGACTCCCCATTGAAAGCTACAGGGCTCCCGACGCCAAAACAACACTCTGCACCCGGCTGCCCCAGTGCCGCTGAGGATGCACCTTTTGTGCTGGCTTGAACCCCCATTTGCCCTGAGCTTAAATCCAGGAGCTTTGCTCCCACAACCCAGTGGCCTGCTAGTCGCAGCCACCAACCGGAGGCTCCGTATTCCCCATTGGATAACATTGGGCCTTAGCACTTTGCACCCGGCCGCCCTAGTGCCGCTGAGGGTGTAACAAGAGTGCATCCTTGACCCTGGGGGACCCCTGAGTCTAACCCCAGAATACCAACTCCCACAACAACCTGTTAACCGATAACACTATTTTCCTCCATAGGATAACACTGACTGTTTTTCTATGAAAAGTTTCTAAGTGTTGAGTTGGAAAACCTGGGAAATCCTCTTAAAATTGTACTAAATATCATCAAAAACGCTTTTACTCACCTGTTAACAGGAAATGTCCCAGTGCAGTATCCAGGTATACTGTACTATGTAAGAAAAGTAATCTGCAAAGTAATCTACTGGTCATTTTACTAAAAAGCCTATACAAAGTATATGTACTGTATTTCCAAAGCATTGCATTTTCAGTGACAGTACTATAATCAAAACCAAGTGCATATACAATTGTAATCCAAACTTTGTTACAACTGCATTACTACTGTAAAGTATTTATTGCTTACCTGTGCCAGGCTTGCTTGGTTCTAGAAAATAAAATAACTAAAATAATATTTTTATACAAAAATAATTGGTCTGAAGTTCAGTCTTTGAGTGTGTGAATTCATTTGCTGACTGAGTGTGTACAACAAATGCTTAACACTGTCCTCTGATAAAGCCTTACTGCTCGACCACACTACCACAAATAGAGAGTGAGGTGCTATCTACTTTACCTCTGCCTACCTTTTGGGTTCCACTGGACTCTGTGCACATTATACCTCACTTTGGTATAGTATATACAGAGCCAGCTTCCTACACTACCCGTACTGCACATACAAACACTAAACAATGACGTACTCATTCATGTCTGCATTAGACTTAAGACACCTACTTTCATATACCCATCCATCCCTCACACCGCAAATACCTGCGGTTTGTCTTCCAAGGAAGGCACCATCAATTGAAAGTTCTTCCCTTCGGAGTCACCACCCCTCCACTGGTATTCACAAAAGGCTTAGCAGTAGTGGGAGCACATCTACACAGACAAAACATTCATGTATTTCCTTACCTAGATGATTGGCTTAAAAAAGCAAACAGTTCTCACCTTTGCAGCCAACATACCCAGGAAACACCCTATTACATCAACTAGGGTTTACCATCAACCTTCATAAATACCACCTACAACCATCCCAAATACAACCGTATTTAGGGGCAATACTCAATGCACAGTTGGGGTTAGCTTACCCAAATACAGCCAGGATACAAAAAATTCTAACTCCAATCCAACAGTTTCAAACTGGCCTTCAGGTAACAGTCAGAACACTAATGCGCCTTTTAGGCATTATGGCATCTTGCATCGCAATAGTCCCTCACCCATGTTTACATATGAAACTGCTGCAAGAATGTCTCTCACGTTAATGGACACAGTCACAGGGTCAGTTACATGATCTAGTGTTGGTAGACAGCCACACACATTACTCTCTGTAGTGGTGGAACTCACAAAACGTATCCAAGGGGCTGCCATTTCTAGACCCAGTTCCCCAAGCCATTCTTACAGCGGATGCTTCACTGAAAGGATGGGGAGCTCACCTTAAACATCTAACAATTCAAGGTGTATGGGACTCCAAATACCAGGGTCTCTATATAAATGACCTAGATCTTCAAACTGTCCACCTTTCATTGAAAGCATTCCTACTTCACTTAAAAAACAAGGTTGTCCTAATCCGGATGGACAATATGACAACCATGTACTATCTACAGAAACAAGGTGGGGACTCACGCCCTTCAATTATCTCGCCTAGCTCAGACCATATGGCGCTTAGCAATAGATCACAACATTAATTTCCTAGCAGAACATGTTCAAGGGACAAGCAATCAAGTTACAGACCTTCTCAGCAGGAGGCAGCAATAAGTCCATGAATGGGAACTCCACCCCAGAGTCCTCCTACCATACTTTCACAAGTGGGGGTTTCCACAAATAGACCTGTTTTTCCAGCGAGTGACAAGAGCTCATGAAGAGCTATCTCTGCCGAATTAAAAGGGTTACAGATTCTAACACCATTGATTCAAGGGTATGGATTGTACTGAACTGATGTGCTGAACTCCAAAAGGAAGTATTCGGATGTGTCATGACCCACTCATATCTGGACAAAGAGGAGTTGCTCCCACAGCAGAATATTAGATTTAGTATTATGTTCTTTCTTTTGGCCTACAGTTAAAAAGGACTTTCAGAGTTATGACTTCTTACGGAGTCTATGCCCAAGGAAAGATTTCCTTGGGCATAGGCATTTACAACTTCTCCCTGTTCTTCCTGAACGTTGACATAATAACTGTACAGATTTTATTGTGTATCTGCCAACATCCAAACTGTACTGAATAATTTTGGTAACTGTAAATTCATTTTCTAAGATTACTTGCTTTTTCAATTGAAGAAGAGATCATCCGCTTAGATTATGGCACAACATTTAATCTCTGAAATCGTCTGACTACATGGGTTACCCATAGTGATAGTCTCTGTTCGAGGTCTCCATTCATATTTCGTTTTTATTACAAAGTCTTGTGTTAGCGTTGGGTATTCAGAAAGTGCTGTCTTTGGGATTTCATCTCCATAGTAATGGCCAGATTCAGAGTCAATCAAACCTTAGAACAATATCTATGAAGGAAAAGTAATACCACACAAAATAGTTGATTGAAATACATGGCTGTAGCTGAGTTTGCGTACAGTAACACAAGGCATTGGGAAACTAAGGTGTCACCGTTTTCCCTGCATGGGTATCATCTTAAAACATTTCCTTCTACTCAATGTATTGATTCCTGAAACTGCTGAATTTGTTTTAACTGAATGGTGCATTGTCTTGGATAATGCCACAAAGTAAAGATAGCAATGGCTAAAGCTGCCAATCAGCATATACTTTAATCACAGTTTTGCAATCCTGTTGATAAGGTTTGGATGTCTTCCTGATTATTACTCTTCAAATCTAAACCTTGATTTCTTTTGTCCATTTACAATAATTAACCTGATACATCCAGTAACGTATTGTTTAAGGTTTCATTCTACTTGGAAAGATGTATCCTATGTTTCATAGTCTGACCTAAGAGCTGCAATTGATGATTGTCATAGAGAATGTCCTGCTCCTTCTCCTATTATGGTTCAGGGGCAACCAGAACTCTAGGTACTGGTAATGGCAGGTTGCACTTCCTTTATTACCACCTCCTTGGGAAAGGGAGGATAAAGACGAATCTGAGGGAGGTGAAGAAACACCAAGCAGAGCACCAAAGAAGTTTTGCAAAATGACAAAGGCAATGTAGAGGTACCTAAGACAAGAAAAAACAAAAGAAGTTGCAGAAACAATGGTCAAAAAGTATACTACCAAAATAGAATAAACAACAGAATCCTAACACAAGAATACTAACTAGAACACTGATAGCAGAAACAAGGGCATGAAGTGCAGTGGGTAAAGAAAGCCACTAATATGGATCCTCGAGTGTTTAGATGCATGGAAGATCGGAGTTCAAGCTCTTTTATAGGAAATTGGTTCTGGCACCTCTTTCAGTGACCCAGGAAACAGTATGCCTCCATCTTGTATTTGTCAAACAGACCACATTTTACTTCTGTTATTGAGAGTCATGTTGTTTTGTCCTCTGACTACTAGATGTTGTAATCCTTCTAATATTAGTTGTAAACTTCTTATCCTTTTTACATTGTTTAATGAATTGTGTTCTCAAGGAAAAAAGTGTCACCTGCGGGTACCCTTTACCCAAACTCTTGTTTCTTAAAGACTCTGATCACATGGCCTTCGTTCCTTCCATTGTTTCTACTTGGCACATGGGAATCGCAGATCCTGTTGCACAATGTAGGGTTTTGCTGCTCATTGTAGGGTCAATGAAAACATGCACTTCTCATTGGTGAGGCATAAGAATATACCCCCAAAAAAATGATCTGACAAAGTATTAAGAGCATCAAAGCTGGACAATAGGAAAAAGTGTAAAAAAAAGAAATGCATGAATATGATGTGCTGGTTCCCAAGCAAAGACCCTGGGGAAACCTGATAAGCACAAACTTAAGCCACTTCAAACTCCTCATAACATCAGTCAAAAGTGGAGGAGGCATAGGAGACTTTCTATGACAAGAAGACTGTTTCCAACAGATTTTATTTGGGAACATGGTATAGTGGCTGAACTTTCCACTTAAAATGAAGTTTCAGTTTATTTGCATTTTAATTAATGAGCTTGAAATGTGGCAAGGACCTGTAAAATGTGGACCAAGTCTTCTGGAAATAGCTCCAGCAGTAGAAATTGACTGTATCTTTTCTCCTGTATGGCACTCGGGGGCAACCTTTCTTTTCTTGTGCGTTGACCTTTGCGTATTTTCCTGAGCCTTTTAAAGATGAATGGTTAAATCCTGGCAAACTTGTAAGGTGGAAAAAAGATGAGTCACTGCAGCTACTGATTTGCCATCAACAAAATCCAAGGGTAACACCCTGGGATGCATACATGAAAAATGGGAAATGTCCAGACTGAACAGCATTGTTATATGCAAATTCTGCAGAAGGCAAGAGTTTATTCTCTTTAGCAAAACAACACAGGTATTGCTCAGGTAACTGATTCATTCACTCAGTCTGACAATTGCACTGACACTGATAGCCTTTGCTTGTTTACCCAGTCATTTGCACAGTGCTGTCCAGAAAGTTGAGGTATACTGAGTGCTCCCATCAGAAATAATCTAGTGAGGTGAGCCATGGAGATGAAAAATACCCTTAAGTAAGACTTGTGCAGAGCAGTAGATCATCTTGGCAATTGTCTAAAATGTGCCCCATTAATGTATATATCCACAGTTTCTGTGATCACTGTACACCGATCGCATGCTGGTAATTCTACTGTGAAATCTGTGGATATGCAAGACCAAGGTTCAACTGCAATCTCTGGGGCTGCAAGGACCAGGCTGGTAATTGATTGACATCTTGTCTTGTGCACATGTGTAGCAGAAGGCCACAAAATGTCTAGCATCTCTGTTAAGGGACGATTATCAAAAGTGCCTCATAACCCACTCAGTGGTGGTTTTCTCTCCTCAGTGTCCTGAAATGAGTAAATCATGATACAATTTGTAAATCAGTAGTTGGTACCTTCATCCTCTTGTTACCAAAAGGAAGTCCACTCCTTACTTCTAGTTGAGTAGGCAATGATGAAGTCTCTCTTTTTCACAAAATAATAAATGCTTCTCTTATCTGATAGAGAAATAATTCAGTGTAATTCATAAAGTGGCCAGTTGGTAAAGTAAAATATTTATTCTCTGCGACTTGATCTTATACTACGGCTGGGCATATTTCCACAGGGTATCTAGCACCAACAAGTTGGCGCGACTCACTGAATGCCTCCCTCATAGCTAATAATTCCTTTTCTAACACAGAATAGTCAGCTTCACTAGTAGTTGAGGAATGAGAAAAAACTGATGTCATCCTGCTGTTTCATGGTAGCACAGAACCAATTGCCCTATCGTAAGCACCAGTTTCAAGAATGAATGAAAAAAGAATTTGGGTGGCTTAAAACTAAGTTTAAAGGCATTATTTGAATGCTCACCTTTTTTTATTTTTTTATTACTTACATTATTTTATGTGATACTTATAAAGCATGCTGTCTTTTTAGGTTTGTTCAACGTCTGCCTTTTTTGTGTGTTTTTTATTGATCCTATAGAGCTTCAGGATCTTTCCTGGTGGTCTCTTTATGTTGCACTAACCAAACAGCATCACAACTAACTGTGTATAGTAAGGAAAGATCAATAATTTCAAATGATATTGGCCCGTCTTTCTAAGATTTTATAGTATGACATCCTAGAATGCTTCTAGGTGTCTTACAAAAATAAAGTGCTATGTTACTACTGCATTTCTCCTGTATATAGCCTTTCTGTGAATACTGCAGCATGTCCTGCAGAATTTTATATTTATTTTAGATTAATGTTTGGGTGAGTATGTTTAGGCACTGTTGTCTGATAAGTACAGTTTGCTGACTGAGTTTGTGTTCACTATTATTATGGCAGTACAGGGAACGTCTGTAGAGATTTTGCTTAAAGGAATGGGCCAAGAAGAGGGAGGGTAGCTAGGGTGAGAGCTCGCATTACATGCTTATTGTTTGTTACTTTAGTCGATAATGTTTTTGAGTGTGGTGGTTCCTGTAGTATATCTTCATAATTTCTCATAATCCTTCATATCGTAATTATTTGTTAATAGCACTCCTACCAAAGGCATAGAAAACCAAGCTTACAATCGTAACACTGAGTCACTATTTGAAGAACTCTCTTCAGCTGGGAATGACTTAATTGGAGATGTAGATGAAGGAGCCGACTTGCTGGGTAAGCAAAGTTGTTACAGCTGTCTTCTACTGCCAGAGTTCTGCATCATTATTATTTCTAAATGTATAACACTGCTCTATCCCTCTTTGTGACTGCAATCTTGTTCTTAAGTGGTTAAAAAAAGTGGTATGCAGCCATATTGAGAATGAGATTTTTCATACTGCCTTCCAGTATCCTACACACATCTGTGCACTTGCCACAGTTACGTACTGGTATCTGAGTTCAGCGGATATCAGTAATCATTGTGCATCTTAGTAGCATGAGGCATTGATCTTCTTGATTTCCCACCTCGCAGCTAAAATGCTAACTATCTTTTTATGAATTCTTTTAATTGTTTCCTTCCTAATTCCATAACAGTCTTCTGCTGATTTATTTGTATTAAATCGTGACTATGGTGAGGCCCATGCCTTTTCATCTTCACCGCTGCATGTGTTCTCATGTATATCAGGGCTACATATATGTCATGATCAACATTACCCACCACCCATGTGAATGGTTTTCTCAGCATATAGATTGATGACTTGACCACCAAGGGAACTGCTTATAAATTGGAAAATAGTTGCATCTCATTCTTTCTGATGCCAGTGCAATGTCTCTGATGAACTTCAGTCTTTTGTTCTGGCCTGGTAGCAGAAAATCTCAATGCTAGGTTATATGATTCGCAGATGTAGTAGTCTTGGGACAGGAATGCGCCTGCATGGTATACAGGTCCCTGCCCTGGGTGCCTATAGGTGTGTCTGGTATCCTCCCTTTTTTGGCTCCTAGTGTCACTCGTTTCTAGCCTATTTGGAGAGGCCTATCCCTCACAATGTGATGTCCAGGACCTGTCCTATGACCTGCAGAGGGAGCACCAAGCATACCTTGAGAGCGGACTGTGGAATACTGTCCCTGTCTTTGCTTTAGCACATAAGGTGATAGTGGCTTTATAGCATGTTTTGTGATCTATTGGCCACGAGAGCCTTTTTTTTTTTTTTTAATGGATATTTGTAACCGCTGATTTCGCACCTTCAGATTATTCCCATGCCCCAAACTGAATCTGGTGATTTTTGTAAGTGGTGCTCTCCATGTAACAGTATGTTTTGCCATATGACTCCACAATGCCTTCATACAACACAGGAAGTGATAGAGCGGAGCTGCATACACGCACCACCCCTGCACACTGACGTCAGTTCCTTTCTTTCCACTCCCTTTTTTGTGGATCCAGAGTCGTGTTCAAAACTTTATCTTTTTTTTATGGCTCCAAAATTATCTTAAAAGTGAGCCAGGGAAGAAGATGGCTCCCCCTGAAAACAACAGGTCTCAAGCCATGACTGCAGATTTCTAACGTGTATCTATGGTGCATGGGCCTATGTCACCAAGTATAAAAAGTAGTAGTGTTCGAAACAAAGGCCCCACTCCCGCCGCAAGTCTGAACACCGTTCTCATTCATGAAGTCAGTCAATCGAGAAATCACTCTCCAAGTCTTCTGGTAAGTTGAAGTTGAAAACATACTATGAGCGCAAGAAAACCAAGCGCACGTATCTCCATTGGACTGAACTACATCCTGCCATGCAGAAGTCTGGCAAGAAGTCGCAAGGGCAACCCTGTAGAGCTTGACTTATTTCTGCCTCAGAGTCAGTCCTGCATTAGGTCCCGGCGCAGACTGAATATTTCAGGCCGTCGTCAAACCTGGAGAAAATAGTAGCCTTCATGACAGCCATGCTGCAAATTTTCCAGACACTGCCAGGTCCCTTTGGTGCTCTTCAGACCCCATGAAGCGGCAGGGATCTGCAGATGACCTTCTACCAATGACCCATCCCCCGCCTGTCCTCTCAGGCCCTGTTCCTGTTACACTACCGAATCTAGACCAGACTTATACCCTGGCCCCAAGGTTCTTGCTAGTTCCTTCTGTGCCTACGCCTGTACCAACCCTTGTACTGGTTCCAATCACAATGCCGAACTCCGACCCCAAACGGACTTCAGCCCATGCTAGGCCTATGTTGTGGTATGAAATAACTAAGGGGCAACCAGTGATTATACAGCCAGATCTGCCTCCAATTCTTCCTCAATGGCAGCGCTACAAGAGGCTGGTGACTAAATCGGGCTCCGACTCCAATGCGGTACAGAGCATGCTTAATGATCCTTGCAAAGGCAGACAATCTGTCTCCCTGCCCCCTTTCATTAGACTGATGAAAGCCTGTGCTAAGATATACAAAATGCCAGCGGGCTAGATGCCTAACCAGAGACAGAGATGGACTCACCACCTGGTCCTCCAATGGAAGAAAATGCCTCTTTTCGTGTAATTGTGTGAAAAACAGCAGAAGTGCTAGATTTGCCGTTGGAGCGTATGTACATGGTATTTCTATGGCACAGACCTTGCCAAAAGGCAGCAGAGCCCTCTACTTTGTTAAAGACGAGCATAAAGACCATGATTAATAGAAGAGCAACCTTTCAGATGTTAGCCAGTAATCAACATACCGCAGTTTGCCATGGACAGAGGAGAAGAATGAGTACTCTATTTGCATGAACAGATTCACAGTTTTTTTAAAGTTTTTATGCTTTTGCAATGGTGTTAAAAAACTGATACAAATAAATTGAATCTTGAGTACTCTGTGTAATCACTGTTAAAGAGCTGCATAGATTTCTCTCTACCGCCACTTTATTCTATTTGTTGCAAGATAAATTTTACAGATGGCAAGAATGAATCATGTCTAATACTGGATTTATTTAACTCTAACTTTAAATGTTTTGAAGTTGCTTCCTTAAGTAAACGCTGTATCCTTAAATCAAAGGTGGCTATTAAAGATACTCTCGCAAAGATTTGTGAATCTCCTTTAGGGGCATGAATGTGGAAAAGGACCAATTTGTTCTCTGCAGTTGTCCCATTTACACACCAACCCCATTTGTAGCTTGAAATCTTTTTTATGATCTGCTGCTGAAAGAAATTAAGTGATTTGTGATTCATTATAGTGCCCCATGAGAATTCCAGGAGCAAGCGAAATGGTATGCATGAAGGATTGCATTTCCTCCAAAAGGACTAGTTATTTCATGGTTGTTTAAATGTTCAACACACTATTTGAGTATGAACATGCTTCATCAAGCAGTGCACCTTCCAGGACATTATCTGCACAACCACCTCTTGCATGGAATACCATATAGTGTTCTTTCAAGACTCAAATGCTTACTGCATCTGTAATGCAAAGAAACTGTCTATTTCAGCAAAATGTGCTGAAAAAGCAAAGCAAAGTGAACAGCATCCCATAAAAGCTCCCATTAAAAATTCCTAATTCACAGTGGGACCATCTTTCCACCCACATAACCTACTTAAAACTAACATGCAAAACAAACTCTTGTCTTAACATATTGCATAGTAAATTGTAAAACTGGGATAACCACTTGGGGAGGCTAGCTAGATGTCTGGCGAAGTCCACACACTGTAAGGCCTAGCTGTGTGATGGGCTAGTTTGTGATGATTATACAGTAGAATTGGTACTGCTGCGAACATGTGGAAGAGATGTAGGGCAATAAAATGGTAGAGTCGCATCACAAGACAGTGAGGGTTTTCCATTTTTCTTACTAAGACTAACTGGATTTGGTCTGGTAGATAGACCCTGTACATTTTCGGTGAGCTACACTTGATGCACTGTGAAAAGTTCCTCTTGAAATGCAACTGAAGCTCAAATCATGAAAGAAGTCCTGCCTGCGTATTCCAGCCAGAGTTTGATAGAATATAGCATGGCCTATATGATGCTGTAATAGTTCGAATACTTCTTGAACTTGAGATACCTCCTCCTGGACCTCTACACAGCCAGTGTAAAACTGGGTAATAGTGATGTTGGAGCTAGCTATCCTATTTCAAATACCTTGAATCCCTAGCCATTCTCTGAATTATGTTTTTATCATTGTAGTGAAAGCCAAGCAAGTTTTGGTTTGGAGAGCTGATCTAGTCTTGCATGCCGGGCCAGGGTCATGTGTTCCCTTTCAATTGAAAAGTTAAACAAAGAAGGACGAACCCTCTGTGTGGATGTGGTGCAATCACTAGGCTGGTTGGTACAAGGACCCACTAGGTTAGTTTAAAAGACCCCTCACACACCAACCTGGTTGGTGTCATGCTTCATCATTGGGGTCCCAACCGGGTGGCCGAATGCCGCCCGGTTGTGCTACGACGCCTGGTTACAGCGGAGCTGGTTTGGTATGAGTATGTGATGTAATGTGAACTAAAAATATCTCTGAGAATCCTTGCCTGTAAACTTTATTTGTGGCGGCTCAGGATATGGTTAAAAAAAAGTGTAGTGCAACTAGAATCAGAGGTTATTATCCCTAGTTGACTATGTGGATGGTCTACATGTTTCAGCCCGCAATAGAGATTATGAGGGGCTTTCTTCAGGACCGAGTGGTGAAAAAGTGAGTGGCAAAGTGAGTAGTGCCACGTGGGAAAAATGAGAAAGTACCTACACACGCGCTAAGGTGTGTGGACTGAGTGTCTACGTACTTACGTACACTGAGAAAACACTATGTGTGAAATTGGGCAGCCGATCGGGACTCGGAAGGGGTCACATCCGATGACCGAATTTGGTATCAGGATGGAACCTGTCTGAGAACCTAGTGTGGTATCCCGTCGTCCCGGCTGCTCAATTGAAAACATAGTAGTGAAGGCATATTTGTGAATCAACTCACCCAGAACGTATTCAGTTGTTTTCATACTACCCTAATTGTAGGACTCCACACCACCCAGTATTTTGAGGTCTTTAATTATTCACAGTGGTGAGGCATAGATGCTTTTTATTGCATAGTGGAATGGGCATTATATAAGTATGAACATTCTGAAATGTAGGTGTCATAGTGAACAAAGTAGCTGGGATGCTTATCCAGATGACCCTATAAATTGACCAGCGTTTGTTTAACATATGTATGGCCATGTCTCTTTCAGTGTTTGAAAACCCTTTCTGGATGGTTGTAGGATTTAGCATTGCCCATGGCCATGGTGTTCTGATGTCCTTGAGGAGTCAGTTGAGTGAAGATGAGTGATTTCAATGTATTGTGTAGTGATGGTGTTTTGTGTGCATGGTATGTGTGCCAAAAGAATGTTCTGCTTACTTTGTCTGTTACCTATCGCCAAGTGTTATTGCTGTTGGGCAGCATTTTTTGACAGACATACTGCTATAAAACTGTGTTGTATGTGTGAAGGTTAGGGTGTGTTGTGTGGTGGTTATGCTAAGCAAACTATATCGCTTTGGTACTGTGTGATGTGATCAATGATAGGTTTACTTTGGGAAGGAAAGGTTGCATGAATAAGCTGTGTGCTGCTGAGTTATTAGGCGATCTAGCGTCCCATTATCTGTACGTTTTTGTATCATATTGCACAGCTTTAAATTAATATCCAGTACTCAATAAGGTGGCCACAGAGTTCTCTGCTCAGATTTAACAGCTCTCCGTAGTTTCATTTTCAAACTGAACCTTTCTCTGAACTTTCTGCTTTCTTACATTCATTTTGACATTCTGCCGATCCGCTTACATGTTGTTATACCAAGTGTTAGACCTGGCATCCTTGGCGTGGTCTCCCCTGTCCTTTTGCCTCTACCTCCTGTATTTTTGACTGTGTGCTGGTTTTCGTTTTTTGCTGGTTTAGACACTCTGGGCACTTTGCCACTGTTGCAAGTGCTCCCTGTGTAAAGTGTAACTTTCAATTGGGAACAGCTATAGATTTGGAGTTTGGGCTGTCTGAACTCAGAATTTAATAACACACCTTTTAGAAAAAGTGTTTTTTAAATTGTGTGCTTGAAAATGCCACTTTTAGAAAGTGGGCTTTTTCTTGTTTAACCATCCTGTGTGTTTCTGCCTGCTTGTGGATTCACCGTCTGGTTTTAGACTGACTGGGGTTGTTTGTGCATTCACCCCAGACACTCGCACACCGGGAGTTGAGGTGTCTGGGGTGTATAAATATTAGACCTAAACTCCCAGAACTTTAGATTGCTTCTGGGCTAAGAGGACCCCGCCAAGAAGAAGAATAGCTGAAGAGTTGCCAGGAAGTGTGCTACCCCCTTTGCTGTGAGTTGTTTTGCTGGGTGGACCTACATTTGCTGCTTCTGTCTGTGGGCAGTGGAAAGGACTGAACTTTTGCCCTGCTGTGGCATCCTGTTTAAGAAGATCTCCAAGGGCTTGATGTAGAGCTTGCCTCCTGTTAAGTCTCAGGGACACAAAGACTTCATCTGCATCTTCCTTAAACTCCACTGCTGGGTTTTCTGACCATCCTTGTGGTGCCAACCCAGTTCTGGGCCCTTGGGGGTTGTTCCTGCTGCAAAGAACTACAAGATCTTAAAGAAAACTGAAAATTGACGCTTCATCCTTCTTGCGGCTGAATTTTCTGACGCAGCACTGCCATGCAGGAGAAATTCACGATACACAGCCCTGTGCGGCTGAAGAAATCCACACAGCATGTGCCAGTGGCCTGAAGAATCGTCGCATGCCAAGTCCCGCGCACAGGTTTCCGAAGTCTGAGACCACCGCCCTGAATCCGACGCAGACCTTGCTGAGCGGCTAAAAGAAATGACACATACTGTGACTGCGGCTGAAGAAATCGACGCAGCACCTAATTGCTGCCGCCGCATCGACCTCCAGGACGTCCGGATTTCCGCGCATCACACCTATGCGCCACGCTTCTCCAACGCAGCACCCACAGACCAGTCCCGTCTTGGAATCAACGCATCACTTCCCCATACAGTCCGGATATGATGCATCACTTCTCCTGCGTGCAGCAGAACTGTCGCATCGCCTATCGCCTCCCTAAGGACTCAGGAACTGACAGATTGCAGTGTTTTCAGACACTTCCCTTCTCTGATGCTGTTTTGCCTTGTGGATTTTGTCTCATTAGAGGTACTGTGTAACGAAATCACGCATCCATAGTTTTCAATGGATACAATTGCTTGAAACCTTTTAAAAGTAATATTTTGTGTTGTGTATGTTGGATTTTTGTCGATTTGGTCTTGTTTGGTTTAAATAAAGATACTTTGTTTTTCTAAACTGGTGTGTCCATTTGTAGTGTTTTCACTGTGCTACTGTGTGTGTTTTTTGCAAATACTTTACACATTGCCTTGGCTATCAGCTAGTCTGCTCGTGCCAAGGGGGTGAGCAGGGGTTATCTAGCTGTGTAACTCTCTTATTCTGACTAGAAGGAAGGGTCCCTACTTGGACAGGGTGCTTACCAGTGCCAACTAGAGACTCCCATTTCTAACTTTGGTGGTCTGCAGTGAGGATTTGGACTGTATTTGTATGTGACTCACAGTGATCAGTGTGCACTACTCCTTAGTGCAGACCATTACGCGACCACATACTGCTTTCGACTTTTTGTCCTATTTTTGTGATAACGCTTGAAGTATCCATGCACCATGTCTCTGAGTGGTAAACCAGCAAGTGAGGTTGCAGGATTGGAGTTTGAGATTGAAATGTTGCACTCTTACAAGGTAGATCAGTTAAGCAATTTTGCATGGAGTTTGGATGTCCCATGAGAAGCTGCACCAGGAAGGAGAAGCTACAGACGGCCTTGAGTGCCTGGTGGACAGCCAGAGAAGCTGGGGAGGCTGAGGATGTTAATGTGGATCTGGATGTGCAGAGCCAGCAAGGGGATTTAAATGCTCAGGATTTGCCTGTTGGAGCATCTTCTAGTAATGGCAGCAGTGTGTCATCCAAGAACCTATCCCCAGAGGAGCTGTTGAACAAGTGACAGGAGAGAGACCATGTGAGAGAGCTTGAAAGGCTCAAATTTGAGGGCAAAAAGTTTAAATGGAGCTCCAACAGCAGGAGACGATGAAGGAGCAGTCCCTAGCTCTGGAACAGAAAAAAACTGTTTTTGGCTCATGCGTTTAAGTTTGAAAGAGCTGGACATCAAATCCAAGCAGGCAGATTCCAGCTCAATGGTGGCAGCGTGCAGTCTGGGGGAAAGGAATAGATACCAAAGAATTTGATACAGAATTGTTTTTAAGGGGGATGCCATACATGCCTGGTTTGTAGGATATGAGGCAGCCTGTCCTATGAATGAGGTCCCTGAGAAGCAGTGAGGAGGGGCCCTGTGAAAACACTATGAAAAGGAGGGAAGGGACACTTTGACAGCCCTAGGGGGCACAAACAATCTCACCTATCCTATCATGAAGGAGGCCTTATGTACCAGGTATGGGCTCACTCCTGAACAGTATAAGGAAAAGTTTAGATCTTTTAAGAAAACTGATTCGATTACTTGGTTGGAATGTATTAACCATTTCTGCAGAGCACTAGATGGTTGGATAAAGGGCAGCAAAGTAACTGACTTTCAGGGGTTGTATGACTTGATTGCTTGGGAGCACTTGTATAGTCTTTGTTTGCCAGAGTTGCCCCAGCATCTGATAGATAGTAAGCTGACTGTCCCCAGGTAGCTTGCTTAGGAGGCAGACCGCTGGATGAGTACCAGGGTCCAGAAGGGTATGTGGGAGACTCAGCCAAGGGTGGGCAGGGACCCCAGCAGAAGAGTGGAGGGGGGGGGCAAGGGTAAACAGAAGGAGTTCTCTAAAGGGCCCCAATCTAGTTCCCAGGGTAAAGGTTCCCAGGCCCCAAGTGGTAAGAAACCTTGCATCTCTACAGGGAAGCATACTGAGAGGGGTTCCGGCAAGTGTTTTGCCTGTGGTCAGGAGGATCACCTGAGGGGGGACCCCAAGTGTCCCAAGTACCCACCAGCATTCACTGGTGCGCAGTCATGTGGGTTGGTTAGTGTAGTGCTTGGGGAGGAGGTGGTTCCATGTGAAGGGTGGGAGCCAGCTGAGATGACCCTTGTCTCCCTAGGGGTCAGTGAGATGGTCCAGGTGACCCTTGTGCCTGATAACACTAAGAAATACAGGCAGTGGGTGACCATCAATGGATGGAGGGTAGAAGCTCTGGGAGACACTGGAGCCAGTGTAACATCTGTCAGCTGGTGTCAGAGGAGCAGGTGGTCTCCAGTGTACTTCACTCTGTGGTTGCAGCAGATAACTCTGAGCACATATGTAAGGTGGTGACAGTTACCTTTGTATGGGTAGGGTCTCCGGCACCTTGAAAGTAGTTGTGAGTCCAACCATGCCTGTTGATTGTCTACTTGGCAATGACCTGGAGAGTTCCCCTTGGGAGAAGGTGGAACGCCGGTCTCATTTGGAGATGTTTGGTCTGCCTGAGTGGGTGTGTGTGACCACTTGGTCAATGACTGCCAGTAGGGGTGATCAAGAGGACCTGGAGCCTGAAAGAGTGGCCCATGTGCCTGCCAGGAAGAGGAAGGGCAGGAAGGCGCGGGAAGAAAATGCCCCAGGAGGAGGCAGACCGTGAGGGGCATGCCCTGGAACTTACAGGGGAGCAAGTGGTCGAACTGGGAGACCTACCTGAGCTGACCCATTGGCAATAGGAGGGTGGTCCCACCAGGGAGGAGTACTGCAAGGAGCAGATGGAATGCCCTACTCTTGGTGGCTTGCGGCAGCAGGCTGCAAAACGGGCAGCTGGTGATCAGTCTGAATCACATTGGATCTACTGGGAGAATGGTCTCCTGTACAGTGAGCCTAAGGTTGCTGAGCCAGGGTCAGCCTGTGTGCTGGTGGTACTCCTGCGCTTCAGAGCCTTCCTACTGGGTATGGCTCATGATGCGCTTTTGGCGGGCCATTTGGGGCAGGACAAAAGCTTTGATAGGATTGTCACCCACTTCTTTTGGCTCCAAAGGTGAAGGCACTCTAATGCACATTGTAGATCTTGCCAAATTTGCCAGGTAAGTGGTAAGAATGGGAGGAAAGCTGAGGCTCCTCTCCAACCTTCCTCTGTGGTGCGCACCCATTTTGAGCGGATGGGAATTGATATTTTGGGGCCCCTGGACCCCAAGACAGCCTTGAGCAACAGGTACGTCCTGGTCTTGGTGGACCATGCCTCCTGTTACCCGGAGGCTATCCCTCTCAGAACAATGACGGCCACTGTGGTGAGCCGAGCATTGATGGGGATCTTTTCCCACATGGGTTTTATCATAGAGGTGGTATCTGACCAGAGTACCACTTCATATCCAGGTATATCACATCTCTGTGGGAGGAGTCAGTTGTAACGTATAAGTTCACCAGTTCTTACCACCCCCAAGGTAATGGTTTGGTGGAGAGATTCAACCGAATCTTGAAATGCTTGATTAAGGGTCTTGCAGAACCCAGGAGGCACAAGTGGGACGTCCTCTTGCCCTGCCTTCTGTTTGCATACAGAGAGGTAGCGCAGAGATCCTTAGGGTTCAGCACCTTTGAACTGCTGTATGGGCATCCTGTAAAAGGACCTCTTAAGTTTGCTGAAAGAAGGCTGGGAGAAAGCTCCTAGTAAACCTTCTCAGTATGTTTTAGCTACATGCTGGCCTTCAGAAACCAGAATGCGCGCTTCAGGAAGCTCGCTCAGGCGAACCTAGAAGCCAGCCAGGAAGAGATGAAATGATGGTACGACCACAATGCCACTCTGGTAGAGTTTCAACCTGGCCAGAAAGTGTGGATAATGGCCCCAGTAGAGCCTTGTGCTCTCCAGGACAAGTGGACTGGGGCTTTTGAGGTGGTGGAGCGCAAGAGTGATGTCACCTATCTGGTTAACTTGCAGACTCCAAGGAACCTTTTGAGGGTCCTACATGTGAACTGCCTCAAACCTCACTTAGAGAGGTCGGACGTGAACATGCTCTTGGCTACAGATCAAGGAGCGGAGGGGGGAGAGTGAACCTCTGTCTGACCTCTTGTCTGCGAAAGAGAAATATGCGTCAGTGGAAGGTGTAAATCTCTCCCCTGCACTGACCCTTGAACAGCAGAGTGATTGTTGCCAGCTGTTGGGACAGTTTGCCACTCTGTTTTTCCTGACCCCAGGTGTCACCCATTGTTGTACCCGTGATATGGACACTGGGGACAGCCCTCCTGTAAAACACAAAATTTACAGGTTGACTGACCGGGTCGAAGCAAGCATCAAAGAAGAGGTTTCCAAGATGTTGGCTCCCCCACTTTTTGTAGAAATGTGCTCAATTGCAACCTCCTCCTACTCTTAAAAAGTTACAATCTTTGCTGGGTTTCCTGAATTTCGGGAGAAATCATTCAAGTCTCATAATTGGCAGGGACTGATAAGTGTGTTAAAGATAACCTATTAACACACTTCTGGCCCAGTGAGTAGGGCTTCAATATAGAACATGAGGCAGCAATGGCGGCTTGCCTTCAGCTCTGGCGAGAGTAACTTCAGCCTAAAGGGTTGGAACCGGATTGGTATATGTGCAGTTCAGGTTCACTATGCTTGGGGGTGTTTCCTATGCATACCCTTGGATTCAGGGCCTTATGGAAGACACTTTTTCCACTGGGGCCACAAGTGTGTTAATAGATCATCTTTAACATACTTATCAGTCCCTGCCTATTATGAGACTTGAATGATGCACACCCCTAACATCCCCCCTGAATTTGAATTTGAGATGACACTCTTCATAATGTAGAATCACTTATGTAGTTAAGTATCGGTTGGTTGAAGTTTATTTTCCGTTGATAACAACCAGGAGCGGTAACATCATAGCCTATTAGCCGATGTATACTGGGACATAAATTCTTTCGGTTTGCCTTAGCAGTAGCGGATTAACGCTATACGTTAGTTGGAGCGTGTTATGCCATTCTTTATATTTTATTAAATAATAAGGATGGCTCAAGACATGAGAACTATGGTCTGGTGCTCCAATAAAAATCGCACATCAACTCACGTAGGCGGTATTTTTAGAACGGTGCATTTACAATACTGCATAGTTATTTCTTACAAGAGCAAATCACTCGTGGGATACATGAGTGCTATGGTCTGGCACTCTGGTTCCAAAAAATCTCACACCAACTCATGTAGGCGGTAGTTTAGATACTGTGCCTTTACAATGCTGCAGTTTTTTTACAAGAACAAATCACTTGCGGGATACATGAGATGTAGTATATACTAATGAAAACTGTTAAAAGATGGCGCCCGCCGTGATCGAGCATTACAACTTAGTGTAGTATGAACTGCTGCTATGTTAATCCTGCCCTTGGAGCCCATTGCTACCAATCAAATGAAGCACCTCTTGTCCACTTCCCGGGTTGGGGAGTGGCCTCTGAGTGTGGAGAACCATCTCCCCGACGCCCGCGGTCACCAATTACCTGTGACGCTGCCTGAATCCATCCGGGATTGGGGAGGGGCCTTCATGGTGCGCTCGAATCCCCGGTGCCTGTGAAGCATCGGAACGCGCACTGTCGGCGTGGCGGTAAGTGAGGAGGTCTTCTGTCTGCGGGCGGCCGCCTGTAATATGTTCTGGGTGGCAATGCGAGGCGCTTAGTCTCGCTACAACTAGGAGGTGAATGGGACGTTTTTAAACTAAACAGCGGGACAAACAACAGGGTAATTCTAAGTGACACGCTATGGCACAGAGGTTTGGTTCTCACTTTAAGAATGTTTTAAAGTCCAGATGGCGTGCAATTTGAATACACCTCTAAACCTTAATAATTAGAAGATGCTGGAGGTGAAATGAGATTTTACCATTACGCCATCACGATGTGGACTGTGAAACAGTATGTGTGTCCATTCATAGGTATGTTGCTTTTTTTGCTGCACTGTATCCTGCGGGGAGGCTGACTTTCAGAGCCCCCTCGGTGAGTTGCTGGTAGGAGTCCACCTGGCAACCACCAGGTAACTATGTCAATTTGTGAAGACACAAAATATGAGATGTGTCGCAATTTGAAAGTGTCAACACATGTTAACTGTCTACAATTTCTGTTCCCTTTGTCTCTGGCACTATCTCTTTCTTTTATTATTTTTCATCAACCACTACAGATCCATAGCATCAGTGAGGTGGAGATGCGTCCCCATGCCCTGATGAATTTGCCAAAAACCCTTTGGGCAATGAAACATGTCGGCCGTTCAAGTTAAAATAGTCTAAACATGCCGTTTCTTTTAACCGGGTGTGGACACTATTAAAATAAAGAATGTGTGGAATAGTTCAACTCATTTTTAATCAGGAGATTTATTCACCTCTTTTCACATTACGGGGCTTAGACGTTTGATAGATGACACTATCATTTACACATTATTATTTTTTCACCACTTCACACGAGCCTAAGAGTTAGGTCACTGGTCTTTCTTTTCAGTCAAGAAAGTTGCTGATGAGGACAGAACGAGCAAACTGGTGAGTACCAACCAGTAGCTCCATGGATGGTGCTTACGTGAGGCACTTTCTGACTTCTCTCACATTTTTTCTTCAGTGGGTGTGAGAATAGCGGTGGATGGTTGATAGGTTTTAAATGAGGAACACTTAGAGGTGGGCATGACTATATAATTTAGCAGAGCCATACCTAGGAGTACATAATACCCGCTTAACAAACTTTATAAAGACTACAGTGTGTTCTTTATAACCACTTTATTTTTGTATGAAATTCGTGAGTGGAGGACCTCCTGGTTATATTCCCTCTCTTGCTCCCTATTTGATTGCTGCTTGAACATGTGTAACCTGTTTTCCTTTAAAGAAGTTTTTTGAGTCATGAGGTATAGTGACTCCTCCTATTAGTGGATATGCATATGGACATAGACTCCATTGTTAAATTAATTTTTTTACGCCGTCAGGCGTGGTTCAGCGGGCTCAGAGTCAATGCCTCATGGTGTTATCTTCTGGCTCGTTCGGATCCTCTCCACCGATCGGTATTGTGTATTGGTTACGTTTCCTCTCTCATCTCAAATTATTTTGTTCCGTCCGGTTCAACTTACGAGACTCATTCCATGCTCCACTCGGGGTATCACCCCTCCTGGGCTGTCTCCAGGCAGTTTTGGTCCACAAAAATGTGATGGAAAGAACTCCATTTCAAAACTGCCCAAAGTGTTGCACAAAGTTTCCATGGAAGAACCTACCCAAGATGTGTAATCTGTGTCTCTCTCCAAGCCATGATAGTATTTTCTGTGAAGCTTGCCTCGCCTGTCGTAGAAAGAAAACCACCCAGTATCATCGAGATGGACACCTCCTTTCCACATTCATAGTGCATAGACAAAGTGACAACATGCCAGATCTCAACAAACAAGACACCAAAGGTTACCTCCTGCCTGAAACATCTGTAGAGGAGGCTCAAGTCTACTCCTGCGAGGACTCTTGAGTCCCATGCAGAGGTTGACAAAACCATCTCCTCCTCTGGGAGAAAGGTCGAAGATGGCTGCTGTGAGTGCAAACGCCCTCCTCTGCCATCGACTAGAGGCCGAACACCTCCTGCAAGGGGGTCTGGCGGTGAGCCCTAAAGCCAGACACCAGGCTTAGGGTCATCCACTGCCTCTAGGCCATGATAGCACCAACAGTATGCTTCGGACCCGGCACCAAGTAAGCCACTTGGGCCGAAGCAATGTCGAAACCATGTCGTTCGCTGCTGATGCCGAAAACCTTGTCGAACCCGAAGCCATCGGCACCAACGTTGAACACTGCTTCAGACTCTCTGTGCCGACACCACACATGACTTCCTCGGAACCCAAAACACTCTTCGCATCGGGCCTCATCTTCTGCCGGCTCCGAAGACCAGGAGCAGGCCCATCTTCCTGCTCGACAAAAGCAAACCCATTTCCACCCACAGACAGGTCGAATCCTCGCTCTGCTCTTGCCTAATCTTAAGGACTTTATTCCTCCGTAGTGCAAGCTCAACTTCGAGAGTGGCATAGATGTCCTGTCTCAGCCACCACCGAAGACTTGGAAGAGACATGACGAGGCATCCAGTTGGCCTCTGCTGCCTTGACCTACCTCCACAACAGTCTCCTCATTCTCCTTTACCAGACCTGCCACCTCCCCCTCTCCTGCCTTTATCACTTCTTGACCCTATGCCTCTCTCGCCTCAGGGATCACCACATTCTGGGTTTGGGGGGGATAATCCAGGCTCTCCTTATGACCCTTACAACCAGCCCTCTGAAGCACAGCCACAGGATGCCGCCTGGGATGATTGACATTGAACCCCCAAGGGGCACTGATCCTGACTTGTGCCTGGCCCGGCTTATCACCATGTGAAGATACTACCTCCTACTATGATGTGCTTCACAGGGCGGCTACCTACCACAAGGCGGAGATGCACAAGGTCCCAGAGGATGATGATTTCCTCATACAGACACTATCCTCGACCCAGCACTCCATGCAGTACCTCCCCATGCTAAAGGGCATGTTGAGACAAGCTCCCAGTTATATTCAAAGAGCCACTCAAAGCCTCGGCATTACACCCAGGGTAGACTAAAAGTTCAAGGTGTCCCCTTTGGGCCGCCTGTAAGTATGCAAACCACAGTGCATGGGGGGCACACCGCCACCAGATACGGAGAGCAAGAAGATTGGTGTGGCCGGTAAGCGAGTTTCTGCCCAGTCTGGCACTCACTGGTGCATTGCCAACCCGGTCGAATTGCTCTCCTGTTATTGCAGGGCCCTCTGGGATGAAATGGAGGAGCTTCTCCAACACCGCCTGACCAGTACCACAAACGAGTCCAGGATCTCGTTGCAGAGAGCACGTTTATTTCCAATACCACCATCCACTGTGCTCTTGATGTTGCCGACACCGCGGCTCAGGAAGTCAATTAGTGTCTTCTTATTCACAGACATGCGTGAGTCTGTGTCTCTGGCTTCAAGCCAGAAGTCCAGCAGATCATCCTACACCTCGACGGAGAGCACCTCTCTGGACCACATGTTGACCAAATGCTAGAAATAATTAAAAAGGACATGGAAACCACAAAGACCATGGGAGCTTTACAAACACCATCTGCCCGATGTTCCCAATACAACGAAAGCTCCAAAACTAGCTCGCCTGCGGCTTTCACCTGCTTTCCGAAGGAATAACGTCAGCAGGACTCTCTATGTGGCTACTTCAGAGGGGGGCATTAGGTTAATAACTCCAAAAGTAAAGGCAAAGGTAGCGTTGCCCCACCACACAATGACTCCCTTAACCCCTACCACATTACACCTCACCTGTCGGGGAACAACTTCAGCGGTTTATTCCATAGAGAGAGGAAATAACTTCAGATCAGTGAGTCCTCATCTTCATACAAAACGGTTACTGTTTGGAGGTCGCTGCAACTCCACCAGACATTCCACCCTTCAACACCAATGCCTCCTTCAGGACGAGATGGTCGCATTTCTCAAAAGGGAGCAACAGAACCTGTGCCGTTCCATCAGCAACGCAAAGGGATATACACTCTCTACTTCCTTGTTCCTAACAGTGACTGATCTCTCAGACCTATACTCAACCTCCGGCCCCTCAACGAGTACCTCCTGGCCTCACACTTTCACATGGTCACTCTCCAGGATATCATCCCACTGCTACAGCAAGGAGACTTCATGACCACCATAGACCTGAAATGCATCTACTTTCACATCCCGATTCACTCTGCTCTCACCGATGTTTTCTCCGGTTCGTAGTAAGTGGCCAGAATTACCAACTCTAGGTGCCGCCCTTTGGGGTCGCCACTGCCCCTGGGGTGTTCGCCAAATGTCTTGCAGGGGTAGCCGCACACATTATGGGCATGGGCATCCAAGTCTTTCCTTTCCTAGTTGACTGGCTGACCAAGAGAGCACACCAGCAACAGTGCTTGACTCATACTCATATCACCTTAGACATCAATCACAGTCCAGGGTTCACCATCTATACCACAAAAATCCCAGCTCCACCCCCTCAAAATAAAAACATTCTTGGAGGTGATCCTCAAATCTATGGTAGGGAAGGTCTTACCCAGTCCAGCAAGGGTTCAAGCCTTTCAAGCGTTGTTCCCTCTTTTTCAGCCAGATGGACAGGTAATTGTCCGTACAGTCGTGTGCCTCCTACACAGTTCCTCAGGTGACCATCACCATGGACGCATTCCTATTTGGGGGTGCGGAGGCGTGGGCGTACTCAAGATCTCACTGTCCAACAACAGGGTCTCTACATCAACCACCTCGAGATGTTAGCCATCCAACTAGCTATCAAAGTCCTCACATCTGCAACAAGGTGGTCCTCGTTTGCACCAACATGACCGCCTCGTACTATCTTTAGAAACAGTGTGGTACGTACTTGGCTCACTCACTTGTCCATGCTGCTCAGGGCATTAGGCAACGGCCATTACACCACAGAGTCCCATCTACTGGCAGAGTACCTTCTGGAAATGGACAACGACTTTGCAGACCTCCTTAGCAGGATTCAGCAACAAATCCACAAGTGGGTACTCCACCTGCAGTCCTACTACCATACTTAAACCGTTGGGGGTCCTGGATGTAAATCTCTTCGCCACCGCCAAAACGCAAAATCCCCAAGCTTCTTTCCCTATATATAGTCTTGATGTTTTTGGGTATACAGGCACTCTGCATGGTTGGGGGGTGGGCAGTTCTAAGTCCACGTTGCAGGGAGGCAGGGAGGGGGGTAGGATGCAGTAGTTTTTGGGATTTAGTTTGTGGATTTTTTTGTGTTTTGTTGTCTTATTTTAGCAGTCTTTTCTCAGTGGCCTACTTTCATGACGACAACGGTGGGGGTAGTTCTTGGATACGGTGTGTAGGGGTTGTGAGACCTTCAGTCTCTTCTATGTCAATTTGGTCAATAGCTGGGTGGCGTTCTCATTCAGGGGGGACTTCTGTGTGGATGGTACCGTCATCCAGGTCGTGGAGGGTTTGTTTGCTCCAACTTACTTTCCAATATGAGTGCGGTTGTTCAAGGGGGTCCGCCATCTAGTCGCCTTAAGCTCCTTTCCTGGAACGTTAATGGTTTGGGAGATCGGATTAAGCGGGGTGTTGTATTGCAATATCTGAAACGTCAATCCCCTGACCTGGTGTTGCTTCAAGAGACCCATATTCAAGGCAACACTTATTGTGCACTCAACAGGTGGGGGTATAACCTTGTTGCCCATGCTGGATATTCGCGGAGCTCCAGAGGGGTCGGTATATTGGTCCACCGCACCCTTCCTCTCCGCATCCAAAACATTGTCCGTGACCCACTGGGCCGCTTTGTTTCCGTTTCCGGGATCTGGGAGGGGAGATCACTTAACGTTACATCCTTGTACATTCCCCCAAGGCTCCATTCCACCACTCTGAGTAACTTAGATACGCATCTGTTGGGTTTGCCTGATGGGGACATGCTTTTGGGTGGCGACTGTAACGCAGCGTTGGATGGATCACTGGACCGCATGCCTCCTCATTTGAATGAAGCGGCTGGGAAGAGTTTGTCTGAGTTCTGATGGCCCTTGGGATTATTGACGTCTGGCGAGTTTGTAACCAGACTGAGAAAAAGTACACCTTCCACTCGGGTGTGCCTGGGAGCTTATCCCGTATTGATGACTTTTTCTGTAAGGCAGGGCAGCTTCCCCTGTTCTCTGCACTGTCCTTCCTGCCCTGAGGTATTTTGGACCACTCGCCAATCGTCGCCTATTATGGGGGTACTCCCATCATTAACCATCGAGATATGTTCCTCAACCCATGGTATCTCCAAATCCCTGAAATCCGCTCTAAACTGACAGAGGTCACCAAGCAGTACTTCGTCGAGAATGATGGGTCGGTGCAGTCAGATGTGGTACTATGGGAGGCCTATAAGACTGTGGTTCGGGGGTGCGGGGTGGCGGCCGTAGCGGGGCATAAGAAAGAAAAGCGGCGCCAACTGGAGAATATTGAGTCCGAGATTGCGGACCTTGAGCGCGACTTAGTGGTGGGGAGGTCCTCGGAGACCTCGCATAAATTGGCGCTCAAGCAAAAGGAATACAGAGACATATCGAGCGAGGCGGCCAAGGCGTACTATAGGGCCTCTCAGCATAGGATCTATGATATCGGCGATAAAGCGAGCAAGCTGCTGGCGTGGCTTGATAAAAGAGAACTGGCGAATAGGTGGGTGGCCGGAATTGTTGCTGACGATGAGACCATGTGACACGATAGAGTTGGTATTGCAAACGCCTTCGCTACTTACTACAGCCGACTATATTCTCCGGCGGCTGCCTCCACTCAGGAGGAGGCGGCGGAACTGTTAGCGACGTTGCCACTGCCGAGCTGGGACCCGAAAGGGATAGCGGATCTTGAAGGAGCGATCACGGTGGAGGAAATCTCTAAGGCCATTTCCTCTTTACAATCGGGCAATGCTATCGGGCCCATTGGGCTCCCGATTGAATTATACAAAGCAGTAAATTCACAAATTGCCCCTTTCCTTCTACGTATGTATAATGAGTGTGAGCGGGGGCGTTCTTCCGGCAACGCAGCGTTTGGCGCATATAGTGGTTATCCATAAACTGGGACAACCCCCTGAGCGATGCTCTTCCTATCGACCTATTTCATTATTGGACCCGGAGGTAAAGATTTTGGCAAAAATCCTAGCTCGTCAGATTTCTCCCCATCTTCAAAAGGTGATTCATCCGGATCAAAACGGCTTTATGCCAACCAAAAATACGGCACTTAACCTGCGTCGCCTGTTCGGGGTGATGGGGCGGAACGCCACAATACAGGAGGATGCAGTTATGTCCTTGGACGCCAAAATGGCGTTTGACATGATCGAGTGGCCCTTTCTCTTTGCGGCCCTCGAGAGATATGGCTTTGGGAGTCAGTTTATATCTTGGGTGCGACTACTATATTTCGCACCACTGGCGCGAGTCGCCGTGAACGGGGGTAGGTCGGCAGCTTTTGAGTTGGGGCGGGGTACGAGACAGGGGTGTCCCTTGTCCCCCTTGCTCTTTGCTCTCGCGCTTGAACCTCTCGCGATATGGCTTAGAGGTGATCTGGCTATTCGAGGTCTTAATTGGGCCCCGGATTGGAGAGATTTGATATCCCTCTACGCGGATGATATTCTCCTGTATTTGGCGAGACCCAGGTTCACCCTTTTTCAAAAGTACTCAGGGTATACCATCAACTGGGATAAGTCCCTAATATATGTTCTCAGCGGCCGTCCGCCTATGCTCCCCTCCGGCTGCGAGGCTAAAATTGTAACTGAGGGATTTTGGTATCTCGGTATATATATCACGGCAGACGCAGAAGTCTTTTATCAATGTAATTTGCTGCCCCCCCAACAGCGTCTCAAAGCTGACGTTCAACATTGGAAGTCGCTCCCTCTTACACTCCTGGGACGGGCAGCGCTTTATAAAATGATGGCTTTACCCCGCTTCTTATATGCCCTTCAGAACACACCACACCCTGTCCCACCTCATTATTTTACGTCTATTGAGTCGGAGGTGCGTAGTCTATTGTGGAACGATGGTCCGCCCCGTATTGCACTGGCCAAATTAACCAAGAGTTGGTGTGATGGCGGGATTGCGTTGCCGGCCATTCGGTATTATTATTGGGCTTCACAGCTAGTGGTTCTCAACATGGCCCATTACGGATCCATCATACAGAATGGATAGGCACAATATGTTGCCCGGCACCTATCTCAGAGCGCTATATGGTGGATCAAAGCTGGAGCCTAGGTTCACTCCGACTTCGACGACTGTCTCCATTTGGCATACGGCGAGCTCGGCCCTCGGCTGGAGGGGTAAACTTACGCAGGCAACCCCTTTGTGGGATTCCGGCCGTCTGGGTCTGCTTTGGCGTCAGCCCGGTTTCGACAAATGGGATCTGATTGGAATATCGATATTGGGAGACATTTGGGTGGATGGTGCCGTTATTCCATTTGGTGATCTGCAGCTAAAGTACAATTTGCATGAAAACGAAACCTTCCGCTATCTCCAAGTGCGTAGTGCTGTATCCAAAGTTCTCTCCAGGGGCGAAGTTTTACCGATGTCTTCTCCTCTCGAAGATAAGCTCCTGGATGACTATCTTCCTGAGAAGGCCATCTCCCTAATTTATCGTAAGTTCCAAAATAACGCACCCGACCTTATGGTTAAAGTTCGGGCACAGTGGTGTTCAGACGTGGGTGATATTGACGATGAGGACTGGAGAGAGAGGCCCTCGCTTCACCTCGGGAAACTGCGATCCGGTTTAAATTAGTCCAACTTAAATTACTTCATAGGATCTATTATACAAGTACGGTCCTGGTAAAAATGGGTCTTGTTGGTTCCCCCGTCTGCCCGCGAGGTTGTGGCCAGCTGGGCACATATCTACATCAATGGTGGGACTGCCCGGTCCTCCAGAAATACTGGGGAGAGATCACCGCCACTCTGTCCCAGATTGTGGGAAAGAAATTGACAGCTCCCCGAGACTTTGCCTTTTGAATATTTGGGAGGCCACGGACCTAACTAGGCCGGAGAGATTGTGGGTCTCCATGAGATGCATGGTAGCCAAGCGCAATATTGCCAGGACGTGGAAAGGTGGCATTGAATTGAAATGCTCCGATTGGGAATCTGATATGGATTGGTGTATGCAGGCTGAGAGAGCGGTGTATGAGAGTAGAGGCTGCCCAGGGAAGTGGACCAAAATCTGGGCCCCATGGAATGAAAGCAGAGGTTGGCTGTGCACCCCCTTTGGAGATACTTCCCCATTCGCGATGGAGACGGAGACAATATAATCGAGTGCCCTATGCCTGCAGCTCCACTGACTAGGCCCGAAAATGATGCGTGTCGAAGAAGAGCTCCCCCTCCCCCCTTTCTGTATGGTTTCGTATTGAATTGGTGCCGCATTTTCTTTATCCTGGTTTTGTAATATCGTGACTGCTTTTGTTTATGTGATTATGTTGGTGTTGATATTTGATTTGTTTTCTTAAATAAAAAGATTTATTAAAAAAAAAAAGCAAAATCCCCAAGCTTCGCCTCCAGGTACCCACTACCACAGTCCCTTGGCAATGCACTATGAATAATCTGGTCAGGGGCATTTTCCTATGCTTTTCCTTCTGTTTGTGGTGGGGAGGCTCTGGCCAATGTCCCTCACCCTTATCCTGGTGGCTCCTACGTGGGCCAGGCAGCCCTGGTTCACCACCCTCCTTGAATTGTCTGTAGCACCACACAGGATGCTGCGCAATTGACCAGACCTACTCACACAGAAACACGAAATGATCGGGCACTTGAACTCCAAATCACTCAAGCTTGCGATTTGGCTCCTTCCTCCAGAGTGCATGGTCATTCTCAAGGAGGCACACATACTCGAGCATGCTATGCTGCCAAGTGGAAATGGTTTGTGCGCTACTGTAGCCCTAGGCACATTGGCCCTTTACATTCAGCTGTGCACGACATGGTCTGCTATCTGCTTCACCTTCAAACCTCAGGCCTTGTCTACTCTTCTATCATGTTTGTCTTGGCTGCAGTGGCCGCCTTCCTTCAGAACAGGGAGCACGCCTCACTGTTTTGAGTTTCCGTCATTAAGGCCTTTATGGAGGGACTCAAACAAGTCATCCCACATAGAATCCAGCGTGGAACCTTAATGTTCAAGACACTGCTCTCTAGTCCCTTGCAGTTCTTTTCATGGAAGGTAGCTTTTCTAGAAGTCATCACTTCCCTTAGACACATCAGTGAGTTTCAGGCTCTAACCCTGGAAGACCCTTTCTTCCAAGTCCATAAGGATAGGGTGGTCCTTAGAACCAATCCTAAATTCCTCGCTAAGGTGGTCTCCTCTCTCCACGTTAACCAAACCTTAGAACTTCCAGTGTTCTTCCCACTCCCCTAACTCAGTAGCAGAAAGGACTCTATATACACTTGACGTCATGTACTATGTGGACAAAGCCATTCTGTAAGTCACAACGGCTTGTTCCCCTCCTTCTACAAGCCACATGTCAAGTGCCGTGCTCTCTCCAAAGGAGGTATGGCATGGTGGTTGGTTAAATGTATTCAAACCTGTTATGCCAAAGCCAAACAGTGTTTGCCTTTCCCACCCAGACCCCATTCTACCCATAAAAAGGGGGCCTCTATGGGCTTTTTAGGTAATATCCCCATAGCTGACATTTGCAAGGCAGCTGCATGGTCTATTCAACACACATTTACCATATCCTACTGTGTGGAAGCTCTAGCATGCCAACAAGCCAACATTGGTTAGACTGTACTTTGTACTCTTGTCCGAGCCCAACACTAGATGGTAGGAATATGCACAGCTCGTGAATCTACAGCACTACATGCCAAAAGCAGATGTGTACAGGGTAAGTAATATTTTCCTTTTCACTTAATTTCCAAAAATAGTAAGGGCAAGCACCCCGGGCTAACCTCAGTAAGTGGTAGAGGGATTGGAAATGTAACACAGTATTCAGACTTGATAAACTGAATATCCAGTGAGATATACATCTTTTAAAAGGACTAGCAGTCTGATTTGGAGGAGGTTATTATAGAATACAACCCCACCAATATACTCTGTGACTAAAAGTCCCCTTACTCATAAATATATATCCTCTGATGTTTCAGTGTTGAAGCGATTTGTGAAGTGCAAATGAGAAGTCCATTCTATACCTCTTTTCAGAGTTCTCTGAAATTACAGTAGCAGACTTTTCACTTCAACATTCTCAAAATACCCATGCATATATTTGAAGACAAGCCCTCTGCAGTTTTTCTTTCTCTATGCTGTACCAGATGTAGCTTCCCAGCTTTGATGCTCAGAATGAGGAGATGCATTTGCCAAGGACTAAGTTAGGGAAATATCCTACCTATGTACTCGTAGTCCTTGGCAAAGTTCCTGTCATATTCTTGGGGATGTTGTAGGATGTACTTTTATTGTAAAATAAATTGTTTTAAAGAATTACTGCTTAGGATGTGAGCTGAGAAACATCAGAGAGATTGGGGTTCCTCAAGCACTCTTGTTGGAAATCCCTTTTTATTTACATGGAAGACTTGGAAGGCTAGAACTGAAACTCAAAAGCTGTCATTTAATGCTTAATATTCCTGGCTAAAAGGTTAAGTCTTCAGCCTTTTTGCAATTAGATGGTCACTTTTAAATACCTTGTTTTGGACAACATTGTGTTCAGTGAGTGTTGACTGTTTTGTAGTTTATTTGTTGAGCCTTTCTCATGACTTACGTTTGAAATATTTTAATATTGTGGACTATTTAAAGCAAAGCTACTCGTTCTGTTGTATAAAGTAAGAGGTTGAGGCAGCGTGGTCCAGATTCGGCTGTGAAGGAGCAACTTTCGGCAGCTCCTTAGCATGTCTCTGCCAACCCGCACTCCTGGCTGTCATCTGCAGCTCCTGCACCCACCAGCCGGCGGGGGAAGGAGCCCCAGGCGCAAGGACCCCACCCACACTGCCTGACCCCCAATTACGAGGAGGAAGAGTGGGATTGGCCCTGCTGCCCACTGTGGCTCTTCAAAATGGTGATTGCTGCTGACTGCGATGGCTTGGTAGCACATTCCTGGATTGCCTCCCCTTCCACAGCAAGCTGAACTAAAGGCTCAACTACACACCTGGTGGCCAGAAGAACCCGACGCCAGGGTGAGCCCAGAGGATCTTGCTCTCCGCGCCACCTCCCACTGCACTATTGGCTGCTCGTAAGCACCCTGCCTCACTGAAGCGCGACTGCGGGTGGCACCAGCTGACGAGGAAAGGGCCACAGACCGAGATCCTGAGCACACTTCCCGGGCCCCCGGCCACAAGGAGGAAGAGCTGGACCAGCCCTGCGGCGGCACTTCAAAATAGCAGTCATGTGGAGGCCCGGGGGAGTCTGGGGGAGGGGCTAAGTGGAAGCTCTATGCACCCTGGATGTGGAGACTTTGCCTTAGGTGGAGAGGGTTGTAGCCTGACTGAGCCCTGAGGAACACCCAACTAGACCTGACTCACCCTGAAGAGTTGGACCTGGGACTGCGGTGTGACATTGGAATCAGGCACTAACCTTTAGATAACTTTACGGGTCTGATACACACGTAAACAGATTATCAGGGAGGCTCTACAACCAGAAGAGAACCTGGGAGTCTCCCCTCCTGCTAACCACTTTATGGCATAATCCCATGGCGAGCATGGCGGTACAACGGATCAGGAAAGACTCGACCCTCAAAGACATGCTAACTAAAGCCTCCTCAAGAAACCAGACCCAACCAGCGATGCCCCACGTGGAGACTGCCCGATCGCCGATACGCAATCATCCACTGTCAGATCATGCAGAATCAGAGGCAGCCATCACTCGTACATTTATGGAAATGCTGTTTGGCAAACTCAAGAATGACATTGCTTCCCTCCGAGACGCCACCGCCACTGAGCTAAAGGAAGGTAAAAAAGCTAGGTCACTGGGTGGCTGCCTTGTAAACCACCAATGACACTAAGGAGCAAAGAGCTCGACCACCATAGACGTGAACTGCTGGAACTCAGAGACCGCAACACAGAACTACAAATCCATCTGGAAGATCTAGAAAACCGGCCACCCCGCTCCAATGTCAGAATCAAAGGCGTCCCTCTCTAGCAGACTCTGGCGGCCTGGAAGGGAACGTGGTTCGCCTCTTCCGCCATGTACTCCCAGAATTGGAAGGGACAGACATTGTGCTCAACTGCACTCACAGAATGGGCTGACTGCCCACTGCCTCAGGCACTACACAAAACATTATTACCTGTGTCAACCAATGTCGGCAGAATGAAACCATTATGGCTGTGGTGCGCGACCTGGGCCCCGAATCATTCGACGGAGGGAAACTAGTACTCTACCAAGGCCTGTCCCCCATCACACTTCAGCGATGTCACTCACTCAAATCCGCCTCCACATTCCTCCGTGAGCAAGGTATCAAATGCAAACTGGGTCACCTGTTCCGCCTAGTCTTTGTGTGGAACAATGAAACCCACATTATCCTTACTATGGACGAAACCAGAGATTTGCTGGGATTAAGGAACTCCTCTGTAGAGGCTTCCGAACATGATTGACCTGGAGAAATGGTACCTGAACAACCAGGAGACAAACAGGAGTGCTGCACTTTCAGGAGAAACACACGGAGCCAACAGCAGATGAAAGCCAACGAGAGCACTCCTGCAACAACTCCAACATTGTGATGCAACCCACGATCAGGACTCCGTCAGTTGCCTCGCCCCAGGTCAATCCTCGCCCAACACACCTCACCCAACACATCCCAGAAGGCTGAGTGCCTCACCTGAACCTCATCTGTGGTTGATCGTGGGGGACCTGGGGCATGGACACTCTGTCACTTAACATATCAACGGGACCGCGGAGCTGCCCACATGCCTACCATTCCCAACCTACTACCATGCCCAAAGCCACAGACCCCACCCTGATAGTATGTATGGCTTCCATGGAGGAAGTAGTCGAGTTCTATGTTCTCCTCCCAGTTGTTTCATATTATCCAACCTCAACCAGACTCCTGGGCTTATACCACATCACACAACCCAGCAGGGTGACGACATACAGCAGGTAACTGTCCCTCCCTCCGTCCCATAATCTAGGTCGACCGTTACTCACTACTACACATATGGTTAATGTCTGCATTAAACGCTTCCGCAAAACGTCTGGCGCCATACCAGGGAGAGGTTGTAGCGATAACACTAAGTGGCTATTGCACCTTATAGATAAGGTGGCCCTATCTTGCATTCCCGCACGTCTCATGTCTATAGACACGGAAAATGTGTTTAACCGGCTGCATTGGCCCTTCCTCTGGAGCATACTCAAGGGAGCGGGTCTGGGAGCGCGTTTTCAAAATTGGGTGAAGTGCAGTTACACCAACCCCAAGGCGAGGGTGAGAGTCAACAGCCTAACTTCTCAGGCCTTCACTAAAGCCTGGGGCATGTGATAAGGCTGGCCTCTGTCCTCACTTCTGTTTGCCCTGTACAAGGAGCCGTTTGCTGAACAAATCCATGTGAATGGAAAGATCAAAGGCATAACTATCCGCTACAAAGAACACAAAATAGCCTTACAGTCGGACAATGTTATGGGGGCACTCACACAACCGCAGTGGTCCTGCCTCCTGAACCCCTCAGGGAGAGCCCGAGGCATTCGGAGCTGCTTCAGGGTTTAAAGTAAATAGCCAGAAATCACAGGCCTGTAACGTCACGTCCGTTCAACAAAACAGACTCCACCTAGAGCGCCAGTTTCCCTTCTTGTGGGCAAACCACTGGGTGCCAAATCTAGGGCTCAAAATATGCCTGTTGGTAGAGAAAATGTCCGAATGTAACTATGCTGACCTTCTTGATACAGCCTGCCTAGACCTATAAACTCAGGAGGATGGAGGGCTTTCATGGTTAGGCAAGATTGCTGCAGTGAAGATGACCCTCCTGCCTAAGATACTGTACATCATGCAAACCCTTCCCTTACAACCACACCCACTCTCATTTTGCAAACTACAACACCTAATCGAAAACTGCATTTGAGGAGGCAAAAACCTTGCATGGCTCGGAAACAGGCCTACTCGTCTGTAGCAGAGGGAGGCCTGGGCGTACCACATCATAGTCCAACTATGTTATATGTTGGAGTGGCACAGACCATTCTCGAAGAAGCATTGGTGCTTTATAGACCCAAGGCATTGCTGCAATTCATATCTGGAAAATTCCCTGGCTCCCCAAAAAAACACAGGCCCCCTGGGGTATAGATATCTCCAGTATTACGGGCCACAATAGATGTGTGGGACAGAGTTGTGCTCCCCACAGGCCTTTCTACACCTGATTTTCACCTCTTCCACACCTATTTCTCCCCTCGCCCCCATTATTGGCAACCCCGCATTTCCCACAGCTAGGACAGGTAAAACATACCACACTTGGCAGGTGGGGCAATGCAAAACAATTGTAGGCTTCATGAGTCTTATGAATGTCCCACAAGTGCAGGCCAACAACGGGATCCTGGCCCAGTAAATTTGGCACTATGCCCCCATTAAGCACTGGGTCATTCAACCCGTGACGCGTAAATCAGCTAAGAGACCCCTAACAAAATACGAAAAATTGCTTACCAAGAGAACCGGAGACAAAGGCCTGCTCTCCGTTCTCTGTCACTATAGTGAAGATTGCTCTCAGACCCATTGGCTTTTTTGAATAAGGCAGCAGACTCCACCAAGTCCCTTGCGCAACCGAGATCTGAAGCAGTGCTGCACTACTCATTCACTTCCAAAGAATGGACCGATATACTTCACAGGGGGAGGAGGCGATGTTCAAAATAACACACTATTGGAACTACACCCCAAGAAAATAGCAAAATGGAGGTATGGATGCAATGAGGACTGCTGGTTCAACTGCGACCTCACAGACAACCCTAACACACCACCTGTGCGGTTTCCCTAAATTCAAATGATATTGAGAAGACGTCTTGGACACAAGTGTCCCTAACCTTCCTAGCTACATACTGCAAGGGCTACTGAATGCTCTGACCTACCTGCTGCGCTCTGCTAAAGGTAAGTCCATCACTGTGTGCAGCCAAACAGGTCTTCACCCCCAGGTGCGGCACTGAAGCCACACTGGAACTTGAAGACTGGCTATGGTTGGACTGAAAAATATGTCTAGCTGACTCCTTATAGCATTTTGCGAGTTAAGTTAGCATTTGTGGCACCATTTTGTATTCAGCCGCCATTTTGTGCCATAATCAAAATTAAGCTTCTGTCTCATAACGCCTGCTTCAGCAGAAAACAGCCTCGCTTGTTCTTTTTATTATTCAAGGCTGAACTTCGTTGCACTAATGAATAGCTTGTTCTGAGTTTGCATACCTTTCCTCGTATGTAGCCCTACTCCCACTCTCAGAGAGACGAGCACGGGCTGAGTAACCATGAAGCTAAGATAGTGTGTTCCTGGTCTCAGGATGGTAGCTCATCCTTCTGTGCCTCCTTTGTTAACCTGCTCCGACTGGAAATTTCCAGTCTGGGCGGGTCCAGTTGGGTGTTGGAAATGTATAATATCTGATGTTATGTTGGTGAGGGTCAGTCCCTCGGCAGCTATCCTAGGAGGCTGGTCAGACTGGACTCCGCTCGAGCGAATACTAATAAAATACCTTGGTTTGTATTCTCTACTGTCTGACCGACTCTTCATTTGTTAATGTTAATGTTGATGTTATTGGTATTTGTATAGCGCTAACTGTTACCCGAAGGTGTCCTGGCGCTGTATGAAGTCCTACAGAGGATTAGATGTCTAAGGAGAAATAGCAGGATCAATTTGAAAACAACCATGTTTTCAGCGCCTTCCTAAAGGCCAAGAGATTAGTCATGCTTCGCAGAGATAGCGGCAGAGCATTCCAAGATCTGGCCGCATTTGCTATGAAGCCTCTTCCACCCCAAGTGGCATTTTTTACCCTCGGGACAGTTATGAGTCTTGGCTCAGAAGACCGCAATGTTCTTTGAGGTGTATACCAGCTAAGACTCTGTTTTAAAAATGCTGGTCCGGTTCCCTGAAGAGCTTTAAAAACCAGACAGAGAGACTTAAATTGAGTGCGCTTCCTAACCGGCAACCAGTGAAGTGTTTTGATTTTGGCTGAGATTGAGTCGAACTTTGGAGTGCCTGTCAGGAGTCTTGCTGCAGCATTCTGCAAAATCTGAAGTTTATTTAAAGACCCTTCCTGGATTTTAAGATATAGACTATTGCAATAGTCTAATCTGGACATTATTAATGCAGTGACGACTGTTTGTTGCGCGTCTTTGGGTAGTAGTGGCATAATTTATTTGCATGATCTGAGGCTGTAGGCAGTAGATGAGGCCAATGTATTCACCTGGTCTCTGAAACTCAGTTTGTCGTCTATCCATATTCCTAAGTTCTTCACTTTCCTTATCGGTGTGGGGAGCGGACCTGACACCACGGACCAACAATCGGGGGTCCAGAAGTTGGGGTTGTTGCCAAACCGCACTACCTCCGTTTTGCTGGATTGAGTTTCAGGCAATTTTGAGCCATCCATCCACCCACGGCGTACATGCAGCCCTGTAGCCTCGATGCCGTTTCCTGGAACATTTCAGGTTGAATGGACACCACAATTTGGGTGTCGTCCGCATAGGACGTCAGGGTAAAACCAAAGGATTCAATTAGGGGTGCCAATGAGGACACATAAATATTAAAAAGTGTTGGACTTAGTGACGACCCCTGCGGTACCCCACAAGGTAGGGAAAAAGATTCAGCTTCAAATTCTTCCATGGCCACTGTTTGCATTCTATCGGAAAGAAAGGATCGGAGGAGTTTCGAGGCAGTGCCACCGATTCCTATCTCATCCAATCGGTCCATAAGCAAAGCATGATGGACCGTGTCGAATGCTGCAGAATGATCCAACATGATCAATGCAGCCTGTCCTCCTTGATCCAAAATGGTCCTGATCTCCTCTGTGGATTTGAGAAGCGCACTTTCCGTACTGTGGCCCTCCCTGAACCCATACTGTGTTGGATTCAGCGCCTGAGAGTCGAGCAGAAATTTGTTGAGTTGCGCATTCATATTTCTTTCAATGAGTTTTGCTGGCAGTGGTAATCTGGATATGGGTCTAAAATTATTTGGGTCATTTGCGTCCAGGCTGGGTTTCTTCAGTAGGGGCAGGATTGATGCGTGTTTCCAAACTCTAGGAAAATATCCTTCTATATACATTGTGTTAAAGATGGAGGTCAGTTTTCGTGAAAACTGCTAGCTTTATTATAGAACTCGGGCAGGGATCATACGGAGAGCCTGACTTTACCTTAGCCAAAAGATGGAGGGTGTCTGATTTCTTTAGTTGGGCAAAGCTGTCCAAACGTGGGGCCTCGTCTTTTGCTTTCCTTTGATCAGTTTCCAGGTCATTACTAGTATTGGATGAGGAGTCCGAGAAGGTTTGGAAAGTACCATTAACTTTTTCAAAGAAGAATTTAGCAATCTTATTGCACAGTTCCTGGCTAGCTGGAATAGTTGGGGAGGATGGGCGGGTAAGGGTGTTTACTATTTTGAAAAGCTCTTTCGACGAGTTTTTGGCTGTTTTAATTCTGTTTGTAAAATACTCTTGTTTTTTGCTTTGGAGCAACTGTTTATAGTTTGCAAGGCAAGCTTTATATTCTTTTTTGTCCTTATCTTTGTATTCCGTCCTCCAGGTTCTTTCCAGGTGCTTACAGGCTAATTTTTTGTTCCTGAGCTCCTGAGAATACCAGGGAGAGGAAGGCTGTTGTCTAATGTTACAAAGGCATTTTTTGGGTGCTAACTTGTTACCTGCAGCTTCTATCCATTTAGTATAGGAACTGGTTGCCTCGTCCAGCTTTTTGGAAGTGGGGGTGGAGGTTGAGGTTAACAAATGTTGTAATTCTTCGGCTTCTATCTTGTTCCATGCTCTTTTCTCTGAGACTTTCATAGCTAATTTTGGAACTGTGCGATCAGGGATGGTGAGCTCAAACAGCACTGCCGAGTGGTCTGACCATGCCAGTGGAAGGGTGCTCGTGAACGACAATTGCGCATTATTTGAGAAAATGCCGTCCAACGTATGGCCAGCCTGGTGAGTTGCACCACTCACCTGTTGTTCTAGATTACCGCCCTTCATCAGGTCCAACAGACTAATGGTGTCATGGTCACACGGAGACTCGAGATGATAATTAAAATCCCCTAAAATCGTATAGGAGTTAGAGCTGATCCCTTTTTCCAGTATACTGCCTACTTGTGTCAGAAATCGTCCTCTCGGGCCTGGTGGCCTGTAGATGAGAGCGCCTTTAAAGGTATAGTGGTGTGAGAAATTAAGGCAAAACTCTAGCGCTTCACATTCCTTATTAACTACTGAAGTGAAAGCTGCTGTAATAGAGTTGTGATAGATGACTGCTAGTCCCCCCCCTTTCCTCTCTAGTCTATTTAGCGTGTAGCAGAGGTACCCTGGAGGAGTGGCTTTCACTAGGTCTGGACCGGACGCCCTGTCCGTCCAAGTTTCCGTGATGAAACATTTCCTCATCCTCAATAAGAGATGCACAGTCAAAGCTGTGTTTAACCAGCGATCTTGCATTAAAGAGGGCGCATTTCCGAACCGAAGGGGAAACGTCCTTTCCCCTCGGACTTTCGTGATGTTTTAAGGCAGTTATTGGTTGGAGCAGAAATTCTGGTAGCTTAGAATTACACCCAGGACAGGTTGTTTGGTACTGAAGTGGCATGGCATCAGGGTGAAAGCTACAGCACCTCTGGGTTGGAGTGAATGGCTTTAATTGTTTCAACTTTTTGCTGGAGTAATAATTAGTTTTAACCTTCTCTGGTACGGCTTGACCAGGGGGGCTGGCACTGAGCGCGATACGAGCGCGGACGGGCGCAGACAGGCTTGCCTTTGGCGCGCCACCGGCGCGCTCGCGCCAGCGGCTGTTTAAATGAGGTCAGGGGCATGAAGCCTAGCCCGCTGACCTTGCTACCACCAAGATGTCTGCCCAGGAACCGGAAGTCCCGCGCACAACCTGCGGGAGTCTTCGATTCGGTATCCTGAGTCAGCTGGTAAGTGAGCGTGTGCAAACAGAAGCAAGATAAAAACCCTAAAATCGGTTTTTAAAAGCAGGAATTACGGGGCTAAAGTGCAGTTGCAGCGATGATCCAAGTTAATTACATCAAATGTCTCTCCGGGCTCAAGCCTCAGGAGGACATTAAAAACGCACAGTTAAAACACATAAAACAGTTTTTAAGAAGCAGCAAGTGGCAGAGTTCAAGCGCAGATACAATAATACTGACTGATACTGATGTAGGTCTCTCCCGGCTCAAGCCTCAGGAGGACTTCACCACTTGTGCTCATTTGTGTGGAAGGCTGAGAGGTGGTCGCGAGTGACCCGGGTGGCCCTGATCGGGTCACTTCCTTCAGTTGGCGCCCGATCAGGGACTCCATCGGGCTGACCCATCCTCGCCCGCGGATGGGTGGGGAGGACGGGCCACGTCGGGTCGGATGGGCGGATCGGGGATCCCTGCATTATAGAGTCTTGAACTCGCAGCTGCACCGTCTGTCTGACCGGGCGGTGCCTCGGCCAGCGGTCATCCCGGCTGGGGTCCTGAACGGCGAAACCCTTGGATCTGACCGTTTGGTCCGAAGAGTCGGCAGTGGAGAATAACTTCGTTTGACCTGTGTGCACCAGGTGAGTTTGTTTTGGGCCATGGCACTGTTTTGTTTCAGTTTGGTACGGTCTAAGGATCTTTTTTGAACAAGCGCTTGAATTTGTTTGAATTCTTTGTGAACATGGTATTGTTTTGATCTGGCTTTGGTGAGGTCTGTGGACCGATTTTGGTAAGATATTTGAGAACATTTGCTTGGCATCGTTAGTGAACGCGTTTTGTCTCAAGATGCCTTGTTTTAGTCGACTGTGGTGTGTGAGTTGTCGTTGTTGTTCTACTGATGCTCAATTGGAGGAAAGGCAGCCGGTGCCCCCAGAGGGTACCCCTAACTTTGACATATACGTCAAGCACGGCCGTGGCCCTATTATGTTTAGTACATTATGGCACAACTATACGAGGGACAATGCCGAGTTGCAGTGGCCGTTAACAGGTACCTTTGATGAACAAAAATTGAATTTCCTGCAGGATAAATTGTTTGCAAAACGGAGTAGGCAGTCGATGTTTGATTCTCTTCTGGTATGGCAGAAGGAAGCTAAGCAGAGACGGGTGAAGGCAGAAAAGGAGGCCCGAAGGGGGAGAATGCAGACAGTGACGCAGAAAGCAGTAGTGTATGATAGAAAATAGAAAAAGGTATAGAGTGCGCTGATAGGATTTGTCACATTGCAATCGAAACTTTCTATGTTGCCCGAGAGGAAGGTGATACATTTGTGGAGGAGTTGTTAGACACCTGGCCCCCGCCTCCATATGCCCCGCAGAGAGTATACCCTGTTGTGCCACAGCCTCCGCCTGCTGTCTCAGTCTCTTCTGCCCCCACTGTTTCTGTTTCTTCTGTCATTGATTCAGTTGCTCTGAGAACTGCGCCTCCTTTCCATTCTGTGGCTTCGCCCTCTACGCCTTCGATAACTGCTAGTGTATCTGCTGTGCCTATTGTGTCCATGTCTTTTCTTTCTCCGGCCCTTACACCCACAACCCAGCCATTGACGACATTGGTGCCTACCCACTCTGTTACTACTCCTTCCCTCTTCCCTCACTCCCCGGCAGCATTAGGTAGTGGAACGCCTGTTCGCGGACTGGGGGACGGGAGCTGGGCAACAGCTAGGGAACGGTTGGGGCGAATTTTAATACGATCTGATGTGGAGGAGGAAGAAAAGAAGGCGGTAGCGAATCAGGCTGCGCAGTGGGCCCGTCATCCCATCTATAGCACTGAAGATGTGTGGAGTGTGATGAGAGATTATGAGCCGTTTGTGCAGCAGCATGCCCTTAAGCACATGTCGGCTACACTGATTGGATTGTGGGAACAGTGCTTCAATGGTATAGCACCACAGATTATTTATGATATCAGAGATAATGTATATGTAGCTGGCATGGAACCTGAGGAGGTTTTCGGAAATGTCGCAACATTGGTAGCTTACCGTGGTAGGTTGTTCGAGAAGAGCCCGACCACGGTATCCGAATTCCCAATGAGGGAAGTCCACCCCATATATCACCCTGAGTTGCCAGAGCTTCGAAATCAGCATGATGCTGCCATTAGGCCAAAGGTAGAGGCCCGCTTCCAAGAGCAGTGGGTCTATACCCCATGGAAGAGGAGTGAGGTGTTATCCCTTAAGACCCAGTTACCTGACCCTAGGAAAAATCCTACTGCATATTATAAGGAATTGACTGAAGCCGCTTCGTCGACAGTAATGACACTTGCCGATATTGAAATGTTTTTTGGGTTACTGGTGCCCGTTGACATTTGGAGACAGGTGCACACGCAGGATCATGCTGTAGAATTGGGTGGTACATGGGATCAGATTAAAGCATGGAATAAGGAAAGGAAGCCTGGAGAGAAGCCAAAGACCGAGATACTAGCTTTACCCGGCCGGATTATCACGTATATGCATTCCCTTATTCCTCCTAGAAGGGTAGATTGGGACAAGTTAGCGGCATGTCGTCAGAAGAAAGATGAAAGCGTGTCCGATTTTTTCACGCAATTTGAGGGGGTGTTTTTGGATTCCAGTGGACAGGATTTAGTCGGTAAAAGGGGGTGTTTGATTGTTTGTCAATAGATTTGTTACGAACCTGCTCCCAGAGATCGCGACTTGGTTGCAGGCTTCGGAGAGCACTTGGACGACGCCCTCCTCTTCCGTAATTTTGAGTATGGCACAGTATTACGAGCACAGGGAAAATGAGGAGAAGGAGAAGGAGGAGAAGAAGCATAAAGAGTTAAAAACGAAGGTGTTGCTACAGCTGGCGTCTAGGGGAAATGAAAGGGGACATGGTGCTGGTCTGGCCCGGCAGCTTCCCCGTACTAGCAGGAATGCTACTCCTGTAGGGCGGAATCAGTGCGCGTATTGCAAAGAGAGGAGGGGCACTGGCGTAGCGAGTGTCCGGTGTTCCTGCAGAAAGTCGCGGCCCCTCGAGGACAGGGTTCTTGTGGACGGGGTCGCGGAGTAAGTGATTGGGACAAGGCTCGGGAGGCTGGGACATCGCAGGGTCGCTCTGATCAGAACCATTTTGATGACCCTTGTGGGAGACAGTATTATCACGATGATTATGATCTGGACGAGGTGACAGGGATGTCCCACAGCTAGGACAGCCAGGGACAGGGTGAGGGACCAGTTCAGATACCTGTAGATCAGTGCGGTCCTTATGTCACCGCAGATTTGCAAGGCTCAGTTAAGAAATTCTTAGTGAACACCGGTGCAATGAATAGCTTTGTTTCTCGTTCGCTGGTCCCCGGGGCAGCTCTGTCTGGCCAAAATAATGTTTCGGTAGGCTTTTCAGGTATACCGGTTGTGAGCCCCATTTCCAAGCCACTTGCCTTCACTATTGGTCCCTTTACTGTGGATTCGCCCTTTCTTTTGACATCCAATTGTGGAGAAAATCTAATGGGTTTAGATTTGTTGAAGAAGCTGCATGCAACCATTTTTTGTTCTCCGGACGGTGTCTATATGACAATGGGACCAAATGTAGCGAGTTTCAAGCAGTGTTTGTCTAAAGATGTGCCCCTTCCTGCTGAGTTTAAGGACGTGCCATCCACTTTGTGGGCGACGGGTGATACGGATGTGGGACTCTTACAAATTTCCCCAGTTTCCATCAAGGTTAAGGACATGCCGTTTTGCCCCGTATTCCACAGTACAAAATACCACAAGCAGGGGAGCTAGTTTTATTATGCATTATACAGGATCTAATTGAGTCGGGGGTAGTTGAGGAGACAGCATCGAATGTGTGTAACAGCCCTATTCTTCCTATTCTCAAAAAGACATCCTCAGACTCCCCCGATGACAATGCAGATGTTTATCGTTTTGTGATTGATTTGCTTGCAGTTAACAAAATAGTGGTTCCTCAATTCCCGGTTGTCCCCGACATTACTGCCCTTCTCACACTGATTCCTTCCTCTGCCCAATTCTTTTCTGTCATTTATTTGAAGAATGCGTTCTTTAGTATCCCAATTCATCCTGATAGCCGTCACCTATTCGGTTTTACACTAGCTGGCAGATGCTTTAGATTCTGCCGCGCTCCTCAGGGCTATACTGAGAGCCCTAGTATATATAGCCAAGCCTTGAAAGCACAATTGGATTCCCTTACGCTTTCTCCAGGAAATGTATTGCTCCAGTACGTGGGCTGATATCTTGATTACGGTTAAGTTGTTGCTACATTTGGCTCAACATGGACATAAAGTGTCCCTTTCTAAATTTCAATATTGTCGACAGGAGGTCACCTATTTAGTTCACCTACTGTCGAAGGAGGGTAGGAGGTTGACCCATGAGCGCATTAGCGCCATTGTAAAGATGCCCATCCCTAAAACTCAAAGGGATGTTCGCGCCTTCATTGGCATCACTTCCTACTGTCGGCATTGGATCCCTGGTTATTCATTACTAACAAAGCCCTTGCTAGCGCTAACCACTAAAGATGTGCATGAGCCCTTGCCGTGGACGTATGAATGCCAGCAGTCTTTTGAGCAGCTAAAATTCGCCCTTTGCTCCGCTCCTGTGCTAGGCACCCCTGACTATGCGAAGCCATTCGTGTTGTACATACACGAGACGGCTGGTTGTGCCCTTTCTGTCTTAACACAGGCCTTTGGAGGTAAGCAACGGCCGTGTGCCTATTTCTCCGCTTTGCTTGACCCCGTCGCCAGAGCCCTCCCGAGCTGTCTAAGAGCGGTCGCGGCTGTGGCCATCTGTATAAGGCAATCGGCTGGGCTCGTACTTGATACTGACCTCACAGTCATGGTGCCCCATGCTGTGGACACCCTTTTAAATAAGACTAAGACATAGCACCTTACCAGTGCACGTCTGACTGGTTACGAGCTAACTGTTTTCGCCCCGCATATCACGATCAAGAGATGTGCCACTCTGAACCCTGCCACGTTACTACTCCTCCCTTCTGAGAGTGAAGAAATAGACATACATGATTGTCTGTTTCGAACGGAAGACGAGACGAAGGGACGGGTAGACTTGACTGATGTTTCTGACCCCCAAGGGGAACTATATGTCGATGGCTCTTGTTTCATATTACCAGATGGCACCACCACCGCAGCATATGCACTCACTACACTGCACACGGTAGTTGAAACATCACAAGTTCCTTATCAGTCCGCCCAGGCAGCTGAGTTAGTGGCCCTTATTAGAGCTTGTGAATTGAGCGAGGGACTGGCTGTCAATATTTATACTGACAGTCAGTACGCCTTTGGGGTTGCCCATAATTTTGGGCAGCTCTGGGCAGAGAGAGGGTTTCTTACATCGCATGGGACACGCATACAACACGGCCCTCTGATACATAGGCTACTGACTGCTCTGACACTCCCTAAGAAATTGGCCATTATCAAGTGCAGTGCCCACAAAGCAATTACTGACGATGTAGGAAGGGGAAATGCATTTGCAGAACAGACAGCCAAGGAGACAGCTCGAATGAAGATGAAAAGAATGTTTGTAGCGGGTCCTGCCAGGTGGGTACCCGAGGCTGCCATGTTTGAGGATACTTTAGACAATGTGAAGGAGATTCAAAGCGAGGCAGTGGTTGAGGAGTTAGCAGTATGGCAGGAGAGCACAGCACGTTTAGATGAAGATGGGTGTTGGACAGACAAGTCAGAAAAGCAGAGATGGATGTTACCAGCTGCATATGTCCTCCCTGTAGTCACTATGGTGCACGGGCCAGCCCACATTAGTGCGCAAGGGATCTGCAAGGTGTTAGATCCTGTATGGCAGAACGATAATATCCCGAAAGTTGCTGCTCACCTAGTGAAGTACTGTATGGTATGCATGATGTATAATCCTGGGAAAGGCACCCCTACACCTCCTGGTAATTTTGCACCGCCTTCCTTCCCTTTCGAGGTTCTCTAGATGGATTTCATCGAAATGGAACGAGTTAATAATCTGAAATATGTATCTGATAGAGACATCTAGCCGCAGATTCCTTAACTTAGAATATCCCCAGGCGTCAGACTGGATCTGGAGAATTTTTTGCAGCAGCGCTGGGGGGCGGCGTCGCATGGCTCCGCCCTGACGTCGTCCACGGACATGACGTCAGCGGAGCCATATAAGTCCCTCCCGGCGCGCTGACGTCAGTTTTCTGTTTCCTTCTTTTCCGCGTCCCAACGCGGATCCAGGAGTAAGCGGTTCCTCTGGCCTGTTGTTTCAGGCTTTCTCGACGCCTTCGGCGTCAGGCAACAGTGTGCGATGCCTTCGGGTTTCAAGGCATGTGAGACCTGTACGCGGCAGATGTCAGCGACGGATCCACACGCGATCTGTATGTGGTGCCTAGGAGAGCACCACGACTCCGAGGAGTGCGACGCCTGCCGGCAGATGAAGCCGAAGGCCCTGCGGGAGCGCCGGATGAAGTTGTTGACTGCCCGGATGTCCCGCTCAGAGCCTTCGCGCCGCCGATCTCCATCTCGAGCTGGGGCTCCTGTTCGGGTCCGGTCACGGAATCGTTCCCGCGGACGTCGTTCGCCTGCCGCAAGTAAGCACAAGCACAAGTCACGGAGGTCGTCGACCTCACATAAACGTGACGACTGGGCCCGCTGCTCCCGGTCCTTACCGGGCGCGGGTGCCCAGGAGTCGGTTCCTTTATACCCGCCCTTTCCGGGTGTTGGGGCGACTCGGGCCCAGATGGAAGCCTATTCCAAGGCTCTTCACTCCATCTTTGGGTCACCCCCTCTCCCTGGCGTGCCCTCGGGCCCCACAGAGGGGGTAGGGACTCAGGTCGTGTCCTCGCCGGCGGGTTCGCCCTCGGCGCCGGCCGAGTTCCTCTACTCCGGTTCCGGAGTCGCTGCGACGTCTGGACACGGCCCGGAGGGGCATCCCAGTCAGACGTCGAGCCCTTCTGCCCCGTCTCCGCATAGCCCTTTGGGGCTCCCTGCGCCGACGTCGGATGCGGCTGCAGCACGGAGCTCGACTCCTTGTCGACATCCTTCCTCCCCGCAGGCTTCAGTAGAGGGCGAGTCACCCTTGGTGATTGTCGACGTCGATACGACGCCGATGCCGGCGCCGGTCCCTGTTGTTGCTCTGTTTGAAGAGGATGAGGACCCGGAGCACCCAGGGTTGTTTCCATGCTCTACCCCCTGGCCCTTTGCTCGGCCTCCGGCTGCAGCACCTCTCCTTTCTGGGGGACGCGTTAGTCTTCAACCGTCCCCTACAGATGGTTTGTTATCGCGACCTAGAATGGCTACAGAGGCTAGCGCGGCATTTGCGAGGGCTGTTCGCAGGGCTACAGCTATTTTACACCTGCAACCCCCCTCAGTCTTCTTGCCTTCTGATCCATTATTGGATCTCCTCCACCAGGATGCTGTGGAGGTGGAGCCCTTGCTGCCTTTTGGCGGGTCGTTATTTGACACCCTGCTTGGCACGTGGGCACGGCCCTCCTCGGGAGACCCTGTGGATCGGGCCATCGCACGTCGGCATCGCCCGGCTCCAGATGACCCTGTCTGTTTGTCCCTTCATCCTAGGGCTCACGGCCGGGTGGTCCAGGCGGCTTTCGCCTCGCAGCCTTCCTCTCCTCTCCCGTTGCTACCTCCCACTAGGGAGTCTCGTTGGTTGGAGACATGTGGCCACCAAATTTTTGCGTCCACTAGTTCGGGCATCCGTGCTCTGAACACGTCTTGCGTGTTTGCACGGGCTACTTTTGCCCTTTGGGACTCGGTCGAGCGTCTTGTGCCCTCTCTTCCAGAGGGGCCCCGTGCTCACCTGGATCGTCTCCTTCATGATGGCCGAGCAATGCCACAATTTACCATTCAGTCGGCTATGGACACCACTGACTCTGTGGGTCGGGCGATGGCCAGGTCCGTTGCTCTGCGTCGCCATGCCTGGATGCGCGATGGCGGTTTCCCTGACAATGTTCGGGAGAGTCTTCAGGATTTGCCATTTGATGGCGTGTCCCTTTTTGACAGTCATGCGGACTCCGCAGTCAACCGCCTCATGTCTGGGCTCCCATGACTTTGTGTTTTCTAGTCCTTTTGTGGATTTTTATTTTCCGGTGCAGTGTTGTCTCTGCTTGTTCTGGGCCCTGGGTTCATGACATAATACCCAGACGGCCTGTACGGCTTCCCGCTGTTTTTGCCCTATTTAGTGCAGCTGGTCAGCTGATTCTGCTTTCTTTTGACTCCTCTGTCTATGAGTTCGTGCTCAAGAGGTGCCCCTAGCTGGGGTTGAGGCTTACCCTATGTGGGGTATTCATTGGCTATTGTATAGCTGTCTTCCTTACACAGAAGGCTTGGTAGGCTTCTGTGGAGTCTTTTTCAAAGGGATTGTCCTGCGGATCAGACTGTGGTCTCTTTTTGTTGTTGTGGACCCTTCCTTTCCCTTCTTGCGGCCCACAGGTTGGCATCGCTCTATTGCCTATCCGTTGGGGTCTGCGGTTGGTCCATAGCACTCCCCTGCATCTGTAGGTGCTCACTTTCTCGAGGTTCTGCCTCGCCTGCCTCTTCCAGGAGTGTCATTTCAGCTTCGCCATCCTTGTCTATGATGGCTGCCCTTATTGTCAGCCATTGTCCCTTGGACCACCTTGTTCTGTTCCATTCCGGCACGGTTCGTCCTGCCCATGGACGACCTCAGGGCGGAGCCTTGTGGCGCTGCCCCCAGGCACCCAGAGCTGACGCGGCACGATTTTTTCTGTGCTCTATGCACGTCAGGTGAATGCTCCCTAGTATGTTCGCTATCACGGGGGGCTTACGCTTCCCTTACGCTTTTGCGATGCTGGTTTCTACTCTCCTCTCTCTGGGATGGGTAGTACTTTCTCGTAGTTCAGATCTGTCTGGTCTTTGTCTATGAACGGTGGCATCCTCGCCACGTCCGCCAATACTGTACATTGCCTTGTGCCCTACTTTCCTGGGCACTTCCCAAGCAAGAGTTTCCTCTTCCCCTGCTGCTTTCCGCGCAGGAGTTTGTCACACTTCTACTTCGGGCTGCTGCTGCTGCTGCTCTCTGTGGAAGTGTTCTCATCAGGACTGTCTTGTATGTACATCTCTTTCCAATTTCCTGTTACTCTATGTACATTTGGTACTGACTCTTTCTTGTACTGCTCAGTCTCCCGGTCTGTCTCGCGAGGGACTGTGGCTCCTCCCTACCGGGTGGCTGATGTCACTTACGGATCTGGACATTGCTCTGTCCTGTTCTTCTGCAACATAACTGGTGGTACCTATGGTGCGCTCTTGTATTCTTTTATGAAACGCATCCTTCATGGCTGTCCTTTCTGAATGTATATTCTGTCCGACGCTCTACACACCACCAAGGGTCACGCATGCTAGGGTTTCCTTGCTGCGGTGTTCGTGGTCTTGCTCTCGGCCTTCTCTTGGGAGCAAGCCTTCTGTGTGTGTGTCCGGCTTGCCAGATCCCTTTCGCCGGTTGACTACCTGGTGATGCATTTTTCGCATCTGGGCTGTTCTTGCTGCATTCCATTGGGCATTTCCTTTTATGTAGTGTGGTTCTAGCGGTACACACGGTCTGCCCATGTGTACTTCTGTCCCCCGCATGCATGTCTCTTCTTGTAGTCATGCTTGTTTTTGTTTTCCCCCCCCCCCCCAACGTTTTTCAAATTTTTATTTCCAAATATTTCTCAAATGCAATGAACAATTGTTTGGTATTTATTTGACCTTCTTCTTGGGGCGCAGGTTGTTGATGTGCCCACATTTCTTCTTGCGGCAGTTTACTGCACGGGGATGGAGTCGAGCATAACATTTGCGGCAGATCATTTTGTCACAGTTGTACTTCTGGGCAAGCTGGCGGAGAGAAGGCTCAATAATACCACCTCGAAGACGCAGTACCAGGTGCAAGGTTGACTCTTTCTGGATATTGTAGTCCGAGAGAGTACGTCCATCTTCTATCTGCTTGCCAGCAAATATCAGACGTTGTTGATCAGGTGGGATACCTTCTTTATCTTGAATTTTGGCCTTAACATTCTCTATAGTATCGCTGGGCTCAACCTCGAGGGTGATTGTTTTCCCGGTGAGGGTTTTCACGAAGATCTGCACCTTGGCACCTACGGATTACCCGCACAGCGGCCACGTACTGAAGGAAAGGAGGGACGGAAGCGGAAAATTCTTGTAGTCATGGTTATATGTCATTCTGCTTGTTGACGTCCGCCCCTCACATGTCTTTTTGTGAAGGGGCGATTGCGCAATAGCAGGTCTTGTGTCTCTGGTAACACAGGCTCTTTCTGGACATGGTCAGAATCCTGCCACTGCTGTCCAAGTTTCCTAGCTGGTACGCTTGCAACAGTGCTTCTTCCACTGTTGTGCATGCTCGACCTGTATGCTCTGACTCAGTCATACCGTCTTGTCCTCTCTCTGGGTCTTTGTCTCTTGCAGATCCATCGGATCTTGCGGATCCATCGGCTCCTATAATCAGTTCACCTTCTTTTGCAGAAGTTATAGACCCTCACATTCTGCACTGACGTTCTGGTTCTGTGCTCCCTTTCAACCCTGTATAAACGAGAGGGTTTTCATGCCGTCCCTGGGCGGCTTGTGATGCCTTTGCCTCCCATTGTTTTCCGCTCCTTATAGAGCTTACTGGTCTGGTGTTAGCCACACTGGCATTGCTGCCCCCACTGTGTTTAGTCAACTTGTTGACGACTGAGTTCTCTTTGGAACTTGGTGGGGTTCAGTCGCAGACCCGCCTCCTATGGGGTATGGCTTTGGTATCTATTCTAAGTTAAGGAATCTGCGGCTAGATGTCTCTATCAGATGAACGAGTTACTTACCTTCGGTAACGATGTATCTGGTAGAGACACAGTCTAGCTGCAGATTCCTTAACGCCCGCCCATCCTCCCCGCTCTGCGAGGACCTTTTCAGGTTGGGTTTTATGCATTCGCCTCCTTCCGGGTGGCTTTGTCTTCCTGCGGGGTGGCGTCTTTCTCCTCCCTCCTCGGTAGGATGATTCATTCTGTTTTACTTGTTCTACTCCACCCATTCTCGTGATTGGGCGGTGGGTTCAGGTATCCTTCTACATCCCTACACCCTGGTTCTTCCAGTGTGGGGCCTACTAATGTTCTTCTTCCCTCCCTCCCTCTCCATTGCTTGGGGTCTCTTGACCCCACTACAGTCAATTGGTTTGGGGTCTATTTGACTGTGCTTCAGTCCATAGATCTCTTACAAGGGATACGGCATTCCTGGTGTTGCCGACCTGTGGTACATCGTCATTACTTATGTGGTTCCGGTCTTGTTGCCCTTCACGGTTAGGTCTTGAGATTGCAGACTTCCTGTCGCCTGCCTTGACATTCTTTTCATATGTCGTTTTGCCTCGGGGAGGGCATAGCCTTCGCTTTTGAGGGGCTGTTTCTCAGAGCGGTGCTCTGCTCTTTCCCTTCAATTGCTTTCAGTATACAGTGCTGGTCACTGTCATTTATAGTGATGCTTCTCACCATTCGATTCTTTCTGATTTTTCATCTTTTTCGCACACTGTTCCCATACTCTCACAGTTTTTGGTGGTGGCTCCGCGTTGTGGTGCGGAAAAGTTTCTCCAAAGAAAACTGACGTCAGCGCGCCGGGAGGGACTTGTATGGCTCCGCTGACGTCATGTCCGTGGACGACGTCAGGGTGGAGCCATGCGGATCCGCCCCCCGGCGCGCAGAGGTGCTTGGTGCAAAAAATTCTCCGGATCCAGTCTGACGCCTGGGGATATTCTAAGTTAAGGAATCTGCGGCTAGACTGTGTCTCTACCAGATACATCGTTACCGAAGGTAAGTAACTCGTTCGTTAGTAGTCGTTTGTGCATTCAGTAAATAGATTGAAGCTTACCCCACTAAAGAAAACACAGCCATGGCGATGGCGAAGGCACTCTTAAAAGAGTTCTTCCCGCGTTTTGGTTTACCCCGCTTGATTTGGAGTGACAATGGAAGTCACTTCAACTCAAAGGTTATCCAGTTGGTGTGCGATGGTTTGCACAGCAAGCAGAAATTCCATGCCGCAAACCACCCCCAGTCGGCAGGTTTGGTTGAGAAGTACAATGGTAATCTCAAACTGAAGCTGGCAAAGACCAAAGAGAGCACAGGATTGCAGTGGACATATGCTTTACCATTAGCTCTGTTGTTACACAAGAGCTACGGCTCATTCTAGGACAGGCTTGTCACCGTAGTAGGTCATGTTTGGCCGCCCGGCAAATGTCTGGGGCGTCCTGCGACCTCGTAGGTTTTCGTAAATAGAATACCCTTTACTTGTAGACTATCTGTATGAATTGACTAAAAACTTACGTTCTATTCACCAACAGATTCAGGAAGTTTTACCGCCAACTCCCGAGGGGCCAGGCCATGACATCCGACCCGGTGACTTTAGCCTGGTGAGAAACTATCAGAGGAGGGGCAGTTTGGAGCCGCGTTGGAAGGGGCCTCTTCAGGTCCTCCTCGCCACCCGGATGGCAGTGAAGATAAACGGCCGGAAGAATTGGATCCATTCTACCCACTGCAGGAGGGTGCCACTACCGTTGCCCTACGACCAGAGGACCCTTGATGGTATTGGCGACTCTGAAACGGAGCAGGTGCCGTGCTTCGTTCCCTTCTCTGATGCGCAACTGACGGTGGCACCCCCCGAGAAGGAGAGCAGCGCAGTGTTGAATGAGGCGGTGCCACCTGCAAATTAGCCCTGCAGGAGCCCCAGCTTGTTGGCCCATCTGTGTTTGAGCCCCTGCCCACTGAGCCCCAGCCCGCTGGCTCGTCTGTGTTTGCACCCCTGCCCATTGGTCCCTCTGAGTCTGAACCCCTTTTTGCTGACCCCTCTGTGCCTGGAGTAGTTGGGTATAATCTGCGACCTCGACGGAAGAACAGTGCACCAAAGGAGAAGTCAGATTAGTAGGGATGGACTGCGAGGACAAAGAATAGAGTGTACCTTGCCTGTGGTACCAACGGTAGTTTAGGGAAAGGGAGATTGATGTGTTGTTCAGACATTGGACAGGGTGAATTCGACGTGCTTCCCCGGAAAGAAAGGGGGGATACACTTCCCTGGACGACGTGGGATTTCCTCAGAAAGGGCTGCGATTGCGCAGCTCCACCGAAATAGTGCTCAACAGCACCACCGTAGATGAACAATAGGAGTCTGCCAGCGAGGCTCTGACGGATGCTGGGAACTTTGTCCCTTTTCTTTGCTTTATCATCGTTGGCCCCATTGCATGTCATTTCCTCTGATTCAAAAATGTACCCATTTGGTCGCCCCATTATGGAGGAAGAACAGCCTTTTGCAGCCCTGCGTTTTGGGTTTTGCTCTGTGCTGTTTTTGTATTGTCACTGTTGTTGATTTCGGGGGGGGGGGGTCCTGGGTTTTGGTGTGCTATTGTAATACCCCATCATGTGTTCTAGACAAGATTGTTTCTCCAGGTCGTGCCAAAAGAGCAATACCAAGCAATGTATTTCTAGATACACACAGAAAATTCTTTGGTGAAGGTACAGCTTGTTATCCTACTGACTCTGTTAAGTTTGTGGACTGCTTACCCATTGTCCCTGGTTAATTATACATATGTTCGCCCACCCCAATTTGTAGAGGTAAAGGGTGAGTTCGGGATGGGATATCCCGGTCCCTGTTTGTACTATAGGAAGCCACGAGGGAAGGGATTTCCAGGTTGTAACATTAATGTGTATTGCGACAATCTGTATATGGAGGAACAGAACATTACTTTAACGGGTTGGCATTATCAAGATTTGACAGTCACTCGAGAAGCAGGTTACTATCCCGCATGCTGTCCGATAGTAAATAGTACTGACGCTTCCTTATACATAAATTGTTCTGGACTGATATTGTTCAAGAATACAATGTATTTAGTAAAGAAAGATGATCCGAGCACATTGGGGATGAATACCAGATATGCTCCCGTAGATTACCAAGGTCCACTTTATGCACTCCCAGGATTTTACTTCTTGTCAAATGGTACTTACTCCAATGTTCATAATGGTACCGAGGACGTGGCTTTGGGAATGGTGCTTCCTCTTGGGGTGCCTTGTAAGTATAGTAAACAAAATATAAGATGGGTTAAAAGGATGTTAACAAAGGAATTCTGTGACGGACCTGGAGGTCAATAATTATAGTAATGGTATCACTTTTGGATATATACTTTTCTCCATTATTATGTTTGGTGGTACCGCTATGGCCAGGGGTGAAAGGGCTAGGGAATATTTTGGATGAAAGCTGCAGATACTGTCTAACTCTACAGTAGCGGCTTTGCGTGACATCACCACCCAGTTAGAAAGTATGCGAATATACTCCGAGCAAACAAGATATGCAGTCGATTTTATCTTAGCTAAGAGCGGTGGTGTGTGCGCAGTAGTAGGAGACCAGTGTGTAGTCGGGATCGCTAATATGGAAAAGAATATTACACAACACATTTTAGATATTTTGGAGAATGTCAAGGGGATGGAGAGCGAAAATTGGGGTTGGTCCCTCTTTGGTGGATGGGGTTGGATTCTGGAAAAGGTGATCTATTTTGTTGTGATTTTGGTTGTCTGTTGCAGTGCCTTCCCATATGCTGTTCTTACTGTTCAACGCTCCTCACCCCTAAGCTGCAGAAGACAGTCCGTGACACTACTGCGATTATGTTGCAGAAGGATATTCACCAAATGATGCAAATAGATGAGGGCATTTTTGGTTCTACCACCTCCCTTGCAACTTCTATTCCTGATATTGAAAATATGGATAATTTTCAGTATTGATGTCTCTATGCATCTCGAACAACACCCCTAATGAATGTACAGGCTACCAACGACCTAATGTCAATTACTGTAGGGTATTTTTATGAATATTACATGTGTGTACGGGCATATACTGATAGTCCTTTTACTTTGCATATAGCATTAGACAAAATAGTTAGCAAATGCTAAAAGGAGGGTCTGTTGGAATGAAAAATATGACTAGCTGACTCCTTATAGCATTTTGCGAGTTAAGTTAGCATTTGCGGCACCATTTTGTATTCAGCCGCCATTTTGTGCCATAATCAAAATTAAGCTTCTGTCTCACACCGTCTGCTTCAGCAGAAAACAGCCTCGCTTGTTCTTTTTATTATTCAAGGCTGAACTTCGTTGCACTAATGAATAGCTTGTTCTGTGTTTGCATACCTTTCCTCGTATGTAGCTCTACTCCTACTCCCACTCTCAGAGAGACGAGCAGGGGCTGAGTAACCTTGAAGCTAAGATAGTGTGTTCCTGGTCTCAGGATGGTAGCTCATCCTTCTGTGCCTCCTTTGTTAACCTGCTCCAACTGGAAATTTCCAGTCTGGGCGGGTACAGTTGGGTGTTGGAAATGTATAATATCTGATGTTATGTTGGTGAGGGTCAGTCCCTCGGCAGCTATCCTAGGAGGCTGGTCAGACTGGACTCCGCTCGAGCGAATACTAATAAAATAACTTGGTTTGTATTCTCTACTGTCTGACCGACTCTTCATTTGTGTGGAAGGCTGAGAGGTGGTCGCGAGTGACCTGGGTGGCCCTGATCGGGTCACTTCCTTCACTATATAGACTTTGGGATACTATAGGAATGGAAAAACGCATGGCCTCACTTGACAACAAACTGTTCCAATTCGATAAAATGTGGGGTTAATGCCTCCAATTTCTCTCACGATGCTTCAGCAAACTTTCTTGCCCAAAATACCTCCAAGTTCTTCGTTTAATTCAACATGAGCCCGCACGTGACCACTGAGATGGATAGAGACTTTTATTAACTTAGCACCCCGCTTTGCCAAACTTAGTGACAACAGGCACATCGCTTGTGTGGTAGAGACCTCCTTTCTCCGTTTGGACCTTTCCTATGTTACCCTGCCTCGCTAGCCCCCCTCCCCCCTCCCTCCTCCTGCGATAACTGCTGCCTCTCTAGGGCACCCGTCCTACCCTAATTAACTCCTCCCATTTATGTCCCTCACCAGCCTCTGGATGTAGGTGAGCATATGTGTTATTGACTAAAATGAACAAAGAAAAAGATTTGAACCATAAAGTAAAAGGTTGATGAAAAGAGCAGCTATTGTTTTAACATGTTATCATTTACCTCATGAGTGAATCATTGGCGAATTACATTAATTTTTAAATTTATTTTTTAGGCATGGGTCGTGAAGTTGAAAATTTAATTCTAGAAAACACCCAGTTGCTAGAGACAAAGTAAGTACTTCCAAACTGTAGAAATTGTCTTTCTGATTTGCTTAAGGGTGCCAAACTTTTCCTTTTTAATAAAAAGGACACTATTTGCCAGGCTGCAGTGATGCAAAAAAGAAAATATTCCCTCTTTAAAGGCTATAGATATACGTATTAACATATCCAACTTTTTTTTTTTATTTTTTTTATTAGCATTTTGTTAACATTCAAACTGTACAAACAAAAGCCAGACAGTCGCTCATCTATTACAGTTTTAGCAGTGCATAATACCATCACGTGAGTTATATCTATACATTTACATCCATTGTCTCTGTTTTGCATAGATTCCACCATATCATAGGGGTACATCCAAAGTATATAGAGGTGAATTAACATGTAGTTGCACCTACACCCTAAACAACACCATTTCACTCATGCTTGTATAGGACACAGGAAGACCAAATTAGCAACGCAAACTTCCAGGTTTAGTGACCTCCGCAAACTGTCTCCCCTCTGCTAACCAGTGTTCCCTGTAGACTCCCCACGTGGCTCGCCATGTATAGGTGTCTCTTGGTGCTCACGAGCCCACGTAACAAATGGTTCCCAAATATCTTTGGGTCGAGATGTGGAAGGCATCAATTCCCAAAACGTGGTCAGCTGTGAGTGGCCAAAAGTGACATCCCTTATCCAATCTTCCTTAGTTGGAACCCTCTTGCCTCCCCAGTGGATGGCTACCCGCCTTTTTGCAAAAAGGAGTAATAAAGCATGTAGCTTCCGAATCCCAACAGGTGTTTCTTTAACATACCCTAATATCCCTTGCATGGGATTCGGATCCCCAACCAACCCGGTTATTTGATGTATTATATTAAATACACTTGACCAATATCGTTCCAGGCGTGGGCAGTCCCATGCGATGTGTAGGAAGCCAGCCTGAGCAGTCCCACATCTCCAACACTTCTCATTCTCCCTTAGGCCTATATGGTGCAGGCTGACGGGTGTTCGATAAAATCTATGTAGAAATTTAAAATGTATTAGGCGGAGTTTGTAGTTCGGGGAGAGTGCCGTTAGTTGACTACAGCAATATAGCCATTGGTCATCCGTGAGGGGCTGCTGGAGGTCTTCGTTCCACGCCAGTAATGCCCGTGGTTTCAACAGGGAGCCGATTTTTGCATACAGGTATAGATTCTGGTTATTAGCCGTCGAGGCGAAGCCGTGGAAAGGACATTCTCCAGTGCAGTACATGTGGGCGGGGCGGCTGGGAAAGTGTGGTGCACCGCACGACACGCTGCTCTGATCTTATGATATGCAAATAGTTCTGAAAAGGACACTGGCCTATCCTCCACCTCCACCGGGGGGGGACGAAAGGAATCCTCTGGATATATATCTGCAAAGGTGTGCAGGTTCATTGTTTGTGCCAAGTCCCTGCTAATTCCGCCCCCCAGGGGGAACAACACCGGATTATGTGCTATGGGCATTGTCTGGGCAAATAGGATGGGGACGCCAGTTCTTTTCCGTAGTTCGTTCCAGGCCCACCGCATGGTCTCCACTGTATCTATGGCCTCCTTTGGGCGCCTGTGTACCCCATATAAAGCAACCTGCAAAGGGAGGAGCCGCGACATCTGCCTCCACAGCCACATGCGGCTGAAAAGGAGTGGGGTGCACCCAGTAGTGTAAAAACTGAGACTGTGCGCTCCATGCATAAAGTCTCATGTCCGGGGCACCCATTCCACCCTGTTCCAAGGGGAGTGTTAAAAGGTCCCATGAAACTCTTGCCTGTCTACCCGACCACACCAAAGAGGTCAACAGAGACTTCAATGTTTTAAAAAAGGCCTGCGTGAGGATTAGAGGAAGATTAACAAATAAATACAAAAATTTCGGCAGCACCACCATCTTGATCAATGCTATTCTCCCAGCTAGAGAGAGCGGGAGTCCGGCCCATGCTGTTATCTTACCTTCCAGCCAGGATATAGCTTGACCATAATTCAAGTTCCATAGGTTCTGGGTATCCCTGCTAATCCATATGCCTAAATACTTCACCGGCTCCACAGCCCATCGAAGTGGAAACTCAGAAGGGCCCTGGATCGTGCTGTCCGTTAAAGACAGAATGACCGATTTAGCCCAGTTAATCGAAATCCCTGAGAGACCACCAAATTTAACAAATTCCCGCAACAGCGGATCTAAATTTGATGCGGGGTCCGACACATATAAGGTAACATCATCAGCATATAATGAAATTAAAAGACTACGGGTACTGAAACCAATCCCCGCAGCAGCATGATGTTGACGAATCCGTGCTGCGAGCGGCTCCATCGCAATCGCAAAAAGCAATGGGGACAGCGGGCATCCTTGTCTTGTACCTCGTGAAATGTTAAAAGGGTCCGACAGGAGGCCATTCACCCTAACCCGTGCCCTTGGTTGTGTGTAAAGTAACCGAATGAGATTTATAAATAACGGACTGAACCCCATGCGCTCCAGAACCGCGAAGAGGTATGGCCATTCCAGAGTATCGAATGCCTTCGTGGCATCTAAGAACACCACGGCTGCCTGTACATCGGGATGTAAATAGTGTAATATTGAAAACAAAGTCCTCAGGTTGTGTGATGTCGCTCTACCGGGGATAAAACCTGATTGGTCCGGTCTGGCAACCAGTGGAAGCAGGGGCCTTAACCTATTGGCAATTAATTTGGCAAAAATCTTTACGTCCACGTTTATTAAAGATAGCGGCCTGTAGGAGTCCAGTTCATTTTCTGGCTTCCCAGGTTTAAGCAGTGTGATTATTATTGCTTCTCGCATTGTGGGCGGAAGAATACCCGATTCACAGACCTCTGTAAGTAGTTCGAATAATTGGGGCGCCAGTTCCTCAACATATGTTTTATAAAAGGCTGTGGTTAAGCCGTCCGAGCCAGGGGCTTTGTTCAACGGCAGACTCTTGATGACTTGTGCTACATCTGCCACTGTAAAGGGGAAATCTAGATACTCCCTGTGCCTGTTACTCAGCCACAATAGCTCCAGAGAGTCAAGAAATGGTAGCAATCCTTCTGGACTGGAGTTCTGCGTTGTAGTATATAGCTTGGTGTAAAAACCAGAGAATTCGTCTAGTACGGCCTTCTGACCCCTAGTGACCGACCCGTCAGCAGCCTTCAGCTCAGTGACAAAGGTAGTAGAGCGTGGGGCGCGGAGCATCGCAGCTAATGTTCTGCCCGGCCTATCTCCCTCCCCATATCTCCTAGCTTGGGCGTGAACATATCCAACTTTAATCTCATCCCAACAGGAGCTAAATATACCATCATGTGACCAATTTACTTTTATCATTTTTTAAACAAACAAAACAGCCAACATGCAGAAACCTTGTATGAAAAAAGTAGGTGCACCCTTACTGTTTCCATATCAATTAAAAAGGAAATTTGACATAGGTGCTGGTAAATAAATAAGCATAATTACTTGATTATCTGGTAGTTTTTTTACCTTTTTATAAATTCAGAAACATTGTCAGGTTGGTCTGGAGCATTTGAGTTTATGGTAAAACATTGTGCCCAAGTCAAAAGATATCTGTGACGGTCTTGTTGCTACTTATCAGTGTAGGAACAGTTATAAATCCATTTCCAAATAATTGGAAGTCCATCATTCCATAATGAGAAACACTAGCAAGAAACTAAGAATGTTTAAAGTGGTTGCCAAACTACCCAGAAGTGGGCGTCATGGCAAATTCACCCCAAGATCACAGCCTAGTGGTGGATAAGCTGCTGTCTGACACTCGGGCTGCCAGTCTGTTTTAAATAATCCTTGCACTTAAGAGGCACTTTGTTTTAAATGTTGTGATTTTACTTAAACTGCAAATCGTTTTCTTAAACTGCTTGTTTTAAAATGTTCTTAGGGAGTATCGTTTGATCAGTTTACTCCTGGACACTCACCGAGTCTCCAGCGTTGCCACCTCTCCCCGCCAATCTTCCCCGGTCCACCGCAGCTTCACGCTGTTTACGTGGAGTGAGGATTACCCCTTGGATTTCCCACTTCCATTAGGACGTGATGCACTACTTAACTTAGGCAACCTTCATAAGTGCCAGAATACCGTGGTAAGCAATGGAGTTATATCTCACTGTTACTGGTCTCCGGTCAGGGGCTGAGAGGATTCTCCGACGGGGCCAGTCCAGAGAAAAAAGGCAACTAGCTCAGGAAGCCAGGGGAAGTATTTTAAAGCTATATTGCTTAATACTCGCTCCCTGCAAAAGCATGAGGCACAAATCTATGACCTTTTATTAGACGAGAACCCCAACCTCATGTTCCTTACTGAAACATGGCTATCAGACTCCTCTAACCCTACCATTGCATCTGCCATTCCCGCAGGTTATAAAATAATGAGGAAAGACCGACAGGCGGGGATAGGAGGGGGAGTGGCCATTGTTTTCAAACAGGAGCTAGAGTGCTCCTCTATTTTACTGGACCAGGTGGAAGGTGCAGAGTGCCTGGGGTTCTGCTACACTCTTTCACCGCACCAATGCATTGCTGGGATGCTAATCTATAGACCACCAGGTGCACCTAGAAACTTCATTAATTCTCTACAGGAATGAATCACACCGCTTGCCCTAAGATATAAGCATCTTCTTATTTTGGGGGACTTGAATCTGCATTGAGACAAGCCCTCGGACCCCCATGTGATGGCCCTGTCTGAAATCACGGCAGCCTGTAATCTTAATTCTTTCGTTACGGCTCCTACTCATAAATTGGGACACATTTTAGACCAAATCTTTTGCGATATAAAAGTGGAGGTGGATCCTCCAATCCCGCTAACATGGTCAGACCACTTCCTTGTTATCTTTCGGATACCAGTCACAGGGAAGCATGTCCCATTAGGGGAGAAAAAGGCTGAACACAATTACAGTGCCCTCAATGAAATATCTTTGTGTTCTCTTCAGAGGGCGCTTGACTCCTCAGTCCCCTCTTTCGTGGGCAATCCCTCAGTAGACGCTTGTACTTTAGAAGCATGGCTGAGGACTAACATCGATGCAGTCGCCCCTCTGACCTCGCGCACCTCTAGGAGGACTGGCCGTTCGGCGCCATGGTTCAATGAATCCTTGAGAGTCAGCAAATGCAAAGGCCTTGAAAGAAAGTGGCGTAGGCATTATCTCTCGGAGGATATGAATATTTATAAGGCAGCTCTAAAATCGCACTACAAAATGGTGAGAATGGCCAAAATAAGCTATCTGGAGAATAAAATTGGAACAACCAACAACAGGGGCAAGGACATTTTTTATGTCATAAAGTAGTTTACTGCTCCTAAGGCAGTGAGCAAGGAAGCTCTGTTATCTGCAGATTGGACGAGCCAGTTGGCCCGTTCCTTTCTTGAAAAGATAACGATGATCCAGCAGTCCTTCTCCACGGAGGCGGGGGAGGATATCTCTTCTCCTCGCACCCATGAGGGAATCCTCATTCAACCCCTTCCCCCTCCGGCACTTTCACAATGGCCACCATTGTTACAGATCCCGGCCATCGAACTTGAGGATTTACTTACATATCTCATGGGCCTCAAGTCGGGATCACCAACAGATGCGTGCCCAGCTAAACTGGTACCTGCTCTAGCAGCCACCTTAAACCCACCAGTCAATAAGGTACTTAACTCCTCTCTTGAAACGGGCATTGTGCCAACACTCTGGAAGCAGGCAAAAATTCTGCCACTCCTAATAAAAAACAAATGCAGACCCTAATGTTCCTACGAACTATAGACCCATTTCTCTCCTCCCGGCCTTCTCCAAAGGATTGGAGAAACATGTTAACAAAGTACTCATGGAGTATACGGAGAATCACAATCTCCTGCACCCCACGCAATCCGGCCAACTACAGCACAGAGACAGCCCTGTTGGAGGTGACGTAACATCTCAGAGACAAGTTAGACCATGGGGCAGAGCGATTCTCATTTTACTCGATCTGTCGGCGGCATTCGACACGGTGCCCCACGCGATGCTCCTCGACAGACTGAGGAACATGGGCATCGAAGGGAGGGCACTAGCCTGGATAACATCCTTTTTGGAAGACAGAGAACAGGTTATCTGGACTCCCCCTTTCTCAGCCTCTATGCCTAGCATGCAGGTTGGAGTCCCGCAAGGCTCCTTACTAAGTCCAACTCTTTTTAATTTATACATGTCGCCTCTAGCATCCTTGGCGGAGGCACAGGGCGCCAAAATAATTTTGTATGCTGATGATACTCAGCTGATTTTCACATGCGATAAAAGCACAGACTTCAATAGGGATGCAATTAGATCCTGCCTCACAAAGGTTTTTGGATTGGCTGAAGGAGAACCTGATCAAGTGCAATCCTGATAAAACCGAGATTGTCTTCTTCGGCCAGCCCGCTGTGAACAATTGGAGCTAATGGTGGGCCGCAGACCTCTCCCCTCCCTGTGCTGCCCAATCTCCCACCAAGAACCTGGGTATCTACATTGATAACGAGCTCTCGATGCGGTCCCAGGTTCAGGCCCTAGTAGGAACCTGTTTTGGTTTACTACGGATGTTGAAGAAATTCCTTCCACTTCTCCCTCCGGATTCCAGGAAGACAGTGGTACAGGCACTGGTCACATCCAGATTGGACTATGCCAATGCCCTCTAACTGGGACTACCGGACTACCTTCTTCAGCACCTTCAGGTAGTGCAAAATTCTGCAGCCAGGGCGATTCTGAGACTGAAACCCAGGTCGCATATGACCCCTCATTTCAAGACCCTACATTGGCTTCCAGTGAGGGAGCGGATAAAATTCAAGGCCATGGTAATTTTCTTCAAAGCCTTCCATGGCATGGGCACTGGCTACCTTAGAAAGTGAGCCAGCCGCTACACACCTACCAGAGCACTAAAATCATCCTCCGCCGATTTGGCCTGCATCCCCAAGACACGCCTGGTGCGTAGAGGTGGTAGGTCCTACGGCTTCATAGGAGCCCAAGCATGGAATAAACTGCTGGTGGCTCTGAGAGCATCAACAGATCTTACCCACTTCAAGAAACAGCTGAAAACATGGCTTTTTAAGAGCTAAGCCTTCTAGTAGGGCAGCCATATGTGAACTGTTAGCGCTGGGACACTCCTGCTGGAGTAGCTGTGCGCTTTGAGTACCGGTCATTCATTTATTCAAAGAACCACATAGCTAAACTCGAGGATCTTTTGGTTTTTGTCAATATAGTGAAGATTATAGTTAATGATTGTTCTAGTAAGGAAGTAGCCAGCAGAAACTTATCTCCACAAAGAAGATTGCTGCAAGGCTTAGTTTGCAAAATATCACCTTAGTGAACCACAAGACTTCTAGAATAAAGTTGAAGTCAGAGTGGGGTTATTTGGCTGTAATGCACAATAAGATATTTGGTGAAAACCAAAACACTATGTACCACCACATGAGCTGCTTCCCAACCAACCATCAAGCATGTTGTTCGAGGATCTATGCTTATAGCTTTTTTTTCAGCCGCACAACCTGCATTGAATCCACCATGAATTCCTTTCTAGAAAGGAATGAATTCCTTTGTAGGCTAGCACATTCTAGAGGAAACTGTGAGACTATCTGTCCAATCTAATGATTAGCCAAAAGAGGATTATGCAACAGGGCAATGACTCAAACCTCATCAGTAGATCTACTGCAGAATGGCAAAAAAGAAAATAATCAGAATTTTGGAATGACCAAGTCAAAGTCCAAATCTCAACTCTCACTGATGTACTTAGCAGAACATGGAGAACTGAGCATAAATTACTGTTCTTAAACTTTGAGTTTCAGTACTTTTTTTACTTTAAGAAGCGATGTGAGAGACTGAAACTCTTCTAGGAAATGTTTGCTACAGGTTATGACTGATAAAAGGGAGTTTTACACATTACTGAACCAAGGTGTGCACTTTTAATTGAAGGCTACTGAATGTTGGCTGAACTTTGTTTGTGCAGTAAGCACTGTGAAATGTGTATGTTTTGTCACACAAGGTTTACTGTATCTATTGAAATAACTTGGTAGGACTAGTTCAAGGTCCGCTATGACATAATGTGCATAACTACAGAATCTTTAGAGGATGCATTTTTTCCACATACCTGTACAACAATATGGCAGTTAGACTTTTTTTGTGATGTCTCCAATTTCCTTTAAAATAGCATGCCAGAAGTTTTTTTTTTTTTGAAGATATATCTGATTGTTCAGAATACGTCAGATATGCAAGTGCTTTAAAAACAAATCTAAGGACCCCAACCAGTATGCATCTGTGGAGTGTCCTTTGAAAAGTTAGGGTTTGAATAACTGACTTACTGGTAGGATGTTTTGCGTATTCCAGACCGGCCATTTAGCATGTACTAACTAGACATTGATGTGCATCAGAGTGATTGAAACATTGCTGATGTCATGGTTCTGACGCTCCTAAGACATCCACTTACTCCTTTACAAAAGTTATAGAGTTTATTGTTTCCTTAGTACGGTTTCTAGAGTTAAATACTACTCTGCAACTCCTTTTATTCTCAAAAGATATTTAGGGGATGCTTTTTCCAATGTTTTAGTAGTTTCACAACTTTTTTAGGGATTTTGAAAATCTGTTCTCTTCCTGTCATTTTTTCTCAAGTCATATAGATTTCAACTTAATAAGTTACTGGGCCCTTTCCTTTAAATTCATTCCAATCTTTGCTGCTTGATTTGATTTCTGGCTTTCTAAACCACATTTCTGATAGTGGTAACTCCTGCAGAGATTAGCAAAGCCAGACTGACAGTTAACTGGTGTTGTTATACAGATTTTGTATTGTCGTATTCCAATTTTTTGTAAATCTAAGCTCTGTTATTCTCTGCTTGGAGAGAAGTTAAGGTTGTGCATGCTGTAACAGTGGCTTCTGTAAAGAAGGAACTGTTTTACTGTTGTTAATGTGACATAATTACTATTTTAGTTGGTAGTAAGTTTACTTGCAATAAACACCTTCATAGAGCCTTGAAAACTGGCAGGATATTGTGATATGTGGTATGATATGAGTAAAATCGGCTGTGTGTAAAGTGCATGCATTTTTGTCATTATCAGTATGTCCATAGCTATCACTCACTGTAACCAGTGATCCTGTTATTGCCTACCCAGTTTTTCAGGAAAACCTTGCGTTGTGAATGTATTTGAATTGATGCAAAAGTTTATTGTACAGTGCTTTATAATTCCTCTGTGTGAGTATGGTTCTGTAAAGAAAATGTGACTGTGTACATCAAGATTGTGTCTTACATTGACAAGTACATTGTTCTTTCTACCATTGACTAGTATGTCTTTCCAGAGATGTGAAAGAAATATTTTTAGTTGAAGTATTTAGTCATAAGAAATTCTTTGTAGGGGTTGCCACTAATCTTTACAAACTGTATCTATAGCATAAAGAGACATTCTGACACATGTGCACGCACGGGCATTTCCATGTACACATTCAAATAAAAAAACATGTTTGTTTTTTATAAAGAAATGCCCTGAATGTGGTAAAGAATGACTTGATAGCGAAGATGGACGATCTAACATGTGAGAAGGATGTGCTGCAAGGAGAGTTACTTGCTGTGAAACAAGCTAAGCAGAAGCTGGAAGAGAAAAACAAAGAATTGGAAGAAGAACTTAAAAGGTCAGTGTTTATTATTTATCCCCATCCAGCTAGAGAAACTGGCTTTAACACTCATGCTTTCTTTTCTCATTAGATTGTTTAACTTTAGCTAGTTAATACATTGAAATGTCCTTCCATGCCATTATTTTGATTTTAAATGTTTTCATTTAGTTTTCCTTTTCTCCAGCAAACCTGTAATTTATAACATGTCATAACACCACAGTTTTAAATTTGATTCTTCCCAAAGTCCAGTCATACAGAACTATAGTCAGTCTTCCCGGCAAAAGGGTGTTGGGAACTCTTCTTCTGATTTGTTACCCAGCCTACTTAACAGGTGTGGTCCCAGCTCAGAGGCACACGTTTGAAAAACTCACCTGATAGGTTATTTGACCCAGGGACTTACCTGCTTTGTAGTATGGTTCTGACCTCTGTCATTTCCTCAAGAAATATTTATTTCTCTTGGTTTTGGGTTGCCTTATTGTTTTCTTTCAACTTAGGAATACAAAAGTTTCCTAAAAGGGCCACCATTTCGTCCTCTCCCTGTGTTATTCTCCCCGTGTACACGTCTGTACAGTAGACGGCAATGATCTCTGCGATTTTCTGGTCAATCCCTTCTTGTTAATGATCTCCCAACACCCATCTCATCTCCTTCACCTTGCTGCTTAACCAGTCCAGAAGTTGACCTGCTTTGTTTCCAGCCTCATCTTACTTTGTGTGATGTTTAATTGCCAAGTGGAATCATTGTGGTTGCAAAGTGTTGCAGTCGTCAGTATTTGGATAGAGTGAACAAAGATGCCTTTTGCTAAAGGCTCCATGACCTCTATCTATGGATCCTATTAAAGAAAATAATATATTCTCAAAAGTGATCTGTGTCCCCCAAGAAAGTATGTATAGCTCCATTCCATAGTGTTTGTTTCTAAATGTCTGTCATCCCTTTGAATTTTTCACATTGACTCTAACCGCTCACTGTGGCAACCAGGGCATTGGAAGACAGAACTAAGGATGTGAAAGCTGGGCTCACCAAACCAATCTATGGATACGTCAGACTGTCTTCGTGATGGAGGGACCACACAGAGAAATTCCTGGAGAATGGCTTTGCTCGCTTCTCCCCCCCCCCATCAGCACAGGAAATGACATCACAGCACCCTGCACTACTCTCCTCTCAGGACCTGCTTAATGGCAGCAAAAACATAGACAAGCAGCGAGCTGGCCAAAGGCAAGCCTGTCTGCACCTGGACCGTGTCCAGCGGCAGGAACCCTGGTCCGATCACAGCCCTCTGCTGCACTATGGTCACAGGAACCCAGACACCGTTCCCCCAATTGCTGCTGTGCCTCACACCGCGGTAGGAGCTTTCACCTACACCCTCTGCCTGTTCTCCAGCGGCCACCCACCCACATTCCCCATGCAAAGACTAACAATGCCCTCAACACCCCCTCCCAACACACGCGCCACACAAGCACCAACAATGCCTAAATCCTCACCCTACACCTAAGTCCATAGCAAACATGTATGTCAACACCCACTTGTATGCATGCTTCTCAGCACACAATCACTCAGCAAGCACACAACAGAAATATGACACCTGCTGACCAACAACACCCGACATCCTCTTCATCATAGAGACCTGACTCAACCCCTCATCTCCTGATATTGCCACCGCAAACCCAGCGGGCTACAAGATCGCTCAACAGGACCACCTTCACAAGCCATGAGGAGTACTCACTATCATCTGCAAGGAGTCCATCAAATGCACAACATCCACAGAGAATGCCACCCCATTCATGGAACACCTGCACTTCAAGCTCTTACCTTTCCATCCTCATCACTGACTTTGTTGCTCTACTCACCATCTACTCCAGAGCCTACAATCTCCTCTGTGCCCTCAAATTTCACCTGGAAGACCAAAACAGCATGTGCTTCACAGCACTCTTAGAAAGCTTGAGCAATATTGGAGTCACCCAGCTCGTCTCAGAACCAATACACACCGCATTCACACACTGGACCCTATCATACAACTTCACCACACTGCTCACATGGACCGACCACTCCATCATCCAGTTCCAAATCAGCACACACCTCAAGTCAACATCTCTACCAAGTTCAGCATTCCAAGCTGCAGCGGATGCAAAATCACAGAAGCAGACTGGCTCAGCGCCCTCAGCACAGATCAACCTAGCCCCACAGAAAACGTTGACCAGGACATCAACAATCTCAAATACGGGATTAAGAACTGCTTGGACTCCCTCGCATCTATCAAACCCAAGAAGCATAGTAGATCAAGCAAGCAGGCCAGCTGACCTCCGAGACCCCAAACGACACCGTAAACAGCTAGAAAAGAAATGGAGAACCAGCCATGACACCACGACAACTACCTAAAAGGCTGCATTCAGACGCTATCACCAGGAAATAAGACACCAAGAAAGAGGGACTAGTTGACAGCATCAAAGAAAGCTGCAGCACCTGCAAGGAGTTCTCCTCGATTGTCAAGGGTTTTACCTCACCCTCAGCCACTGTGAACAAAATCACTGCCTCCCAAATCTGCGACAACCTATCCAACTTCTTTCACAGCAAAGTGATTGAGGAGGCCATCAATCGCAAACATCTACAGCCACTTAGCACACCAACCCAATCCCAGAAAACTCATCACTAACCTACCCACCTCCAGCCAAGACGGCCACCTGACCAAATGTACAACCCTCACCAGACGCAACACAGCAGCTATGATGCAGACCATCCACTCATAGACCCCAATGGACCCATGTCACCACCACATCTACAATGTGGGATCATCACCAATCAGCACCACCCTGACCACATCATCACCACCTCCATCACATCTGCCACTTTCCTGGATGAATGGAAACTTGCAGAAATCAATGCCATCCTCAAGAATCCCACAACTGAGCAACTTCTGACCCATGTCCCTGCTCTCCTATCCAGCCAAAGTGATTGAGGAGGCCATCAACAAGCAACTCACATCCCACCTCCAACTTCACCATCTACTAGACAATACTCAATCAGGTTTCAGAAAGAACCACAGCACTCAAACAGCACTCATCGTGGCCACTGAGGACATTCAAATCATCCTGGACCGAGGAGAAACAGTCCGCTTGCAGAAATCAATGCCATCCTCAATAAGCCCACAACTGACTCAACTGAGCAACTTCTGACCCATGTCCCTGCTCTCCTATCCAGCCAAAGTGATTGCGGAGGCCATCAACAAGCAACTCCCATCCCACCTCACCATCTACTTGACAACACTCGATCAGGATTCAGAAAGAATCACAGCACTGAAACAGCACTCATCACGGCCACTGAGGACATTCGAATCATCCTGGACCGAGGAGAAACAGTGGCCCTCATGCTGCTTAACTTCTCTCCGGTCTTCAACACTGTCTCCCATAACACCCTCATCAGAAGACTTTATGAGATTGGCTTACAAGGATCTGCTCTCATATGGATCTGTTCCTTCCTCACAGAAAGAACACAGGGTCAGGCTGCCACCTTTCCCATCAGAGACCAATGGGTTGATATGTGTAGTCCCACAGGGTTTGTCCCTCAGCCCCACCCTTTACAACATATACATGACACCGCTCACCAACATCATCTGATCACAAAATATCACCACCATCTCCTACGCTGGTGACACCCAACTCATCCTCTCCCTGATGGACAATACCACCACCGCCAGAATCCACATCACCAACTGCATGACCATGGCAGCAGACTGGATGCAAACCACCTGCCTGAAGCTCAGCTCTTAAAAAACGGAAGTATTGGTTTTCGGCAGCAAGACCTCCACATGGAACTTCACCTGGTGGCTGTTGGGACTAGGACCAACACCCACACCCAAAGACCACGCAAGAAATCCAGAGATCATTTTACGCGTGCTACGAAAGATATTCAAATGGTTTCCTCAGAACACCAGACAGACCATCACACAAGCACTCATCAGCAGCAGGCTGGACTACGGCAACACTCTGTACATCGTAACCTCCAGACAAGTCCTACACAAACTCCAGACCATCCAAAATACTGCAGCAAGACTCGTACTCGATCTCCCATGCCGCAGCCACATCACCTCAGGAAGTTTCATTAGCTCAGTATTCACAAGCACAGCCAATTCAAACTTCTCATGCACACATACAAAGCCCTAAACAACCGAGGACCAGAATACCTGAACAGCTGCCTACACTTTCACCTACTCACCAGACACCTACGATTTGCCTCACTCTCGCACACTTCCCGCATCTGCAAAAGCAAAACTGGAGGTCGCTCATTCTCCTACTTCGCACCCAAAACATGGAACGACCTCCCTCAACTCATCATAGCCTCCTCCTCACTTCTTGAGTTCCGCAGGAAGCTGAAGAGCTGGCTCTTCGCATAAGCACCTGGGGACCACACACCTACAGTCCTGCCCATGCGCCTGGATACCCTCTCGGGTGATTAGTGTGCTATAAAAATCAACATAACAACATTAGACACTCGTATTGAGCTGTCTTTCATATCTTATTGCTCTGGTACCCTGCATTCCACCTCTGTTACCCGATCCACAGAATTTCTCAGGTCTTGTCATAGTGGAGTCACATCCACCCCCACTTCTCCGATTTTGTTATCTAGTGCAGCTTTTGTGTCGCTAATTGCTCATAGATTTGCGCCGGTGGGAGGCGGATCTACTGTTTCACTTTTGCAGCCTTTCTTGAAGACAACTTCCCCCATGGATTTATGGTCTTGTAAACTCCTCCATCTTTCTCTGGATGTGTGGTTTCCCGGTTTTATATTTCTTTTGTATGCTGAGTTCACTCTAGCTGTCAGAGAGTGCAATATTGTACGTAGGACATTAGTGGGATAGCACCACCCAAATATCGGTCCAGTCTGAGGTGGATCTCCCACCTCTTCATGTGCCTGGAGGCCTCCTCTGTCTTGGAGAATCACTCGACCTTTGCAGTTGCATTTTCCCAGCTTTTCAGCCTGCCTCCTTTCCTTTTGACGCTCGTAGGGCTTGTATTAGACTTTGAGTGATTATGCCCATTGCTGCTATAAGTATATTATATGTGCAGCGGCCAGGTGAGATTGTATGGCTCCCCTGCCTTCCTGTAAACCTTGAGTGCTCTGGTTGCTTCAGGATGCCTCAGTGATACCATCCGAATGATTCAGGAGGGGGCCTGCGGAGTCTGCAGTAGGGCACCATCCCTGGGTGGCTTCCATGTTGGGTTTTACCTCCTACTCTTCAGCCCACCGCTCAGACCTACTTCCTTTGGAGCAAGTCTGTTTGTACCCACTGTCTTGGGTCAAATCCTCACAGGTAGGCTGTGCCAGACTTCAGCATGTCCAGCAATCGCATCTGTGGCTTGTCACATCCTACACCCAGGCCTACTTTCTTTCTGGAGTTATGCTCCCAGTCCAGTGCGCAGCATCCAGTCTCTTCTTTGAGGGGCTGTCTTTACTGCGCTAGGCGCCACATGCCTTGTCGCTCTCTGGTGGTTCAGTTATTCATGGGCATGGCCAACAGTGCACCTGGACCCCTTTTCCCCTTCCTTCTGCACTCTTTCTACCCTACTTTGTGAGCTTCAACTAGTTGTTGGCCATGCCTCACCGGTCTCTCTTCTTTGGACTGCATTTACAAACTGGGATCTTCAGGTTGATTTACTGCATCATTCCAGACAGGCTGGTTCGAGCGATACTTTCCAATACATCTAGCTACTTTAACAGGTGCTTTTCAGCTCTTGCAGCAGGATTAATTATTGACAGGTCTCATATTGTGCAGATATTATAGTGGTCCCACTATTGTGAACCCTGAACCCATATTGTTGTGAACACCTTAACTGGCAGCCTGGGGACATAAGTGCATTTGTCCTGCATCTTTCACAGGCACCTGGCCCAACAGCACCTGATCACCTTCAGCATTTATCATGTGAGCCCCTGTTGTGTCAGTTTTAAAGCCAGCATCATGGTTATGCTCTCGAATTATTGTAGTTGTGTCACCTCCCAACAAACCTCAACTAGCATCATTCTGCAAATAACCTGCTGACCCATTGTAGTTTCGTTGATAAGTCGTAAAACTCCGAATTAGGAACTTTTAAACCACATTGCTTGTAAAATATTAGCTTGGGGTTCCATGAACACCGTGAAAATGAATGGTACAATGGGAACCCCTGGCTGTTCCCTCCTTGTCAAGTGAGTCAGATATCACTTGGCCTGTTCAGATTTTACATGGTGGGAATACAAATATTACTGGAATCACCTCATCATCTTCTCACCAACTGCCACCCTCCACAGTTGTACAAAGCAATACCCTCAGCAGTCAGTGTTTAAAGCTTTTTCTAGATCTACCAAGGACCACAGGGTCAGCGACTGATGCACATATCAGTTCAAGTACATGGTACAGGCACCTAATGTTGGACAATGTGTTTCGGCCAGGAAAAAGCCCATTTTGATCTGGTTGAACCAGTGTTTGTAAGACCTTAAAGAGACGGGTTGCTAAGACTTTACAGAGTACCATTATAATTGGTGTCTACATCAGTAGTGCCCTAAACACTGTTTTATCTTGTGCGACTTGACCAGGTTTGGGGTGAGGGACTATTAGTTTCTTTCATGGAGCACGATAAAACCCTTTTCTGAGTGGCTGCTTCAAATAAGTCTACTAATTTTGGTGACACTGTTTCGATATAGGCCTCATAAAATTACCACTGCCAGACTATCTGCCCACGTATCTTTCCCACTGCAAATTCAACAACAACTTTGATAATGTCTGCCAATGTTATCGGCTCTTCTAGATCTTCCGTCTGGGTAGACCACATTAGGGTAAACTTTCAGGTAATGCGATAATCACCACATGCTCATTTACTCCTACACAGCATAGAGCTTTGTATAATGTTGTTGAAATGCCTGATTTATTCCTACGTGTGTGTATACATTTTAGTCTGAGTAGTCACAGATTTATAATTTTGTAATCCACCCAGGTGGATATCTAGGTAAATGATTTGCAAACATCTGGGGTTGGAGGAGCTTTTGCTCTTTGCCGCACATTTGTATTTTTGAATTTTGAACTTCCGACTGTGGAGACTTTCTTGTACTGTACATTTTCCTAAATCCATCCTTCCACATCACCACTTTAATTGCATTCCATTCGATCTGTGCGTGTAAGGCAGTCTGCCATTTCGCTGAAAATTGTGACCCATTTCTTCCCAAATCTTTAGCTTGAAGACCAAATCATACAGCGCCACCAGTTGGAGCCTCCAGGAATGGATTGCAATCCTACATGTACCCCACTTAAAATGTAGAAGTGGGTTATGATCCAACCGTGTTTTGCCCAAGTATTCTGTGTGTGTAATACAGATGCCTGTAACCCCCCAGGGCAACATATTTTATCCAGTTAGACATATACATGGTATATGTGTGACGCAATGAATTCTACATCGTAAGATATTTACTGATGGTCATAAACGATTTAATAATTCCCTGCTGCATATGCAGATCACGAAACACGATTTGCATAATTTTCTTCCATAGAAACAGCATCATAAAATGCCTTTGTCCATGATTTCATATGCAGATCTGCAGAATGGGAGCCTAACAGGTCACATTTTCTCATGAATGTCCAACTTAACTAAATGTGGGATGTTAGGCGTACATTGAACAGGAGCCATGTGCCTTTAAGAACCTTCGAGGCACCCTTTCCTACAATGCATTGTACTGGAATTTGCATTACAGATCTTGTTCTTTGTTCCTTGCTTTTGAGAGCAGGATCTCAGGACGCCTACTGAAATATTTTACCTGAAATAGCTTATTTTTTCCCTTTCAGGAAAATAATTTTGTCTATTTCACTTGCCATTTTTGACCATCTGCTGTCAAATCATTTTTTCTCAGTGTCTGATTGGATTTTTCAGTCAGAATGCCATCTCTTTTTTCCCCCCCAAGTCTCCTCTACATGGGAGAAAGAAGGCTGTGACTGATGCCCGCAAAGTGTGTGTGCTTTGCCTGCCTGCCTCTCTTTCTGCATCTGAATGTGGCATCTGCAATAAGATGTCAAACAGAAAGTTAAAGAAAAGAGGAGGGCATCAGATTAAGTGGAATGCTAGAACACACAGGGCATTAGAAGAAAAATAGAAGAAATGTCAGACTCTCAACCTGCCTCAGTCTCCTTACCACCTCCTGATAAAGACCACCACAGAGGGAGGTCTAGGAAGAGTGGATCAGGTGGCAGGGAGAAACAACATCCTCACTCCCGACATGACCCAGAGACCAATGTCGATATCACAGATGTTAGGATCGAGAACTTCACCTCTCACCTGCTCACCGAAGGAAGATTCGGTGTCCACACATTGATATGATGCATCGGGCCACTCAAGATCGATGTTAAAAAGACACTAACATTGTCATTGACAACCCACAGATTGATGTCAAATCTGACTAAGACAGTAACAACTCAAACAGTCACCATTGAAAAATATACCAATCACCATTGAACACATCACCGTCGATATAGAAGAAGCAGAAAGTTACCCTGTCACCATCACATTTGTCAAAGGTGTGGTCAGTATCACCTTCAACTGGCCATGTTATTTATTCAGTTGTTTTTCAAGTTTTAATATCCTCTCCTCTGGAAAAAGAACGTTTTTCTCCTAGAAAGATCTTCTCCAGATCCTGCATCTTTGCATTACTGACCCATTTTGTCCATAATACCTTTAAAAGACCTGGTGCAGACACTTTTTAGGTCACTAAATCTCTTACTTCATAGGAAGTCAACAAAAGCAACCTCAGTGTCTCCATTGTGAACATTTAAAGCTTTTTCCCCACAAAGAAGAGATATTTCACCTCAAAGCTCTCCTTCATCCAGAGGTAACAGATCTTATTCCCATTCTTATTATTCTTGGTCTGACATGTTTGAATTCCATTACTGAACGTCTGATGTGCTGGAGAGTCAATCATACTTTATCTATTTGAACAAATCAGCCTAGTCTGTGCTAGCAAATTGCTCATATATTTAGCCTCATAATACATTTTGCTAGAATGCAAAAGAACAGCTGGGACTGAATGTGTATCGGGTAAACCACATACTATACCATTTTCTTTTCATGGCCCAAGCTGCATGTTAAAATCTCTGGCTATAACTATAAATGCTTGTGCATAATCTAATCCGAAATTGTTTAGGTCCTGTCCCATTTTAGAGCTACAGTTGCCAGTACTAGGGAAGGTATTTTATGAACATAAACATTGATTACGGCTAGATACAACCTTTTGTAGTATGAACCCCTGGTTTAAAAACTTATGTAAATCCTTGTATCATAGGTATCCCCAGCAACCATATTTTATGCAAAAAAGAATTTCATTGTCTATTTTTTTTTTATTTATTTCCATATATCTGAAACCATTCACATTCCAACTTAGTTTTTATGTTGCAGGAGTTTCCCTCATATTATAACAATGCTGACATAAAATAATTCAATTAAATCAGAATATTAATTGGAGAGAACTTCATACAGTGTTCACAAGTCACTATATATTAATTTCCTTGGATATTCTTAGAGAATCATTTGACAATTCTATATGTAGATTTTGTATCTTTGGCATTCTTTCAAAGGGCAGACATACCTTGGGCATCATACCTGTATACTGGACTGCAATATCCTCCTAGATTAGTCTGGCCCCTTGTCAGGCCTGCATGGTAGCAGAGTATGAGGTATGCATGGACAGAGAAGCTAAAATTTGCTATTCGATTAATAAGAGTAAAAATATTGTGAGAAGAATTCTGAGTCAGGCCGGTTGTAGTCACCAGATATTATAACAAGACCAATTTCATTTACTAGATATTCTGCTATTGAGACCCTTTTTAAAAAAAATATTTGTCAAAGAAATACTACTTTTATTACTTCTCTTTTATTCTTGCTTGTTACAAAGTCTACAGATTTTAGATCCTGTAAATTAATATCTATTAACTGGGGAACTTGTTTCATTAGATTTTAGAAATATTTAAATGTCAAAGTTTTCATGTTATTTTGCCCTTCCAGAATATATCAACATGTAGAACATAGGGCCTCATTACGATGTTGGTCGGAAAGGCTCCGAACGGCATTCGGTTTGTCCGAAACCGTGTCGGAAACCCATGTTTCCGACCGACTCGGAAACATTTCCGACCGATTACGATGCAATTTAACCGTTCGGTCTTTCCGACTCCGTTTCGATCGGCATTCGGAGAAACCGATTCGGTCGGAGCCGAATCGTACAGTCTATGGACCGTGTTTCCGACCGACGTATTAAGATGTCAGATTCGGACAGCCTTTCTGACTTGGTTTGTCCGACACGGATCGGCTGTGGGAAACCGACTTCGGGGGCCCGTAGCAGGCCCCCCCCTTAACCTGGAGGCCTCCAGTTGGGGCCCGTTGGGGTACCCATGGGACCCCTCTTTACAACCATGCACAGTGTGGCAGGCACCATGGGGTGCCCGCCACAGGGTGCAGGGTTTTCCGCAACCACCCCTTTCTTCAATGGGAGCCTGTGTTGTCGGTCGGAACACAAGCTCCCATTGAAGTCAATGGGAGTCCGACCGAACGGTGTTCGGAAACATCGTAATCGGTCGGTAGGATGCCCCGAACCAGTCAGTCAGAGAGGATTCTGACAAGGAGTCGGTCAGAATGCTTTCCGACCAACATCGTAATGAGGCCCTTAGTCATCTGCTTTATTTTTAGTTGAGTGTCGAAAGAGGGTTTTGATCTCTTCTGTTTAGAATGTCTCTCAGAGGGAGCTCCAGTTAAGTCTTTCAGGTTTTGTAAGATTAGGTATAATTCTTGTGTTTTTTTGTAAATTATGTATTCAATTCAGACTGCCAGGCTTTACCTTTTGTTTTAGTTTACTGTTTCTACTTATCATCTTCTTTCTGAGAGCTGATGGTGTCTTTTTCTTAGAACTTCTAGGAGGATGTATGGTTTCAGACTTGTATGAGTTCCAGAGACAAGGACTATACAAAGATCTATAAGCAGTATTATGTCTTCTTATTAACATTGGAAAATGTGAAAAGGGGTGAACATGGTGACTAGTCATGACAGACCTTTGGATTAGCTTGGAGCTTAGCAAATGTTTCTGTCTTGCAGATTAACATCAATTGTTACATCTACTAGGTCTCAAGTACAGGTCTTACAAGAGTGGGAAGAACTGTATTCACATAAAAAGTGTATAAATGTCCTTTAATTTTTTGGTTTTAACAGCCTGATTTCACTCCCAGCTACCAAAGCTTCTTAAATTCCTTTAAATGTTCCATGCAGAAATAATACATTGAGGATGCTGAGGAAGGACCTAGGTCTGGTTGGTCTCCCAGCACTCCGCACTCCACTTCCTTTGTACTTGCCACAGCTCGGCCTCATCAATGCCTTTGGGCGTTGGGGACGATGGGGGGGGGCGTTTGAATTATGGAAGCAAGGTGGGAGAAAGGAGGCTTTTGCTTCCGGTTCGTTATGGTGATCCAGAAGCGCATTTGTTTCCAAACCATGACCACAATAACCTTCTCTATAGGATTTGCTTTGAGAACGAACAGGAGTTTGATCGTTACTGTCATCATGATTATTATGAAATGCAGATTCACTTAGGGTGGTGCATGACATATGACTTCCTATCTCTATAGATAAGTATGATATGCCTGTCCAGTATCTTTTGCTCTCAGAACTGGATGGGACTCTGATCTTTGCATAACACTCACTGACAGGTAATAGGCAAATGCACTCAGATACGTAGTGAAAGCTTCTAGAAATGCTCGACTAAAATGTCCGCAGTTCAGTTATCTCCACCGAACATATGCATCTTCTTCCAGATTGCATAAGATGGTTTTGTAATACCCGAAATTCCCATCATGCACCATTTCCACAGTGGAATCTGCAGTGACCATGCGCTCCATCCACTCAGGAGCACCATTGGATCGCTACCCACACTACATCTGCAAATGTGGTCCAAAGGACTGGACCACATTTGCAGATCTTTGCCCCTGATAGTCAACAATTGCATCAGCCCAACCATTTTCCTTGATATATGGAAGCGCATCACAAAAACTCTCCCTTCTGAAGAAACCCTCAGCAGACCCAAAGATGCTGGCTAACTTCCAACCATTGTCCTTGTTGCCCAGCGCTGCCAAAGTCCTAGAGAAAGTCATTAACAAACAACTGGTCGGCCACCTAAACAACAACAACCACCACCTCCTCTACTCCACCCAATCCAGATTCAGTCTCAACTGCAGACATTCGGCTGATCATGGACAGAGGAGACACCGCAGCTATCATTCTACTCGACTTATCCGTGACGCCATACTCCAGCCTGTCCTCATGCGATGCCTCCACAAAACCAGCTTACGAGTCCCCGTTCTAAGCTTGATCTGATCCTTCCTCACCGAACTAACCCACTCAGTGAGCCTGGCTCCATACACGTCAGCCATTACCAACCCCATCGGTGGTGTAGTCCAAGTATCATCTCTACCCCACGCTGTACAGCGACTACGTTGCACCTCTCGCCAATATCATCTGATCCCATAGCATCAACATAATTTCCTATGCCGACAACACACCTCTCATTCTTTCCTTCACCAACGAAACACCCAGCACCTGGACCAACTTCACATATCTGCATGTCTGAAGGTGCCAGCTGAATGAAGACCAACTGTCTGAAACTCAACACAGACCAAACAGAAGTGTGGTACTCTTTGGCAAGAACACTTCTCTATGGAACTTGGATGAGCACCTTGCCAGGCCAATCAAGCCAAGCACCTAGGTATTTAGGTGCACAATCGACCATGGATGACCAGCCAAGTTAACGTGGCCATGACTTTAGTTTCTACATCCTAAAGATCCTAAAAAACAAATCTTCAAATAGCTCCCGATCAACACACGCAGAGCAGTCATCAGACCCTTATGACCAGCAAACTGGACTATGGCAGCTCACTCTGTCGGCATAACCGCCAACAGTCAGCTAGACCCGCACTCGGGCTCCCACCTTGCAAACACATCACATCGAAGACCTCTACTAGCACTGCGTCCACAAACTTTCACTCTTCAAAAAGCCCTGCACATTCTCTGTTCCTCTTACCTTAAAAACCACATCAATTTCAACTCCTGACCTGAAACCTCAGCTCCGCTGGCCTCCTAATCACTCACATCCCCCCACATCCACAGAGCCGGCAGTGGTGCTTTCTCGTACCTTGCTCCTAAATCCAGGAGCAACCTCCCCTGAACATCAGACCCACCTGCTCAGTCCTTAAGTCCCCAAGAAACAAAACATGTGGCTCTTTACCGAGACCACTCAGGCAGCCCAGTTGCCTCCTTATTTAGTTCCTTGATACCCTCCTGGGAAAGATGTTCGCTCTAAAAATGTTAATAACATAACATCCCTGATTCTGAGCCAGACACTGTCACCAAGAAAGACGACTCCCTGGAATGATGAGACAATTGCTGGGAGACACACAATGATAATGAAGATAGAACTTCCCCAGCTGAAGAGTAGAGGAATTACGCAATGGAATATGAGTGACACTCAAGCAGAATGGGGAGACGAAATCCATGCATGGGTGATTGAAAGGGCGTCTGTCTTACTGGCAGGAGGGGCTGGGGGTCCCCCATCCTCAATCTGGACTAAGGGTGACGTAGAGCTACACTTTTAGTACTCCCAAATTCATTTGAGGAGTACTTAGTTTTGTTGTTTTGGATTGTTGTTGTTGTGTTGGGGAGGGGAGGTTGAGGATGGGGGATCAGATAGTTGCCTTTCTTCCCCCTGGATCCCTGCCTTGCCCTACCTGGATCGGCCGAAGTCCTATGAATGATGCTGCAAGTTTCGAAGTATTGAAAGGGAGTGGTGGAGTTAGTAGCTATTTATTGGTTGTTGAAGTTTATGCACCCGGGCCAGAATATACTTCCTTAGATATACACCCATGTATCTTAGGGTTATGTGGCGAATGACACTCCACAATGGCAACCACTAGCTCCACTGAGGTGTGTCTCCTGAATAAGAATAAAAGCGGGGCAGTCCTCAGCACTGCCAAATATTATGGTGCAGGAGACATGCTCTCTGCAACTGTTTTAACAGGTATGGCATCCTCACAACAGTTAACTCTAAATTTGATAGTGGATGACGAGGGGTGGCGATACTAATAAAAAAGCACCTTATCACCTGTAGTGATACGCACCTGCAAGGATGTTGGTGGGTGATACCTGATGATTGCAGACACTCTCTATGACAAGCATCTCACAATCTCCTCTGTTTATCCACCACCTCCATTATCCAGGAGTTTTCTAACTAACTTCGGATCAATCCTGTTGGAGGCCCAGTCCAGCATCAAAATAACTGGTGGAGACTTCAATGGCTGGGTTGACTACACCTGTGATAGATCAGTCCTGCCCCTTTAAACGACCCCTCACTCTTCCCTACTGTCCAACTTCATTACATCTATAAGATTAAGCAACATTTGGGGCCATGTTCATCCACGTGAAGGGGGAATCACCTTCTTTTGCAGAGCTCAGAGGTCATTCTTCTGCATCAACTATTTCTTAATACCTATCTCCGAAACTGCACCACGAACAGGTTAGGAAGAACATGGTCCATAAGACAGAGTTGGCAGCACAAAACATACTATATGATCAAGGAGATAGGATGGGCAAACTTGCACTAAGACTGGTGCACAGGGAAGAGGAATCCAGACATATCCACCAAGATTTGAGGGGGGGTGGGGGAGGTGTAGGACTGGATTCTTCTAACCCAACCCGACGAAATAGCAAATGTGTTTGCACAATACTACAGCTCATTAGATGAATGGAACCCCTAATGCTCACTTCTATCTGATCACCTGGCCTCTATATCTATTCCAAGATTATCAACTACAGAAGTGACATTTTCATGAGCCCATAACCATGTTAGAGATAATAGAATCTAGCCAACAAATATCCTCTGATAAATCCCTAGGTCCCATTGGATTCTCAACAGAAGTTTATAAATGGTTCACCACTTGGTTTGTTCAACAACTCTCAGATGTATTTGAGAGCGCTATAGCATAAGGAAGTCTCCCACCAAAATTATGCATGGCACAGTGTGTCAGCATCCTAAAACCATATCACTCACCAGAGAAGGGGGACTCGTGTCGCCAGATCTCCCTGATGGACAAAGAAGCGAAAATCCTAGCAAAGATCCTTGCAACACACCTCACCATAATATTAGAACATTGGAATGTGGAGCACTCCATTGAGTACAATGGAGTGCTCCAGGCTTCTACAGGCCGGCAAAAGCCCGCAGAGCAACATTCCAATGTTGCTTTTGTTCACAGCTGTTGCTTTGAACAAAGGCCTCTCGGAGCCCAAGGGGATTTAAACCCCCTTGGGCTCCAAGAGGCCTTTGTTTTATTTGTTAGAACATTCTGCCCTCTAGTGGCAGAATGTTCTAATAGCCTTAAAGCCCTTCGTAGCTGGACTATACCGGCCATTAAAGTCCTGCTCCCTTTAACGCTGGAGCGGGCCTTTAATGGCCGGTATGGTCCGCTACGGTGGGCTATAAGGCTATAATAAACGCTCTTATTCACCCTGGCCAAAATGGCTTCATTCCACACCAGGCGACCAGGCACAACCTGCGCTGGGCCTTGAATTGATCTCGAAAAAGCCTTTGACAGTCTCTCCTGAGAATACCCTTGTTCGAGGCATGTGTGCTGTAGATACACATGCTTTGCATACTCCTGCCATCTAGTGTTGGGTTTGAATGTTTGCAAGTTGTTTTTCTTCGAAGAAGTCTTTCCAGTCACAAGGTAAGGTGACTCCTCCTTTCGGTGATAGTGCGCATGGGCATCGACTCCATTGTTAGATTGATTTTTTCTGCCATCGGGTTCGGACCTGTATTGCTACGCTCCGGTTCGAAACCGTTCTTCGGGTTCCCCTCGGTGTGCAATCCACTCTACCCTCGACAGTATTGTTTCCGTACGCATTTCCTTGTTCTCCGCATATCAAATCGCTCGACAAATTCTCCAATTTTCGATCGAAAACCTTGTGAGCGGCCATCAGGCCTAGCCGCGTCGGGTCAGCCTTCTGCCAATGGAACGGACTCCATTCCAATTCTGTCCTGGGTGCCACGCCAAGTACCCTCGCACCGACCTACATCAAGTTTGTAACTTGTGCCTCTCTCCAGAGCACAAGGAGGAAGACTGCGACGCTTGTAAATCGTTTCGATCCAAGAAGACTCTACGCGATCATCGGGCTCGATGACTGGAGATGCTACGTTAAAGCATCCAACACACTCCTGATATCTTCGGGGAAGAATCCGAGCAAGAGGAGATCGAAGCGTCTTCCGCAGAGGAAGAAGAGGCCATATACGTTCCAGAGTCCGATTCCGAGCTGAAGATCAATCTGGAGTCCAAAGATCTGCCTCCGGGACAGGGTGCCGTGAGTACCGAAGACACCTTGCTCCCTAAATCCTCTTCCAAAACACATAAGGCTACGGCACCACCTCTGCCTTCTGTCCAAGGTAGGCACCGAGACCATGTTTCCGACGCCCCGCCTCTCGGCGCAGCACCAAAGCAAACCGATCGAGTCGACCGAAACTTCCTTCGGATCAGAAACCATCAGGTGCCAACGACAAAACCAGTTCTGAGCCGAAATCCTTCGCACCGAAACAAAAACAAGCTTCAGAGCCGAAACCTAAAGACAAGTCCATTTCGATGCCGAAATCTAAAGACAGTATCTCTGAGCCTCCGGAACCAATTTTAGATGTTCCTGAGGCCAAATTGAATCCTAAGCAGAAAAAGAATTATATTAATCCTGATACTGGACACATTTCTACTAAGACAGCAGCAAAACACAAGCTTCCTTTAGAGGACACTCCCAAAATCCCTCTAAAGAAGAAGGAGGACATGGCTAACAGCCCTGTTTATCCTGCCCCACAACCCTCTCGTCCTCCACCATCTTCTCCACAGTTAATTGAAGATCTCTTGCATATAACACCTCAGGGATCTCCACATACAGATCCAGATAGAGATCATGATGATAATGATACCCATTTGCCTGTAGACCTATGGAATGACTACATCATTGACCCTCCAGTAGACAATGATCCAGACCTTTACCCTGCAAAGCCATCACCAGCAGACGATAGTATGGCTTACCAACATCTCAATGCTAGAGCAGCAGAGTATCATGGGGTAACCTTACATAAAGAGACAGAGGAGGACTTTTTATTTGAAACACTCGAGTCCACGCACAGGTCAAGTCATACACTCCCTATGCCTAAAGGCATGATGAGGCATGCAGATGAAATCTTTAAACACCCTGTCCGAGCACTCCTTTTAACTCTAAGAGTAGATAAAAAATATAAAACCCTCACCATCAGATCTTGTATTTATTAAAAGACAATTACCTCTCGACTCCCTAGTAGTGTCCACTGCTCGTAAAAGAGCTAATTCACAAACTTCTGGGGATGCACCTCCCCCAGACAAGGAATCTAAAGTTATAGATGCCTCAGTAAAACGAGTAGCTGTTCAAGCTGCTAACCACTGGCGCATCGCAAACACACAAGGCCTATGAGCTAGATATGACACTGCAGCTAGAGAAATGAATACTAGCATTTTCCTTAGGAGGCATGCATGGCTTAGAATCTTGGGGTTTAAGCCGGAAGTTCAACAGTCCATTTTGAACACCCCCTTTAACAAGGAACACCTGTTTGGTCCTATAATCGACCAGTCCTTAGAGAAAATGAAGGAGGACACCTAAGTAGCAAAATCCACGGGAGCGCCCCAGTCCCCATCCAATAGAGGCTCCTTTCGCCGCTCATTTCACAGAGCAGGGTCCAAAACAACTTCCTCAGACCCAGATTCTTCCTCTTATAAAGGCAACAATCAATCCTCTCCCTCTAGAGGTTTCTATAGAGGAGTATATAGAGGAAACAGTTCCAAAGGTAGGGGTAAAGGTGCCACACCTCGTAACACCCCTTCCCCCAACAAACAGTGACTTGCCCACACTTCCCCCGATCACTTAACACCTGTTGGGGGAAGACTTCAACAGATTCTCCCCATTTGGCAATCTATAACAACAAACCAATGGGTGCTCGACCTTATCCAACATGATTTATTGCCTGGAGCTCACCACCAATCCACCAAACATTCCACCTCGTGTTCACAAACTGTCGTCAGACCGCTTACAGATACTCAAAGAAGAAGTGCAATCTCTCTTAGAAAAGGGAGCCATAGAACCAGCTCCATTACTATACCAATGTTCAGGGGTTTACTCTCTTTATTTTCTGATCCCCAAAAAGGACGCATCATTAAGACCAATTTTGCATCTCAGAGAGTTAAACCAGTACATACTGTCAGAACAGGTTTATATGGTAACGCTTCAACCGGTCCTTCTACTTCTACAGCAAGGCAATTTTATGTCCACACTAGACTTAAAAGACGCATATTTTCACATTCCCATTCATCCAGCCCATCGCAAATATCTCAGATTTGTGATAGCAGGCAAACGTTATCAGTTCAAAGTACTCCCATTCGGAGTAACTACTGCTCCCAGAGTGTTTACAAAATGTCGAGCAGTAGTGGCAGCTCATCTCAGGAGACAGCAAATTCATGTGTTTCCGTACCGAGACTGGCTCATCAAAGCCAGCACACACCAAAAGTGTTTACAACACACTCAGACCACATTACACCTACTCCACAAATTGGGTTTCACGGTCAATATTCAAAAGTCTCACCTACAGTCTTCCCAGATACAATCCTATCTAGGAGCCACTCTCAACACTCACACAGCTCTAGCCTCCCCCAATGCAGTCAGAATTTCCAATATCCAACCTCTATTGCCGCAATTCCAAACCAACCAAACCTTGCCAGCCAGGACTTTTATGCGGCTGCTAGGAATGATGGCGTCATGCATTGCAATAGTGCCTCATACAAGACTACACATGCGTCCACTACAAGAATGCTTAGCACGTCAGTGGAATCAGTTAACAGACCTAGTGTTGGTAGACAGCCGCACCCATCGCTCTCTGCAGTGGTGGAACCCACAAAATGTATCAAAAGGGCGGCCTTTCATCGACCCTGTTCCACAAGTCGTGCTAACAGCAGATGCATCTCTCACGGGTTAGGGAGCACATCTCCATCATTACACAATTCAGGGTCTCTGGGACCACAAACACAAACGACTCCACATCAACTATCTAGAGCTTCTAGCAGTATTTCTAGCGCTGAAAGCTTTTCAGTCTCATCTCACAGCCAAAGTTGTCTTAGTCCGCACGGACAACATGACAGCGATGTACTATGTACAAAAACAGGGTGGGACACACTCTCTCCAACTGTCTCAGACAATTTGGAAATGGGCAATCCATCACAAGATTCACCTTCTGGCAGAACACCTCCCAGGAGTGAACAATCAAATTGCCGACCTCCTCAGCAGAAGGAGACAACAAATACACGAGTGGGAACTTCATCACCAAGTTCTCCTTCCATACTTTCAACAATGGGGATATCCTCCGATAGATCTGTTTGCCACAGCAGACAACGCATAATGCCCAAACTTCGCCTCCAGGTTCCCATACCCTCCATCCAAAGGCAATTCCCTATGGATGAATTGGTCAGTAATATTTGCCTACCCTTTTCCGCCTCTCCCTCTCCTTCCATTTCTGGTTCGGAAGCTCAGGCAAACATCCCTCACACTGATTCTAGTAGCTCCCACGTGGGCCCGTCAACCGTGGTACACCACGCTGTTAGAGCCCTCAGTAGTTCCACATCAAAAGCTACATCTCACCTCCAGTCTCCTCACTCAGAGCCATGGAGAAATCAAGCAGCCAAATCCCAAGGAGCTCAACTTAGTGATTTGGCTCCTGAAGTCCTGGAGTTTGGATATTTAAATTAGCCACCGAACTGTATGACTATTCTGAAGGAAGCAAGAAAACCTACTACCAGTGCTTGCTGTGCAGCAAAATGGAAACAATTTGTTGTCTACTGCAATAACAACAAAATTCTACCTCTAGATGCTTCCGTTTAGAACATTGTTTGTTACCTTCTGCATCTACAGCAATGTGGGCTAGCTTACACATCAATTTGGTTGCATCTAGCAGCAGTAGCTACGTATTTGCAAAACAGACACCATTTGTCTTTTTCAAAGTTCCTGCCATTAAAGCCTTTATGGAAGGCTTAAAGAGAGTTATACCACCAAGAATTCCCCCGGCAACTGTGTGGAATCTTAATGTTGTACTTACAAGGGTCCACCCTTTGAACCAGTTCACAAGTGTCCTTTACAATTTCTCTCATGGAAGGTTGCATTCCTCATTGCAATAACTTCATTAATGAAGGTTGGTGAGCTACAGGCATTAACCTTAGAAGAACCCTTCTTTCAACTCCATAAAGATAGGGTCGTTCTTCGCACAAATCCCAGATTCCTTCCCAAAGTGGTTTCTGCTTTCCATATTAACCAATCAGTTGAGTTACCTGTGTTCTTTCCTCAACCTGATTCAGTGGCAGAACGGGCTCTTCACACACTTGACGCCCGAAGTGCTCTATTGTATTGCATCGAAAGAACAAAACACTTTCGTAAAACAAAGCAACTGTTTGTTTAATTTACTCCACCTCACAAAGGCAATCCTATTTCTAAATCTGGCATTTCAAGATGGATTGTTAAGTGCATCCAAACCTGCTACGCAAAAGCTAAAAGAACTTTATCTATACCCCCTAGAGCACATTCCACTCGCAAAATAGGGGCATCTATTGCCTTTTTAGGTAACATCCCTATAGCCGACCTCTGTAAAGCAGCAACATGGTCTAGACCACACACATTTACCAAACACTATTGTGTGGATGTATTAGCACGCTAACAGGCAAATGTAGGCCACGCAGTGTTAAAGACACTTTTTCAGACAACTGCAACATCTACTGGTTAGCCACCGCTTTGGGAGAGTACTGCTATATAGTCTATGCAGAGCATGTGTATCTACAGCACACATCCCTCGAACGGATTATGTTACTTACCCAGTAAGCATCTGTTCTTGGCATGTAGAGCTGTAGATTCACATTCGCCCTCCCACCTTCCCGGGCACCTGTAGTTGTTGCAGTTCTCATTATTTACAATATATACACATGGACATCTCTTTAATACACTTACTTGCTCCATTTTCACCCTCTTGCGGGAAAACAATCTAACAATGGAGTCGATGCCCATGCGCACTATCACCGAAGGGAGGAGTCCCCTTACCTCGTGACTGGAAAGACTTCTTTGAAGAAAAACAACTTGCAAACATCCGGACCCAACCCTAGATGGCAGGAGTATGCAAATCATGTGAATCTACAGCTCTACATGCCAAGAACAGATGCTTACTGGGTAAGTAACATAATCCTTATGATATGTGAGTACATAAACTTTGGAACTGGTTTCATGGCCTACACACTATACACTGGGCTCCGCGCCCGGGTTAGTGTCGGAGGAATTTTATCACCTGCTTTCACATTGGAAGGGGGGGAAGGGGTGACTGGGATTCTTCCTGCCTCCATTATTCATTGCAATCGATTGAACCTTTGTACGGTAAGATCCGGCAATCTTAGAGAGTTACTGGGTTCCAATGGCCAGAAAAGCTGGAGGATAAAATATCGCTTTATGCGGACAACCTCCTAATTTATTTAAGCAACCCATTGACCTTAGCCCTCTTAATTATGTACGTTTGGCCAATGCGCATGACGGAAGCTTAATTGGTCCAAGACAAGCCTTTATGCCCCACGGAGGGTCATAGAGACTGAGATCAGAATAAGCTCACACAGTAAAAAAGCAAAATTGACAAAACGGGCTTTGCCTGGATCAATTAAAATATCTATGCAGAATGTGTCTGACCCTCGAAAGATTGTGGCACTTACCGAGTAGCCCTGGGCCAGATTGCGTGAGATGTCGGGTTGCAGTAGTAGAATTTAACGTACAATTTGGACCTGCCCTTTCCTTGTCCCTTCTCGAAAGACTGTATAATTTGAGACTCCAGTTTGCAAACAGCACGGGAGATACTACCCTCTGTTTATGCCAGCAGGCCGGAATATGCTCAGTCTTGAATTAGCAGCAGATCCAGTTTTGTTACATTATTGATCTCATATGTAACAGTTTTGTGATGGAGGAGTTTTTTTCAGCAGTCAGAGGGCGAAATGAATTTCTGCAGGCTTGTCCCTTTGAGAAATGTCTGGGCGTCTGGCCCCACCACATTGCTCAATCAGGGAGCACACCTGCATTGGCTGCCAGTTTGCTCTAGCCAGAGGGCTCTATGGGACTCCATCCCCCATATTCACTGCTTGAGGAGGACATGCAGAAGAAACCACTCTCTAAGCAAACATCCACTTCATCACATGCAGGACAACAGGCTTCTGTGTATATCAGGCCCTCAGCTAAGGCAGCCTTATGGTCCCGTGCCACTGCTCAGGGCAAGGACACTCTTGCCTGCGTAGTCCTCAGTCAGGGATTCACAACAATGTGCCTCATTATTGCCTCCACAGTATGCAGCACGTAGATGGCTATGCCAGCATGATCTCCTCAGGATGGTCTGTTCTGCAATCTTGTAGCCTGCATTTCAGTTAGTTCATTTCCATAGCACCTTAGCAACTCTCGGGTAACGCTGGATGGGCAGTTTTTAAAAGTTAAAAGAAGATTTTAATTTATGATCACAGTCATCTAGTGATCAGACATCTCAGCTTGTGGTATGCTTGCACCTCCCAGGAAGGAGTCATTGTTCGAGCCTGCAGTCTCAAAGTTAGCATGGTCCCATCAACTGTGTAGTGATTGTCTCAGAAACCCCAGCTCAGTCTATAGTGGTAATGCCCAGTGCCATGAACAGTACTACATCATCCTTCAACAAGGACACAGTTTTAAAGTGTCTCAATATATAAAGGATGACAATGTCAAGTAGTCTCTTCTTGAAATGTGTCCATACATGTGCAGTCATGACCATGACGACTGGCTTCTCAATGGAGCTGTGTCCCTTCTGTGTCTCCTTGGTGTTCCTAGTCCTACTTTGCATCCTGTTGGAATCAGAGATGGTCTGTTTCTTGTTTCACGCTGGTCACTGCTTCCACTGAAGAAGTGGTGGCTTAACTGTATCTGGAAACATTTATCCTCAACATTAGCCCTCTTTGGCTATTTGGTGGTGCAGTGCGACTCCAGGAAGTGACTAAACTGGCTTACTTGCGTATGCCGCTGCCTGATGCAGTGTTGTTAATCCCTGTCTCAGACTAGGCCAAATGTTTCTGAGTTCCAACCCTGTCAACGTTGTTGCAAACAGATGTACCTATTTGACCCCCCACAACATTTGTATGTGGTTCCTGGGGCCTGGTCATGTTCCCTCATGCACCTGAAAATCATCAGTGAGTGGATGGCTAAGTTATTCTTGACTCTGGCCTTTATCAAAACCCTTTAAGTGGTTTCTCTTGACTTGCACATAAAAGTGCTTCAACAGTGAGAAACCCTCCAAAGTTCCTCTCACAAGAAGCGCAAACACAGAGGAGCCTGGTAATGATAGCACTGTCAACAAAAATGAATCATACCTTTCTCTGCAACACCTCTGGACTGTGGGACTCAACGTTTCGACTCCATGGAGTCTAAAGCTTTTTTCCTGGAGATGACCAGGTAGCCTTAATGGCTATACCATTTTATGATGTGATGTTATGTGATAGCAGACTACTTGTAGTACTTCAAGAAAACTGGCCTCCCCGATTTAAAGAAAAAAAAAGAAACCATCCTCCAAGATTATTGTTGCTCTCTGTCTTTTTTTTTTTAAGAGGCCACCTTCCTCTTGACTCTGAAAACCCTTCCAGTCGGTTCAAACTGCACAGCAATTCTTCTGCTCTTTTCATAGTAGAGATTGATTTAAAGGCCGGCAGCGGCTTTAGTCTCCCCCTTCTTCTGCTTGCTCTGCCACCTCAAAGGCATTTTGATTTGTTCTCCATCCACTATCAGCTTCTACTAGGGGGATAGTCTGCTATTTTTTGAGCCAGTAGAAGTCCATCACCACAAATCACTGGCGTGCTTTAGTTGATCCGCAGGAGTTGTGCCCTTCCCATTTTTTGTTTTGAACACCTCTATTTAGAACCTTTTCTAAGGCCACGGCAATACAGCATTGTATTAAGGTATGTAGGCTGCTGACAATACAATTGCCAAAACAACAATTGATGGACAGAATGCAGAACAATTTCATACATTCACCCCAGTACAGAGATCTGGGCCTAAATCCATCGTTTTTTTGCTCACCATGCCATTCCAGTTTGAACCCAGCCATCTGCAAATCAGTCTTGACCCTGTTCCCAATGGGAACACTCCAGCCCGAATTGCCAGGCCCTCCCTGGACTGGAAACAACCATCCTAGGACCGGTTTCAGAGACAATACAATTGCCATCACCATAAAACAACATGCAAACTTGCAATGGTAATGTGGGTTGAATATACTAGAGAAAACGCAGATGCGGTGAAGCAGGGTCTTAAGGCGTTCACATAAGCAGCCCCTGTATCCATCTGAAGCCTGTAAACCCCATTGATAATAGGGTTGTCTCACTGTCTCATTCTGTGTCGCAAAGACTTCCCTGCCTCACAGTTCTAGAGGTCGTGGGCCTCGCAAGTCTCGTTTTAAGTAGGTGTGGAAGGCAGCCCTATATTTTGTCAAAATGGGATAATGTGTCCCTGAGCATCACCGTGAGGGCCTCCATAGCATGTTACATCCATATTTTGGACCACCATTGATGGCAGAGTCCAGCTCCGCCATCTTTGGGCTTTCACCAATCTGGCCTCCAACAGTAGGAGGGTGTGAGGGGACAGGGATTAACTGCAAATACCTACCTTTACAGAGTTCTGACATAGTGAAGGTCCACGCCAATTGCCACCTGGAAAGGGAAAGAGAACAACAAGGGATGCAAGGGGCGGTGACTAGGCCAACACCAACAGAAGGGTTGAAAGAGAGAAAGGACACGACCGAGAGACATAGGAAAGGCGGAGCAGAGCGGGGAAACTAAAGTAACAACGGACCACCACTTGCAGGAGGAAGAGGGCGGAGCTTTCAGTCAATCATGGGTTTGTTGAGCGCGACTACTCACCCGTAAGGGTCTCAAGGCGCTGGGGGCTGAGGGCAGGGTCCTGTCCATCAAGGAGGAGGTCTATCGAAGAGCCATGTTTTGAGTCCCTCATGAAGTTGGGGAGTGATGTCTGTCTGAGGTGGAGCGGGAGGGTGTTCCAGGCTCTGGCTGCGAGGAAGGAGAAGGAGCGGCCTCCCGATCTGGACTTCCTGGTGCGAGGGACCACGGCGTGGGAGAGCTGGGCTGATCGTAGGGTCCTTTGGGGTACGTGGAATGTGAGTCGGCTATTCAGGTATGCTGGTCCGGTGTTGTGGAGGGCTTTGTGTGCGTGGGTGAGAATCTTGAAGGTGATTCTTGCCTTGATGGGGAGCCAGTGGAGTGTGCGCAGGTGCTGGGTGATGTGGCAGTGTCGTGGCAGGTTGAGGATTAGTCTGGCGGCGGCGGCGTTCTGGATGTTTTGAAGTTTGCGGGTGAGGTTTTTGTTAATTCCGGTGTAGAGTGCGTTGCCGTAGTCAAGTCTGCTGGTGACGAGGGCGTGTGTGGCGGTCTTTCTGTGTTCGAGGGGGATCCATTTGAAGGTTTTGCGTAGGAGGCGGAGGGTGTGGAAGCAGGAGGATGCGACTAAGTTGATCTGGCGGTCCATTTTGAGTTCGGAGTCCAGGATGATTCCAAGGTTGCGTGCGTGGTCCGTGGGGGTGGGCGGGCTTCTGAGGGCGGGGGGCCACCAGGTGTCGTTCCAGGCGTCGGGGTGTGGGCCCATGATGAGTACTTCTGTTTTGTCCGTGTTGAGTTGTAGACAGCTGCTTTTCATCCATTTGGCGACTGCTTCCATGCCTTCTTGAAAGTTGTGTTTGGCTGCGTTGGATTCGTTGGATAGGGAGAGGATGAGTTGGGTGTTGTCTGCGTATGAAACAATGTTGAGTCCGTGGGTTCTGACGATGGGGGCGAGCGGAGCCATGTATATGTTGAACAACATGGGGCTGAGGGAGGATCCTTGGGGGACTCCGCAGGTGGCCGGCGTGGGGTCCGAGAGGAAGGGAGGGAGTCTGACCCGCTGCGTTCTACCGGAGAGGAATGAGTGGATCCAGTCGAGGGCCTTGTCCCGGATCCCTGCATTGTGAAGTCTGCGTATTAGGGTGCGGTGAGAGACTGTGTCGAAGGCCGCTGAAAGGTCGAGGAGGATGAGGGCTACTGTCTCTCCTCTGTCCATGAGGGAGCGGATGTCATCTGTTGCGGCGAGGAGGGTGGTTTCCGTGCTGTGGTTCTTTCTGAAGCCGGATTGGGAGGAGTCGAGGATGTTGTGCTCTTCGATGAAGGTGGCGAGTTGGCTGTTGATGGCTTTCTCGATGACTTTCGCTGGGAACGGGAGCAGGGAGATGGGTCTGTAGTTCTTGAGGTCGGTGGGGTCCGCCGAGGGTTTCTTCAGGTGGGGGTTGATCTCAGCGTGCTTCCAGTCGTAGGGGAAGGAGGCGTTCGCGAGGGAGCGGTTGATGGTATGGCGAAGCATGGGGGCGATGGTGACGGCCACCCTGTTTAAGATGTGGTGGGGGCAGGGGTCCGTGGGGGCCCCGGAGTGGATTGACTTCATCGTCTTCAATGTGTCTTCGGTGGTGAGGGCTGTCCAGTTGTCAATCGTTGGCTTCAAGGTGTCGGGGGTGGTTGGTGAGGGTTCTGTGCGTTGGCTGTCTTCGTCGAAATTGTCGTAAATGTTCTTGATTTTGTGGTGGAAGAAGGTGCTGAGTTTGTCGCAGAGGTCTTGTGAGGGAGGGATGTCTATAGACTCGCTAATGGGTTGGGCGAACTCCTTGATGATGCTGAAGAGTTCTTTGCTGTTGTGCGCGTGTGTGAAGATTCTGTCTTCGATCGCTGTTTTTCTCGTGTTTCTGATGAGTTGGTGGTGGGCGTTGGTGGCGGCTCTGAAGTTGTTGTGGGCTTCTGTAGATTTGGAGTTCCTCCAGGCCTTTTCGAGGCGGCGGCATGTGAGTCTGGATACTCGGAGTTCGTGGTGAACCAGCTGGCTTTCCTGGTGGGTGTGTTGTTGTTCTTGAGGGGGGCTATGGTGTTGGCGCAGTCGGAGATCCATCTGTGCAAGGTTCGGGCTGCGGTGTTGGGGTCTTCGTCCGCGATGGTTGGGGTGGAGTTGCTGAGTGAGGTGGTGAGCTGGTCGTTGGTGATTTTAGGCCAATTTCTGCGTGGGAGCAGGTGCTGGGTTCTGTGGATGGTGGGTGTACTGAAGGTGAAATGGATGCAGCGATGGTCTGTCTGAAGATGGGGTCGAGGGTGTGTCCTGCTGAGTGCGTGAGCTCAGTCATGATCTGGCAGAGTCCTATGTTGTGGAGGTTGTCCAGGAGAGATGTGGTGTTGGGGTCTTGTTGGTTGTCGAGGTGGAAGTTGAGGTCTCCCAGCAAGGTGTAGTTGGTGGACGCGATGGCCTGCGGGGTGATGCTGTCCGTGATGGAGTTGGTGAATGGGCCGCGGGGTCCGGGTGGTCGGTAGATGAGGGTTCCCCGGAGGGTGGTGGTAGGGCTGGCCTGTATCTTGAAGTGTACGTGTTCCATCAGGTCTGTGGGCTCGTCGGAGAGTGTGCTCAGTCGGAGGGTGGATTTGTGGACTATGGCGATTTCTCTCCCCCCCCCCCCCAGGGCGGGTGGGGTGGTCCTTCCGGGAGATCTTGTATCCTTGGGGAATGGCGATGGCGATGTCAGGTCCCGAGGTGGTGTTGGTCCAGGTTTCAGTGAAGAATGCAACGTCCGGGGTGGTGCTGTCGAGGAGGTCCCAGATTTCGGTGGCGTGATTGAGGAGGATGCATTTGGTCTTTGGTGCGGTCGTGTTGTTGCGGGCGGGTTGTGCTGGATCCGTGGTCTTGGCGGTGCTGCAGGAGTGGCAGCAGCGGTGACAGCTGAAGGGTCCGTGGGTGTCGGCTGATGATGCTAGCTTGCAGTTGTTGCGACCTGTGTTGAGTGCGTAGAGTGCCGCTGGGTTGTAGCGTCGGCGGTCCAGGGTTCCTGGCGCTGGTCGCGTTCGGGTCACGGATGGGCGCAGATGGGCTTGCCTTTAGCGCGCCAGCGGCGCGCCCGCGCAGCTGCCGCCATTAAGTAGGGGTCGGGGAGGGTTAGACAGCTGGGAGCGGGGAGGGGAAACTGGCTTGGGCTGGTCGCGCTGGGGCGGAGGGGCCGCGGGGGCAGCAGCGACGGGGAAAAAAACGGGAGAGAGGTGCACAGAATAAAGAGTAGAGTGAAGACAGAGTAAAAGTGAAAAGGAGGATGGAAAGTGATCGAAATAGAGTGACAGTAAAAGGGTGAAAAACGAAGGTGAAAGGAAAAAGCAAGCAGAAAAACGGAGTGAGAGAAAGAGTGAGAGGTCCACTGGACCACTAGGGATGAGGCGCAGATATAGCCTGCGGGTGGAGGAGGACCTCCAACACCAACACTCGAGAGTGCAGGGGCTCAGGAGGGCCTCACTTGATGGTGGAGCTGCGAGGGTGGGAGAGCAATTTCACTGACAATAAGTCAGTGGTCTTGCTCGCCTGTCCCCGCAGCGGCCGCCATTAAGTAGGGGTCGGGGAGGGCTGGACAGCTTTAAGGAGAAAAGAGACAGAGGACGTTAGAGAGGGGAGGAAGAAGAAGAATGGTTAGGCGGCAGAGAGAATGGCACCGGGAGGAACTGAAGGCAAGATAAGACCTGCCCAGCGAGGAGCGTGAGGACCGACCGTAGGGGAGCGAGGAAGCCAGAGAGGAGACCGAATCGTTGAAACACCTGTGAAGCACGAAGACGAAGCAGCAGAGGACATGGCCGAAGCAGAGGAGATGGAAGAAGAGTAGGAGGAGGACTAATCGCAAGACTGATGGATGCTTCCAGCAGTCAGGAAGCAGCCCGGCAGAGCTCAGGGGAGTTATGGCTGACCGGGGGAGTGTTGGTTAACCTGAGGAAGGAAGTCGGTGGTGGAGCTTGTTCTCTTACGTTTTTTTGTTTGTTTGTTTATTTTCCCTTCACTTAATTGCCGGCCTACATCACTCTGAGAATATTCTAACCATTTAAGTTGCACTAAATGTTGATTCTGTCCCAGGGAGGACCCAATGCCCTAATAATAGAAAAGAGCCAACTAATAGAGAGAAGGTTGCAGGACGTTAAGGAGGTGGTACAGGCATATTATATCTAGGCTATCTGGTTTTAGGTTTAAACCTATAATAACTGTTAAAACCCCACAGAAAGGAAAATAGCCATCACCAGTGTAAACATATAAATACTGAAAAACACCTTCACAACCACAAACTAAGTGCCATTCAAAGAAAGGAAAAGATGAGTGAAGAGTCATTTTTATTTCTTCGTGAAGGTGCCAATACAATGTAACTTTGTTATACAAGGCAGCAGCAAGAAATACTGGGCTAACAATATTCTGCTTGAGTTTTGTTGTTTTGGGATGTCACTAAAAAATTGTTTATTCTTCCTTCTGCTTTTTTCAGTTTTGTGGTCTTTGGTCTAAAGATGCAGTGTTTAGAAGCATGTTTTAGGTCTTATTTAGTTATTTTATAAAATGTAGAGAATCAGGAAATCAAAATTATACTTGATATTTTGGCTACATTTGATTTCACTGTTTACAGAATTTCTGCTTAGTGATGATGCCAAAGGCAAGAAATGTGATGATCTTTGGTCACATATTGATAGTGATGTGAAAAAAGTACACTCTACTGCATGCTTAGGTTTTTACAGGAAAACATGACTGCTGTAGTGGACATAATCAAAATACCAGAGTCTGAAAACACTCTTGTCTACCAAGTGTTCAGCGTAATTGGTGTAGATGTAAAACATCTCCTTGAGAGTCGGCTGGGTGACACTTTTAGTCACTTTGGCACTGCAACATGCTCCATGTTAGAATTCTTGCCACTTGGTAAGCAAAGAAATGTTGAGGCGCAATTTAGGAAATTTAATTTTACAGTCTATGGGAAATGGCTTGCAATGATGCATAGAAATGTCCCTTCACCAACCATGGCATTTGAAGTTAATGAAGCCTCACTGAGGTACTCTTCACAAGTTCTAGATCCCTTCTGAATTTTCTCCAGACTTTGAATAGTACTGCTTCATTTTTGACTGCTTCAATAACTGAGGGCACATGCGCCCAATTCAATGCATATGTTGCAGAACATGTCCTAGAGAATCACAATCTTCAGGTGCTTCAGCATTGGCATGGAAAACTATGTCATTGGCCAGAGTTAGCAAATTGTGTACTGGCTGTTTTGGTGTTGCCTGTCTCGAGTGCCAATGTTGAGAGGGCTTTTTCACTGATAAGCGTTTACATAGGAAGGAAAGAGCGAGCGCGCATGACCAAAGACTCACTAAAGAAGTATTGTATGGTGTACTACAATAAGTTTGATCTGTAAAAATGTATTTGGACCTCATATACCCCGTACACACGCTGTCTATACACATGCACTATCAGTGCAGAAAGCAAGCAATAATTATAACCAAACATTCCATAAACACCGGAAAAACACTGTTTCTGTTGTTTTTTATGGCACGAAAATGTGTAGCCACTGATAACCACTGTTTTTTTAAGGTATTGAAAACACTGAAAAAAAAACACCAGAATTTACCAAAAATAGAAACTGAAAACAGGAAAGCCTAATTATATCTAAAGCATGCTCACAAAGTGGTGATGGCCTATAAGGATAGCCAGGAACAGAACCCTCCGTTCTTGAGAGCAATACGGGAGTAGTTATATGCAGATATACTTACCTGTTTTTTTTTTGTGGTTTCTTTTCTGAAGGGTGCTGTTTGCTTCATCCCAGTAGACTGGAAAAGACTCTGTTGAAACTCAGGAGGAGACACCATCCTAACCACTGTGTGGATTCAGTGAAGAGACATTGATTCTTGGCCACTTGGGAAGTTTTCCCTTACAACTTTTTTTGGTTACCCTTTGTGTATTTTTTCTCTCAGCCACTAAAGCAAACAATCATTTGCAGATCTGAAAGGCCTCAGAATCCTACTTTCCGTCCATCCCTCCACAGGGAGTTAACAGTTTGTTCATTGTTGTGGAGAGAGGGCAAGTTTCCTCCTCTTCCACATGCCCCAGCAGAGCAGTCTGAGGAACTACTGATAGTGTCACATTCGTTATATATTTTATGGTCATAAAGAACTTCTCCCAATATGGCCGTAGATGCACGTAGTTCCACCACATATGAATATGTGTCCCTCGTGCCTCACAACCCCTTCAACATGTGTCGGGGTCTCTCATCATAGCGTGTAGGCGAACAGGGGTCAGATACCATCTTATCACAATTTTGAAAGGCGTTCGCCCTGTGATAGAGGCAGGTGGACGTTTTCACCATCCTCCTCCACACCAGGATCCAGTCTTTTTCTGTCAAGTCAAGGCCGAGGTCCTCGGACCAGGTGACATTGTATGTCAATTGTGTTAGAGTTACGGGTTTGTCGAATGCTCTATAAAACTGGGATAAAGCTCTGTTAGTATCTCCATCAGAGAACTTGTCTTCTTCCACAGTTGTCTCCCTACTTCCAGGTGCCTGCACTCCAGGTTGTCCCGGCCAGTGTGGGTGTTGTATACTTCTGTAGAGATTGTGCGGTTGCAGCGGGTAGTTCACAAACTGATCCCTAGTTTTAGGGGCCCCATCCTCATAAAGCTGCCCAAGGCAGAGGGGGCATCACCATTCTTCCATGTTAAGTACCCTTTGGCGATTATTCTGGGAATTAAATCGGTGTTTCCCACCACCCGTGTTGAGGGAGAGGGAAAGGTTGTGACCTTTCGTGTATGAAGCGCTGTGTTCCAATACTGCAGTGTCACTTCTTTGGCCCACATCGGTGCCCCCAGGGAGTGGGGAGAGCCATAACAACTGGTGAAGGGGGAACTTTGATTGCCCCTGTTCCATAAAGCGCTGAAGTTTATTTGCGTCAGGGAAACACCAAGTAAGTGCCGGGGTGAGTTGTGCAGCTCATAATATATCGCTCAATGTCGAGGACACCCATGCCCCCTTCTGAGGGGCCATGGTCATCAGTGATTGCCCAATGCAAGGTGCTTTGTTGTTCTGTATAAAGGCCCATACCTTTGTACAAGTGAATTTGAATGTTACTGGTGGGGCGCTTATTGGCAGTGTGCAGCACGGAGACGAGGCATAAAGTTGATCTTAACACACATGATCCTGCCCAGCCATGAGATTTTTAACATCCCCCAATGGTAGAGGTCTTCAAAGAGGATGTTGAGTGGAGGGGTGGGGTTACTATTGTACACCACATTTATGGAGGGTGGGATCACTACCCCTAAATATCCAATTCCCTATGGTGCTAGGTGAAACCCTCTTGTGCGGCGATGGAATTTCCGGCTCCCATTGCATAGGACTTATGGTAGTTGACTTTAAAACCTGCTACTTGATGGAAAAGCTGGAGTTCCTCCAGCAACGCCGAAACTGAGGTGGATGGATTGGTTAAAAAGCACATGACATTGTCTGCAAAGTGAACCATCTTCACAGGTCCTTCTGTTGTGATGGTGGGGTTCTCCATCGCGTGTTGGAACAGCGATTCCATCATGAAAGTGAAGATTGTTGGTGAAAGGAGGCATCCCTGTCTCATTGCTCTCGCAAGGTATTGGGTCCGTAAGTCTGGATTTGATCTTAAGCCTGTCAGAGAGTTTTGCGTAATTGGCCAGAATGAAGGCCTTCAGGCGGGGGCCCAGGATCAGGATCCACCGGAATGCCCAGTTAACCCAATCAAAAGCCTTCTCTGCATTGAGCGAGAGGAGGAGTACCTGTGTATTTGTGGACGTCTCCTTGTCTACCACCTTTACAGCTAGGCGGATATTGTCCACCCAGATGTCTGTTTCTCATGAAGCCAGCCTGGTATGGAGATATTCGGCCAAAACCCTGCAAGCCTAGCCGTCAAAATCTTGGTGAAAATCATGACACGCCCGTTAAGTAAGGCTATAGGGCGATAGAAGATGCATAGTTGGGAATCTTTCCCTGTCTTCACCACCAAAGTAAGAAGGTTCCATCATTGTTGGAGTAACCATTCGGCTTTCTAGAAGGGAGTTATAGACCTTAGCTAAATGAGTGAAAAGAAGGCCCGAAAACACCTTATAAAAGGAATTTGGGAACCCATCTGGACCCAGAGCTTTGTTATTGGGGAGTTGTTTTATGGTCTGCTTTACCTCTTCTGGTGTTATGGGTTGGTCTAACTCATCATTAAGTGATGCTTCGATCGTCGGAAAGTGTCCATGATCCCATGGTCATTCGTGTGAGTGTGACCGTCCTCATACACGATGGATGAAATATAATTTAGTGCCCTTTGAGTCTGTATTTTATGAGCTAACAGTCTATCTGCTCTATCTCTCTTTTTGTAGAATAGTTGTTTAGTCTCCAGAGGCTTATGTGCCGCATCTTTGATCAGCATTGGATTCAGTTCACCTCTGGCTTTACTCAGGGCTTTCTTAGTTCTCCTGCTGCCCCTACGTCTGAACTCTGTCTCCAACATGTGTATGTTCGCTTCCAGATCAAGCTTTTTGGCTCTAGCCAAATGTGAGAAGGTAGAGGTAGGGTTAATAAGTTCCCCCCTTATCTCTGCCTTGCCAGTTTCCCACAATAAGTCTCCCACAATAAGTCTCCCGTTTGGTTCTCTTTTAAATATTTCTCAACTACTGCTGTTATATTGTCTCTGAGGACGGGGGGTCGCAAAAACTATTTCGTTCAGTTTCCATACTCTGTGTTGAGGTGACTCTGGAGGAGGGGCCTGTAGAGACATAGACACTGGGGCAGGATCCAAGAGAACTCTTGTCCCTTTACTAAAATGTACCCGGGGTAACATTCCGCTAGTATAGGGAGTAGTCAATCCGCGTATGCGACCTGCGAACAGTCAAATAAAACGTGTAGTCCCTCTCCTGGTTGGTGCGAGTGCGCTTAATTTTGCTAATTGATGTTGTCAATACCCTGGGACATGGAGGCTGAGAGGTTGCCACAGGGAATGGGATCTATCCCCCCCAGTATCAGACCATCTAGGGACCGCTATGCAACGGAAGGGAAAAACCAGAAATGGAACTGCTCCTTCCGATTGTTTAGACCATGGATATACACCAAGGTCCCATCCATCCTACCCAAGGACCCGGTGGCAAGAATCACCCTCCCCTTGGCATCCCTATGGACAGAGTTCACCTGAAAAGGGGTTTCTCTGTCTATCAAGATCGCTACTGCCTTAGTTTTGGAGTCATTGATATTGGTGTGGGTAATAGCATGATTGGCACCTTTGCACATCTGTTGGTAAAAGATCTCCTGCAACAGTTCCACATAGATCCTTATTGTGTGGAGCCAGTGGAGTAAGGATTTCTGATTGACTGGAGAATTGAGGCCCTGCACATTTAAATTTACTGTAGTTCGGTGTAGATCGTTGAGTGAACCCTCCCCTCACCTGGGTGACCTGTGCAGTTCCATGGGTACCTTCCTTTGACAGCACTAGGGTAATAGTATTGCATTCTTGGCCAAACTTATAAACAAAGAAAAGAATTGAAACATAAGACAACAATGGAACAATCCATAGTGAGAGGTCTTCCTGTGGATCCCCCGGTTCCATGGTCGACGAGGCCATCTTTCTTCCTCCAGGGGTCCTCCTCACGCTGTCTGGGGTGGACATGAATCTTGTCCACTCCGTTAAGAGCCAGCTTTGTGGAGCCAGAAGAGTCCCCTAACCCCCGACTCCCCTCCCCGTGTTTAAGTGCGGTCGTAAAAAAGTTCTTCCCTCTGTAGCAAGTAGATTGGGCCCCTGTTACACATGGGAAAAGGCGCTCAGGACATATGTGGGTTACTGCCAAATAGAGCTTGATATACTGAGTGCTGGTCAGTTTGTTCACTCGTGGGTCCCTGGCATCTCTTCCCCATCCAAAAAGCGTGCAGATGGTAGATCTCATCCGAGGTTCATTGTTCCCTAAAGCTCTGCGTGCTTCCTGCCGTTTAGCCTTTCTTGTTTGTTGTTGCCATGTGGCCTGTGGAGGTCCTGTTGTTCATCAGTTAAGTATTGTTTGTCCTCGAGCTCAAGAGCGCTATCGTCTCTGGAGGAAATAGAGGTCTACTTGCCATTGAAGTAGAACCAGAGATGCACTGGGAAGCCCCATTGATACGGGATGCTCTGGGACTGGAGATAATCAGTAGCGATCTTCAAAGATTTTTGTTTGGCCAGGGGCTGGGTTGAGATGTTGTGGTACAGAGTCAAGGTGTAGCCCCGAAATACTATTGGATCTGAGCTCTTGTCACCTTCATGATGTTGACCTTCTTCCGAAAGTAGTAGACTCTGGTGAGGACATCTGGTGTGAGCTTGTGCTGAGTTTGATGCTGACTGAGTACCCGGTGGGTGTGGTCAAGTTCCATCTGAAGAACCTCTGGGCCGAGGAGCAGCTTACGAAACCACTCCTGTACATATTGATGCAGCTCTTGGGATTCACCATGTCCGAGATACCCCTAATGCGGATGTTGTTGCGGCGAGAGCTGTAGTCTCCATCCTCCAACTTATCCATCAGCCATTGACACTGCTTCTTTAATTCGTCCACCTGTATGTGCAACCTATTTTGCTCATGTGCTCCCTCCCCTGCAGACACCGCCAGGTGGTCGACTCACATTTCTAGCTTTTGGACAAAATGTTCGAGGTCAGTCAGCAATTTTACAAAGTGCACTTGGCTCATTTCTGTTTTTGTTGCGGCATATAAGGTCTCAATATCCTTCCTGTTTGCGGGTGCTGCAGCATTCCCATCCAAATCTAGGGGGTTAGGGAGGTCCCCTCCAAGTATGGCAGTAGTTCCAGTGTCCGTTATTTGTTGAGCTTTGGCGTGTGCACTAACTTGCGTATCGAGCGGGCCTTCTACTCCCTGGTGCGCGCAGTCTCCTGGCCCTTAACATAGCCAACGGGCCCTAGGGTTCGCTGGTTCTAGCCAACGCAATGTAGAGCATTTGGACCACATAGACATCAGTACCTCGGTATCAGGCTTCCACAGCCCCAGTCCCCATCCCCCAGGAGGCTCCCTGGGCCCTAGCGCTTGCAGCCTACCTACTCCCTCCCTCCTCCCAGGGCCAATGCTACCAGTTGAGGCCCAAGCCTCTAAATCCTCCACGGGCTGCTAGAGAAGTGCGTCTCTCAGCCTGATTCAGGGCCTCGCTGCACACTTGGCGGGTCTCTGTGCTCCCACGAGGCCGTGTCCCTGCGAGTTCCCGACTTGGCTCACAGCCATCCTCCTGGCTGCGGTTCGCTCTCTGGGGGCGGTGACCCCTGATTTAATTACTTGTGGGCCATTGAGCTCCTCACGGGCTCAGTGCTGTCACCCTCTAGGTCTCGTCGATCGATCTTTCCTTGTGTTCATAGGAGGTGGCCATCTAGGGGTTAGGTCGGGCAGGGGAGACCGCAGCGTCATACAGCCACTGTTGTCCTGGTACATGTGGCAAGTATTCGGTGGTTGTTGTGGGTGCCAGAGAGCCTCCCCCACCTCTTCACCAAGATTAGAAGATTTCGGGCTGCATCAGGATGGGGAACCGGGTTGGCAGGCTCTCTGGCGCTCAGTGAGGACACATTACCTCCCGTCCCTCCCTCGCCTTCCTTCAGCACAATTGAGGCCCCGCCTCCCATCCAGACCCACCCCCAGCATAAAAACTCTGCCCGCCCCCACCTCCACCTGTTTTTTTCTGTCTCCCTAGTGAGACTTACCTTCAGTTCCTCCCTGTGGCGGTGCCGGGGAGTCTTCGAGTTGGTTCTCTGCGACGGCGGTGCCCTCGACGGAGTTCTCCTGGCGATGCCTCCTCTCCTCGTCTCCCTCGTGGATGGGGGCGGAGCGGTGGCTCAGGAAGCTGCTGTGTTGTTTGGCGGTCCTCCTGTGGCTGGGGCTGTGTTTCCGGGTCGGGCCTGCTTGGCTGCCTTTGCTCCCGGACTGCACTCATCACGGAGACCTGGTAGGCCGGGTTTTTGACCCGGTATTTGTTCCTTTTTCCTTTTGGTGTACCATGTACTGTGACTTGCTGTTTTCTCTTGACGGGCGTGGTCGTCTGTCTGCCTTGTCTTGGGGCTGCTGGGGGCTATTTTTCCGCTTGCTGCCCTGGGTCGCTTGAGGTGGTTGGGGGCCTTCTGGTGTCTTCTTCCTCTGCTGCTTGGTCTCCGGTCCCCCTGGGGTGCCCTAGATGCATGGGCTCCGCGGGGGTACGGTGCCTCTCATGTCTGTGGCTGGTGCGAGACTTGATTGAGGCTGCTCTGTCCGGTGCTTACGGGCTCGGCCGCTGCCTTCTGGTCCTTCCCGTCCTCGTCCGGCGGATCCTGTGGGCGGCTGGTTTCCGTCTGGGTCCTGGGGTATTGGGCCTTCTCCCGCCTCTGGCGATGCCTTTGGCTCCGGGGGTGTGGAGGGTCGCTTGGGCTCCTGTGCTGTTCGGCTGGGCTTTCCTCTTCCCTGCTGGGCGGGGTCTGTGGGATTCTTCCTTGGTGTTCCCGGCCCTTCTGGTTGGGCTTGCCCTGCGGTCCCGGTGTAGGGATTGGTGCTGTGGGAGTGGCGTGCGTTGCCCGTGCTTGCTGTATTTCGTGCTCTTTTCCCTTTTGTGGGGATTGTACTTGCTGCTTTCTCCACTGTGGCCCGCCCGGCTGGCGACTGTTTGTCTGTTGCCTGCGGAGCCTGCTGTGTGCGATCTCTTTTCCTCAGCCCTGAGCGTTCCTTCTGTGCTGTGTTGGTCCTGATTGGTTTCAGGTTCCTTCACGCCTTCTTTTGCATCAGTGGGTTTTTCCTGCGGTGCTGCGGGTCCCTTGCTTCCTCTGGCGGCTTTGCTTGTTGGGGGTGTTCGCTCCTTTCCTCCCTTTGGGTTGTTGGACTCTGTCCTGACCGCACTGCTTGGCGGGTCGGCTGTTCTGCTTGGCTGGTGCTGTGGCGCTGGCCTGTTCTCGGCTTCTTCTGCGCCCTCCTTGGTGTGGGGTTTCGTGGCTTTGGCGGCGGCTGTTAGGGCCTCCGGCTGTGGTGCCCGGTCCCCCCCCCCCCGCTCTTGTCCGGTCTCTGCTGTTCGGCGGGGTCAGGCCTGGTTCGTGCCTGGATGGGTGGCTGCCTGGGTCTTTTCGGTACTGTGGGCTGCATGTCCTCTGTCCTTCTGGCCGCTTTGGGGCTTCTGCGTGCCTTTCCTTGTGTGGGGCGTCCTGCCTTTCTGAGGTGCCTTGTCCTGGGGCCTCTCCTTTGTCCCCGATGTGGGCGTCTCCTCCGCCTTTCCGGTGGGTACGGTTTTTGGCCTGTTTTCACCCTGGCTCCCTGCCTCCTCGCCTGGGTCCCTGTCACTGCTGTCTGGATGGTTCCCTGCGGTGGGTGGTCATCTGCGGCCTTTTCTTCCTTGGTGGCGGTGGCCCGTTTTCTGTTGGCTGGGTCCTGTGTACTTTGAGGGTCGTCTTGGTGCAGGTTCCTCTGGGTTCGGGGGTTCGGTTGCCTCCCCTGCCTGTCTCCGGTCCCCGCGTGGTGGCTCTGCTGGACGGGGTGTCCTGTTGGCTTGCCCTGTGGTCGGTCTGCTGGGTTCCTATCGTGGAGCCCGGGCCTGGGAGCCCTCTCCGTTCTGTTTCTGGGGTTGGGGGTGTCCGGCGGCTTCGGCCTGTCCTGGCTCTCCTGTGGGTCTGCTCCTGCGTTCGGCCCTTTCCCTTCCTGGTGTTGGCCCTTTCGGCCGTCGTTCCTCTGGTTCTGCCTGACTTCTTTTGGCGTGCCGTGGGTCTCAGGGACGCTTCTCTCCGCTTCCCAGTTGCCGCTTCTTTTCTGCGGTTCGCTGTGGGTGATGCCCTTTCGGTTTTGCGTCCTTCCCTTCGGCCTCCGGCCCTCGCCCTGGGTCTTCCCGCGGGTCCTGGTGCCTCTCGTGGCTCTCCTTCATGCGAGGGTTTTCCTTCGTCCTTCTCTGTCAGTCGGCCTGCTGTGTGCGGCCGGCGTGTCTTTTGCTCGGTCTGTTCGGGGGGACCTTGGTGGTTCTTCTGGGGATCGGGTTTGTTGGTGGCCTGGGGGTGTCTCTCTGGTCCCCTCTCGGGGCTTGGTGTTCGTTGGGGCTTGTTTTCGGCCTTTGCATGGCCATGTTCCCTTGTCCTGCCTGCGTCTGGTCTCTGTTCCTTCGCTGGCTCGGGCCTTGTTGTCCGGGGTGGCTCCTCCGGCGGTCCTGTGGCTACAGGGATGGGGCTCCTGGCTTCTGGGGGTTTTCCAGTTCCCGGGGCTCGTTTTCTTCTTCTCCGCCTGGCCGTCTGGATCCTGTTGGGTTGGTCTCTGGGGTCTTTTGTCCCCGCTGCCCTTTAGGTCCTTGTCGGGGGGGGGGAGCTGTCCTGGTGGCTCTCCCTCCGTCGCTTTCTGGCTGGCTATTTGCTGCCTCCTCCGGCTCCGCTTGTGGTGGCTTGGCCGCCCGGCCTGTCCGGGTGCGGGATTGGCTGGGGTCTGTTCGGGTTCGGGGTGCTGTCCCTGCTGGTCTCCCGGTGTTCCTCCTACTGGCAGTTGTTGGGGGCTTGCCCCGGTGCTCTTCGGGGCTCTCTGCTGGGCCCCTGGGGTGTTGGTTCGGTCTGGCGTTCTGGGGGCGTGGTCCTCTGTCCGCCCTTTGGGTGGGTCCAGGTTCTGGTCCTTATTCCTTGTTTGCCGGTGTCCTGTTTCTCTGGCTCCGGTCTGGGTGCTGGGGCTGTTGGCTCTCTCCCTTCGGCGGGTGACCTCTGGGCTGGCGGATCTGTTGTACTGGGTCCTTCCTTTTTCCCTCGTTTCTCTCTTCTTCCCTGTATGGCCTGCCTGTTGGTGGGTCCTTGGGGCCTCCCTGTGGTGGTCCTGTTGCGGATCCGGGGAGGGCCTTGTTGGCCCGGTTCTGGTCTCTGGGCTGGGGTCCCGGGGCTTGGGGGGGGGTCGTTGGCCTTCCCTCTCCTGTGCCTCGGGATCTTCTGGGGGCCTTTCTCCCCCCCCCCTTTTTCCGCTGCTCGGGGCCTTTCTGGTTCTGGTCGGGTGGCTCTGTGCTCGGGGGTTGTTGGTTGCTCCCCGTTGGCCTGGGGTGCCTTGGTCTCCTCTCCTGTCCGACTTCTGTTGCGTTCGGGTGTGGGTCCTTACGGTGGTTCCGTTCTCTTTGATGTTTCCGGCCCTTCCCCTGGGTTCTGTGTGGGGGTTTCACCTGCTGCCTGGTGGTGCGTCTGGGCTTTGCTGGGTTGGGGGTTCCTGGTCGTTTGGCGGTTGCTTGGCTGCCTTCCCGTCGGTCCTCCTCTCTGCTGTCCTGGGCTTGGCATGGGCGGTCCTTTTTGGACTGGTGTTCTGCTCTGGGTGTTGTTCCCGTGGTGGCTGGCCTATGTTTGGCATGGCGATTCCTTCCGGGTGGGGTTCTTCTGGGTTTGTCGGTGTCTCCTCTGCGGGTGCTGTGGGCGGCTCTCTGGCTTCTTGATGCTCCTGGCGTTCTTGCGGGTTGGCGGGGGTCTGGTGCCCCCTCGCCCTGTCTGGTCCTTCCCTTCGGGGTCTTGGCTGCTGGTATTGGCTGTCCTCCCTTTGGTCCCCTTGGGGGTCTCGGGTTGCGGCTCTTGTCTTTTGGGCCTTGTTTTTGGTTGCCATCCCCTCTGCGCTACGCTTGGGGGTGTTGGCTCGGCTGTGGGTTCCCGTTTTGCTTTGATCCGGTTGCGGTGGTTGTTTGGCCTTCCTCTGCTCTGTTGGGTCGTTGGTTTTGGTCCCCGGTCTTGCTGACTGTCTGTCTTTTGGGGGTGGTTCCTCCTGTGGGGGTCCGGGGGTGTTCCTCTCGCTGTTTGGCGGCTTCGGTGGCTGCGTTGCTTGATGTCAGGCGTGCTTTGCTGCGCTCCCTGCCGGTTGTGGTGTCCTGTCGGGTGGGCTCCTCTGTGGGATCTGTTGGCCTGCGTCCTGGTCTTCTCCCTCTCCGTTTGACTGGCGCTGTCCGTTTGCGTGTCTGGGACATTTGTCTGCTGTTCTGGGCCGCTGGGTTCCTGGGATGTTGATCTGCTGTGTTTGGGGCACTGTTTCTGTTTTGGTGTTCTCTCGCACTCAGCTGTCCGTCTCTGTTTTCTTCTGCTTGCTATGTCCTCAATTGTGCTGAAGGAAGGCGAGGGAGGGACGGGAGGTAATGCTTCCATTTCTAACGATAATGGCATTACTCCTAGTCCTACTCCCTCGCCTTCCTTCAAGGACCCTCCCTCCCTCCCGGTCCGGTTCATCTGAGTGCTAGCTCGGCTTGTTTACGTACAGGTGGAGGTGGGGGCGGGCAGAGTTTTTATGCTGGGGGTGGGTCTGGATGGGAGGCGGGGCCTCAATTGTGCTGAAGGAAGGCGAGGGAGTAGGACTAGGAGTAATGCCATTATCGTTAGAAATGGAAGCATTACATAGGTCATCACTGTAGCCATGCCTGTGCCCTTCCTATTTTGAAAACTCCTCCAGAAATCCGCCGACTCTCAGAAAGTGCACTCCTGCCCACGGCTTGGAAGGTGGACGTTTTACCATTGCTACAGAAATGGGCCAAAGAAATTGTGTGCGTACAGGAATGGGAGAAGGTATTTTGTTCCAACTACTATTTCTTTGGCTGTAAGAAGGTCAAGGACCCCAGGCCTATTCTAGACTTAAGGCTCTTGATGTTCTTTGACTGTTGGGATATATTAAAGATGCTGTCCCTGAGTTAGGTTTCCATGGTTTTTAACATTCAGGATTGGTCCCTGAAAGTGTTTTCCTCATCTTCCGCTTCTCCAAGTTCACAGGTGTTACCCTAAATTATGGTAGGATCCCAACAGTACCAGTTCATTGTACTGTCTTTTGGACTTATAACGCTTTGCGAGTCTTGACAAGGTCCTCATTTGATGGCAGCCTCCCTCAATTCAAGTGTTCATATATTTCCTTATTTGGAGGATAGGCGGGGGAAGGCCATTTGGTGTGCCCTCTGTCTCTGCTACATCTTCTTGGGTTCTCAGTCATTCAGACGTCGTCCAACCTCAAATGGACTCAGACTGGTCTTCATAGGAACGATCATGGACACTACCTGCATGTGAGCTTTTCATCCAGTTAAAAGGATCTCAAATATTTGGGATATGATCCTCATGTTTCATATCCCAGTGTTAATTCTGGTCTAAAGATACTCTGACATTTTGGTTTGATGGCATTGTGCATTTGTTTGTTGCCACACATCCAGTGGGGCCTCAGACAGCAGTTTTTCCAGCATCAGGTGAGTCTGTGCTCTCATGTGGAGATCTTCTGTATAGTCCTTGCACAGCTTCTGTGTCCTCTCCAACTTCACAATGTGTCATCCCTTCTGTCCTCTGCAGGCCACCATTGTTACAGACACCGACTAATTGGCTGGTACTCTTATCTGAGATAGATAACCATGTAAGATCTTTGGTCCTCATGAGAACAACAAATGCTCATCTATGTGCTGGAGCTGAGGGCTGTTAACCTAGTCCTGAAGGTGAGCCTCATGGCCATCTTTGGCCGTGTTGTGCTAGTTCGTTCGGCCAACACTACCGCAGTACACTGCTTCAGGAGACCGTATTTAGTGGGTTCCCGAAACGTACACTGGGATGCCTTGAGCATGTGGCAGTGGGCTCTGAAACTGAGAATTTCTATATAGTGCTCCGAATGTCAAGTTAGATTCCTTGAGTGACTTGTCCATGAAAGATCATGAATAGGAATTCCAACCTGAGGTGTGGTCTTTTCCTAGCTGGGGCTTTCCATGGCTGTAATGGGAAATCCTCTCTGTTCTGCAACCTGCACGTCTCACCATGTGAGGCTCTGTACTTGAGTTGCTGATAGTGCCTACTTTATGCATTCCCTCTACTTCTGCTATTCTGTAGTGATGAACAGAAGATGTAATAGGATAGAGCCCTAATCCTGGGATGATATGTCTAAGCACTGAGATATGCCAATTAGAGGATTTTAGCCTTCCATCAGAGGTAGTAAATGCCATTTTGCCTGCCTGAAAATTGTTTATTCTGTATGCTGGGATAATTTTGTCTGTTGGTGCCAAGGCTTAAACTCTTTTGAGGTTCGCCTCCCAGATTTTCTGAGCTTTCCTTCGCCCAACGGGCATTGGGTGTTTTCTTCCAAGAAAGGATGACTGTCTCAGGTGCCTGCCTTCTGTACTTACTTAACTAATCTTCAGATTGCTCCTGGTCATGTGTTTCTTTAAAGATTTGCTGTATATTTTACTGCCCAGGCCTTTGCTTATTGTGCTATACGACTTAAGTTGGTTCTGGCATTTTCATGGTCTCATCATTTAAAACAAATGCAATTCTTCTGGCTGTCTTTTACCACTCAAAACATGTCTCTCTGGTGGCAATTACTTACTCCTGTAATGTCTGAGACTAGCAGGCCCTCTCGTTCCAGCTGGCACTTGCTGTTCTTCTATACAAAAAAGCTGGTCCTTCATAATTGCCCCATCTTTATTCTTAAGGTGATGCTCTCATTCCGCACTGGGCATTCTACCACTTTTTTTTATGTTTCTTCCCCCTTCCATCATTCCTCCAGGAGAGAGGAGCAGTTGCACAGGTTAGACCCTTGGCCGTCTCTCTCCTTTTACTTGATCGAATGAGAGCAGAGCGGTGAATGACAATCTGTTGATTTTTCTGGAGCCAAGAAAGTTAAAGCAGTGACCAAGCTTGCTGTTTTGCATTGGGTCACTCTTTTCATTAAAATCTGTTATATCTTGGCCAAGAAAGAACCTCCAGTTTCACTAACCCAACCAGTGATGATGCGGCGGCTGATATTTGCTGGGCGACTAGTTGATCTTCATTCAGTATCTTTGTAAATAAATATTTGCCTGAGGACTCAGGCTCCCATTGATGAGTGATTCACTAGAGCTATGCACCATGATTTCCCTGGTTGATCAGCAGTACTCAGTCTCACTCTCAGTGGGTACTGCTTTAGGACTTCATCAGGTGAGGAATCTGCATGAAGAAGTATCCGTTAGAAGAAAATGGTTTACTTTCTTTAACAATACTTTTGTTGGGTACTATATCCTCCCCACTCTCCCTCCCTCTCCTTCTGAGTTAGTGATGCTCATAATAAGACTCCAAGGTATTCAGTTTGTTACTTGATATTGTTGTTATTTAGTTTTCTGCCATTAAAACTCTTTCCAGCTCCTCTCCATACACCAGGTTGGGCACAGAAAAAGAGAATGGCTGCCTGCGTACCAGATGGAGACATACATATGCTGGTGTTTTTACTTCCTGAGCAGCCAGAGCCATGACAGCAGTGGTGTGGCCTCACTTGTGCTGGAATGCTATTACTAGAGAGAAAACGTTCCTGGTTCCAGTCTGACACCAAGGAATAAGCTGAGGAATCTGTAGGAAGCTACAGTATCCAGTAGAAATATTGGTTCGAGGCATGTGAGCTGTAGATCACATGCTGTGCATAGCCTGCCATCTAGTGTTGGGTCCGGATGTTTGCACTTTGTTTTTGTTCGAAGAAGTCTTTTCCAGTCACGAGGTAGGTGACTCCTCCTTACGGTGATAGTGCACATGGGCATCGACTCCATTGTTAGATTGGTTTTTTCCGCCATCGGGTTCGGATGTGAATTGCTGCGCTCCGGTTTGGCACAGTTTCTCGGGTTCCCATCTACGCGCAATCCACTACCCTCAACGGTATTGTTTCTCGATTGTGTTTCCTATTCTCCGCATATCGTTTCGAACCAAAAATCTTCGATCGGAAAACTCGTGGAGGGCTGTTGGGCCTACCCGCGCCGGGCTCGCTAGAAGTCCATGGAATGGACTCCATTCAAGCTCTGTCCCGGGTGTTGCGCCAAGTTTCCGCGCACCGACCTGCACGAAGTGTGCAATCTCTGTTTGTCTCTGGAACACGACGAGAAAGACTGCGACGCGTGCTGATCGTTTCGATCGAAGAAGACGCTCTGTGCGTCGGGCTCGGCGTCACTAAAAGCGGCTCCGTATCGGACATCTTCGGAGAAGATTCCGACCAAGAACACGCTCAAGGAGCCGAGGAAGGAGAACATGTCTCCATGTCTGAAGCCGACTCCGACATGGTAGAAGAGGAGCAAAACACCGGGTCAACGTACCGTGAGTACAGAAACCTCCTTGCCCCAACAACCAAAACCTAAAAAGGCTTCGGTCCTTCCTCTGCCTGCGGGCCAAGGTTGGCACCGAGAGAGTTTCGAGCACCCCGCCCGCGGGCACGGCTTCGAAACACAAAGAAAAGCCTTCCGGCTCGTGATCGAGTCGGCCCCCTAGCGACACCGAACCGAAATCCTCAGCGCCGAAAACCAAGCATGTCCATCCTCCATCTTTGTCCAAGCCTAAATCTTCGGTGCCGAAACTTTCGACGCCGAAAACTACAACTAAAGAGAAAAAGACTCCAACAAAAGATTTTCGGTCCGATGTTTCACCTCCGGATCCGAAACAAAAAGAACTGGTTATCAACCCAGATACTGGACATTAATTCAAAAGGGTATGAGAGGCAATATATATACAAAGTAAAACATAAAGTATGTACAGAGAGCAAAAAAAGGGAATTCCACGTTGTTGTTTATGATCTTAAGGTGTCTTTATTTAAGATGCACTCGGTTTTCATAAGTAGACCGCCAACGCGTTTCGCCCAGACATGGGCTTCTTCAGGGCGATAGCATAAAGTAGTCAGTTCGCCAGGAGGTAAAGTTCTTGTCCGAATTCTAATCAAGTCCGTGTCGGGACAACTGATGTAAGAGGAATTGACCTCTCAAGTTCAAAGCAGAGGTAGTCCAATAGTTGAGAGGACACAAGTATCCGCCTCTGTTGAGCTGATCCGTAGTAGAGTCAAAGAGTATTTGAGAAAAAGGAGCTCCGTGTACGAGCAGTATCCAGCGCCGTCATGTCCTCGCTGGAGAAAGTGAATCCTCTTTAACCTGGCTGCCTTTTTCGAATATTAACAGATACTGGACACATTCATGCCAAATTACCTGAAAAAAGGAAATTGGCAAATGAGGATGAGCATCATATACCTCTAAAGAAAAGGAATATGGGTACAAACCCATCACCACCTTATATTTCACCTCCTTCACCTACTAATCCTCACCTACTTATTACCCCCACTAATTCACCACCACCACTATCACTTGACCCACAGGAGGATGGGGATGACAACAGGCCACAAGATGTTGATCCATGGGAGGATTATAATACTGATCCACATACAGACACTGACCCTGATTTGTATCCATCTAGGCCATCACCTCCTGATGACAATATAGGTTATATTGAGCATCTTAATAGGGCTGCTCACTATCATGGGGTGGAATTACATAAAGAAACTTTAGAAGAGGACTTCTTATTCGAGACATTAAGCTCCACTCAAAAAACAACACACACTTTACCAATGCTTAAGGGGATGCTTAAGCATGCAGATGAGGTTTTCAAGGACCCTGTCAGGGCAAGAATAATCACGCCCAGGGTTGAGAAAAAATATAAACCAGCACCTACTGACCCTGCTTACATCAAGGGTCAACTGCCCTTAGATTCTTTGGTGGTCTCTAATGCTCGTAAAAGAGCAAATTCACAAACAGGTGAGGCCCCTCCTCCTGATAAAGAGTCCAAGTTAATTGATGCCTCTGGTAAAAGGGTAGCTTCTCAGGCAGCTAATCACTGGCGCATTGCCAATGCTCAGGCTTTGCTAGCTAGATATGATAGAGCTCATTATGATGAGTTGGAAAAACTAATCCAATATCTGCCTGATGAGCATAAAGCTAAGGCAAATGATCTCATACAAGAAGGAAAACTCATTACCAATACCTCCATCAAATGTGCATTAGATGCAGCAGACACAGCAGCACGTGCAGTAAACACAAGCGTGTTGCTACGCAGACACACATGGTTAAGAATATCAGGTTTCAAACCTGAGGTACAGGCCTCCATTCTTAGCCTTTTGACAAGGAACACCTATGTGGTCCAGCAGTTGACACCTCGCTGGAGAAAACGAAAAAGGACACAGAGGTCGCAAAGTCCATGGGGGCTTTACAATTACCTGCTAGTAGAGGTTTCTTTCACCGCTCCTTTTACAGGGGTGGTTCCAAAACTGTTACCACAGAAAATCCCTCCTCCTCTTACAAGGGCAACAATCGATCGCCCTCATCCAGAGGATATTTTAGAGGAGGTTTTAGAGGAAACAATGGTAAGGGAAGAGGCAGAGGCAAAGGCAACTCCACACGCACTTCCCCCGCTAATAACAAACAGTGACTTGTTTCCACTACCCTCCGATCATTCCACTCCAGGCGGGGGACATCTCTCTCAATTTCTCCCTGTCTGGAACACCATCACCTCAGACAAATGGGTTCTACAAATTATCCAATATGGTTACTGCCTGGAACTTACAGACACTCCCCCAAACATTCTTCCAAGATCACATGCAATGTCACAGGAACATCTCATCCTTCTAAAAAAAGAGGTTCAATCTCTGTTAGAAAAAGGAGCAATAGAGCCAGTCCAATTAAACCGGAGTATACTCCCTATACTTCTTAATTCCCAAGAAGGACGGATCTATCAGGCCTATACTGGACCTCAGAGAACTAAATCTATACATTCAATCAGACCACTTTCACATGGTCACTCTACAACAAGTACTTCCACTCCTTCAACAAGGCGACTTCCTGTCCACTCTGGACTTAAAGGACGCCTATTTCCATATCTCAATACATCCTGCTCATCGCAGATACCTAAGGTTCATAGTAGCAGGACAGCATTATCAGTTCAAGGTGCTCCCATTTGGAGTAACAACCGCACCCAGAGTTTTCACCAAGAGCTTAACAGTAGTCGCAGCTCACCTTTGAAGACAACACATTCACGTCTTCCCATATCTGGACGACTGGCTCATAAAAGCCAGCTCACAAAAAAGCTGTCTCCTTCACACTCACAAAACAGTGCAGTTGCTCCACGATCTTGGATTCACAGTAAACCTGTCCAAGTCTCATCTACAGCCATCCAACACACAGGCGTATCTGGGAGCTACAATAGATACACAAAAGGCTTTGGCCTACCCTAATCCGGCCAGAATCCGCAACATGCAGACTCTGCTCTGCCAGTTTCAGCCTCATCACTCATTGCCAGCTCGAGTGTTCGTGCAGTTACTAGGGATGATGGCGTCTTGCATACTAATAGTCCCTTACGCAAGACTTCACATGCGTCCCCTTCAAGAGTGCTTAGCTCGTCAGTGGAACCAGGCTCAGGGTCTGTTATCAGATCTAGTGTTGTTGGACGGCCGCACCCATCGCTCTCTGCAGTGGTGGAATACACAAAACCTTTCAAAAGGGCAGCACCTCATCGACCCTGTTCTACAGGTAGTGCTAACAGCAGACGCATCGTTCACTGGTTGGGGAGCTCATCTCCAAACACATACAATTCAGGGCATGTGGAGCCTGCAGCAAAAGCAGCTCCACATAAACCATCTAGAGCTGCTAGCAATTTTTCTAGCGCTTAAAGCGTTTCAAGTTCATCTAGTAGGCAAAGCTGTCCTGATCCGTACAGACAACATGACAGCAATGTACTACATACAAAACAAGGGGGGACATACTCTCTCCAGCTGTCACAACTAGCACAGACCATCTGGAGATGGGCCATACTTCACAAAATGTTTCTCCTAGCAGAACACATTCCAGGAGTTAACAATCAGATTGCAGATCTGCTCAGTCGTCAAAGACAACAGATCCACAAATGGGAACTCCACCCTCAAGTTCTCCTCCCATTCTTTCAAATGTGGGGCTTTCCAGACATATATCTGTTCGCCACGAACCTAAACGCAAAATGCCCAACCTTCGCATCCAGACATCCACATCCCATTATCCAAGGGCAATGCACTATGGAAGAATTGGTCAGGGATATTTGCCTACGCTTTTCCACCTCTCCCACTCATTCCATTAGTGGTTCGGAAGCTCAGACAGGCATCCCTGACATTAATCCTAGTTGCTCCCACGTGGGCTAGAGAACCCTGGTTCACAAACCTGTTGGAGATCTCAGTAGTTCCTCACCAAAAACTACACCTCACTCCCAATATGCTCACTTAGAGCCATGGAGAAATAAGACCTCCAGATCCCAGCCATCTGAACCTTGCGATCTGGCACCTGAAATCTTAGAGTTTGGCTATCTTAATCTTCCGCCAGACTGTATAAATATATCAAAGAGGCTAGACGGCCTACCACAAGAGCATGCTATGCAGCAAAGTGGAAGCGATTTGTGATATACTGAAATAACAATCAAATAGATCCACTGGACGCTTCAGTTCAAAACATCATTTGCTATTTACTACATCTGCAGCGTTCCAATTTAACGTACTCTTCCATACGCATACAACTTGCTGCAATAGCTGCATACCTACAGAACAGACAACATCTGTCTCTTTTTAGAGTGCCTGTCATCAAAGCATTTATGGAGGGACTTAAAAGAATCATTCCTCCAAGACTTCCACCTGCTCCAGTGTGGAATCTCAACATTGTCCTCACCAGGCTAATGGGTCCACCGTTTGAACCATTGCATAAATGTGAAACACAATTTCTTTCTTGGAAGGTAGCTTTCCTCATAGCTATAACATCTCTGAGGAGAGTGGGTGAGTTTCAGGCACTAACCATAGAAGAACCATTCTTACAAATACATCAAAACCAAGTGGTTCTGCGGACCAAACCTAAATTTCTACCAAAAGTCATTTCTGTCTTTCATATCAACCAATCTGTTGAGTTGCCTGTGTTCTTCGCTCAACCAGATTCTGTGGCAGAACGTGCTTTACACACTTTAGATTTGAAAAGAGCTATTCTTTAGTATATGGAAAGGACAAAACCTTTCCGCAAAACAACTATTTGTCGCTTTTGCTCCACCACATAAAGGCAATCCAATATCAAAGTCAGGCATTGCAAGGTGGATAGTCAAATGCATTCAGATATGCTATGCAAAAGCAAAAAGAACTTTAACAATTCCCCCTAGAGCACACCCCACTCGCAAACTAGGGGCTTCTATGGCATTTCTAGGAAACATACCCATAGATGATATCTGCAAAGCTGCAACATGGTCTACACCTCACAGATTCACAAAACACTATTGTGTAGATGTGTTAGCAAGACAGAAAGCTAGTGTGGGCCAAGCAGTTTTACGTACACTATTTCAGACCACTGCAACAGCTACAGGTTAGCCACCGCTTTGGGAGATAACTGCTTTTTAGTCTATGCACAGCATGTGATCTACAGCTCACATGCCTCGAACGGAAAATGCTATTTACCCAGTATGCATCTGTTCTTGGCATGTAGAGCTGTAGAGTCACATGGGCCCACCCGCCTCCCCGGGTACTTATACCTGTTGCAGTTACATCTTACTTAGATACATACATACATGGACATCTCTTACTTCTCTTACTAACTCCATTATCACCCTCTGCGGCAAACAATCTAACAATGGAGTCGATGCCCCTGCGCACTATCACCGAAAGGAGGAGTCACCTACCTCGTGACTGGAAAAGACTTCTTCGAACAAAAACAAAGTGCAAACATCCGGACCCAACACTAGATGGCAGGCTATGCACAGCATTTGACTCTACAGCTCTACATGCCAAGAACAGATGCATCCTGGGTAAGTAGCATTTTCCTTACCAAAGATAAGTTAATTTTTGTATAGACTTCCTTGTTGTCTACTTCCCTATTTTATGCATTTGTCCACCCAGTTCTTTTTGTTCTGGTTGAATAACTGAGAGAATAACTGAGGACTCGGTGGCTTGTTTCATTCTCATAAGGTAATGACGTAGCGGAGGAAGACAAATGAGGAGCAAATTGCTTAGATACTTTCCAGAAAAACTAATTACAGTCATTCATAGTCTTCCTCATCGCACTCTTGCAACTTGTTGAGCAATGACCTTGGTTGTCCCCCATCTATGCTTGGCTGGCTTGGAAATGTACAGGAATAGGAAGGGTCAAGGCACCCTTTGTAGCAATATGGAGGGATTCGAGCTAATACTATAATAGTGTAGTTTCTTGTATCCAGGGTGAGGATCACCCTCGTTTGGATGAGGAGAGTTGGAGTTGTAATACAGATTACCGGTAAGTAATTGAGGTATCCTCTTTGTAGCACAATTTTGCAGTTTGGCAAAATAAATCTGACTAAATGGAGTACATACTTTAGTTAGCTTATACACAACACAACATAACCTTCAAAAAGTTATTTAAAACATGTGCACAGTTTGTGTGTGTGTGTTTGTATGTGCGTGCATGCATGTGGCTCTGTAAAAAACGTTCAGCAGTTTCTAACTTCAAATGAAAGACTGCTATGTTGCTTTATGAGAAGATATTTGATGGGATTCTTAGTAATTTTGCATTGTTTTTATTTTTCTAAGAGCTAGGGCAGAAGCAGAGGAAGCAAAGCGGGGTGCTAAAGATGACGACGATGTAAGTGAATTGTTTACTTTTTCACTCTAGCATGTTGTAATGTATTAAGTGACATGACCTCGCATAATGGGGGTGTAGAGTGTATGGGGTGGTGAGGGTGTATGTTTGTGTGGGACTGGTCGGAAGAGGGTGGTATCTCTGTTGTGGTTATGGCCCTCCTATTCTGAACAGGCTGCATGAGAACTTGCTCGCTGCCTAACTGATCTATGAAGTTCTCACTCATGATTTTATTACCCAACTCTGTGTACAGAATGCTTGACTCCAATATTGGACCTCATTATTCCTAGGATTACAATGATTTGATTTAATAAGATTACACTGACCTAATAAGATTCTTGCAAATTTTAAATAAGAAATATGAGATCAATCATCTTAAATAGGAGCAGAGAACCAAATATCCATTTCTACTTCTGGAGCCTACTGTTTTTTTAATTTTAAAGTTTTACATCCAAGGCAATAGTACAGCTTTGTTAGAATTACACCATCATCCAATAACATCGACAGCCAAGCGGCAACCTCGATTGTGGTGGGGGCTGTTTCCAAATTTCTGTATTCAGTATGGATAATCAGAGCTAAAGTGTTAAAGGCTATTCAGAGCTAGGCTGTTAATGCCCCCTTTTGCGCTTATAATGCTCTGATTGACCACTGCATATGGGTTTTTATCGATTTTATTGTTGTTTTTTGTGTTCTTATCACATTTTAAACTGTTTTTAAATGGATGTAGTTTTGATTATGAAACAAATGTTTCGATATATCAATAAACGTTGCAATACTACTTATAATAGGAAGGCTCCATCTCACTCTAAGAAGTCGAGAGTCCCCCTAATTGGGAGATGAGTAAAGTCTCTGGTATCACATGACAGGATCGACAAGTCTCTTTTCTTCTTAATGTATGTCTTAAAAGGGAGCCATGTCTTGTCGAACATATTATCTACCAGTATGGCAGATAACCGTTCCATTGCAGCAATATACCATATTTTAGTCCACCATAGGGACAAACCCGGAGGCCAGAGGTTCTTTCAAGTAAGTGCAGTTGTGAGCCTTGCTGCTAAAAGAAAACAGGTTAAAAAAGTTTACCCCTGGACGTAGTCCGCAGGTACTCTGATTCTTCTCCAGAGTCGCCCAGAAATAACACCAAAGGATCCAGTTAGAGCTCATAGCACATATCTGACGTATTTGTTGGAGTACAGCTGCCCAAAACCTTTGCACATGTTTGCAAAACCACCACATATGAAACTACTACCCTTCCAACACAGGTCGGAGGTCCCAAAAGTGGTGTGTAATCACACTGACGTAAAATACCACTTAGTGAGATTTTACAAGCATTCACTTTTTTTGTAAGCAGATAGAAAGTTTCGCTGCTGTAACCTAAATCTATGTCTGGGTATCTTTCTCTATCTACCTACCTAGATCTAGTTCCCATTTTACTTCATATTTATGTTTCTGTGTATGTTGTTGTGTATTCAGTAAGAAGGGTGATACCTTTTCTGATGGGTCCTTGAGAGATGAGCTACTCCACAGTCCTATCCCTGCCCCTCTTCTTTTTGACAGCCCTTGAGTTAACCCAGTGGAGCACTAGGTCAAACTGAAAATCATCATCACTCGTCAACACAAAATCTTGCCTACAGGTTGGCCTATCTATGGTTTTCCCATAAAGGTGTAGCTCTCCCAAGAGCGGTGTTTGTCCTGACCTCCAGTTCTCAAAGTTTTAGTCATCTGTGCTGGGCTTAAGTACCACGTTGTTAATTATAGGCGATAACAGAGATGGGTCGAAGGTTATGTCATATCTTTTGGTAATTGTGACCCAATATCACATCAAAAGAGATGTGGTGTAGAGGTCCCCACCTTGCAGTAAATGGTCCATTGACCTCGTCCATAAAACATGGTGTAGGGAGATACAGCGCCATGTCTGCTTGAGTATCTCCCATGGTTTAGTGTATGGGAAGTGGTGCGATTTAAAAACTGGCCTCAGTTGGGAAGCGTAAATGTTTAAAAACTCAAACCGCCCCCTGTTTTTTAGGTCTCGCCTACGCAGCGCGCATGCGCTGCATAGGAGGACCTTTAGCCGTCACTCTGCTCTTTTTGGAAGCACATACTCGTGCTTGTGGCGGCATCCACCTTGCGGGAGCGAGCAGGGGCGCGCCACAAGCACGAGTATGTGCTTTCAAAAAGAGCAGACTGCGCGCGCACGCACCACTGCCGGGCTTGCGACAAAAATACGAGCGGATTCATTATGTTAGAAAAGTTATCTAAAATCTTTCTGTATTTCTTGCACTATCAGCATTTCTCTTTTTATCCTCACAAAGCATTTCTAATTTTATATCCCTCTGTTTGTCCCTGATTCCGTCGATCTGTCTTTTTCCTCCGGGCTCTCACTCAGTTTCTCCTTAAAATGTTCCTTTTCATCCCCACGTTTTCCATTTTATATACCCCCTTCCTCTCACCCTAATTCTCTCCATCGCTTCTACATTTCCCTCTTTAACGCTCACGCGCTCAGTTTCTTTCTTGATATTTCTCTCCGCTCCCTCCCTCCACCCATTCTCTCTTCCTTGCTTCCAGCGCCTTGATGCCCCCTAGCAAGGTCTGAACTATAAAAGCACCCACACACGCACACATGCCTGCTCCGTTCCTGCCTCTCTCGTCCCCATTCCATTCCATCGCGTGCATTTTGTCTATCTTCCCTTTCTGCCCTCTCTCTCCTTCTGCCGCTCCGACCCCATCCTTGTTTCCGTTGCCGCGTCTGTTTTTATTATTTTTCTTGTTTTTCTTGGGACTGACAATGCCACTAAGCAAGTGTTACATAATTTGCACTTTGTGTGGTGGGCTGGCGCTTGCCACTGAGTGCCCTCCGGAGCGATGCTCTGGGTAATTACAGTAGTGAGAGGAAGATGACAATCTTACAAGTCTGCGCCAGTGCAGCTGCAGGTGACACCTGTAGGACTGCAAGCTGCAACACAAGCTTCTTTCTCAAACATCATCATAAATGACACGAAACAACGTGTTTTCCTTTGAAAGTGTTACTCCATTGCATTAATGAAAACATATATAAACAATGGAATTTGCTTTACCCTCAAAGTGTTTCTTAATTGAAACCAGATCCCTTGTTTTTGCCCATCCTTCCATCCGATTGTTAAAAATGCCTTTAAAAAGCTTTAGCAGTAGCTTTGCCAGCGCTTCTATGTTTGTCGGCTGTTTTGTATCCTCCATTCTGATATATACAGTGCGTTTTGATAAACGTGTATTGTAGATAGTTTGTGAATAAACTTTGTGCAATATTACAAGCATAAGCTTTGGAACTAATTTCCCCTGTCCCTCGTTTTGTACCAGAGGATGTACCTGTAGGTGTCTGTTTGAGGTAAAATGTACAAAATAGGTATCATCTGATCCCCAGTGCTTCTGTTCATTTGCCATTTAGCGTGGTGTGTGAGAGTCAGAGAGATATATGAGAAGTCTTTGCTAGGCCTCATATTAGATAGATAGCACAACCAAGCCGAACTTCCACCACTGAAGAACAAGCACTTAACATAGTCTCTCTGGAGAGAATCCCCTAGCAGCTAGGCAGTTATGTCGCAAATTAATAGAAAAGAGTATGCAGTTTGTTCACAAATGCCTCAAAGTAGCTCCTGCGTCAGTGAAACATATAACCTCTTCATTACATTTTATGGAGGTTATTTTTCAGAATCGATGTTCATGTGTTTTGGTCATGCTACCATTTCTAACAGAATGACAATACAGAGCAACAAGAGGCATATAAGAGCAGGAACAGGCTGAGCAACACATCAACTGATATATGCTATTTTCTTTTATCAAAAATACATGGCTGCATTTCCAGCCATTGCATTCCAGCACTGACTGATTGGCTGCCTATCCCAGACCTAATTTCACAGTTTCTCTCTCGCTTCCTTATTCCCTCATTCCCCCCCTTCTTTATTGGCCTCCTTAATCCCCCATACTTCTTTCCTTCATTCCTTCTTTACCTTCCTTCGTTCCTAACCCTCCATCCTTTTCCCACTCATCATTACTTAAACAATCTCTTCCCCCTTCCTCGATTCCTCCATCACTCAAACCTTTCCTTCCTATTTACTTCCACTGTCCCTTCTGCCTATCTTCCTCTCTGCCTCCCTATCTTTCTTCATTACCTCCTTTCCTCCTTCTTCCTTCTTGCCCGTCTTAATCCCTCTCGCCACTCCTTAATCCTATACCCAGCCTTATTTCCTCAACCCTTATTTCAACTTCATCTATTCCAGTCACTCATATCTTGCAATTCTGCCTTTGACTAACTGGTTTCTTTTTTTCTTCTTGCTCTCTCTTCCTCACTCTGTCATTCCCTCCCTCCCTTCCTCTCTCACATCCTCTCATCTTTCCTCCCTTCTCTTAATTCCTTCCCTCTTTCTTCCCTTCCTTCCCTTATCTCTCTATCACATTGCTTTTTCACTCGACGTCACACAGTTCCACACCACACAATTCAACTCCACCCATTTACATTCCACACTACATATTTCACCAACAAACCGCATAATTTAACTCAACAACACAATTACATAACACCACATACATCCAATTCAAACCACATAATTCCACATCATGCCACAAAATTCAACTGCACACCACATGATTAACCTCCACTACATACCATTCCTCTCCCCCAAAATACCATTCCACACCATTACATGCCACACAATTACACAACTAACAATTCCAATCCAACTCATATAATTCCACTACACACCACATACATACACTCTACAACACATGGATAAAAGACATTATCATTCACAACACCAATAGCTCTAACTCAAGCAAATGCAAGAGCTATTGCATTCCTTTTTGGATCACAAAAGTAAAAAATGGCTCCTGTGTCATTTCACGCCGTAATGCATGCATGTGCCTACAAATTAATGGGACCAGTCTTGTATATTAGAACTTTCCAACTTGCTACACAGCAGCCACACCGCTTTACAAGATAGCTGAAAAACAAAGGCCAAGCCAAAACCTCAAGCTAACCACTTATAAGGTCCCAAAGGCGAGACCTATTGGCTATGCCAATGCTTGTTTTTTATGTGGTGTAACCCTAGGCACCCTTGGGGTACCATTACTTCATAAGAAGTGTTAAGTGTTTCTGTATGTCACTTAATGCTTCTGTGGAAATCCACAATAGACAGGTGTGTACCACAGATAGCAACTGAGGTAGGAAATACATTTTTATGCTTGCTATATATGCCCCAACCTGGAGATCTCTAGCTTACCCCATTGCTATAGGTCCATAAATAGGGTATCTAACACAGGCGGCATGCTGCATTCATATCATTTTCTGGCAGAACTAGATAGGAAGATGCCTAAATATGTAACAGACGACGCCTGCCCTCTCCAAACCCCACCCAACAAGCATGTTTTGGAAAATATTAATTGGGTGGGCTACTCCCATACCTCAAGATTGTTTTAAGTTAATACAGGATCCTGACACTGCTCCAAATTGTTTTACTTCCTCTAATAAAGGAGATAGAGAGGTGTCTGGATGAGTTAGAAAACACAATATGTCATCGGCAAAGAAACCTAGTTTAAATTGTTCCCAGTCAACCTCAGTCCCTTGGATGTTTGCTTTAGTTTCTATTCGATGGATCAGGGGTTCCATCGTTAGTGCAAATATCAGGACATACACAGGGGTCCCTTGTCTAGTCCCTGTGCCTCAGGGATATCATAGGAGAGTGGTTTACATTGACCTTAGTTTGTGTCTTGGAGTCCGTATAGTGTAATCTTATGCAGGCCCAAACCTGTTTTCAACAGGAAAAGTTTAAGCTATTGCCAATGCACCCTATCAAATGCTTGACGCGGAGAAGGACAGTTTTTGCATTTGTTTGTTCCACTGTGTCAATGTTGTGGACCACTAACTGTTATCTTTTGGCTGTCTGTTCTGGACAAATCCTGATTGGCACCTGATTCATAAAAGTGGCCAATCTGTTTTTAGACTAGATACCAATTTAGAAGTGAATAGTTTCACATCAAAGTTAAGTAAAGCAATGGGCCTATATGAAGTGCAGTCCATCAGGCCTTTCTCATGTTTCAGCATACTAGTAACAATTGATTCTAGCATTATTGATGGATCTTGGTCGGGAAACAAAAACCCTTGGAGATAGGATTCATGTTGTTCGGGTAGGAGAGCCTGCGCTTCGTATAGGTCAGTATAGTAGGGTGTGAATACCTGAGGATATTGGCCACATCCTTGTGAGATGCCCTCTTGTCATCGCATACTTTGTGTTCATTATTCTTAGTCTGTTTTTGTTTTAGTTTGTATACCAACAATCTATTGTCTTTATCTCCGTTCTTATAATACTTTTGATTGAGATTTAGCAAATTCTGCCCTGCGTCATATTGGTATAGTTATTCCAACTCTCCCCTGACCTTCCGTAGCGCTCTGTAAATTTACTGTGAACATAAGCTTTGTGTTGAGCCTCCAGCTGTAACATCTAGGTGTTTAGTTGTGTCTTTTTGGCCTTTGACAGTTTAGTAAGCATCTGTGTGTGTGAGATAAGCTCTTCTCCCAGGACGGCTTTGGTGTGTTCCATATGTATCCCAAATGGCATCTCTTGTGTCTTTTTCATTAAAATAATGCACCAAGGAGTCCTATCATGTCCCTCATTGCTGGTCTTGAAAGGCTATTTGATTAATATACCATCTGTGTGGAAGTGCTTTGGGGTAGTCCAACAACTGGAGCTTAATCTGCCAAAACTGCTGCTCCTGTTCCATGTCTGTAAAGTATGGGATAAGAGTAAAATCAATTTGGGTGTGTCTTATGCACATTTGAATAAAATGTATAAGCCCTCTCCACTTTGAGTCTCCCTTCAGACGTTAGCCAGGCCCAAATCAGTCAAATCCTGTATCAAACCAGGGGGAACCGGGTACGTTTTTTATTGCACCACTGAAGGCATCATAAGATTCCCCTATGCCAAGACCAGTCTGGGACCCACACTCCAACCGCCGCTTTCTTAGAAAATATGATATGATGCCTTCCTCCCCTCAGGATCGTCAACAGCCTCACCAGTGTATTCCCCTGGATTAATTTGATGTGTTGCAAGACAATAAGACTTCTCAAACCTCAGAGTAACCTCCTCAGTCTTCTGCCTCTGCAGGTATCTCCATTCGTCGCTCTCGTCATTTCGCTGATTTAAGTGCTGATCCGCGAGCTCTGTTTGGGGTCACTGGTCTCCTTTGATGTTGCAGTCCTTACATCTGAGGTTGCAGCTTCGTAGCCTTCCATGGATGAACTAATAAGTATTTTTCTGGCGTCTTCCAGGGTCCTCCCAGATTGTTGCTTATTGTCGATGGTGAACATAAGTCACATTGGGAACCCCCATCTGTATGGGATCTGGATGAGCTGTCATGTCTCTAAAATTATGCCTTTTAGGCCAGAATACTCAGAGAAGTCTCGAAAAAATGAAATTGTCACCCTAAAATTGTAGCCCTTTTCCTGGGTGTTGATATATTTAATTTAGAAAAAATGAACTGTAGTAAGAATATCTGGTATCAGGTGATAACGCTGCTGGAAGGATAAAAGTACACGATTTGTGCGATCAAGAAGGACCAATTTTTCATCTTGGTGTTGTAGAATATGGCGGAACTCATACATGACCACGGAGCTCAAGAGTTCATCATTGTTTTGCTGAATCCTCTAATTCGTATGTTATTCTTGCGAGAACGATTCTCGTCTTCCATGGTGTCTGACTGCGCTTGTTGACTGGCCTCCAAGGTCATCACTCACTGTCAACTCATCGTGATGATGGCCTTGCTGTGCTACCATCGATTCCACTTGTTCCAATCTTATTTCTGTCTTTTGCACACCGTGGTATAAGTCTGAAAGCGCTTTATCATAGTCTGAGCGAAGTGTGGAAAGGTCCTTTTCAGATTACTGTAACAACAGTTAGATATTGCCTCTTGTTGCTAAAGCGGAATAGTCTACAGAGTCATTTCATTGATGTTGAATCTTCATTAATTCTATCCGGGTCGCTGTGTTTTTTATGCCTTTGTTCAAGTTAACATCTCTTTTATTGTTGTCGTAGCTGTCATAGTTGATTTATTAGGTTGAGGTATCCATTTGGCATTACAGAGTCACAGCTCTCTTGTGTTGATTTTATATATTGTGACTCCCCGTGCTAGTGAACTGCCTATACGATTTGTGCGCTTGCTAGTTGGAGATTACTGCTGCAATCTTAGTCTTCATTGAAGGCTCTCCACCTCAAGTATTTGATCTCTTGTCTGTATTAATAACACTTACTGTTCACTATCTGTGCCTTTTGCGGCATCTGAGTGGTTCCTCCTCTCCTCGTTCGGCTGAATGATAGGCCCCACTACCGCAGCCTTGAATGTTTGCACGGCTGCTTGCAGCATCTGATCCCTTCCCTAGGCCTCAGATCGCCAGTTCCTAAACAGCTACTACACCTCCACGAAGGAATGAAGGCCGTCGCCGAATGGATGAGGACCAGCCGCCTGAAGCTGAACTCTGACAAGACGGAGGTCCTCATCCTTGGTTCCAACCCTTCAGCCTGGGACGACTCCTGGTGGCCAACATCACTGGGAACAGCCCCGCCACCCACCGACCACGTACGCAACCTAGGGGTCATCCTCGACCCCACCCTCTCCATGACTAAGCAGGTCAACGCCGTTTCCTCATCCTGCTTCAACATCCTCCGAATGCTCCGCAGGATCTTCAAGTGGATCCCCACTGAAACAAGAAAAACAGTCACCCAGGCCCTCGTCACCAGCAGGCTGGACTACGGAAACGCCCTCTACGCAGGAACGACGGCTAAGCTCCTGAGACGGCTGCAACGCATCCAGAACGCCTCTGCACGTCTTATCCTCGACATCCCCCGACGCAGCCACATCACACCCCACCTGAGAGACCTGCACTGGCTCCCTGTCAACAAGAGGATAACCTTCAAGCTCCTCACCCACGCACACAAAGCACTCCACAACTCCGGACCAGCCTACCTCAACAGACGACTCAGCTTCTACACCCCCACCCGCCAGCTCCGCTCGACCAGCCTCGCCCTCGCCACAGTCCCCCGCATCCGGAAAACGACCGCCGGCGGCAGATCCTTCTCCCACCTCGCCGCCAAGACCTGGAACACCCTCCTCACCAACCTCCGACAGACCCAAGACCTACTGGCCTTCAGAAGACTCCTCAAGACCTGGCTCTTCGATCAGTAGCAGCACCACCCCCCGCTTCCCCCAGCGCCTTGAGACCCTCGCGGGTATGTAGTGTGCTTTATAAGTGACATGATTGATTGATTGATTGATTGACATCCGCCTTAATGTGGATTCCGAGCCTATTTTTACGGTGGTTCAGGGCATATTTGGGGGCCTGAGTCAAGAGCTCATGCAAGGCATGCCATATTGAATCCCTGTCCAGGCTACGCCACCTTCCGTATATTTTTGTCTGTTTCTTTTCGCCAATGAACATTGGGGCGTCCTTTCCAGGTCGAAAGGGATCATTAATTTGAAGAACCTTGAAAAAAGTCCTAGGCCTGCAACCAGTCAAGGGGCGATACACGTGGCGGAATTACAAGAACAAAATCTTTAACTACATGTGTATATGACAATTACTATCTAAATTCACTTGGTATCTGCATCTCTGTCAGAAGTGTTCGTCCTTTGCCTATCTTTCTGCTTTTGGCAAAATAATTCAGTTGTCGTCTTGTAAACTGTTTGTGTTATTTTCATTTTTAATGATGTGCACATACATGTTTCTTACAGGTTTCACACTGAGTTTTAAATTTAATGTTTCAAAGCAGGGTGCCAAACATTTTCAGCCTGGGGTATCCAACAGAGTCTGCAAGGGTCAAAGTTTCAGAATCTCGACAGGTATACTATACAAAGAATTTATCTAAATGGGGTTTATTTGCATATCAAGTCCCTATCCTGAAAAAACGGAATGGATCCAGCCCTCGTGGGTCTAGAATAGACACTCCTTAAATAAGCAATAAGGGGAGAAAAATACTACTAGATTGCTCCATTGGATATTCAGAAAGTTAGCTTTGCTTGTTTTACAGCAGGGTCAGGTTTCTTCTGTTTAGCTTTAGTCACAATCTTATGTAAGAAACTTTTCTAGATGAAATGGGGACCCATCCCCAGGGCCGGTTCATGCTAAGTCCCGAGGTGCCCACCCCTGGGACATAGCGGTTTCAGGGAAACCTGTGTTGGGAGCAGTTTTCAAAACTCCTGTGGAGCTGGAGCAAACATCAAGTCCACTCCCATGAAAAATGCTCCGGCCCACGAGTACTTTTTATCTGTTTCCCTGCCTGCAGTGAAGTGGACAGGGAAATGGATGAAAAGATTAGTCCTGCCTGGAGGGAGCAGCATTTTTAGTTGCTACCTGCGGACGGGAGCAATGCTAGCTCCTGTTGTAGGCTGGGAGCCGGTTGGGGCTGCAGGGGCCTTGGGGCTCCCCCAGCGGACCCTAGCCATAGTGTGGTGGGTGTCCTGAGTGGACACCAAGGTACCTATCCTTTGTTGGCTGGGCCCCAGGGTTAGGGGGGGGTCCACTTGCCCCTCAACCCCCAAAAAATGCACTTGGGGATGAGGTCCCTGGGGCCAACTGGGGAGGGGGCCGCGTGCCCCATTCACCCATAAAAATGCATTGGGTCCTGGGAGATGGGGTCTCCGGACACAAAAGTGGCCCAGAGAGGGATGCTGTGTGCCCCCTCCCCATAGTATTATTTAGTGGCCCTGGTGGGATGGGGTCCCTACGGCCTATCAAGGCTTTGGGAGGGGGGCTGTGCCCCCCACCTTTATTTTTAAAAAAGGCCCTGGGGGGTGGGTCTGCAGTGTCTTACTAGGCTGGCGTGGATGGGGCAGCGCAGCCGCCCTTTCCCTTTAATTTTATTAGTGGCCTTGGGGGATGGGGTCCCAGGGCCTAAGGAGGCTCGAGGAGGGGGGCCGTCTGGCTCCCTCCCCTTAAAAATGTATATGGCCTTGGGGTATGGGATTCCATGGCCCATAATAGATTTGGGGAAGGGGGCCACATAGCCCCCCTCCTGTTTAAAAAAAACAACAAAAAAAGGCCCTAAGGTCCCTAGGGCCAGGCTTTGTGGCCAACTCCCCGATGTGTGGTGTAGGGTTGGCTGACTTAGGTTAGGGTTGGGGGAGTGGGGGTTGGGGGTTGGTTAGCCTCAGAGCCTGGCCATGTCCAGTGTGGGATTGGCTGTAGGGCCTGTTGTTGGATTAACGTATGGTTATTAAATATTATTTTACCTTAAAAAAAGACTAGAAACTCACTGAAAAAAACCAAAGGGTAAAATAACGTTATAGTTAGGTGAAATGGTCAATTTTAACTCTAAAACCACTGAAGTAACTATAACTTGTGCCCTAAGGTAGCTATAACTCACACCCTCGCCATGCACAGCTAATTACCCTATATATCACATCACTCCACTCATGACATCTTCTTTGAGATCATTGATAATATCACTGTGCATGGAGGGGCTTTACCTTAGGGCACGAGTTTTAGTTACTTGAGATAACTCTAACTTGTGAATTTCAGTGTTTTTTTTTGTTTAAAATGGAACATTTCACCTAACTATAACATTATGTTAACCTTTGTTTTATTCAGTAAATATATCTATACACACACACACACACACACACACACACACACACACACACACACACACACGTGTTCCTAGCATGAGTTGCTGTACATACACATGCTTAGCATATTCCTGCCACCTATTGCAAGTTATTTGCATTCAAAGAAGTCTTTCGAGTCACAAAGTTTAGTAATTCCTTCCTTAGGTAGCAGGGCGCATGGTCATCAACTCCATGTTAGATTGTTGTTTTCTGCCATCTGGCTCGATCATCTACCAATGAGGCTCTGTGTTCCACACAGACACCTTCTTAGAGCCTTTTACCTATCCTGACAACTTCAGTAAAGACTTTGAATCCCGTTCTATTCGCGAACACCATACCAGATGCCAGCACCTCTCAGTGTCTAACCACTGACGCCGTAGGCCCCATTTGGGATTTTTGTCCCAGATTTCTTCGACAATTTCTTGGACTAAAATGCAACAGAAGAGATGGAAATAACTTGTTTTCAAAACTGCCCACAGTGCCACGAAGAATATCTCTGGACTGACAACCACCTGGTCTGCAACTTGTGCCTCTACCCAGAGCACAACAAGACTTCATGTGAGGCCTGCCTCAGTTTCTGGTCTAAGAAAGGCCTTCGGTAATGATGGGAATGATGGTGGGCCTATTGAAGGATACAGTCGCAGGACATTGAAACCGCCAACATTTTTGCCGAACAGGACGTCGACGGTGAGGTGTAGTATCAGCCAAAGACTTTCACAGAACGCTGTATTACACTACACCGAAGACAGCAACTGTAAGTAGCATGTCCTCCAAGGGTCATATCGATTCAGTCCAAAGGCCCCGAACAGAGAGTGATCAGCACACACATAGGGTCCAGCACAGCCCCTTAGAGATATTCTGCTGGACCGCCACTGGTCCCGGGCCATAGTCCATGCCGAGCACAAACTTTGCAGCTGATACCAGTTGATGTGTCAAGCACTCAACTGCCTCGAGTTAGCAGCCTGAAAGGATCACATGGCTGTCGATACTGAAAGAGCACTTGGCACAGGCCTTGAAAGCCAGCCAGGCACCAAAACCAGTGTAGACACTGAAAGTTCCATCGATGCCGAACCCAAGCTCGGCATCGAAACTGACCCATGCACCAAGTGTGCATTTGGAGCCAAAGAAAGCTGCCACATAGACATCGGAGGAGTTGGATCCAATTTCCCAGTGCGTACAGGAGGAGCTTGCCATCCGGGAAGAAACACCTTTTTATCCACCCACAAACCGGGGAAAATCTGCACCAAGACTCCGATGAAACCAGTGGAGACCCTCCCACAGAAAAGTTAGCTCACTTTTGAGTGACGGATTGCTCTGCAGCCGATGCCACCAAAGCAAAGGAATTTCAAAGACTTGGGCACTAGCCCTACCCTTGATCTGTGAAGCCTGCTGCTCCTCCATCTCTACAGCCACCTCCTCCATCCGCACCAGCTACACCCCCTCTCTCCCCTCCTCCACCACCACCTCCTCATATGTGCCCTCAGCCACACTCTTCAAAAGGATCACCAGACTTTTCACAAGGGCAGGGAGGCCACACTTAGCCTGCAGACCCCTATGACATCCTTTATGACCCAGAGTCTGACCCTTGTGAGTACCACAATATGCTAATCCACAGGGTGACATTTAAAAAAAAAATGTTTTTATTGATTTTACAAAACATTAAGCCAGACGTCATACAGCGGCACATGGGGACACGAATACACTCAGCATAATATGACATGAGTACCACCATCCTAGAATAATACCCCTGAGCAATTGCTGACATCCATAATTGTCGCCAATTGGCCACATATAATCCACAGGGTGACATATCCAGATTTCTTTCCAGCTAGACTGTTCCCACCGGTTGATACCATCTCCTACCACAAGGTAATGCAAAGCATTGCTAGCTATCGCAGAGTAACCATTTGTGACCTAGAGGAAGACAATTAATTCCTTGTAGAGATGTTATCGAAAACACAACACACTGCAATTCTTACTGATGCTCAAAACATCGGTTGATGCATTCTAAGACCCTGTGAGGGCTAGAGTTATCACTCCCCCCTCGGGTGGATAAAAAATATAAAACAGCCTCTAGTGAGCCCATCTACATCATGTGACAGCTATTGCTTGACCCTTTAGTGGTGCATACTGCACGTAAGTGTGCACATGCAGAAGCCTCAGGGGGACGCACCGCCCAAGAAAAACGATGCAGCAGGAAAGGGGGATTGCTCTCAAGTTATGACAGGGTGCACTAGGAGGAGGTACAAGAATTGCTCAAACATCTCCCAGATGGGTACAAGCAGAGAGGGAAGGAGCTGGTAACCGAGGGGAAAACCATCTCCAATGCAGTCAGTCAGTGTGCCATAGATACTGCAGACACCACAGCACAAAGTATTAACACCAGTGTCCTCATTAGGAGACATGCCTGGCTGTGGGTGTCAGAATTCAAGCCAAAGGTCCAGCAGCATTTGTTGAACTTGCCGATCGACACGGAACACCTCTTTCAACCACACATATTGTAAGGTAGATTTATAGAGCGCTGCTTGTCACCTGCGAGGATATCCAGGCAGTGAGTAGGTGAGCGAAGGCATGTAGTGAGCCTGGTTCTAAATACCGGCAGACTTGATGGTCCCTCATGAAGACTAATTAAATAACCAGGTCTTCTGCTTCTTGCAGAATTCAAGAAGTGAGGAGGAGGCCCTGATGTATTGGGGGAGGTTGTTCCAGGATTTGACGGCTTGGGATGAGAATGATCTACCGCTCTTGCGAATGCGGGGTGTGTGCCAGTAAGAGTGACGCTTAGAGCACTTGTCTGGTGAGTTGGTGGAAGTGAAGCTGGTAATTGAGGTATGCGGGTCCCATATTGTGTAGTGACTTGAATGCATGTGTTTGAACTGTCAGCACTTCTGGATGGGTAGCCAGTGGAGCTCTCTGAGGAGTGGTGTGTTGTGGGTTCGGCACAGGAGGTCAGGGACGAGTCTGGTGGCGGTACTTTGGATGGTTTGAAGTCTGTGAAGGAGATAGTTTGGGATGCCGGCATAGAGTGCGTTGCTGTAGTCCAATCTGCTTGTGATTAAGGCCTGCATGATCTTACGACTGGTGTTGAGTGGGAGCCACTTGAAGATTCTAAGTAACATACAGAGGATTTGGAAGCATGAGGAGGTGACGGCGTTGACCTGGGACTTCATGGTGAGGTTGATGTCCAGGATGAGGCCTACATTCCTAGTGTGATTGGTTGGGGTGGGTGTGGGTCCAAGACATGACTGCAGCCACGGGGGGCCCAGTAGGGCCTGGCACCCCCATCTTGATGCTTGCGCCCCCTCTCCCCCAAGCATTCTTGACAGTGTGTACATGACAAGGAGATTTTTAAAGAAATACTCAGTACTAGCTAGGCATTTTTCGCCTCGGGAGAAACACAGAAATTTAAGCTAAAGTGTGCTCCAGTTAAGAATAAATATTTCTTAAGAAAAAAGCTTATCATTCTTTTTATGACGATGAATGAATCAGTTTTCCTCTTCCATTTAAACACTCCAATTTCAGACTGTGATGATTTGTGTTCCAATAAGTGGCTGGGAACTGTACAATTCACAAATATAATACATGCAGTCTGGACTAGAGTAAGAAGTTCCTATTGGTATTGTAGCTGGAAATTAAAATGCAGGTGTGCCTGGGAATCACTTTCAGGAATGCATGAACTGCAGATTAGAATTAAATCAAAATGCAGGGCTACATTATATATAAATGGACCTAGAAATAAGATAAATTAAAGCATAAAAACAATCACGTTTGGGACACAATGTTAGAATTCATAAAATGTAGATTGGACTTTGGAAAACAGTTTTATTGAATTGTACTGTTTTTTACTTAGCAAGAAGCCTGTCCATCACAAGGATTAAATCACATTTCTGTGTGGTCTGGTTTCATTATTTATATACAACTTCATACCAATGACAAGGATATTGAAGCACACAATTTAGATCAACTGCTTGGGGCATGGTTGAAAGGGTGGTTGAGTGGTTTGAACTTAATGGGACATGTTAGGTGAAGAGTGCGAGGTATGATCGAAGAGGATGTGCTGTTGACTCGAGTCTCTGCATTGGTTCAACATCCTTTTATTCCATGCTAATCACTTAATCTCTCTGTACCAAAAATAAAGGATATAAAATAATAAATTAAAATATGATGACATAGTGGGCACATGTCACATGGGGCGTAGCTGCACATAACCGTTGCAGAGGGTATGAGAAAGGCTCCAGCCGCACCTGCAAGCACTATAGATGGAATTCACTGTTGTGCATCAGAAGGGTCCATTATGGTATACGGCGTCGACCAACTACCAACCGTAGACCATACATATTTTGGAGGCATTGTTAAATCACTAAGTAGTATTATAAATGGGATGACGTTTCCCCTGCCGTACATAATAAGGATAGTGCAAGTCACCAAGGAGTTCTCAGACCATATAAAAGAGCAAAGCTGAAGAACAGGTATAATATCCCCCTTACTGCAAACATCTTAAAACCTTGTGCCCAGATAGTCAAAAATGTTACACAATGCAGCACAGCAACCAAAGTTGACTAACTTTAAAACTTTTCCTATTTCGGATGTATGCTGTGCAGTGCAGCACACATGCAAAGTGGGACACATTAGGAGAAATAAAAGCATTTTTCCTTTTTAACGCTTTTTTCAAAGTGGCATTATTTTTTAGAACAAAACCCTGCCTACTATTGTTAATAAATAGTTTTACAGAAAAAAACATGGGTGGTTTCATGAGAATGCACCTATTCAACCCAAGCATTGCCCGCTTTGCAGTGCAGCACACATGCGAAGTGGGAACAGTTAGGAGAAATAAAAGTATTTCTCATTTTTAATGCTTGAAACCCATGCAACACCCCCCTTTGCAGAGTAATGCAAAGCTAAGGGCGTCTTTGCATTTCTTTGAGGGAACTCAAGTTTTGCACTGGAAAGAAAAGAAAATTGAACTGGTTTGCGTCACTTTTGTGAAACAAAAGCGGCACAAAATCTTTGGTCATCTGGGCCTTGGTGTCTTGCTCTTTCATGTTCATTACAAATAAGTATAAAAGCAGAATCTGTAGTGCAAAATTAAGCACAGCAAATGCACATACTAAGTTTTTCAAAAATATAATAGAATCAGTTTAATGCAAGTCAGATTAAAAGGGCTGTGGATCAGATTGTGTAGAAACGTGTACAGATTCTAACTTGACCTACAGTGTGGAACAAAATAAACACCTTTTTGACGAAATCTGTTTATGTAATGGTTTTCACAGATTACAAACAGTGCATGAAAACAAAGGACCGTTGTGCGTTCAAGCTTTCTTTCTTTACAGGTGCTCTTACAAGTCCTTAGTTAGCTAGAGTACTCACACAGTTTCACAATATCCAGTAAAGAGCTCCCGAATCTGAACTCAAAGAGGAGTCCCTGCACTATTGTGGTGGGTAATCCCACCCTCTACCATATAATACAAGCGCTAACCCTCTGTATATCTTCAGGCGTGATGAACGCATTGTTAGATGAACAATTAAAACCCAAGTGGGTAAGTCATGCTGTCTTCCGCAATATATAAGGGGAAGAGAAAAAGACTCCAACCAAGAACCAGATTAAAAAAAAAAAGGGGGGGGAACTATCAACAACTTTACCCATGGAGGTTCATGAAGCAATGGTAGGATCTGACGGTGGCTGGGGGGGGCGGGGGAGTCAGCCCTCAGCAGGAATCCCCCGTGACCCGCACAGGGGGAGCCGTAAACAGGGCAACACCTCCGCGTCCACCACCCAAAGAGAAGACCGGTCGTGACTAAATCAAAAAGAGATGTAGGGCTCTTAATCTTGGGCTGCAGGCAAACAGGGGGAGACCCTCGGAAAGGTAGCTAACCAGGGGGCTCCAAATATATTCGAAGCCCTTGCGAGAGTCGTCCGCTATGTCTGAAAGGCATTCTAGCGCCAACGCACGCCACAGGCGGGCATGCCACTGGGTGAGCAAGGGGGTCTCAGGCTTCTTCCAGGCGGCGGCTAATGCCATCTTGGCTGCACCCAGGCATAACCACATGATGGATCTATCTCTGTGCGTCTGGTACTTAAGGAGGGGGTCACGGACTCCTAATAGGACATGCTCCATGGAATCACCAATTGGATACCCTAGAATAAGCTTGATTTGGGGGAGAATCTCTTTCCAAAAGGTCTGTATGGCCGGGCAATCCCACCAGATGTGTTTGAAATCCCTCAGGAGGCCACACCCTCGCCAACACCGGTCAGAAGTGTCAGGAAAGATAGAGTGCAATTTGTGTGGGTGGAGATACCAGTCGTATAATGTTTTATAGTGGGCTTCCCTTAAATACATAGACCTGTTAAACTTCGCTATATCTCTGTACAGGGCCTCCCATTGTTTGTCCGAGGGTGACTCTGGCAACATGCTCTCCCAGAATGTTCTGTGACGTTGTGGGCGGTGTGGAGATAGAGCAAGTAGTAGGGTGTAAAGAAAGGGGATACATGCCCTCCCCGTTGTGCCCGACTGAACAAACTTTTCTAAAGGGAGTAGTTCCCTTGTGGCCGCTTGACGATACAGTGGCTGTTGGACCCAATGTACCAGCTGCGTGTAATGATAGCGCTCAGTGTGCGGTAGGTGGTAGCGGGTCATGCAGTCGTCAAAGGACCGTATTTTGTCCCCATGAAAAAGGTCCGAGATCATGATGCAGCCCCCTTCTCCCTAGAGGTCGAAGGGCCCCTCCCGGAGAGCCGGAGGAAAGGCCGTACTAAAGTGGATGGGGGTATATGGGGACGGGAACGTGGTCAGGGGCAGCGTTTTGGTCACTGTGTCTCACACTTGGAGTCTTGTGGAAGTAGGAACACTGAGGTAGGCGCTGGCAGACCTGTCTGATTTCTGTCTCCAGGGTAAATCCCATATCGTTCTTCCTGTCACCTGACGATCGTTATGGAGCCACAACTTCTTTGACTCCCTAAGGGACCACTCACTCAGTACCCATAGTTGTGCAGCCCTGTAATATATTAAAAAGTCCGGAAGTGCAAGACCCCCTTTAAGGCGCGGCCTCGTCAACAGGTAGTAGGAGAGCCGAGCTCGCTGGCCCTGCCAGATGAACTTAAGGAGCATGGTTTTTAATTCAGTAAATAGACCCCTATCAGGCGGAATTGGGATCCCCTGGAAGAGGTATAGAAGATACGTTCATCTTGGTCGCATTTATCCTGCCAATCCATGAGATGTAGGCCGTACTCCATTTTTTTAAATCAGCGGCCAGTTGCCTAAGCAGGGGAGGAAAGTTGGCCTTATATAGGTCACTGAGCTTGGGGGTGATTTGGACACCTAGATATGTGATGGCTTTGCGTGCCCACTGGAAGGGAGACGCTGCTGCAAGTAGCCGCTGAGTCTCTGGAGGCAGGGTGAGATTTAAAATGAAAGATTTAGAGGGATTGACCTTGAACCCCGACACGCTTGAAGTGCTCCAGTTCCTGGCTAATTTCAGGGAGGGAGGTAGCTGGGTGGGTAAGCGGCAACAGGACATCATCCGCAAACAGGGCTATTTTGTGATCATCGGTCCCGAATCTGATCCCACTGATTTTCTGGTTTGCCCGGACCCTAGCCGCAAAAGGTTCGATGCTAAGGGCAAAAGCATCGGGGACAGAGGTCAGCCTTGTCTAGTCCCTCTAGTTAAGTTGAAAAAAATCGGAGGCCACCCCATAAACCAGGACCCTAGATCTAGGGGCACCGAAATTAGCTTGGATCATCCCTATGAAAGCCTCACAGAACCAGAATTGACGCAGAGAAAGCCTCAGGTAAGCCCAATCGACCCGGTCAAAGGCCTTCTCTGCGTCAAGTGATAATAAAGCGGCTGGGAGGCGATTCTTTTGGGCCTTGTCTATAAGGTGAAATATTCTGCGGAGATTGTCATGGGTCTGGGGGCCTTTAATAAACCCCGACTGATCTGGGTGTATGAGGTCAGGGAGGATATTCTCGAGCCTAGTGGCCAGGATTTTGGAGTAGAGTTTCGCGTCCAAATTGAGGAGGGCTATAGGCCGGTATGAGGAGCATTTTTGTGGGTCTTTCCCCGGTTTCGGGATGATAAAGATCAGGGCTTCTCCCATGGTCGGCGACACCGCCTGATGAGATGCGATAGCATTGAATAATTCAGTGAGGTGAGGGGTCAAATCGGCTGCGAAAGTACGATAAAACTGCACCGTAAACCCATCGGGGCCTGGTGCTTTGTGTCGTTTTAGGGAGTCTATAGCAGCCTGCACTTCTTCCGCAGTGTACGCCCCTCCCAAGGTGTCGTTGGCGGACGCTGGAACTTGGGGGAGGTCGAGAGTATCTAGGTACTTTGTTTGGTCAGGCTCTCCGAGTGCTTCAGCCTGATATAGTGTGTGGTAGAACTCACGAAAAGCCCCGGCTTTCCCCTCTTCACTAGTGTGGATTGTGCCATTATTGTCGGTGATTTGTTTCACAAATTCCCTTTCTTGTTTGACCCGCAGCTGCTTTGCCAGGAGTGTGCCCACCTTGTCTTTCCCCTCGTACCCTCGAGCTTGAAGCCTCAGGATAGTCTTCTCGGCCCTATTAGTGTAGATGGTGTTGAGTTTCCCCCTAAGGGCCGTGACCCTTCGGAGGGAAGGCACCGAGGGTGTATCCTTGTGAGACCTTTCTGCCGCTACCAATTCTTGCTCCAAATCTATCCTTTCCTTAGTCTGGAGCCGTCTAAGGGATTGAGAAGGAAGAAATCCCTTATTGCTTTGCGGAGATCATCTCGGTGCAATCTATCCCTACATAATACTTCCGGGAAGTACCATCTGGATAGTTTGGATCTTGGGGCCGGCCAATTTAGCAAACAGGTCAGAGGTGCATGATCTGAAATTGTCATAGGGAGGAAAAGGGAAGTTGTGACCGAATGTACAAGCGATTGGCTTCTTGAATATGTTCTGTGAGCGTGGGAAAATAAAGAGTAATCCGTCATAGAAGGATTGAGGGACCTCCATATGTCAATGAGACCCAGTTGTTGTATTAATTGCTTGAGCGTGTTACGGAACACCCCTCTTCCCGCTCTGTGTGAGTGCGTGGTGTCCGCCTGCGGATCCCATATGAGGTTAAAATCCCCCATGACGATTATGTCCCCAGACGCGAACCCTGCCAGGGAATCTAAAAAGTGGGAGACGAAGTCCGCCTGTCCTGCATTGGGGGCGTATACTGAGGCCAGTGTGCAGGTCCTGCCCATGAACGACCCTTTGACCATGAGGAATCTGCCCTCCTTATCTTTCTGCGTGGCCTCGTCGACGAAATGTGCAGAGGAATGAAACAGAAGGGCCACGCCATTCTGTTTTTTAGGACTAGTGGCCTGGTATATCAGTGGGAAATGTCTATGTTTTAGACTGAGCTCTTCCCCTTTCTTGAGATGGGATTCTTGTAGTGCCACTCACTGCGGAGCCTGGTCCCCCAAGTACTTCCAGAGACGCTGCCATTTGTTAGGGGAATTCAGGCCCCTGACATTCCATGAAATTAGTTTAACCCCCATCACCACCCCTGTAGGCAGTCAAGCGGTAGTCAGACCCCTAACCCCCTATCCCCCCCCCACCAACCCCCCCCCCCACTCCGCCATCCCTGGGTAGAACAAATATGAACAAGCGAAGAACATGAAAAAACACGCAAAGCATGATATTCAACGCGGTCCCTAAGGACTGCAACTTTGGATAGGTGTCGGGGCAGGACCAATCCCGCACCCAGAGTCCCGCAAGAGTTCCATGAGTAATCGCTTCTCCTGCGGTGCTCGTAGTTGAACAAGTTTATAGCGTCGCCCATCCTCGACCGTGTATCCAGGTGTTGTTATCCTAGTAGGCCCCGAGACGTCTCCCCAGCACCTAGCAAATCCTGGCCCAAAGGGCGTCGGGCATCCAGACAGGAGCTCAGGAGACTATAGGTCGTTCAGCGCAGGGCTGCCCTCCAGGGCAGATAGAAGACTGATGGCAGCGTTTGCAAAGTTCGTTCATGACGTCTTCTTGTTAGACCCCGTAGCCTTCTGCCAAGTTCCGATGGTACCTCGGGTCGTCCGTCCCCCCCCCCCCGGTTTCCTCTCGAGATGTGGGGTGTTTAATCGGCGAAGAGTGGCCCAGCCCCAGCAGGGCCGCCACTCCCTCCACCTCGGAGAAGTGGTAGTGTTTGTTGTTAAGTGAGAAGGCAATACCAAAGGGATAAGTCCACCTGTATTTTATTTGTCCTTCTCGTAGGGCGGCGGTAACAAGGCGAAATTGTTGGCACCTCATCAGTGTGGCCTGGGCGACATCCTGAAAAAGCACACAGGACGCTCCTTGATAGTCGATCGTGTCTTGTCCGCGGGCTTTATGGAGTACCAGTTCCTTAGTTTTGAAGGAGGCAAACTTGGCCAAGATGTCTCTCGGGCGTTGGTTCTTTCCTTGTTGCGCCGGGCCCACCCTATGAACACGCTCCAGGAGGATTGCCGGATGATCCTCTCCTACGATGCTGGTGAAAAGGCCCACCATAAACTGCTCCAGGTCCGCTCCTTCACGTCCTTCCTCCAGGCCGCGAACCCTGATATTCTCTCTCCGTGAGCGATTTTCTAAGTCCTCGCATTTGAGGAGCGTGGAGTTCAGCTGTGCCGCGAGCGCCTCCGAACCTTCTTCAAGCGGCTGGAGGCGATCTTCAAGGTCCTGGCACTTCGCCTCGAGGTCGAGGGTGCGGGTCCCCACAGAGTCCACATCGGCCCTCAGTTCGCCAAGTTTGGAACTCATCTCCGACTTGAAGGCATCAAAGGAGGCATTGATGTCCGCTTTGATATCGTCGCACAGTTCTTTCTTAAAGTCCCGAAGCGTCGCCAGTAGATTCTCCGGGGTGAGCGCCATCCCTCCTGCCTCCTGACTGCGCTCTGGATCCGGACCGTCCCCCACGTTGGTGGACCCAAAGTAGCTAGAGACCTTGTTGGGCTGTACTTTTTTGGGAGGCATAGGGTCGGCACTGGGTCTTGCTTTTCAACTTGACGCACAAGCCCCAGACGTGTATGAGCGGCGGTCCGTGGTGTCCTGTGGTCAACTGGGGGACCTCCGGGTGCAGTCTCCCCGCTGCACACTGTATGCCCCTCCTGATGCTTCATGACCCCTTGTGTATGTAATGCCCAAGTAGCAGTGCGGCGGACGAGGGGATGATCGTGCTCCTAAGGTGCTAGAGGTTTAGGGCCATGGGCGCCATCTTAAGGTCAGGCATGGGGGTCAGGCAGCTCCCTCCGAGGCCATCGATGCTTCTGGCCGCTCCCTCCAAGGCCCTTGACGCTTCTGGCGCATATCGGTGAGCGTACAATGGAGCTCCAGGCATAGGGTAACTGGCGCGCCTGCTGGCGAGAGACAACCTCCCAGTATCTGCTCTCACCAGTGTAATGGAAGGATTCGCTGCTCCGAGGGCACCCCCGCCATCAACACAGCCACCGGAGCTCGGCCTCACTCCTCGCTGCTGTTCCCAGGCATCTGTGGCACTCCGCTCCTCCGGGGCCGCTCAGCTTCGGGCCCACGCCCGGGGCGAGTCCGCCATTTTGCGGTAGGCGGGACGCCGTCAGCGCTGTCTCCAAGTCGCTGCTTGCACCGCTTCACCGCGCCTCAGTGCACTGTCGGGGGCCAGGGGGGTAGCCGCCACAACTTTCCGCCGTCCGCGGCCCAGCCCAAGTTTTCCGATAACGGCGGCTCTAATCACGGAGGGGCCCGGCCGCCATGATGTCTGCGCGGCTGCGCTCCAGCCCCGGACTAGTTTTGCTGTGTTAAGCGTGTCCTCATTCGTCTCAGGCCCCCAAAAGCGATTACTGGCTGTTGGACGTCCAGATCCTCTCCGCTTCCGTTGTCTACCGGAATCTGGACGCCGTTAGGAACGCTCGAGCAGGACTCCGATGCGGGAGCTGAGCGAGATCACATCCTCGCGGCCATGATGGTTGGCCACGCCCCCAATAAACACCTTTACATGAATATATCTTCATTGCTGTTCACCTTTTCTTTTTAGAGAAATATATCAAAAGGAATAGCCAGCTCCCATTTCCATTGATTAAACTGGCTTTCATCCTAGCGGCTGGCAGCAGGCATTCTGATGTCTGAACTCAACAGTAGTAACTTATTATAGTTGAGCAGCTATGTTGTTTCTTTATTATAGATGGCTAGATGAGTCCCAACTCAACGGTTATAAAGAAATTAGGCATTGGCCTTTATACAGGGATTGGAGGTTTCAACCTATTATGTGAAGTCTGTCTAGAAGCATCAGGGAGCAACAGAAGAGCAACTAATTGGAGGTGCTGTTGAAATATCAAAAGAGTGATGTATAATGTTCACTCAGGAGAAACAAAGGAGTAATCCATTGGAGGGATTGTTCAATTACAAAGGAGTATACGCATGTGTGACACAGAATCAACCATCAAAACAATAGTGTTTGGAGTTCATCCAGTGTGGAGTGAGTCGGGGCTTGGAGAATAAGAGAACAGAGATGGAAGGGAACTGAATGCTGGCTGATGCCTGCACGTCTAGCAGGCACAAACAAGGAACACACCACAGACAGACACTTTTATCCTTCTTCCTTTAAGTTGGATGCCCGAGAGGGACACGTTGATAGGAGAGATGAAAAAAGTGAGCTGAGCAACATTCACCAGAGAGAGGAAGGAGGGGCTGGTCTGCAGCAGGCTCAACTGCTGCACCTGCAGGTCAGTAGAGACATTAAGAGACCAGACCTTGAGTTGGAAGTAGTCTGCTTAAGGTAGGTAGGAGGGAAGGAGCTGAAGGGTTTGAACACAGCCCAATAATTTGAACATAATGCTAGACTCATGGGAGGAAAAATGACACCAAGCAAATGAGGAAAAATGTTAAACTTAACGTATTGTAGATGCACAATTGCAGCAAATGAATGCCTTTAAGCTGTCTGACTTTGTTGTACATAGGTGGGGTACCTAAAACCACTCACACATAACACCAAAAGTGAACAAGTCAAAAGTAAAACCTGAAGCCTCTGAGATTAGTTCATCACATGGATAGAAGTTGTCTAATTAGAATAAGATAGTCTATCTATTTCACACTTACTCACAAATACCTGTCAGCTGTCACTGTTGACCTCTTCAACCAGACCACCTTATAGCCAACAACACTTTACAATATACAACTCATACGTTGTTTGTAAAAGTGAGTCTGCAAATTCCAGAATACCAAAAAGGTGTTGGCTAAAAAGACACAACTGAATGAAGTCCGCCCCGCATTTTGGGGCCAGTTGGCAGTCCTGACCACCTCCTCACTGAGCTACAGACAATAGGCCATTGCATCATGCCTATTTGTTTTCTGCTGCTGGAAAAAATACAAATTTTACCCCCAAGGAACAACAGTGAGCATTGTAAAATACCCTGCCCATGTTCTTTGCTATGTTGCGTTAAGATCTAATGGGGGGGCGGAACGGTTTCCCTAGCTCTTTCAACCAATAAACAAAAAGAAGAGTGATAATAATAGAAATCTGTTATTTGTATAACCCTCTGCAAAGGACATTTACTATGCAATTATTATTAGCAATATATAACAGAAACTTGGGGCCAGATGTTCATAAATTGGAACATATATTTTTGTGGCAGCTAAATTATTTGGTGAACCGACCTATGTATTAATAGGTCGGTTCGCACAATAAGGATTTGTAGTGAGGCACAATCCAACGTACCCAATTACTCTTCATGAATTAGGTAGGAAATTGGGACTTACTCAAATGGATGGTCATTAGAGGAATGGTGGCCTGCTGTCAGCAGATCATGGTCTGTGATCTATTTTTCAATATTATTTGTTTTAAATGCAGCCCTTTTGTCTTGAAAGAAACAGTGCTGCATTTAAAATAGTTTTTAGGTCTCGCCTACGCAGCGCGCATGCGCTTCATAGGAGGACCTTTAGCCGTCGCTCTGCTCATTTTCAAGCACTGCACTCGTGCTTGTGGCGGCATCCACCTTGCGGGAGCCAGCAGGGGCGCGCCACAGGCATGAGTGCAGTGCTTGAAAATTAGCAGACTGCGCGCGCGCACGCACGCAGCACTCCCGGGCTTGTTCCATTTTGCGGTTGTCAAACAGCTGTCAAATTTAAGGACCGGTTTCCAAGGTTCGTTTACACTTGATGTCTTTCTTTGTGTGGCAGCTTTGTAGCCTAATGTGGGAATAATAATTAACCTCGGCCACGTCGTCTTCTGCTTGCTTTTTTTCCGAGCGCTGCTCCGTGCCCCGCGATGATTATTCACAAGGTGGGCCTGCTGCGCGCGGCCGGTAGTTGGTGCTCGTCCCTGAACCACAGTCAGACACATAACACACTGCGATGGGCCAGGGTCGGTTCATGGTTGTCACTGGAGCACCGGCGCCTCTTCCCTGAACTCTCACCACGTGGCGCATGATCATTCAGGGAGTTTCATTTGGAGTTGTTGGCCAGTGCTTTAAATGGGCAGGTACTATCTGACACTGAGTATCTGCACTTCCTTAATTTGAAAGGGAGATTCATACCTGCCAACTTGAGGAACAATCTCACGGTGTGAGTAGGGGTTGGGGACTTGAAGGGGGCGGGGCCTTGTGCCGAGAAGTATCTACCAGGCACTTTTAAGCCCCCTGCTCCAAAGCCCCCCCCCCCAAAAAAAAAAACCAACAGCAGTGCCGATGTCCTGGGGTATTTTCACAACACTGATGGACATAGGCTGTTCAAAGCCTCAGAAAACTAGCTGGAAAACCACTATTTACAGTGGGTTTCAGCGGTTTTCAGCTCGTTTTCTCTGCTCTCTCTCCTCACCGGGACACCGTGTGATGGGAATCGATATCGTATGTCACAGAGTGGCACTATGTGAGTTGGCAGGTATGGAGATTACCTGCACTTCTCAGCAATTGTGCAGTACATTTAATGGGAAACGACTGGAACTTCGAAGTAGCAAAGGTACTTTGTGGTAGTGAGTACCTGCACGTATATATATTTCTGTTTGAAGCACTGGTTGGTGGCCAGCTTTTTTGGTTCCGTGCTCAGCAACCTAAATTTCTCCTTGACTTGACTGTAGGGATGACCTAGAGACGGCTTTAGTTCTCTGGTGAGCCTCGTGTCATTAAAAAAAGTAATCCACTTTAGACCTGAGGCGCTCTGTACAAATGCATCAATTCTCTCTGGTGCATACTAGTACCAAACACGTGCTTGAGAAGCATGCAGTATGTGTTTGCCTGTTTGTTTCATACCAACTACCCTTCATTGTTAACCCGTAGTGGTTGGAATCTCTTGCGTTTTGGCGCTATGTGATTCCTAAAAACGGCCCCTGTCAGGTTTGTCTCACATCGCCTCGTTGCATATTCTTTGTTCTTTTCTTGGGATACTGTGTTTATGCAATAAATCACCTCTGTTCTTTAATTGTTACGCTTTCTTTTCTCATCACCATATATTATTTCATTGTCCCCCTCTTGTTTAACCTGTCTCTTTGTATCTCCTCCCGTTTAAGATTTTTTATTGAGAATCTTTCAGAGAAAGGAACATAATAAATCACACCATACACAAATTATCAATTTGCCATTGTTTTCTCCTGCATACCCCTTCTCTCTTTCAAAGTCATCCCTTGTTTTTTCTTTTGTCTTTTAATTTACATTTAGCTTCTATCTGACACTGGTCTGTGGTGAGTGGCATTCTAAAGGAGTTGCTGCATACAACTTACATGGTTGGGGGGTGTACGGAGGTGTAAGACAATCGTGGGAAGAGCCTTGGAACACACTGGGTTCTGTGAATCTTGCAGCAAGCACTCTGGGCTCCATTTTCTCCTTCAGTCTGTAGTAGTGCAGCCCGGAGAGCTGAAGTCAGGCTCTCTAGGGACCTCTAGTAACGACATGTGGTAGTGCAACATAGTGCACCCAGATCTGTATATTCCTATCCAGGAACCTCTAGTGACTACCCTGTGGTAGTGCTGCATGGCTATACACTTATAAGGTCCCAAAGGCGAGACCTATTGGCTATGCAAATGCTTGTTTTAAGTTCCACTGGACCACTACCCACTTCTAACTTTTGTTTTGCATTCACAACAGGGAAAGTGTCTTAAGATGACCACTTCACCTTTGTGAATGGGTTACAACCACCTTTGAGGAGTTGGTAACCTAAGAATGGTTTGCGACCCAAATTATGCTCACAAACAATTGTTACATAGCATTTTGAAGTGCAATTTAATAGGGTTGCGGGCCAGCAGGTGGAGTCCCAGGGTAAGCTCTTATTCTCAAAGATCAGCACTTTAGTTTTGTCGGTGTTGAGCTTGAAGCAGTTTTCCTTCACCCATTTGTGCACGCTATTCATGCATTGTTTGAAGTTTGTCTTGGTGGTTGCAGTGTTGTCTGAGAGGGAAACAATTAGTTGGGTATCGTCGGCGTTGGAGATGATATTGATTCCTTGAGATCGGATAATGTTTGCCAGAAGGGTCATCTACATGTTGAAAAGTTTGGGACTGAGTGATTCCTGTGGAACTCCTCAGATGAGGTCCTTGGGTTCTGGAGTGAATGGCAAGAGCCTGACTTGTTGTTTTCTTCTGGAGAGGAATGAAGCATTTATTTGAGTGCTGGCCCTTGTATTCCAACTGTGTGTAGTTTGGAGATGTGTGTGGTGGGAAACTGTGTCAAAAGCGTGGAAGAGGTCAAGGAGGATCAGTGCAGTTGCCTGTCCACAGTTGAGGATGGTCCGTATGTCGTTATAGGTGGTCAGAGGGTTGTCTGTTGATGGTCTTCTCAATCACTATGGCTGGGAAGGGGAGCAGCGAGATGGGTCAGTAGTTGATGACTACTTGGGGGTTGGCTGAGGGTTTTTTGAGGAGGGCGGTGACTTTGGCTTATTCCCATCTGTCTGGGAAGGTTGCTGTCTTGAGGGAGGTGTTGATGATGGAAGTGAGTGCAGTGCTGATCATGGCTCTTCCCAGGTTGTAGATATGGTGGGGGCAGGGGTCTGTGAGAGCCCCTGAGTGGACTGTCTTCAATATTGCTGCAGTGTCCTCGATGGATAGAGGGTTCTGTGCTGTCAGTTGGTAGTCTTTAGTTGATGAGGTTAGCAGGCTGGGAAGGTCGATGGGGGTGGCTGGGTTTCGAAGTCGCTGTAGATCTTGGTGATTTTTTTTTTTTTATTGAGGTCAGAGAGGTTGTTTCAGCGCTTTTGTGTAGGGGTATTGGTTTGGGTTACGGCTGTTGGGTTGGTGAATTCCTTGATGATGGCGAAAAGTTCCTTGCAGTTGTCGGAGCTCGATGCGATTCTCAGGGTCAGGACCTTTTTTGTTCTCTCTTACTCGATGGTGATACTGTCCAAGTGTGGCCTTGTAGGTGTTTCTTGAAGTGGTTCCTCGGGTAGTTCTCCATTTCCTTTCGAGTTGTTTACAAACTCTCTAGGATTCTCTGAGTTCAGCATTGTACCAGTTAGATTCTTTGTTGGATATTTTGGGTTTCCTGTTTTTTTGGAATGCCAGGGTATTGGCGCAGGTGGTGATACAGTTGTTGAAGTTGTTTGTGTCATTGATGAGTTTGTTGGTGGGGTCTGGTATAGTTTAGTTGGAAGCATTGAGCCATTCCGTTTCTGTAACTTTTTTCTTCCAGCAGTGGCTTGCGGTGCTAGACTCCGTAGGAATGGTTGGTGGCCCTGTTTTGTGGAAGTGGATAATAGTGGTCTGTCCATGTGAGTGGAGTGATGTGGCAGACTTTAACCTTGTCGCAGAAGGTGAAGATGGGGAACAGGGTGTGTCCGGCGATATGGTTAGGGCCTTGTGCAAGCTGGGTGAGGCTGATGTTCTGTAGACCTTGGAGCCAGTCCGTGGAGTTGAAGAGCTTGGGATTGTTAAGATGAAAGTTTAAATCGCCTAGGAGTATGAAGTCTTTGGTGCCCATGGCAAAGGGTGCGGTGAGATAGGCGAGGAGGTTGCTGAAATGGGTGTGAGGTAATGGGGGCTAGTTGGGGAGGGTGTCTTTGATAGTGGTTTTACTGTCAGTCTGAAGCGTAAAGTGCATGTGTTCTTTAAAAGTGGCTTCTGGGTCATTGTAAGAGGTACACTTGATAATGTCTCTGTGGCTAATGGGGAGTCCTCCTCCTGGTTTATATGGTCGGTCCTGGTGGAGGATTTTGAATCCAGTAGGTATGGCTGCGGTGATATCCGGCACCGATTTGTAGTTGAGCCAGGTTTCGGTGGAAAGAAGAGGAGGTCCGATGCGTTGGAGTCAATGAGGTCCCAGTGGAGTGCTTGCTGAGTGAACATGTGTTGGGGGGGCATGCATGTGAGTGAGTGAGTGAGTGTTGTTGTACGGGAAGGGTGTGTGGTGCTGTGTGAGTGTGGGTCTTGAATTCTTACTTGGGGAGTGGTGCAGTGTGTGTATAGGCATGGGAGTGGGTGTGTGGAGGCAGGTGAAGTGGCAGTGCAAGCAGGCAAAGGGGCCTACTGTGGACTGAGGTGCGGGGCAGTAGCAGTGTTCGTGGCAGTGGCCAGGGTTGAGCAGGTGGAGTAGATCATATGCTGGAAAAGTTGAAAAAGGGCACAGACACAGCAAAGGCTATAGGTGCCCTTCAACCCTCAACACACAGGGGGTCATTTTCGGAGGCAGCACTACAGGGCCGCCAGCAAAAATAACTTCCAAGACACACTCGCACCCTATCAAAGGAATCAGCAGCAATATTCACCTAACACCTGTCGGGGAGGGGGGGAGCTCCAGTACCTTCATCATGCATGGCGAAGGATCACATCAGACGTCTGGGTACTCGACATTGTTCAGCAGGGCTACTGTCTAGAACTCCGTACAACACCACCAAACATCCCTCCCATGCAAGCACAACCTCAATGGGGAACATCTTCACCTTCTGCCAGAAGAGGTTCACGTGCTCCTTCAAAAGGGTGCCAAGGAACCAGGTGTTCTCTTACCTCAATGACTGGCTTATCAAGATTGCAAGCTGCTATTGGTGCCTACAGCATACCTAGCCGATCATTTTACTTCTCCACAATCTGTATTTTACTATAAATGTGTTCAAGTCTCATTTGCACATGCTCCTGGTCCAGCTGTTTCTTGTAGCAATTCTCAACGCACAAACAGGCAAAGCCTACCCAAGTCCCCAAGCGTGGCAACCTTTGGTCAGATTGTACCTCTTTTTCATCCACAACGTTATCTCACTGTTAAAACAGTAATGCACCTTTTAGGCATGGTAGCATATTGTATTGTGATAGTTTCCCATGGCAGGTTACACATGCGTCTGCTGCACCAGTGCCTAACATCAGAATGGAGTCAAGCAGAGGGTTACATGGAAAATTTAATGTTGGTAATCGCCAATGGCAATCACCCTCTGAAGTAGTGGAACAGCCACAACCTGTTGTTGGGCAGGCCTTTCCTCCACCCCATTCCGCCAACTACCATCACCACAGACTCTTCACTAGCTGGTTTGGGAGCTCACATCAATCACAACACCGATCTTAGTCTGTGAACCCCTGTTCAATAGACTCACCTCATCAAATACCTAGAGCTCCTTGTGATTCACATTGCTCTCATGGTATTCCTACCATTCATTCTGGGAAAGGTAGTCCTCAATCAGACGGACAATATGACCGCCATGTACTAGCTATAAAAGCAGGGAGGGAGACACTTGTTGAAGCTTTGTCACCTATTCCAGTCGATCTGGCATAGGGCTATACATCACCACATTCACTTGATGTCAGAAAACCTTTCGGGAGTGGCAACAATCTGTTAGACCTTCTAAGCAGGATGCATCAACAAGTCCACGATTGGTAATTCAACCCGCCGATTTTAAAACCGTGCGTCCGCCACTGACATGGGTCTCTCTGCCACTCCCAAAAAAGGGACATGTCCAAACCTCGCTGCTAGGTACCCATGCCCTCATTCCCTGGGCAATGCGATATGGGTGAACTGGTCAGGGATATGTACCTACACTTTTCTGCCTCTCCCGCTCCTTCCAGCAGTGGTGCGGAAGAGGCTACAGACTTCACAAATCCTCATTCTGTTGGCTCCAACCTGGGCAAGATAGCCCTGGTATTCTGCTCTGTTGGAGATGTCCATCAGCCCCCATGAGAAGCTTTCCAACAGGCCGGACCTTCTCACATGCGACTAGAGCCAAATTTGTCACACAGACCCCAAACAGCTCAATCTAGTGATATGGCACCTGAGATCTTAGAATTCGGGTACCTAGGGTTTCCACAAGAATGCATTGACATCCTTTGAGAATCCCATAGACCCGCTACCGATGCATGCTGTGCCACAAAGTGGAAACACTTTCTACACTACTGTGTTGGAATCAACATAGAGCAACTCAGCTAAACTGTCCGACACATCCTCGCATATTTGCTTCACCTGCATAAATCAGAACTAGCTTATACTTTCATATGGATTTACTTAACGACAATCTCAACGTATTTGCAAAACAGGGAACACTCTTCCCTGTTCCGCATTCCAGTGATTAAAGCTTTCATGGAGGCCCTTAAGAATCATCCGTCTAAGAACTCCACCAGCTCCTATATGTAACACAACATTGTGCTGATCATTGGTCCACCTTTTGAGCCCATGCACTCATGTCAACTTCAGTACCTCTCTTGGAAGGTTGCTTTTGTTGTAGCAATAATCTCCTTACTAGAGTGAGATATAAGCCCTCAAACATCAGGAACCCTTCATACAAGTCCACAAAAAAGGGTATTCTTAAAGACAAATCCTAAGCTTCTCCCAAAGGTGGTCGCCCTGTTTCACCTCAACCAAACCATAGAGCTTCCAGTGTTCTTCCTAAACCCGGACTCAGTGGCGCAGAGAGCGCTACATACCCTGGATGCGAAATGCGCATTCATGTATTACATTGACAGAACTAAATCTTTCCGTGAAACAGACCAACTTTTCAGTGCCTTTGCAAAACCACGAATGGAAAAACTCATATCTGAGGCGGGTATCACCAGATGGATAGTTAAGTGCATTAAACTCTGCTGCCACAAGACTAAGAGAACCCTTCCCGTAAAACCTGGTGCTAACTGTACGCGAAAAAAGTTAGCATATGTGCCTTCCTAGTTAACATTCCACTAATTGACATTTGTAACACAGCTACATGGTCAACCCCACATGTACTCACTAAACATTATTGTGTGGCTGTCCTAGCCAGGCAGCAAGCAGTGGCTGGCCAAACGATCCTTAAAGTTTTGTTTCAGACATCTCTCACATGCTCACGCTAGCCTCTACTATAGGGAGGTACTTCTTTGTAGGTTATGATAGGCATGTGTATCTACATGTGTCGTACCCTGTAAGTATCTGTTCATAGTGTGTAGTGCAGTAGATTCACATTCATCCACCTACCTCCCCCGGACATGTGCCGATTGAAGGAAGCTGGGTTTCTGTTGCAGTAACCCCCCCCCACTTTTTGCCTGATTTCTGATGCACTTTGACTTGATGTGCCCTGGGTCCCTGCCAATCAGGTTCCCAGGGCCTGTGTTCTTTCCCAAAACTGTACCTTTGTACCCCCAATCTGAAAGAGACACGTTAGTGACAGATTCCTTACCTTAGAATATCCCCAGGCGTCAGGCTGGATCCGGAAAGTTTTTTGCGTAGCAGTACCCTTGCGCGTCGGTAGGCGGCGTCGTGCGGCTCTGCGTCCGTCGTCGGCGTCGTGATCGCCGGGATGACGTCGCGGGCAGTACTTAGACGCCGCCCCTGCGCGCTGACGTCAGTTCTTCTTTTTCCGCGCCAGTAAGCGCAGATCCGGGAAGAGCAGTGCCCTAGTCAATTTTTGACTAAATTTTTGGTGATTTTTTTCACTGTTTCTTTTTGAGTCTTCTCGACTCCTAGGTGTCGGTAGGGATGCCCGGCTTCAAGCCATGCGACGTCTGTGGTCGAATGATGTCGATCACAGACCCGCACTTAGAGTGTCTCTACTGTCTCGGCCGAGACCACGACACGAAGTCAGGCCCTGACTGCCGGAAACTCCACCCGAAGGCTGTGCGAGAGCGGTCTCGAAAGCTCCTCGAGGTCCGGCAGTCGGCTCCGCGCCGTACCAAGCCCCGTGAGAGGTCGAGGGGCCGGTCGCGGAGCCCCCGCCGGTCGTCGGAGTCCAAGTCTTCGCGCTCCTCGGGTAAGTCGAAGCACAAAAAGTCTAAGAAGCATCATCGCTCTAAGACTTCGCCTCGCTGGTCTCGCGACTCGGCTGAGGCCCCTGTCGGCACCGTCCCCGCGGCCCCGGACGTGCCTGTAGAGCCGCCCCGCATTACCCGTCCTTTCCGGGTTCGGGGGCGACTCCGGCCGAGATCACAGGAATTCCTGTCGGCCATGGCCCGCCTCTTCGGGCCTCAAGGTCCCTCCGGCGCCTTCTGGCCCTGCGGGCCCTGATGGGGTTGCTCCGGCGCCGCCAACGACTCCGGTCCCGGCGTCGCCTGTCCCGCCAGCCTTGATCCCGGCCTCGGCTCCGGCCTCGGCCCCGGCCTCGATCCCGGCTCCGGTGGTACCGCAACCCCCATCGACGCCGGTTGACCTAACCACGCCTCCGCCGGCGCCGATGTCCCCGGTGCCGTTCCTGACGCCGTCCGGGGCTCCGGGCGGCGTCGTTCCCCGGTTCTCTCCGGGCCCGGACATGGAGCCGGACCGACGTCGCTCGACGCCGGCTCCGGCGCCGATGAGACCTTGGGTCCCAGATGTCCCTCCTCCTCCATATTTTGAACCACAGGAGGACCAGGAGAGCTGCGAGGGGTCGGAAGACCCTCTCACAAAGCAGTGTGAGTATGATCAGGACTGGGCAGAGGAACTTGGGGATGCCAGTGGTCTAGACACTTCCCCTGACACTGGCATGCTGTCTCCTCCCGTGGCTACGGAGGAGGGAGCAAATTTCGCAACGGTGTTGCGTAGGAGCAGCTGGAGCCTTGCACCTCCAATTGCCTACTGTGGCTGTCAGGACTAATCTCCTGACGGAAGTGCTTCAGCCGGCAGCTTCCTCCACGGAGACTGTGCTGCCGTTTAATGATGCACTATCTGACGTTCTTTGGGCACCTGGTCCAAGCCCACCACAGGGGCTCCTGTGGATAGGAACGTGGCTCCGACGCCATCGCCCTGCTCCGGGCGACCCCTTGTTTCTCTCTCAACATCCCACCCCCGAGAGCTTGGTTGTCCAAGCCTCTGCCTCCCAAACCGCCTTCCCTACCACCCCTCCGGATAGGGAATCCAAACGCCTGGACCAATTTGGGAAGAAGGCTTTTCTTCCTCCAGTGCTGGCTTGCGGTCCGTCAACACCGCTTGCCTTTTGGGCCGATATACCCACTCCCTGTGGGATTCGGTGGCGACTGTTTTGCCCCAGTGTTCTGAGGAGGTCCAGACACTGCTTACCCGCACCATTGCGGAAGGTAGGGATGCGGCAAAGTACACCATACGTTGTGGCCTTGATACCGCCGACTCGCTGGGCAGATCGCTTGCAACGACGGTGGCGCTGCGTCGCCACGCCTGGCTGAGAACAACTGGTTTCTCGGGTGATGTCCAGAATACACTCATGGACATGCCCTTTGATGGAGTCGGTCTTTTGGTTCCAAAGCAGACCATGCGCTGGAGCGTTTTAAGGACTCACGGGCTACTGCCAAGTCCCTGGGCCTTTCTGTTGTGCGCCCTCCGCTAACCTCTGCTTTTCGCCCCTTTCGTGGCCACGGAAGGGGCGCCCAGTCACGTCCACTGCCCAGCCACCGACCCGCGCAGCAAGCGTCTTCGCGTGGCCCAGGACGTGGCTACCGCTGTGGCGGTTCGGGCAACCAGCGTGCGGGTCAGGCCACCACCTCCGCCCCGTCCGCGGCCTCCAAGCCCTCCTAGTCCCTCCTTTCAGGTGCACAGCACGCCAGTAGGGGGCAGGGTCCGCCATCACCTTCACCACTGGCGTGCCATCAACTCGGACAGGTGGGTCTTGGACATTGTCCGAAGGGGCTACTCCCTCCCCTTCGAGACCACCCCCCCAGCCATGCCACCTCAATTCCGCCGCATGTCAGGGGATCACTTGGTGCTTCTGCAGAAGGAAGTCACGGCCCTCTTGGCCAAGAGGGCCATAGAGCATGTTCCGACCCCAGAAGTAGGACGTGGTTGCTACTCCCACTACTTTCTGGTGCCCAAAAAGGACAAGGAGGACATGCGTCCTATCTTAGACCTCCGGAACGTCAATCGCTTCCTCCGGAAGGAGAAGTTCAAGATGCTCACCCTAGCTCAGGTCTTGACTGCTCTCGACCCTGGAGACTGGTTGGTAGCGTTGGACTTGCAGGACGCTTATTTCCACATTCCCGTCCTGCCGGCCCACCGGCGTTACCTTCGGTTCACGGTAGGCCTCGAGCATTTTCAGTTCACTGTGCTCCCCTTTGGCCTTACAAGTGCCCTTCGGGTGTTCACGAAAGTGATGGCGGTGGTCGCAGCTCATCTGCGCCGGGCAGGGGTTCCAGTCTTCCCCTACCTCGACGACTGGCTGCTGAAGGCGGGCTCGTCCCAGGCAGTCGTCTCCCACCTCCAGACTACGGCCGAACTCCTGCACTCGCTGGGGTTCTCCATCAATGTGCCGAAGTCGCATCTGATTCCTTCTCCACAGCTCCTTTTCATCAGAGCAGTTCTGGACACGACGCAGTTTCGGGCCTATCCTCCCGAACGGCGAGTCCGGGATATTCAGGCTATGATTCCGATCTTTCAGCCTTTATCCTGGGTTTCGGTACGGATGACCCTGAGGCTGCTGGGCCTCATGGCCTCCTGCATCCTGCTGGTCGATCATGCCAGATGGCATATGCGGGCTCTGCAGTGGGACCTGAAGTTCCAGTGGGCGCAGCACCAGGGCAACCTGTCCGATCACGTCCAGATCTCGGAGGGGACTGCAAAACAGTTGCAGTGGTGGCTCTCGAACCGGCATTGGGTCATGGGCAGATCCCTCTCCCTTCCCCAGCCAGAGCATACAGTTGTGACGGACGCGTCCCTTCTGGGATGGGGCGGTCACATGGGAGAGGCGGAGATCAGAGGCCTCTGGTCTCCGGCGGAGTCCCGGCTCCATATCAACCTTCTGGAGCTCCGGGCGATCCGACTTGCACTCAAGGCATTCCTTCCCTCTGTCAAAGGGAAGGTAGTGCAGGTGTTCACAGACAACACCACCGCCATGTGGTACTGCAACAAACAAGGCGGAGTGGGGTCGTGGACCCTCTGTCAGGAGGCTCTGCGCCTCTGGACATGGCTGGAACATCAGGGCATGTTCCTGATGGTTCAACACCTGGCAGGTTCCCTGAACGCCGGGGCGGACGAACTCAGCCGCAGGTGCATGATGGATCACGAATGGCGTCTTCACTCGGAAGTGGCGCAAGGACTCTTTCTACAGTGGGGAGAGCCTTGGTTAGATCTATTCGCCATCGAAGAGAACGCGCAATGTCATCAGTTCTGCGCGTTGGAATTTCCAAGGCGGCACTCGCCGGCGACGCTTTTCGTCACGAGTGGAGTTGCGGTCTGTTGTACGCCTTTCCGCCTATACCACTTCTACCCAGAGTGTTGAAGAAGATTCGGTGCGACCGGGCCCAAGTCATCCTTGTGGCTCCGGACTGGGCTCGAAGAGTTTGGTATCCCGAGCTACTCAGTATGAGCGTCGATCCCCCGATCCGTCTGCCTCTTCGGGAGGATCTTCTGTCGCAGCAGCAGGGGACGGTCCTCCACCCGAACCTGCCCAGCCTCCACCTGCTTGCGTGGAGATTGAGCGGCGGCAGTTGATTCCTTTCGACTTGCCTCCCGAAGTTTGTGATGTGATTCTGGCAGCCAGGCGTCCCTCCACTAAGGTGGTATACGCCTGCCGGTGGAACAAGTTTGTGGCATGGTGCACAGCAAAGGCTGTGAATCCCCTCTCTGCCCCTCTTTCTGAGGTTCTTCTGTTCCTTCTTTCCCTGGCCCAACAGGGTTCTGCCCTGGGTACCATCAAGGGCTATCTTTGTGCCATTTCGGCCTTCCTCAGGCTTCCTGATCAGCCCTCCTTTTCAAGTCCCCTGTTGTTAACAGGTTTCTAAAAGGCATTACACACCTCTTCCCTCCTGTTCCGTTTGTGATGCCTCAGTGGGACATGAACTTGGTTCTTACCTTTCTCATGTGCGCTCCCTTTGAGCCTCTACATAACTGTCCTCTTCGTCTTCTGACTCTGAAGACAGCCTTTCTGGTGGCCATCACCTCCGCTCGGCGGGTGAGTGAGCTCCAGGCTCTATCATGCAAACCTCCCTTTCTGTCTGTCCATCCAGACAAGGTTGTTCTTAGGACGCGTCCGTCCTTCTTGCCAAAGGTGGTTACTGCCTTCCACATTGGGCAGACCATCTCTTTGCCCACCTTCTTTCCGCCTCCGCATCCTTCCAGAGAGGAAGAGAGGCTCCACCGTCTGGACCCAAAACGTGCGCTTTCCTTTTATATCAACCGCACACAACACTTCCGGGTGGATGACCAGCTCTTTGTTGGCTACGTAGGCGCCAAAAAAGGTCGGGCGGTGCACAAGAGAACAATCTCCCGCTGGGTAACCTTGTGTATCAAAGCCTGCTATTCTTTGGCTAAGAAGGAGCGTCCTGTTGGGCTGCGTGCCCATTCCACCAGGGCAACGGCTGCTACCACGGCTTTAGGCCGCGGTGTTCCGCTGCAGGATATCTGTCAGGCAGCTACGTGGGCCTCGCTGCACACATTTACAAAGCATTACTGCCTTGACAGTCAGGTCCGGAGGGACGGCTTCTTTGGCCGTTCTGTCCTCCGGGACTTCCTTGTCTGATCTTTGTTCGCAGACCCACCACCGGGGTTGGTATTGCTGGGGTATCTATTCTAAGGTAAGGAATCTGTCACTAACGTGTCTCTTTCAGATGCACAAGTTACTAACTTGTGTAACGATATATCTGTAAGAGACAGTAGTTAGTGACAGATTCCTTACCGCCCCACCCATCCTCCCCGTTCTGCGAACTGATTTCTAGGGTTAAGGACATCACTTTCAGGGCCCTAGTATTTTTCAGACACCTATGTCAGCTTCTTGCATGGCTCTGTGTTCCTGGCGCGGAAAGTCGTGTACAGAACTGACGTCAGCGCGCAGGGGCGGCATCTAAGTACTGCCCGCGACGTCATCCCGGCGATCACGACGCCGCCGACGGACGCGGAGCCGCACGACGCCGCCTACCGACGCGCAAGGGTACTGCTACGCAAAAAACTTTCCGGATCCAGCCTGACGCCTGGGGATATTCTAAGGTAAGGAATCTGTCACTAACTACTGTCTCTTACAGATATATCGTTACACAGAGAAGAACTAACTTGGACCCAGCCCTACTGGCCCATCTGCAGTTTCCAGAGGTCCTGCGCCAAAAGTCGCCTTATCCTACAGCCAGTGACCTCCAGAACCCCTGGGAGGACTGACTGCCTTCAACAAAGACCGGATCTCCTGTGAACAGCAGCTCTGTTCAAAAGAAACACCAAAGAAAAACTCTGAGCCTGCCGAGGAAAAATAAACCCGATGCGCGGAACCACCACTGCACCCGACGCCTATGGCCCAAATCTGAGTGGCCCACTGGTCCCAGCAAGGTCCCCCAGAGCTCCAGAGTCTGAGTCCTCCGTGGGTTGACCCCTCCAGGACTCCCCAGCGTCGCCTGCAGCCTCTTCACGGAGACCCCCAACCATGAGTGACCCAGTAAGCTGAAATCCGACCTCAAAAGACACCCCTGAATCCAGCTGCCCTGTGCCCTGTAGAAGAGGACCTGAGGTGCACCTATGTCCCCGAGCTCTCCAACTTACCTGCCCAGCTGTTGGTTCCTCCCGGAAGATTTCCCGGACCAAGCCTGCAGCCAAAATCCAAAACCGGCAACTCCCATTGAAAACAGGGCACCTGATGCCAAAACAGCACCCTGCACCCGACCACCCCTGTGCTGCTGTGGGTGCACTTTGTGTGCTAAATCGGATCCCCCTTTGCCCTGAGCTTAAGTCCAGGAGCTTTGCTCCCACAACCTTGTGGCCTGCTCATGAGCAACCACCAACCAGAGGCCCCCTATCCCCCATTGGATAACATTGGGCCTCAGCTCTCTGCACCCGGCCGCCCTAGTGCCGCTGAGGGTGTTTGAGAGTGCAGCATTGACCCTGGTGGAACCCTGGTTCTAACCCCATAAAACCAACTCCCAAACCTAAGTACTTACCGTTAAACTGATAACATTGTTTTCTCCCATAGGACTGCATTGACTGCTTTCTTGTGAAAAGTGTTCCAAGTGTGGAGTTGGTTTGTATGAAACTGCATATGTACAAAAACTGATTTACTTACGTTTTATCTAGGAAATGTCCCAGTGTGATATCTAGGCATATCACACTGGGTAGAAAAAGTAACTTAAAAAGTAATCTGAAAAGTAACGTACACAGTAATCTAAAAAGTAACTGAAAATTAATTTTTGTTTGATAAACAAATGACTTACCTGTAACCAGTCCAATTGCGTTCAAATGCATTCAAACTGTATTTAACTGCATTATTCTTGCAAAGTATTATTATACTTACCTGTACCAGGCCTGGCTTGGTTCTAGAAAATAAAAAGCAACTAAATAAAATTTTTATACAAACAAATTGGTCTGAGTTCAGTCTTTGAGTGTGGGACACCATTTCTTGCCTGAGTGTATACAATAAATGCTTAACACTACCCTCTGATAAAGCCTTGCTGCTCGGCCCCACTACCACAAATAGAAAGTAAGGTATTATCTGCTTTTACCTCTGCCTACCTCTGGGGTTCCACTGGACTCTATGTACACTATACCTTACTTTGGTATAGTATATACAGAGCCAGCTTCCTACACCAATGTATTCACAGATTTCATCACCTTCCCACAATTTACTCCCATGCCTTACACACATGTTCATCATATGCCCGTCCAGGCCTAGACTGTGCCCATCACCAGTAACCGTGGTCCAATCACTGCCCAGCGATACTCTGCAGCACTCCTTAGGACGCTAGACCTCGTTCAGGGTTTCCCAAACTGCTGTCGTGCTGCGCCTCACACCACGGTAGGAGCTTTCACCTGCACCCTCTGCCTGTTCTCCAGCAGCCACCCACCCACATCCTCCATGCAAATACTAACAATACCATCAACACCCCCTCCCAACACACGCTACACAAGCACCAACAACACCTACACCCCCTCCCTACAACACATATCACAGCAAACCTGTATGTCAGCACCCACTCGCATGCATGCTTCTCAACACCTGATCACTCAGCAAACATACCACTGAAATATGAGTCCTGCTGAGTAGCTGACACACCTGACATCCTCTTCACCACAGAGACCTGGCTCAACCCTTCATCGGCTCAGACATCGTCACAGCAGTTCAAACGGGCTACAAGATCGCTTGACAGGACCGCCTTCTCAAGCCTGAAGGACTCGCTACTATCTACAAGGAATTCATCAAATGCACAACATCCACAGAGGATGGCACCCCATTCATGGAACATCAGCTGCAAATCTCTGAAAACCTAACCCTTAATGGAACCCTCGCATACCGACCTACCGGACCACGAGCCACCTTTACCAACCTCATCACCAACTTCGTTGCTCTGCTCGCCATCGACTTCAGAGCCTATATTCTCTTCAGTGACCTCAACTTTCACCTGGAAGATCGAAACGTCCCCTGCTCAACAGCAGTCCTCGAAAGTGCTGCACTGAAACGCTATCACCAGCAAATAGGAGACACTAAGAAAAAGACACTAGTGCACTGCATTGAAGGAAGCTCCAACAGCTTCAAGGAGATTTTCTCGATTGTTAAGGATTTCACCTCGATTTCACCTCGCCCTTAGCCAACAACATCGCTGGCTCCCAACACCTCTGCCACAACCTATCTATATTGTTCCACAGCAAAATCACAAACATCTACAGCAACATCTACAGCAACCTTCTACACCAACCTTCTACACCAACTAAACCCCAGAGAATTTGTTGCTAACCTAACCACCACCAACAAAGACTGCCACCTGACTGAATGGACAACCCTCACCAGAAACGATACAGCGGCAGTCATGTAGACCATTTACTCAGGGGCCCCGATGGACCCTTGCCCCCACTACATCTACAACCTGGCAACATCCCCAATCAGCACCACCATGATCCACATCATCAACACCTCCATCACGTCCGCCACTTTTATGAATGATTGGAATCTTGCAGAAATCCACACCCTCCTCAAGATGCCCACAGTCTGCCTGAATCATTTGAGCAGCTTCCGACCCATCTCCCTGCTCCCCTATCCAGTCAAAGTGGTTGAGAAGGCCATCAACAAGCAACTCACAACCCACTTTGAACTTCACCGTCTTCTAAACAACACTCAGTCAAGATTCAGAAGGAACCACAGCACCGAAACAGCACTCAACGCGGCCACCAAGAACATTCGAAATATCCTGGACCAAGGAGAAACAGTGGCCCTCATGCTGCTGGATCTCTCCGTGGTCTTCAGCACTGTCTCCCATAACGCCCTCATCAGAAGACTCTGCAAAATTGGCATACAAGGATCTGCTCTCAAATGAATCTTCCACACAGGAAGAACACAAAGGGTTAGGCGGCCACCCTTCTCATCAGAGACCAATAGATTGATATGTGAAGTCCCAAAGGAATCGTTCCTCAGCCCCACCCTTTACAAGATATACATGATTCAGCTCGCCAACATCATCTGATCACAAGACATCACCGCCGTCTCCTACGCCTGTGACACCCAACTCAACCTCTCCTTGCCAGACTACAACCAGGACCAGCTTCACCAACTGCATGACCATGGTAGCATACTGGATGCTAACCAACTGCCTGCAGTTCAACTCCGACAAGACAGAAGCACTGGTCTTTGGCAACAAGACCTCCCTATGGGACTCCACCTGGTGGTGACTGTTAGAGCTAGGACCAACACCCATAACCACAGACCACGCAAGAAATCTATGGATAGTCCTAGATGAGAAGTTCAACATGACGAGTCAAATCAACACATTGTACACCTGCTTCCGCATACTACGCATCCTATGAAAGATCTTCAGATGGCTGCCTCAGAACACCAGACGACCGTCAAGCAAGCACTCAACACCAGCAGGTTGGACTATGGCAACACATTCTACGCTAGAATCTCCAAACAACTCATACACAGACTCCAGACCATCTAGAACACTGCTGCAAGACTCATACTCGACCTCCTATGCTGCACCAACAATTCATACTTCTCAAGCACTCATAGAAAGCCCTACACTACACAGGACCAGCATGCCTGAACAGTCGCATACACTTTCACCAACCCACCAGACACCTACGGTCTGCCTCACTCTCACTTGCACACATTCTCCGCAAAAGCAAAACTGAAGGTCCCTCATTCTACTACATCGCACCCAAGACATGGAACGTCGTCCATCAGCACATCAGTAGCATTTTCAAATTTCGAAATGTTTGTGTTACGCACTATGTAAAACAACTTATCATTAATATTTAAATACCTGTTCATCCTTCAACACTGGAAAGAACCATCTGCATTTCAGTGTGTTAAGTATGGGGGATTGCACTACCCGCAAGCACAGCAGTACAGAAGCCCTTTCACCTTTTTTGTGCTCTACTGGAGCAGACTCCACTAACAGTACAAGGTTCACTTTATCTCAAACATTGTCATTATTTAGGTACTGTTTTATGTCTGTGTGTCTTTTCAATCTTTCTTTGTTCTCTACATTATCACTTTTTTAAACTCTGGTAAAAACTAACATTGACAAAGACCAAAGGTATGGGCTCTAAAAGGCTGAGCCATAGGTCTTCTAATGCTATTTTTCAATTAGATGCAAACACATGTCCATACATATGCACGACAGTCTTGCAAAAGTTTTCTATTAAAGAAAACTCATTCCACGTTGGCTGTTGATGAGCCCGTTGTGATACTTGGCAGGTATTTTTAATTTACCGTTCTAACATGGCAGCCAGCTATTACATTGTAAATCCCGGACCCTTGTAAGAAAATAAAGATAAAGTAACATTTTAAACTGCGAGGACGACAGGGAGGAAAAGAAAACATGCGGGGTGGGGGGAAGGTAGAGGAAAGTGAGGAACACATCACCTTTAATGACATTCTTTAAAATAAAAAGTCCCCTAAATTCCTCATTGGACGTATAGAACTCACCCAGTCAGAAGAGCTGTCTGTAGCCAAGACTTAAAATAGGTCTTGATTAAGATGGACCCAACAGAAAAATACTACCTGATGCTGGGCTGCAACATACAGGTTTTACAAGAAAAACAGCTATGTGCAGTACGAGAGAACCAGCTTAAGACCCTTGGCAACCCTCCACTGGCTCTTCTCTGTAGGTAGACCTTATGCATAAAAAGGATGCCCTCATTCTTGCACTTTAAACCTAGGATGGATTTTGTTATATCATTAACCACCCCTGATGTGGCATCCGTATCTCCTGTGCAACTCCTTGATACGCTGTACACTTCCTCCTCTTAACCTTACTCTATTCTTCCTGATAATTGGTGCCAAGAATGGCATTGTCACATTTTTGGCTCAGTGCCATTTCTGATGCAGAACGCTTTGGCATAGATGTGTGACACTTAGAACCTCCAGTATGTAACCGTTTTCTAGAAGGATGCAAAAGATATCTGGTAGGATTTTAAATAAAATCCCTCCCCTTAACCTGACCTTGTTCACAGATGGGCACAAAAGTTTCAGATTCCTGTACATCCCTAATTTTTTGACACTCGTCTCCGGAGGCTATTGTGTCTACATGAAGGATCTCTTAGATCCAGCTTGTTCAGTCTTTTGACCCTTGGCTATTCAAAACCAATCCTTTTAACGTTGGAAGTGGAAGTATAAAGTCTTTGATTTCAGCAGTGTTTATGTAGAGGCTGCCATCCAACGGACTGCCTACATGCTTCAGACTATAGGAGTTAAGACATTTGATGTGCTTTGAAAGAACAATCGTTCCTTGGCAGCAGTAGTTTGCAGGCGGTCTGCTCCACCACCATTTTCAGAAGGCTTAATGGCGCAAACTGAAACTGGATGATGAAGCACGTCAAGGTTCAGTCTCATGATCACTGATTTTAATCCATTTTTTTGTTTGCAATCCCTAAATATATTGCATTCCTGGAGTCCATCAAGGGATTTACCACCAGACCCACAAAAACAAGGAAAGTAGAGGAATTTGAATGTTTCACTCTCTTTAAATTAGACCGAAGAAAGAGCATATTTCCAGCACTTCTCCCATTTACACACCTAAGTTAATAAAAATGTTCTCTGTGAAATGTTTAGCTTCCTACTAAATAATTCTTCAAGCCTAGCTTTTGAACCATAGATAAAGTGCCTTTTCCTAGCATTAAGCTACGGCCAGCTTTCCTACATCCGTGAGCCAATGACATGTAGTCTTATGACCAAGTTGATATATTTGTCCAATGTCCATTTGTAGGAAATCTGCCTTTTCTGCGTGGTTCCCCCAGTTTTTTTTCTCGTTTTTTTCTGGACCCTAATTTTTTTTTTTTATCTGTACACTTTACCCCTGCTAACCAGGAATGAAGTGTCTGTGGTCCCACTTTGAATATGTTTATATTCACTTATTCCCAACTGGCACATTTAACTTGTCTATACATTCCTAGTATATAATGTAAAAAATGCACCAAGGGCCCAGAAGTTAAAATGCCACATGTGGACTGCATCACCTTTTGTGCCATCCACAGAGTTGGCCTACAAAATGTGGCTTCAGGCTCACCATTGTAGCCTGATTGCTGCAGTGTAAAACCTGTTGTGCAACAGGTCAAAATAACCCTTTTTAACATGCAAAGAGCTCCAACTTAAATATTAATAAGTCACTCCTATGTAGTCCTTGTAGCCCACAAGGTAGGATGCATGGATTCAAAAATGAGACATGTAGAACATTGTCACCTTGTCCCTACAGGCTGTCCCATACAGAAAACCAAAGTACAGATTAAAATATTTATATTGCTATCTCACTACTTTTTAATAGTTTTAAAAATCAAATTCAATGATGAAGTTGGATTTTTAATAAGTAGTAAAGAAAAGTAACTCTTAGAAAGTTTTACACTGCCGGAAAGGTCTGGAGGCTAACTTGCATTAAATTTCCTGCAGATCCCCCGCCTGCATTTATCCCTTAAATAAGGTGTGAGGTTACTTCTGGAGCCACACAGTTGATCACTTTGATTAACAGGTCGACCTGAATATGCAGGGACGGCTCCTCTGAGCTCAGATAGACATTCAGGGTGGGTGCTCCTGTTGGCACAACAGCGTCTGGCCTGTCTGAGGCACATGTAAAACGTTTGTGCCGGGAGAACGAAGCTACATTAATCCACATGACCTGGTCCTGTCTGGAGATCCAAGTATACTGGACGGACGTCCTGACAGCGCTACGGGGAGTGACGGGGTGGGAAATAGCGGGAGAGATCCGGGTGGTGCTGCTTGGTTTACTGCCCCGACCCAAGAATAAGAACCTTAGTAGGAAGTTTGTCCTCTTGGGCCTAGTGCTGGCAAAACGTCGGATCGCCATTTCATGGCTGAGCCGCCGGCCGCCCAAAATGCTGCAATGGGTGCGAGACATGAAGGAATGGGAGACAGCCGAGGTGATTCGAATGCAGCGGACCAGACACGACGAAAAGCTAGAGGAGGATCTGCAGGCGTGGAGCGCGATGGTGGGAGAATTGACGAGCGAAGGGACGGACAGTGAAGCGTGAGAGGAGGCCGGGGAGACCACACAGTTGGGTAGTGGACCAGAGAGTAATTAGGAAAAGAGGGAGACCGACCATCAAGGATATACTGGACAACACATTGACGTGGACTGCAAGGGCAGAGACAAGGTTTACAACACAAAGACGTACACCAGACATGGCGGGGTATGTTTTAGTTGAGGGTGGGTGGGGGGGGGGTGTTTAGAGAATAAGAGTTGTTGGCACTGGTTTGCTTTTCTAGCTTGGAGACGTGGCCCAAGGTAGAAACCCTTGGGGTTAGAATCCGACAAGGTAGCATGCATGATATTGGGACTAAGCTCTTAATGGTTGGGTCATTCAACCTGTATGGAATGTATTCAGTTCACTCAATCTGGTGCTTACGAAGCTTCAGTGATCCTTAATGTATGACTACGGAACTATACATGCTGATATTTGAAAGTTGTTTCAAATGTCAAGAAAAATATATTTAAACAAAATGTAAAACGTTTGTGCCATTGAAAGGGATCAAACAGAATCCGATAGCAATTCTTCTGTAACCCCTGTCTGGTGGCTGAAGGACCCTGCTTTCTCTTACCAGACTGTCTCATTTTCTGCTGTGGGTCCAGGGCCTGCTTCAACCTAGATTTTAGTGTTAGATGCAGGAGGATACTAGTAATTTCCATATTACTCCCCTCAGAGCCCAGGTTTAGTGTGGCTAAAGACTTTGTATATCTTGGAATTGCCCTGACACATTGCAATTTGGGCCTGTATGCAGTAAAGCAAACAGGAACTACTGATAAAGCAGGTTGGCCTGGGAACCTTTACCCTATTGATTAGAATGTGCCCAGGAGTCCCACCCACCCACTAAGTAGTGTAACCATAAATGTGGCACCACAAGGCAGAGTCCTCAGTACACTTTCTGAACCTGCAGAATATCAGAAGAGGACTAGACTTGCTGTTTGTTACATGAGAGGAGTCCTTAAGGACTGGACCTACTCCCTCTGGTACCCAGCGCAAAGAAGTGGATTCCAAGATTCAGTTGGCTGACAGGACAGTGGCAGCTGGATCTTGGCTGCACTTTGCAGTTGGTCTCTGCCTGACACCCTGAAAGTCTCAAAGTGCCTTCTGCTGTGGTTCTGGGGCTCTTGAAAGTGTACTCCTGTGGTTGTTTGGGCACGAGAAGAAAGTTTGGCAACTTTTGAAAACTTTTCCTCCAGAACTTCAGCAGGACCGTCTGTGAAAATAATCCAACCAGCAGTTCTACAGCACTGGATTGAATTTCAGCGTTGTCTGGCGCAGAGATATATATCTAAACCTCCGAAAAACGACAAAGACTCATTCCGCATGGGGACTTGGAAAATTTTCTGCGCGTGATCTCCAAAGCTTCAGAGTGGCAGCAGGACCAAACTGCTTCAGGTATCCAGCCTTCGGTTTCCTGGTGGTGCCTACAATTTCAGCAGTGTCCCTCACGGGGAGGATTTTTCTTCTCAAAAAGTAACTGAAATGTGACTTAGAAACCTTTTCAAACTTTTCTACTTCCAGACTTTAATCGAGACCACTCTACTTAGTGCATCTGACCCACGCTTCATTGTGTGGGGGCTAAAATTGTTCCTAGGTCCTGGTCTACAGTGACCATTGACTACCATTGGTGCTTTGCACTTTTTGGCCCTTTTTTCACCTAAAACTTAAAAAATTCATATCTTCTATTTTCCTTATTGGATTTTTTGTCATTACGTTTATTAAATGTTTATTTTTCTAATATTGGTTGGGATTTTTGTTTTCTGTATGGTTTTTTGATTTATTACTCTGTTGGTACTGCATAAACATTTCCCTAAGTTAAGACTGTTTGCTCTGTGCTATGGCTCCCAGGGGGTGAGCTCAGGTTGTGGTGTGGTGCAGCGGCCAGGGCAGCTGACTTCGGAGCACAGGGTTCACGGTTCGATCCCCGGCTCCGGCGGCAGCTCAGCTCAGCACCATGTGACTCTGGGCAATAGCTCACTTAATTTCCACGACGGCCCCCAGCGCCTTGAGACCCGTAAGGGTGAGTAGCTGCGCTATATAAAAACGGACTTACTTACTTACATTACTTACTTACTTTACTTACTTACTTACTTACTTACTTACTTATTTAGTGACTTTAAGCGGTCACCCTGACAAGAAGTATTATTCCCTGAGGTGCATCAACAACAATGGGCAACCCAATGTACCCTTGACGGCTTGGGCAAATAATATTAGCGGGTAAAAGTGCCTACAAGGGATATATTTAGATCAAAAGATTTTTGAATATATTCATATAATTGGCAAGCTATCTCGATTTGCTTGTAAATGAATATTTTTCAAGATAATTCAAGTTATTCACATATGAATCAATCTCTTATAGGAAGAAATCTTAGAATCATATTAGATACACGGGTGTATATGTTCAAAAAGAGCTTTATAGTAGTACAAAAAGTTTTATAAGGGTACAAAATCATTAAATAACACAATGAAACCAGAAGTTTTCGTTCTAAACACATAAATGTACTTCCTAGTAACAATTGTAAACACCTTTCCTTTAGTTGTTTACAAAGCAATCAAGAAAAAGGTGCAATTGTCGACGTTTCGGTCTATTGTGGCATTTGTCCATTAGACCATCTTCAGGACTATAGTGAATAATGGTTGACCCATTGTGCCCGAATCAGCGCTGACTCCACACAATGATGTCTTAATGGAGACGGTTGATGGATATGGCCAATAGGTGTTATCAACAGGGGTGCCCGACAAGGGAACTAAAAAGCGTGTCCGGATGGTAGAAAACCAGCACCGATATTTTTCGTTTTATATGCGAATACCAAAGTAAGGCCGTATAAATACTGTGCCAGAAAGGTTACGCGCGCTCAGTGAGTCGATGTGGGATAATATTGGTTGGGATTTTTGTTTTCTGTATGGTTTTTTGATTTATTACTCTGTTGGTACTGCATAAACACATTTCCCTAAGTTAAGACTGTTTGCTCTGTGCTATGGCTCCCAGGGGGTGAGCTCAGCTTTATTTAGTGACTTTAAGAGGTCACCCTGACTAGAAGTGTTATTCCCTGATGTGGGCAGTCTCCCACCCCAAATAGTAATCACTTTCTTGAGCACTTTAATTCCAGAAGCATTTAAACAATAAGAAGGCAAGAGGTAAGACAGGGAGAAATGGGAACTTTGCACAACAGTTGACTTGATAGTGAGACACTTGCCCATATATATTCAGACTCGGGCAGGGTTAAGAAAAGATAAAACACATGTTGGGGCTGTCGCTTTTACTTTGCTTTTTACTGGAGACAGTTAACAAACACAGGATGGCCATTGATTATAGTCTATTACACATTGAGAAGCTATTTCGATTCCAGGCCCAGATGGCAAACATGACTGGCAAAGATCTAGACTATTGTTGAGTCATTGTTTCCTTAAATGCCAGCTCTAGAAGAAATTAAGAACTATGGGCAACACCCATCCTGGACGTGGGTTTCAAACTTGGTGTTATCTGTGACATCTCCTCTAGGGGCACTGTTATAAATATGTTGAGGCTGATTATAGAGCCAGTAGTAAAAGTAGGTATTTGAGAACACTCATTTAGGTGCTTCATTTGACTCCGACATAAGTTAGAGTATTTTATGTCATAATTAAGCAAGTTTAAATGGCCTTATGGTACATGGTTAGAAATGTGTGCTTTTTCATTAGCCTTGGCTTGATATTTTATTAGAACTCCTTTTTGAATCAAGGTTACACTCATGTAGTTTCGAAGCCTGTGAATCCAAAGTTGTGCCCTGATTCTTGTGGGTAGGGTTTGTGTTGTCTACATTTTAAAGTTGGTGATCTCAAAGAGTTTTTGACCTAATGTCATTAAGGACCCACAAGACTGTGCAGTAAGTTTATTTCTGTGCGGTGAGATATAGCTGGATGTTTTTTATTCCAGTGGGAGACTGGGGAGAAATCTAAAATATGGTTTCCACATGGTCGAAACAACTCTAGAACAGGCTGTTCAGATCTGAAAAATCCGAGTTACTTTGAAAACTGTATCTAGCTTTTGATTTCTGTTGTGAGTTTGGAAATCCACCATGTCACCGTCCTCACATGAACCTGTAGGTTGCTTGCTTAGTGTGATCCCCACATAGGAAGCTCCTGGGATAGATGGCGGGTGGTGTCCATTCCCAGTACTTTCCTTTGGAATGTACTCATCCTAGTGTCATCTTCATGGTGATGGCTTCCCACCTTCATCTGCCCAAGGTGCAGTTTAGTTACTCAAAAGACTAATCAGTCAAGGACCTCTAGTCTGAGGCAGTGCAGAATTTTCTGTATCAAGTTCTTTGTCTTGTCTTCCATCTGGGTTTTTTAAACGTGGGTGGTCGTTCGAAACTGTGAGTCCTAACTACCCGTTTGTACATAACCTTCTCCATCCAGAAAGGTTCGTGCCTTTATTAAAATTCAGCCTTAATTCAACATTAACATTGTATTTCAGATCTTGTTTTAGAGTAGTGGCACAAGCGGGCCTTGGTCTGCTGTTTTCTTGTGTACATTTTGTTGTACGAGCCCGCTTGAGGTAGAAAAGGTTACAAGTGCATGTGTCTACTCATTTGAATCCTCGGACAACCTCCAGTAAGCACTGAGCTTTGAAGTCGGTGTCCCACAAAGCCAACCTTTGAGTCTCCGCTACTTTCTGCCTGATCCTCTGTTTTCAGTCATTAGCAGTTTGTGCCAGCATTGGCCACTACTTGACTTAGGGCCACATGTATCAGCCTATTTTGCAATCGCAAACAGTGCGACTCGCAAAAATGTTTTTCTTGAAATATTTTTTATTAATCCTTTCAAGAATAACTACGCATGGACGAATTCCTTGAGGATACAGACATTTTCTGAAGCAGTTTGCACAGAACTTAATTTTATACCTCCCAACTCCCGCCCCCCCACCCAACGCCCCCCTTCCCAAACTCCGACAAGGCCTAGGATTGGCATAACAGTGAACAAGCACATCGAATTGTGGACCAATAAAACAGCGGGTCCAGACCCGGTGGCAGTCTTATCACCCCCCCTCAGCCATGGTTTCTTCGTTCAGTACCTCTTCGAGGGAGTGATAGGAGATCCATTTACCCCATACTTTCTGGAACTTTCATGCGCAACCCCTGTTAAAGTATGTGACTCTCTCAGCCATCATGTACATATCTATTCCCCTTTTCCACTCCTGCATCGTGGTCCAATCTTTCGATCCTAACCGGCGAGCCACGTCCCTCTTTGCAACCACTAAGCTAAAACTGCAGAACAGCAGCTGGGCCCGGGGCAAGTCAACATAGTTGAGAATGACCAGAATAAGAATTTGCGGTCAAAAGGAAGGGATATTTCAAATATGGCATTGAGTTCTCTAATGATGGCCCTCCAATAATCTTGCATACGGGGACAACTCCAAAATGTGTGGAAAAGGAACCCTCAACACCACCCCATCTCAGGAAATTTGGCTGACAACGTCTATCGTAGTAGGGTCTTAAACTGAACAAGCCAGAGATGTGCCTTAATGACGACCTCCCTAGGGTGCATCAGGGCCGCCTCCCAATCAATATCTTCCATGTCGGCCGCCCACCTCCTCCTTAGGCCCTTCAGGTTATCCGGCTTGTTATTAATAAGGGTTTTATAAGTGGAGGAAATCGCGCCTTTCCCCAGGGCTTTCATTAATAGCCTCCACTGTAGTAGTGCAAACTCTGGGATACCCTCCCCTGGGAGTCCCCCCAAGCGTGTCGTATCTGTGCATATTTAAGGAATTTATTATTTTGCACGTCATAGTCACATTGAAGGGAGGAGAACTGTATTATATCACCCTGTTCCATGAGGTCCCCCAACTTGGATATCCCAATCAAGTTCCAGACTCGAAAGCCTTTGATAAATTCAGGTAGGCACTTGCCTTCCCACAACGGCGTCTCACGAGAGGGCTTGCCCAGCCAGCCCATGGATCTTGTGGCAATTGTCGCTACCTGGGGCGGAGCCATATAGATAAGAGAGACAAGATTTCCACATCCACTGGGATCGCTCCGACCTAAAGGTGGAATTATCCTAGGGGGCATAGAGCCAATCATTAACATTGATGAGATGAGGTGCCCAGTAATAGGCCCATTCATTAGGCAGTGCTATGCCCCTGTTGTATTGGTTTTGTTGAAGGGTCAGTAGGGCCACTCTAGGGTGTTTCCCATCCCACAATAAGTGGCTCATGCGTAATTGGGTAATATGTGTGCTTAAGAGTTTATAGTAGCTTGGGCAGGGACACCATTTTAAACCTGGCGGCCCTCCCGAGTAGTGTGAGGGGAAGACCTCGCCATCTCTCCATTTCACCACGGCAGGTGTTCATGTCCATACCCAGGTTACGCTTAAAACACCCTTCTCTCCATAGTGTCCGGAAAATCCCCAGGTATTTAAAACTCACTGCTGTGTGTGTGAGTCGGGCAGTGGGGGGGACCGGTGTGTTCAACGGTGAAACATAAAGTATCTATTTCTCCCAGTTGAACTTGTATCCGGAGTAATCTCCATATTCGTCAAGCAGATCAAGGAGCAGAGGGAGGGACTGGGTGGGATCAGTGACATAACAGTGAGATCGTCTCTTCAAAAGTAGATTCGCCTGAAATACAGAAGCCTCGGACCTAGGGGTGGTTGCGGATTTTACATGCTAGTGACTCTGGTAAGAGCAAATGAAAGTGGGGAGAGGGGACACCCTTGCCTCATGCCCCTCTTTATCTGGAACTCAGGGGAACTCCATTCCATTGACCCTAACCTTGGCCAACGGGGCTGGTAGAGTGGACGGACCCATTTCCTATACCGAGGGCCAAGCCCGAATCTTGCCAATGTAAGTTCAAGGAAGGGCCAATGTACCGTGCCAAATGCTTTCTCCGCATCAAGCGCAAGCATGACATGCGGGTCAGGTCTGTCTTTAATTGCGTTCAACCAATTATGCGTGCGGTGTAGATTGTCAGGTGGATTGACCCAGCATGAAACCGGACTGGTTCCTTTGTATCAATGGTGTGATATGCTGTACAGTCTATTAGCCAAGATTGTGGCCACGATTTTAATCTCAATGTTCAACAGGGAGATCGGGCGATAAGAGCCACTGTGCTCCCTAGGCTTACCCTCTTTGTGTATCACTACAATGGTTGCCCGCATGAGATCGGGGGTGGGGGAGGGGGGGCGAGAGCCCTCGTCTGGTACGCCTCTAGAAACATGGCCAAAAGGTGAGGTCCCAGAAGATCTCAATATATATATTTTTTTGTTAGGTCAAACTTGTTTTATTTTTGACGGTTTTGTGTAAAATTCTGGCCACCTGAGCCGTACTAAAAAGGTAAAAAATATTAGAATGCACTCTCTCACAAAAGTACAACTTACCTATAATGTAAATGCAGGTGATTTTAATAGAAATTTCAATCCACATAATTGTAAATAGAAAACAAATATCTACCTAATGTCACATTTGTTAGTACCCTAACCTTGCGAGTGAAAAAAAACACACTACTGTGGGTTACAGTGCGAAGAGCTTCTTATTTTTTTTAGATACGTTTTAAAATATATATATATATATATATATTTTTTTTTTATCATTTTATTCATCAACAAACAAAAAATAATCTACATTACAATGTAAATCATCACCTTAGCCCACCCATACCACATTTTGCATTGCTTTGTAAAGTGTTCGCATGTACAACCATAGATAACATTCTGTTCTATAGCACCGAGTCTGGACATTTAACCACCCGTGTCTTCTTTCTCAGCGTCTCTTTCCCTTAAGTATTCGGTTAGCGGCCCCCATATGTCTTTCGGTCTGGACATTTTCGGAAGTTCTTCTGCATGCAAGGCCAGTGTCTCCTTACAGTATACCAAGTCTTTTACCCATTGTTCCAGTGTGGGGGCTGATCTGCTTCCCCAGTTCATTGCCACACGTACTTGGCCATTAATAACATTATTGCTGTAAATTTGTTGATGCCTCCCTTCATGTTTGGGAGTAATCCTAGCAAGCAGGTGTGTGGACTGCATTGTATCCTATTTCCAATCATTTTGTTTACATTTCTTACCACCTCCGTCCAGAAGCATTTTATCTTGTCACAGTCCCATGCTAGGTGTATTAAATCCGCCTTCTCTTTCCCACATCTTTGACACGTTTTCACTGTCTCTGATACCATATCTGTACAACCTTGCAGGGGTGTAATATACTTGCTGTATATATTTAAAATGTATAATGCGGAGTTTTCAATTGGAAGTTAACATCTCAGTTTGCCTACAGCATCCTGCCCATTCCTCCTCAGTAATCTGGGGGTGTAGTTGTGCATTCCAGCGTTATAACGCCTGGTTGGGTGTGGTTTTTAGGTCGAGCCTATGGCAGCGCGCATGCGTTGCATAGGAAATCGACCTCTTGGAATCACTTCAGCTTCAGGAGAAGCTCGTGCATGTGGTGCTCACAAGCCATTGGCCTTTGCGTCTGGCTTTAGCACGCAATTGGCCAAAGGCGTGTGGATGTCCCAGCTTTTAGGAAAATGTTCACTCCCAGAGCGTTTTGCTCTCGGGAGCCAGCAGCGGCGCGCAGGCTGACATCTGTTTTGTGTCACGCAGCGGCGCGCAGTCTGACATCTGTTTTGTGTCACCTTTCACTTTCGCGGCCATTGTGGTCCCATTTATTACTTCCTGGTTTGGCTTTCTCCGGGCTGAACTCTCGCGCTTCCCCGAGCCTTATTTACACTTTCCTCGCACTGTTTTTAAGCTTTTCTCCTTTAAACATTGAATCCATGAAAGGCCGTGTATTTTTAAGGTGCTTCGGCATGGGGATGTATACAGGGCCGTAATGTTATCGCCTGCAAAGAGGGACGGGGTTGTCAGAATTATTTTTGGGGTAGGCGCGGAGTCGCTTTGTATTTTGCGTGTGGGGGCATGTTTTTATTTTTTTTTGTGCCTAAACACACGCGCTGTTAACATACAATGTGTGTGCATTTTGTTTGGCCCTATAGACACTCGCTGTTAACATACAATGCCTGTGCACGTATTTAGTTAACTAAAAAACACGCTGTGTTCACCCACACACATAGTGCTGCTGGCCGCCCCCTTTTGTTCTGCTCCCCCCCCCCCTGCTTGCCTCACATTATTACGTAGTTCCCAAAGAAATATTGTATCAGGGCCGTAAGCGCAGTCGCTTTGTATTTCGCGTCCGGGACATTTTTTTATTTTTTTTGTGCCTAAACAAACACGCTGTTAACATACAATGCCTGTGCACTTTTTTTCGGCGCTATACACACGCGCTGTTAACATACAATGCCTGTGCACGTATTTAGTTAACTAAAGGACACGCTGTGTTCACCCACACACATAGTGCTGCTGCCCGCCCCCTCTTGTTCTGCTCCCCCGCCTGCTTGCCTCACATTATTACGTAGTTCCCAAAGAAATCGTGTATCAGGGCCGTAATTTTTTTGCGTTCAGGGGCCTTACATGTTATTACGCACTGTGGCATTTTATTATGCTAGTGGTAAACACTGCCTATTTCTCCGTAATCCGATTTTGTTTACCAGTTTAATGCCGATTTTGCGGTGTATTAGGCCAATCTGTTGGGTCGTAGTCAAAATAGGGACGTAATATTACTACGTGTAAGGGGCTTAATTTAGGGTGGTGTGTGCCGGGACGCTTGGCACTGTTTTTAAGCTTTTCTCCTTTAAACATTGTTGGCAGAAAAGGGGTTTTATTTGCAAGGTGCTTAGCAATGGAGATGTATACTTCTCACTTGATAACTCGCTAACATTATTATTATTCCTTTATTGTTTGATTACTTAAAATCTTACAATGAGACATTATACATACAATATATAATACGATATAAAACAGTTAAAACAAAAAATAAAATGCAATATATTATTTGTTTTAAGCCAGTTGCATTAGCTAAAATTCATTTCATAATATATTATAAAATATTCATTTCATAGTATATTTGTAAAAGATTTCATAATATATTTGTAAAAGAGTTCATACAGTGCCAATAGATTTTAGATCGTGATCTTCTAATTTTGCTTGTAATCTTATTAAAAACTTTACAAAAGCAGAATTCATACTTATATCTTCAGATTGCAGACATATTATCAATGCTTGCCTACATGTCCTTACTCTCCGGGCGTTAAATGGAGTCTTGAGTATGGTTTTCCTTTTGTTTTTAAGTTCAGGGCAGAGACATAGTAGATGGATAATATTCTCCTCTCCCATTTTGCACAATCTACATAATGTATCGTCTTCTGATTTCAACCATGGTGGACGATGGCAGAGGCCCGGTAATACACCAAATCTTGCTTTTGTGAAGATTTGTTTATTTTTCAATGTCCATGGAATTTCTAAGTATGGTTGTATCTTCTTTTTTGAAAACTCACTCATTATTGGCCATGCATGTTTTCTTTTAGCTAATATATCTTTGTCTTTCACAATCGAAAGATGATTTGTTATTTTGTTGATTGTTTTTTTAAATGATTCCCTGGTTATTGTAGTTTTCCAGATTGGGATCACATCAAATTCTTCCAGCGCTGTATTTAAATAATTCCAGGCCTGTAATTTTCTGTTTTCATTAATTTCCTGCCATAATAGCTGAGACATTTGATTTTCTTGATCGTTTTTTATTCTGTTCCATATTTTAATACATTGGCCTTTTCTTGCGTACACCTGGTTGGTTAGACCAAACTCCAGCCTTATTTGTGCCGGTGATGCGTTATTAGGTAGGTAAAAAAGCGTTTTATAAGTTTTTGAAACCGGATTATTTATAGTCACTGCGTCTTTCCCGTTGAGAGCTTCACTACCATATCCTAAAGTGGGCAGGAGTTTTGCTGATATAACCTTTAATAAGGGGCGATGAGTAAGATTACTTAATGATTTCTGCAGTATCCTAAATGCTGCTGTCGATGAATTTGCTTTCCTTTGAATGTCTAGTTTTTGCAGACCAAAGTTTCCGTTATCATTGAATAGTACTCCCAAGTATCGGTATGATTCTACTTGTTCTAATTGGGCTTTCTCCAGAAACCATTTTGATTTATGTTTCAATCGTGGATTTTTTGTAATCACCATAATTTTAGTTTTTGTTTCATTTATCACCATCCCATTATCTTTTGAATACAAAGATATTCGATCTATTAGGCGTTGTAACCCCACTTTTGTTTTGCTTAGGAGGATGACATCATCTGCATATAGCAAATTAGATATTTGTTTGCCAGCTAATTTAGGTTGATGTGCATTTATTTCATTCAGAGCATCTGTTAGATCCGCTAAAAACAGATTAAAAAGTAAAGGGGCCAGTACGCACCCCTGCTTTAGACCTGCTGTTGTTTGTATCTCCTTTGTTACTGTTTGGCCATCCCCCATCCGCACTCTAACCCAGGTGTTGGTATATAAAAGTTGAATTAGTTTTAACAGTTGCACTGGGATATCTTTTTCTTGGAGTTTTCTCCACAACAGATGTCTGTGCACGCAATCGAAAGCCGATCTAAAATCAACAAAGCACAAATACAACGGTTGTTTCGTTAAAATAGATTTGTCCATTAATAACGATAAGGCTATTATGTTTGTAGTAGTTCCAAGTCCTTTTATAAATCCAGTTTGGTTTGGTGGAAGTATCTTATTGTCCGTTGCCCATTCAGCCAGATTAGAAAGTAGAATCCCCGCAAACAATTTAGCATCTGTATCTTGAAGTGTTATTAGTCGATAGTTTTCAGGATGGGCCCAATTTCCTTTTTTATATATGGGGGATATTAACGACCCTCTCCATGATTCAGGTATTTTCCCTGTCTGCACTACTACTTTAAAAACTTCTATAAGATGTTCTGACCATAGGTCCGGTTTTTCCTTATATAGGGCAAACGGAATACCATTGGGTCCTGGTGCCCCGTCTTTTTGCTTACTTATTAGTTTAGAAATTTGAGATTTTGTTATATGAATTTCGCAACCAATGTCATACATTAATGTATTCGTTCCACTCTGTATACCTTCCTGATTCGTTAGTTTCCAATCAGAGTTTAAATGTTTAACCAAAAAGTTAACCCATTCTTTTTGAGATAGTACACTTGAAACCACAGATTTATTAGGTCTTACTAGACCATTTATCATTTTCCAAAATTCTCTTGAGTTCTTTTGGTTACTGGCATAATAAATCTTTGACCACAGGTCTTGCTTAACTTGGTTTCTTTCGTTCCAAATTAGTTTCCTCAAATTCTGATTTACAGTTTTTAATGATTGGTAATTCCTCATTATAAGGAAACTTAGTAATCTGTCTCCTTAGACTATTACGGGTCCTTCTCAGTTTCCTTGTCGCATATGTTAAATTGATAACTGTTTCCCTTTCTCTTCTCGTATCATATGTTTTTTCATAACCTTAGGTGCAGAGTCATAGGGTTTGACTAATTTATGGGGTGAAATTTATCCATTGTTCAATTGGGGATTTAACGGTTTTATCTTCAAAACATTCTGTAACCATTTTTTGCACCAGTTCATTGGTGTCATTTTTATTATATAGCGTCCAGGTAAGTCTCCGATAGTTGATAGTTCCCGTCTGGCCTTGAACGGTCTGGTATGATTGATGTTTATTACTAGATAAGTTTGTGGTGATTATTTGCTGGCTATGATCACTATTGGGGACCTTCCTCAAATGGTACGAGATAATATTGTTAAAGATATTAAGTGATACCATCGTATAATCAATACGTGACTTTGAGTTATGCGAGTAGAACGTCCAAGCAGGAGGTGAGTCTAACGTGAATCTCCCATTTAATATTTGTAGACCCATTGCTTCTATATCCTTTACGAAATTCGTTCCTACTTTGCTCTGTGCTGTCTTTGTTTCTGTTTCTAATATCTGTTGAGGAATTGCCCATTGATGATCTTGTGATTGTGTAATATCATCTCTGATAAAACTAACTAATAGATTTAGATTAATATCCCCTGTCAATATAAAATCTGCAGCTGGATCATCCATCATTTGTTCCAACAAAAAACTACTAAGGGTAGTACACATATTAGCCCTTGAACTCTGTGTCGGTTGTATATATATGTTAATCAGTAATAGAATTTTTAATTTAGCTTGGTTGCCTTCTTTATATTGTAGTTTTACCATTAGGATGTTAGAGTTGTTCGTATCCAATTGTTCGTGTTCTACTTTTAGGTCGATGGATATGAATATTGCTAAACCCCCACTCGGGCGACCATATTTATATTGCTTTATAGCAGGCTCAAAATAACCTTTATAACCCCGTAGCATAATAGGCCTAACTTCCTAAGTTTCTTGAAGTAAGATGATCTGATATGTATTAGACATAGAGTTTAATTGGGCGTTGTTTACCTTATTGCTTACTCCATTTATATTCCATGAGCACATCGTAAATATTTCACTGTCCTTATTTACTTCTTTTATTGTACATACTGTTGTGTTCTGTCATGGATCGCTATTACCATGCAAAGCCGAAGTAATCCATTTTTCATTTATTCCTGTAACCTTTTCTATTTTGGTTTGGGTTAATGGTGTTTCAACACCTCTCTCTGATCTTCCTTGTGCATTTTTTAGTATGGAAAAAACCAACGTATTGTTCTTTCCGTTTTTCTGCTTCGGGCTGTCTTCTTTAAGAAGAGGGATGGGATATACTTTTGGGCCTTGCTTGCTAATTATTATCCCCCAACTTTGAAAAATGTCTTTTTCGTTTAAAATTTGTTCTGCTAGGGTCACCGAGTTTACGGTTATCAAAGTTAGTGTCTGGCTACTTTCAGTATTTGGTAAAAATCCGATACATTCGATATCTTTACTTGTCACATTTTCTAGTGACGGGATCGACTTGAAGAGGCGAAGAATATTCCCCCTGTATAGTATGTCTTGATTCCCTCTAGAGTCATATACTGGTTTAAAAATTAATTGTACTGTCTCATTAATTGGGAGATCTTTTTTCCATTCCTTTTTAAGTTTTGTTGGACTTTATATGTAACTTGTTTATCCTCACCAGTTTCTTTTACGATAACCAAATTGTCCCAATTTGTTGAGTATTGGGTATCTTCAGCTTGTTTTATCATATTACTTTGTTTCATATTTATATGATTTGTTTTTTTTATCTGGTGATCAGAGTTTGGCAAATATTGAAAATTCTGTTTTCGAGTTGTTTTCGTACTTAAACTTTGGACTTTGTTATAATCCCAGACTTGGAGTCTCTGTACCCCTTGGCCAATATATGTTTGTTTCTCTTCTTCTTCTTCTTCCTTTACATGATCTTTTTTCTTAAGAGGAATTAATGCACTCTTTACTTGTACATTCTCATCAGGCGATATACTTTTTATATCCTCGGGTGTCTGTTCTATTATGCACCCGTTTCCATGTTGCCTACATTTCTTTTCATTTAGTCTCGTTCTTCCTTCCTCCCTCTCAGTTTCGTTCGGAATTCGTTTCATTTTCTCTGATGTAATGGCCAGATCTCTTTGAGGACTTGTTTGGTCCATGGATTGTTTTCCTGTTTTAGTGAATAGGGCGAAATACTTATTATTCTTGTTCTTAATTGTTGATGACTGCTCTCCATGCGATACATTTTCTTGGTTTCTCGTTGTTTCCATGCACGGTTCTTTGTCTTCGCTGCCTATTTCTACTGAATATTTCTCTTCGGTGTGAGATGCTATTACAATGGCTTGCTTAGCTTTATTTCTTGCCTTACGTAGTTTTCTCCTATGTCTTTTTGCCATTATAAAGAATGGAGAAACTAGTTCTTTGTCTTACTTTTCATCAGATATCTTTTTGTTCTAGGAACCGAAGAATTTTTACCCATTATCTTTTTTAACTCGCTAACAGAGCAGAGGCCGCGTAGATGTCTCCCAATATCACTCTCTATTGTGTTTTTTAATAAAAAAACTACAATTTTCTTTTTTTCTTTGTTTGTTCCCATTCCCGCCACCCTTTTACATTGAACTGCTTTAAATCCAACAGAAAGCTTCTACCAGGGCCGTAATTTTTGCGTTCAGGGGCCTTACATCTCATCACATGCTGGGGCATCATAATAAGCCGGTTTTAAACACTGCCTACTCCCCCGTAATTACATTTTTTTAAAACAGTTTTGTACCTATTTTGCAATGTACTGTGCAAAACTGTTCCGTTTTACTTAAATTAGGTCCGTAATATTAACACAAGCAAAAAGCCTAAATGAGGGCGAGGTCTGCCGGGACGCTTAACACTCTCTTTAAACTTTTTTTCTAGAAACCTTGTAGACACGTTTGTTTGGCCTCCTTTTCTATTTTAAAAATTATAAATAGCTAATTAGGTTTATAAATATACTAGAAATCCTGCCTTTAAAATTGCCTTTTGCAAGCCCGCTCGTTTACAGTTCCTGCAGGAATACGCAGCACACTTCCCCCATTTGAAATAAACTTCAGTTCACCTAACGCCACACTTTACCACAAATGTAATGACGGCCTCGGGCGCTCCTACTAACATAAATTAACAAGTCGTTGTCACGAAGCTTCACAGGGACCAGACCAGCGACGCCAAATAAACAGCAGGCAGCCACAACACATCTCCCGCACTACTCTTTTCCTACCATTTTTTTCTACCGTCCGTTGTTTGTTCCTCATACGCTTCCTTACAATATCCCATATCTTTCCACACAATTTAAAGCACTTTTTATAACAACCTTAATTTAAGCTAGTGGTAAACACTGGCTATTTCTCCGTAATCCGATTTTGTTTACCAGTTTTATGCCGATTTTGCGGTTTATTAGGTCAATCTGTTGGGTCGTAGTCAAATTAGGGACGTAATATTACTACGTGCAAGGAGCTTAATTTAGGGTGGTGTGTGCCGGGACACTTAGCACTGTTTTTAAGCTTTTCTCCTTTAAACATTGTATCCACGAAAGGGCTTGTATTTTTAAGGTTGCTTCGGCATGGAGATGTATACAGGGCCGTAATGTTAGCGCCTGCAAAGAGGCACGGGGTTGTTAGAATTATTTTTGGGGTAGGCGTGCAGTCGCTTTGTATTTAAAAACACACGCGCTGTTAACATACAATGCCTGGGCACTTTTTTAGGCCCTATACACACGCGCTGTTAACATACAATGCCTGTGCACTTTTTGGGGGCCCTATACACACGTGCAGTTAACATACAATGCCTGTGCACGTATTTAGTTAACTAAAGTACACGCTGTGTGTGGGACACATAGTCCTGCTGCCCGCCTCCTCTTCTGCTCCCCCCCCCCCTGCTTGCCTCACATTATTACGTAGTTCCCAAAGAAATCTTGTATCAGGGCCGTAATTTTATGGCGTTCATGGGCCTTACATGTTATCACGTGCTGTGGCATTATATTAAGCTATATATATATATATATCTCCTTTCGCTCTCCCTCTGTTTATCGTCCTCCCCCTCTTTCTTGCCCCCCACCTCTTCATATCTTTATGTCTCTTTTAATCTTTCCATCGCTTTCTCGATTCTGTTCAATGCTGCTTTATTGATTTGTTTTTTAGATAAATCCACTGGAATTATGCGGCAAAGAACACAATTATATGGCGGGGTTCAGTTTATGCAGCAAAAAAAAAAAAAGCAAATTATGCTGCAATCATGTGGCACCTCTGGCAGTTTAAAAACGGTGTAAAACAGCATATCACGTTTCATGTGTCTCACTCGGCAGAGGTTTAAAATCCAGCGAATGGGGCCCCGCCTAACAAAACACGCAACAAGGCTTTGCACAGCTGCCAACAGGTTTGCAACTGGAATCCTAAAGCAGCAATACCAGCAGATTTTGTTTCAACCCTACTAAAAGGACTGAGGCTGTACGGAGGCCAGTGAGGGACAGCAGACCCCCGCCCCTGCAATCACAGTCGCAAATTGCTGTTTTATTTTAGCCTCTGTCCCAGGTTACTAATTGATCTTAACGCGCCGCCCTGCTTTTCTTTGAAACACTTGTTCAGTCGTGGCATGGGGCGCTGCAAAATACCTCCCCTCGCTTAACCTTGCGAAAGGAAACGACAAGCCCCAGCACTGCTGGCAGCGCCACTACAACTATACAGGGGCTTAATTTCAGCGGGTGTCTGCCGGTATGCTCATGAGCAAAAGCTATTAAAACATGAAAATTTGCGGCTAATACATATGCCATGCCAAAGGGCGGTTGTGCAGCGCGCCACTCTCTGTTGAAGTGTAATTTAATGACTTAGCAGAGGCATAGTAATAGTGCCAAGGTCTCCAAAGCAGAGAGCAGCATAGGCTTCTTGCTCCAGCATTTGCACCAAAACAAGTATTTGGGGCACAGTAGGACCTTCATAAATGGGCCTAGTGGCAGCCCCAGCACTCCTGGCAGCCCCACTAAAGCCATAAATGTAAATCCAGTATTTGTAAAGCGCGAACAGCTACCCGAAGGCATCCCGGCGCTGGGGGCCGTCGGGAAGATTAAGCAAGCTATTGCCCAGAGTCACATGGTGCTGGGCTGACCTGCCGCCGGTGCTGGGGATCGAACCGTGAGCCCCAGATTCCAGCGTCAGTCGCCCTAGCCGCGGCGCCACACCTCTTCCATACAGGGGCTTAATTTCAGCCGGTGTCTGCCGGTACGCTCATGAGCAAAAGCTATTAAAACATGAAAATTTGAGGATAATACATATGCCATGCCATAGGGTATGATTTTGAGTGAGGGGCATAATTCAATGGGGGTCAAATAACATTTGAAAATGTCACCAAAAGTAATTCCATCTGCCTAATGTAAATGTTTCTAAATTACACCATAGTATTCAGTAGTGTGTGTATAATAAAAGTATGTTTACTTTCTTAATAATAAAAAAAAACAATTTTTTTCCCCCGCATTATTATGAATCCATACTATTGTATGGTAAGTACTAACCAACACAAACTCCCATGAATACGCCTTCAACTACAATACCCTAAAAAAATCAACTACTACAATTCGATGCATGTTTCCCATTTATCAGGCATTTTTAAACAGATTACTTAAGCAAGCCTTATATTCTACAAAACTAATAACCCCTCCCAAAGGCGCGACCTAGTGGCTATGCCAATGCTTGTTTTCTCTTCTTGTGCAGCTTTGTATAGCTTGGTCACTAGCCTACAGCGTGTGGGTGTCGCTAACAGAGTCTGTAGTGTAATCAGTGTTGGGGGTGCTTCTGGGAATGTCGGGAATAGCTCCCTCAACGCCAGTCTAAGCCTGTGGTATAAAAATGTAAATAGTGGTGTCTTGTTTTGTATGTATTGTAAGTCGTCTACGGTGATAAACCGCCCTTCTAGGAACAAATCGGACATCCTTGCAATGCCCGCCTGCTTCAGTAGATTGAGAGCTCCCCGCTCCTGCAGTAGCGAGATCGCTGGGTGATACTCGACCGGTAGGGGGTATAGTGGTAGTTTCCCTGCTCTGCTCCCCAGCTTTTGCCACGTTGCAGTAGTACATTGTATTGTATTGATTTCTGTGCGTGGTATCATCCTTTTGTGATGTAGCAACAAATTCCGTAGCGGTATAGGGTGTGCATCGCCTTCCTCCACCGCTAAGTGCGGCGTATACATATGTGGGTTGTGCCAGTAGTGTGCAAAATGCCCATCCGCGCACAAATAATACAGATTGAGATCCGGAACCCCAAATCCTCTGCTTTTGTATGGCATAGTGAGGATTTCCAGCTTAACTCTTGGATGCTTTCCCGCCCAAATTAATCTCAGTAGTTGGGAGCGTATATTTGTGAAGAGTACGCTTGTAAGGGATATGAGAATGTTTGTAAACCGATACAGGAACCCCGGAAGTATCAGCGCTATCCTGTCTGCCAGTTATAGCGGCATTTTTATCCATCTTTCTACCTTGTTTTCCAATCTGGTTAGTGCACTGCCATGGTTTTCCTGTATAACTAAATCTGGGTTCCTATGTACCCATATTGCTAGATATTTCATGGGTTGTGTGGACTATTCTAGTGGGTATTCAAGTTCATATGGTGTTGTTCATAGCGTGAGCTGTATTATAGTTGATTTTTCCCAGTTGATACTGAGCCCAGAGAACTGCTCGAAACGAACATATTCGCGCAGCACTCCTGCCAGGTATTGTTGTATTCCGCTTTAGGTGTCCGTATATAGGTTTTCCTGATACATGTCCTTATATAGGCACAATTCGCATTGCCCTTATATAGGCATAAGATCCCATTCCTTATTTAGGCATTAGCCATGCTATCCAAATACAGGCATGGTCACCTACATCCGTCCACCCCAACGTCACAACGAGTTCTTAGAAACCAGACCCTTAAGCTCTTGGGAGTTCCCCTAGCACAGGATTATTGATTTCTCCAAGAATTCATTTATTGTGCATAAACCACTATTCCTTAAGGGTTAATTCCTGACGTCTTCCTCTGCCCGACTTTGTCAATGCTAACATTCCAAGGCACCTACCAGGTATAAATATACCTTCCCTTGCCCAAGCAAGTAGGAGGAGACCTCGACTTTAGAGGAGCCTGTGTCCCGGCCTGACGCACTGACAAGCGACGCTGTCATCCCTGCTTGCAGAGAATCCAGCTTCCAGTGTTCTGACTCCCTTCGCGGGGTGTTAGAGTTCGAGACCCGGAAAGAGATTCCCACCTCTCTCATTCTCAAGGTATGGAGCTGACTAGAACCTAGAGGGACTCTTGGCATACCAGACTTGGCATACCAAACTTAGCATACCAGACTTGGCATACTATAGCATACCATACTATAGAATACATCACCTACTAATTACCTTGCACTACACTTAGGTTAGGTACACTGGGGTAGAACTAGTTAGAGAAGCATCTTATGAGTACTTGCATTTTTAGCTTATGTTATTTATGTATATGAATATATGTGTCATAGCTAAAAGATAATGCTAGCGCAGTATTATTTCTTTGTACTGCTTACGCTGTACATAATATATCTCGCATACTGTCTTACGATTGTAACAGCTCATATCTCTTACACGAGAAACAAGACTGTTCAATAAATCCTTTTATTGAAACGCCCGTCTATTCTTTCTGTGTAACTCTGAAGAAACTAAGCATGCACGATTAGCTGAGTGAAACTGTTATCTGTTGTTTCCACGATTCTGAGAGTGTTCCGATTCTAAAGGGAAACAAAGTGGTCATGTTTATGCGGTTGCCAGAAACTACTCCCTTCTTGTTTACAAGGAGTTTCTAGTCGCCTCTGAGTTAGCTGGCACAAAGTAATTAAGTTTAATATACTTGATATGGGCATACTGACCTCAGCCCTATGCCAAACCTATAGGGTATATTATTCCAATGCGCAGAGCCTATTAGGGAAATAGGAACTACACTACATTGCGCCCAACGTTTGGTAAGGCACTAATTTAACGCTAGATACTGAGTAACTCAGTCGTGCTTTTCTCAGAGACCCCTACTCACATACTCCATAAGACGTCTGGAGTGGGTAGGGTTAAGTATCCGCCAAAGCTGAATAGGACAAAAATCCTATATATTAGCTGTATGGTTTGTTCAACGTTGAAGGATACAGTGTTCCAAAATATTGTGTACCTTATCTTTGTTTCCTTGAAACATGTTCTGCATTTTTTCAAAACATTTCCCTGAACGGGGATACTATCGCCGAGAACGGTGTAGCTGCGGCTGACCCAGTCGTAACAGCTTTTAATTTTACAGGTTTAAATGAAACCGATGACGGTGTTATACACATCCCTCCAAACTTAAGGAGAGCCATCACTCTAAAACTTATGAAACACGACCTAACACCAAGAGGTGGTAGAGCAGTTTTCGTGATAAAGGCACACAAATCCTTTCAGACAGAGGTATTCTATTCATGGATTGTATTCCCAGAATCAAATCCTATAACAAAAGTATTTCACTTCTTTAAAGAAGATGAACCACCAGAGGAATATATTCCTTTCGAGGATATTGAAATTCCACTAACTTACCAGGAGCATAATCTCTGGTTTAAAGGCGCCCTAAAACATCACAAAAACATTACCAGGCACGGTCCACTAGGTAGACCAGGAGCAACATGGCCGATTCTAGCCGGCTACACACCTCATCCTGACATCGAAGAAATGTCAGACGAAGAATTACTTACACAACTACAAGAGTTAATAAAAATTTACAGACAATTAGTCCAATATGTCATGCGGACTTTCACAGTCCAACCACCTATAACCATTCCAAATCAAACACCCCAACAGGGGTATACACTAAAAATTACTCCACAGACTTTACACCCAGTCATGGGTAAAATGCCCACAAAACGTGAACAAATTCCATTCTGGATAGCTCAAAAAATTACTCAAATCGAAGCAGTATTTCCAAATACTAGCCCTTATGAGAAACACAGAATCCTAACAATCTGTTTACCAATGGGGATCACACCACAACTGGAAGACTGCACCACTTGGGGCACAGTCTTTGCTGCCATCTATACTAAAACACATTGTGTTCCGTCAATTGCAGTAATACCAGATGTCCTGAAACAAATTCAAAATGAATACGGGGCAGAACCTACTCTGAATTTAGGTATGAAATTACTGAAAAACTTTGACCAGGTCTCAACAATAATATTATCTAATATTAAAGGGGAGGCAGCATCAGTGGCGATCCGCCAACGCTTAAGGGAATTTGATGTAACAGAAAATCAACATGAACTACCCAGAATAATAGAACAATCTTATGCAGAATTAGGCAGAGATAGTTTGGGTGGAAAACCTTTGAAGCCAAAACTATCTGAAAGTCCTGAGAAGGACTCTATTAAACAAAATCCTACATCTTCTAAAAAGAAGTGGGAAACTAATAAACAAAATTCAAACGAGACACGTTCTCAATCCCGAGGTAGGTCTCCTCAAAAGGAGCCCTCTGAAAGGAGGTATAACCTCAGGAATAGGGATCATTTAAGAAAACCTGACAGATATCAAGATACTGATACACGTTCCTCTCGCACCTTTCAGATATCGTCACAGACATCAGAAAGAAGAGGACGGTCAGATCACAAAGAAGAACGCGTGAAATCCAAAGACGATAAACACGTTCAGAAAAATAAATCAAAACCTCAATTCACAAAAAAGAAGGTAGCAGGTCTGAAGATCAGACATGCCGAGAATACTGAGAACACAGCTCAAGAATGGAGAATGGGCTCACACAATGCTGGACAGTGCAGCAGAAGTAACAATAGCTCGCCAGAACCTGAAGGAACTTCTGGAGATAGTGGACTTGAATGAGTACATCACAGTAGAGACTGTAGACACCAGGGTTAGTACTCCACAAAAGTTATATGAAATAACACTCCGAATGGAGGGAGACATAACCAAGAAAAGTGAAAGCACTCTTTTGGGAGAAACTTTCAAGGGGTTATGATATACTTCTAGCAGAAAAGGACTGGCCACCAAACTTTGTCAGGGAGTGCCCACATGGTGAGGACATCATTATGCCTGCCTTCTCCAACCATATTCCAATTCACCTAAAATATACTTATGCCAGGAAATGGGCAGTTGCCCAGGCCCCAGCATTATACAAAAATCATGTAGGATGGGATGAGGACTCACCTCACCACAAAATACAGCTAAAAAATGAACCTACTGCACAAAGGCAGTACCCAATAAAGCAAGAAGCTAAAAAACAGGTCAGAGAGATCTTAGATCAACTTGAATACCACGGGGTGATTGAAACATGCACCTCCTCAATGAACAATCCTTTGTTTCCTGTATCCAAACCAGACAATACATATCGTCTAGTTTTGGATTACAGACACTTGAACACTTGTTCCAAAACATTTGCAGTGCAAAATGCACATAGTACAGCATTAATGAATAACATTGTGCATAAAAAATATAAAACCACATTGGACATTTCAAATGGTTTCTTTTGTCAAAACATAGCACCTGAAAGCAGGTACTTAACAGCTTTCTCAATAATGGGGACCCAGCGTCAATTTTGTCGACTCCCACAAGGGTTCAAGAACAGCCCGGGGTTATTCTCAGCAAGAGTAACAGTTACAACACATTTATGATAATGAGGCATTGTCATACGTCGATGACATCTATCTGACAGACGATGACCTAGATAGGCACTTGAATAGGGTGAGTACCATTATATTGGGCTTCGCCTCTGAGGGCTATAAATTCAACTTTAAAAAATCCAGAATTGCCCATCTCAATGTCCTTTTCCTAGGATATGAGCTTTCAAGTGAAGGCAAGAGCCTGGCAGCTAACTTTTAGAAAAGTGCGCGCTGCTCCAACCTCCAAAAACGCTGAAAAATTTACAATCCATCTTGGGTTTCCTAAATTTTGGAAGAACTTACATTCTAAATTATGCAGAAAGGGTTAAACCTCTCTACGAATTAATCAAACCTGATTTTTCAACAAAACATTGGACACAATGTTGGCTGTCAATGCTTCAAGCAAAGACAGTGGTGCAGCGTTACCAAAGAAATTTCCACTCAAGTACTCTTATGTAATTGATGCGAACAACGTTCCTTTTGCTCGAATCCCTGGAGTGGGGGATAGGGTAATTCCAAACATGGAACGTAGAGCAGCTTTGATTTATGAAGCACATCTGGGGGAGGGTCTGTCACATCAAGGGATCTCTAAAACAATATTAACATTAAAAGAGATGTACTGGTGGCCTGGAATGAATACACAGATTCACATCTTCATCGATGACTGCAGAGACTGCAATAGACAGCGTGAGGCAGAACGCCATCATACACCAGACTACGAAGTAGCCTGCCCAGTACAGACACCATTGTTAGACAGCATTAGACTATCTACGCGCAGGCGTCCTTTATGACAAATCCCACAAACACGAAGTCAAGGTTCCTATGGATGTGGCCTCGGCGCTCGGCTGACGTTCGAACTGTTATAAAAGATTTGCGAGTCTTTATCGGCACATACGCAATTGGCACACTACATTCTGACCAGGGTCCTGCGTTTAGCTCTCGGGCTTACAAAGAAGCCATGGCCAATTTGGGTGTAGCATTGCGGTACTCCTCTCCGTTTCATCCTGAGGGAAATTCTGTTGTGGAAAGGAAAAACCAGGACATAAAGCAGTCTATAACAGCTAGAGTATTAGGTTCGGGTGATGGGTGGGTCAAACATCTTTATGGGGTCCAACGCTCATTAAATAATTTGCCAAGAAGTTCTCTAGGGAGGTCACTCCATATGAGGTCCTATTTGGGACAAGAATGTGGGTTCCTGATCTCGAATGTAAAGGCACAGTGGTGGAAAATAAACCCTTTGATATCAAAGATCGTTTGGCTGTTTTACAGGATCTAAATGAACTAAGATCGAAACAAAGCAACGTGTTCCTGAAGCCAACCACCACTGGGGAAAAACCGGCAGTCCCAGCAAGGCCTGTCTGGATCCCAAAAGTTGGGGATCTAGTCAGAGAGAAGATTGCGGACAAGAAGGAATTTGGACCTTCTTACAGACGACCAGTAACTGTCCTAGCCGTCCAAGGAACAAGAACAGTACTTCTGCCGCCCCTTACTGGAAAAAAGGAGAAAAGATTTGTGTCAATCGACCTCATCAAACCACACTATGTGGCCAATACGAAATAGTAGGCCTCGTGGACTCCGACTTAGTAGCAGACGCACTCCTCTCGCTACTATCCAAGAGGTTCAGACTGAAAGACTCATAACCATCGAGAATTCAGCAGTAAAAGATGAAGGACTAAGCAACAATGCTATGGATCTAGTCCCTCTTGAAACTCAAGTAACAGTTCGTCCAGATACACCTGTCTACACCAACGTAACACGTGATCAACTGGTTCCAGCGATTTCAACAAATCCTGATGCAATTCCAACAATTGACCGAACTGCTTCTGGCTATTTCATTAACTTTGATACGTTTTCTGAGGATCCAAGTGAGCCTGAAACGACGCCAGCCCTACAAACTTTCAAACAACAAGTACAAGACCTTTTCATTTTCTGAAAGAGACTTATCTGGTTTCACCATGGATTGAACTATGGATTATTTCTGGAATATTTTTCTTTCTGTTTTGGCTAGCTTTGGTTATGACTCTTAGCGTGCTTATAAATGGCAGATACATTCGTATGGACACTGAAAGTAAAAATGTGAACTTACTTTTAAAACCACACAAATCATCCCATCGTGAAGCAAGAGACTTGTCAGCAGTGAACATCACAGCCGTTCCTATACAGGATGGTACAGTTTGGGACAAAACCGATTTCGACATATTCGGCACGACGGAACTTTTGAAGATTCCACATTCATTTAAAATTTCATTAAGTGACTTTGGGCCATATGTATCAAAATGTCCTTTTGCGATTCTCAAATAGCGATTTTTTGCGAATCGCTATTTGAGAATCGCAAAACGCTATGTATGTAGGATTTGCAATACATTTTGCGAATCCTTCATATTCCTTAATTGCGAATCACAAATTGCGATTCGCAATTAAGGAATACCTCCTCATTCATTCCTATGGGCCTAGAGGCCCATAGGAATGAATGGGAAGACATTCTCAATTTGCGATTAGCAATTAGAGAATCGCAAATTGAGAATGCAATTTCAAGGGTGCCAGGGTGTCAAAAGGACACCCTGTTGCACCCCTGAAATGTGCATGTGTGCACATGTGGCACACATACGTGCCCTAAGGGCATGTATGTGCGCCACATGGCACTTTAAAAAATGCAAAATATTGCATTTTTAAGTGAAATTGCAAGTTACCACCAACTTGAAGTTGGTGGTAATTTGCGATTCCTTAAGCCCAAATCGCACTTTCTTTTGTGCTTCTTACATTGCATTTAAGGAATCGCAATTAGCGATTCCTTAAATGCAATCGCAAATAAGGAATCGCAAAATTTGCGATTCCTTATTTTGCGAGGGGATTTCAGTGTGATACATTGCACACTGCTAATTTGCGATCGCAAACGCCAAAATTCTGCGAATTTCGGCGTTTGCGATCGCAAATTGGCTTCATACATATGGCCCCTAATTACCTCCAGTACCTATTCTGATGATTGGGACTTTGTGACTGTTAATAACATGATGTCTGATCTAGAAAGTTCTGCTGCGTTCTCTAACAATGAATACTTAGAGGGCTCATCAGACTACGAACAGCTTTATTGTTACAACCACTATGGTCATCATAACTGAAAGAGACACGTTAGTGACAGATTCCTTACCTTAGAATATCCCCAGGCGTCAGACTGGATCCGGAAAGTTTTTGCGTAGCAGTACCCTTGCGCGTCGGTAGGCGGCGTCGTGCGGCTCCGCGTCCGTCGTCGGTGTCGTGATCGCCGGGATGACGTCGCGGGCAGTACTTAGACGCCGCCCCTGCGCTCTGACGTCAGTTCTTCTTTTTCCGCGCCAGTAAGCGCAGATCCGGGAAGAGCAGTGCCCTTGTCAATTTTTGACTACATTTTTGGTGAATTTTTCACTGTTTCTTTTCGAGTCTTCATCGACTCCTAGGTGTCGTAGGGATGCCCGGCTTCAAGCCATGCGACGCCTGTGGTCGAATGATGTCGATCACAGACCCGCATCTAGAGTGTCTCTACTGTCTCGGCCGAGACCACGACACGAAGTTGTGTCCTGACTGCCGGAAACTTCACCCGAAGGCTTTGCGAGAGCGGTCTCGAAAGCTACTCGAGGTCCGGTAGGCGGCTCCGCGCCGCACCAAGCCCCGGTCCCGTGAGAGGTCGAGGGGCCGGTCGCGGAGCTCCCGCCGGTTGTCGGAGTCCAAGTCTTCGCGCTCCTCGGGTAAGTCGAAGCACAAAAAGTCTAAGAAGCATCATCGCTCTAAGACTTCGCCTCGCCGGTCTCGCGACTCGGCTGAGGCCCCTGTCGGCACCGTCCCCGCGGCCCCGGACGTGCCTGTGGAGCCGCCCCCGCATTACCCGTCCTTTCCGGGTTCGGGGGCGACTCCGGCCGAAATACAGGAATTCCTGTCGGCCATGGCCCGCTTCTTCGGGCCTCAAGGTCCCTCCGGTGCGCCTTCGGGCCCCGCGGGCCCTGATGGGGTTGCTCCGGCGTCGCCGACGACTCCGGTCCCGGCGTCGCCTGTCCCGCCAGCCTTGATCCCGGCCTCGGCTCCGGCCTCAATTCCGGCTCTGGTGGTACCGCAACCCCCATCGACGCCGGTTGACCTAACCACGCCTCCGCCGATGTCCCCGGTGCCGTTCCTGACGCCGTCCGGGGCACCGGACGGTGTAGTTCCCCGGTTATCTCCGGCTCCGGACATGGAGCCGGACCGACGTCGCTCGACGCCGGCTCCGGCGCCGATGAGACCTTGGGTCCCAAATGTCCCTCCTCCTCCATATTTTGAACCAGAGGAGGACCAGGAGAGCTGGGAGGGGTCGGAAGACCCTCTCACACAACAGTGTGAGTATGATCAGGACTGGGCTGAGGAACTTGGGGATGCCAGTGGTCTAGATACTTCCCCTGACACTGGCATGCTGTCTCCTCCCGTGGCTACGGAGGAGGGAGCTAATTTCGCAACGGTGTTGCGTATAGCAGCTGGAGCCTTGCACCTCCAATTGCCTACTGTGGCTGTCAGGACTAATCTCCTGACAGAAGTGCTTCAGCCGGCAGCTTCCTCCACGGAGACTGTGCTGCCGTTTAATGATGCACTCACTGACGTTCTTTTGGGCGCCTGGTCCAAGCCCACCAGAGGGGCTCCTGTGGATAGGAACGTGGGCCGACGCCATCGCCCTGCTCCGGGCGACCCCTTGTTTCTCTCCCAACATTTCACCCCCGAGAGCTTGGTTGTCCAAGCCTCTGCCTCCCAAACCGCCTTCCCTACCGCCCCTCCGGATAGGGAATCCAAACGCCTGGACCAATTTGGGAAGAAGGCTTTTTCTTCCTCCAGTGCTGGCTTGCGGTCCGTCAACACCGCTTGCCTTTTGGGCCGATATACCCACTCCCTGTGGGATTCGGTGGCGGCTGTTTTGCCACAGTGTTCTGAGGAGGTCCAGACACTGCTTACCCGCGCCATTGCGGAAGGGCGAGATGCGGCTAAATACACCATACGTTGTGGCCTTGATACCGCAGACTCGCTGGGCAGATCGCTTGCGACGACGGTGGCGCTACGTCGCCACGCCTGGCTGAGAACAACTGGTTTCTCGGGTGATGTCCAGAATACACTCATGGACATGCCCTTTGATGGAGTCGGTCTTTTTGGTTCAAAGGCAGACCATGCGCTGGAGCGTTTTAAGGACTCACGGGCTACTGCCAAGTCCCTGGGCCTTTCTGTTGTACGCCCTCCGCTAACCTCTGCTTTTCGCCCCTTTCGTGGCCACGGAAGGGGCGCCCAGTCACGTCAGCTGCCCAGCCACCGTCTTCGCGTGGCCGAGGACGTGGATACCGCCGTGGCGGTTCGGGCAACCAGCTTGCGGGTCAGGCCACCAACTCCAACCTGTCCGCGGCCTCCAAGCCCTCCTAGTCACTCCTTTCAGGTGCACAGCACGCCAGTAGGGGGCAGGGTCCGCCATCACCTTCACCACTGGCGTCCCATCACCTCGGACAGGTGGGTCTTGGACATTGTCCGAAGGGGCTACTCCCTCCCCTTCGAGACCACCCCCCCCAGCCATGCCACCTCAATTCCACCGCATGTCAGGGGATCACTTGGTGCTTCTGCAGAAGGAAGTCACGGCCCTCTTGGCCAAGAGGGCCATCGAGCATGTTCCGACCCCAGAAGTAGGACGTGGTTGCTACTCCCACTACTTTCTGGTGCCCAAAAGGACAAGGGGGACATGCGTCCTATCTTGCACCTCCGGAACGTCAATCACTTTCCTCCGGAAGGAGAAGTTCAAGATGCTCACCCTAGCTCAGGTCTTGACTGCCCTCGACCCTGGAGACTGGTTGGTAGCGTTGGACTTGCAGGACGCTTATTTCCACATCCCCGTCCTGCCGGCCCACCGGCGTTACCTACGGTTCACGGTAGGCCTCGAGCATTTTCAGTTCACCGTGCTCCCTTTGGCCTTACAAGTGCCCCTCGGGTGTTCACGAAAGTGATGGCGGTGGTCGCAGCTCATCTGCGCCGGGCAGGGGTTCCAGTCTTCCCCTACCTCGACGACTGGCTGCTGAAGGCGGGCTCGTCCCAGGCAGTCGTCTCCCACCTCCAGACTACGGCCGAACTCCTGCACTCGCTGGGGTTCTCCATCAATGTGCCGAAGTCGCATCTGATTCCTTCTACACAGCTCCTTTTCATCGGAGCAGTTCTGGACACGGCGCAGTTTCGGACCTATCCTCCCGAACGGCAAGTCCGGGATATGGCTATGATTCCAATCTTTCAGCCTTTATCCTGGGTTTCGGTATGGATGACCTGCTGGGCCTCATGGCCTCCTGCATCCTGCTGGTCAATCATGCCAGATGGCATATGCAGGCTCTGCAGTGGGACCTGAAGTTCCAGTGGGCGCAGCACCAGGGCAACCTGTCCGATCACGTCCAGATCTCGGAGGGGGCTGCAAAACAGTTGCAGTGGTGGCTCTCGAACCGGCAATGGGTCATGGGCAGATCCCTCTCCCTTCCCCAGCCAGAGCACACAGTTGTGACGGACGCGTCCCTTCTGGGATGGGGCGGTCACATGGGAGAGGCGGAGATCAGAGGCCTCTGGTCTCCGGCGGAGTCCCGGCTCCATATCAACTTTCTGGAGCTCCGGGCGATCCGACTTGCACTCAAGGCATTCCTTCCCTCTGTCAAAGGGAAGGTAGTGCAGGTGTTCACAGACAACACCACCGCCATGTGGTACTGCAACAAACAAGGCGGGTGGGGTCGTGGACCCTCTGTCAGGAGGCTCTGCGCCTCTGGACATGGCTGGAACATCAGGGCATGTTCCTGATGGTTCAACACCTGGCAGGTTCCCTGAAAGCCAGGGCGGACGAACTCAGCCGCAGGTGCATGATGGATCACGAATGGCGTCTTCACTCGGAAGTGGCGCAGGGTCTCTTTCTGCAGCGGGGAGAGCCTTGGTTAGAGCTATTCGCCACCGAAGAGAACGCGCAATGTCATCAGTTCTGCGCGTTGGAATTTCCAAGGCGGCACTCGCTCGGCGACGCTTTTCGTCGCGAGTGGAGTTGCGGTCTGTTGTACGCCTTCCCGCCTATACCACTTCTACCCAGAGTGTTGAAGAAGATTCGGCGCGACCGGGCCCAAGTCATCCTTGTGGCTCCGGACTGGGCTCGAAGAGTTTGGTATCCCGAGCTACTCAGTATGAGCGTAGATCCCCCGATCCATCTGCCTCTTCGGGAGGATCTTCTGTCGCAGCAGCAGGGGACGGTCCTCCACCCGAACCTGTCCAGCCTCCACCTGCTTGCGTGGAGATTGAGCGGCGGCAGTTGATTCCTTTCGACTTGCCTCCCGAAGTTTGTGATGTGATTCTGGCAGCCAGGCGTCCCTCCACTAAGGTGGTATACGCCTGCAGGTGGAACAAGTTTGTGGCATGGTGCACAACAAAGGCTGTGAATCCCCTTTCTGCCCCTCTTTCTGAGGTTCTTCTGTTCCTTCTATCTCTGGCCCAACAGGGTTCTGCCCTGGGTACCATCAAGGGCTATCTTTGTGCGATATCAGACTTCCTCAGGCTTCCTGATCAGCCCTCCCTTTTCAAGTCCACTGTGGTTAACAGGTTTCTTAAAGGCATTACACACCTCTTTCCTCCTGTTCCGTTTGTAATGCCTCAGTGGGACTTGAACTTGGTTCTTACCTTCTTAATGTGCGCTCCTTTGAGCCTCTACATAATTGTCCTCTTCGTCTTCTTACTCTGAAGTCAGCATTCCTGGTGGCCATCACCTCTGCTCGGCGGGTGAGTGAGCTCCAGGCTCTTTCTTGCAAACCTCCCTTTCTGTCTGTTCATCCAGACAAGGTTGTTCTTAGGACGCGTCCGTCCTTCTTGCCAAAGGTGGTTACTGCCTTCCATATTGGGCAGACCATCACTTTGCCCACCTTCTTCCCGCCTCCGCATCCTTCCAGAGAGGAAGAGAGGCTCCACCGTCTGGACCCAAAACGTGCGCTTTCTTTTTACATCAACCGCACACACCAGTTCCGGGTGGATGACCAGCTCTTTGTTGGCTATGTGGGCGCCAAAAAAGGTCGGGCGGTAAACAAAAGGACCATCTCCCGCTGGTTCACTATGTGTATCAAAGCCTGTTATTCTTTGGCTAAGAAGGAGCCTCCTGTTGGGCTGCGTGCCCATTCCACCAGGGCAACGGCTGCTACCACGGCTTTAGGCCGCGGTGTTCCGCTGCAGGATATCTGTCAGGCAGCTACGTGGGCCTCGCTGCACACGTTTAACAAGCATTACTGCCTTGACAGTCAGGTCCGGAGGGACGGCTTCTTTGGCCGTTCTGTCCTCTGGGACTTCCTTGTCTGATCTTTGTTCGCAGACCCACCACCGGGGTTGGTATTGCTGGGGTATCTATTCTAAGGTAAGGAATTTGTCACTAACGTGTCTCTTTCAGATGCACAAGTTACTAACTTGTGTAACAATATATCTGTAAGAGACAGTAGTTAGTTACAGATTCCTTACCGCCCCACCCATCCTCCCCGTTCTGCGAACTGATTTCTAGGGTTAAGGACATCCCTTTCAGGGCCCTAATATTTTTCAGACACCTATGTCAGCTTCTTGCATGGCTCTGCGTTCCTGGCGCGGAAAGTCGTGTACAGAACTGACGTCAGCGCGCAGGGGCGGCGTCTAAGTACTGCCCGCGACGTCATCCCGGCGATCACGACGCCGACGACGGACGCGGAGCCGCACGACGCCGCCTACCGACGCGCAAGGGTACTGCTACGCAAAACTTTTCCGGATCCAGTCTGACGCCTGGGGATATTCTAAGGTAAGGAATCTGTCACTAACTACTGTCTCTTACAGATATATCGTTACACAAGTTAGTAACTTGTGCTTTTTGCAGAAATCTGCAACACCTAGAAATGTGTTTATGTTTAACCAATGGGAACATTGTCCTACACCACCAAGGGGTAGTTCAAAAATGTTTGCAAATAAGTTTCCATATTTTTCAGGGTACAATATATCTGATCCAGAAACATTTTATTATAAGAATGTAAACAAAACAGGACAGAAAATTATGTTAAGTAATACAAAACAGATTTATTCTGCAGCCTTTATTACCCAACTGTCTAGACAAGGATTTGACTTTTGGAAAGACACAATCGACACAAAATCTGTCTGGGGTTCTAAAGATTGGCAAGTGCAGGGGATAGAAGCTTTGTTTAGAGCCTGCATCATCCCACAGCAAATAATGTTTTTGAATGACACTGTGCAACAAACGTCTTGCCTTGGTTTAGCCAAGATCAAAGACATGAACACACCTTCTGTACCAACACCTGCAAGTAATAGCACTACACAGGGAGCGGTCACAGTAGACACAATACTACAAAACAACAGATCAGATCCTGATTGGGAAAAATGGTTGCTCTAGCCCACAGACACAAACATCTGTCAAGAAAGATTCCTGAATAGAAAACATGGCTTTACTATCCATAGGCCAGACCCACGTTATATTCAACGACAACATCCGGGGGTAGTAACAACATACAGTGTAGGAAAATTGTGCCTCGATTGGTTACAAAAATCTACACTCGAGGATGTGAAACAACACTTATCTTTAGTTAAAGAAGACGCAGACCTTAGGGATTTCTTGCTATGACCAAGAAAACCGCATCAAAAACGTTTCATATATGCTGGCATTTATGCTGCTTATAATGAAATATGGAAGGTTTCACAGGCAGAGGCCGCAGAAAGAATACGTGAGCTTGATCGTATTAATTTAGAGAAATCTCTCACTGTGGTCGACAATGGGTTAACAACTTTGTCATCCAGAATTCATTCACTGGACAACATTGTATCCTCTGCTATTGACATACTGGAACAATATTTAGCCATGTTACAACAAGGCCAATCTCAGTTACGTTCTATTATGTTATTAGGCTGGACGCTGCAGTCCTTGCGTGCAGGCTATGTGCCTTGGCGTTTTATCAACACGTCGTCTCTGTTTTCAGAATACAATCTCACGGATAAACAGGTCGAACTGGCACAAAGGGGACCAAAGTATACAGTGCTGAGCATTGAAAAACTGGAAAAATTACCATTTACGGTAGCAGAAAAACGAGCTACAGAATGGCTTATCCATGGCAAAATAACTCTGCCTGTCACTACTTTTCATTTTCAGTATTGCCTCAAACAAATGCAAGCAGGCAAATATGAAAGGTTGGGTAAAGAATACATTAAGACATCCTGGGATTTACCTTACGAATACAGATGTTGGAGTGGGGATCGTGAAGTGTTTCTAAGCGGTACACACTGTGAAAATGCACTGAGCGGATCTCTCATATGTCAGGACATTTCTTTACACGGGGCTTGTAATGGTTCTGTGGCAAACTTGTCCTGCCACCTGCAGGGTACACCAGCTGCTGTGATTAATCCAACGTTTGGCCAACTTTCTAATGGGAGTTACCTCATGTTGAATGATTAGAGTTGCTGTGGCATGTTGCCAGGAATCCCATATCTGGTAACGGTCGGCTCCAGGGTTACTTGTTGTATGCAAATAGACAGTCAGGGAGTCGCCTCTATGGCCTTCATTGAATGTTTCTTTTATACGTTTTGATACTTTAAGCAGAATGAAAGCCATGCTTTTACAACAAACCGTGCCTTTGACCTCGGCCAAAGAAATCTATGATCTACAAATTGCAAGGACTTCGGCTGAGATACAGGCTCTAATGCGTACAAACTGCCCTATACATTTCGTAGAAATGATGGGACGTATCTTAAACATGTCTGATACAAGCGGGATTGTACATGTATTTAAGACCATCTGTTCAGGACTGTTAACACCTTTTCAGGCAGTCCTCAGAATCATTCCAAACTTCGCACATTCGGTGTTTGGTGGTGTGCCATTAATTCTAGCACTCGTTGTAGGAATCCTGTTTTTATTCCTACTACTACGCTATGGCAAGCCTATCAACCGGCGTCACTCCCAGCAATTTGGAGAAAGCTCTCCTAGAACGGAAGTGCCGTGAGCTCATAGTGCAACTTTTGGGCATACTTCGTCTATGGGAACTTAATACAACATGGTTTCTGTCATTTAGACCAATCTGGCAAGATTGCATCTTACCTGTTCTACGCTGCCTGCTTTGCGGTGAAGAATGCGTGCTAGACATCTGTCTAACACTCCCATCAGTCATGCCAACGGATATCGATACTCTGCTGGACCCGATAACGGCCCATGCTCTGTGTTGTCCCCAGAGGCTACCAATCCTGATGACGGCATTCGTTGAGATCTCACAGACGCTTCCTGCTGCTGCTGAGGTACGAGATGGATCAACAGGCACACAGGTAACAACGGACGCGAACATTGCTGCAGCATCCTATGCTGAAGGCGATGCTTCACATCTCTGTGCAGTTACCCTTCTAAACGAGGTGTTCCAACTGTCACCGACATCGGTAGACGATCTTTTGTCTACAGGAATAGATGATTTCGTGTATACACCAGACCCATACACTGACTTTGATTCGGCTCACAGGGTTCCGTGGAAGCAATGAATTTGGCCTCCATATTTTCAAAACAGACCAAAACTTGGAACTCTTCCTAAAAATTTAATTTTTTTCCTTTCTCTATTTTTTTAAATACATGGCAATTCAATCTGCTTACAGTAGAACTATTCATATAGAACGGACTTCTTTGAATACTTCCAGGGACACATTGTCACCTTATTTACCACAATTTCATTTAGTACCATGATATGAAATGACTTTGATTGGGGATCACTATATCAAAGCACTCGGGGGTCCTCCGTTCTATTCGGAATCGCCTGAAGGATCTGGAGGGTAAAATTAAGACTCTGGAACGCCGACTGTTTATAGCTGCGGACGACTCTGTTACGAGTGAACTCGCAGAGTTGCTGGGAGAATATCATGCGTCCGCCGACGACGAGGTCAAGCATATGGGTAAATACGCCACAGCCAGGGTGTATGGTGAGGGTGAGCGTCCGGGGTCAGTTTTAGAGCACATGCTCCGGAAACGTAGGGAAGCAGTGCAAACGGTGGAGGTTCGATCAGCAGAGTGTGGTCTTTTGTCTGAGGCTTCAGCAGTGGCGGACAGATTTCAACAATATTATACAGAATTATATGCCTCTAGGCATGGGGCCTCAGACGAAGATATTATTGATTACTTGTCATACATACGGCTTCCGTGGCTCTCCAATACACATCGTGAGTTCCTCATGAGACCCATTGAAAGAGATGAAATTCTTCTCGCTCTAACAGGTATGAGAGCAGGGAGTGCTCCGGGGTCAGATGGTCTCACGGTCTCACTCTATAGGGCATTCTTAGAGCTGTTACTCCCACACTTGTCCACACTTTTCGATGACATTTGTGCTGCGGGCAGTATGCCGCCCTCCATGTCTGAAGCAGTGATTGTCGCACTTCTCAAGCCAGGTAAGTCTTCGGAGGACTGTGCATCGTATCGCCCTTTGTCCCTGCTCAATGTGGACACGAAAATATTTGCGAAAATCTTGGCCAATCGCCTAGTTCCCTTGGTCCCCCTTTTGGTGGCACCAGAGCAAGCGGGGTTTGTTCCGGGCAGGAACTTAACTTATAATCTACGCACAGTCTTCGGTGCGTTACAGCACATTGAGCCGGGGACACCAGCAGTGGCAGTCTTCCTAGACATTGAGAAGGCGTTCGACTCTGTGGAGTGGCCGTTCATGACGCATGTTCTGACTAGGATGGGGGTGAGCCCTGTTTTCTTGCAATTAGTTGGCGCCCTTTATAGTAAACCTACGGCCAGAATAAAAATAGGTAACATAGTGTCGGACCCCATACGCATATCACGGGGCACTAGACAAGGCTGTCCACTGTCCCCATTGCTTTATTGGCAGAACCTCTTGCCTGTGCGCTCCGGGAATATCATCAATATAGGGGACTACGTTTCCCTCGCTATAATATTATTGTATCCACGTATGCTGACGACACACTCTTGTATGTCAGGCGCCCGGAGACTAATCTTTCGGCGGTCCTTCGTGAAGTGGTGCGCTTTGGAGCTCTTTCCGGTCTGCACGTGAACTGGCCTAAGTCCATTGTATTTCCGCTCACCCCGAACACCCCACAATTCGAACTAGACTATCCTTTGCAGTGGTCCACAGATGCAGTAAGATATCTGGGAATTCGTATCCATACGGACTCTGACATAGTTTTTAGAGAGAATTATGGGAGGGTCTTTAGTAAACTGGAGGACGACGTGGAACGATGGATTAAACTCCCGTAGTCCCTTCTTGGCAGAATATCCATCATGAAAATGGTGGTGCTACCGCGGCTGCTGTTTTTATTCACAAATATTTCGATGGTTCTGCCGCGTGTCTTTTTCGACCGTCTCACCACGTTGATGGTTCGGTTGGCTTGGGCGGGAAAACAGCCAAGGGTTCAGTGGCAGATATTGGTGCTGCCTTACTCTATGGGAGGACTGGGAGCCCCTGACTTCAACCTGTATTATCGGGCTGCCCAAGCTGCACAAGCATATCACTGGGTACATGGTGCCCCCGACATACCGCATCTCCGTATAGAATCGGTAGTGGCCAGCCCGCTTCCGCTCCCTGCAATGTTGTTTAATGCTCCAGACCGCCGGACGGGCATCTTAGATTCTATCAATGCCACTGCTCACGCCTGGGGCGAGAAAGCAAAGACACACATTTGATGGACGGAATGCAGAACAAATCAAAACATTCACCCCCAGTCAAGAGATCTGGGTTAAATCCATCATTCTTTTGCTCACCATGCCACCCCAGTTTAGACCTGGCCATATGCAAATCAGTCTTGACCCTGTGCCTCATGGGAACAGTCCAGCCCGAACTGCCAAGCCAGGTCCTCCCTGGACCAGAAACAAGCATCCTAGGACCGGTTTCAGGGTTTCACCCCTCTTCAGCCAGGATAGCTTGATTCCAGTGGCACAGTGAGCCTGGGACCCACGTCTGGGCATACCCGGCACACTTAAGGCGAGAAAGCAAAAGACACACATTTGATGGACGGAATGCAGAACAAATCAAAACATTCACCCCCAGTCAAGAGATCTGGGTTAAATCCATCATTCTTTTGCTCACCATGCCGCCCCAGTTTAGACCTGGCCATAAGCAAATCAGTCTTTACCCTGTGCCTTATGGGAACAGTCCAACCCGAACTGCCAAGCCATGTCCTCCCTGGATTAGAAACAAGCATCCTAGGACCGGTTTCAGGGTTTCACCCCTCTTCAGCCAGGATAGCTTGATTCCAGTGGCACAGTGAGCCCGGGACCCACGTCTGGGCATACCCGGCACACTTAGGGCGAGAAAGCAAAAGACACACATTTGATGGACGGAATGCAGAACAAATCAAAACATTCACCCCCAGTCAAGAGATCTGGGTTAAATCCATCATTCTTTTGCTCACCATGCCACCCCAGTTTAGACCTGGCCATATGCAAATCAGTCTTGACCCTGTGCCTCATGGGAACAGTCCAGCCCGAACTGCATTCTGTCCATCAACTGTTGTTTTTGCATTTGTCACCCTGAGTGGGACGGGTATGCCCAGACGTGGGTCCCGTGCTCTCCATGCCACTGGAATCAAGCTATCCTGGCTGAAGAGGGGTGAAACCCCGAAACCGGTCCTAGGATGCTTGTTTCCAGTCCAGGGAGGACCTGGCTTGGCAGTTCGGGCTGGACTGTTCCCATGAGGCACAGGGTCAAGACTGATTTGCATATGGCTGGGTTCAAACTGGAATGGCATGGTGAGCAAAAAAACGATGGATTTAGGCCCAGATCTCTGTACTGGGGTGAATGTATGACATTGTTCTGCATTCTGTCCATCAACTGTTGTTTTTGCACTGCTCACGCCTGGCACTATTTAATGCATCTACAGGCGGGGACGATACTTTACTCTCCGGCGACGCAGATAGTATGGTGCACATGGCTACCGCCTTGTAAGGAGAGAGGAGTCACACAGGCACTACACACATTGGGCGTTCACACAGTGGGGGACCTGTTTGACGGTGGGGTGGCCAGGAGGTGGGAGGACATCACTCCCGCGAATCAGGAACCTTCCATATTGACGAAATTTCAATTCCACAGAACGAGACATACACTGCGGGAGCTACTGGGGGACGATTACCTAGAACCTCCTGAACTTCCTGCTTTAACACTCATCCTTCGGGCGAAGTCCCCAAAGCGCGTAGTTTCGCTCATTTATAACTCTTCCATGGCATACAGAACGAACCACTACACTAAAGCGCGCTTGGCGTGGCAGCGAGATTTACACGTGGATATTACGGACACTATGTGAACTTATTGCTGCACCAGTACAAAGCGGATCTCGCTTAACGGCAGACACCGACTGATACATTTTAAATACTTCAACAGTGTTTATTATACGCCGGAAAGACTATGCAGGTACGGTCTCAGGGACGATGCGCTATGTGAACGCTGCAGTGCGCCATTAGCCGACTTCCTACACCTGGCCTGGACATGCCCTGGCATAGCGGCCTTCTGGGCAAGGATCTTTAAGGAAATAGGACAGATTACGAAGCTGATACTTGACCCGGACCCCTTGCTCGCCCTACTCGGCTACTCTAAGTCAATCCCTAAAAACGTACGTAGACTGGTAGACTTGGGTTTGCTGACGGCCAAACGCAGGGTAGCTATAACCTGGTTGCGAGGTCCTTTACCTACAATCACCCAGTGGAGGAATGACATGACTTTCTGCAGCACACAAATAGAGCTTTTTAGTGAACTGCTCCCGCCGCGCAACAGACCCAAAAGCTTCTGGGAGCTATATAATGCATATCAGCACACCAACACAGGCAGTGTAAACAGCACCCCGGCACATACACACAGCTAGTGCGACCAATAGGGGGGGAAGTGCTGGTTCGCCCTGAGGACCTGTCCGAGCCCCAACTATAGTTAATTCTTATGTTAAGATGCTGGGCCGCCACTGAACCAATTGTACGGAGGAAAGTGAATAGGAATGTCATGATTTTTCCTTTTTGTGTACTGTTACTGGCTACATGGCTTGTTCGACAATTTCCACTATTGACATAAGTATATATGTATGTACTGGGTTATTACTTACTGCAATGTTGAGTCTCGATGTTGTTTGTTCGTCGAAAACCAATAAAAATAAATAAAAATGAAATGGCTTTGATTTTTTGAATACTTGTCTACCATTTCGTCATATGTATATATTTCTGTTTTATCATTCATGTTGCATTTATTTCCAATATATGCTTAGAATGAAAAAATGCTTTAAAATGTACAGTACCTATTGCATTACATGTTTAGCAACAGTTTTTTTTAAACTTCTTTTAGTATACTTTTAGAAATGTTTTAGCAACATGTGATACTCAGTTTAATGTTTAGCATTTAATGTTTCAGCATTTAGTATTATCGTTCATTCGAAAGTGGAGTAAGTGTTGTATTCCGCTTTAGGTGTCCGTATATAGGTTTTCCTGATACATGTCCTTGTATAGGCACAATTCGCATTGCCCTTATATAGGCATAAGATCCCAGTCCTTATTTAGGCATTAGCCATGCTATCCAAATACAGGCATGGTCACCTACATCCGTCCACCCCAACGTCACAACGAGTTCTTAGAAACCAGACCCTTAAGCTCTTGGGAGTTCCCCTAGCACAGGATTATTGATTTCTCCAAGAACTCATTTATTGTGCATAAACCACTATTCCTTAAGGGTTCATTCCTGACATCTTCCTCTGCCCGACTTTACGTCAATGCTAACATTCCAAGGCACCTACCAGGTATAAATATACCTTCCCTTGCCCAAGCAAGTAGGAGGAGACCTCGACTTTAGAGGAGCCCGTGTCCCGGCCTGACGCACTGACAAGAGACGCTGTCATCCCTGCTCGCAGAGAATCCAGCTTCCAGTGTTTCTGACTCCCTTTGCGGGGTGTTAGAGTTCGAGACCGGGAAAGAGATTCCCACCTCTCTCATTCGCAAGGTATGGAGCTGACTAGAACCTAGAGGGACTCTTGGCATACCAGACTTGGCATACCAAACTTAGCATACCAGACTTGGCATACTATAGCATACCATACTATAGAATACATCACCTACTTCTTACCTTGCACTACACTTAGGTTAGGTACACTGGGGTAGAACTAGTTAGAGAAGCATCTTATGAGTACTCGCATTTTTAGCTTATGTTATTTATGTATATGAATATATGTGTCACAGCTAAAAGATAATGCTAGCGCAGTATTATTTCTTTCTACTGCTTATGCTGTACATAATATATCTCGCATACTGTCTTACGATTGTAACAGCTCATATCTCTTACACGAGAAACAAGACTGTTCAATAAATCCTTTTATTGAAACGCCCGTCTATTCTTTCTGTGAAACTCTGAAGAAACTAAGTATGCACGATTAGCTGAGTGAAACTGTTATCTGTTGTTTCCACGATTCTGAGAGTGTTCCGATTCTAAAGGGAAACAAAGTTGTCATGTTTATGCGGTTGCCAGAAACTACTCCCTTCTTGTTTACAAGGAGTTTCTAGTGGCCTCTGAGTTAGCTGGCACAAAGTAATTAAGTTTAATATACTCGATAGGGGCATACTGACCTCAGTCCTATGCCAAACCTATAGGGTATATTATTCCAATGCGCAGAGCCTATTAGGGAAATAGGAACTACACTACAGTATGTTTCTGGTTCTCGCACATAGAGCACCATATCGTCCGCGTACAGGGATATGTTGAGCGGTCTTTGACTGAAGCGTAGTGCAGAGTCTCGGTGCCGTTGTCTTCTAATGCATGCCAATGGTTCTATCATTAGAGAAAACAGTAACAAGGATAGGGGACATCCCTGCCTGGTGCCTCTGTTTATCTATATCTGTTCTGATGTGTACCCCTCTATCCGTATTCTCGCAACAGGGGACCTGTATGAGAGGCCTATCCACTTCAGAAATTCCCTGGGGAGTCCCATTCTTTGAAGTATCTGGAACATATAACTCCATTCTATTGAGTCGAATGCTTTAGCGGCATCCAGGATAACTGCCACCGCTTTAAGCTCCGGGTTGAGCTGGTGAAATAGCGTAAACAGTGTGCGGAGGTCATGAGTGGTGGACCTAGTTGGAATAAATCCCTATTGGTCTGGGAGCACCATCAGTGTCATGAGGGGTTGTAATCTAGTGGCTAAAACACGGGCCAGGATTTTGGCATCTATATTAATAAGAGAAAGCGCATCTCATCGCGGGTTTGTCTTGTTTGAACAGAGTTATTATTAAGGCTTCACGTAGTGTTGCTGATGTAGTGCCTTTTTCATATGCTTCCCTGTACATCTCCAACATGTGCGGAGTCAGCAGGTCCGCATATGTTTTGTAAAACTCGCCATTTAGTCCATCTGGATCTGACGCTTTACCATTCGGTAATGCATGTATCACCTCTTTCAGCTCTGCTTCCTCTATGGTTTGGTTAATATATTCCCCCTGACCGTCAGACAGCCATGGGAGTGCTAAATCAGATAAGTAGTTTTCCAGCTCGTCTGGTTGGACCTGCCTGCGTGATGCATATAGGCTCTCATAAAAAACATTAAATTGCGACATTATTCCCTTTTGGGTCATAGTAGCTATTTCCTTCCTCATCAGTAATCTGTATTATTGGGTGGTGACTTTTATTGATTGCTATTTTTGATACTAAATTATGGCCTGGCCTTCCTCCCTTGCAGTATGCTTTTCGCTACATGTCTTTTTGTTAAGTGTCGTGCTTCTGTTTGAGCTAGATCATTGTATTTTGTTATACGCTCTCTTCTATCCGCTAAGGTGACTTGACTCGGGTTTGTGTCGTTTTCCTGCTCTAAGTAGGCCAGGGTCTATTCTGTGCGTTGCATTTGCGTGAGAATGTCTTTCAATATGCCCGCTTTTGTGCTGATGCATACCCCCCTTATAGTGACTTTGAATGCCTCCCATAGTGTGGAGGCTTCACTAACCGAACCCCAATTGATTGTGAAATAGTTCATGATGGCTTCACCGATTGTTGCTTTAAAGATCGGGTCCAGCAATTCTCCGCTCTGAAATGCCACGCATATTGTCGTGGGATCTGCAGGTTTATCCTGACCGGGTTATGATCTGATAGCGTTCTTATCATGGGTTCTACTCCCTCCACCCATGCATTCGCGCCAGCTGTCACCAGCCAGTAATCCAGCCTAGACCAAGATCCATGTGCCAGCGAGGCATGTGTTCCCTCCAATCGGTCTGGGTGTCGGATCCCCCAGGGAGCCAGCAACCTCATCTCTTCCATCCTATCTCTGATGGCTCTTGCGGCCCTAGGGTTTTTCCCCCTGTGTTGGCTTGACTTGTCCTTACTAGGGTCTAGGTGTGTATTCAAATCTCCCCCCCCATATTATCTCTGAGTGTGGCAGTGGGCGCAGAGTGTTAAATATACCTACATAAAAAGCTGGGTCATCCACGTTTGGCCCATACGCATTAACCAGCGTTATTAATTTCCCATGCAGACTGCCCTGCAGTATAGCATACCGTCCTGCCTCATCCGTGATGTAGTGTGTAACCTTAAAGCGCGATCCCCTTCTCACCAACGTTAACACCAACGCGCTTATGAGGAATAAGAGGATGCTAATCTAGTTCCCGCTCAGGTTGCGCCCACCCTGGTCTCTGTGTGCTTCATTAAGTGCGTTTCCTGCAGAAGCGCTATTCGAATATCATGCCTGGTGAGATAGGCTAGAACTTGTAAACACAAAATGGGGCTGCCCATGGAAAATCTCCTGACCATAATTCAGGCGAAAAATGAAGATATGGAGGCGCGCTCAAGGCGCAACAATGGGCGCATTGAAGGAGTACCAAAATCGACAAATACTGGAAAGATGGAAGTCTTTGTGGAACAGATGCTCAAGGAGCTAGTCAGCCCGGAAGAATTCTCCACCATAATGGTGGTCGAACAGGCCCACAGGTCACTGACGGCTAAACATCCCCTTGGAGCAACGCAGAGGCCCATAATAGCTAAAATACTCAACTATCGGGACCAGGATACGATATTGCACCTAGAAGGAGAAACAAGAACTAAACTACCAAGGATATTGAGTAGATGTGTACCCAGATTTCACCGCGACGGTACAGGCTGCAAGGCGGGAATTCCAGGCTATCAAAAGGCAGCTGCAGAAAGAAGGGATACCAAACGCCATGCTGTACTCTGCCCGGCTACGCATTGAACATGATGGGAAGCAGACAATATGCATAACCCCGAAAGCTGCGCAGGAGTTCTTAAGGTCCATCACAAGAAGGAAGTGCACCCTTCGCACGCAGGACGAAGATGACACAGATCAATAAACCACGGAGCAAAAAGAATCATTATGAAACAACTCCCGCCGGAGGCACGTACTGGAGGAGGTCAATATACAGAACTGGATCTTTTTACCACACCACAGACAGCTGAGAGCAGATCTGAACGCCTGGCCTCCCTCCAAGACTGGAGTATGAGCTCCTGGCAGCCCTCCAAGCAGGAGAACCCAAAGGGACTGATAAGTACTTTGTTATTGTTCAACAAATAGTTATAAGGGGAGATAACGGAGAAGTGTATTTAACGTGTTTGGGATGCTGAAGTGGGCGGGGGTGGGGGGTTGTGGGTAACGGGTTCTATGTTTACATCACCACGGAACACCGAAGGTACACACAAGTCACGAACACGAGGCAACATGTACAAAACTGAAACTAGCCCACCGGTTAGATGACATTAGCTAGTAACACAGGCACCAACAAACTAGCACGCATGACATGGAACGTCAGAGGGCTGAACAACCCTGAGAAAATATGGCAAGTTCTAGCCTATTGAACACACTAGCCCTGGTATGTAGCCAGGGATGGGAACTAGAGGCATAGGGCCTAGGGGCTAGCCAGCCTCCAACACGGAATGTAAACACAAAATGGGGCTGCCCCTAGTCAGGATTTCTACAGGTCTCTAGAGATGCGTGTAAGGTGGGGGCATCTCACAAAAAGTGTAGGACTGGCCTCACACACCACCTGGTGTCATGCTTCATCATAGGCCGTCCTCGCCCTCTAAAAACTCGGTTTGATAGAGGGCGGGCATACACCTGACGACAGGGATGCACTTCTAAACTAAGTGGGGGCCCGTGAGTAGTGAAAGTGATTTAAAAACCATAACAGTTGTCATAAAGACTAGTTTTTGTTAATTAATTGGGCAACTGTATGGTATTAAAAGAAGTGAGCGGTGACTGGGGAACTGATTATCCCTTCACCGTGATGGTTGTGGTCAACATGTTTCTGCTAGATGTCCCAAAGGGTACGTAGCATTCGTCAGGACCATGTATCTATGGGGCTCCGTCTTTATATTTAAAAAGAAAGAAAAAAATAAAGACCAACCACTATATGGGGTGTGTATTGTCACTATCCCCGCCGGTATAGTACTCCAAAATATGCCTGTAGAAAAACAGAAAACAAACATAGGCAAGATATGTGGGTTTCTGTTGGTTGTAACGCAAGTTACCATACATCGCTACACTTTTAATCGCGCGTGGTGGTTTCTAAGTGCAGAACACGTGTCATTCATACGTGTTTACACTTCTTCGTGAATGGCGAGAGAATGTCTCTCTTGACTTACCCTAGGTAATTACCCTACTTTCTCCATGGGAGGTCGAGTGGGGAAAGCCCCTATACTGACATTCTGGGAAAAATGGGAGAAAAACACAACATGAGAGCCTGATGGTGTTGGGTCAGGTTCATGACATAAAATCGAAAGATGCAGGTAAACATTAAAAACTGTGGCAGAAAAACGGTACTGTACAAAAAAAGTAGAGGGATTTTACCTACATCGGGGCGTCGTGCACGCTCTAGCATCCATCATACATCATTCACACTCTTACTGTCTTAGGTGCGCCTTCCGCCGTGTAGCCTAATGGTGTCCGCTTCGCCTCCCCGCCGTTGAATGATAGCTGGAAAGGAGGGGTCTTATATAGTACTCTCGTGCATATAATTGGTGCCAATTAGGAGTATACTCGTAGCACCTGGGTGGGATCCGGTGTCCCCGTGTAATGGTGCCTGGTTGCGGGCGTATTGGTCGAGGTAGCGAAGACGCTGCTTCCTTCCTCAAGTTTATGCGCCCTTGGTAAAATTCCCCTGGTTAGTGGGCGTGGTCGGGAACAGAGTCGAGTTGCTCACATCCCGATTGAGGAGAGCATGTGTTCCCTTCCAGCCCTTCTCCTCGGAAATGGGCGTGGATGGGGGCGGGATAACTTTGCATGCGTACAACGTCGGATACGCGTCAGAGTCACTACGCATGGTCAGGCAGTAACCTGGACTCATGCTGTTTAGGAGCGGGTGAACGGACTCGTTCAGAGTATGATAGAGGAAGCAAAAGAGGCAATTTGAGATAGCGGATGGCCTACTTTCACACGATAAAGGCCATGGACGGAAATGTAAAATAGTATACTGTTAATTCCCTGTGTCAGTAGAATTTAGTTAATGGCAATAATAATCTCAACAATACTCTCGTGTTTGGAAAGATGTATCTAATCACAGACCGGGGTACATTCTTAATCTCCTTGATGGGGGAGGGTTGTTATCACAGTCAGAGCTTATGGTTAATAGCCTGATTTGGGGTTAGCGGAGGCAGATCGGGTAGTGCCGCCTCTTGTGTTTATTATTTCTCTCATAATAGATAGTGTCCTTTTCTTCCTGCGGCCCTTTTTAGGTCTCGCGCCTAGCGTTGCACTGCGCAGCAGTGCTTGCGCAGCGCTTGCGCAGCGCGAGACATTTAGTGGGTGAAAAACGGGGATTCAGCACTGACCTAGGAATCGCAGACGCTCGTGCGTGTGCGATTACTTTTGTGCTACCCCATTGGCCTTTACGTGCGTCTTTTTATAAAAGACTGCACGCAATTGGCCAAAGGCGGGCGCATTGCTCCGCCCATGGCCTATTGGTGTCTATTACGCGCTTGGTGCGCGTAATAGACACCAATAGGCCATGGGAGGAGCAATGCTCCTGCCTGTTGGTGTCTATTACGCGCTTTTCCCTTTCTCTCTCCCTCTCTCCGTTTCATATCCTGCGATGCCGTGCTGTTTATCCTGCTGAGAAGCTGGAAGAAAGATTGCCATTTCCAAACTTTCGCTGGTGCGTCGGAGTAAGCCTGCAGATGCAGCCACTCTGGAAGAACGCGGCGCTCGTGCAGATCTCAAGCTGTGGGCATGTCCCCGTCCTTTGACTTGTTGGTTTTGTATCATGTCCATGCACATGCTTTACTGGACATCGGCAAACCCCCTCTGCGCCCTTTGGGAGAAAACACTCCTTGGAAAGAAATACAAAATGATCTAAACTAAGACGAAATAAAAGTACACACATCAATAGGTGATACATCCCCTATGCCTTTTCTTAGAACCAACATGCTGAAAAAACACAGGGCTCCGCTGTCGAGTCCATCAACATTGAAAGATAGAACATTAATCGTCACGCGCCACGATGTTTCCGGTCCTGACATGATGATCTCGTGAGAACGGGTGAACATGTTTCACAGATGAGTTATGTAGCGCTGCGGTGTCGCGGCGACTTGTACTCCAGTTCCCAGCCGTGACCAGGTTTGATGCTTTAACGCTCTGTCTTAGAATCGGTGCAGTTTTTATTCTTATTTATTATTAATGTCTTGAAAGTTTATTTTATTCTCTTACAAAGTCATAAGAATTAAATTAATACTTTATTATCAAACACTATATACAACAGAAGTTGCTAATAATAAAGAATCGAAAGAACAAAGCATTTTTTTTGTTTGAACTTTTGTCTTTTTCCTAAGCCATCCAAGAAGGTAGAGTACAAAACAATATTCTAAACAAACACGAATTGTTACCTTGTCTAGTAAAGGATACACAGTATCCGCTAAACAGAGAGATTCTTATTTCCGTGCCCTCGGTTGCAAAGCCCTTCACAACCAGGAAGTGCGGGTCACGGGGTGGGCTGTCTGGGCTGGGAAAGGCATGAGGGGAGTTGGAGCGTCTGCTGTGACAGAACAAAGCTCCTCAGACTCGGGGTGCAAAGAGCACTTTCCAGCTTGCCCTGGCATCGTTCAGAGTCGAGAATTCCAGAAACGTAACTAACTAAAAATTTCAAGCCGGCCTCTGACGGATTGCTTCTCACGCTTACTTTATACAAGTGGGAATATCCGGAATGCCAGCACGAATCCAAAGAAACATCTTTTGAGACAGCTGAAAAGATGCAGTGATGCTGTATGCTTACACGCCTTAATGAGCCGGCTCAAACCCACAATATTAGCAGTGACAGTGTGGTGAAACAGAGGTTAGATTTCACTCTGGCTGGGGCCACTGGAGAGCGGTTGAACAACAATGTCGATGCAAAGTGGGTTTTGACTCCATTAAGGTACTTCCTTATCGTGTAAATGTGCAATGATAGCCATGCTACGAATGCTAACCTTTTGAGAACGTTAGGTCAGCGGATCCAGCTACGGGGCCCTTTCATCGACTTGTGGGATCCCTTTCAACCACTGACCAGCCACGAAATGTTACTCTTGGGTATACATTTTTCCCCCAGCAGTGCAGCACCTCACTAGTGCCAAGTCTGGGGAAAAAACCCACTTGTGAAGTACGAACGGGCAAACAGGGTTTATGAGAGGACAAAGGAGAGTGCATGATTTCTGTTACTAAGCATGTCTGGTGTATGTTAGATGCCCACAAGCAGAAAGGCACAATGGAGTGGCGTAGCAACTGTGCCGTGGGCACTAATGCAAGCAAGGAAAATGGACCCGCTGGCTGGATAGGAAAAAAGACCATAACTCGGGTGCAAAAGGTACCTCCCACATCGGCACCATTTCCATGGCACCTTCTCCATTAATGGCAGCCCCGACCCATGGCACAATATTATCACTTTAGTAAAGGGCAGACTTTCACATGTGCAAACGTATAACCCACCCTCAGCCACAGAGCATAAAAGCATGCCCATAGGGAACCAGGGAAGCTGCAATGTTTTTTAAGCATGTGCAAAGGTCCGATACCATCTTTCTTGGTGATTTGTTACATCAAGTAGTTGCCAATAGTTGATGGTAAATATCAAAGCAGCATGTTTATTGAAGTTATTGTGATTTGCTTTCCAAGGTCATCTGAGAGGAAGTCATCCCACTGGTCGTTTCCACCTAAGCAGTGCCACTCAGGCCCCACTACTATCCACTTCACTATAAGAAGCAATGACAGTGCTTCTCAAAGCCCTTTCTTACTGCCAGTCTTAGGTGTCTATTATTCCTAAACTTGCAGTAATAAGACATGCTTACTCAAGGAAATAAACACTCGGGGAATCAGGCCCTCTTTATCTTTCTGTGGTTCTTAGTGCTGCCTGACTTGGGTCCGACAAAAGCCCGGACAAAGACATATCAGGCTACAAGACAGGCTATATGCATGTAAACATCAAACATTCATTGCACATTACTTCTAAAAAGTGGACCTGAAACAATTCTTATTGCGGTGAAATAAAATTCACATTGCAAACGACTGCAGGTGCCTTACATAAGGGCTTTTATTTGAAAGAAGAAGCCATGCTGTGGTCCTTGTGAGGTCAAGGCAGCCAAATTTAGCAAACTCCCAAAGGCCTCAAGGGATGGTCAGTTATCAAGTGTGCACTATACTGTAGGCCACTCACTGCTTCTTTGATGTTCTTTCCTCTAACTCTATTACTCAATTTATTCCTCTTGTTTCCGAGTTTACTAGGATATACCATATGGCTCCAATGCATAAATCGGTCAGTCATACATATTCTGTCAGCATAAATTATTTCAATTAGTTTTCCTATTCTTATTGATAACTTTAAAAAAATATTTTATTTAGTCTTTGGGAGCCCACCTACTTTAAATCCTTCAAAAAAATGCTCTCTACACTTTATATGTTGAAAAAGTAGAAAACAACTGGAAAAATGACATGTTCCTTCAAAATGACAAAAACTTTGTATATTGCAGTCACATTGCTAGGTACCCTCAAAGAAGGCTTTCTTAGTGTCACCCACATAATGTTCGTTCCAAGAAGTTGCAGAATTAAAAATGATACATTTGGCCTACACCTATGACTGCAACAACAAATCCCTAGCTTGAATATCCTTCTCAAACAACCCACCCACACCAGGGTAGATGGCCACAGCTACCTGCTACACCAACCAATATTTGAAGAAGGTCACTTAATTCACAAAATGTGTCTGAGTTTTAACAACATGAGAAAAAAGATGGAGATCTGCTCTTAAAGCAACATACCTTGTGTGCTCAGCCCCTCTTGAAAATTGAAAATACACGTACATCCTTACTTCACCCACATATCCACTGATCCCACTACCACCACCTGTTTATCTCTTTCCAGGACATGTTTGTTGTTTTGGTGACATTGTGAACTAAACTTTCATTTACTGTAATTAAGACAGAGCCACTTTGCCCTTGGAGCACCAGTTGTGTTGTCAAGGTCGCTGAAAGGACGGACGCGGAAAGGCAGTTAAATATTGAGCAAGGCTCCTCCTTTGGGAAGCGGGGCTTCTCTTACAGACAATCCTACAGGAAACTGTGTTACAATATTTCTCTTTCCAAATGTCTCCAGTTGTGATGGCAACACAATGCCTGGCATGATCACCTGGTAGTACTGAATGAGAAGGCATAAATATTAGCGAGGGGAGCCAATCCCTTCTGAGTTCCCATTCAGTCTCCTCATCCTCCATGACAGTTGCATGTGCCACTTTGGTTCCTTGTCCACATACAGACAACACAGTGAGTGAAAAGATGTGATTTATTAATGGAGACTGCACAGGCAAATAAGAATCACTAGTGTCAATATCAGAATTTGGCATGTGCATTTGGAGTTCTTTCATTCTTGGAGGATCATAAAACGTTTTGGGGAAAAGGCTGGCGGTTGAACTACATTTTCCTCCAAAATTCATGGTCTGTTTGGACTAAAAATACAGGAGAAAAGAATAAGACAGTTTGACATCGGCAAAAAAAAAACAATAAAAAGTCCCCTTCTTGGGCTAAGCATTTAGGGGGATCTGTGATGTTCCAAAATCCTGATGTTTTCCTGTGAAAGGTTAAAGCAGGACACTGTGCTATAACGTCAAACACATCGCCAGGAAGAACAGCAAGGACGTCAATATTCGACTGGGCATCTTCGCTGTCTGTGCCGAGTTCGCACCACGGGACGGCTCAGCGGACTCGTGAATGGTGTCATCTGCATCGAAAGACATGCAAAATAAAATACACAGTGCAATGATGAGCACCGCCAAAATAATCTTGTCATTCTTGCTGGAGACCACAATATTTTGTCAAGGGCTTTATTTTAACATAGCGAGGCAAGCACCAATTCGGATTCTCAGACCTACTTTGTCTCATTTGAATAAATAATAATGAAATGCGCAGAGCGTGCAAAAAGTAAAACAGACTGTTTTAGGTCAGAACTTAACATGTATAAAATAGAATTATTTACTGCTGGTTGCAGAGTACAATTAGTTTACAAGCACAACATTAAATTAATTTTGATGAGTTTTTCAAACTCCGCATAATACAACACAGAAAAGGAGCTGTGTTTCAGTTTTCTTATCCCATAGCTCACATGACAAACATCCTAATTAAACAGGTGATGGGAATGCCCAAATTAACTACAATGTCAATGTGTCATGCCCTTGTTAGTGTGGTTAAATTGAATCCAAGCAAAAAAGTTCTTTCAGTATTAACATTAAAAATATTTAAAATGTTATGGTAGTTATCTGCCCTGTCATGCCTGGAAAAACAATTATGGTAATGTTAAGGAATACATCAATTTTGCTAGGGTTAGACATAAAAAAGCAGAGTGATAACAAGCATACAAAGAGCTGCTTGTTCACCTGAGCTATCTTTCCGGGATATTGTGAAGGTGGTAGGATGGCAGATACTGGTTTCTGTGGGTGTGTGGATTAATTTTTATTGATGGGGTGTGGGTGGTGTTACAGAGGGATGTGGAGAATGTCTGTGAGGCACAGGCATTTATTTCTGCAAATGGATTACATGAAAGAGAGATGGATGGAAGAGGCAGGTGGGGGGAAATGGGGAACAGGATGGCAGTATTGTTTTTAGATATTGAGGGAGGAAAGCATGAGGTAAGTGAAAAAGCACCATTAGTAAGAAAGACTGACAGAATGGGAAAATATTGAGGATGGCCATTTGGTTGTGACACTCTATAACTCATAATCCACAGTACAGCTGATCAATGGAATCAGCTAACATGGAGCATGGTAATAGTGGAGATATGCAAAATAAAATTGAAACTGGGCAGCTATCACCAATAAGGGGTTTTCCACCTTCAGATTCCAGGTGACACCACTGGCAAAGCTAGTTTAGCTCTCATTTTCTATAATAGCACTTGGAAATTTTTGGTGGAAAACAACAATGCTAATGACAGCTACGAATCTAAATTTGATATTGTTACTTTGGCCTGAAAATAAGGAACCCTGATAACTTAATGGATAGGCTCACCAGGGTGACCTGGGAAACGCAGGCTCATCCATGACTTGCAATCTGGATTTCACCACTGATTTGAGATGCAACCCTACTGAGCACAAATGAAGATTTTTTTCTTCAAGGAATAGGAAGCATGTTTGCACAGTACTCCTATTAGATCTATACACTTTTTTCAATACAATCAATCAACCACAATCTACTTCTCAGTCATCTACCAGAAAACACTTGTATCGAAGGAAGTTCACTCGATTTGTTTGTCATTCCTCACAAATAGCATTCATCATGAAAGGATCAGCACTTTCATGCCAAACCATGCACCATCAAATGCAGATTACTACAAGGATAGGTCCTTTGGTCAATCTTCATCAATGCATACTTGGCCCACTCTCACATTATTGGATCCCCAATATTTTCAGTATATGTATGCTGACAACACCAGAAAATGCAAGAATGATGTAGATATTGTCAACAGGCTGGCCCTGGCTGACGCACAGGCAGAAACTCGAGTCAAAAGCTTCTAAAACAGAAAGTTCATTATTTATTTTTGAGTAAAAAGAGGGGGTAGGCCATGCCCTTGTCTTTATGCAAACACCGGTTTTAACCTATCCGATTGGACCGAATTTATTTAATCAGAGGAATAAAATTAACTTGTTTGTTAGCGGTATAGTGCTTTATGCCACACTCCTGCAGTGCCCATGTTATGTAATAAACAGATGCTGCAATAACCAATTTAACCCAATTTAACGGTGCTCAATTTTACAGACCGTGGAAAATTCAAATTCTACATCTGCTGATCATTGAATCTCTCAGTGGCAAACGTTAACTCACTAAGCAATCCTCCCATCAGCGCAGCGCTCTGTCATGTGGTAAAATTTCTAGCAGCTTGTGACACGCACTTCACCAAGAACAGAAGAATAGATATGCATGGTTATTAAACTCTGCAGGAACAATTTTATAACTCATAGCAGGGCATAATGTGAGGCGGGGTGGGTACTAGCCGCATTTTTGAAGCCTGGAACTCATTTTTCATTGTTAGACTTTGAACCAGAGCATCAGCAAGAAAGGCAAAGAGGAAAAACAGGAAAACCGTGTCCAAGGGAGAAGGAGAGAGGAAAAAGAATCCGCATGTGTGAGAGAACGAGACAGTAAGTGTAGGGTGTTGGAAATACAGTTAAGGGATGGAATCAAGCCTAGGTATTCGGCAGTACAGGCTCGTAAGAAAAATATTAGGCCTTCCACTTATTTATTTCATTATTATCATTATTTTGTACACATTAGAGCATGACAATGCCACAGAGGAAGTAGCATAGCCTTGCTAAGGGTGAGGTCGTACTCTTCTCAGACTGAAGTGTAACCATCGAGTTGGCAGGAAGAGGGATCTCTGGGACGAGAACCTGTGGTCTCAAAGTTAGATACATCACACAGTTTCTGTCCTAACCAGCAGAGACATGCCACTGAACTAAAAAGCTTGGAAAAACATTGCCAGTAATATATCCCTTCTGCGGGCAGAATTCTAAAAAATAAAAAAAGGCATATTCGGTTTCTTTTGTCCTATTTTGCCTTTAAAAACAAATACATAATATTTTGAGCATCTAACACAGGTTCAAAACACTGTGGCTGTTTGTCTTTCCTGACATTCTGTTCACCGCACTGACAGCACCACTTGTATGTAACAATAAGCAATCAAAGAATACTTTTGAAACGTGTCTAATCTGTTTTGCACATTTCGTGGGTTTCCAAACTTTTTGTTACAAGTAGACTGCATTTCAGGGCGTGCTTATTGGAGATTTGGTGGTTTCCCACTTTACTGAAGTCATGTGTAAAATAGCAAAACAAGAAGACCCAAAACTGGTTATCCGCATATCTTCTTCATAGAAAAGGAAATGCGGTTTCGCTAATCTGTTTGTCTGCTGGAACATTTAATGCAGCAGCGTTACATGGCCCCTGAACAGCTTTTCAATGCTTCTCATGTCCATCATATATTTCATACGTTCAATATTCACTGAGAACATGTACCAAAATCTCATGAATTGGTATTAAATTACCAAAGAAATGCTTAATTCGTGTGAACTCCCTGATATGTTCTACCTTTTATTGTCAGAGGCGTCAGGCATTCATAACTTCTAACAAATAGCTCCGCAAAGAATCAGCCAACTAGTCATTTTAATTCATAGAGGGAATGTGTGCATATTATGTCCTAATGCAAAAAACATTCGTGACAGGTATCAAGTGTGTTTTGGCACCCTGTTATTACAAGTGTGCAAAAATCGGGGAATAACATCAGTAAGCAGAATGTTCACCTTTTTTTAAATCCATAGCGCATTTTGATATCTGCCATTGCCATCAGGTAGGACCATGTTGTAACTGTACATCAAACAGGAGTGGACCTATTTCCACTCATTCCCTATTATCTGGTGAAATAAAAACAAGCGCAAGTATATTCGCCACCTGATTTTTAGGTCGAGCCTGAGTCAGCGCGCATGCGCTGCTCTGGCGATCTGCTGTAGTGGAGTATGGAAGAGAAGCCCCGCCCACTCTCCGCCCATATTGGTCATTGGCTTCTGTCTTTGTCCTTCGTAAATGAAGGCTTCTGATTCAGTAATCGGTTTGTTAGTCCCTCCTTAGTACCACCTTTTCTTCATTTGTAACCTCCTATGGCTACTGGGCCCTTAACTTCTGTTGTTACAGGGTACGTGAAGCACTATTTTCTTTTTTCCTACTGCAGGCAGGACGACGTGTGCAGCCGGGACGACAGTGCATGTGTTTTTCTCATTCTCTCTCTTGTTGCAACCAGTGTGTTGTACTGTAATCTCAATAGTGGGGAGAGGTTGGGAGGGGGAGAATTGCCTACTACCAACAGAAGTGCCGCTGCTGAGGCCAGGCAACTGCATCGAGCCCTTCGCCATGAGTACTACATGTGTGGGACAGGCCCTACTACAGGGCCAACTGGAGGGCATCAATGCTCTCCTCAATTCCACCAGGGCCCACCGAATAATAAAGGAGAAGAGCCGGCTGCACCCAAGCAAGTGAGGTCACACCAAGAGGCATGGGCAAACCTGCAGAGATTCCTCCCAGCATTGCACTAGGGACCCCTGTCACTCAACGAGGAGCCCACAGTTCTGGGCCGTTTGTCGGACTGTTGTGGAAGACTCAGGCTGCCGCACGATATGGCCGCCAGATGGCATCAGCGTGTGAGCGTGACCCTCCCCGCTGGTCTGTGCTCCGATCGGGAACTCTCATGAGGCAAGGCCGGAACGCCTGCTGCTGTGCCAGACCCTGTGTCGGTGCTGTGGGCTGCCCAACACTCATACCAATGTCGGCCCCCTTACTGCTCCTCAAGTGGACCGCTGTCGATGTACGGCACTGGTGGGCAGAGGGCCTTCCAGCGCCCGACAAGACCGAGCGACTCTACCAGAGTCATCACTCTCTCAGGGTTGCGGCTGCTTATGCTGCTCTGAGCCCTGCTGCTCAGTAGCGCTGTTGGTGTAGCAGCAGTGGCCCCTTGTCCTCCACAGCAGTGTCCGCCCCTTTTTCTGCCCTCACAGGGAACGTAGCTACAGTACTGTGCCTGCAGGCTCTAACATAGGCTCCAGTCGCCGCTACCACACTGCACCCTCTGGGTCATCTTGGCACCTGGGGCCACGGCCTCGAATGGTGTTTCGGGCCGCCCTCCACAATTGCGGTTGTCTCTCGGGCAAGACACTGAGAAAAATCACTTTGGTATCCCTGCAGCCTCCATCATTGAAATCAGTCGTGCTGGGGCTGCAGGATATCGATCTATTGTCGAATGTCGGGGGATTGTGTGAGTGGAATGCAGGAGCCACTCTAACAAATGGCCATCTTTGTCGGCAGTCAGCAGTGCCCCGCAAGCATCAGAGTTTTTTAACCTGTTGTATATAGTCTGGAAACAGCATGATCCGCTCCTCCCCACTGTGGAGGTCCCTGCTGTGTCACTCTGCCTGAAGTAACACATCTCGGTCTATGTAATTGAGTAGTCGAAAAATGACAGTTCTCAGCGGAGCTCCCGTTGGTGGTGGGGGGAGGTGGATTTGGACAGTATTCTGTGGGCTCTTTCTAATGAAAACTAGTGAGACTGGACTTTGGGCTGTCAGCGTTCCAGGATCCATTTCTCTAGGTAGAGTTCCAAACACTTGCCCTCCCAGAATTTCGGCAGTCCCACCAGGCACATGTCATTCCTGCAGGACCTCTCTTTTGCGTCTTTGGTGCAGGATTCCAGTTGTTTCATTCTGCACAGCAGCTCCGCTGTCAGCCTCATCATGTTGCCCAGCTCTGTAGTCTCTTCAGGTATCTGCTGTTCCATTTGTGTGACCAGATCAGTGACTTTGCGTAGGTTCACCCTCTCCAAGTTCAGGTCTATCTCTATCAAGTCCACTTTATGCTCTAGTAAGATCCTGCTTTCTGTACATCCAACAAAGTAGGAGCTGTCACATCCTGGCTCTCGTCCGCATGGGGGTCCGGCTGTTGCAGTGGATGGGTAAATTTGTCTATTTGAGTCTGTGCCGCCGCACCCTTTTGGACTTTGTTCTTCGCCATGGTCATTGCCGCTGTGACCCAGGGGTGGCTGCGCACCGTACCACCGCTGCACAGGTGTCACTGAGCACCAAATATTGTAGAGCGGCCGAGTTCGGGAGTCATCAGGGAAAGAGGGCTTCAGGCATTCCATCGGGGGGTCTAGAGCGTTTTAGTTACGGTTTGCTTCCTGTGTCCAGCTCTCCGTCACAGGGAGCACCCCCGCTGCCTCAGCCACTTACTGCCTCGAGGGTGCCTATGTTTCCCCACAGGACGACTTGGAGGGTATTATTAGTGTCCTCAGCCACTGATCTGTTTTTTTTTGCTTATGGAGCCTGAGGTCTGACCCCTGCATAGGGCCCAGTCGCAGCAGTTGAGAACCTCTCGTTTCCTGGCACTCACCCCGGGCACGGCCGGGGCCCACCAGCGGTTCTGGCCTCCTCTGGGGGAATCCTCCATCAGGGTCAGACTGGGAGATAAAATAGGCACAGGCACCAAAATAAAAGTGACCCTCATTAGCGAACCACTTAGGTTAAAAAGTGTCCCACATTTTCAAATCAGGTAAACTTTGAACTTGTAAAGGAATCCTGTATGGGTACTTTGCAAAGTATGGAATACTGCATGCATTTCTGTTTGCTGCAGGCAATGTTTGTGGTAATATCAGAGAAATCAACAGTAAAAAGCCAGCTCACCTAGCCATGAAACAGGCCCACAAACTTCTAAAGAACAACCATCTGCCTTGACAATGTCTTTAAATTATGTTTTGGTTTTTAAAACATAAATAAAAGGCATTGTCAATTACAATACTAATAGCTTAAACTCTCACAAATGCGAGACCTATTGCATTGCAAATGCTTGTTAAAGAAGTATGATTGCCTGGTCATGTACCAGGTAAAGTGATTAGCGCGCGTTCCTAGTCTGAACATGTTGTAGTATTCTGTGACAGTTTTTATCAAAAAATGTGGTTTAGTTGGTACACAGTGTATGTGTTGGTATACAGTTTATGAATATTCACGATGTTTTAGATGTTTTATGCCTGTTCATCATCCTATCAGCGATGTGTGTCATAGCCATCAATGTTCTGGGCGGCATTTTATTTAGTTTTGATTGTGTCAGACTGGTCGGGCTATCGTGCCATCTGTAGCCATGGGATTTCATCATTTAGTCCTGTATCCCATGTGCGCAAGCGATACACCCAGCGTTGTTCCCTGACGTGCAGGTTTCTGGTGATGTCCGTTTTTTGTTTTTCCATCACTTCCAGCACTACCCATTGTATTTATTTATTTATTTATAAGGTTTTATATGGCGCGAACGTGACCCACGAGGGTATCGGAGCGCTTTACAGTATATAGTTATAAAGACATAAGAAATGAGGTAGTATACACGCATTTGATATTCGTCATTACTTACAAAATAAGTAAAAAGTATAAGATAACATAGGTGACCAGTGGACAACACATGATGATCCCAGAGGGCAACAGAACATTACATTATATACAGTTATTGAGCCTTAGGTCAGTATGGTGGAATTAAACAAACATATAATGTTCTCTTTCCATCCACAAGAGGTAGCCAGTGATATGAGGATCGTATCGGTGACTCGATGTCAGCATAGAATCAAGTCTTAGGACGTGAATTTGTTCATTAGGAGTATTTTTACCTCTTTTTTGAAGGCAATAAAGGAAGAGATTCCCCGTACCACTGGAGGTAAGGAGTTCCTTGGAGCGATCCTTGAAAAAGCTCTGCAACCAGTTCTCTTTTTATGAAAGGATTGTGGTTTCAGAAGTAAAGAACTCTCGCTCGTAGTTGTCTGCATCCTCCGGATCGTTCTAGCTTTAGAGCTAGGTAACTGGGTGTGTTATGTAGTGCTTTATGGGTCATGCAGGCAACCTTTAGTTGTATTCTTGCCTCATAGGGCAGCCAGTTCAGCGCTTTCAAGGTCGGAGAAATGTGGCTATTTCTTTTAGATCCTGATATCAATCTTGCCGCAGCATTAAGTGAAGCCCTCAGCGGAGCCAGCTTGTATTTGGGGAGACCGCAAAGAGTGGTGCTTCCATAGTCTAATCTTGGTAGCACTAAGGCTTGCACTGCCATTTTTAGGTCTGTCTGAGGGAGGAAGGGTTTAAGTTTCCTTAGTAAACTCATCTGGTGATTGGCTCCCTTGGTGGCATTAGTGATGTGCGACTGCATATTCAGGTGTTTGTCTATGGTGACTCCCAGAGATTTCGCAGAGTCAATGATGAGGGGAGCAGCGTCAATGGAGGTTAGGTGTTTCAACCATTGCTCTATCTTTGGTGTGTGATTGGGTGGGGAGATGAGAATGAATTCATTTGTTTTTGTATTAAGCATGAGGTGGTTGTTAGTGAGCCAACTTTGCGTGTTTTGTAGAATAGCGTTGAGGGAAATGAAGTCTTCTGGAGTGGAGATTTTCAAATACAGTTGGGTGTCGTCTGCATACAAGTGATATAGGATATTCGCTGATTTCAATGCGTTCGCCAAGGGTTCCATTAGTAGGTTGAAAAGAATAGGTGATAGGGCTGAGCCCTGGGGAACGCCTATGTTGACCACGGAGGGCTGAGAGAGTGAGTTCTTCATCTTGATTCTTTGTGTTCTGTTATTAAGGAAGGAGGAGAACCATTGTAACACTGTGCCCGAGAGGCCCATCCTTCCTTCCAATAGGGACAGTAGGTTGTCATGTTTAACCGTGTCGAAGGCGGAGGATAGGTCAAGAAGTATCATTAGGCATGATTCGTTGCGGTCAAGCATTTTTAGTATGTCGTCCAATATGTGGGTGAGTGCAGATTCTGTGCTGTGACCTTGACGGAAACCAGATTGGTGATTGTCTAGGAGGTTGTAATTCTCAATATGATTGCATAATTGTATTTGTACACATTTCTCCAGCAGTTTCGCCAAAGTGGGGATGTTGGATATAGGGCGGTAATTGTTGAGATCTGATGGGATGGCGTCAGATTTCTTTAGTATAGGTGTAACCTGCCCTATTTTAAGACAGTCAAGTATGGAGCCTTGTCTCAGAGAGGCGTTTACAATTTTTGCCCATAATGGTAGGATGGATGTTTTTTTAGATTCGATTTTAAAGCTTTTATTCGGTTAAATAAATCAACCATATAAGCAGTACAGACATAAAAAAAGCTCAATCTACAGTTAGATCAAAAAAATATGAAACAGTGGGATGGAGAGTGCAAATACATCAAAGTTCATAAACATATTAGTACAAATACAAAGTGCAAGTGCGTGATTCACAAAAGGGTCCAAGCATTTACTGGGTCATATATTATCCTAATTAAATCCAGTATTTGTAAAGCGCACAGCTACCCGGAGGCATCCCGGCGCTGGGGACCGTCGGGAAGATTAAGCGAGCTATTGCCCAGAGTCACATGGTGCTGGGCTGACCTGCCACCGGTGCCGGGGATCGAACCGTGAGCCAAAGCGTCCGGTGTCAGTCGCCCTGGCCGCAGCGCCACACCTCTTCCTATATATTATCCTAATTAAGAAGTGCAAATGCATATAATTACATGATACCCTTAAAACATACAATCAAATGTCAATAATCATAGATTTCCTAATACTAATAGATTTCAGAAGAAATGTAGCTAAATAAAAGCACAATCGTGGGTCATCCAATCTGAAAAGCAAGTTCATGGCATCTGTAGTGGATCTTATATTATAGTGTAGAAAAAAAGGTTTTAAATAAAATTTCCTAAGATGAGAATAAAATATGCAAAATAATAACATATGACAGCAGCTTTGTCGTGAAACTCCCATCACATGGGCATGCGTGAACAGAGCACTGGTTCATAATTGGAAAATTAACAAGATGGTGTACAATACCCAATCTTAAGCGTGTCAGCACAAATCGATGCGAAGCTCTTGTCACGACTGACAGATAAGTTTGGAAGCCCTGTTTAAGGTCCAATTGCAAGTAGAAGAGGAGAGTTGATTGATTCTTAGTAACACATGAACGAGCCTCTATTTTATTTGCTAGCAAAGTTAGTTTTATCTCGGCTCTAGCAACAGAGACAGTACACCCAGGATCTAATCGGATATCACAATTGAATAAAGATTTAAACCAATAAATGATGTAGTTAAGCCAGGGTATTCTTAAACAGTTCTCCAGTTTGAGGCAATCCCGTATAATAGATTGAGTAAATAGTGTTTCCTCTTTTGACCATATAGATTTCCATAATAAGAGGGGTCGTGTTGAAGCCAGGTCTGAAATATATTTGATGCCCACCTCACGGTGGATCAGTTCCGTGGAGGCAGATGAAGGGACACAAAGTAAACGTTTTAAAAACGAATTTTCGGTTTGTTGTAATATATTACCCTGAAAGTGACCCCAAACACCTGCCCCATAAAGAGCTGCGGTGACGCATCGTATCTCATACATTGTCAACATATCTTTAATGCGTCGATTGCCCAGTTTGGCCGCAAATCTGAAAATACCATTTATATTTCTAAGCATCTTAGAACAGGCATTTTCCTGTTCCTGAGCCCATGACCTATTCCCTGCAAATGTAATGCCCAAGTAACAAAATGTCTTGACTATCTGAACCTTGGAACCTTCAATAAAGTAAGAACTAGATGTTATAGGGTTCCTACCGCAAGCCATAACAAAAGTTTTTGATTTATTGATTAAAAGTTTTCTTTTAGTAATAAAACAGTAAAATTATCAATAAGACGCTGTAGCCCAATAGGTGTGCGAGAAAGTAAAACCGCATCATCGGCATATAAAAGGATTGGGACAGGCTTCCCATCCACCCTAGGGGCATCCGACTCAAACAGTTTCAGAGCTGCGTCGACTTCATTGATAAACAATGAGAAAAGTAATGGAGCTAGGACGCAGCCATGTCGGATGCCTCTTTTGACTTTAAAAAGAGGGGTATATTCGCCTAAATGACCGTACCTCACCTTACTTGACAGCTCCCCATATAATCTAGCCCAAAAAAATATTATCTCTTTGGGGGCACCCATATCTAACAATAAGGGCCATAAAATAGAGTGGTCTACCAAATCAAAAGCACTGCTAAGGTCAGCAAAACATAAATATAAATTTCCCTCCTTAGCTAGTGTATACTTGCCGATCAAAAGATCCAGGTTGACACACTGCTCCAGTGTGCCAACACCCTTTCTGAATCCATATTGCACTTGGGTAAGGACTGACTTTTCTTGGACCCAGGCTTCTAGTCTTGATAGCATGACCCTACTCATGATCTTTATAGACGAGTCCAATAAAGAGATTGGACGATAATTACAGGCATCGGTCTTAACACCCTTCTTATGAATTGGTATTATAATTGACTGGCCCCATGATAAAGGAAAATGAGTCTCAACGGCGACGTTAAAAACTCTAGTTAATAACGGCGACCATAAAACCATTTCATTTTTATAAATGTCTATCGGGACCCCATCGGGTCCCGGTGCCTTACCCCCCTTACTACTAATTATGCCCTCAAATACTTCCTCTATACTAATTGATAAGGGCAATTTTGGCCATTCGGCGGGGTTTTGGTTGGGCAAGGTGGATGGAACATCTTTATCAAATGGATTAAAAATATTGGAAAAATTAGCTACCCAAGAATTACAATTAATATAAGAACTAAATTCTGGAATATGGTCATCCTTCAGGAAGGTACTATTGACGGTATCCCAGAAAAGTTTATTATTTTTGGTATCAGCTGCCAGGCTTAAGTCTTCCCAAGCTATTTTTTGGAGTTCCAATTTCCTAGTTTTTAGGGCTAAAGCGTATTCTGCACGTAAGGCCTTAATTATATCCGGGTTTCTTGGCTTACACCCCAGAGCTTGTTTGAGACGGCCCAAAGCCACTATACAGTTATCATCAAACCAGCCCACCTTAGGTTTATTATTTCTACACACTGGTTTCATCAAAAGGTTCTCCACAGTATTATTGATCCTAGTAAAGTTATCAAGCAACAATACTGGGTCAACCTCGTCCCCTAAACATACTTGGATTTCATTCTGACACTGTGTAATAACATCATGCTGGATTTTAGATGGGTCCAAACCGGCCCATTTTATCCGGACACCATTTGGTCTGATGGGGGCAATACATAGGCTGTGAGGAACACTAGTAATATTTTTAAAACCCCAAAATAATAAATACAAAGAAATGCTATTATGATCACTAGTTGGTTGGTCCGTTATCCAGGGGGTGAGAATAAATGTACACTATTACTAGAGATAATATTGTGATCGATATTAGACGTTGCATTCCTGCCTGTGAATGTGGGACATATCATGTTATGTTTATCGGTAGCACAATACAGTAATTCTAAGTCCAGCTTAGCGATAACACCATTTAAGGCCCTACCATATTCACAATGGGGGAAATGCATATAACAATCGTCTTCGAATTCCCCCTCCTGGGCCCACAGACTTTGGTCAAGGACAGTGGGCATATTTGAACATTAAAATCGCCAACCCAAAGAATAATAATCGGTTTCCTAATGGTACTAATCAGCTTCTCGAGTTCCCTTTCCAGGGTACGGACAATAGAACTACGTAGGGAGTTAAACAAATTGTTATAAAAGTTAATAGGGATAACATCATTACCCGCGGTGGATGCCAGCCACATAATCTGAGCATAAGTGCCCACAGTGATACAACCTTTAATTTTACATTTATTCAAATTAGTAGAAATCAAAAGGCCACCCGTAGCTCTACCCGAAAGGGAAACCTGGGCTGGTAGCCAATGCGAGGTAAAACCCTCTACATATATTGGATCAATGCACCACGTCTCCTGTAAGCATATAATATCATGTTGGGCCAAAATGAAATCAGACCATGATGGTGTACCTATTTTGCTTTTAAACCCAGCAATGTTCCATGTAGTAACTTGATACCCTTTGCCCGTATTCGTTTCATAGAATTCCTGAGGGAGTACTTCATGTCCCACCTCTTTACTAATAATAATTGATTCTACTGAAATACATTCTGAGTCGCTAGGGATACTAGCTGTCCATATTACGTTAGTGGATAATGACTCACCCTGCTCTATCATACATAGACCGACCTTACTAGTTATGTTCTTGACATTTGAATTTTCCGTTGTGGGACTTTTAAGTACATAACTTTCCCGTACAACCTCACCAGCCTGTATCGATCCCTCACGTCAATCATTGGTATCCAAATTACTCAGAGCCTGATACCTATTAGTTACTGGGATAGCAAAATTGGACAGGGGGGAAAACCGAGAAGAGGCTAGCAAGGATCCATTTGAAGGCCAGCTTACGTTTCCATGCATCGCCCTCGGGTGTCTATAAAAGTACCCCAGAGGGAGAAGAGTGGTATTAAATTCCCACCGTAAAGGAGGTGGTGCATTTTTAAGAGTATTGAATGCCCACCTTGGGGATCTAAAATTGATAATAATACAGTCCCCATCAAAGCATTTTTTCAAAGGCCCGATCCAGCCCACTCTACGGGTTGTTAAAATCTGGTTTATTCCTTCCATAGGATAACCGCAGCTATTAGTCAACCAAAACACTACTTTGTTCATAAGTGAGCCATGTTCTTCTGCCTGACCAATTTGAAGTTTGGGGACGTTGGCCAGAATTGCGACATAGGGACTACATTCAGGAGGCAAATTTGCAACCGGGGCCATTATCCTATCCCCATGGGCTAAGGCTCTTAGACCATCAGGCTTTATAGGATCAGATGTATTAAGTTTGTCTGGCTTGTTCACTATTTGTTCCTTTTGGGGTGGTGCAAATCTATTATTAGTAATTGGATTTCCTATTACTATATTTCTATCTTTTTCCCTATTTTCCACTTGTATAATGGGGGACCGCTCCTTAGGGTTTTTACTACAATCACTACGATCACTACCTACGGCAGTGGTCGGGTCAATAGGGCCTATGATAGCATCCTTATGATGATCCCTATTTGACTCTTTTTGGAGTTTACAATTAACTTTATCCAGCACTCCACTAATCTTATGGATTTCTCTAGCTAAAATATCCAATTTATCGTAAAGCGGCCTTAGAAGCTCTATTATTTTATCAGAGATAGTCGCTAATGTTAAATGTTGAGATATAGGGTCTGTGCATGACAAAAGATCAGCAGGCGGTCCTGGTTTCCCATTACGAATACTCTTATTAACATTTTTAGCTTTGGCCTTAGAATTGAAATTCCCTGTTCTAGGGTAATCTTTCTACGTCCCCTGGTCTTTTTCGGTGACGGCGGGCTTTCAAGGGTGGTCAAGTTAGGGGTCATAGATATTCGGGTAAGATCCCCACTGATCCCTCCCGAAACAATAACGACCGGATCCAGCTCCTCGACCGCCAAAGAGTTATTGGTCGATTTACTGGATCCGTTCACACTAGAGGGACCAGAAGGGACCCCAACCCCACTTCCCTGTTCTACCCCCATATAGCTTGAGCCCATAGAGAGACGCCTCTCAGTACGGTCGATTTCCTCTGCGAGAACATTAACCGCTTTAACCAGAAATGAATCAATCGTAGTACATGATTTATCAATAAAAGGCTTAGCTAACTTCCTCCTTGCCATGAGAATACAACAGAGAGGACTATACAGACAAAGGGTAAATAAATGACCCTATAAAGGTGCCTACAGGGGCATAGGGGTTACTTCCCCAAATACAGCGGCTGGAATAAGACTAGGGGGGCCAATACAAGGCAGTAAATATTAACCTCCTAAAATCTTAAAGCCTTAAGTCTTTACTAAACAAGAAATTTGCCCCCTTAGTAGATCTCTTGCTATAAGGTTTCACCTCTCAAAAAAAAGTGCAAAGTAGGTTGGCTATAAAATGGCACGTGCTGCACAGTATAAGTTAATCTTCCACAGACAAACTCACTATACATAACCTTTGGGGTTTAAGCAACCCGCTAGTAATAAAAAGTAAAATAGATAAACCTTAAAAAAATGGCGTGTACTAAAAAAACAAACGGTACGACAATAGAACTAATATGCTGCTATGCTGCGATTCAGAAACCCACAAAGTCAATACAAACAGTTTGTTAATATGTCATCATTAAAAAAAAAGAAGAAACTCACCATCGAAATAAGTGCAGTGTGAGTTGATTTTAAAAATGATACATACTACAAAACGTAAATTTATCTACCACACAAGTGTACTCACTATGCTGGAACTTGATGTTTAAATAGTCCGTTAGTAATAAAGTGCAAAATGAGTAATCCTTAAAGTAGCATGTGCTAAGCCAAATTGATATATCGCATAATTGAATAAAATCCCACAGTATCACACATACAATACAATATTAAAATGGGGAATTAAAACCAAGGAAATATTAAAATATTGATGAAAACCAAGGACGATGGCAGCAGGAAAATGTTAAAGTACAGGGAGTCAGTTTGGAGTGGCGGGCACCAAAATTAAGAGAGGTCTAAAACAATATTCTGTATCTCCAATTGCTCGAGTTCAAAATAAGAGCACGACTATTAGGCACAGTACCTATCCGTTAGTTCTATATTCCGGATAGGATCCTGGTTGTTAGGGGGGGGGCCCTGCCCTGCCTCTACCTGGCTATGACGGGCTAGGACGGGCCCACCCTTGGCCCGGGCATCGCCCTCGCGCGTCCCGCGCTGCGGTAGGCGCTCGGCGAATTAATAGCGCCTCCGGGCGCAGACTGAGGCGTCACAGGTGCGCCTTGGGTCCCCGGGGGCTGCTGGGAATTGTGGATGCCTCCGCTCACGCTGGCCGTTTCCCTCACGGCGTAGAGGAGAGGAGAAGAGCGCCCCGCCGTTTCCCTCACGGCTCCCGATCTGATGCTGCAGGTAAGTTACTGCAGTCCCGCGCTGCGGTAGGCGCTCGGCGAATTAATAGCGCCTCCGGGCGCAGACTGAGGCGTCACAGGTGCGCCTTGGGTCCCCGGGGGCTGCTGGGAATTGTGGATGCCTCAACTCACGCTGGCCGTTTCCCTCACGGCATAGAGGAGAGGAGAAGAGCGCCCAGCCGTTTCCCTCACGGCTCCCGATCTGATGCTGCGGGTAAGTTACTGCAGTCCCGCGCTGCGGTAGGCGCTCGGCGAATTAATAGCGCCTCCGGGCGCAGACTGAGGCGTCACAGGTGCGCCTTGGGTCCCCGGGGGCTGCTGGGAATTGTGGATGCCTCAGCTCACGCTGGCCGTTTCCCTCACGGCGTAGAGGAGAGGAGAAGAGCGCCCAGCCGTTTCCCTCACGGCTCCCGATCTGATGCTGCGGGTAAGTTACTGCAGTCATTTTGAATAGGAAGGAGGAAGGGGGTCAGAGAAGTGATTGGAGGGATTGATTGCTAGAAGAGTGTTATAGATTTTTTGTTCAGAGATTGGCGCGAAGGTGTTCCAGGAGGCATTGTTTTTTGTGACTTCCCCTGGAGAACTGAAAAGGACCTTGAGTTGTGAGTAACCGTTAGCATCCTGGGCCACAGGTTGTGGGAGGGCCTTCTTAGATTGGATGTCGAGCTCGATGGCCTTTGTCTTTTCACGGAAGAAGTTGGCAAGCTCATCGCAGGAAGGTGTAGCCAGGTCGTTTAGATCCGTAGAGTTAGCCGTGTTGCGAGCTTGTTGCTTGACGATTTCGAAAAGTTTTTTTGGACGGTTGATTGCTTGGTTCAGCTGGGTTCTGAAAAGTCTGCCTTGGCCTTTAGAATCTTCCTGTTGTATGAGTTCCTTAACGTTCTAAGGTGATGTAGGTGAGCGTCGGTGGGTGCTGATTTCCATAATCGTTCAGCAGCTCTTAGCTTGCGTCGCTCCGAGTTCAGGGAGTCATTGAACCAAGGTTTGGAAATTTTGGAGGAAACATTTTTTTCTTGGAGGGGTGCTGTAGAGTCCAAGATTTCAAGCATCGTGGAATTGTAAAAGGCTGTGAGGTCATGGACATCCTCCATGTCAGTTGTGGGGGTCAGGGCGGAGTTGCATCGGTTTACCAAGGTGATAGGGTTGATATTCTGTAAGTTCCTTTTCCATTGTTTTGTTTTTGATGGTTGACTCCTTTTTGGAATTACCTCGATATTGATGGAGAAGAAGATGCTGTGATGGTCAGTCCAGTCGCAAGGAGTGATGGATTCTAATGAGATAATGTTCGTTTTTGCTGTGATGAGGTCCAGTGTCTCTCCCTTGTTGTGAGTTGGACTGTCACAGAATTGGGATAAATCCTGGTCTGCCAGAAACGCTTTAAGACATCCTACACCATGATCGTTTGCATTGTTCCAGTGGAGATTAAAGTCACCCAGGAAAGTTTGTGGTACTTGTGAGTTGACGTTGGATGAAATGACTTCCATTAACTCGTCGATGAAAGTCAAATTATCCCTCGGGGGGTGGTAGAATAAGTGAAGCTTGCTGGCGAGGCGCTTATCATCAGAGATATTGATACAGAGATATTCGCAGGAGGATAGAGCGACGGAGTCTGCTTGCTTGATTGAGATTGTGTTACGATAAATGCAGGCTAACCCACCTCCAGGCGCCACGTTTCTGTCTAGGCGGATTAGGTCGTGACTAGGAGGAACCAATAGATCAAGGATGGGAGAGGAGGAGCTATTTAACCATGTTTCGGTGAGGACGATAATGTCTAAATCATTCTCTAGGATGAGGTCGAATATGTCAGGTGCATGTTTGCTAGCTGATCTGCAATTAATGAGTGCACACTTCATCTTGTTAAGAGAATGGGTTAGGGTAGTCTGCTCTATGTTGATATTTGTGAGATTATCTCTATTTACGGATCTGTTGTTGTGGGTAGGTTCTCTGAAGGGGTTGGTTTGAATGGATTGGATAGTGCCACATTGTGACATACTGTTATCTGTTGCTAAGGCATAAGATATGAGGAGGTCGTCTATGTCGCTGTCGGATAGTTCAACGTTTGCCCTCCTAGGCCAAGAGGGGGAAGGTGAGTTAGTCTGAATATTATTGTCAGGGTGTAAGATCTTGGGGATGTATCTACTAATTTGTGGACTCATAGCTTGTTGTGTCTGATAGCAGGCGTAGGCATTCATCTCTGTACATAGTGTAGCTCATTAACAGAATGGCCCCGCCTTTGATGAAAACTCAAACACAGGCCTGCGGAAGAAGTCCATGTTCTCTCCACCAACTCAAAACATCTCATGTAATGTGCTGGCTTTTGAACAAGCAGTCTTGAAAGAGGTCGAGGAACTTGACTTCAACAACACTAAGGGGGTTCCAGAACCTGACTAGGGGAGAGAGAACAGCACTCCAAAAACTCAAGACCAATCATGAGTTAGTGATAAAACCGGCGGACAAAGGCGGGGCCATTGTGTTAATGAGCTACACTATGTACAGATATGAATGCCTACGCCTGCTATCAGACACAACAAGCTATGAGATACACCGGAGTGACCCCACCACACGGATCATGAACAAGATTGGAAGCATGGTCAATGAAGGCATGACGAACGACTGGATCACCAAGAATGAAGCAGAATTCCTTGTAAACACCGACCAGAGAACACCAAGGTTCTACACCCTTCCCAAAATCCACAAAAATAAGGTGCCCCCACCAGGAAGGCCAATAGTGTCGGGCATTGGCTCAGCACTAGAACCCTTGTCGCAATTTTGCGATTGGTTTTTAAAACCTATCGTGCAAAGGTCTCCCTCGTACCTCAAAGACACGAACGACGTCCTATGCCATCTGCGGGATTTGGAGGTAAACATTAATGAGGATCTTTTCATAACCATGGACATCGAGGCGCTCTATACGAGCATCCCCCAAAGACGCACTCTGGCAGTCGTGGAACAAATCCTGTTGAATCAAGACTGGAAATACATGACCCCGAGACATTTAATTATGGAGTGTGCAGAGATGGCTCTTACCGAAAAAAAAATCGAGTTTGAGGAGGTGCTGTACCATCAGATCAAGGGCACGTCCATGGACAGCACTTTCGCGCCGAGCATGGCGTGCCTGTATGTCCACCAATTCGAGGAAGACTTTCAATCCCAACAACCCCTTCGCTCAACAGATGAAAACCTGGAAGCGATACATAGATGATATCTTCGTGTGGCACGGGACACCAGAAGAAGCCACAACTTTTGTTGAGTGGGTTAACAGCAAAGATGAACATCTCAACTTCACCCACACCATTGAAAAGAACCACGCTATCTTCCTGGACCTGGATATTACCCTGACGAACGAGGGGATTGCCACTAAAGTACACGTCAAACCTACGGATAGGAACAGCTTTTTACTGTACGAAAGCTTCCACCCCAGGGCACTGCGTCAAAATCTACCAGTGGGACAATTTCTCAGAGTTCGGAGAAATTGCTCTGACCTAGAAGTGTTTAAAGAACAGGCAGAACATCTGGAAACCAAACTCCTGGCAAGACACTACCCTAAAAAAATGATCAGAAGAGCCAAGAAGAGGGCTAGAAATAACAATAGGGAAGCACTGCTGGACACTATACCCAAAGAAAAATCTGATAGGATGTATGCGTAACCACGTATACTCCTGCATCAAACAAGGTCCAAAATATCATAAAGAAAAAATGGGCAATTCTGAATAGCGGACATCGACAGTGGGCACCCCCCCCCCTTTTCGCTTTTAAGAGGAGTAGAAACCTCAGGGATGATCTGGTACACTCAAAGATTGAGCACCATGAGGACGGATGTCAGACCACACTCGGGAGTCAACCAAAACCCACAGGCCATTTTCCCTGCGGTAATTGCGTATCATGCCCTCTTACCATCACCACAAAAGAAGTGGACATCGGTACTAACAACCCGTGGAAACTGAAGGATTTCAGCAACTGCAATACCGACAATGTAATTTACCTCCTGAAATGCCCGTGCAACCTCAGATACGTGGGAATGACCACAAGGAAAGTGAAGACACGAATCAACGAACACCGAAGTACCATCCGGTGCAAAAAATCAAATACCAGACTAACGAAACACTTCTTAGACCTCAACCATAACGAATCAGATCTACAATGGGTAGTGCAGGAAGTGATGAAAAAACAAAAAACGGACATCACCAGAAACCTGCACGTCAGGGAACAACGCTGGGTGTATCGCTTGCGCACATGGGATACAGGACTAAATGATGAAATCCCATGGCTACAGATGGCACGATAGCCCGACCAGTCTGACACAATCATAACTAAATAAAATGCCACCCAGAACATTGATGGCTATGACACACATCGCTGATAGGATGATGAACAGGCATAAAACATCGTGAATATTCATAAACTGTATACCAACACATACACTGTGTACCAACTAAACCACATTTTTTGATAAAAACTGTCACAGAATACTACAACATGTTCAGACTAGGAACGCGTGCTAATCACTTTACCTGGTACATGACCAGGCAATCATACTTCTTTAAAAAGGGCCGCAGGAAGAAGAGGACACTATCTATTATAAGAGAAATAATAAACACAAGAGGCGGCACTACCCGATCTGCCTCTGCTAACCCCAAATCAGGCTATTAACCATAAGCTCTGACTGTGATAACAACCCCCCCCCATCAAGGAGATTAAGAATGTACCCCGGTCTGTGATTAGATACATCTTTCCAAACACGAGAGTATTGTTGAGATTATTATTGCCATTAACTAAATTCTACTGACACAGGGAATTAACAGTATACTATTTTACATTTCCGTCCATGGCCTTTATCGTGTGAAAGTAGGCCATCCGCTATCTCAAATTGCCTCTTTTGTTTCCTCTATGATACTCTGAACGAGTCCGTTCACCCGCTCCTAAACAGCATGAGTCCAGGTTACTGCCTGACCATGCGTAGTGACTCTGACGCGCATCCGACGTCAGACGCATGCAAAGTTATCCCGCCCCCATCCACGCCCATTTGCGAGGAGAGGGGCTGGAAGGGAACACATGCTCTCCTCAATTGGGATGTGAGCAACTCGATGCTGTTCCCGACCACGCCCACTAACCAGGGGAATTTTACCAAGGGCGCATACACTTGAGGAAGGAAGCAGCGTCTTCGCTACCTCGACCAATACGCCCACAACCAGGCAACCAGGCACCATTACACGGGGACACCGGATCCCACCCAGGTGCTACGAGTATACTCCTAATTGGCACCAATTATATGCACGAGAGTACTATATAAGACCCCTCCTTTCCCGCTATCATTCAACGGCGGGGAGGCGAAGCGGACACCATTAGGCTACACGGCGGAAGGCGCACCTAAGACAGTAAGAGTGTGAATGATGTGTGGATGGATGCTAGAGCGTGCACAACGCCCCGATGTAGGTAAAATCCCTCTACTTTTTTTGTAGAGTACCGTTTTTCTGCCACAGTTTTTAATGTTTACCTGCATCTTTCGATTTTATGTCATGAACCTGACCCAACACCATCAGGCTCTCATGTTGTGTTTTTCTCCCACTTTTTCACAGAATGTCAGTATAGGGGCTTTCCCCACTCGACCTCCCATGGAGAAAGTAGGGTAATTACCTAGGGTAAGTCAAGAGAGACATTCTCTCGCCATTCACGAAGAAGTGTAAACACGTATGAATGACACGTGTTCTGCACTTAGAAAACACCACGCTCGATTAAAAGTGTGGTGATGTATGGAAACTTGTGTTACAACCAACAGAAACCCACATATCTTGCCTATGTTTGTTTTCTGTTTTTCTACAGGCATATTTTGGAGTACTATACCGGCGGGGATAGTGACAATACACACCCCATATAGTGGTTGGTCTTTATTTTTTTCTTTCTTTTTAAATATAAAGACGGAGCCCCATAGATACATGGTCCTGACGAATGCTACGTACCCTTTGGGACATCTAGCAGAAACATGTTGACCATCACGGTGAAGGGATAATCAGTTCCCCAGTCACCGCTCACTTCTTTTAATACCATACAGTTGCCCAATTAATTAAAAACTAGTCTTTATGACAACTGTAATGGTTTTTAAATCACTTTCACTACTCACGGGCCCCCTTAGTTTAGAAGTGCATCCCTGTCGTCAGGTGTATGCCCGCCCTCTATCAAACCGAGTTTTTAGAGGGCGAGGACGGCCTATGATGAAGCATGACACCAGGTGGTGTGTGAGGCCAGTCCTACACTTTTTGTGAGATGCCCCCACCTTACACGCATCTCTAGAGACCTGTAGAAATCCTGACTAGGGGCAGCCCCATTTTGTGTTTACATTCCGTGTTGGAGGCTGGCTAGCCCCTAGGCCCTATGCCTCTAGTTCCCATCCCTGGCTACATACCAGGGCTAGTGTGTTCGATAGGCTAGAACTTGCCATATTTTCTCAGGGTTGTTCAGCCCTCTGACGTTCCATGTCATGCGTGCTAGTTTGTTGGTGCCTGTGTTACTAGCTAATGTCATCTAACCGGTGGGCTAGTTTCAGTTTTGTACATGTTGCCTCGTGTTCGTGACTTGTGTGTACCTTCGGTGTTCCGTGGTGATGTAAACATAGAACCCGTTCCCCACAACCCCCCACCCCCGCCCACTTCAGCATCCTAAACACGCTAAATACACTTCTCCGTTATCTCCCCTTATAACTATTTGTTGAAGAATAACAAAGTACTCATCAGTCCCTTTGGGTTCTCCTGCTTGGAGGGCTGCCAGGAGCTCATACTCCAGTCTTGGAGGGAGGACAGGCGTTCAGATGATCCGCTCTCAGCTGTCTTTGGTGTGGTAAAAAGATCCAGTTCTGTATATTGACCTCCTCCAGTACGTGCCTCCGGCGGGAGTTGTTTCATAATGATTCTTTTTGCTCCGTGGTTTATTGATCTGTGTCATCTTCGTCCTGCGTGCGAAGGGTGCACTTCCTTCTTGTGATGGACCTTAAGAACTCCTGCGCAGCTTTCGGGGTTGTGCATATTGTCTGCTTCCCATCATGTTCAATGCGTAGCCGGGCAGAGTACAGCATGGCGTATGGTATCCCTTCTTTCTGCAGCTGCCTTTTGATAGCCTGGAATTCCCGCCTTGCAGCCTGTACCATCGCAGTGAAATCTGGGTACACATCTACTCAATATCCTTGGTAGTTTAGTTCTTGTTTCTCCTTCTAGGTGCAATATCGTATCCTGGTCCCGATAGTTGAGTATTTTAGCTATTATGGGCCTCTGCGTTGCTCCAAGGGGATGTTTAGCCGTCAGTGACCTGTGGGCCTGTTCGACTACCATTATGGTGGAGAATTCTTCCGGGCTGACTAGCTCCTTGAGCATCTGTTCCACAAAGACTTCCATCTTTCCAGTATTTGTCGATTTTGGTACTCCTTTAATGCGCCCATTGTTGCGCCTTGAGCGTGCCTCCATATCTTCATTTTTCGCCTGAATTATGGTCAGGAGATTTTCCATGTTCGTACATTTAGTTGTTGCCTGAATTGTGCCTTCTACCAATGAAATTCTTTGCTCCGCCACTGTGATTCTAGAGGCCTGCTTATCAAGTTTGGTGGTGATATTGTCTATGTGCAGTGTAAAGGAGTCTATTTTTCTATCAATAGATTGGAGGCTCTGCTGCATGGCCTGTATGATCAGTTCTAATGCCGTGGCCCCCTGAGCTTCTGGATCGGTATCCGAGTCCCTTTGCTCATCTGGTACTGTTTTGGTGGTTCTCTTGGCTTCAAATGTGAAGCATGGCTGATTCTTGTCTGTTATCCCCATATTTATGACCCTTTGTACCGCTGATCCTCTTTGTGGCAGCTTTTCTGTGTCCACCAATGCACGTAGACCTGTTAGGGCGCCTTAGTTATGCAGTGTGTTAGCAGTGCATAGGCCCGATCTTGGCCTGCTACCGTTAGGCCTGTGCGCCTTGCACGTTAGAATTAAGGCCTCCGCTTGTCAATGTCCCAGCGCTCTGTTGCAGCTCTATTGCTATAATCAAGTCTCCCCCCGAGCAGCTGGACACCTGCAGGTCCTCGAGCCAACTGCCTGCTCCACCGGAGTCGTATTGATTGCCCTCGGGCGTCCTGTCGTCTTCGCGTGGAGGCCTCAACTCCCATCTGCACAGCCGGTCTCCTTCAGGCCTTGTGACGTCCAGCAGTGTTTACTCTTTTCGTGTAAATATTTCGTAACGCTGCTTATTATTGTGCAGTGCGCTTTCAGGCCCAGTCTGCCTCAGTTGCCTTGGCAGTTCCCCAGCTGCGTCTAGTCTGGCGCCAGGCGGCCTCCACCTCACACCGCCAGCGCCCTCTACCGCGTCGGGTCTAACCACGGCTGTCTCGTCAGGCCCGCCTTGTGGGACTGGCCGTCCTTTGCCCACTTTGCGCCGCTGCACTCTCTGCGGTGTGGCATCTGGTGTCGGTCACAGCGCCCCTACCTATGCGCTTGGGTCTGTACCTGTTTATATGCCGATCGGCTCTTATTTTTGCATCGGGTCTATATGACCCCCTCGCAGCCTTCGCTTCAGAGCCGGGTTCGCCTTAGCTTCCTCATCGCTTGTATTCCGGCCGGAGCTGCAACTGAACTTTCCGGTGCTGGCGCATCCGAAATCTTCAGTGTCACAGAGGCACTTCACTTTCTTAGCCACTCAGATGCTGCATTTCCAATGTTTGCAGGGGGATTAACGGATAATTGACGGATCGTCTCGCCTGACCGGCAGAGCAGCACTAATGTGCAGCCATTTTGCCTCAGGCTCTCTAGCGCCCCCCGAAGATCTCAATATTTTTAATAAAATTTTGCTGGAATTCCATTGGGGCCCGGTGCCTTGTTGGAACCAAGTTTGCTTCACAGACTTTTTCCAGCGAGATCTCAGCATCTAGTGCTTCTTGGGCATCATCGTCCAGGACGGGGACTACTATCGAGTCCAGATGCTAATGAAGGCAGGGGCTGCAACTGCCGAGCTCTATATAGGGCTGTGTAGTAACTGACGAAGGCGGCAGAAATTTGACTTTTCAATTCAGCAATCTCTCTGCTTGGCAGGACTATGCGCTGTACCCATCAGTCTGCCTGCCTTGTCTCCGGCGTCGTACAATCTGTGGAACGTAGACATTATTTGAGTCTTGGCAGCGCCTGTCGCCAGAACTCTACATTCTTCGTGCAGTAACGCCAGCTGGTGTAGAGCCAGGGGGTCGGGTTTTTGTCCCATGGATTTCTCAAGTGTTAGCCACTTTTCCAGCCACCCTATAGAGTCAGAGGCTCGTCTATTCTTTTGGGCAACTAGATTCTGCACCCAGTCCCGTAGGACCGCTTTATATGCCTCCCAGGATGTGATTTTGGAGGTGACTGAATCTGCGTTCTCCTTAAAATAAAGGTCGGTATCGACTCTGAGTCCAATCGCCACATCTCGGTCCCTCAGGTCCCAGTCATTCAACTTCCAGCCCGCCACTGTCCCACCTCCCTTTCCCAATTGCACTAGCAAGGGCGAATGATCCGAGAGGCCCCTAGCGAGGTACTTGGCTTGCAGCACCGGCGGCGCTTCCCCCGCTGGGTACAGTACATAATCCAAGCGTGAAAAGAATTTGTATGCTCCCGAAAAATAGGAATAGCTCCTATCCAAGGAGTGTGTGTTCCTCCATAAGTTCAAGAGCCCCAAGGTGTTCACGAAAGTCGCCAACTGGGTGGTGCGGACATGGAGTCTGCCAGACCTGTCCATGTCTGGCGTGATCACATCGTTAAAGTCCCCAACGATTATATGGAGTGAGGACTCTGCTTCTAGCAGGATGGCGCCAACTTTCTCCATGGTGGAGGTCTGTATCTGAGGAGGTGCATAGACACTGAGTAATGTAATATTTTTGCGTCCCCAGAGCCCCTTCACATGAACATAATGATCCAACAGGTCAACCCATGATCTGAATACCTCGAAGGGAGGGCTCTTTCTGATAGGGATAGCCACCTGCTCTGGACCCAGATGTGTATCCCGCTTGTGCGAGTGTGACATATGCTCCCCGGCCCAGGAACTCGCACTATGATCCCTTGAGGTGGGTTTTCTGCAGGAGTACTATGGAGGGCTTAACTCGCTTTATATACTGGGAAACAAGACCCCTTTTAACTCTATCGTCAAGGCCGTTCACGTTCCATGACAAGACAGAAAACACCCCTTCCTCTACCGTCTTGACTGTCATAATTGTTAGGCCATTAGAAAAGAATTCCCCTCGGGGTTCCGTACCTGTCTCCCCGAAGGCAACAAGGAGGAGGGCGACATGTTGGTTCCCGCCTGGGGGCCAAAAGGTGGCCCACGTAGACACAGGTGGACCATTACTTTTTTTGCTCTAACTGGGCCGTGGTCAATGATCAGTGCAGTCACTTGTCGGTTTAACAAAGGTACATCCCTACAAACTTCATAAGAAAGAAACTCACAACAACCTCCTGAGTCCCCCCCCGTCCCCACCCCACAAGAATCCCCGGGATGAAACCCCTCATCACAAAATGTGAAAACTACTCGTCAGGGAGTTTGAGAGGCCTGTAGCCCACCACCCCCACCCACTAACCCACCTTCACCCACCCCACAACTGTAACAATGGGTACACTATCCCTGACAACAGCGACCCAGTAGGGATGACCCAAAAAGTTCTTTGTCGCGCTCACAGGGCCAGCATCCAATGGAAGTGGAGCAGAGAGCCATAAGCCGGCCCCGGATAAGGAGCCAACGCATGATTCATGGTCCTGCCGAAGGACGCACAGTAGGCACGCCCTCAGAAGTCCCACCCGGGTCCCCCTCTAAGGCAGCCGCCAGAGGGTGCGGAGTCACAGTTTCAATTGCCTGACCCCCCTCAGTGGATTTGTGCGAGGGAGTGTCCTTCGTTTCGGTGTTGATACCTCATCCAGCGCCGGTCCGGAGTTCGTCCTGTGAGTCCGAAGAGGTCTGTTGCCTCGCCATTGGGCCCGAGTCCGCAGGGGGGTCGCCACGCCCCGCGTAGTATCCTCGGGCCACGTCACTTGTATCTTTGCTTTGTCTTGGGTCAAACTTCCTCTATTGTGTGAGGACTTGAGTCACGCCGCGCCTCCCGGCATTTCTGAGGACGTTCTTCCAGCCAAGGCCATGCTTCCTCGGGTGTTAGGAAAAAGAGGGATTTTCCCTGAAACAGAACTTTTAGCTTGGCTGGAAACATGAGCATGTACTGGAGCTAGAGGCCTCGCAGTCTCGCCTTCACCTTGTCAAAGGTGCGTCTCTGCCTCTGTACCTCCCTGGAGTAATCTGAGAAAATAAGAATTTTCGTATTGTCATATCGCACCTCTCCCAGCCTGCGCCCTTCTGTGAGAATCATGTCCAGGTCGCAGAAGTTCAAAAAACGTGCTAACACAGGCCTATGGGAGACCCCGGCGAGGGCTACATCCCAGTGTCTGATGAACCCTCTCCATATCAAAGCCGGGGGAGAACTTGTCTGGGGGAATGATAAGGTGGAGCCAGTCATCCAGGAACTGCACCATGTCAGAGCCCTCAACTCCTTCGGGAAATCCCACAAATGCAGATTATTCCTTTGGGCCCGATTTTCTGCGTCTTCAAGTCTCCACGTCTCTCCCTTGGCAGTTGCATGGGTTTCTGCCACCTCTTTCCAGAGCGTCGCCACCGTGTCCTCCAGCTCAGAGATCCACTGTTCAGAGGAGGTAACTAGCTCGGCCACATTGTGAATGTCTTGCTTCAGGAGGGTGACCTCCATATGCACCTCACCTACCCCCCTCTCCAACGCCTCTCGGGAGGATTGAATTGCCAGTAGCAGGGCGGCATTATCTGGCAGGGGCTGTGGGGCTGGTTCAGCCAGTGGGGGGTAACCACCCTACCGTCCGGGCCAGGCGCCCCTGCTAGGAGGGTTTAGGGTCCTTGTGCTTGGTGGACAACAAGGGGTCACCCCAGAACCCGTATAACTTGTACGTCGAGAACAGCCCTCTCTGTCAGTCCCAAGAGCAGCCCCTACCTTCTCAAGCCACCACCAGCGTCTCGAGCCAATCCGCTCCGCAAGGAATCACAGGCAATCTGACGACCTGGTCTCTCAACGCTGAGGCTCCCTCGTGGACCACTCAGCTACACTCAAGGGTCACACTACCAAGCACAATGGGCAGCGTCCATCTGGCTCCAGGGGCGCCACCACTCCCCGCTCCTGCTAGCACCAGTGAGAGGGGGGCACGAGCATGCTGCAGGGAAACCAGTCCAGGCTATCGCCCGAAGCACAGCACTGTCAATCTCTGCCGATTGCCAAAGCACCACGTGGGAAGGCCCATGGGACCAGCAGGTGGGCGCCCCGCCCAGGCAAACCGCACTGGCCTACCTCCGCCCTGAGCAGGCGAAACCCAGTGCCTAATGCACAGACATGCCGGCCCCAGGCTGGTAATTCTTCAGGGCCGTGGTCGGCCGATGTCGCATCAGGCCTCCCCCGGTCCACACCGTGGCCTCCAGGATAAACGGCTCAAGGTCGCCGCATGGGATCACTCTCTCCTTCGTCACCCGCTGGGGCGGAAGGCCACAGAGAGCAGCAGGATGTGTCATCGGGGCAACTGCGTACCACGGCCCCCCCCGGGGCCACAACCGTCCCTTCTTTCCCCACCGCATGTTCCGGCCCTCCTTCTCAGCATCTACCAGCCAGATGCTGAGAAGGATCGGGGAGAAACTGGCAGCCTGCAGCAGTTGGGCCCTCCCTCGTCGTCCTCTGCAAAGTGGCCCCAGCAGGTACAGGAGGGGAGAACTCCGGGCTGGAAGTCTTCGATCTCTGGTTCAACGAAGTCAGCGGGCCCGGATAGCGGAGGAGCAACGCAGGCCTCCAAGCTCCAACCAGCGCTCTAGTCTAACTACCACGTCCCCATCCCAGGGGGGACCTGGTGAGTACAGGACTCTGTAGGGTCACCCGTAGTTGCAGGGTGACTGGGCGAATGAGTTGCGGGTTAAATAGCAGTGCAATGGCTAGAATTATGGCAGGATAATTGCGGGCCGACCTGAAGCTCGGAGTATAAGCATCTGACTCTGGCGCCATCTGGGCCACACCTCTGTATTTCGCTAAATTTGACAGTTTCCGAATGCAAAATAGCCTTTCAAGCTGAATGAAAGGCTTTGGCAGTGAATTTTAGGTAATCGTAATTTCTTGTGATTACCTAAAATTGCGACTACAAATAGGGAATTGCAATTTGCGATTCGGTAAGCACATGTGCCAAGCATTTTCTAAATACAAACTGTGCATTTAGGAAAAGCTATTACCATTGGCTCCAAGTCGATGGTAACCATGTGCAATTTTTGAAAATCCACAAAAAATGCATTTTTCTAACTGGCATGTGTGCGATTTACATTTGCACTTTTTGTTTTGGATGCTTCAGGGGGGGGGGGGCCTTAGGCCCCCGGGCACCCTTGGTTTTGCACTGCCTAATTTGTGATTGCCAATTATGTAATCGGAAATTAGGTAATGCAAAACCATTTGCACCTATGGGCCTTTAAGCCCATATGTACAAAAGGAGTAGTATTACCTGATAGCGATCCCCTAATTGAGCTTGTGACGCTGTAGGAATCGCTATTAGGTAATCGCTATTTTCTTATATACCATTTTGCATTCCTTATATAGTGATTATCTTAAATTTGCTATTTAGGTAATGTAAAATGGAATTTTGATACATGTGGCCCTTAGTCTTTCAGTGTTCTAAAAATAAAAGCTGTCCCCACACCACTGAAAGCCTTGCTGACCTTCCTATATAACAAGAGATTTTTGACTGATTTGGCAAGACAATATCCTGATTTTTATCCACAGACAGAAAGCCCCTACTCTTACCATCTAAGCCATTTGGCATACAGTATGAGTCTCGGCCTTGTCACTGAGAATGTGATTGTCCTCCATCTAGTAGTGTAATCCATCACTTGGCAGATTTTCGAGTAGCCTGAACTGCACTCAGCACAACTGGGAGTTATGCAACTTGATTGTCTAACTCCTATAAAGCCATTTGTGGAGCAAAAATGGAAAGTTTGTATGTATGTATCTATGTTCACTCTAAGGTGCGCACTCGGGTGGCCGCCCAGTCTCTCTTAACAGCACACAGAGAAAAGCTGGGAGCGCACACACATCAGACAGCTGCATCCACAAATAACCTTGAAACTCCTTCAGAAAGAAAGTAGTTTTCTATGACCCTACGGGTCCCCTATGATGCATGGAGCTGGCCCCATACTGTGAAAATGATCTGTGTTGAATCCCTGTCAGGGGAAACATTTGTTCACATTGTTTAGGAGCCTTTCCTGGTGCAAATAGGGAGCAAAGTGGTATGGAGGGAGTGCCCCTAAAGACTTTGGTGCAACCTGTTGGCTCTGCAATGGTAATGGCCAATCTACTCCTGCATCACTGCAAAAGGCCTCTTTTTTTCTTTTTTTTTTGTTGAATTTATATAGCGCAAAACTGTCACCCTACGGGTATCCTGGCGCTGTGACTTGCCCAGATGACATTGTGCATAAAGAAGTCTATACGATATGCTTGTAACACTAATTCTTAGGGAAAAGCCACGTTTTTAGGCTTTTTCTAAATGGAAGCAAAGATTTCAGTTGCCTGATATTCAAAGGAAGGTCATTCCAAAGTCGGGAGGCTGCTACCCCAAAGGCTCTGCCACCTGTCCTAGTCTTCTTAAATCTGGTGGTGGTTACCAAATACATGCCTGATGATCGTAAATTTCTCCCTGGAGTATACCAGGTAAATCTCTCCTGCATAGATATTGGACCTAAGTCATGTAATGCTTTGAACACTATACATAGAGATTTAAAATGAATTCTCTCATTTATGGGCAGCCAATGGAGATCTCTTAGAGCTAGAGATGTAGAAGACCTGCGCTGCCTATTTAACGCCAATTTAGCTGCTATAGACTGAATCCTCTGTAGTTTCCGCAATGCTGATTGTGGCGCTCCCAAATACAGGGAGTTACAGTAATCCAACCTACTCAATATTAGACTCCTCAACACTAAGGGTCTGGAGGTAGCAGGCAGGAGCGGAAGGATCTGGCGCAGTGCTCTTAACACAGAGAAGCAAGTACTGACTGTTTTGTTAATCTGTGATTCCAGTTGGAGATTGTCATCCATTAAAACCCCCAGGTTACGTACTGTACTGGCAGGAATCAGTGGTTTATCCATAGGGGTAAGTCTAAATTCGGCAGGATAAGGCCGAGCTATTTTGGCCGCAGAGCAGTATACTATCTCGGTTTTTTCTCCATTAAATTGTAAGGAGTTTTTCCTGAGCCAGCTGGAGGTCTTAAGCATGCACTCCTAAAATTTCTCAATAGATACTGCCTGGTTTCCTTCTAGAGAGAACACCAGTTGCGTATCATCTGCATAATTAACTAGGTCGATGCCAAAGGACTTAATGATTGGGATTAAAGGGCGCAGATAGATATTAAATAAAATAGGGCTTATTGCTGAGCCCTGTGGCACCCCGTGTCGCACGGGGTCTTAGGAGAGGCAAACGGTGGGATAGTTACCACCTGTTGCCTGTCCGTCAGATACGATTGCAGCCACTTTAAAGCCTGTCCTTTCACTCCAATGTTCTCTAATCTTCTCAGCAGGATCCTGTGATTTACCGTGTCGAATGCGGCCGACATGTCCAGTAGTACCAATACGGACATATTACCATTGTCGGCTCGCATTCTTAGGTTATCCAGGACCGTTGCTAAAGCTGTTTCCGTTCCGTGCCCTGGTCGGAAGCCGAATTGATCCTTGTCCAATAATTGATTTTCTTCCAGATAGAGGGACAGAGACTTACTGACTACACGTTCCAGAATTTTTACTGGATACGGGAGAAGAGATATCGGTCTAAAGCTCGATGGACACTTAGGGTCAAGTGACGGCTTTTTGAGCAGCGGGGTTACCACTGCCTGCTTCCAACCTTCCGGGACTGTTCCCTTTTCTAGTGACTGACAGCAGATCTGCCATAACCATGGAAATAGTTCCAGCTGGAACTCTTTCCAGATTGCCTGCGGAAGAGGGTCCAAAGGGGACCCGGAAGAAACGCTTTGAGCTAAGCTGTTAAATATATCCACAGTGGGAATTTCAAAGCGCTCTAAAGCAGGTGGCGGATAGTCCTTGAGTACCTCTTTCTGTTGCTCTGTTGCTGATCTTATAGGAGGTTCCTCATTAAGGGTACTGTCATTATTGGAATTTAGACCACTGACTATCTTATTGATTTTTTCGTCAAAGTGGGTGGCGATATTGTTGCAAAGTTCTTGTGTTGCAGTTACTTTATTGCCCGTACACGTTGGGTTTGATGGATCTTTTATGATGGTGAAGAGCATTTTTGTGCTATTAGGTGCCTGCAGAATTGTTTTGGCATAATACCCTGCTTTGGCCCTTACACTTGCTTCCCTGTATATGGCCTGTAGTGACTTCAGCTTAACTTTGTCTGCTTCCTCATATGCCCTTCTCCACATCCTTTCGGCTTGTTTACGTTTTTTCCTCAATAGTTTTAGCTCTTCGTTATACCAAGGAACTGAGGGTTTTTTCCTATTCTTCATCCTTTTTTCTGGGGCAATCTCGTCTAGTGTACCCTTTATGTGGTCACAGTAAGTCTGGTAGTTTTCATCTACTGATTTGCTGGGCAAAAATAGATTGTGTTCTGGAAATGTTGGATGTTTCCTGTTTTTTAATAACTTAGCCCATTCTCTTCCCTTCCGGAAGGTTACTGGCTGATTTGAATTATTAGCCAGACTGGGCAACCTGATCCTAAAATGGATTAGGGAGTGATCAGTCCAGCATTGAGGCAACACTTCGATTACTTCTGTCTCATTCTGATTTGCAAATAGGAGGTCTAGGATGTGCCCTCCTTGATGGGTTGACTGATGTACTAATTGGTGCAGATTAAGGCTTTCACAGGCTTGCTCCAGATCTCTCAATGAGGGACCAAGGGTCCCATTATCCCAGAGATTGAAATCGCCCAGAATAATCATTCTTGAGTGTGTCAGAGTCATATTGACCAAGGTGTCAATTAGGTCTTGGTATTGGGTGTGTTGTCCGGGGGGCCTGTAGCATACTATTCCTGTCAGCACTTTCCCTCTTGCCTCTTGTAGTGAGAAACCTAGAAGTTCAATACCCTCGACATCATCAATGTGTAAAGGGGAAAACTCCCATTTATCTTTATAGATCACTCCTACCCCCCCGCCTCTCCCCACCAGTCTAGGTTTGTGAAACATTTTATATCCCTCAGGGCATGCGAATCCTAGCTCTACCACAGAGTCGGCGCTGGTCCATGTTTCAGTTAAAAACAACACATCTAAATTAAAACATTCCAACATATTTGCCACCTCCTGATAATGTTTAACTAGGGATCTACTATTTATCAGGCCACAGTTCAAACTGCCTTGAGGCTGGTCAGTTATAACAAAATTGTCTTTATTAGCCGCTTTCTGTGTCCCCTTAGTATCCCTCTCACCTATATATATGAGTTGCTCCCTTGAATAGCATAGTCGGTCATGCCCTGGTGCACAACTGACAGCGTGGCTGGCGCTGAGCGCGGGCGAGGCACGGACGGGCGCAGACGGGCTTGCCTCTGGCGCGCCTCCGGCGCGCGCGCTGTGCGCTTGCATCACCCTTCCTAAATAGGAAGACGTGTGGTGATCTTTAATAATGTTTACTGTCCAACAGCAGCCTGCCAAATAGCTTGTTCTTTTTCATTCTGTACTTCTGCCTTTTCTAAGCACTGTAAACAGCAGGTGTTACTTTTATTGTTAAAATTAATTACTAGCCTGTGTAGTATGAAAGATCACAACTCACTTGCTGAGATGTAAACTCATGACTCACAGATCACTGCATGTCTTTGCAGCGGACACTTAACACAATGTGCTATCCTCCTTACTTTAACTCTTTCGAAAACTTGAAGTACAAACCCTTGCTTAAAAAGCTGCACACTGGTGTCTGTCATGCACTCATAAGTGAGACTTGAAAGTTAAACGCTTAAAAGTACATTTGCATCTTCAGCTAAGAAATTGGGAAATGTGTGTTTGAGCTGAAATTACAAGCCCTGTATAAAATGAGGTCTTGGTAAGTCTCAGTCTTCCATTGGAAAGAAGAGAGTTTCATTGTTCTCTGTCTGCCATAGGGCCTTGTACACAGGACCTGCCATAGCCTAATCTGTGCTGCAAAACGTACAATAAGCTGCTTCTGGAACCCACAAAGTGCAGTAGAGGCATAGAGTTTGAAAGGGTGAAGTAATAAATACTGGAGTCAGGAGGGATGAACTAACAGGTGGTCTACCTCTGGTCTGCTGCTACACATGCATTATTTCAAAAACTCTGCCCCCACCCCCCCCCAGAAAAATGCAATAACAATAATAACCTTTTTCTTTTAATGCAGCTCTTCATTTTGCCCTGATGGTCTTCCTGAGCAGTGTAAATAACTGCTGGTAGTATTACTCAGCTTAATAGTACTCAGTTCACTGAACATAGAAGGATGACATCTGGGTATGACATACTTTATTCAAACTTGCCACCTGTGCTCACAGCAAACATTGGTTGGCAAACATTTAACACACTGAGTTATCATGTATATTAAAGCCGTGCAAACTTACTTTATTTGTTACAAACTGGCCATATTTTAAGGTTCTTTAGAACGTAAAGATCCCTGGTGAGGAAATCTGTGCATTTTTCAACTCTCAGGGTACAATACTGAAAAGATGGGTCAAGTGGTAATCTGGTAATCACAGGTTTGATCTGGTGGCCCAGAGTTTTATTGTGTCAGATGGAGAATACTGCATGTAACATGTAAGTCATTGGTTTCTTTGGTAGTAAGACAAGTTAGATGCTGTATGTGTTCATTGCAGAGATCCTTGTGTAACCTGCAGATTGCATGTTTCAGTCCTGGTAAAATTGGTTAGTGGATTATGTGCTTGCTGCAAACAGCTATATTTAACTTGTAATGGTATAGGTTTGAAGTTTTCATTTTACTAAGGCTGATAAAATGGGTATGGTTCATATGTGTAGAAATGAACACCCAAAATTAAGGGCAAAAGACTTTAGTTTGTATTTTAATATTATAATTATACACATATATAGATCTGCATATCTTACATACATAGAGAGCATAAGAAAGTACAACTATTCATGCAACATTTAGAAAGAATCAGTGTCTTCCCAGATGGACCATTAAGTCTGGAGACAAGTTTTAGCAGGACAACTCTAACAAAAATGCGTCAAAGGATACATTTAGACTGAAGGATTTGGTGACGGAATTAAAAGCCCTCCAATACCATGAAGCATGGCACCCAGAGTGGGCACCAGTACGTGCTGCTGCAACTGCATAGGTAACGTTCTGTCAGCACACTACACCTGAAAACACTTGGATGGATTTGTGTGAACTCTAACAGAAGAGCTAATTTTTGTGCCACTTAATGGTGCATTATCACAGATGAAAAACAAATTCTTGTGTACTTCAGCTTAACAGGGGTTTCTGAGCTTTTCTGTAATAAGAGCTACTTGTGTTCAATTAAAATCATAACATGCTACTAATATTATTAGTATTGTAATAATGACCACATAAGACAAGGTTACATAAGTGTAAACTGTATGCAAGATTATCAGCAGTGATCACCTTAGTGCATCAGGGAAGGTTGCGAGCAGTAATGTATAAAAGGCTTTGTCTGTTTGGAATTCCTCTACGTAGGTATTACATGGTGGCTACAGAGCAGTGCCCTGGCACCAAAGTAATAATGTTAGTGATGAGTCTCCCCACATTATTTATCACTCAAAATTCAGTTTTAAAAATATTTTAGAAAGTATTCTATATTTCTCCAAACATCAGCTTATAAGTATCGAAAATACACACATTTTCATCTTGAATAGACAATTATGTATGCATATATTTGTTCAAAGCAAACGATTCCAATTTAGTAGGCTGAGGTAGTTCGAGAGCTACCATTAGCTCATGAACTACTTGTTGGAAAAACCTATTCTAATCAATGTATTTTATTCATTGGAACCTAGTTAAAGCCATCCTACTTAAGTAACGAGATGTGCCTTTAGCCTTTCACTGTTTTAAGGGACTTGTACATGAAAGTTCCTAAATATTCACCAGAGAATGTTTTGTGGTAGGCATTTGTCCGAAAGTCCAAGAGAGCTCTACCTGGGTCATAAATATAGAAATTAAAAAAAACGCTCAAGAACAATTGACTTTGGAGTATTACATTAAACATTTTTATTTGTTTTTAACAATGGGTTAAATATTTACTACATTTGCTCACCTAGTACACAAATATTATTATTGAAAACTCTATGTTTAAGGTGAACTTACCCCACTGCCCATGATCGGTGCACATTTTATATTTAGACCCTTCAAAGCATTTTTGCAAATGTACATGCAGGGAGGTGCAGGTAAGCATTAATTATGAACTTCATGGTATGGTTATTTCATCCAAAATAAAGTTCCCAGTATTGTTCCCACTGTTATGGATGTCGCTGGGGAATCCAGGAACCCAATTCATATCTCCTTGGCTGTGCTAGTCAGTTTTGCAAACTGCAGGAACTGACCTGGGGCCCTCCCCAAATGTGTCCTGGACTTCTTGGAAAGTTATGTCCTTTTCCCCTGGATATAAATCACCAGGGTCTGACAGCCGCCTTCACTCCAGGTTATCAATGACATGGTAGTAATTATTTTTGTAAAAGGCTGTAACCAACATATCTGTAGTGATCTATAGAAGAGAGATCTCCTTAGTATCCTTTGCACCACTATCTCCCATTCTATATCTACTTTTGTCATTACCTATGGAGCTTCCTTAGTTAACACTCTACTGTGCAATTAACTTATGGGCAAGGCTCCATTCTCCTCTGTTCCCTTGAGTAGCCTTTTTTCCCAATTCGATCCTTCTGTACACCAGCATGTGGCATGTTGCAGCTGGGCTGCTATATAGTAGAGTTCCGGGTCTGGGAGACCTAGTTCTCCCTGCTTTTTATCTAATTTCAGGGTTTCTAAATGCACCCTACTTCTCTTTCCTGCCCATATTAACAACACTGGAAGACTGTCCAGTTCTTTAAGTGTTTTTCTTTGTATTAGACACATCATGTTTTGGAGTGTGTACAGTCACCGGGGGAGTAAGACCACCTTTGCTGGCACAACTGCCCACAACAGATAACAGTAGTGTATTCCTGAATTGTATAGACACTCCTAGGCTCAGCAACACTCTTCACGTATTCTAATCGTATTAATGCCCTCGTATGTAGGTTATATAGCTGAGGCTACTCTTGTCTGGTTGGAGGGTCATGAGTGGGAGCCTCTCAATGAGCCACTAATTATAGAGGAGATCAAAGTGGTCATCAGATCGCTTCCGAGTGGGAAAGTGCTGAGGTCTGATGGATTAGCTTAAAAATTCTATGAAGAGTTCACAGAGATCTTGGCTCCTCCCCTTCTTGAAGTTTATGCCAAGGTGCTGAGATTGGGTTCATTAGTACTTTGACTATGTGAGGCTGTCATATCTGTACTGTTATATCTAGACAAAGACCCAACAGAATGCTCCTACTGTTGGCCGCAGTCACTTTTTAATTTAGACACCAAAGTACTGATCCAGATCAATGAAAATCAACTTCAGCCATTTATGAAGGAATTGGTTTCATCCCAAGCAGTCTGGTTTTATCCCCACTAGTTCCACATTGGGTAACTTGAATGCATTCTTTGCTTTGTCACGACAAATTGACTGAAAGCTCCAGGTGGTTGCTATCCTGCTGAATGCACACAAAGCATTTGATTTACTCTTCTGAGCTTATTTAATGGAAGTGCTCATTATCATTGGACTGGGCAGGGCTATTATTGGCTGGATCTCGCTACTGTACAATAATCCGATGGCCTGCATTAGAATCAGTGGGCACCTGTCCGATCCAATGGCAATATCTAGACTCTCTGAGAGGGACTTGGCAGGGGTTTCTTATCTCCGTTATTGTTCTTGCAACTGAACCTATGATCAGCTAAATCAAAGAGAAGCATGCTCAAAGGGGTCTGCATTTACTGGGAAGACCTTTTAGTATATCCTTCTATGCAGACGACATGCTACTTTGTTAAACATCTGACACAGAATTGTTCTCTTCTCACTAGGGTATTTATAAGATTCAGCCAATTCTTGGTCCTACTAATCAATAGGACTAAATCGTTTACGATCCCTCTGGTCAAAAGAATCTGAAGCCAAGTTTGATTTCCTGTTAATATGGCCAGGGAGTCCAGTCCTTTACTTGAGTATAAAAAGCCACTAGATTGTTCACAGGTTCTCAAGGAAAATTATGACTCTGTGCTGCTGAAATTTAATAGAAAAGTGGAGAGATGGTTGTTTTGCCCCCTACCAAAGGCTGGGAGAATATCGGTAATTATGGTGGTTTTATTCCCACAGTTGCCTGTTTCTAAACATCCTCTTTCCACTTCTGAAAAAATTCTTCAGTAGTATTAGGGCGACGATAACCAAAATATATTGGGGTGGGTAAACAACCTTGTGTCCAAATGGGACACTTTGACTCTTCCATACTGGAGATGAGTTGCAGTGCCTTGTCTTGAAACATACTACTGGGTAGCCCAGGCTAGACATGCATATGGCTGGTTTCACACAGCTTAAAAAAAACCTTCATATCTGATCCAAATTGACATAATAACTCTCAATCAGTTAAACACTATAATTATGAAGTCCTACTCTCGACCTTCTATGCACTGCATCATAGTGGATACCACTGCGCATGTGTAGCACAACCTAGCTCGAATATCAGACTTTGGGAAAATATACTGTTTATATTTTGTGTTACATGCAATCCCATTTTGATGGCCACAAAAGAGATGCAGGCCAAGCAACAGTTATGAGACATAGGACTGAACAAATTGGTGAACCTCTTTTGTGATGGAACGTTTGTATCTACAGATCAGTTTAAATATGAAGGAGGCTGATTTCCATTGGATCTGTTTCTCTATTTCAGGCTTTGTCAGGTGATGAGAGCTCACTACTCGGTGTTTTCAGATGAGCCGGGGCACTGCCTGCATTGGGAATTATCATAACATCGGATGCTCCATGTGGTTTGGTGACTAGTCCCTACACCTTAATCTCAGAATTATAAACATTATATATCTGAGATGAGAGTAAGGATTAATGGGAGACCGATTTGGATGTCAGCATAACAGATGGCATATGGCAATAATGCTGCATGCAAATAGAAAAGGTCTTGCTTAATAGTAAACACCGACTACTACACTTAAAGTTTTGTTTCCGTATATACTATATCCTGGTAAGGCTACATGAAATGGGTTTGGAGGTGTATCTTAGTACAAGGGCCATTCCAGATAGAACTGCTGACCCCCTCGCTGACGTGTGACGAAGTGGGAGCGAGACTTGGGACATCCATTAATTCCCAAAGAGTGGCAAAAGGCGCTCATATTCCCACAAATGATCTCCTGCGATGTCCCTTTTGAATACATTCAACATAACATCCTCATAGTGCCAGTTTGACACCGTGAAGTCTGGAAAGAGTTTATCCTATGGTGTCACTCACCTGCGCTCGCTGCTCCTGAGCAGATATTTTACATATATTCTAAGTCTGGGACTGCCCCCAGGCGAGGGACTTTTGGTATGCCGTTTGCCGGGCACTCCTACGAGTAAAGGATCGACACAACCTGAACAGTGCAGGCAGTTGTGTCCTGGGCCTCCATAAGCTGGTGGGGGGAAGCTACTACTCGCTTCATTGATCTAGCACTTACTGGCTAGACGCACGATTGCGATGCACTGGAAAGCGGTGTCTCTCCCCAAGTTGCACATTTGCAGGCCATAGTGATTAAGTGGGCAGAAGTGGAAACTATGGCCTTGTGATGGGAAGAGATGTGTGGTTTGCATAGGTGCCCTATAGCGGCAGCATGGGACAAATTCACTTATGCACTACATACTGACCCAGATGATGATATCTGACCACCGTAGACCTCAACTTAGCCCCCCTCACGGTATGGTTTGGCATGGTAGAGGTTGCAGAGCCAGACTGCCCTTTAGTTACTGCTTTAATTATTCAATTTTCACAAGTGCAGCGCACCCACCAAGAACAGCACTGAACGTTCAGCATCCCAAGTTTGCATAGTGATAATGGCGCTATGTTGTTTTTCTGTTGTTGGCTTTTGAATTGTTGCACCATCCTGAGTCTAAATTCAACATGAGACACATATACATTACTTGCAGAAGACATGGTGCACAGCTCCAGAATGTGCATAGTCATGATGTCTTTTTTCTTTTTGTGTGATCCTATAAATACTAAATAAAGATGGATTTGGAGGTAGATCCTAACTGTACCAGATGCAGAATTCCCACTGCAAATGTAATGCACTTATCTTGGAAATGTGCTCTAGCTCAATGTTGGTCTCAAGTTTCAGAGACTTTGCATACTATTATGGCACTCCATTTGGAAATCACTCCTCTGCTAGCATTCATGAGATATTTTAAAGAGGCTCCTAAATCGGTGAGGAAATTTGTTGCACTAGCCTGTCTCCTTATCTAAGCGCAGGGTTGCTATTAGAGGCACAGGCTCTCCCTCAGAAATTACAAAATGTCAAAAGGATCTGATATTTTGCAATAACACGTTCGATATCTATGCTGAAACGTTTCCTCATACCTCAAGTCTGAAAGATATTTTTGAAGGGGAGCCCGTATGCCCTTCAGAGACTAATATTGGGTGTCCGGTAGCTCAGGACATATATACAGCATTGGATCCTACTTTGGATTGATGCAGGATATTTGAAGGTGATGCACCTTTTCTCAAGATACATAAAACAGTATGACAAAGTCTTGGTGCATTAATTTTAACTCTGCAACTTAAATTTTTCTGTTTCTGCTGTTCATGAGAGCCATATCCTTCTGTAAGCCTAGATCTAATCTACCGTCTGAGTTTGTCGTTAGAGTAAGTGTAACCACCACGGTTATTTGGTTTGTTAAGTGATAAAACAATAATTGTAAAAAAGGCAACTCGGGTACTCTTTGCTCTTAGGGATGTCAGTCCCTCCACAAGAATGTCCCGTTGAGACTTCTCACTCAGGAACAGGGCTGGCTCAGACACTCTGATCCCAGACAGCTTAACCTAGCTCCTAGAGTTCTTAGAGTTTGACTACCTTAAACTTCCAGATAAGTGCATGCTTATTCTGTGAGCTGCTTACAAACCCATGACTCACCCCCTTAAGCAGCTAAGTGGAAAATATCAATGCACTACTTTATCTTCAAACAGCTAAAATCTTACAGATCTCTGTCCAAGAGAGTGTCTCCTACACCTATACAAGGTAGGCCTTGTCTACGCTTTATATGCTCACAACCTAATTGCAGTTGCATTATATTTACAGAGCAGAAAAACACCCATCACTTTTTAAGGTCCCAGTCATTAAGTCCTTCATGGAAGATCTTAAAAGTGTATTTCCTCCCAAACACTCCATTTTCCCTGTGGAACCTGAATGTGGTCCTCACTTCTCATAGGCCTGCCCTTCTAGCTCTTACACTTGTGTGATCTATAGTTTTTATCTTTGAAGGTGACTTTATTTGCAATCACGTCCCTTAGGCACATTAGTGATGTCCGAACCGCTTTCAGAGGGCCACGGGGCAGGCATGGGTTAGTGGGGGTTGTGGCCTCTTACTCCTGGTGTCCCAGGAACAGCTGGGCACAGCATTGCCATTCAGCACCTTACTCTCAGTGGTAGTGCTGGTCAAGCATTCCAAGGCTTCTCAGGAAGGGGAGCGGGGTGGCGCTAGGCTCAAAGTACAAACAGTAACCATAATAAGCTGACTGTCAATTCAAATACCCGCTTTTGTGAGGAAAGTATTTTGTAAGACAAGCACACAAAGTATATCAACAGTACACTAAATAATATCCATAGTCTCTTAAGTTCGGCACACTAGTGTTGCCCTGGGCATTTCCTTGGGCCCACCTTCTCTTCTGACGGGACTAGTTATTCATCATTTGATAATTGAGGGGACTTTCAGATGTGGCCCGGGCTTGTCTTGTTCTGGCCTTTAAGAGTCAATTTGAGCAGCGCCACTCGCTAAGTTTGAGCTAGTCACAAGTTGTCCTGACGGCTTACCTGACCCAGGGCAGCTGCCAAATTCAGGGAAGCCTGGGGTGTGCCTATCTGGTTCCGACCTTGCAATGTGGGAGGTCTGCGACGTCTTACGGTCTCCTTTGTATGATTCATCTGGGCCACTGCAGGCTGCGGGCAGCTTGCAGTGATTTCAGATGTGTTCTCTGCGCTGTCTCAGGTTTTGATAAGTATGGTCTCTAGATCAGGCCTCTCTTGGTTGATCCTTCATCAGGGATCCTCTTGGCAGGATGTTCTCGGAAGACGACCCTAATCTTAACTGTGGTCCCACCTGGGCCGACTTTCAACAGCATGAGCAATGGCCCCTTATGTCACCGTAACCCCCACCTGGTATATGAAGGTCGCCAGCTTTCCACAAGAGAGGCAGACGGTTCGCACTCTTGCAAAGGTCCCGACCAGACCTCTAACACTTGACTCACTGGATTCCACTCAACAGCATCCTGTTTGGCCTTGCTCCTGCTAGGTGCTCTTTTCCTCATCACAAGGTTTGCTGGCCTTGACAGGGGGCAGAATGCTGGTTCTAGGCTCAGGGCGAGTAGTTTTGATTTCCTGGGTATGGCCCCTTACCCAGCGGGCAGACTAGCAGATCTTGATCCCCACTCCTGGTTGCAGCAGTTCAAAGTCTTGGTTATTTTGTTTCCACTCTGATTTGCAGCTTGTGGGACTTATGCTCACACTTTTCTAGTTCATATCCAGACACCGATGTGACTTAGTGTCTGGGCCTTTGAAATTTGTGTTATGGGTGTCGACTCCTTTGAAGAGCGCTCTCCTCTGTTCTCTACTTTGTTGAAAAGACAGTCAGCAACAGTCAGCCACAGCAGGAGGTTCTGCAATTCTGATTGACCCACAAGACATACCCCCCCTACAATATGAGCGAAGAGCTTGACTCACTCCTCCTGGTATGATAAGACTGCATTACCAAGAGATGGTCCTAGGTCATGGCACACATGCTTGATCTATGTTCGCCTATTTCCAAATATCAGTACCAGGAGTCCAGATATCCATGCAGCCTGGGCAACTAAACTAGGGGTACATGTCTGTCACAATGAATGGACTTTTCTTTCCCAACAGATGCTCCTCCCAGCTAAGACTACCACAAACCAACCCTTAACTCGGGGAGTTTGCGTTATCACAACAACTTGGAATTCTGTCCCTTCATAGCCATCAAACACCTCAGTGGCTTATGATCTGTTTTGACTACAAACCTAACGCCAAACAACTATAGTCAGAACTTCAGCAAGGACCACACTACCACAAAGCACTCCTTTTCTTTGGCTCTTGAGTTTCGTTCCCTGGGTTGTAACCTCCTACTAATAAATAACAGTATACGTTCTCTACCTTGTCATCCAGTTGAGGTAGCACAGCTCTAACTCCCTTTTCAGGGGCATCCATGTGTACAATAAAAGGCTGACTGTAGTTGGGTGCTCTCAGTACAGGTGCATTTCACAGTGCCTCCTTCAGTTTCTCAAATGCTTTTTGACACTCTTCAGTCCAGATCACTTTTCCTGGGCTGCTTCTTGTAGATCAAAGCAGTCAACAGGGCAACTAAACTTCCATAGTTCACGACAAAGTTCCTGTAATGCCCGGTGAGTCCTAGGATGGTCCTCACGTCAGTCTGGCTAGTAAGGCTGTTCCCAAACCATCACAGACTGAATCTTGGCATCCAATGAGCAGACCTGCCCGTTTGCCCCCCTCATGCACAAAGTAGACTACAGAGGCTGCCCCACCTGAGACTTGGGTGCCTTATGGTCAGTTTGGCCTCCTGTATCCTAACCAACATCCTGCCCTAGGATCCTCAAGTGATCATGCCATGAATTGCTAAACACTGCAGAATCATCCAGGTAGGTCACATAGAACTCCTCCAGCCCTGGAAGAACATAGTTCGTGAAGTGCTGAAAAGTGGCAGGAGCACTAAACAAAGAGCATCCCCTTGAAATGATATAGCCCCTCTGACTTAGAAAATCCTTCTTCTCCTTGGCACTTAATGCCCACTGGTCAAATTAAATGTGCTCAAGTACTTTGCAGCACCTAATCAATCCACAGGCTCCTCCGCTCTTTTGATTGGATTGGCATTGGTCTTTGTCATTGTGTGCTCGATAGTCCACACAGAACTGCAAGCATGTAGACACTTGCTGTGGTACTAGTCCAACAGGACTAGACCATGGACTACGTGATATCTCAATGACCCCCGTGTCCAGCATCTTGCCAACTTTAACTCGAATGCATCCCGCCCTTTTTGCGCTTCACTGTCAGACTGTCACCAGTGTCTTTGTTGTGGACAAATATTGGTGTCAACCCTGGAATCTGCAAGAAGAAGCTGGAAAATTGGTCCAGCACCTCACCGCACTCTCTGCTGCTCAGGGGTCAACTAGGGGGCTAACTGAAGCCCTTCCACTGTTCCATCCTTCACCATGCAGCAGGTCAGGAAAAGGCTCAGTCTTCTTCAACCTCCTCTGCCATAGCCATGACGTTCACTGTGTAGTATCTCTGAATGTAAGGCTTCAGCCGGTTCACATGTAACACCCTCATTGGTTCCCCAGAAATCTCCTGAACTACCTTGTATGGCCCACACTATTTGACTTACAAGACCCTGGCACAAAAAGGCTATAGCACTAACACCTCCTGACCTTCCTGATAGATAGTCAACGTAACTTCCTGGTCATACCAGTCCTTCATAAGCTCCTGGCTTGCCTCACTTTTATTGTGCCATCAACTTCCTGAGGCTAATCACATAGTCCACCACATCCTTCTATAGAGACTCGAAGGTTCCTTCCCACCCTATTCTGACTAAAGTGAGGAGATCCTGCACCAGGTGCTCATACAGAAGTTCAAAAGGTTTGAACTCCACTCCCTTCTGCGGAATTTCTCTGTAGGTGAACAAGAACCTTGGAGGTGAAGCCCCCTCTTCCTCCTGAGGCTCTTTGACAGAGTTCCCATCAGGCTCTGTGTCTTGTTGAACTGCTTCACCAAACCATTGGTTTGTGGGTGGAGAAGTGGTAGGTCACACCAGCTTGCCCCCCCATCTCTCCCATGTATGAGGAGATAAAGTTGGCTCCCTGGTCAGAGATCAACATTCTTGGAAATCCAAACTTAAAAAAAAACAGGAGAGGTCTCCATACCACCTTTGTGGTCATGCTGCTCAGAGATACTGTCTCGGGATACCTAGTGGCATGATCCACCACAACCAAGTTATACTTGTTGCTTGACAGCGAGAAGGGGTTGATGGATGAACAATGTCTATTCCCACCCACTCAACTGGAGCACCCACAACTGGCAGGGGCACTAATGGTGCCTCAGTCCTCCCATCTGACTTACCACTCATTTGGCAAACAGGATAGGTTCTACAGAACCTCTCTGTATCTCTGCACATCCCTGGCTAGTAGAACCAGAGGTCTAACATATCCTGGGTCTTTCTAATGCTCACGTGTCCTGCCCCAGGCACTTCTTGGACCAGTGACAACAGGAAATTCATGTGCACCAATGGAACCACTAGCCTTTTGCTAGAACCATGCGCAGGATTCTCCGGCTCACCATAAAGTATGCCATCCTCCCATCCTACATAGTGTTTCCCAGTCACTCCTTTGCTGATCTGTTTCTGGACTTTCTTGTGTAGTCTCAGAAGTATAGGGCATTCCTCCTGTGCTTTGCTCTTTGAGGAGCAGAGGCAATGACCTCCATGACAAGTGCCTTCCCGTAGTCTGCCTTTCCTGCAAGCTACTTTGTAGTGGTGCCTGCAAATCGGGAATGGCTCTAGTCTCCTTCTAACACTGCTGCAAAACCTGTGCTCTGTTCAACACAGTTGACCAAGTCTGAGCCATAAAGGCTTCTGCCCCTGGCACTACGCCTGGGACAATAAAATCATTGCCCAAAGACTACCAGCACCTTGCTTCTCTCTCACTCCTACGATTACCATGGTTGCTTTGCCATTGATTTCTACCTCAAATCGGGCAAGCGGTTACTCCATTTCCTCACCACTGGCTATCTAAATCTGAATCCTTGGTACCAGTTAAAATCTCCTCAGGCTTGAGATTCTTCCTCTCAAATGTAGTCCTGAAAGCTTCAGTTTCCCTTAGGGGAGACACTTTCCTCTCATTAATACTTACTTCCTCCACAAACCTAATGGTGTTCGGTTGAATGTACTTCAGAGGATCTGGCTACCTTTCCCAGATGTTCATAGCCACTTGGTTGAGTGCAGCAGGGTCCTCTCTGGTCCCTTCCCCCATGTGTAACACATTAGCTGCCATGGGTGCATTGGTACAGGTTCTTATATCTGTCATTCTCTTCCAAAGTGTCCCACCTGGAGGAATTTATAACAAGTCGCCACCTTGGACTTGGAAGAACCTCCCTGTCCTCCATTCTCATAATGCTGCTTACCAGACACGATCAAGAATTACAAAACACCGAAATCTCGGTTATGGAAACCTAGCCAGTTTTTTCAGAAAATTAAATTTACTAATATAAGATTCAGAAAAAATAGTTAGTAAAGGAAAAATGTCCTTTCTTGAGTCCCCTCACTCACCATGGTTTCCCATGGTGACATGCTTCATCATAGGGGCCATCCCAACCCGCTTCGGGCTGAGGCGTGCTACGACTTGCGACACTACGTAGGAGCACTACTTGTGAGTGACTATGTGTGGTGCAGTGATGGGGGTGGAGTGGGTGAGACTAAAAATATCTAGCTAGTGGGCAAAAAGAATTTATTCAGGCTCCTAGCCGATATATTAAAAACGGGGTTGGTCGCTAGGGTGTCTGTTTTTAATTAGTCAGGGGTCCCTAGTGAACGTCAACTAGTTTCGAGCTACCCCAGTGCTCTTCTTCAGGACAAACAGGGTCCAGCCCTGTTTAGTACCACTCCAAAGTGACCTAAGGATAGGAAAAAATGCTGCAAAATGCTAGCAGGCAAGATTTAATACATACAGTACTTTGATCACGTAGTATCTGTAATAGAGAAAGGATAAAAAACATTATCAAGTACAGTCTATGTACTGTATAGGTAGTTATTGAAACCATGTTGATACTGATCATTTGAATCTAAAACAGAAAACGGCATACGAGACCTACTTCATGCTATGTAGGTAAGTGAAAACGCCATGCTGCACATTAACTACATATAATCAGACACTCACTGCTGGTGTGTGTTGTTAAGAGCTCTCCCATAAGATCCTTGTGTGGTTATGAGAGCTATCGGCATCTCAATAGTCATATTATACTATAGGGCCAGCTTAGTTTAAACACAAAAAACTAAAAACCAAAAAGGAATACCACATGACATTACCCTTGGTGAGTAGATTGTCAGTAATCTGAGACATGCCAGGCAATTAGGTGAATGCTTATTTGCCAGGAAATAGAATGAAATGAAAGAGCATAAACCTTGAAAAACATACTAATATACACAGACAAAACAATATGACAAAGAAAATACAGTGACATAATAAAACACATACTAATTATGGAGCAACAATGTGCTTCATGGTCTGAGAGGGGCTGGAGAGATCATCGCCATTGAGAATGAAAACTGCTCCGGCTGTTGCCTGCTTCCCTCCCGACCGCATATTAACAAGTGAGTCCCTACTGCTTGTTTTTAAAGGGTGTTTTCCCGCCGATTCATGTTTAGGAGACTAGAGCGGAAACTAAAGAACAAAATGGCCGCCTTCTATGGCTCAATGTGGCTGCCATTTTGGGAAGGTAAAATACTCGTTAGTGCCTATTGGGAAGGGTATAAGGTGATTAGAGGCAATACAAAGGTGATGAACAAATACATACAATGTGCCTCACAATGATATACAAAAGAGGTCTAATACGAGTTCCTATCATTATGGGAAGGTAAAATACTCGTTAGTGCCTAATGATAAGAGTATAAGGTGATTAGAGGCTAAACAAGGAAGACAAACAAATACATACAATGAGCCTCACAATGATATACAAAAGAGGTCTAATACGAGTGCCTATTGTTGAATCACTAAGGTGATTAAGACGTACTCATATAAAACAAACATACAGATGAATGCTGTATTTTCACTCCCTGAAAAAGTGTTTGATTATGAGCAGAGAGTAATTGCAACTGATCGACTGACTCTTAGCGTGTCATATATAGGGTGATTGGTATTTGCTCAGGAGTTTCCCAATAGATGTAATGCCAGAGGAGATTGATAGCTTGACCTCTGGTTAAGAGGGAATTTGATCAGATGACTTTTCTAATTGCAGGGTGACTGGTATTCTTTCAAAAAACATACCCCTTAGATGTAATGTCAGAGGAGACTGTTATTTAGAGAACTGACCCCACGGAATATTATCATTCAAGCCTTGAGTGTCTGTACATAATTTAAAAACCCAGCGTTGTTCTCTCTCTAGAAGTCGCTGTTCGAGATTGTCATTACATTTGATATGTTCCAGGACCACCCACCTCATGTCGTTAGGTGTATGTTGTTTTTCGATAAAATGGGTTGACATTTTTGTTGTCGCCCGCTTGCACCTGATGTTACTACGGTGCTCCACAATCCTAGTACTGACTTTTCGTGTAGTCATGCCTACGTAATGGAGATTACAGGTGCAGGTAATCAGATATACCACACCTGTGGTGTTACAATTAGTGAAACTGCGGAGTACCCATGTCATTTGATTGTTAAATGTCACTCTTTTAGTTGCTGACGTGAGGTGACATACGCTGCAGTTATTACACGGGTAATGTCCTGTAGGCAGAGTTTGTAGGATTCTTTGTCCATCAGATTTGGTATTAATCTTGGGACGAGTGTGGACAAAGTAGTTCTTAAGGTTTTTCCTTTTCTGTGACTGAACATTGGTTTGGGTATGTCTAGGTTGGCACTGTTCAGTGTCCGCCAGTGTTTTTTGATTATTTTAGACACCTTGTTAGATGCTATGTTATAAGTTGTTATACATATTGGTCTCTTTTCTTGTGTGTTTTTATTTAGTCTGGGTTCAAGGAGGGAATCTCTGTTGTTATTGCTCGCTCTTTTCTTGCCTGCTGATATGAGGTGCTTAGGATACTGCCTGGCTGTCAATTTCTCCGCCAAATCCTTTGCTTGGGTATAGTAATCCGTTTTCTCAGTACAATTTCTTCTTAGACGTAGAAATTGACCGAAAGGTAAATTGTCTTTTAGTTGTTTGGGATGAAAACTATCGTAAATCAAAAGACAATTTCTTGCAGTCGGTTTGAAATGCGTGGTTGTGGTCAGGCTACCTTGGTTCGCTGTGATGTTAAGGTCCAGAAAGACCACTTGGGACCTGCTCATAGTGTTGGTGAACTTTAAAAATGGATCCTGTAGGTTCAACCAATTAATGAAACTGGTGGCCTCGGTCTCATTGCCTTCCCAAATCACAAAAACATCGTCAATGTAACGTCTCCATACTTTTAAATTGTTGAAGTACGGATTGTGAGGATTTAGGATCTTCTGTTTCTCAAGGTGGTGGACATAGAGACCTGCCACACTCGGCGCGAAAGTGCTTCCCATGCTAGTTCCGTGCACTTGACGGTACAACGTATCTTCAAATCTGAAGTAGTTCTCAGTTAGGGCCAGACGGCAGCATTCTAAGACCACGTGTCTTGGTGTGTGGTATATCCAGGAATTCTCGAAGAGTACTTCTTCAAGGATTTGCAGGGTTTCCTTATGCGGTAGACTTGTGTATAAAACTTTCAACATCAAGTCCCATCAGGATATTGATTTCTGGGTCAAAGGGTAGATCTTGTAAAAGGCATAGGACAGCTTTTGTATCCTGTAGGTATGTGTTAGTACCCTGTACTATAGGTCTTAAAAAGCATCAGCAAACTTTGAGAGGGGTTCAAGAATTGAACCTATGCCCGATACTATTGGTCTCCCAGGAGGACTGTCCATAGATTTATGAATCTTTGGGATAGTATAAAAGTAAGGGATCGTGGGTTTTTGTTTTCCAAAAATCTCCTTCTTTTGGTTATCCAACCATTTGCAGTAGATTCTTCCACTAGATAGGCAATCTCCACGCGTAAGCGTTCTGTAGGGTCTTCTTTTATTTTGACATAGTTTCTTGCGTCTGCCAATAGTTTGAGGCACACTTCTCGGTACGTCGTGGTATTCTGCAGAACTATGGCGCCGCCTTTGTCTGCTGGTTTTATGGTAACTTTTTTCTCCAAGGCTAGCTGTTGTATAGCCTCATGTTCCTTTTTACTTGTATTATGGTAGGTTGTTATAGACCTAGGGTCTATTTCAGATACTTCCTTCATGACAGCTTTTTCGAAGGCCAACAGTTCCACAGGGAGGCTCACTGAAGGTGGTACAAAGTTGGATTTCTTGTGGAGAAACATGATAACCAAAAAAGAAGGAGATTTTTTGGAAAACAAAAAACCCACGATCCCTTACTTTTTCCTGGATATACCACACACCAAGACACGTGGTCTTAGAATGCTGCCGTCTGGCCCTAACTGAGAACTACTTCAGATTTGAAGATACGTTGTACCGTCAAGTGCACGGAACTAGCATGGAAAGCACTTTCGCGCCGAGTGTGGCAGGTCTCTATGTCCACCACCTTGAGAAACAGAAGATCCTAAATCCTCACAATCCGTACTTCAACAATTTAAAAGTATGGAGACGTTACATTGACGATGTTTTTGTGATTTGGGAAGGCAATGAGACCGAGGCCACCAGTTTCATTAATTGGTTGAACCTACAGGATCCATTTTTAAAGTTCACCAACACTATGAGCAGGGCCCAAGTGGTCTTTCTGGACCTTAACATCACAGCGAACCAAGGTAGCCTGACCACAACCACGCATTTCAAACCGATTGCAAGAAATTGTCTTTTGATTTACGATAGTTTTCATCCCAAACAACTAAAAGACAATTTACCTTTCGGTCAATTTCTACGTCTAAGAAGAAATTGTACTGAGAAAACGGATTACTATACCCAAGCAAAGGATTTGGCGGAGAAATTGACAGCCAGGCAGTATCCTAAGCACCTCATATCAGCAGGCAAGAAAAGAGCGAGCAATAACAACAGAGATTCCCTCCTTGAACCCAGACTAAATAAAAACACACAAGAAAAGAGACCAATATGTATAACAACTTATAACATAGCATCTAACAAGGTGTCTAAAATAATCAAAAAACACTGGCGGACACTGAACAGTGCCAACCTAGACATACCCAAACCAATGTTCAGTCACAGAAAAGGAAAAACCTTAAGAACTACTTTGTCCACACTCGTCCCAAGATTAATACCAAATCTGATGGACAAAGAATCCTACAAACTCTGCCTACAGGACATTACCCGTGTAATAACTGCAGCGTATGTCACCTCACGTCAGCAACTAAAAGAGTGACATTTAACAATCAAATGACATGGGTACTCCGCAGTTTCACTAATTGTAACACCACAGGTGTGGTATATCTGATTACCTGCACCTGTAATCTCCACTACGTAGGCATGACTACACGAAAAGTCAGTACTAGGATTGTGGAGCACCGTAGTAACATCAGGTGCAAGCGGGCGACAACAAAAATGTCAACCCATTTTATCGAAAAACAACATACACCTAACGACATGAGGTGGGTGGTCCTGGAACATATCAAATGTAATGACAATCTCGAACAGCGACTTCTAGAGAGAGAACAACGCTGGGTTTTTAAATTATGTACAGACACTCAAGGCTTGAATGATAATATTCCGTGGGGTCAGTTCTCTAAATAACAGTCTCCTCTGACATTACATCTAAGGGGTATGTTTTTTGAAAGAATACCAGTCACCCTGCAATTAGAAAAGTCATCTGATCAAATTCCCTCTTAACCAGAGGTCAAGCTATCAATCTCCTCTGGCATTACATCTATTGGGAAACTCCTGAGCAAATACCAATCACCCTATATATGACACGCTAAGAGTCAGTCGATCAGTTGCAATTACTCTCTGTTCATAATCAAACACTTTTTCAGGGAGTGAAAATACAGCATTCATCTGTATGTTTGTTTTATATGAGTACGTCTTAATCACCTTAGTGATTCAACAATAGGCACTCGTATTAGACCTCTTTTGTATATCATTGTGAGGCTCATTGTATGTATTTGTTTGTCTTCCTTGTTTAGCCTCTAATCACCTTATACTCTTATCATTAGGCACTAACGAGTATTTTACCTTCCCATAATGATAGGAACTCGTATTAGACCTCTTTTGTATATCATTGTGAGGCACATTGTATGTATTTGTTCATCACCTTTGTATTGCCTCTAATCACCTTATACCCTTCCCAATAGGCACTAACGAGTATTTTACCTTCCCAAAATGGCAGCCACATTGAGCCATAGAAGGCGGCCATTTTGTTCTTTAGTTTCCGCTCTAGTCTCCTAAACATGAATCGGCGGGAAAACACCCTTTAAAAACAAGCAGTAGGGACTCACTTGTTAATATGCGGTCGGGAGGGAAGCAGGCAACAGCCGGAGCAGTTTTCATTCTCAATGGCGAAGATCTCTCCAGCCCCTCTCAGACCATGAAGCACATTGTTGCTCCTTAATTAGTATGTGTTTTATTATGTCACTGTATTTTCTTTGTCATATTGTTTTGTCTGTGTATATTAGTATGTTTTTCAAGGTTTATGCTCTTTCATTTCATTCTATTTCCTGGCAAATAAGCATTCACCTAATTGCCTGGCATGTCTCAGATTACTGACAATCTACTCACCAAGGGTAATGTCATGTGGTATTCCTTTTTGGTTTTTAGTTTTTTGTGTTTAAACTAAGCTGGCCCTATAGTATAATATGACTATTGAGATGCCGATAGCTCTCATAACCACACAAGGATCTTATGGGAGAGCTCTTAACAACACACACCAGCAGTGAGTGTCTGATTATATGTAGTTAATGTGCAGCATGGCGTTTTCACTTACCTACATAGCATGAAGTAGGTCTCGTATGCCGTTTTCTGTTTTAGATTCAAATGATCAGTATCAACATGGTTTCAATAACTACCTATACAGTACATAGACTGTACTTGATAATGTTTTTATCCTTTCTCTATTACAGATACTACGTGATCAAAGTACTGTATGTATTAAATCTTGCCTGCTAGTATTTTGCAGCATTTTTTCCTATCCTTAGGTCACTTTGGAGTGGTACTAAACAGGGCTGGACCCTGTTTGTCCTGAAGAAGAGCACTGGGGTAGCTCGAAACTAGTTGACGTTCACTAGGGACCCCTGACTAATTAAAAACAGACACCCTAGCGACCAACCCCGTTTTTAATATATCGGCTAGGAGCCTGAATAAATTCTTTTGCCCACTAGCTAGATATTTTTAGTCTCACCCACTCCACCCCCATCACTGCACCACACATAGTCACTCACAAGTAGTGCTCCTACGTAGTGTCGCAAGTCGTAGCACGCCTCAGCCCGAAGCGGGTTGGGATGGCCCCTATGATGAAGCATGTCACCATGGGAAACCATGGTGAGTGAGGGGACTCAAGAAAGGACATTTTTCCTTTACTAACTATTTTTTCTGAATCTTATATTAGTAAATTTAATTTTCTGAAAAAACTGGCTAGGTTTCCATAACCGAGATTTCGGTGTTTTGTAATTCTTGATCATTTTTTAGGGTGGACCTAGCATATCCCTCTTTCTCCCCTTATTTTTCTGATTTTGCTTACCAGACACACCATTATTCTCGTTTCGCTTGAGCCATCTTCAAGTCCTTTAAGAATTGCCACTGCCTTTTTTCTTCACTTTTGAACCAGTCTGTGGAGTGTTATTTTCCCCGTTTGGCTTTGAACCATGCTGCTCTAGCCCCGTGGGAGCCCTGTTAGCTAACCACTTGTCATCCAACACTGCTAGCTTCCCTTGATCCCTCTCTGTCAGATCAGACAGGTATTGCCTAATTGGCATGGAGCACTCCTCCTTGTCACCATCAATTGGTTAATGAACTGAAAATCCTTGGCCTCCATCCCTCTCAACGACTTGTTCTAGTCACGCAATACACAGTGAGTCCACGTTTTAAACAACACCATCCACTCTCTTTTACTCATTGTACCTCTGAAGGTACTGAGTTGGCTACAGCCCAAATCGACTAATCAGAACTTCCCTCATTCACTCGTAGGCCGTCCAGTCTGCCACAGGCATCTTTCCAATGACGCTGACCCTTCTGAAGGAGAGGGACTCATTAAAGAAGCTGCCATGGACTCCTCATTCAATGCCTGCATCTTACAAGCAACCTCAAAGCTCAAAAACCACTCCAAGATAAACTGTCCTACCACATACATGTGCACCAGCTCTGTTGGAATCTTGACCTCTACTTATCTTGAACTGGAGGTGGTCGCATTCCAAACTGTAGCTATTCCCGCCACCATCCTAATCTTCTCCTTCCCAGGTGCAATTCCCTCTCCAGCTCTCTTTCCCTTTCCTTTTCCCTCTCTTTCCACTTCATAATGTTTACTTTAAATTGTTTTCTTCTTCTTCCTTCAGAGTGATGTTCCAACTGCTCAGAGAAAACGTTTCACTCGGGTGGAAATGGCTCGTGTTTTAATGGAAAGGAATCAGTACAAGGAAAGGTTGATGGAACTGCAGGAGGCGGTGAGATGGACTGAGATGATAAGGTAAATAAATTCAGATCAGACATCTTTGTTATTTGTGCCGGAACTTTTAATGTTTTGTTTTATTTTATTTTTTGACAATATTGTAAAATAAATATTTTTATATCCTACAATACTGTGAAGCATGCAGCAATAAGCAAAGTGATGTTGACTGTAACAGTATTCATGAGAAAGCTATAATTTAACCAGATTATGTACATCCTTGAGTGCCACAGAAGTAAATGAATGGATAGATTGGAGTATGACCCAAATTAAATTCAAGTTGATGAGATTATTCTAGCATTCCATTCATCATCTTTTTGTTCTGCTGGATCCAATGGCTAGTGTTCCAACCCTACCCAAATATCTCTTGGGGCCTAGATGTAATTGGGAGCATTTCCCAAGTAATTATTCATGCGAGATCAGGGGTCTCCAACCTTTTCTGTAATAAGAGCTACTTATGATCAATAAAATCATCCTGAGCTACTAATAACTATTAGTGTTGTAATAGCGACCATATCAGGGAAGAATACACTAGTAGGGACACCATTCAAGATTACTAGCCATGATCACCTCAGTTAATCAGGCAGGGTAGCCAGCAGTAATGTAAAAAAAGCTTTGTCAGTTTAGAATGTCTTTACATAGGTAATGCATAGTAACTAAAGCTTGATATGCCCTGGCACAAAGGTAATACTAGTTTGAGGCATGTGTGCTGTAGATACACACGCTTTGCATACTCCTGCCATCTAGCGTTGGATCTGGATGTTTACAAGTTGTTTTTCTTTGAAGAAGTCTTTATCAGTCACAAGGTAAGGTGACTCCTCCATTCGGTGATAGTGCAAATAGGCATCGACTCCATTGTTAATTGTTTTCTTACCGCCCTCGGGTGCAGACGTGGTGTGCTGTGCTCCGGTTCGAGACCATTTGTCAGTATCCCTTTGGTTTGCAACCCACTGTACCAGTGTCTGTATTTTTTCGAACGCGTTTCCCATCCTCCGCGTGTCGAAAATTGAGACAATCTAGTTAGATCGAGAAAACTCCAACCGCGGCTTTTGGGCCTAGCCTGTTTTATTTCACTTCTACTTGAACAAACCCCATTGAGTAATCTGCCTATGAGTGGATGATGAAGCAGACCCCGTTCCAATTCTACCCTCGGTTCCACTCCAAATATCTGCACATCGACCTTCACAAAGTATGTAACCTGTGCCTGTCTCTGGAGCACAAGGAGGAAGACTGTGACGCCTGTCGCTCATTTCGCTCGTAAAAGACCCTCTGAGACCGCGAGGCTCGACGGAAAGAAATGCAGCGACAAAATATCGAAGACACCCCCGATATAGTCATAGAAGATATAGAAGAGGAAGAATTGGAAACGTCCGCAACGGAAGAAGAAGAGACCTTCTCCGCACAAGACTCCGCCTCAGAGCTGGAGATAGAACTGGAATCCCATGATGTTCCAGCCGGTCAAGGTGCTGTGAGTACCAAAGCCTCTTTGCCCACAAAACCCACTTCCACTAAACATAAGGCTTCTGGTCCACAACTGCCATTCGGCCATGGGATGCGCTGCTTCGAACGCCCCGCCCTCTGGTTCGGAACCGAAAGTGCACGTCAAGCATTCCGGCTCGTGCTTGAGTCGAGATACCACACCTTCGGCACCTAAAACATCTGAAAGAGACACGTTAGTGACATATTCCTTACCTTAGAATATCCCCAGGCGTCAGGCTGGATCCGGAAAGTTTTTGCGTAGCAGTACCCTTGTGCGTCGGTAGGCGGCGTCGTGCGGCTCCGCGTCCGTCGTCGGCGTCGTGATCGCCGGGATGACGTCGCGGGCAGTACTTAGACGCCGCCCCTGCGCGTTGACGTCAGTTCTTCTTTTTCCGCGCCAGTAAGCGCAGATCCGGGAAGAGCAGTGCCCTAGTCAATTTTTGACTACATTTTTGGTGATTTTTTCACTGTTTCTTTTCGAGTCTTCTCGACTCCTAGGTGTCGGTAGGGATGCCCGGGCTTCAAGCCATGCGACGTCTGTGGTCGAATGATGTCGATCACAGACCCGCACTTAGAGTGTCTCTACTGTCTCGGCCGAGACCACGACACGAAGTCGTGCCCTGACTGCCGGGCCTTACACCCGAAGGCTTTGCGAGAGCGGTCTCGAAAGCTCCTCGAGGTCCGGCAGTCGGCTCCGCGCCGCACCAAGCCCCGGTCCCGTGAGAGGTCGTGGGGCCGGTCGCGGAGCCCCCGCCGGTCGTCGGAGTCCCCACCGGTCGTCGGAGTCCAAGTCTTCCCACTCCTCGGGTAAGTCGAAGCACAAAAAGTCTAAGAAGCATCATCGCTCTAAGACTTCGCGTCGCCGGTCTCGCGACTCGGCTGAGGCCCCTGTCGGCACCGTCCCCGCGGCTCCGGACGTGCCTGTGGAGCCGCCCCCGCATTACCCGTCCTTTCCGGTTTCGGGGGCGACTCCGGCCCAAATACAGGAATTCCTGTCGGCCATGGCCCGCCTCTTCGGGCCTCAAGGTCCCTCCGGTGCGCCTTCGGGCCCCGCGGGCCCTGATGGGGTTGCTCCGGCGTCGCCGACGACTCCGGTCCCGGCGTCACCCGTCCCGCCAGCCTTGATCCCGGCCTCGGCTCCGGCCCCGGCCTCGATCCCGGCTCCGGTGGTACCGCAACCCCGATCGACGCCGGTTGACCTAACCACGCCTCCGCCGGCGCCGATGTCCCCGGTTCTCTCCGGTTCCGGACATGGAGCCGGACCGACGTCGCTCGACGCCGTCCCCGGCGCCGATGAGACCTTGGGTCCCAGATGTCCCTTCTCCTCCATATTTTGAGCCAGAGGAGGACCAGAAGAGCTGGGAGGGGTCGGAAGACCCTCACACACAGTAGTGTGAGTATGATCAGGACTGGGCAGAGGAACTTGGGGATGCCAGTGGTCTAGACACTTCCCCTGACACTGGCATGCTGTCTCCTCCCGTGGCTACGGAGGAGGGGGCAAATTTCGCAATGGTGTTGCGTAGAGCAGCTGGAGCCTTGCACCTCCAATTGCCTACTGTGGCTGTCAGGACTAACCTCCTGACGTAAGTGCTTCAGCCGGCAGCTACCTCCCCGGAGCCATTGCTGCCGTTTAATGATGCACTGTCTGACGTTCTTTTGGGCACCTGGTCCAAGCCCAACACAGGGGCTCCTGTGGATAGGAACGTGGCCCGACGCCATCGCCCTGCTCCGGGCGACCCCTTGTTTCTCGCCCAACATCCCACCCCCGAGAGCTTGGTTGTCCAAGCCTCTGCCTCCCAAACCGCCTTCCCTACCGCCCCTCCGGATAAGGAATCCAAACGCCTGGATCAATTTGGGAAGAAGGCCTTTTCTTCCTCCAGTGCTGGCTTGCGGTACGTCAACACCGCTTGCCTTTTGGGCCGATATTCCCACTCTCTGTGGGAGTCGGTGGCGGCCGTTTTGCCCCAGTGTTCTGAGGAGGTCCAGACACTGCTTACCCGCACCATTGCGGAAGGTAGGGATGCGGCAAAGTTCACCATACGTTGTGGCCTTGATACCGCCGACTCGCTGGGCAGATCGCTTGCAACGACGGTGGCGCTGCGTCGCCACGCCTGGCTGAGAACAACTGGTTTCTCGGGTGATGTCCAGAATACACTCATGGACATGCCCTTTGATGGAGTCGGTCTTTTGGTTCGAAAGCAGACCATGCGCTGGAGCGTTTAAGGACTCACGGGCTACTGCCAAGTCCCTGGGCCTTTCTGTTGTGCGCCCTCCGCTGACCTCTGCTTTTCGCCCCTTTCGTGGCCACGGAAGGGGTGCCCAGTCACGTCCGCTGCCCAGCCACCGGCCCGCGCAGCAAGCGTCTTCGCGTGGCCGAGGACGTGGCTTCTGCCGTGGCGGATCGGGCAATCAGCGTGCGGGTCAGGCCACCAACCCCGCCCCGTCCGCGGCCTCCAAGCCCTCCTAGTCCCTCCTTTCAGGTGCACAGCACGCCAGTAGGGGGCAGGGTCCAGCATCACCTTCACCACTGGCGTGCCATCACCTCGGACAGGTGGCTCTTGGACATTGTCCGAAGGGGCTACTCCCTCCCCTTCGAGACCACCCCCCTGCCATGCCACCTCAATTCCACCGCATGTCAGGGGATCACTTGGTGCTTCTGCAGAAGGAAGTCACGGCCCTCTTGGCCAAGAGGGCCGTCGAGCATGTTCCGACCCCAGAAGTAGGACGTGGTTGCTACTCCCACTACTTTCTGGTGCCTAAAAGGACAAGGAGGACATGCGTCCTATCTTGGACCTCCGGAACGTCAATCGCTTCCTCCGGAAGGAGAAGTTCAAGATGCTCACCCTAGCTCAGGTCTTGACTGCCCTCGACCCTGGAGACTGGTTGGTAGCGTTGGACTTGCAGGACGCTTATTTTCACATCCCCGTCCTGCCGGCCCACCGGCGTTACCTGCGGTTCACAGTAGGCCTCGAGCATTTTCAGTTCACCGTGCTCCCCTTTGGCCTTACAAGTGCCCCTCGGGTGTTCACGAAAGTGATGGCGGTGGTCGAAGCTCATCTGCGCCGGGCAGGGGTTCCAGTCTTCCCCTACCTCGACGACTGGCTGCTGAAGGCGGGCTCGTCCCAGGCAGTCGTCTCCCACCTCCAGACTACGGCCGAACTCCTGCACTCGCTGGGGTTCTCCATCAATGTGCCGAAGTCGCATCTGATTCCTTCTCCACAGCTCCTTTTCATCGGAGCAGTTCTGGACACGACGCAGTTTCGGGCCTATCCTCCCGAACGGCGAGTCCGGGATATTCAGGCTATGATTCTGATCTTTCAGCCTTTATCCTGGGTTTCGGTACGGATGACCTTGAGGCTGCTGGGCCTCATGGCCTCCTGCATCCTGCTGGTCGATCATGCCAGATGGCATATGCAGGCTCTGCAGTGGGACCTGAAGTTCCAGTGGGCGCAGCACCAGGGCAACCTGTCCGATCACGTCCAGATCTCGGAGGGGACTGCAAAACAGTTGCAGTGGTGGCTCTCGAACCGGCAATGGGTCATGGGCAGATCCCTCTCCCTTCCCCAGCCAGAGCACACAGTTGTGACGGACGCGTCCCTTCTGGGATGGGGCGGTCACATGGGAGAGGCGGAGATCAGAGGCCTCTGGTCTCCGGCGGAGTCCCGGCTCCATATCAACCTTCTGGAGCTCCGGGCGATCCGACTTGCACTCAAGGCATTCCTTCCCTCTGTCAAAGGGAAGGTAGTGCAGGTGTTCACAGACAACACCACCGCCATGTGGTACTGCAACAAACAAGGCGGGTGGGGTCGTGGACCCTCTGTCAGGAGGCTCTGCGCCTCTGGACATGGCTGGAACATCAGGGCATGTTCCTGATGGTTCAACACCTGGCAGGTTCCCTGAACGCCAGGGCGGACGAACTTAGCCGCAGGTGCATGATGGATCACGAATGGCGTCTTCACTCGGAAGTGGCGCAAGGACTCTTTCTACAGTGGGGAGAGCCTTGGTTAGATCTATTCGCCACCGAAGAGAACGCGCAATGTCATCAGTTCTGCGCGTTGTAATTTCCAAGGCGGCACTCGCTCGGCAACGCTTTTCGTCGCGAGTGGAGTTGCGGTCTGTTGTACGCCTTTCCGCCTATACCACTTCTACCCAGAGTGTTGAAGAAGATTCGGTGCGACCGGGCCCAAGTCATCCTTGTGGCTCCGGACTGGGCTCGAAGAGTTTGGTATCCCGAGCTACTCCGTATGAGCGTCGATCCCCTGATCCGTCTGCCTCTTCGGGAGGATCTTCTGTCGCAGCAGCAGGGGACGGTCCTCCACCCGAACCTGTCCAGCCTCCACCTGCTTGCGTGGAGATTGAGTGGCGGCAGTTGATTCCTATCGACTTGCCTCCCGAAGTTTGTGATGTGATTCTGGGAGCCAGGCGTCCCTCCACTAAGGTGGTATACGCCTGCAGGTGGAACAAGTTTGTGGCATGGTGCACAGCAAAGGCTGTGAACCCTCTCTCTGCCCCTCTTTCAGAGGTTCTTCTGTTCCTTCTTTCCCTGGCCCAACAGGGTTCTGCCCTGGGTACCATCAAGGGCTATCTTTGTGCCATCTCAGCCTTCCTCAGGCTTCCTGATCAGCCCTCCCTTTTCAAGTCCCCTGTTGTTAACCGGTTCCTAAAAGGCATTACACACCTCTTCCCTCCTGTTCCGTTTGTGATGCCTCAGTGGGACTTGAACTTGGTTCTTACCTTTCTTATGTGCGCTCCCTTTGAGCCTCTACATAACTGTCCTCTTCGTCTTCTGACTCTGAAGACAGCCTTTCTGGTGGCCATCACCTCCGCTCGGCGGGTGAGTGAGCTCCAGGCTCTATCATGCAAACCTCCCTTTCTGTCTGTCCATCCAGACAAGGTTGTTCTTAGGACGCGTCCGTCCTTCTTGCCAAAGGTGGTTACTGCCTTCCACATTGGGCAGACCATCACTTTGCCCACCTTCTTTCCGCCTCCGCATCCTTCCAGAGAGGAAGAGAGGCTCCACCGTCTGGACCCAAAACGTGCGCTTTCCTTTTATATCAACCGCACACAACACTTCCGGGTGGATGACCAGCTCTTTGTTGGCTACGTGGGCGCCAAAAAGGTCGGGCGGTGCACAAGAGAACCATCTCCCGCTGGGTAACCTTGTGTATCAAAGCCTGCTATTCTTTGGCTAAGAAGGAGCCTCCTGTTGGGCTGCGTGCCCATTCCACCAGGGCAACGGCTGCTACCACGGCTTTAGGCTGCGGTGTTCCGCTGCAGGATATCTGTTAGGCAGCTACGTGGGCCTCGCTGCACACGTTTACCAAGCATTACTGCCTTGACAGTCAGGTCCGGAGGGACGGCTTCTTTGGCCGTTCTGTCCTCCGGGACTTCCTTGTCTGATCTTTGTTCGCAGACCCACCACCGGGGTTGGTATTGCTGGGGTATCTATTCTAAGGTAAGGAATCTGTCACTAACGTGTCTCTTTCAGATGCACAAGTTACTAACTTGTGTAACGATATATCTGTAAGAGACAGTAGATAGTGACAGATTCCTTACCGCCCACCCATCCTCCCCGTTCTGCGAACTGATTTCTAGGGTTAAGGACATCCCTTTCAGGGCCCTAGTATTTTTCAGACACCTATGTCAGCTTCTTGCATGGGTCTGCGTTCCTGGCGCGGAAAGTCGTGTACAGAACTGACGTCAGCGCGCAGGGGCGGCGTCTAAGTACTGCCCGCGACGTCATCCCGGCGATCACGACGCCGACGACGGACGCGGAGCCGCACGACGCCGCCTACCGACGCGCAAGGGTACTGCTACGCAAAAACTTTCCGGATCCAGCCTGACGCCTGGGGATATTCTAAGGTAAGGAATCTGTCACTAACTACTGTCTCTTACAGATATATCGTTACACAAGTTAGTAACTTGTGCATCAGTTCCGAAAGACAAAAAGGACAAATTCAGCTCGGCACTGAAAATTTCAGCACCGAAACAGAAAGATGGTCCTCAAAATCCTTCAGAGCCAATTCTAGAAACTATGCAAGAAAAGCTGGATCCAAAACAAAACAACATTTATATAAATCCAGACTCTGGACATATTACAGCACAGCCAGTGATCCCATCCCCCAAGAGGAAATTAGACACAGGATATAAAATCTCTCTCAAAAAGGAGGACATGGCTACTAGCCCTCTTCACCCCATTCCTTATACCCCTCCACCATCTTCACCAGTACCTATTATACCACTGTCAGACCCTCTAGACATCACACCACAGGGCTCTCCTTGTACAGATCCTAATGCAGGGAATGAGGATGACACTTATGGACGAACCACCACCAGATCCATGGGCTGATTATAATATATATCCTCCTACAGACACAGACCCAGATCTATACCCTGCTAAGCCTTTCCCTCCTGATGACAACACCTCATAGCAGGAGTTAATTGCCAGGGCAGCCAAATACCATGAAGTCACTTTACACAAGGATACTTTGGAAGAAGATTTCTTATTCGAAACATTAGGAACCACACATAAGACATCAGTCGTTACCTATGTTAAAGGGTATGATGAGGCATGCTGAAGACATTTTTAAAGATCCAGTAAGGGCACGTATTATAACACCCAGGGTGGATAAAAAATATAAACCCCCCACCTTCTGACCCAATTTGTATTAAGGGCCAGCTTCCTTTAGATTCCTTAGTCGTGCCCAATGCTCGAAAAAGAGCAAATTCACAAACTTCAGGTGATGTACCACCTCCAGACAAGGAGTCCAAGCTAATAGATGCCTCAGGCAAAAGAGTGACTGCACAATCAGCCAACCATTGGCATATAGCCAATACACAAGGACTTTTGGCTAGGTACGATAGGGCCCACTGGGACAAAATGGAAGACTTACTCCAATATCTTCCAGAGGAGCATAGGAAAAGAAGGCAGGAACTAATACAGGAGGGAAAACTAATTTCCAATTCCAACTATTAGGTGTGCATTAGACGCTGCTGATACTGCAGCCAGAGAAGTTAACACTAGTATTCTCCTCAGAAGACATGCATGGTTACAAATCTCTGGGTTTAAACCAGAGGTACAACAAACAATACTTAATGCCCCGTTCAACAAGGAAGATCTTTTTGGTCCTCAAATGGATGAATCACTTGAAAAAATGAAAAAAGAAACAGAGGCTCTTTTCGCCGCTCATTTTATAGGGGAGGCTCAAAAAGTACCTCCACAGTTGCCAACACATCTTCCTATAAACCACGAAATCAATCCTGCACCTCTAGAGGATTTTACAGAGGTGGTTACAGAGGGAACAATTTTAAAGGCAGAGGTAGAGGTACGCCAACATGCACCTCTCCATCTCCCAACAAGCATTGACTTGATAACCATTCCCCCGATCATCATACACCTGTCAGGGAAAGACTGCGTCAATTTCTCCCCATTTGGCAATCAATAACATCAGACAAATGGGTGTTGGACATTATCCAACATGGTTATTGCCTAGAGCTCACCAGCAATCCTCCTAATATTCCACCTCGCATTCACAAACTCTCTCTAGAGCACCAACAACTGCTCAAACAAGAAGTACAAGCTCTTCTAAGAAAAGGAGCTATAGAACCAGTTCCAATACAATACCAAGGATCAGGGGTTTACTCACTTTACTTCCTAATCCCAAAAAGGAGGGTTTTCTATAACCAGTATTGGCTCTCAGGCCTTTAAACTTACACATACTGTCAAAATACGTCCATATGGTCACATTTCAACAGGTGCTTCTCCTCTTACAGCAAGGCGACTTTATGTCAACACTAGACTTTAAGTACGTGTACTTTCACATCCCTATTCACTCAGCACATCACAAATACCTCAGATTTGTGGTAGCAGGAAAACACTATCAATTCAAAGTACTCCCATTCGGAGAAACAACTGCACCCAGAATATTCACCAAATGTCTAGCAGTAGTAGCAGCTCATCTAAAAAGACAACAAATTCATGTCTTACAACACACTCAAATTACAATAAATCTTCATCAATTGGGATTTACAGTCAATGCACAAAAATCCCGTCTCCAACCTGCGCAGCTGCAACCCTATCTAGGAGCTATGCTTAACATTCAAACAGGTTTAGCTTATCCCAATGCAGCCAGAATTCCAAATTTTCAAACACTGCTGCTACAATTTCAAAACAACCAGTATCTAAAAATGAGAACTTTCATGCAATTTTTAGGGATGATGGCATCATACATTGCCATAGTACCTAATGCAAGATTAAACATGCGTCCTCTACAGGAATGCTTAGCACGTCAATGGAATTAATCACAGGGTCAACTAAAAGATCTAGTGTTGATAGAGAGCCGCACCCATCGCTCTCTGCAGTGGTGGAACACACAAAACTTATCAAAAGGTCAGCCCTTTATCGACCCTGTTCCACAGATCGTGCTCACAGTGGACACATCCCTTACAGGGTGGGGTGCCCATTTACATCATCTAACAGTTCAGGGTTTATGGGACACCAAACACATGAGTCTCCACATCAACTACGTAGAGCTTCTAGCTGTTCACCTAGTGCTAAAAGCATTTCTACCTCACCTGATAGGGAAAGTTGTCCTACTTCGGACAGACAATATGACAGCTATGTACTATGTACAAAAACAGGGGGCAGGGGGGCACACTTTCTACAGTTATCACGCCTCTCTCATACCATTTGGCGTTGGGCAATACATCAAAAAATCCAACTGTTAGCAGAACACCTTCCAGGGACGGACAACAAATTTGCCGACCTCCTCAGCAGGATGCGGCAATAAGTCCAAGAGTGGGAACTCCACCCCCAAGTCCTCCCCCAATAATTGCAAAAATGGGGATTTCCACAAATTGATCTCTTTGCAACAGCTCAGAACTCAAAATGCCCAAACTTCGCCTCCAGGTTCCCACGCTCTCTTTCCAAAGGCAATGCCCTATGGATGAACTGGTCAGGGATATTTGCTTATGCTTTTCTACCTCTCCCTCTTCTTCCATTTCTGGTTCGGAAGCTCAGGCAAACATCTCAAACCCTCATTTTGATAGCTATTGGGCTCGTCAGCCATGGTTCACCACACTGCTGGAGCTTTCAGTAGTTCCTTACCAGAAGCTTCACCTCACCTCAAGCCTTCTCACTCAGAACCATCCAAACTCCAAGGAGCTCAACCTAGCGATTTGGCTCCTGAAGTCATAGAGTTTGGATACCTAAATCTACCATCAGATTGCATGACAATTCTGAAAGAAGCAAGAAAAACCACCACTAGAGCATGCTATGCAGCTAAGTGGAAAATGTTTGTTATTTATTGTAACAACCAAACAATTGAACCAGTAGATGCATCTATACAACAAATCATTTGTTATTTATTACATCTACAACGTGCAGGCCTTGCATACACATCCATACGCCTACACCTTTCAGCAGTGGCTGCATATCTTCAAAACAGACAAAACTTATCTCTAAGTGCCAGTAATTAAAACCTTTATGGAAGTTCTTAAAATAGTGATGCCACCAAAAGTTCCACCTGCACCTGCATTGAACCTTAATATTGTTCTAACAAGACTTATGGGTCCACCCTTTGAACCATTGCACAATTGTCCACTGCAATTCCTTTCTTGGAAGGTTGCTTTTTTGATTGCTATCACTTCACTAAGATGTGTCAGTGAGCTTCATGCATTAGCCTTAAAAGAAAATTTTTTCAACTCCATCGAGACAGAGGGATTCTTCGCACTAACCCAAAGTTCCTTCCAAAAGTAGTCTCTGCTTTTTCATATTAACCAATCGGTTGCGTTACCTGTTTTCTTCCCTCAACCTGATTCTGTAGCAGAAAGAGCTCTACATACATTAGATGTCAAAAGAACATCATCATTGTATTATATTTAGAGTACAAAAGATTTTCGCAAAACAACTTTTTGTTGGTTTTGCTCCTCCTCATGAAGGGAATCCTATCACTAAATCTGGTATTTCTAGGTGGATTGTTAAATGTATTCAAACATGTTATATCAAAGCCAAAAGAACTTTGTCTGTACCTCCTAGAGCACATTCTACTCATAAAATAGGAGCATCCATGGCCTTTTTAGTTAACATTTCCATAGCTGACATTTGTAAAGCAGCTAAATGATCAACCTCACACACATTTACTAAACACTATTGTATGGATGTATTAGCACGCCAACAAGCTATTGTAGGACAGGCAGTCCTAAGAACACTTTTTCAAACAACTGCAACGCCCACTGGTTAACCACCGCTTTGGGAGAGTACTGCTATACAGTCTATGCAAAGCATGTGTATCTACAGCTCACATGCTCAAACGCATTGTGTTATTTACCCTGTAAGTATCTGTTCTTGGCATGTACAGCTGTAGATTCAAATGCGCCCTCCCTCCTTCCCAGACACCTATGGTCGTTGCAGTTATCATTATTATTATTCATATTGTACATGCATGGACATCTCTATGCTATACTCATTTACTACATTCTCACCCTCTTGCGGGAAAACAATCTAAAAATGGAGTCGATGTCCATGCGCACTATCATCAAAAGGTGTGCTTAAAGGCTGGAAATTCTCGCCACGTTTCCAGCAATGTTTCCTTGATTTATGTATTTTGACAATGCGGATACCAGAATCCGTACACTACACGCTGCGTGATAAGTTGGTTTTTCGCAAGTCTTATACCGACAGTACATGTAGCCATAACCTTTTAATTGAACTCACAAAGCAGTGTTATAAAACCCATATTTCGCAAGTTTCTGAAATATAGGTTCCTCTTTGTCAACCACAAACTACCCTGCACATCTTTATCGTTGTCCGTTAACCGTAATCAACATTATTTTCATGAAAGTAAGCAAAATCTGAACGTTTGCTACAATCAGTACCCGTTAGTAGTTGCACCCTTCAAAGAACTATATCAACAGTCTCTCCCTTGTGCCGAAAGTATATGTTTAGCAAAGCAAGGGGTGACTTTTCTAAAATTCTACATTCTTAACTACATAATTACTTATTTATTTTTTTCCATGGGCAACTAAACAGAATGGTTCATTAATTCACATATTGTTTTCAGTAAAAATGTTCCTGTTTGAGAAAAACACTTTTGGCATGCTGTTTGGTTTAGGGTCAGTTGTTAGTGAGGTGGAATAGAACCGCAGAGACTGTGTTCTCATTCGGAGGTTTTCTGGTTTTTAGATTTAATGGCCCTGGCCTCTATATCCAGATTATGCAAACCATGCTGGTTAGAGTTTCTGCTTCAGCCCTTTGTTTTCGAACAAATGAATATACAAAAAAATCATTTTGTCCAGTGGTGTTAAGTTATTTTTTGTAGTAATGGGAATGACTCCTGCTTGTTGCACAGTTTTGACACATGCCCTGTTTGCCTGACTGCAAGTAGCTGGTATCCTGGTTTTCAGATGTTGGTCCCAGCCTCCTTCTAATCTGTCGTGTGTGCAAAGGAATAGCCCTGCCCTTGATTTGCGAGTGGTCCTATATCCTCTCCTGGACTGATCTGGATGCACCAAGTGGATCATCTGCTGTGACAAGAGGACTACTGATGGCTATGCTTTGTAGTGGTTATTGTACGACCAGGCCTTTTTACCTGTTATGTGAATGGAAGCCTGCTGGCCCATTCACCCAAAGGTCAACTGCTGACAGTGAACGTGGAATCCGAGTGCCAAGATCGTATGCACCTGATTGTGTACATGTATGCGAGTTTGGTAAGCATTGCCTGAGTAAGCCAGAGTGAGACTGGGGTGTGGGTTACATTTTGGAAGTGACAGCTTTATGTGCACTGAATGGTGGTCTGGTTGCTTTTCCGGACAGTGGAAGTGCTTTGCTTGCTTTCCTTGGACTGGAGGGAGGGAACCCAGACACCAGAGGGAGGAAAGAAGAGGCAGGTTTATCTTTAGAAATTTGAGTAGGTCCTTTGTGATACAGAGGGCTACAGATTAGTCTTCCTGAGACTGCCATTTGTGGTTGGCAGGGGTGAGCGGTGGAACTGCAGTTTCTGTGATAGGCTGTGATGGGTTCTTTAGAAGGGGAGCAGCCCTTCATCTCTGTTCCTGATCACTTTCAAGCATGGCTATTAATAGTCTGGTGCAGATTGCTCGCACCCATTTATGCCTCTATTGTGAGTACTTCAACCTGGAGTTTGCCCTCTTGTGAAGAGCATCAGGCTGTAGGACTGCCTGGAAAGAACACGTTAGAAGATTGAACCTAAATAGGTTCTGAGTGTGCAGAGAGAGAATCCACACCCCCTGTCTTCAACAGTAAAAAGTAACCCAATAGAGGGAGTGGCTGAGATTCACTCAGTGTTAGCCTCTCTGAAGGACCTCTATTTTGTGGAGGTGCGTCCCATGGCCATAAGCAAACTATCCCCTTATGGTTTAATGGCCAATGTAGAAATGCCAAAACCGATTTAATAGTATCATTAAAATCTTAGGACAAGAGCCGGATCCAGAGTGCTTGAGTCACATATAAGAATGCTATTAAATTGGTTAAATAGACTGGGACCTAACTAAATGGGATTCTCTCCTCCAGACCCTTAAGTGCAAAGATTCCAGGGCTATCTGGAATATAGTTACCTTTGGTAAAAGGGAAGGAAGAACCAATATTGCGGCCGAAGCATGGAATGGGCACTCTCCGCCATTATATGATGGGCTGGAGAGACAGGAGGAAGGGGTGAACACTGTTACTGGCAAGCATAAGTGCCTTGCACCAGGACTATTCGCAGGACTTTCTCCCTATCACTGCCACAGAAGTATGTAGTGCTCTATCTAAAACAGCTCCTCACAAGGCACCTGGCATCGACAAAATACCTGGGGACTTGTATCTTAACGAGCCAGAAGTCTGGGGCCCATATCTGTGGATCATTTTTAATGCTATATTGGGGGGGGAATTCCCATCCCTAAGTCCTAGGCTGGTGCAGAAATAATACCTGTGTACAAGAAAGGTCCCCCCCTGCTACCTGAGAACTACAGACCCATCAGTCTAATAGATGTAATGCAGAAGGTTTTCACCAGGATAATACTGGAGCGGCTACAAGAGTGGATGGAGGACTATGGTGCCCTAAGTATATTACAAGCAGGCTTCAGGAAACGAACTTCCACCATCGATCAGGTGTTTTGCCTCCAGCTCCTATATTGGAAAACAGCTGTGTTGGAGGGTGGTAGTTTATACCTGACCTTTGTGGACCCAAAGTCTGCCTTTGGTTTAGTCCCCAGGGGCTAACTCTGGTCTGTATTAAGCAACATGGAGGTCCCTACTTATCTTTGCCATATCATTAGGAGGCTGAATGAGGAAAACTTTACACAGGTCAATGTGGGAAATTGCGCAAACTTTCAGAACCATTTCCTATGACTAGGGGAGTGCGCCAGTGCTGTGTATTGGCCCCCACCCTAGTCTGTGTGTATATTAATGGATTGGTGGACTTTTTGAATGGGGTAAGAGCTAATGATGCTCCTAAGAGCTGCTCCTCCGTAATCCTAGCCATGATGTTTGCTGATGACACCTTACTTCTGTCAAAATGTCCTATGGGCTTGCAAAGGTTCTAGATGGGCTCTGCTCCTTTTGTATTTCGCGGGGTCTTGAGGTTAATGTCGCCGAGCCAAAATTCATGATCTTTAATCCAGTGCCTTCCACACGAGCTAACCCTTTTGACTACCTGGGACTAACTCTTAATGAGTATATGGATTGGTCCTTTCACATTAACAAACAAAGGTTGAAACTTGCACAGAGCACCAGTGGTCTTGCCAAAGTACAAAGGGCCTCCTTTTTAAAGCCTATTAGCCCCCTGGTAGACATTTATAAAAGCCAAGCCCTGGGAGCTATCACCTATGGGGCGGAGTTATGGGGGCATAAGCCTGTGAAAGAGATCTTACTGGTGGAAAATAATTATATTAGGCAGCTAGCTAATCTTCCCCCCAGCACTCCCCTAATTCCGCTTCGCTTAGATTTAGGATTGAGGCCTATCACAGAGGGAATTGGCTTATAAGACCTCTCCTCTTTTGGAGGAGAATCTGGGTTACCCCAGAGCTGAAATCATATAGACTTTCCCTGGAGGAACTATTGGAAACACCTGAGGCAAAAAGCTTACCCTGGCTCTCCTATATCAGGTATACCCTGTCCAGTATTGGAGCAGCATCCTTATGGTGTGATCCTGCAGCAGCAGTATTGGTAATATCTAGGAGGAAACTTGTGGAAAGCTTTAGGGGGTTCAAGCGTTCTTCTCTATTGACAGGTGTAACCTTGGGCTCCCTCACTGAGAGATTTAATGAGATCAAAGACGTTTATAGTGCAGAGATATTTCTAAATGAGATTCATCCAGAAACTCTGCCTACAATTTAGGCATGGTACCCGACTGTTGCATGTCTTTACTAGCGCCTGGAGTCAGAAGCAAGATCGGAAATGTCCTTCATGTGGAGTTTTAGAAGAAATCGAGGCTCATGTTCTTTTCTTCTGCCCAGTCTACAAAAAGCTTAGGCACAAGTGAATAGTCCAAGTGGCCCATAGATTACTGAAATATGATACTTTTCAAACAATAATTTTTGCTGCCTCAAGGTACCTGTTTTCTATATGGTGTGTAAGAAAAAGGTTTGTATGAAATTTGGAAGATGGAGGTTATGGTCTTAAATTCTGAATTTTAAATTGGTTAAACCAAGGTAACTTCAGCTATAGTATTTATGCTAGCCAATACGAGAAGTGGAATTTGCCATTAATTATTTTTAATTGATGAACAGGCTTTATGTGGGGATATAATGTACAGTTCCCTGCCGAGATGATTAATGATCAATTTTATATTGTGTGTTTTAGGGTTTTTTAAATTGTATATATTCAAATAGTACATAATCAACATTATGATATTGGTATTTTTGTACTATCATGATTTTATAAAGTTGAAACAGAGAATGATGATGATGATGATAAAGAGCTTGGGTAGGCAACTTCATCTACAAGCATATTAACATTTGTAATTTCTTCCACTTGCCCTGGACCGGCACAAACCTAACATAGAATTGCATGATTTATGCTTTTATGATTATATTAGAGAAATAACAGTTGGGAGAAATGCATCAGTATATCAGTATAATGACATCTATTTAAGTTTTATTGTTTCAAAATGTTGTCCTCTTAACCACTGTAGTGCGCATTTTTATTGCACCTATCTCAGTGAATATTCGTGAGCTGCTCATACTAGAAAATAATACAGACAATCCGGGTGAGATAGCGGACCCTTAATGAGCCCACTTCTAAGGAGTTTTCTGAGGTTATTGTTCCTTTGTATTGTGACAGCACATTGACAATCGAAGTATTATAATTGTAATTGTTTTATATACTTATACTGTTATGAGCTGTGTTTCTTATCTATCATGTTTTTAAGTATTTATAATGCTTTTGCACTGTTTACTTTTATGGTTCATTGAACCAAAATAAAGTTGATTGAAATGAAATCTAAATGTTATGCTTGATTTATTTTACATGATTGATACATTGTTGAAGGGGAGGGGGGGAATGTTTACTCCATGAAATGTGAATGGAATTTTAACTACATTCTAGATGTTCCAAGGTGAATGGTACAGCATTAAGTAATGCCTGGTATCCATTATGATGTTTTATATTGCAATTTGTCCCAGTTGGAATGTGAATGAGATATCAAGATACAAACTGAGGCTATTCAGTGGTGCACAATTAATTTAGCAAGATAGACGTTCCCTCCTTTAGCAGAGAGTGTTATCACCTGTTGAAATGAGCACACTATTTGATCTACTTTCTGTCGGTACATTATTCATTTTTTTTTTAATGTTTACTAAGCTTTATTGAGTAAAAATCAACTACAGAAAAATTAGCCATGCAATTGACACATTAACTGTGAGAAAGCAAAAAGGGAAAGATAGGCAATAAAGCACAGTAGAGAGCTATTTTCATTTCGACAATATCATGGGGGGAGGGGAACAAAATACAAATCTGTAACTGAAGATCGAGTAACAGTATAAAATTACTTAAAGAGTAAAAAGATAATTAGACTATCCAAAAAACAATTCAATAATGAAAAACACTACAGAGGAGAAAGCAGATACAATAAGAACATACGGTGGTTGAAAATTTTCAGAACAATTTCCTAATACATTGATTATTGTAGGCTTTTTAAATATTTAGTTAATGGTGACCAAAATAAATCCCTATTTACAAATGGTTTAAAAGAGGAGGCAAAAGCAATATCAAATCTGTGATAGTGACAAATATTGTTCCACCAGGACTTAACAGAAAGTTTAGTTGAACATTCTAGTTTAGTGAAATTAGCTGAAAGGTCATTATTAATTTTTAACAAAAGAAATGCTGTTGGATGTAACAGGGAGCCCCCAATTTGGAAACAAAGGCTAGAGCACTTATAGATAACACATTTGAAAATAAAATGAGAAGAAAGTGTGCATTTTTTTATGAGATGAAATGTAAGTTCACATGTTTTGGAGTCAAACAGATTCTGGTCATGAGAGCATTTGAAGAGAGTAGAAGAATTAGGCAAAGTCATAGTGATGGAATGGATGCAAAATTGAAGACAGGGCTATGGAAATTGCACCACAATTTGGGTAAACGCAAGTACACTAGCAACACCACCTGTCAGCATGATGTAGGGGATACATCTGAGTGTGTTAGACAATAAGGATTAAGGTATAATCCAGAGAACAGCATGAACAACCAGTTTCTGTCGCCTCTGCTCAGTTACAAGACTTATTAGATGAAGCAGGTTTTTGTCAATATCCATGGATTATTTAGAATTGCTGGAGACTTCGTTGAATTGCCTGAAAACGTTGATGAGGAATTTTGTCAGGGCAAAACTCTTTGGGTATGATGGATTGCTTGTACACCTTTATAGCTCGTACAGCAATGTTCTTAACATTTCTTACAAATATAGATAAAGCTAACTTGCAGTAGTGCCTATTTATTTCTCACATTACATATATGCAAGGTTGAATATAGCAAGCAATGTGAACATTTCTAGTGAGATTGTGTGGTAAAGGGACATATTGAAAGCATGTCCCAGAAGTAATCATTTATTTTACTTTCTTCTTACACTAAATTATGAAATAATATTGTAAACAGTGGAGCCAAAATATGTAATGGACTGTAGAGTGTGTCAATGAAATTGTGACAAAAAAATCATTTTTATTCTTACCATTTTATTATATTTTCATGCCCAGCTGGCAAATAGGCTTATTTTTTGTGTTCCAGCCACTCATGGTATTTTAGCCTAAAGCACTTTGCATGCTGGAATTTTAAAACCCATCCTTATAATGTTAATAACAGAACTACAAGCCCTAAAATGCAAGGCACTGTTCGCTGAAATACTAGGATTGGCTGAAGATGTTTCACAATAAATTGGGCTGCTTGGCAGCATGAAAAAGTTTAACAATTAAAACATTGCAGTTATGTTCAGTTATCCTTTTGTGAAAGTCAAATACAATAGTGCCCCTCTTTTGTCAGACCTACCTCTTAAAAGTTTCCAGATAGCAGTCTTATATCAGAAATGAGGGTTGAGATGTTGGGTGTTGTATGGAGGCCCCACTTAGACACATACTTTCATCGAGGACATGACTGCCAAAAGGTTACTGATTGCCCATTGGAGAGTGACTTGCCTCCACACTTTTCTTTCACTACAGTCACAAGGCTGTTTATTAGTATAATGTTTTTCTGTGCTGCCAAGCGGTATACTAATAGCTCCTCTTGGGCACCCCCGACACACGTTTTCGTGTGCTAATGGGGACGTGCTCCCCAGTGTGTAAACCTTTGTCCTATAGATATATTCTGGGCCAAGTTCCATTGTATTTACCGTACAATTGACAAGGGGGTGGAGACGGATTTTACTCAGTCACAGATCAAGGCAGCCCCATAGTATTATTACTCAAAGCAGGAAACTGTCCATTAATTAGTAGACAATATAGCCATTCTCAGTGATAATTTTCAACCATAAAATTATCTGGAAAAAACTAGCTCCTAGACTGGTCAGTGTGATGGGCTCAGTGATTTATGAAGACCAGTCAGGATTTCACTAGGTTGAAACAGGACCCTGGAGCCAGTCAGGTGGGAGTGCTGAACTCTGTGCTTCCACTAAAGGCCACCATAACTCAGATTTTGTAGCACATGAAATGTACATTTAGCACTGAGCCTTTGACCGTGGAGGAGGAAGGGTCTCATGTGGATCTATGAACGATACGAGACCTGGATAGCTGCAGTTACAGCTAAGTAACTAATTCTTCTCTAGCACTAGGGGCCAGATGTACTAACCTAGGGAATACCGATTTCCTAATTGCGATTAACTCCAAATTGCAATTAGGAAATCGGTATTCCTAATGTATGAAATGCTATATTCCCAGATAGTGATTCCTAGTAGGTCACAAATCAATCTACCTCATGAATATTAATACAGTAGGTCGGAATTTGCAACCCATTAGGAATCGCAGCTATCACAGGGATGGTGGCTTGCTGAGGTCAGCAGACCACCATGTCTGTGATTGCTTTTTAGGTTTAAAACTTTTTTATTAAACAATGCAAGAGACAAACGAGCCGGGAACGGGCCACGCAGGGCTCACCGGATATGCTAGTAGGTGCATTGAAAATACGAAAACACATACCAAATACATTCCCGCCCGCCACCCAAAAGGAAGAAGAGAAAGAAAGGAAAAGAAGAAAGGCATAGAAAGAACCACCCCCCGCCGCCCCCCCACCCCCTCCCTATCCAGTATTTCGGAACAGCGCTACGTGGAACGAATTGTCGTGTATGAAGCCAGAGTAATCTATGTGGGGGAGTCTGATGTGGTGAGGTGCAAGAGGCGCAAATATTTCGGGCAGTACAACTCCCGAAACTCTGGAGCTAACAAAGCGAGGAATGGCTGCCAGAGATCGCTGAAGGAGGAGCCTTTCCCAGCCAGGGTAAGGGAAATCTTTCCCATGCCTAGTACATGCCACAATCGCTGGTAATCGCTGGTACCACCCTGTGTGTGCGGGGATGCGGGGGGTCTTCCAATGTATCAATATGTTTTGGATGGCTGTGCCTAGGGCTATGGATATCTGCTTCCCTCGTCTAGATTTCAAGGGGTAAGTGAGCGGGTTTGGCACCCCCAATAAGACATACGCGGGGAGCCTAGGAAGTTCCGTGTCCAGGTATTTATCGACCTCGTCGAGAATGTGCGTCCAGTAAGCCTGGAGATGCTCGCATTCCCATAGAAGGTGAACCAGCGTGCCCCTCTTCCCACACCCTCTCCAACAGTCAGGACTTTGTGTAGCATCAACCTGGTGTAGTCGCTCCGGGGTGTAGTGCCAATAGTATACAAGCTTGGTGAATGTTTCGGTTAGACCGACATGGGTCGCTGTGTGGCGCGCTCTGTGGCATGCACCCTCCCATTCCTTGGAGCTAAGGCTCCGCCCCAGGTCCCTCTCCCAGCGTGCGCTCCCAGCATGATAAGTGTGAGTGTATCTGGACAAGAGCAGCTTGTATAAGTCCGAGATTAACTTCTTGTCCGAGGACCGTGTGATGAGCCACCGTTCATATTGGGTGAGAAGCCTAGTTGCTTGCGCTCGGTTATCAGGGTGCATGGCCCAGTGTCGCACCTGTAGGTAGCGTATTCGTTCGGATTCAGGAAGGCCGTAATCGATCCTAAGTTGCAAGAAGGGGATAATATCGCCTTTGTCAAATAGTAGGCCTAAAGCTCGGCAGCCAGCTTCTCTCCACAGCGGGAAGGTCTGCAAACCCATCCCGGGGCTAAAGTCTGGATTATCAAAGAGGGAGGTAAGCGCGGAGGGGAAGGTCGTTAGGGTGTGTCGTGTGTTGGTCCGGTCCCAGACGTTAAGGGTTGTGCGCTTCACCTGTGAGGCGTATAAATTGGGTGGGCGGTGAGGTTTCGGGAGGAAGGGAATTTTCATGAGGGATGTACCGGCTACTGCCCGGTCCTGAAAGAGCCAGTGTTTCTCGGACTCAGCTCGGCTCCATTCGACCATGTGTCGAAGCTGCGTAGTGTTGTAGTAGAGTGTAAGGTCTGGAATTCCGAGGCCCCCCTCATGAGGTGGGAGGAAGCTCACCAACCGTTTCATTCTCGGCCTACGCCCCTGCCAGATGAAAAGAGAAAGGTCTGACTGTACCCTTTGTAGCCAGCCTGTAGGGGGTGGCAGGGGGAGCGTCTGAAAAAGGTACAGAATTTTGGGGAGGATCGTCATTTTAATGGTCGCGATGCGTCCCAGCCACGAGATCGGGTAGTGTTTCCATCTCTGCAGCGCCGAGCGAATGTGTGTGTGAAGGAGGGAGCAATTGACCTTCCTCATGGCCTGCAAGGTCGGAGCCAGTTGTATGCCCAAATAAGGGACCGCCGCATCGGACCATTGCAGGGGGTGTCGGGCCTGAAGGTCTGCCCGCACTTGTGGTGGCAAGGATAGATTCAGCGCCGTGGACTTCATCAGATTGACCTTGAAGCCAGAGGCTCTCGCGAAGGAGTCTAGTTCCTCCAAAAAGGTCCCCAAAGCGGTCGAAGGGTTTGTGAGAGTGACCAGCACATCGTCTGCATACAGACTTATAGTATGCGTATCCCCTCCATCTGAGGATGGTCCCTGACCCTCTGCGCCATAGGTTCCATGTAGAGGGCAAAAAGCAAGGGCGACAAAGGGCACTCCTGCCTCGCACCCCTACGGATAGGAAACGGCGTGGATGTGTGCCCATTGATTCGTACTGTGGCTGTAGGGAATCGGTAACAGTTAAAAATGTGCGTCCGCATTTTGTCTCCTATGCCAACGCGTATCAGTGCCTGCTCAAGATAGGGCCAGTGGACCCGATCGAAGGCCTTCTCCGCGTCAATGGTTAGCACATGTAGGCTCCAGGGATGCGGGAGGCCTTTTCTATGAGATGCGTGACCCGCTTGGTGTTGTCGCTCGTTTGCCTCTGTGGAATGAGTCCAGCCTGGTCGGGGTCCACAAGCCCCTGCATATAAGGGCCAAGCCGCGCGGCTAAGATCCCTGTGTACAGCTTCAGGTCAGTATTTAAGAGCGAGATGGGCCGATACGACCCGCAGGTTGTCCTGTCTTTTCCTGGCTTGGGGAGAACGGCGATCGCCGCTTCTAACATGGAGGACTGACTGACTGATTTATTTGTAGAGCGCACTATTGCCGTCGCGTCTTGGCGCTAAGTGGTGTGCAGGGACGGCAACAGACAGGTTCAGGGATGGATGAAGAGCCAAGTTTTTATTTCCTTCCTAAACACCGACCTGCTGGGCTGAAGTCTCAGATGTAGAGGAAGGGAGTTCCATAATTTAGCCGCTAAAAAAGAGAAACGTTTACCTCCACACCTTGCTTTTTTGATCTTTGGAAGGTCTACCAATCCAGAAGAAGAAGATCTTAAAAAACGCGACGGAACATATCGAGGAAACAAGGATTGCACATCCTTAGCCCCACCTCCAAATAGGGCTTTGTGTACTAGGCAGAGTGCCTTAAAGTCAACCCGTCGTCTCACTGGGAGCCAGTGAAGTTGCTTTATGCTGGTGGATGTAAGATGGTGTTTGGGTAGTTTGAGCAATACTCGCACTGCCGCATTTTGAATTGGGGGAGGGGATCGCCCCGAGTGTCGCGAAGGAGTTAAAGAGCCGGGTGAGTAGAGGGGTAAGCGTGGAGCAGAACTGCTTATAAAAGGCCGCGGTGTAACCGTCGGGGCCGGGCGAGTTGCCCAGCTTCAAGCGAGCAATGGCGGATATGACTTCCTCTGGCCTGATCTCCCCTTCTATGTGAGTCGCCTGTTCCGGCGTTAGGACGGGCAGGTGAGCCTTAGCGAGATAGGCATCAATATCTGCCCTCTCCAGGGGCTGCTCATCGTAAAGTTGTGCATAAAAATCGCGGAAAGTCTCGTCGATAGCCGCGTCGTCCGAACGTAGTGCTCCTGTGTGATCCCTAATCTCCCGTACCCCTTCACGTTGCCGAGCTTCCCGAAGTTTGTGTGCAAGTAGTCGCCCACACTTATCTCCGCCAACATAGAAGGAATGTCGCAGGCGCATCGCGGCATATTCCGCCTTGTCACGGTCTAGGGCAGCCAATTGCGCCCGAGCCGCGGTCAACTGTCTCCAGACGCGTGGGGCCCCGGTGCGTTGGTGCATCTGTTCTAGTTCTCGCACTTTTTGTGTCAGTTCCTCCCGTTTCTTCTTACGGTCCGCATTGTCAGCGGAAGAGATGGCTATGATTTCTCCCCTAATTACTGCCTTGAGGGCCTCCCACCGCGTGGAAAGGGCTGTGTCAGGGTTATTGTTGTGTGATGGATAATTATCGAGCGCTCGCTGTATCTGGGCGACTGTGTCCGGCCGGTGTAATAGAGTGTCCCGAAGCCGCCAGTGTCTGGTCGGTCGCTGTATGTGTGGAAGAGCTAGAGTAACCACTACTGGGGCGTGATCAGACCGGGTCGCCACTAGTATGTCAGCCAAAAGCGTGGTGTCCCGAAGAGTCTTTGAACCTAAAAAGTAGTCTAGTCTGGCATATGTTTTGTGTGCGTTAGAGTAAAATGAAAATTCCCGCGACTGAGGGTGTTGTTATCTCCACAGGTCCGCCAGGCCTAGATCCCGCAGTCTGGTAAGCCCTGCAGGGGAGAGGGCGCCAACCTGGCTAGTGCGCTGCGCCGATCTATCCATATCGTTATCAAACACCAAGTTAAGGTCTCCCCCTATCAAAATGTGTCGGTCCTGAGTGGCCGTCGCCTCAGTGAGTGCCTCGTGTAGGAATCGTTCTTGACCATCGTTAGGTGCGTAGATAGACCCCACCGTCAGAGTGTGTCCCCCTATGGTAAATTGGTACGTGAGAAGCCTGCCCTTGATTTCGACCCCCTTGAAAGCCCTTTGAAACCAAAATAGCCACTCCCGCGGTCTTAGTGGGTCTAGAGGAAAAGAATTGCGTCGGGAAGGTGCGGGACCGGAGCCTGTGACAGTCCTTAGGGAGCAAGTGTGTCTCCTAAAGAAGGCAAATATCCGCTCCAGTGCTCTCCAAATAAGAGAGGAGTGCCCTCCGTTTGACGGGATTATCTGAAAGAGACACGTTAGTGATAGATTCCTTACCTTAGAATATCCCCAGGCGTCAGGCTGGATCCGGAAAGTTTTGCGTAGCAGTACCCTTGCGCGTCGGTAGGCGGCGTCGTGCGGCTCCGCGTCCGTCGTCGGCGTCGTGATCGCCGGGATGACGTCGCGGGCAGTACTTAGGCGCCGCCCCTGCGCGCTGACGTCAGTTCTTCTTTTTCCGCGCCAGCAAGCGCAGATCCGGGAAGAGCAGTGCCCTGGTCAATTTTTGACCATACTTTTTGGTGATTTTTTCACTGGTTTTTTCAACTTTAAGGTGTCGTAGGGATGCCCGGCTTCAAGCGATGCGGCGCCTGTGCGCGGATGATGTCCGTCACCGACCCGCATTGGGAGTGTCTCTTCTGCCTCGGCCGAGGCCACGACACCGAGTCTTGTCCCGAATGCCAGGCCCTCAACCCGAAAGCTTTGCGAGAGCGGTCTCGAAAGCTCCTCGAGGCCCGGCATTCGGCTCCGCGGAAGCCCCGGTCGCGTGAGAGGTCCAGGGGTCGCTCGCGGAGTGCACACCGGTCGTCGACTTCTTCATCCGGTAAGTCTAAGCACAAGAAGTCCAAGAAGCATCGTCGCTCTCGGACTTCGCCTCGCCGGTCTCGCGACTCGGCTGAGGCCCCTCCCGGCACCGTCCCCGCCCCCGCGGCCCCGGACTTGCCTGTGGAGTCGCCCCGTCATACCCGCCCTTCCCGGGTTCGGGGCGGATCCGGCCAAGGTACAGGAGTTCCTGTCGGCCATGGCCCGCCTCTTCGGGCCTTCAGGCCCCTCCGTGCGCCTTCGGGCCCCGCGGGCCCTGATGGGGTTGCTCCGGCGTCGCCGGCGGCTCCGGCCCCGGCGTCGCCCGAGCCTCCAGCCTCGATCCCGGCTCCGGCTTCGGCCCCGGCCTCGATCCCGGCTCCACAACCCCCATCGACGCCGGTCGACCTCACGACACCTCCGCCGGCGCCGATGTCTCCGGTGCCGTTCTCGACGCCGCCCTGGGCTCCGGGCGGCGTCGTCCCCAGTTCCTTCCGGCTCCGGACATGGACCCGGAGCGACGTCGCTCGACGCCGGCTCCGGCGCCGATGGGACCTTGGGTCCCAAATGTCCCTCCTCCTCCTTATTTTGAACCAGAGGAGGACCAGGAGGACTGGGAGGGGTCTGATGACCCTCTGACACGCAACTGTCAGTATGATGAGGACTGGACAGAGAGTCTAGGGGAGGCCAGTGGTCTGGATACTTCTCCTGACACTGGCATGCTGTCTCCTCCCGTGGCTACGGAGGAGGGGGCCAATTTTGGTACGGTGTTGCGTAGGGCTGCTGGGGCCTTACGTCTCCAGCTCCCTACTTTGACGGTCAAGACTAACATCTTGACAGAGGTGCTTCAGCCGGCAGCCTCCTCTGCGGAGACTGTGCTGCCGTTTAACGACGCCCTCACTGACGTTCTTTGGGCGCCTGGTCCAAGCCCAACACAGGGGCTCCTGTGGATCGGAACGTGTCACGACGCCATCGCCCCGCTCCGGGCGACCCCTGTTTCTTTCTGTCCACCCCACTCCTGAGAGCTTGGTTGTCCAAGCCTCCGCTTCCCAAACCGCCTTCCCTACCGCTCCTCCGGATAGGGAATCCAAACGCCTGGATCAGTTTGGGAAGAAAGGTTTTTCTTCCTCCAGTGCTGGCTTGCGGTCCGTTAACACCGCTTGTCTTTTGGGCCGATATACCCACTCCCTGTGGGATTCGGTGGCGGATGTTTTGCCCCAGTGCCCTGAGGAGGTCCAGGCACTGCTTTCCCGCGCCATTGCGGAAGGAAGGGATGCGGCCAAATACACTATCCGTTGTGGCCTTGACACCGCCGACTCGCTGGGCAGGTCGATTGCAACGACGGTGGCGCTCCGGCGCCACGCCTGGCTGAGAACCACTGGTTTTTCAGGGGATGTCCAGAATACTCTCATGGACATGCCCTTTGATGGAGCTCGGTCTTTTTGGGTCCAAAGCAGACCATGCGTTGGAGCGCTTTAAGGACTCACGGGCTACTGCAAAGTCCCTGGGCCTTTCTGCTACACGCCCTCCGCTGCCTTCTGCTTTTCGCCCCTATCGTGGCCACGGTAGGGGCGCCCCTTCACGTCAGCAGCCCAGCCACCGGCCCGCGCAGCAGGCGTCTTCGCGTGGCCGAGGACGTGGATTCCGCCGTGGCGGATCGGGCAACCAGCGTGCGGGTCAGGCCACCACCTCCAACCCGTCCGCGGCCTCCAAGCCCTCCTAGTCCCTCCTTTCAGGTGCACGGCACGCCAGTAGGGGGCAGGGTCCGCCATCACCTTCCCCACTGGCGCACCATCACCTCGGACAGGTGGGTCTTGGACATTGTCCGAAGGGGCTACTCCCTCCCCTTCGAGACCACCCCCCAGCCATGCCACCTCAATTCCACCGCATGTCAGGGGATCACTTGGTGCTTCTACAGAAGGAAGTCACGGCCCTCTTGACCAAGAGGGCCATCGAGCATGTTCCGACCCCAGAAGTAGGGCGTGGTTGCTACTCCCACTACTTTCTGGTGCCCAAAAAGGACAAGGAGGACATGCGTCCTATCTTGGACCTCCGGAACGTCAATCGCTTCCTCCGGAAGGAGAAGTTCAAGATGCTCACCCTAGCTCAGGTCTTGACTGCCCTCGACCCTGGAGACTGGTTGGTAGCGTTGGACTTGCAGGACGCGTATTTCCACATCCCCGTCCTGCCGGCCCACCGGCGTTACCTTCGGTTCACGGTAGGCCCCGAGCATTTTCAGTTCACCGTGCTCCCCTTTGGCCTTACCAGTGCCCCTCGGGTGTTCACGAAAGTGATGGCGGTGGTCGCAGCTCATCTGCGCCGGGCAGGGGTTTCAGTCTTCCCCTACCTCGACGACTGGCTGCTGAAGGCGGGCTCGTCCCAGGCAGTCGTCTCCCACCTCCAGACTACGGCCGAACTCCTGCACTCGCTGGGGTTCTCCATCAATGTGCCGAAGTCGCATCTAATTCCTTCTCCACAGCTCCTTTTCATCGGAGCAGTTCTGGACACGACGCAGTTTCGGGCCTATCCTCCCGAACGGCGAGTCCGGGATATTCAGGCTATGATTCCGATCTTTCGGCCTTTATCCTGGGTTTCGGTACGGATGACCCTGAGGCTGCTGGGCCTCATGGCCTCCTGCATCCTGCTGGTCAATCATGCCAGATGGCATATGCGGGCTCTGCAGTGGGACCTGAAGTTCCAGTGGGCGCAGCACCAGGGCAACCTGTCCGATCACGTCCAGATCTCGGAGGGGACTGCAAAACAGTTGCAGTGGTGGCTCTCGAACCGGCAATGGGTCATGGGCAGATCCCTCTCCCTTCCCCAGCCAGAGCATACAGTTGTGACGGACGCGTCCCTTCTGGGATGGGGCGGTCACATGGGAGAGGCGGAGATCAGAGGCCTCTGGTCTCCGGCGGAGTCCCGGCTCCATATCAACCTTCTGGAGCTCCGGGCGATCCGGCTTGCACTCAAGGCATTCCTTCCCTCTGTCAAAGGGAAGGTAGTGCAGGTGTTCACAGACAACACCACCGCCATGTGGTACTGCAACAAACAGGGCGGGGTGGGGTCTTGGACCCTTTGTCAGGAGGCTCTGCGCCTCTGGACATGGCTGGAACATCAGGGCATGTTCCTGATGGTTCAACACCTGGCAGGTTCTCTGAACGCCAGGGCGGACGAACTCAGCCGCAGGTGCATGATGGATCACGAATGGCGTCTTCACTCGGAAGTGGCGCAAGGACTCTTTCTACAGTGGGGAGAGCCTTGGTTAGATCTATTCGCCACCGAAGAGAACGCGCAATGTCATCAGTTCTGCGCGTTGGAATTTCCAAGGCGGCACTCGCTCGGCGACGCTTTCGTCGCGAGTGGAGTTGCGGTCTGTTGTACGCCTTTCCGCCTATACCACTTCTACCCAGAGTGTTGAAGAAGATTCGGCACGACCGGGCCCAAGTCATTCTTGTGGCTCCGGACTGGGCTCGAAGAGTTTGGTATCCCGAGCTACTCAATATGAGCATAGATCCCCCGATCCGTCTGCCTCTTCGGGAGGATCTTCTGTCGCAGCAGCAGGGGACGGTCCTCCACCCGAACCTGTCCAGTCTACACCTGCTTGCGTGGAGATTGAGCGGCGGCAGTTGATTCCTTTCGACTTGCCTCCCGAAGTTTGTGATGTGATTCTGGCAGCCAGGCGTCCCTCCACTAAGGTGGTATACGCCTGCAGGTGGAACAAATTTGTGGCATGGTGCACAGCAAAGGCTGTGGATCCCCTTTCTGCCCCTCTTTCTGAGGTCCTTCTGTTCCTTCTCTCTCTGGCCCAACAGGGTTCTGCCCTGGGTACCATCAAGGGTTATCTTTGTGCTATCTCGGCCTTCCTCAGGCTCCCTGATCAGCCCTCCTTTTCAAGTCCCCTGTTGTTAACAGGTTCTTAAAAGGCATTACTCACCTCTTCCCTCCTGTTCCGTTTGTAATGCCTCAGTGGGACTTGAACTTGGTTCTTACCTTTTTAATGTGCGCTCCCTTTGAGCTCTCTGCATAACTGTCCTCTTCGTCTTCTGACTCTGAAGACAGCCTTTCTGGTGGCCATCACCTCCGCTCGGCGGGTGAGTGAGCTCCAGGCTCTATCTTGCAAACCTCCCTTTCTGTCTGTTCATCCAGACAAGGTTGTTCTTCGGACGCGTCCGTCCTTCTTGCCAAAGGTGGTTACTGCTTTCCACATTGGGCAGACCATCACTTTGCCCACCTTCTTTCCGCCTCCGCATCCTTCCAGAGAGGAAGAGAGGCTCCACCGTCTGGACCCAAAACGTGCGCTCTTTCTATATTGACCGCACAAAACACTTCCGGGTGGATGACCAGCTCTTTGTTGGCTACGTGGGCGCCAAAAGGTCGGGCGGTGCACAAGAGGACCATCTCCCGCTGGGTTACCTTGTGCATCAAGACCTGCTATTCTTTGGCTAAGAAGGAGCCTCCTGTTGGGCTGCGTGCCCATTCCACCAGGGCAACGGCTGCTACCACGGCCTTGGGCCGCGGTGTTCCGCTGCCGGTTATCTGTCAGGCAGCTACGTGGGCCTCGCTGCACACGTTTACAAAGCATTACTGCCTTGACAGTCAGGTCCGGAGGGACGGCTTCTTTGGCCGTTCTGTCCTCCAGGACTTCCTTGTCTGATCTTTGTTCGCAGACCCACCACCGGGGTTGGTATTGCTGGGGTATCTATTCTAAGGTAAGGAATCTATCACTAACGTGTCTCTTTCAGATGCACAAGTTACTAACTTGTGTAACGATATATCTGTAAGAGACAGTAGTTAGTGATAGATTCCTTACCGCCCCACCCATCCTCCCCGTTCTGCGAACTGATTTCTAGGGTTAAGGACATCCCTTTCAGGGCCCTAGTATTTTTCAGACACCTGTGTCAGCTTCTTGCATGGCTCTGCGTTCCTGGCGCGGAAAGTCGTGTACAGAACTGACGTCAGCGCGCAGGGGCGGCGCCTAAGTACTGCCCGCGACGTCATCCCGGCGATCACGACGCCGACGACGGACGCGGAGCCGCACGACGCCGCCTACCGACGCGCAAGGGTACTGCTACGCAAAACTTTCCGGATCCAGCCTGACGCCTGGGGATATTCTAAGGTAAGGAATCTATCACTAACTACTGTCTCTTACAGATATATCGTTACACAAGTTAGTAACTTGTGCATTGAGTCCTCTCACATTGAGAGTAAGGATCTTAACTGGGGATGGCGGCATCAAGACCTCGGGGGGGGGGGGAGGAAGAGGGTGGAAGCAATGCCAAACAAGAACCCCTGCAGAGCAAGGACCCGGGTGGGGCCTATAAGGGACTCCACTCATCGCCAATGCGGGGACAGAAGAATAGTAGCACCCTGTGGACCGGGGGCTCCCCTGAGATAGATGAGATAGATGAGAAAGAGGAGAAGTGAATAAAGAGAAAGACGATATAAAGACCCCAAATACCTGAAACAAAAAAGACAACAAAGCGCAACAAGCGCCAAAAGGAATCCGACATTCGGTCATAGTCCGTCATCCAAGGATGAGCAGAGGAAAAGTCCATTGGGTGTTCGTGTGGCCTATATCAGCCCAGTCCCCCTCCCCTCCAACCCCCCAAAGCCTTGAGGGAAGAATACATCATAGTAACCAGGTTTAGTCACCCGGTTGACGCCTTGGCCAGGGCTTCCGGCAGGGCTTCCAGGGCAGCCAGTTGCTCCTTTTTGACCACCATGGGATCCGGACGACGGATGCGGCGCCGTCGTCTCTGTGCTGCCATTTCGGTCTACCATCGTTGGACCCCTGGTCTGAGCGCTCACCCTCGTCCGTATCCTCCGGAAGAGTGATCCCCAGAAGTTTGCTGGCTTCAGACAGGGAGCGAAGCTGATACAGTTTACCATCGTGCCGGAATACCAGGCGGAACGGGTGTCCCCAGGAGTAGGAGATATTGCGTTGGCGGAGGGCCTCCGTGATGGGCCGAAAGTTCTTACGTTTCTGGAGCGTGATAGCTGAAAGATCTTGGTAAAGGGTGGGCGTCTGGTTGCGGAAGGAGATCTGCTGAAGCGAGCGGCCTTTACGCAAGATTTCTTCCTTGGTGTGAAAGTCCTTAACACAGACCATGATGTCCGCTGGTGGTGCCGTCGCTGCTCTGGGTGGGCCTACTCTGTGTGCACGGTCTAGCTTTAGATCAATGTCCAGTGGATTGCCCAGGATATGGTTGAAGAGCTCTCGCACATATATCACCAGCTTCTTCGTTGGTACCCACCCCTCGAATCCTGATGTTGTGGCAGCGGGAACGATTCTCGAGGTCCTCCAGGTGAGACTGCACGTCTACCTGCTGCTCGTGTATTCGGATTACCTCCTGCTGCATAGCCGCCAGTTCGGTGTCCCGGGCGTCGCCCCTGTCTTCCAGGGTCGCCACCCTCTCCCCTATATCGTCCACATCCTTGCGGATGTCTTTGATCTCTGCTGTGAGAAAACGCTTCATGGTTTGAAGGTCGTCGCGCAGGGCAGCGAATGGGGATTCCAAAAAGGCCTGTGTCACTGGTGCGTCTGCGGAGGCCGCCATCTGCGCCGTCGAGCTCGGCCGCTCCGTATCCCCGGACCCCCCTCCTTGTGCTTAAGCAAATAAGTCCTTAAGGGATTTTTCTCTGGTGGCCGACTTGTCTTTCCTACCCCTGGTGGATGTCATACTCGGCGTCCCCGCGTCACTGGCTCCAGCAACCAGGGGATGGGCTAGGGCAAGAGTCACTGCAACACAGCGTCAGCCAATGCAATGGATTCACACTGTCTCCCAGGGGTAGGATCTGTGAGCGCCAACAGGGAGCCACGCTCGGTATGGAAGAACGTACCCACCAACGATCAGTCGGGCCGCCTACTGGGTTTAGGGTGTCTGTGCTGTCGGGGCCCAGGGGGGGTCGTGGCACGCTGTGATGTGAGCCAGAGGAAAGCAGGGAAGCAAGGCCAGAAGTCGCTCATCCATACACTGCCACCTCCGGGGGGATAGCAGAATGGCGTGGGGGGGAGATCCAGGCTAGGCCGACATAGGCCGCCATCTGCGCCGTCGAGCTCGGCCGCTCCGTATCCCCGGACCCCCCTCCTTGTGCTTTAGCAAATAAGTCCTTAAGGGATTTTTCTCTGGTGGCCGACTTGTCTTTCCTACCCCTGGTGGATGTCATACTCGGCGTCCCCGCGTCACTGGCTCCAGCAACCAGGGGATGGGCTAGGGCAAGAGTCACTGCAACACAGCGTCAGCCAATGCAACGGATTCACACTGTCTCCCAGGGGTAGGATCTGTGAGCGCCAACAGGGAGCCACGCTCGGTATGGAAGAACGTACCCACCAACGATCAGTTGGGCCGCCTACTGGGTTTAGGGTGTCTGTGCTGTCGGGGCCCAGGGGGGGTCATGGCACGCTGTGATGTGAGCCAGAGGAAAGCAGGGAAGCAAGGCCAGAAGTCGCTCATCCATACACTGCCACCTCCGGGGGGATAGCAGAATGGCGTGGGGGGGAGATCCAGGCTAGGCCGACATAGGGTGCCACGCCCGTCACCGGGTGGAGAACTCCTTCGATAAGACAGTGCCCGCTGTCACAAGCCCAGCTCCGAGGGGCGCAAGGCGGCGTTGTCAGTGCCGGATGGTCTGGCGTGTCCCAGGGTTCAAAAGCAGGGGGGCCCGACCAGCAACGCCTCCCGCAGCCTGCTCCAACAGGCCCCCCCTTGTGGGCCTCGGCCGGGTGCGCCGCTGGAGGCCCAGTGCTGAAGGATGTCCGCCCTGTGTCTCAGTGTGGTCTGAATGCCTCCAGGAGGCCTCGAGCAGGCAAAGTCGCAGCAGGGGGGGGGGGGCGAGGGCGGCAGTAAGGCCCACCACAGTAGCCCTCCGATGTGCTTCATGGGGCCGAAGGCCGAGGCGCCTCCCGAGGGCCCGCCCCACACCACGCCGACCCTGTGTGGAATCTTGGTGTGCTCCGGAGCTCTCAAAGAGGGCCGCCGCATCACCCAAAATGGTGCCCAGTGTGTGGCCGCCGTCACCGCCCGCACCGCGGACACGGTGAGTTGAGAGTATCGGGGCCAGCCGGCGTTGCAGGTGGAAGACCCTGGTGTTATGTGCGTAGAGCGGGGGCCACGGCCAGGGGCCCAGGATCCAGGGAAGCCCACCCCGCAGCGTAGTGTAAACCAGGCGTGGCTAGCAGGCCCCGGGGAGGTAGGGTTGCAGCAGGGTGCAGGGCCGCTAGCTTGACTCACCACTACCACTCCTCCGAGCGTCCCGCAGGGCTGAAGGCCAGAGCGCCTCCCGATGTCCTGCTCCGCTGTCAGCTGGCCCCGGGGCACCCGTGCAGGGTCCCACAGAAGAGGCCGCTGCATGGTCCGAACTGGTGCTCAAAGTCTCGTCGCTGGCTGCCTCCGCCTCCGCCCGTTGGTCCGGTGTAGCGGGAGGCGCCCCTGGGTGGGGCCGATGCTGCAGGCAGGCGATGCTCTCTGCCTCCAAGGACTCAAGGCCCCGGCCTCGCCGCCACAGCCGCGCCGTCCGACGCCTCACGCCACTCTCCGGCACCCGGGTCTAACTTGGGCCGGAAGCCTCGAACGTGGTCGCAGAGACCTGGGGCGGGGGGGGCACTTTGGCTAGTTGTAACCAGAACCTGGGTGCTGGAGGGAGCGATTCAGCTGTCTCCCGTGCTATATAGGGCCCGAGGCCGGTGCAATAAGTTGGCGGGCGGAGGAGAGAAGACAAAGCACGTCTTAGCTCTCCGCCATCTTGGCCACGCCCCTGTGATTGCTTTTTAGTAAAGCAATTTTTTTTTAAAAATGCAGCACTTTTTCCTTAAAGGAAAAAGGAAATAATGAAACCTTGAAGTGTGACCACTGCCTGCACTTAAAAAATATTTTTTCAACATCCTCGAAGGGGAAGGGGTCCCAAGGAGACCCCTTTCGATTTGCGAATGGGATACCACCACTTTTAAAATGGTGGTAAAGTATTACTGTTTTGCAACTGGAATTCGTTTGCAAAACAGTGATGCATTCCATACCCATTCAGTACTTGCAAGGGACGCCAAAAGCACACCCCCTCCAAATACCGAATTACAAATGCCAATTGCGATTTGGTAACAAGTTACCGAATCACATTCTGTACATTAGACAAAACATTTTTTTCGGTGCAACATGAAAAATGCTTTGTACATCTGACCCCAGATCTTTCATAGATTTACATGCTTAGGTTAGAGTAGCATGCAGTACACAGAGTTTCAATAAAGCAGGCCGAAGGCTTGCCTTATGGAATCAGGTTGTGTAAAACTGCTGGTCTCACTGCTGAGTCAGCTTATGCATTCACATCCAGACTGCCAATGTGCAGTGCCTTGTTTGGTCTTATCCTGGGTTGCCAAAGTGTACAGCGAGCTAGTCTGAAGAATTAAAATTCTAAATTTTGTAAATATTTGTTTAACACATGCTCTGCATACTCTAGCTGTCTAGTGTTGGGCTTGTTGTTTTCGTTCAAAGAATTTAGATTCAGAAGTTCCATTGTGGCTCCTCCTGTAGTCCACAATGCACGAGGACACAGGCTCCTAACTCACATTGTTTTCTTCTGCCCTCAGTTTCGGGTGTTTTGAGCACAAGCACCAAGACTGCTCTTTTTGCGCTGCCTTTTCGGACCTAACTCTTGACACTTTGTCACCTACAATTCAGACTATAACCAGTGAACCTTTCCGCACAGGTGCCTACAAGGCAATACACGGTCAATGATTTTCTGCGACCCGTACACCTGCACTGACTGCTGATTGACCCCCACCAGCACCGAGCCACCCATACTCCCTCATGGACTGCTGGTAATAGCCTTTGAAGAAACACAGATCGTTTAGTTGGAGAATGCCTAGAGACGGATATGAAAAGTACACCCTGCCACTTCTTCAACCATGAAGACCTCTCCTGTGACTTCTGCGTCACCTTCTGCTGCAAGAAGACACTAAGATACCTGAGGAAGAGACATAGGGCACCTCATAAGATGCAGCAGCAACACTCTCCTGAGAACCCCCAACATCTTTGGGGAACGAGTTCTGGTTGTGGCAAAAGAAGAAGCTGGCCCCTTGGGCCTTTCTGTGGTGAAGGACATGCCCAGCTCCCAGATGTCTCCTTGAACCTCTCTGTTGATGAGCTCAACAAAGCAGTGGCTCTGGCACTGAAACCTTCCTGCCTACCCACCAATTCAGTGCCCAAGTCTGAAGTCTAAAGCCAGATAACAAAGTCTTGACCCCAAAAATGTGTCTTAGCCGAAGTAGAGCATGCACCTTTAGGATTTTGGCATCGAGCCCCGAGACATACATGGCAGTGACCTTCTACTCAAACACTTGGTGCCGGTCAGTCCCAAGGCTAAGTCACAATACTTACCAAACAGCCATCCAAAGGCATTGAGTCATGTCAGCAGACAACTCTGCCTTCCCCCTAGTCATTGAGTGCCCTCCCTCTGAACTGAGATCGACACCGAAAGTTCCACCAAAAATCGCAGCCAAACCGACCTAGAAACAAACCACCCCAATAAGCGAAGGAGCATGTGCACAAGTCCACCACCCCATCTTCCTTGTCTAAGGCAATGTCCTCACCACCACCTTCACCTCTCACAACCCCTCCACCACCATCTCCTCACTCTGAGGACAGTTCAGGTCATAAGTTTTCAGACATTGAATCCCTTGCACATAGGAAGGGCGTGACCTCTGGGAGGACTACTAGGTAGACCATCAGGACAGTTAAGACACAGAGGACTACCCCGCCAAGCCATCGGCACCCATCAATACTATAACGCAGTGATTCAGAGGGTTGCCCAGCTGCACAATATGAATATGCACGTCCTTCAGGACCAGGATGATTTCCTTGTGGAAATCCTCTCCAAAACTGAAAGGACTGTGCAGTACTTTCCGATGCTGAAAGGTATGTTGAGACAAATTTGGGAGCTGATAAATGCGAAGTTTGTTCCCTTTGTGGTGGACAAAGATACAAGACCTTTCTTCTTGCACACTGTACATCCGTGGGCAGGTCCCACCAGACTCCCTGATTGTCCTCACTATGCAAAAATGCGCTTCTGCACAGGTGACCCACTGCCCACCAAACAAGAGAGCAAGCATATTGACACTGCTAGCCATTTTGTGGTGTGGGGACTGCCACCCATTATCACATCTCCAGTTCTATAGTCACCCTCTCCCAATTTGATAGGTATCATTGGGAGGAGATGCAGGGAGCTGGCAAAGCTCCTCCCTTGAAGCTATAGGAACAAAGGAAAAAAGCTTGTGACTGAGGGAGAGGTTATCTCTAGCACCAACATCTGCTTCAATCTCAACGCAGCAGATACCGCTTACTGAGGCATCAACACAAGTGTACTCCCCCGACATCATGCCTGGCTACGCACCGTAGGGTTCACGCCTGAAGTGCAGTAGCCCTACCTCACCCTACCGTTCCATGGAGAACATCTTTACGGCCCTCAGGTCGACAAGATGCTTGAGAAAATAAACAAGAGCCAGAGACAGCCAAGCCTACAGGCGCTCTCCAGGCTATTATGTCAAAGGCCTCATTTTGGAGACAACAGTTTCAAGGTAGAGCCTCTTTACTCAGTCAAGTCCAAAGCTTTCAGGACTCTGAGACAGGCAAAGGATACTCCAGGAATGGTTTCAAGGGCAACAATCAGGGCAAATCAGGATCTAGCAGGGACTTACTATTGACTTGCCATCAGTCCATCCTGATCATTCAACACCTGTCGTGGGAAGACTAGATGATTTTCCTCCCTGTTGAGATGGGATCACCTCCAATCAGTTGGTTGACGTGGTATAAGGTTTAGGGATACTTCTAATTCAACACTGCACCCCTTAACATCCCACCCCGCTGCCATGTCTTCAGCCTGGACCACCTCTGGCTTCTGGAAGTAGTAGTTAAGACACTTCTAATGAAGCACTCCATGGAGCCAGGACCTTCACATCAACAAGCCCAACGGATGTCCTCTCTGAACTTCATCACCCCAAAAAAAAAGGATGGTTCCTTTTGGCCAGTCCTAGACCTCAGGCCCCTCAGTTACTACATCTTGTTGAAGAACTTCCACAAGACCACCGTCTAGGACATCACCCCACTGCTCCGACAAGGGGACTTTATGATGGCACTGGTTCTAAAGGACACCTACAGTCCTATCCCCATCCACCTGTCCACCACCATTATTTTCGCCTTGCGGCTAGTGGACAACACTTCCAGTTCAGGGTTCTACCCTTTGGAGTCACTATGGCCCAGAGGTTTTTACAAAGTGTCTAGTGGTGGTAGCTGCTCATCTGTGCAGAAATGCCATCCACATCTTCCAAACCTAGATGACTGGCTGATAAAGAGCTGCAACAGACAACAATGCTTAGCACCCTCTTAAGTAGCGGTGTCCTTGCTCCTTAAATTATAGTTTACTATTAATGCAAAAAAAGTCCGTCCTCCAGCTCCAGCCCTTCTTAGGTTCCATCCTAAATGCTATTACGGGGTAAGTGTACCCCGACGAGCATAGGATAATTGCATTCTACCAACAGCTGCCTCTTTTTCAGCAGGACTTCCTCTTACAGTAAGGACGATAATGAAACTGCTGGAGATGATGGCCTCATGTATTGCTATTGTGCTGCATGCAAAATTCCACATGATGCTCTCCAAGAATGCCTTGCACAGCTGTGGTCACTAGCGGAGGGCCTGGGGGAAGATCTTGTGCTGGTAAAGGCCCATACACAGCACTCTCTGCATTGATGGAACAGCTACAACCTTTTTCTCGGCAGACCTTTCCTCGACCCTCTTCTGCAAGTGACCATTACCATCGACCCCTGACTATTTGGGTGCGAGAAGGGGGTTCTCACCTCAGTCACATCGCTGTCTAAGGCACCTGGACTTCCCTGCACCAGGGTCAATCAATCAGTATTTGTAAAGCACGTTAATCACCACAGGGGTATCCAGGCGGTGCGTGGGAGCTACTTGAACATCCAGGTCTTGAGGCCGCTCCTGAATTCGGCGAGGGATGTGGAGGTTCGGAGGTGGATGCGGAGGTCGTTCCAGTCTTTGGCGACGAAGTGGGAGAAGGCGCATCCTCCGGCTCAAGTGCGCTGGATTCAGGGGTGGTGGAAAGTGCCAGGGAGGCCGAACACAGGTGTCTGGTGGGGTGGTGAAAAGTCAGATGGTTGTTCAGGTAATCTGAAAGAGACACGTTAGTGACAGATTCCTTACCTTAGAATATCCCCAGGCGTCAGGCTGGATCCGGAAAGTTTTTGCGTAGCAGTACCCTTGCGCGTCGGTAGGCGGCGTCGTGCGGCTCCGCGTCCGTCGTCGGCGTTGTGATTGCCGGGATGACGTCGCCGGCAGTACTTAGACGCCGCCCCTGCGCGCTGACGTCAGTTCTTCTTTTTCCGCGCCAGTAAGCGCAGATCCGGGAAGAGCAGTGCCCTAGTCAATTTTTGACTAACTTTTTTGTGAATTTTTTCACTGTTTCTTTTTGAGTCTTCATCGACTCCTAGGTGTCGTAGGGATGCCCGGCTTCAAGCCGTGCGACGCCTGTGGTCGAATGATGTCGATCACAGACCCGCATCTGGAGTGTCTCGTCTGTCTCGGCCGAGACCACGACACAAAGTCGTGCCCTGACTGCCGGAAGCTTCACCCGAAGGCTTTGCGAGAGCGGTCTCGAAACCTACTCGAGGTCCGGCAGTCGGCTCCGCGCCGCACCATGCCCCGGTCCCAGGAGAGGTCGAGGGGCCGGTCACGGAGTCCCCGCCGGTCGTCGGAGTCCAAGTCTTCGCGCTCCTCGGGTAAGTCGAAGCACAAAAAGTCTAAGAAGCGTCATCGCTCTAAGACTTCGCCTCGCCGGTCTCGCGACTCGGCTGAGGCCCCAGTCGGCACCGTCCCCGCGGCCCCGGACATGCCTATGGAGCCGCCCCCGCATTACCCATCCTTTCCGGGTTCGGGGGCGACTCCGGCCGAAATACAGGAATTCCTGTCGGCCATGGCCCGCCTCTTCGGGCCTCAAGGTCCCTCCGGTGCAACTTCGGGCCCCGCGGGCCCTGATGGGGTTGCCCCGGCGTTGCCGTCGACTCCGGTCCCGGCGCCGCCGTCGACTCCGGTCCCGGCGCCGCCTGTCCCACCAGCCTTCATCCCGGCCTCGATCCCGGCTCCGGTGGTACCGCAACCCCCATCGACGCCGGTTGACCTAACCACCCCTCCGCCGACGCCGATGTCCCCGGTGCCGTTCCAGACGCCGTCCGGGGCTCCGGACGGCGTCGATCCCCGGCTCTCTCCGGCTCCGGACATGGAGCCGGACCGACGTCGCTCGACGCCGGCTCCGGCGCCGATGAGACCTTGGATCCCAAATGTCCCTCCTCCTCCATATTTTGAACCTGAGGAGGACCAAGAGAGCTGGGAGGGGTCCGAAGACCCTCTCACACGACAGTGTGAGTATGATCAGGACTGGGCTGAGGAACTTGGGGATGCCAGTGGTCTAGACACCTCCCCTGACACTGGCATGCTGTCTCCTCCCGTGGCTACGGAGGAGGGAGCTAATTTTGCAACGGTGTTGCGTAGAGCAGCTGGAGCCTTACATCTCCAATTGCCTACTGTGGCTGTCAGGACTAATCTCCTGACGGAAGTGCTTCAGCCGGCAGCTTCCTCCTCGGAGACTGTGCTGCTGTTTAATGATGCACTCACTGACGTTCTTTTGGGTGCCTGGTCCAAGCCCACCACAGGGGCTCCTGTGGATAGGAACGTGGCCCGACGCCATCGCCCTGCTCCGGGCGACCCCTTGTTTCTCTCCCAACATCCCACCCCCGAGAGCTTGGTTGTCCAAGCCTCTGCCTCCCAAACCGCCTTCCCTACCGCCCCTCCGGATAGGGAATCCAAACGCCTGGACCAATTTGGGAAGAAGGCTTTTTCTTCCTCCAGTGCTGGCTTGCGGTCCGTCAACACCGCTTGCCTTTTGGGCCGATATACCCACTCCCTGTGGGGTTCGGTGGCGGCTGTTTTGCCGCAGTGTTCTGAGGAGGTCCAGACACTGCTTACCCGCGCTATTGCGGAAGGGCGAGATGCGGCTAAATACACCATACGTTGTGGCCTTGATACCGCAGACTCGCTGGGCAGATCGCTTGCGACGACGGTGGCGCTACGTCGCCACGCCTGGCTGAGAACAACTGGTTTCTCGGGTGATGTCCAGAATACACTCATGGACATGCCCTTTGATGGAGTCGGTCTTTTGGTTCAAAGGCAGACCATGCGCTGGAGCGTTTTAAGGACTCACGGGCTACTGCCAAGTCCCTGGGCCTTTCTGTTGTACGCCCTCCGCTAACCTCTGCTTTTCGCCCCTTTCGTGGCCACGGAAGGGGCGCCCAGTCACGTCAGCTGCCCAGCCACCGGCCCGCGCAGCAAGCGTCTTCGCGTGGCCGAGGACGTGGATACCGCCGTGGCGGTTCGGGCAACCAGCTTGCGGGTCAGGCCACCAACTCCAACCTGTCCGCGGCCTCCAAGCCCTCCTAGTCACTCCTTTCAGGTGCACAGCACGCCAGTAGGGGGCAGGGTCCGCCATCACCTTCACCACTGGCGTCCCATCACCTCGGACAGGTGGGTCTTGGACATTGTCCGAAGGGGCTACTCCTCCCCTTCGAGACCACCCCCCAGCCATGCCACCTCAATTCCACCGCATGTCAGGGGATCACTTGGTGCTTCTGCAGAAGGAAGTCACGGCCCTCTTGGCCAAGAGGGCCATCGAGCATGTTCCGACCCCAGAAGTAGGACGTGGTTGCTACTCCCACTACTTTCTGGTGCCCAAAAGGACAAGGGGGACATGCGTCCTATCTTGGACCTCCGGAACGTCAATCGCTTCCTCCGGAAGGAGAAGTTCAAGATGCTCACCCTAGCTCAGGTCTTGACTGCCCTCGACCCTGGAGACTGGTTAGTAGCGTTGGACTTGCAGGACGCTTATTTCCACATCCCCGTCCTGCCGGCCCACCGGCGTTACCTACGGTTCACGGTAGGCCTCGAGCATTTTCAGTTCACTGTGCTCCCCTTTGGCCTTACAAGTGCCCCTCGGGTGTTCACGAAAGTGATGGCGGTGGTCGCAGCTCATCTGCGCCGGGCAGGGGTTCCAGTCTTCCCCTACCTCGACGACTGGCTGCTGAAGGCGGGCTCGTCCCAGGCAGTCGTCTCCCACCTCCAGACTACGGCCGAACTCCTGCACTCGCTGGGGTTCTCCATCAATGTGCCGAAGTCGCATCTGATTCCTTCTACACAGCTCCTTTTCATCGGAGCAGTTCTGGACACGACGCAGTTTCGGGCTTATCCTCCCGAACGGCAAGTCCGGGATATGGCTATGATTCCAATCTTTCAGCCTTTATCCTGGGTTTTGGTATGGATGACCTGCTGGGCCTCATGGCCTCCTGCATCCTGCTGGTCAATCATGCCAGATGGCATATGCAGGCTCTGCAGTGGGACCTGAAGTTCCAGTGGGCGCAGCACCAGGGCAACCTGTCCGATCACGTCCAGATCTCGGAGGGGGCTGCAAAACAGTTGCAGTGGTGGCTCTCGAACCGGCAATGGGTCATGGGCAGATCCCTCTCCCTTCCCCAGCCAGAGCACACAGTTGTGACGGACGCGTCCCTTCTGGGATGGGGCGGTCACATGGGAGAGGCGGAGATCAGAGGCCTCTGGTCTCCGGCGGAGTCCCGGCTCCATATCAACCTTCTGGAGCTCTGGGCGTTCCGACTTGCACTCAAGGCATTCCTTCCCTCTGTCAAAGGGAAGGTAGTGCAGGTGTTCACAGACAACACCACCGCCATGTGGTACTGCAACAAACAAGGCGGGGGTGGGGTCGTGGACCCTCTGTCAGGAGGCTCTGCGCCTCTGGACATGGCTGGAACATCAGGGCATGTTCCTGATGGTTCAACACCTGGCAGGTTCCCTGAACGCCAGGGCGGACGAACCTGCAGCCGCAGGTGCATGATGGATCACGAATGGCGTCTTCACTCGGAAGTGGCGCAAGGTCTCTTTCTGCAGTGGGGAGAGCCTTGGTTAGATCTATTCGCCACCGAAGAGAACGCGCAATGTCATCAGTTCTGCGCGTTGGAATTTCCAAGGCGGCACTCGCTTGGCGACGCTTTTCGTTGCGAGTGGAGTTGCGGTCTGTTGTACGCCTTTCCGCCTATACCACTTCTACCCAGAGTGTTGAAGAAGATTCGGCGCGACCGGGCTCAAGTCATCCTTGTGGCTCCGGACTGGGCTCGAAGAGTTTGGTATCCCGAGCTACTCAGTATGAGCGTCGATCCCCCGATCCGTCTGCCTCTTCGGGAGGATCTTCTGTCGCAGCAGCAGGAGACGGTCCTCCACCCGAACCTGTCCAGCCTCCACCTGCTTGCGTGGAGATTGAGCGGCGGCAGTTGATTCCTTTCGACTTGCCTCCCGAAGTTTGTGATGTGATTCTGGCAGCCAGGCGTCCCTCCACTAAGGTGGTATACGCCTGCAGGTGGAACAAGGTTGTGGCATGGTGCACAGCAAAGGCTGTGAATCCCCTCTCTGCTCCTCTTTCTGAGGTTCTTCTGTTCCTTCTTTCACTGGCCCAACAGGGTTCTGCCCAGGGTACCATCAAGGGCTATCTTTGTGCCATTTCGGCCTTCCTCAGGCTTCCTGGTCAGCCCTCCCTTTTCAAGTCTCCTGTTGTTAACAGATTCCTTAAAGGCATTACACACCTCTTCCCTCCTGTTCCGTTTGTGATGCCTCAGTGGGACTTGAACTTGGTTCTTACCTTTCTTATGTGCGCTCCCTTTGAGCCTCTACATAACTGTCCTCTTCGTCTTCTGACTGTGAAGACAGCCTTTCTTCTGGCCATCACCTCCGCTCGGCGGGTGAGTGAGCTCCAGGCTCTGTCATGCAAACCTCCCTTTCTGTCTGTCCATCCAGACAAGTTTGTTCTTAGGACGCGTCCGTCCTTCTTGCCAAAGGTGGTTACTGCCTTCCACATTGGGCAGACCATCACTTTGCCCACCTTCTTTCCGCCTCCGCATCCTTCCAGAGAGGAAGGGAGGCTCCACCGTCTGGACCCAAAACGTGCGCTTTCCTTTTATATCAACCGCACACAACACTTCCGGGTGGATGACCAGCTCTTTGTTGGCTACGTGGGCGCCAAAAAAGGTCGGGCGGTGCACAAGAGAACCATCTCCCGCTAGGTAACCTTGTGTATCAAAGCCTGCTATTCTTTGGCTAAGAAGGAGCCTCCTGTTGGGCTGCGTGCCCATTCCACCAGGGCAACGGCTGCTACCACGGCTTTAGGCCGCGGTGTTCCGCTGCAGGATATCTGTCAGGCAGCTACGTGGGCCTCGCTGCACACATTTACAAAACATTACTGCCTTGACAGTCAGGTCCGGAGGGACGGCTTCTTTGGCCGTTCTGTCCTCCGGGACTTCCTTGTCTGATCTTTGTTCGCAGACCCACCACCGGGGTTGGTATTGCTGGGGTATCTATTCTAAGGTAAGGAATCTGTCACTAACGTGTCTCTTTCAGATGCACAAGTTACTAACTTGTGTAACGATATATCTGTAAGAGACAGTAGTTAGTGACAGATTCCCTACCGCCCCACCCATCCTCCCCGTTCTGCGAACTGATTTCTAGGGTTAAGGACATCCCTTTCAGGGCCCTAGTATTTTTCAGACACCTGTGTCAGCTTCTTGCATGGCTCTGCGTTCCTGGCGCGGAAAGTCGTGTACAGAACTGACGTCAGCGCGCAGGGGCGGCGTCTAAGTACTGCCCGCGACTTCATCCCGGCGATCACGACGCCGACGACGGACGCGGAGCCGCACGACGCCGCCTACCGACGCGCAAGGGTACTGCTACGCAAAAACTTTCCGGATCCAGCCTGACGCCTGGGGATATTCTAAGGTAAGGAATCTGTCACTAACTACTGTCTCTTACAGATATATCGTTACACAAGTTAGTAACTTGTGCTTCAGGTCCTGAGTTGTGGAGGGCTTTGTGGGCATGCGTGAGCAGTTTGAAGTGGCATCTCTTCTTGATGGGGAGTCAGTGCAGGGTGCGGATGTGGGGGGTGGTATGTGATTGTCTTGGCAGATCCAGGAATATTCTTGCTGCTGCGTTCTGGATGGTTTGGAGGCGTTTGAGGAGGAGGGTGGTCGTTCCTGCGTAGAGGGCTTAACCATAGTCAAGACGGCTGGTGATGAGGGCTTGTATGATGGTTCTACTGGTGTCTTTTGGGATACATCTGAAGATTTTGCAGAGCATTTTGAGGGTGTTGAAGCAGGTGGTGGCCACCGAGTTGACCTGTTGTCTCATGGAGAGCTTGCTGTTGAGTATGATGCCGAGGTTGCGGGTGTGGCTGGTGAGGGTGGGTGCTGGTCCTAGAGTGGAGGGCCACCAGGAGTCGTCCCACAGCAAGGGGGTGGTCTTCTGAGGAGGAGAACTTCGGTCTTGTCGGTGTTCAGCTAGAGGCAGTTGGTTCTCATCCAGTCGGCGACGTCGGTCATGGCATTCTGGAAGTTCGCTCTGGTGGTGTCTGTCTCTTTGGAGAGGTGGAGTATGAGTTGTGACGTCGGCGTATGAGATGATTTTGAGATCGTGGCTGTGAACGATGCGTGCTAGTGGCATCATGTAGATGCTGAACAGTGTGGGGCTCAGTGAGTAGCCTTGGGGTACGCTGCATATGATGCTCTTGGGGTCAGTGATGTAAGGAGGGAGGCGGACATTTTGGGTGCGGCCGGTGAGCAAGGTGGATAGTAGTGTGAGTGCGTTGCCACAGATGCCGATGTGGTGAAGTTTTTGGATGAGGAAGTGGTGGGAGACTGTGTCTAAGGCTGCTGACAAGTCAAGGAGGATCAGGGCTGCTGGTTCGCCACGGTCCATGATTGCTCTCGTCCATGGCAGCTATGAGGGCAGTTTCTGTGCTGTGGTTGGAGCGGAACCCGGATTTGGAGGGGTTGAGCAGGTGGTTGGATTCCAGGTAGTCCATGCGTTGGCGGTTGAGGGCTTTCTCCAGTACCTTGGTTACGAAGGGGATGAGCAAGATGGGCCGGTAGTTCTTGAGGTGGGATGGGTCCGCTGTGGATTTTTCCAGAAGTGGTTTAATTTTGACGTAATTCCATGATTCTGGTGGATCTGAGCGCTGAGTTGATATTGCTGGTGAGCGGGGGTCCGATTTCTTCATGTCTGAGGTTGAAGGCGTGGTGAGGGTTGGAGTCCATCGGAGCTCCGGAATGGATGAAGGACATGATGGACGTTGTGGTTTCGGTGTCGAGGGGGGTCCATTCGGTCAGGCGGTGGGGTGGGATGGTGGTGGGAGGAGCTGGGAGTTCCGGTTGCAGTGGCTGGGGCTCAAAGTTTTTGTAGATGTTGGCGATCTTGGTGTGGAAGATGTCGGCAATAGGATTGCAGAGGGACAGGGAGGGCTGGATGGTGTTTTCGATAGTGTCAGGCGAGGAGAATTCTCTGACGCGTTTGCTGGGTTGTCACATCAAACACATTGAGCTCCTGTCAGTCCGTCTAGCTCTCAAAGACATCTTCAAGATCATCCGGTAAAAGACAGTCGTCATTAAGACGGATAACATGACTGCCATCTGCTACATTTGAAAGCCAGTGGGAGACTCGCTACCCACTGCATCCTGCACTGGCTGATGAGATCTGGTGTTGGACAATCTCCAACAGGAGCCACCTCTTAGTAGAACACTTGCTGTGGGCAGACAACAAATTCGCATACCTACTTAGCAGGACGCATTATCTGAAAGAGACAGTTAGTTATAGATTCCTTACCTTAGAATTTCCCCTAGGCGTCAGACTGGATCCGGCGAATTTTTTCTCAGCAGTACCACTGCGCGTCGGTAGGTGGCGTTGGTCGACTCTGCGTCCGTCGTCAGCATCGTGGTCTCCGGGATGATGTTGCAGTGCCTACTTAGATGCCGCCCTGCGCGCTATGTCCGTTTTTTCTTTTTCCGCGATAGCCTAGCGCAGATCCGGAGAGAGCTACCCCTTTAGTCACTTTTTGACTAAGTTTTTTTCGACGTTTTGTCGACTTCTTTTTGAGTCGTCGACTCCTGGTGCGCGAGGGATGTCCCACCGTCGGACCGTCTTCAAACCCTGCGAGGATTGTCACAAGCTGATGTCTGTGACGGACCCGCACCTCAGGTACCTTTGGTGTCTGGAGCTCGACCGAAGTTGTGCTCCGACTGCCGGGCCATGAATCCAAAGTCTTTGCGGGAGCGGTCCCGAAAGCTCTTGGAGGCCCAGCAGTCGGCTCTGCATCGCTCCCGGTGTCGCTCGAGCTCAGGCGCTCCCTTTCATCGGGGCGGTTCTGGACACAGTGCAGTTTCGGGGCCGAGCAGCGAGTCCGGGATATTCGGGCTATGATACCGATGTTTCAGCCTCTATCCCGGATTTCGGTGAAAATGACCCTGAGGCTGCTAGGCCTCATGGCCTCCTGCATCCTGCTGGTGGATCATGCCAGATGGCATATTCGGGCTCTGCAGTGGGACCTAAAGTTCCAGTGGGCGCAGCATCAGGGGAATATTTCCGACTATGTCCAGATCTCGGAGGGAACTGCACAACAACTGCAGTGGTGGTTAAAGAACCAAGCTTGGGTCAGAGGCAGATCCCTTTCCCTTTCACAACCAGACCTCACAGTAGTGACAGATGCGTCCCTCCTGGGATGGGGTGGCCGTCTGGGAGAGGCGGAGATCAGAGGAGTCTGGTCTCCGGCAGAGTCTGGGCTCCATATCAACCTACTTGAGCTCCGGGCGATCCGCATGGCACTGAAAGCATTTCTTCCCTCTCTCAAAGGAAAGGTGGTGCAGGTGTTCACGGACCACATCACCGCCATGTGGTACTGCAACAAACAGGGCGGGGTGGGGTTGTGGACCCTTTGTCAGGAGGCCCTTTGCCTCTGGACATGGCTGGAACATCAGGGCATGACCCTGGTGGTTCAACACCTGGCAGGTTCTCTGATAGCCAGGGGGGATGAGCTCAGCCGATGGTGCCTGGTAGATCTCGAATGGCGTCTTCACTCAGAGGTGGTGCAAGGTCTCGTTCAGCGGTGGGGAGAGCCTTGGTTAGATCTGTTCGCCACCGAAGAGAACGCGCAATTTCAGCAATTCTGCGCATTGGAGTTTCCAAGGCGGCACTCGCTCTGCAATGCTTTTTGTCGCGAGTGGAACTGCGGCCTCCTGTACGTTTTTCCGCCTGTACCACTTCTGCCCAGAGTGCTGAAGAAGATCAAGCGCGACCGGGCCCAAATTATTCTTGTGGCTCCGGACTGGGCACGAAGAGTCTGGTACCCTGAGCTCCTGAGCATGGCCATCAATCCTCCACTCAGACTGCCTCTTCGAGAGGATCTTCTGTCTCAGCAGCAGGGGAGGGTTCTTCACCCAAACCTCTCCAGCCTCCACCTCCTTGCGTGGAGATTGAGCGGCGGCAGTTGACAGCTTTTGACCTTCCACCTGAAGTCTATAATGTCATCTTGGCAGCCAGGCGTCCCTCCACTAAAACGATATACGCCTCTAGATGGAACAAGTTTGTGGCATGGTACACAGCAAAGGCTGTGGATCCCCTTTCTGCTCCTCTTTCAGAGGTCCTTTTGTATATACTTTCTTTGGCCCAGCAGGGCTCTGCTCTGGGCACTCTTAAAGGCTATCTTGCGGCTATCTCTGCCTTCCTTCGGCTGCCCGATCAGTCTTCCTTGTTCAAGTCCCCTATTGTAAATAGATTTTTTAAGGGCATTTCTCAGCTCTTTCCTCCATCTCCTTTCATAATGCCCTAGTGGGACTTGAATCTTTTTCATGTGTGCTCCCTTCGAGCCCCTTCATAACTGTCCTCTCAGGCTCCTCACTTTGAAAACTGCCTTCGTTGTTGCCATCACTTCTGCTCGAAGGTTGTGTGAGCTGCAAGCTCTTTCTTCCAAGCCCCCTTTCTTCTGTGTGCATCCGGACAAAATGGTGCTTTGAATGAGGCCCTTGTTCCTTCCGAAAGTGGTTACACCTTTTCACATTGGACAAACTATTACTTTGCCCACCTTTTTCCCACCTCTGCAACCTTCCAAGGAGGAGGAGAGACTCCACCGTCTGGACCCTAAGCGTGCGCTGTCCTTCTACCTTGGCCACACGAAAGATTTCAGGGTGGATGATCAACTCTTAGTTGGCTATGTAGGTGCCACGAAAGGTCGGTCTGTTCAAAAGCGTACCATCTCTAGATGGGTTGTCCTTTGTATCACACTCTGTTACGCTTTAGTGAAAAAGAAACCTCCAGTGGGGCTGCAGGCTCATTCCACTAGAGCTACGGCACGTGGAGTTCCACTTCTTGACCGCTGTCAGGCAGCCACATGGGCATCCTTGCACACGTTCACCAGACATTACTGCCTGGACAGCCAAGTCCGGAGGGACGGCTATTTTGCCCGTTCGGTCCTCCAGGACTTCCTGGTGTGAATTTGGTTCGCAGATCCTCCTCCGGGGTTGGTATTGCTGGGGTATCTAATCTAAGATGAGGAATCTCTAACTAACTGTCTCTTTCAGATGAATAAGTTACTTACCTACGGTAACGATGTATCTGTAAGAACCATAGGTTAGTTATAGATTCCTTACTGCCCCATCCATCCTCCCCGCTCTGCGAACTGAATTCTAGGGATAGGGACTCCCTTACAGGGCCCTAGTTGTGGCGCACCAGTGGTCAGTGTCTTGCATGGTTCTGTGCTTCTGGCGTGGAAAGTTGTGTCAGAACTGACGTTAGCGCGCAGGGACCGCGTCTAAGTAGGCACTGCGACGTCATCCCGGTGACCACGACGCCGACGACAGACGCGGAGTCGACCGACGGCACCTGAAGACGCGCAGGGTACTGCTGAGAAAAGTCTCTGGATCCAGTCTGACGCCTGGGGGAAATTCTAAGTTAAGGAATCTATAACTAACTTATGTCTCTTACAGATACATTGTTACCGAAGGTAAGTAACTTGTTCAACAAGTTCGTGTGTAGGAACTCCACCCCAAGTATTTGCCTATGCTTTTCCTCCTCTCTCTCTCAATCCATATGTGGTGAGAAGGATGCAGCTGGCACCCATGACTCATCTTTGTGGCCTCAACCTGGGACAGACAACCCTGGTATTCATTGCTGCTAGAGAGGTCTGTCTCCCCCTAAGAGAATCTGCAGCTCACGCCGACCCTTCTCAAGCACCATCAGGGTCAACTCAGACACCCGGACCTAATGTAACTCAGGCTAGAGATGTGGCACCTGAGGTCCTAGAGTTTGGCTACCTCAGCCTCCCAGAGGAGTGTATACTTAAACTGTGTAACACATGTAAACCCACCACACATGCATGCTACCCAGCCAAATAGAAAACATTTGTCCACTACTGCATCTCTAAACAAATAAACAACTTTCAGGTCTCAGTACAGGATATTGTTTGCTGCTCCTTGCACTTGCAAAAGGCAGTCCAAGACTATACCTTCTTAAGCTTACACTTAGCTGTAGTTGCAGCCTATATTCAAAATAGGGAACACTCATCCCTCTTCAAAATTTCTGGTGTGAAGGCCTTCGTGCAGGGAATCAAGAGAGTGATCCCTCCTGGAATGCCTCCTTCCCCCATGTGAAACCTCAACATAGTCCTCACACGCCTTCTGGGTCCACTCTTTGAGCCCCTACATTCCTGTAGCTAACTTGCAGTTTGTATCATGGAAGGTAACTTTCCTAATATAAAAAAACTTGCTCAGGCGTATTAGCAAGCTTCAAGCCCTGACAATCCAGGAACCCTTCTTTCAGGATAGAGTGGTCCTCAGGACCAACCCAAATTTCACCCTAAGTCTCATATTTTCACACTAATCAGTCTATTGAGCTGCTTGACTTCTTTCTGCATCCAGACTCACTAGCTGAAAGGTCTTTGCACACTGTAGGCGTTAAAAGGGTACTCATGCACCATATAGATGGAAACAAGCTCTTTTGCTAAATCTGCTTTTTGTGGACTTTGCCAAACCCTTCAACGGACACCCCACCTGTAAACCTTTCATTGCAAGATGGATTGTTAAGTGTATCCAGACTTGCTATGCAAAGGCAAAGCATGCGCTTCCTGTGGCCCCCCAGGCACTATGTACAAAAAGGGTATAGCAACCTGCTAACTATCATCTGCAAAGCTGCCACCTGGTCAACCCTCCACATGTTCACTAAACACTACTGTGTGGATATTCTAGAATGCAATAGTTTGCCAAACTGTGTTAAAGATTTTGTTCCAATCATCTGCATCATTGGCCCGCTAGCCACTGTTTTGGGGAAATTGCTTTATAGTCTATGTGGATCATTTGTATCTATAATCAATGATGGTGTGCTATTCTGCTACTCCACCATTAGGTCAACTTGACGTCTGGTTGAATGATATCTGTATGTCAAGGGGAATCTTTGGTTGAAGGATGGAATAGCCCTCACCCACCTTGGTGGCGCTACAATACCCAGAGGGCTTCCAAGAACTGGGGCTCTTTAACTGTGATCTTTTTTCTCCCCCTTGCTCGGTGTTTTGCCTGAGCCCTAGTTGGGTGGTCAGTGCCCTAGTTGGGTGGTAGTGAGAGTCAGAGGTAGACTGGGTGTAAGAGAAGTTAAAATTGGCTACTGGCAGTCCTTGAACAATATTTATTCCTGGCGAGTGTCTGTGCCAAGATTAAAAACATGCATCACTGCATAGAACTGATTCAGGTGCATGGTCCACAGATGTTTCCTCATGCCATTCGTCCCAAATGAAAACAACCCAGGATATCCTCTTTGTAGCACTTGATGGCATAGACTTCATGTTACGTTATGGGCATTAACCTTTTTTCTGCCTTATAGGGTGCTGTAGGAGAAAGATGAGAGCGACGCCTGCTTTGCCACACAGCTAGCACAGCCTTGTCTGTGCAACTGTGATGTTTAAGAACAAAGAGCGCGAGCACAAAGAAATAACATCAGATGTGCAAAAAACATTTTTGTTCTTTTTTTTTTTATACACAACTCCAGTTCCTATTTCACTGTTCCAGTTGTTTTTTTTTGTTTTTTTATTAAAAAAATGTAAAAACACAAAAAAATGTAAAAACAAAGTTACTTTTAGAACCAAAATGTATGGCTTAAAAATAGATAAAAACATATTGTATTTTGTATGCCAGTGAGTCCAAATGAGAGTTAGTCAAAGTGTTGTATGTAAGGAAAGATGTGTGAGAGAAGCTGTACATCAAAGTCAGTGACGGATTGCATGAAAGTAATCAAGTAAGTGAGAGGGATTGTGCTAAGGTAGTTTCTTGCAGTGTCTTCTCTCCATCCAGGCTTTGCGTCCAACCAACCATGAGCTGGACATCTTTAATGCACATAGCCAAAGACCATGAGCACTGGCTGATTCTGAGCCAGGCCTGGCGTCTGACCCCCACCCGTGTCGGCCACTTAGACTTGCCCAGCGCCATATCCTACATGAGCGGTCAACCCCTTCTGCTCATATTCTGCTACTGCTGTATTTCCCTACATTGGTGCTCTTAAAATCGCTTCTTATGCCATGCACAACCATGATGCAGAACTGTGTGTTGCGTGCTGTCTAGCTTAAGATTTGTGTTGAAAACACACCCCACATTTCCCTATACCTAGACAAATTGTGAAACATTCCACATATTGTACATGTGCTTTGTAGTGAAGGACACATGCAGTGTGAGAAAGCGTTGAAAAAATTATAAAATTTCTCCTGGTTAACTCTTGCATCAAGAAGTCACTATTTTGTTGATGCAAAGCCTGGTCTCTCTATCATAGGTCAGAATTTGCTTAAAAACAGAGTGGTTACACCGATCTGCCCAAGTTGCACCCAGGTAATGGGTCTGTAGTAGACTTCTGCAAAAGGAGATCTGCTCACCATTGTTTTAAAACAACATAAATTAATTCCCCTGGAATTTGCACATAAATATGTAGTTGTATATTCAATGCTCTTGCTGCTATATTTCTCACTACTTCACTTCAACAGTGGTCAGTGCTTCACTTTTCCACTTTTCATTACGAAAATACATCATTTAGTTGCCTTTTCTGCACATTCTGTGCTCACCGTCCATGGGCTTCTGACGTCATGCTGGCTTTGTGGAAAGAACAATAAACAGACATGTGCACTATAACAATTTAAATGATGTATGCAATAATTTCCTTAGATGACATTTTGAGGTAGAAACTCTAACTGTAGCAGTTGACATACATGTATTTTTTTCCTTTAGAGCATCTAGAGAAAATCCAGCTATGCAAGAAAAGAAGAAATCTAGTATTTGGCAATTGTAAGTACTGAATTATTGCAAATGATAAGTGGTTTTCAGACCCAACACCCATAGCTATTTTAATGCTAATTCGATTTGTAATGTATAAAGTATAGAAACCATACATGGCTGACAACTGTATGTCCAAGGTTTACGCAGCATAGATCGTGTGACCAAACAGCCAATGGAGAGGCAGATACCAGGAATGGAGTATGCGTAGATGAAGGTTTTGTTAGTGACATTTTATTCCCCAGCTAATGGGATAGTGCAGGTCTCATTTTAGGCTTGTGGTCACATTGTGCCTTCAGTGGGTATCATTATATTTCTTGGCTCCAAAATGCTTATTCTTGAAGTTCCGTTGAGATGTGGGAGGGGCACTGGATATGTTATTCATTTAGCCACTCATCACTCTACAGGTTTCATTGGTTTGCCAGGCTTTTTGTGCTTGAAGATCGGGGGTACCTCACTTGTATTAATGATGACAGGCATATGCAAATCTAGACCGACTTCTAATTCTCCTTGTCTATTAACAAGGATTCTCATGCTGCAAAGCAGAAAAATAGGGTCCCTATTAACTCAGTTGCACTCAAAAGAGGATCCTTTTGACACCAGTACCAGAAACTCTGTCTACATATAAGTGAAGTTTCTAATGGATTCAAACAGCCTTTTGCATTTAAAACACAGATTGCTCTTCAACTAAAGGATGTATTGAATACAGATTTTCCCATGCATATTTTGAAATCTATTTTCCCAATGGTATGTACCAACCAACATTGATGAGTGATATTATCGAAAAATGTTAAAACATTTTGGAAATTAGTCCAAAGCTGGGTAGGTAGGAAATAAAATAATGTAAGCTACATGGTCCCAGAAGTGGCATGGATAAACCGTTTGGAAGAAGCTTACACCAGTGGTTATATTGAGCCTATCCAAGTAGAATATGGGGCCTACGGTGAACTCTCACAAAGTAACGCAATAAAAGATGGCATAGCCATAGAGCATCTTCCCTTTTTAGAGCAGCAGGAGAACAATATTGATTGGGGGCAAGATTTTTCCTGGCAGTATTTAAGGCTATAACTTAAAGTCGGAAAGGGACAATTCTAAAGCCCGTATGTTAAATAAAATAAACAATAGCAGTCCCTCATACCCAAAAAATTGGAGAGTAATATGCCTAATAGATTTATGGGCTAAAGTTTATGCAAAGTTTATACTTAAGAGACTGAAGGAATGGTCTGAGGAAAGTACACTTATTTCCATTGAACACGCTGGCTTTAAGGGAGGCCATTCACGCGAGGGCTCCCATTGACCTTGGTTTGATCTGTTCCTGTTGTGGACACTAGGCCCAGTCACACAAGTGGGGCAGGTTTTTTTATTGGCACAAGTGGGTGTAATGCTGGGTGGTAGGAATTTGATGGATTCCTGCAGATTCTGGAAATTTACATCACAGAAATATAACGAAAATGTGTGATTTCAAGCAAAGTTTGAGGTTTGCAAGGCATTATGGGTAAAAAAAAAACTCATGGGATCCACATATGGCACACCACCCTGGACTCCCCTAGTTGTCTAGTTTTCAAAAATGTGCAGGTTTGCTAGGCTTCCCTAGGTGTCGCCTGAGTTAGGCCCAGAGTCTACATCTACCCACTTTGCAAAAAACACTTTTGCTGGAATATTGTGATGTATCCATGCTGCGTTTTAGGCAGTTTCCTGTCATGGGCACTAGGCCTGCCCGCACAGTTGAGGCACCATTTTTATCGGAATGCTTGGTGGAAGGAGTGCTTGGTAGAAGGAGGTTTGTGGCTCCCCTCAGATTCCAGAACTTTCCATCACAGAAATGTGAGGAAAATGTGTTTATTTAGTCAAAGTTTGAGGTTTGCAAGGGATTCTGGGTAAAACAACTTGGTGAGCGCCACACAAGTCACCCCATCCTGGATTCCCTTAGGTGCCTATTTTAATTTTTTTTACAGGTTTGCTAGGTTTCCGAAGGTGGCGGCTAAGCTAGGGCACAAAATCCACAGCAACCCACTTTGCAAAAAACAGGTCAGTTTTGAGTGGACACATTTGATGTATCCATGTTACGTTTTGGGCCATTTCCTGTCGCAGGCACTAGGCCTACTTGCTCAAGTGAGGTACCATTTTTATCAGAAGACATGTGAGAGCATAGAATAGTAGGATATTTGTTTTCACCAACTGGATTTCACTGCGTTTGTGCCTTCCAAATATAAGCCAGTGTGTAAGAAAGAAGAATACCCTCTAAAAATCATATGGTAGTACGGGTACCCACAAATTCAGAGATGTTCAAATAACCACTGCTCCTAGATTCCATATCTTGTGCCCATTTCAGAAATACATAGGTTTCTTTGATACCCAGTTTTCACTCTACATATATCACCATATCAATTCGTCTACACTCGGTACACAATGAAAAACCATTGTACGGTGCAGCTCAGTTGTTGGTTCTGGGTACCTTGAGTTCCTGGGGAACCTACAAACCTTATGTCTACCCGCAACCAGTAAGGTCTAGCGTACTGACGTAATGGCATATTGGTTTTGTAAATTGGCCATTGCGTCTAAAAGTAGCAATAAAAAAGTTGTCACAAATGACTGTTTTGTCCTACTCATTTTCAGTATTTCTTTATTTCAACAGTTAGTTTCTTTGGGGAAAACCTTGAGGGATCCACACATATGACCCCTTACTGAATTCAGAATTTCATCTATTTTTCAGAATCCTATAACGTTTATGGATCACCCATAGGTTTCACAGTGGTTTCCACCACAAACTGGAAGTAGGTTGAGATAACAAAAAAATAGAAAATATGGGCTATCGAAAAATGCCTTAACTGTGGTAAAAAAAGAATTGTTTTTTTTATTCAGCTCTGCATGTTCTTGAAAGCTGGGAAGATGGTCACTTTAGCACAACAAATGTTCGTTGATGCCATTTTTTTTTTAACAACAAATTTTATTGAGTTTAAAACACCCAGTGGGCGAACCCCTGTAATCAGTATATAGACATATGACGAAATGCAAATACAAAAGATACCGAAGAGGGCCTCACCAGAGGATCTGCGAAACATGCGATCCAACATCCCACCCTCCCCCCTCCCCCGCCCCTGCACCACTCTTCCCACATGAAACAAGAAAGACATACACAATCATCACACTGTGTCCAATGCCCCAGCCAATGAGCACATTAGATTGGGGAATCATTGATGATTAGCCTTTCAATAGGGTCAGGATTCGCTGACTGTGAAAGGATGGATAAGTCAATACCCCGGTATTTAGCCCACTTGGTCCAAATCTTCCCATGTTTCTGCGGGCAACCCCGCGCCTGAAACACCGCCACTTCAGCCGACATACATTTATCTAGGGCTGTTTTCCAGGCCGCCACCCCGGGGGGAGAGGGAGACTTCCAATGCTGCGCAATGTCACGCTTGGCTAAGGTGAGACTGAGGAATAGAAGGTGCCTCTTATATCTGTTTCCCCCGATGTCTTCCGTGCCATGAAGAAGTATCAGTCGAGGATCCTCCGGGAGGTCCCAGCATAACACCCGCCCCAGACAGGACAGCACCCCCGACCAAAAGTGTTGTAGTGCTGTGCAACTCCAGACCGTGTGGAGGAAGGACCTGTCGTCAGAATTACAACGGAGGCAGGTAGGGGACTGAATAGCCCCCATCTTCCAAAGGCGAAGGCGGGTGTAATATACTCTGTGAAGATACTTAAACTGAATCAACCTGTACCTAGAGGAGACGGCGGCATACCTGGGGCTGGCAAGGGCCTCGGTCCAGTCATCGTCCGTGAGGGCCGGTAAATCCGCCTCCCATGCTGCCCTAGTCCGGTGTATGCGTGTCTTGGAGTGCGTTGTCAGGGTCTGATATAGTTGGCGGATTTTGTGCCCTCCCAGATCCCCCATCAACAGTCTGCCCTCTAGTGGGTGGAATTCGGGTAAGGACGTTAGGTGCTTTATCAGGGGGGGCATGGCGAAGCTGAAGATACCTGTGGAACTGGGACTTGTGTAGGTCAAACTCCTCCTGCAGCCTCTGAAAGGATTTAAGCGTGGGCCCTCGCATCACATCACCTAATGTAGAGATTCGTATAGTATCCCATCTCCGGAACCCGGTTAGAGTGGAGACGGGCCGAAGGCGCGTGCCCCGCCAAAGGGGAGTCGCGCCTGTCAGCGTACCCTACCAACCCATGGACCTGGATACTCGTCTCCAGATCTGGATTACCGTACTGCAGACCGGGGGAAGAGCCTCCAAGGACAAATTGCTGTATAAGAGATCTAATAGTGGATGTTCCGCCAGGAAGAGCAGCTCCACCGCATAGGCCAGATCAGTCTGAGGATTATACCACCATTCATTGATGACTAAGAGCTGAGACGCCCAATAATACGCCCGTACGTCTGCTGCTGCAATGCCACCGCAATAGGTGGATTGGATACAGGTCGCAAGAGCCACCCGGACCGCCCCTCCCCCCCCAGAGGAATCTATTTAGGAGCGCATTGATTTGAAGAAACCACGACGGAGGGATCGGGTACGGGAAATTCTGCAACCTATAAAGCAAGCGTGGCAGTGACACCATTTTGAATATAGCGGACCGGCCGTATAAGGATAAGGGAAGGTGGGACCATACCGTCGTCTCCTCGCGTACCGCCGGAAGCAGGGGGCTATGTTGCGCGACCACGCCATGGCGGGACATCTAGTGATATGGACACTGAGGTATCTGAACCCCTCGTCCGCAATGACCAGCTGCGAGGCCCAGGTTTGACTCCCCTGTTCGCCGCATATGGGGAAAAGGATCGACTTGGACGGGTTGGCATGTAGTCCTGTCGTTTCACCAAACACCCGCAAGATCTGAAGCACCCTCGGTCCGGTGACCCAAGGGTCAGAAAAGAAAAATAACGCGTCATCAGCATAGAGTGCTATCCTGTCCGAGCACTCAGGCGACCAGACCAGTCCCCGATAAACCGCATCCCTGCGTACCCACACAGCCAGTGGCTCTATCGCTAAAGTGAAAAGAAGCGGAGAGAGGGGGCAACCCTGTCTGGTCCCCATGCGGATGGGGAAGGAGGGAGAACGGTGGCCGGCCACACGGATCGAGGCCGTAAGATCCGTATACAGCAATTTAACATATGCGCGAAACCGGGGCCCCAGGTTGACAGCTTCCAAAAGTTTAAAAAGATAGGTCCAGCTCAAAGAGTCGAACGCCTTGTCGATGTCAGCTAGCAGGACAGCCGCAGGGCGTCCCAGACGGTGGGCCTCGGCAACAGCATTGTGCGCTCGCCGTATGTTATGCCTAGTGGAGCGTTGCGGCATAAAGCCAGACTGGTCTGGGTGAACGAGGTCCAGAATGCAGGTGCGGAGGCGATCAGCTAACACCTTCCCCAGTAATTTCGGCTCGAAGTTTAATAGGGATATGGGGCGGTATGAGCCCGGGGCCTCCGGAGGGCGACCCGGTTTGAGAAAAACAACAATTTCGGCATGATGCCAGTCCGGGGGCAAGATCTTCTGCTGCAACGCCTGGTGCAGCGTGCCAAGAAGGTGGGGACCAACGGTCCCCATGTGGGGGCGCAAAAAATCACAAGGAAACCCGTTGGGGCCCGGTGCACGGCCTGGGTGTGTATTGGTGAGGGCCGCCTGCAGCTCCTCCACAGAGATAGGCTGGTCAAGAACATCTCGCTGCTCATCAGAGAGGCGCTTTGGAGGGATATCTACAAGAAAAGCATCTATAAGCGGTGCAGCGAGTTCTTCACGATCACAGTATAGGGCAGCATAAAAATCGGCAAAGGCCTGCACCACTGCCCCCGGGGAGACGCACATGTCGCCCGCAGGGGACCTCAATAAAGGGACTTGCGTCGGGGAGGCCCTTGCTTGACATAGTCGGTGGAGCATCTGACTAGATTTATCGCCCCATTGATATATCCTGTGCTGGGTCGTCAGCCAGGCATCCTTGGCATTGTTCGTGAGCAGCTGGTGCAGCTGCTGTTGGACAGGAGCAGGTTACGGCGGGCACCGGCGTCGGAGCTCTCCACCAACGAGGCCTGGAGAGCAAGCTGTCTATCTTCTAGGTCTTGAATCTGTGCCAGGCGGCGCCGCTTTTCCCCAGTGCGATAGCTGATATCAGCCCCCCGAATCGTAGGCTTAGAGGCTTCCCACAATATTATCTGGGATTGAGTGGACCCGGTGTTGAAAGCGAAATAATCTGCTGTGGCTCGATGGAGCATCTCCTGATATCCGGGATCTCTAAGCAACCAAGGAGACATGCGCCAGTGATAGGAGGGACGACTGGTCTGCAGGCGGAGTTTGAGCTGAATGGGTGAGTGATCAGACAAGCCACGTGGAAGGATAGAGGTATGTGACACCTGATGCAGGTAGCTGCATGGGAGGAACATGTAATCCAGACGTGAGAGGGTGGGGTGTACGGATGATGCATACGTAAATCCAGCTTCAGAGGGATGATAAGCCCGCCATGTGTCCGCCCAACCCAATGTATGCGCCAAGATGTTGAGTTTAGACCTAGGAGGAGGGGTGGTCGGCAGTCGTGCCCGCCACCTATCCGGGGGAGCCATTACGTCATTCCAGTCCCCACCAAGGGATAGTCAAGCCGTCAGGGAATTCCCCCCAGAGTTGCGTCAGTCTGTCAATGAACGTCCGACCGAGAGGAGGTGGGGCGTATATGCTCCCAATTGAAATCTGTTCCCCAGCCAGGGTGCCGGAAACGGCCGTAAAGCGGCCACCCGGGTCGGACCAATGCTGAGTAACTTGAAATGGGACTCTGCGATGAATAAGTATGGCTGTACCGCGTGCCCCCCTTGAGAAGCCAGAGTGGTACACTGTGGCATATCCATAGCGTGAAAGACACGGGGCCTTGTTGCCTAGCATGTGAGTTTCTTGCAGCAGCAAGACATCAGCTGAGAAACGTTTTGCCAGGTGCAGTACAGCCCCTCTTTTAATCTTATTCAACAAGCCCCGTACATTCCAGGACACGATATTGAGATCTCCTGGGGGATTGCCATTAGCTGTGTGTGTCATGAGCTATCGGTAAGGTGTAGAGCAGCGGACTATGTGGACATATGGGACATCGTGGTGCATGTATCATAAAAAACAACTGTGTAACAAACAACAAATTACCCTCCCAGCCCCTCCCGCCTCCCCCCAAACTCCTATACATCCTAGAACACGGAGTACCTGTCGCGGAGGAATCTCGTCCTGGCCCCCAAACGTGAAGACCCTGGCGGACCCTCCAATGGATCCCCCTCCTCCCAACATTACCCATGAGAACTCAAAACGGGGAAGGCGTGCAAGACCCACTCCCTCCAGGGAAAGAGCAGAAGTCCCCAGCTCATAGTGGCAGAATATCCCGGCCTGTAGCAGCAGCCAACGGGCTCCGCAGTCGCATGAGACAGGGAAGAGTCAATACGCCAAAGCATGTCCCAGCCTCGGGCTGCCTCAGTCTGCAGAGTCTTTCTTATTCTGGGAGCGCCAGTTAGAACGGGATCGATGTCATCGATGAGTGGCGTCGCCTCCCTGCCGTCCATTCCGATGCGAGCCTTGAGAAGAGTCAGAGTCTAAGGGGGGCGGGGAATGCGGCTTCAGGTGGCGTCGCTCATCTCTCCACGCAAATACCTCCTCCGGAGTATCAAAGAAGTACGTTTTTGAATTGTAGATGACCTTCAGACGGGCCGGGAACATGAGCGCATAGGATAGGTTCAGATCACGCAGCCGCCGCTTGGCCGCAACGAAGGATTGACGCTGCTGCTGCACAGTCCGGGTGTAGTCCGGGAAGGCCATGATGGGATGGGACTCAAAGACCATTTTGTCCTTATGTGTCCTGGCAAAGCGAAGAATGGCATCGCGGTCAGCATAATTTAGAAGGCGAGCAATAACCGGTCGTGGGCGCTCCCCCGGCGGCGGCTTCTTGGTCAGGGCGCGATGGGCCCTCTCAATCATGAAGCAGGAAGAGATGTCGTCTGCGGGTAGCCGCGCCTTGAGCCATTCTGAGAGGAAGCCACCCATCGAGGATCCCTCGCAACCCTCCGGAAAACCCACCAGGCGGATGTTGTTGCGGCGGGCCCCTCCCTCCGCATCTTCGGCCCTAGCCTCCAGTTCTCTAGATACCATGGCAAGCTTGTCGACCTTCTTCTGGAGGGCAGAGACAGTATCCTCCACCGTGGAGACCCTCGTCTCAGCCTCGGTGATTCGATCGACTGCCTTCCGGAGGTCCTGGCGGAGGAACGACACTTCGGACCCCACCGCACCGATCTGGGCCTCAAGGGCGGTTCGTGACTGATTGATGGCCTCCAGGAGTGTCACCGTGTCTGATGAGACGCCCTCTGCGGCACCTTTACCCGCTGGGGTGGCTGTGGTGTACTGGTCGATGGTAGGTTGTTTGGGTGCCGCCGCACCGGGGTTGCCCTTGCCCATGATGGCGTGGGGGGTCCGCTCCAGAGCAGTCAGTGCCCCAGCCAGAGGTAGAGATATAGGGGGGAGCGGTAGAGTACACCACCCAACGCGGGGCGGAGCGCCACGACCGTGTCCCCAGCCCGGGCGCCCGATACCAGGCGGCGCCGACAGGTATCCCCTCCAAGAGCCCCCGGGGCCTCCAATATACGGGGCAGTCAGGACTGTCTGTGCGGCCGCCCCGGGCAGGCCGGGGGAAGGAAGCTGGCTAGCACGGGCCGACTACCCCGTCCAAGCCCGTCTCCGACCGGCGGAGCCCTCCGTCCTCCTCAGGGGGTCAGGCGCGTGGGGTAGCAGTAGATGGGCGCAATGGGCGCCAGAGTCTAGCCCGAAAGGTCCCCCGCCCAGCTCACCGCAATGTAGTAGTGCACAGGAGTCCTCAGGCAGAGCGGCAGTCCACGGCTGTCCGGAGGCCCGCCGGGCCCCATCGGCAAAACCCAGGCCCAGGGTAGGCCTCACCAGGTCCAAGGCCCCTCCAGCAGGGGATCGGAGGCAGACACAGCCGGCGGAGGGGCGCCGCGATTGTAGTGCACCCCCCGCCGCCCCTCAGGACCGGGGCCCGATCAGCAGCTACAAGGGGGGCCGCCGGGCAGGATAGTGTCAGCCCCAGCCGCGTCGTCGGTGAAGCGCGACCGCCGCAGCTCGGCCACAGCCGCCCGCCGATGCGTGCATGGTCTCCGCCGGTCCAGCAAGTCGCAGCCGAATCGGGCTCCCTGCCGCCTCCAAAGCACCTCAGCACGATCGCCGCGTGCCCGTGTGCAGTCCGCTCACACAAGCCGAGTGTCTGGGACCAGGATTGTGGAAGGAGCGAACTGCAGAGCTCTACGAAGACGCGTCCGCCATGTTCGGCTCCCAGGCCACGCCCCCCTTGTTGATGCCATTTTAGGGGGAAAAAATCAGACACCTTTATACAAAGCACTTTTTTCCTACTTTTCCAGAAAAACTCAAAATGTAACTATATTTTGCCAAATTTCTCCATCCCCTCCAAGGGAATCCACAAACCCTGGGTGCTTTTAGAATCCCCAGGATGTTAGGAAAAAAAGACACAAATTTGGCATGGATACCTCGGGTGGAAAAAACGTTATGGAGCCCTAAGCACAAACTACCCCAAATGGCCCAAAAAGTGCTCAGCACTGGATTGGGGTTGGATGGGGAGGCTAGAAGGGAGGTCCAGCAGTTAAGGGGTTAATAATGTTTGAAACAAACTATTTGCAAAAGATGCACAGCTTTCTGGAACTGGCAGGGTCTAATAATTGTAGAACTTTTTATTTTCTGTCAAATTTTATAATGTTGTTTACTTTATGGCATTAACGGTCACCAGTAATGCTCATGTAGGATGGGTACTGTTAAAGACAGCCCAGCATGCACAAAGCCTATTCCTTCTTTAACGGTTTTTATTGAATTCAAACTGATAGATTCATTCAGGATATTTGTTTTCCCTATTTTAGGTATGTCTACGGTGGGGAGCCCGTCTTTTTCCAGGATATAGTTGTACTTCTCTGGAAAGCCAGAAGGCGGGGTTTTTTGTTGTGTGATGATTGGACTGCTGAGTATATAGCTACTTTACAAACCTGCACTTTTACTGCAGATGTAGAAGCTTGATCTGCAGCAGAATTGCCTTTGGAGTGATCTTTTTTCTTGGTGTGCCAGCGTGTGCCGCACTTCCACCAATTTAATCCACCACTTCCACCATTCAAGAACAGCTATCGGAGCCCAAAGCTATTTATCTTTTTATCGTCTTTCCCTGTGAATCTTTGTAACTATTGGTGTACAGGTGTATCTGAAAGAGACACGTTAGTGACAGATTCCTTACCTTAGAATATCCCCAGGCGTCAGGCTGGATACGGAAAGTTTTGCGTAGCAGTACCCCTGAGCGTCGGTAGGCGGCGTCGTGCGGCTCCGCGTCCGTCGTCGGCGTCGGGATCGCCGGGATGACGTCGCGGCCAGTACTTAGACACCGCCCATGCGCGCTGGCGTCAGTTCTTTCTTTTTCCGCGCCAGTAAGCGCAGATTTGGATTGAGCAGTGCCCCAGTCATTTTTTGACTGAGTATTTTTGAGACTTTTTTGTCCAAGTTTACGAGTTGTTTCGACTCCAAGGTGTCAGTAGGGATGCCCGGCTTCAAGCCATGCGAGGTCTGTAATCGCATGATGTCGATTACGGATCCGCACCGCGAGTGTCTCTTCTGCCTGGGGCGCGGCCACGACCCCACGTCGTGCCCCGAGTGTCGGTCCCTCGCCCTGAAGGCTTTGCGAGAGCGGTTTCGAAAGCTTCTCGAGGCCCGGCACTTGGCTCCGCGCCGATCGAGGTCCTGGTCCCGGGAGAGGTCGAGGGGCCGGTCGCGGAGCCGTCGTCATTCCTCGGGGTCGAAGTCTTCGTCTTCAGATAAGGCGAAGCACAAGAGGTCTAAGAAGCGTCACTCTAAGACCTCCCCTCGCCGGTCTCACGACTCGGCTGAGGGTCCTGTTGGTACCGCTCCCGCGGCTCCGGGAGTACCCGTTGAGCCGGCGTCGGCCTACCCGCCTGTTCCGGGTCCGACGTCGACTCCGGCCGACATCCAGAACTTCTTGTCGGCCATGGCTCGCATCTTCGGGCCTAAGGGTTACCCCGGTGCGCCTGCGGGCCCCAGTGGAGGTCCCCCTTCGGCACCACCTGCGGCTCCGGCCCCGGTGTCTCCGGCGGCTCCGGCCCCGGCGCCACAGGACCCCCTCGGATCCAGGCCTGGATCCCGGTCGACGCCGGTTGACCTGACAACACCTCTGCCGCCGCCGACCTCCCCGGTACCACTTCCGGCGTCGTCCGAGGTCCCGGACGACGCCGTCCCCAGGTTCTCCCCGGCACCGGACACAGAGCCGGATCGACGTCGCTCAACGCCGATTCCGACGCCGTTGGGACCTTTCTTCCCTCATGTCCATCCTCCTTACTTTTCACTTTTTGGAGGACGGGGAGGACTGGGAGGGGTCGGAAGACCCTCTCACAGCCCAATGTGAGCCTTATCAGGACTGGGCAGAGGAACTGGGTGATGCCAGTGGCCTGGACACCTCTCCAGACTTTGGCATACTGTCTCCTCCTTCCGTGGCTACGGAGGAGGGAGCAAGTTATGCAACGGTGTTGCGTAGGGCGGCCGCTGCCTTGCACCTCGAGCTCCCTCCAGTGGCTGTCAGGACTAACCTCCTGACGGAAGTGCTTCAGCCGGCGGCTACCTCCTCGGAGCCACTGCTGCCGTTCAACGACGCACTTTCGGATGTTCTTTTGGGCACCTGGTCCAGGCCCACCACAGGGGCTCCTGTGGACAGGAACGAGGCCCGACGCCATCGCCCGGCCCCGGGCGACCCCTTGTTCCTCTCCCAACAGCCCACCTCCGAGAGTTTGGTTGTCCAAGCCTCTACTTCTCAAAGCGCCTTCCCTACGGCTCCGACGGACAGGGAATCCAAAAAACTGGACCAATTTGGGAAGAAGGTTTTTTCTTCCTCCAGTGCTGGCTTGCGGTCCGTGAACACTGCTTGCCTTTTGGGCCGTTATTCCCACTCTCTGTGGGATTCGGTGGCGCAAGTGCTGCCTAAGTGTCCTGAGGAGGTCCAGACACTACTCACCCGTGTTATTGCAGACGGGAGAGACGCGGCGAAGTTCACAATACGATGTGGCCTAGACACCGCTGACTCGCTGGGCAGATCGCTTGCCACGACGGTGGCGCTTCGCCGTCACGCCTGGCTGAGGACCACTGGTTTCTCGGGCGATGTCCAAAACACCCTTATGGACATGCCCTTCGATGGCATCCGCCTTTTTGGCAATAAGGCATACAGCGCGCTGGAGCGCTTTAAGGACTCGCGAGCTACGGCCAAGTCCTTGGGCCTCTCCGCCTCGCGCCCTCCGCAGCAGTCTGCTTTTCGCCCCTTTCGTGGCCACGGAAGGGGCGCCCAGTCACGTCCATTGCCCAGCCACCGGCCCGCGCAGCAAGCGTCTTCGCGTGGCCGAGGACGTGGCTCCCGCCGAGGCGGGTCGGGTAACCAGCGTGCGGGTCAGGCCACCACCTCCGCCCCGTCCGCGGCCTCCAAGCCCTCCTAGTCCATCCTTTCAGGTCCACAGCACGCCAGTGGGGGGCAGGGTCCGCCATCACCTTCACCACTGGCGTGCCATCACATCGGACAAGTGGGTCTTGGACATTGTCCGAAGGGGCTACTCCCTCCCCTTCGAGACTACCCCCCCAGCCATGCCACCTCAATGCCACCGCATGTCGGGGGATTTGGTGCTTCTTCAGAAGGAAGTTGCGGCCCTCTTGGCCAAGGGGGCCATCGAGTGCGTTCCGACCCCAGAAGTAGGGCGTGGTTGTTACTCCCACTACTTTCTGGTGCCCAAAAAGGACAAGGAGGACATGCGTCCTATCTTGGACCTCCGGAACGTCAATCGCTTCCTCCGGAAGGAGAAGTTCAAGATGCTCACCCTAGCTCAGGTCTTGACTGCCCTCGACCCTGGAGACTGGATGGTAGCGTTGGACTTGCAGGACGCATATTTTCATATCTCCGTCCTGCCAGCCCACCGGCGTTACCTGCGGTTCACGGTAGGCCTCGAGCATTTTCAGTTCACCGTGCTCCCCTTTGGCCTTACCAGCGCCCCTCGGGTGTTCACGAAAGTGATGGCGGTGGTCGCAGCTCATCTGCGCCGGGCAGGGGTTCCAGTCTTCCCCTACCTCGACGACTGGTTGTTGAAGGCGGGCTCGTCCCAGGCAGTCGTCTCCCACCTCCAGACTACGGCCGAACTCCTGCACTCGCTGGGGTTCTCCATCAACGTGCCGAAGTCGCACCTGATTCCTTCTCCACAGCTCCTTTTCATCGGAGCAGTTCTGGACACAACGCTGTTTCGGGCCTATCCTCCTGAACGGCGAGTCCAGGATATTCAGGCTATGATTCCGATCTTTCAGCCTCTATCCTGGGTTTCGGTACGGATGACCCTGAGGCTGCTGGGCCTCATGGCCTCCTGCATCCTGCTGGTCGATCATGCCAGATGGCATATGCGGGCTCTGCAGTGGGACCTGAAGTTCCAGTGGGCGCAGCATCAGGGGAACCTGTCCGATTACGTCCAGATCTCGGAGCGAACTGCAAGGCAGTTGCAGTGGTGGCTCTCGAACCGGCAATGGGTCATGGGCAGATCCCTCTCCCTTCCCCAGCCAGAGCACACAGTTGTGACGGACGCGTCCCTTCTGGGATGGGGCGGTCACATGTGAGAGGCGGAGATCAGAGGCCTCTGGTCTCCGGCGGAGTCCCGGCTCCATATCAACCTTCTGGAGCTCCGGGCGATCCGACTTGCACTCAAGGCATTCCTTCCCTCTGTCAATGGGAAGATAGTGCAGGTGTTCACAGACAACACCACCGCCATGTGGTACTGCAACAAACAAGGTGGGGTGGGGTCGTGGACCTTATGTCAGGAGGCTCTGCGTCTCTGGACATGGCTGGAACATCAGGGCATGCGCCTGATGGTTCAACACCTGGCAGGTTCCCTGAACGCCAGGGCGGACGAACTCAGCCGCAGGTGCATGATGGATCACGAATGGCGTCTTCACTCGGAGGTGGCGCAAGGACTCTTTCTACAGTGGGGAGAGCCTTGGTTAGATCTATTCGCCACCGAAGAGAACGCGCAATGTCAGTTCTGCGCGTTGGAATTTCCAAGGCGGCACTCGCTCGGCGACGCTTTTCGTCGCGAGTGGAGTTGCGGTCTGTTGTATGCCTTTCCGCCTATACCACTTCTACCCAGAGTGTTGAAGAAGATTCGGCGCGACCGGGCCCAAGTCATCCTTGTGGCTCCGGACTGGGCTCGAAGAGTTTGGTATCCCGAGCTACTCAGTATGAGCGTCGATCCCCCGATCCGTCTGCCTCTTCGGGAGGATCTTCTGTCGCAGCAGCAGGGGACGATCCTCCACCCGAACCTGTCCAGTCTCCACCTCCTTGCGTGGAGATTGAGCGGCGACAGTTGATTCCTTTCGACTTGCCTCCCGAAGTTTGTGATGTGATTCTGGCAGCCAGGCGTCCCTCCACTAAGGTGGTATACGCCTGCAGGTGGAACAAGTTTGTGGCATGGTGCACCGCAAAGGCTGTGAATCCCCTTTCTGCCCCTCTTTCTGAGGTTCTTCTGTTCCTTCTTTCTCTGGCCCAACAGGGTTCTGACCTGGGTACCATCAAGGGCTATCTTTGTGCAATCTCGGCCTTCCTCAGGCTTCCTGATCAGCCCTCCCTTTTCAAGTCACCTGTTGTTAACAGGTTTCTTAAAGGCATTACACACCTCTTTCCTCCTGTTCCGTTTGTAATGCCTCAGTGGGACTTGAACTTGGTTCTTACCTTTTTAATGTGCGCTCCCTTTGAGCCTCTACATAACTGTCCTCTTCGTCTTCTCACTACTCTGAAGACTGCCTTTCTGGTGGCCATCACCTCCGCTCGGCGGGTGAGTGAGCTCCATTCTCTTTCGTGCAAGCCTGTCCATCCAGACAAGGTTGTTCTTAGGACGCGTCCGTCCTTCTTGCCAAAGGTGGTTACTGCTTTTCACATTGGGCAGACCATCACTTTGCCCACCTTCTTTCCGCCTCCGCATCCTTCTAGAGAGGAAGAGAGGCTCCACCGTCTGGACCCAAAACGTGCGATTTCATTTTATCTAAATCGCACACAGCAGTTCCGGGTGGACGACCAGCTCTTTGTTGGCACCGTGGGCGCCAAAAAAGGTCGGGCGGTTCACAAGCGGACCATCTCCCGCTGGGTCGTCTTGTGTATCAAGGCCTGCTATTCTTTGGCTAAGAAGGAGCCCCCTGTTGGGCTACGTGCCCATTCCACCAGGGCGACAGCCGCCACCACGGCTTTGGGACATACGTGGTGTCCCATTGCACGACATTTGTCAGGCAGCTACGTGGGCCTCGCTGCACACGTTTACCAAGCATTACTGCCTTGACAGCCAAGTCCGGAGAGACGGCTTCTTTGGCCGTTCTGTTCTCCGAGACTTCCTTGTCTGATCTTTGTTCGCAGACCCACCACCGGGGTTGGTATTGCTGGGGTATCTATTCTAAGGTAAGGAATCTGTCACTAACGTGTCTCTTTCAGATGCACAAGTTACTAACTTGTGTAACGATATATCTGTAAGAGACAGTAGTTAGTGACAGATTCCTTACCGCCCCACCCATCCTCCCCGTTCTGCAAACTGATTTCTAGGGTTAAGGACATCCCTATCTGAAAGAGACACGTTAGTGATAGATTCCTTACCTTAGAATATCCCCAGGCGTCAGGCTGGATCCGGAAAGTTTTGCGTAGCAGTACCCTTGCGCGTCGGTAGGCGGCGTCGTGCGGCTCCGCGTCCGTCGTCGGCGTCGTGATCGCCGGGATGACGTCGCGGGCAGTACTTAGGCGCCGCCCTGCGCGCTGACGTCAGTTCTTCTTTTTCCGCGCCAGTAAGCGCAGATCCGGGAAGAGCAGTGCCCTGGTCAATTTTTGACCATACTTTTTGGTGATTTTTTCACTGTTTTTTCCATCTTTAAGGTGTCGTAGGGATGCCCGGCTTCAAGCGATGCGGCGCCTGTGCGCGGATGATGTCCGTCACCGACCCGCATTGGGAGTGTCTCTTCTGCCTCGGCCGAGGCCACGACACAGAGTCTTGTCCCGAATGCCAGGCCCTCAACCCGAAAGCTTTGCGAGAGCGGTCTCGAAAGCTCCTCGAGGCCCGGCATTCGGCTCCGCGGAAGCCCCGGTCGCGTGAGAGGTCCAGGGGTCGCTCGCGGAGTGCACACCGGTCGTCGGCGTCGAAGTCTTCTTCGTCCGGTAAGTCCAGGCACAAGAAGTCCAAGAAGCATCGTCGCTCTCGGACTTCGCCTCGCCGGTCTCGCGACTCGGCTGAGGCCCCTCCCGGCACCGTCCCCGCCCCCGCGGCCCCGGACTTGCCTGTGGAGTCGCCCCCGTCATACCCGCCCTTCCCGGGTTCGGGGGCGGATCCGGCCAAGGTACAGGAGTTCCTGTCGGCCATGGCCCGCCTCTTCGGGCCTTCAGGCCCCTCCGGTGCGCCTTCGGGCCCCGCGGGCCCTGATGGGGTTGCTCCGGCGTCGCCGGCGGCTCCGGCCCCGGCGTCGCCCGGGCCTCCAGCCTCGATCCCGGCTCCGGCTTCGGCCCCGGCCTCGATCCCGGCTCCACAACCCCCATCGACGCCGGTCGACCTCACGACACCTCCGCCGGCGCCGATGTCTCCGGTGCCGTTCTCGACGCCGCCCTGGGCTCCGGGCGGCGTCGTCCCCCAGTTCCTTCCGGCTCCGGACATGGACCCGGAGCGACGCCGCTCGACGCCGGCATCGGCGCCGATGGGACCTTGGGTCCCAAATGTCCCTCCTCCTCCTTATTTTGAACCAGAGGAGGACCAGGAGGACTGGGAGGGGTCTGATGACCCTCTGACACGCAACTGTCAGTATGATGAGGACTGGACAGAGAGTCTAGGGGAGGCCAGTGGTCTGGATACTTCTCCTGACACTGGCATGCTGTCTCCTCCCGTGGCTACGGAGGAGGGGGCCAATTTTGGTACGGTGTTGCGTAGGGCTGCTGGGGCCTTACGTCTCCAGCTCCCTACTTTGACGGTCAAGCCTAACATCTTGACAGAGGTGCTTCAGCCGGCAGCCTCCTCTGCGGAGACTGTGCTGCCGTTTAACGACGCCCTCACTGACGTTCTTTTGGGCGCCTGGTCCAAGCCCAACACAGGGGCTCCTGTGGATCGGAACGTGTCACGACGCCATCGCCCCGCTCCGGGCGACCCCTGTTTCTTTCTGTCCACCCCACTCCTGAGAGCTTGGTTGTCCAAGCCTCCGCTTCCCAAACCGCCTTCCCTACCGCTCCTCCGGATAGGGAATCCAAACGCCTGGATCAGTTTGGGAAGAAAGGTTTTTCTTCCTCCAGTGCTGGCTTGCGGTCCGTTAACACCGCTTGTCTTTTGGGCCGATATACCCACTCCCTGTGGGATTCGGTGGCGGATGTTTTGCCCCAGTGCCCTGAGGAGGTCCAGGCACTGCTTTCCCGCGCCATTGCGGAAGGAAGGGATGCGGCCAAATACACTATCCGTTGTGGCCTTGACACCGCCGACTCGCTGGGCAGGTCGATTGCAACGACGGTGGCGCTCCGGCGCCACGCCTGGCTGAGAACCACTGGTTTTTCAGGGGATGTCCAGAATACTCTCATGGACATGCCCTTTGATGGAGTCGGTCTTTTTGGGTCCAAAGCAGACCATGCGTTGGAGCGCTTTAAGGACTCACGGGCTACTGCAAAGTCCCTGGGCCTTTCTGCTACACGCCCTCCGCTGCCTTCTGCTTTTCGCCCCTATCGTGGCCACGGTAGGGGCGCCCCTTCACGTCAGCAGCCCAGCCACCGGCCCGCGCAGCAGGCGTCTTCGCGTGGCCGAGGACGTGGATTCCGCCGTGGCGGATCGGGCAACCAGCGTGCGGGTCAGGCCACCACCTCCAACCCGTCCGCGGCCTCCAAGCCCTCCTAGTCCCTCCTTTCAGGTGCACGGCACGCCAGTAGGGGGCAGGGTCCGCCATCACCTTCCCCACTGGCGCACCATCACCTCGGACAGGTGGGTCTTGGACATTGTCCGAAGGGGCTACTCCCTCCCCTTCGAGACCACCCCCAGCCATGCCACCTCAATTCCACCGCATGTCAGGGGATCACTTGGTGCTTCTACGGAAGGAAGTCACGGCCCTCTTGACCAAAAGGGCCATCGAGCATGTTCCGACCCCAGAAGTAGGGCGTGGTTGCTACTCCCACTACTTTCTGGTGCCCAAAAGGACAAGGAGGACATGCGTCCTATCTTGGACCTCCGGAACGTCAATCGCTTCCTCCGGAAGGAGAAGTTCAAGATGCTCACCCTAGCTCAGGTCTTGACTGCCCTCGACCCTGGAGACTGGTTGGTAGCGTTGGACTTGCAGGACGCGTATTTCCACATCCCCGTCCTGCCGGCCCACCGGCGTTACCTTCGGTTCACGGTAGGCCCCGAGCATTTTCAGTTCACCGTGCTCCCCTTTGGCCTTACCAGTGCCCCTCGGGTGTTCACGAAAGTGATGGCGGTGGTCGCAGCTCATCTGCGCCGGGCAGGGGTTTCAGTCTTCCCCTACCTCGACGACTGGCTGCTGAAGGCGGGCTCGTCCCAGGCAGTCGTCTCCCACCTCCAGACTACGGCCGAACTCCTGCACTCGCTGGGGTTCTCCATCAATGTGCCGAAGTCGCATCTAATTCCTTCTCCACAGCTCCTTTTCATCGGAGCAGTTCTGGACACGACGCAGTTTCGGGCCTATCCTCCCGAACGGCGAGTCCGGGATATTCAGGCTATGATTCCGATCTTTCGGCCTTTATCCTGGGTTTCGGTACGGATGACCCTGAGGCTGCTGGGCCTCATGGCCTCCTGCATCCTGCTGGTCAATCATGCCAGATGGCATATGCGGGCTCTGCAGTGGGACCTGAAGTTCCAGTGGGCGCAGCACCAGGGCAACCTGTCCGATCACGTCCAGATCTCGGAGGGGACTGCAAAACAGTTGCAGTGGTGGCTCTCGAACCGGCAATGGGTCATGGGCAGATCCCTCTCCCTTCCCCAGCCAGAGCATACAGTTGTGACGGACGCGTCCCTTCTGGGATGGGGCGGTCACATGGGAGAGGCGGAGATCAGAGGCCTCTGGTCTCCGGCGGAGTCCCGGCTCCATATCAACATTCTGGAGCTCCGGGCGATCCGACTTGCACTCAAGGCATTCCTTCCCTCTGTCAAAGGGAAGGTAGTGCAGGTGTTCACAGACAACACCACCGCCATGTGGTACTGCAACAAACAAGGCGGGGTGGGGTCGTGGACCCTTTGTCAGGAGGCTCTGCGCCTCTGGACATGGCTGGAACATCAGGGCATGTTCCTGGTGGTTCAACACCTGGCAGGTTCCCTGAACGCCAGGGCGGACGAACTCAGCCGCAGGTGCATGATGGATCACGAATGGCGTCTTCACTCGGAAGTGGCGCAAGGACTCTTTCTACAGTGGGGAGAGCCTTGGTTAGATCTATTCGCCACCGAAGAGAACGCGCAATGTCATCAGTTCTGCGCGTTGGAATTTCCAAGGCGGCACTCGCTCGGCGACGCTTTTCGTCACGAGTGGAGTTGCGGTCTATTGTACGCCTTTCCGCCTATACCACTTCTACCCAGAGTGTTGAAGAAGATTCGGCACGACCGGGCCCAAGTCATTCTTGTGGCTCCGGACTGGGCTCGAAGGGTTTGGTATCCCGAGCTACTCAATATGAGCATAGATCCCCCGATCCGTCTGCCTCTTCGGGAGGATCTTCTGTCGCAGCAGCAGGGGACGGTCCTCCACCCGAACCTGTCCAGTCTACACCTGCTTGCGTGGAGATTGAGCGGCGGCAGTTGATTCCTTTCGACTTGCCTCCCGAAGTTTGTGATGTGATTCTGGCAGCCAGGCGTCCCTCCACTAAGGTGGTATACGCCTGCAGGTGGAACAAATTTGTGGCATGGTGCACAGCAAAGGCTGTGAACCCCCTTTCTGCCCCTCTTTCTGAGGTCCTTCTGTTCCTTCTCTCTTTGGCCCAACAGGGTTCTGCCCTGGGTACCATCAAGGGTTATCTTTGTGCTATCTCGGCCTTCCTCAGGCTCCCTGATCAGCCCTCCCTTTTCAAGTCCCCTGTTGTTAACAGGTTCTTAAAAGGCATTACTCACCTCTTCCCTCCTGTTCCGTTTGTGATGCCTCAGTGGGACTTGAACTTGGTTCTTACCTTTTAATGTGCGCTCCCTTTGAGCCTCTACATAACTGTCCTCTTCGTCTTCTGACTCTGAAGACAGCCTTTCTGGTGGCCATCACCTCCGCTCGGCGGGTGAGTGAGCTCCAGGCTCTATCTTGCAAACCTCCCTTTCTGTCTGTTCATCCAGACAAGGTTGTTCTTCGGACGCGTCCGTCCTTCTTGCCAAAGGTGGTTACTGCTTTCCACATTGGGCAGACCATCACTTTGCCCACCTTCTTTCCGCCTCCGCATCCTTCCAGAGAGGAAGAGAGGCTCCACCGTCTGGACCCAAAACGTGCGCTCTCTTTCTATATTGACCGCACAAAACACTTCCGGGTGGATGACCAGCTCTTTGTTGGCTACGTGGGCGCCAAAAAGGTCGGGCGGTGCACAAGAGGACCATCTCCCGCTGGGTTACCTTGTGCATCAAGACCTGCTATTCTTTGGCTAAGAAGGAGCCTCTTGTTGGGCTGCGTGCCCATTCCACCAGGGCAACGGCTGCTACCACGGCCTTGGGCCGCGGTGTTCCGCTGCCGGTTATCTGTCAGGCGGCTACGTGGGCCTCGCTGCACACGTTTACTAAGCATTACTGCCTTGACAGTCAGGTCCGGAGGGACGGCTTCTTTGGCCGTTCTGTCCTCCAGGACTTCCTTGTCTGATCTTTGTTCGCAGACCCACCACCGGGGTTGGTATTGCTGGGGTATCTATTCTAAGGTAAGGAATCTATCACTAACGTGTCTCTTTCAGATGCACAAGTTACTAACTTGTGTAACGATATATCTGTAAGAGACAGTAGTTAGTGATAGATTCCTTACCGCCCACCCATCCTCCCCGTTCTGCGAACTGATTTCTAGGGTTAAGGACATCCCTTTCAGGGCCCTAGTATTTTTCAGACACCTGTGTCAGCTTCTTGCATGGCTCTGCGTTCCTGGCGCGGAAAGTCGTGTACAGAACTGACGTCAGCGCGCAGGGGCGGCGCCTAAGTACTGCCCGCGACGTCATCCCGGCGATCACGACGCCGACAACGGACGCGGAGCCGCACGACGCCGCCTACCGACGCGCAAGGGTACTGCTACGCAAAACTTTCCGGATCCAGCCTGACGCCTGGGGATATTCTAAGGTAAGGAATCTATCACTAACTACTGAGTCTTACAGTTATATCATTACACAAGTTAGTAACTTGTGCTTCAGGGCCCTAGTTTTCAAACACCAGTGTCAGTTTCTTGCATGGCTCTGCGTTTCTGGCGCGGAAAGTCGTGTACAGAACTGACGCCAGCGCGCATGGGCGGCGTCTAAGTACTGGACGCGACGTCATCCCGGCGATGCTGACGACGGACGCGGAGCCGCACGACTCCGCCTACCGACGCGCAGGGGTACTGCTACGCAAAACTTTCCGGATCCAGCCTGACGCCTGGGGATATTCTAAGGTAAGGAATCTGTCACTAACTACTGTCTCTTACAGATATATCGTTACACAAGTTAGTAACTTGTGCTTTAAATCAACATTATATCCCAGCACACAAACAGATGACTGATCCTATTAATGTTAGCACTGATTTTTCTGACTTCTGAAGGGTTAAAAAGTGCATTTAATTCTGCTATTTGTTCAATTGAATCTCCTATGGGCTTCATGTGTATGTTAGTAATTTTAAGTTCGTACCCACACATTATCCTTGCACTGCTGTGCAGGCTGTGGAATGCCTCTTGTTTGTACCTGTTGCAGGCTACGCAGATCCATCAGTTTAAAAAACAGTCATTATGCTTATGCGATTGTTTTGCAAATAGGATTTCAGGAATTTGTTGATATTGTAGATGTCTTTAATGAAGGGTCATATTCAAACTGTATGTCATTACTGGCCCACTGTATCCAGGGGGCATATAATGCATATGAATTTGGGTTGCTTCCCTTAGTGGCAGCTTCCAAAGATCGTAATAGTGTTACTGTGATTGTTCTCTTTCCTCTTTAATGATCGCAGGTTTCACTGCAGTGAATATTTTTTCTATATCAGTAAATCTCTCCTTTGCAAATGTATATAAATGTGGCTTTCATGCAATAAGTATGGTCTGCCCTTCGTTGTATAGAATATATATGTATATCCCGACTGTACTATTCTAATCACTAAATTAAGCGTTATCTCTCATTTGTAAATATGAGTTCGAGGCATGTGAGCTGTAGATCACATGCTGTGCATAGATCGCCATCTAGTGTTGGGTCTGGATGTCTACACTTTGTTTTTCTTCGAAGAAGTCTTTCCAGTCACGAGGTGGTGACTCCCCCTTTCGGTGATAGTGCGCATGGGCATCGACTCCATCTTCAGATTGTTTTTTTTCCGCCATCGGGTTCGGACGTTAGTCGCTGAGCTCCGGTTCGACACCGTTCCTTCGGTTTCACTCGGTGCGCAAGACACTCACCCTCGACTGTATTGTTTCCGATCGCGTATACCAGTCTTCGTGTGTCGTGTTTACTGATAAAAAACCCTCTTTCGATCGGAAAGCTCGTGGTAGGCCGTCGGGCCTACCTGCGTCGGTTCGACTTCGCAGTCGATGGAACGAACTCCCTTCAAATTCTGCCCTCGGTGCCACGTGAAGTACCCGCGCACCGACGCACACGGAGTGTGTAACCTGTGCTTGTCTCCAGAGCACAGAGAACAGGACTGCGATGCGTGCCAGGCTTTCCGCTCCAAGAAGACGCTTCGCGACCGTCGAGCTCGATGTCGCGACATGCAGAGTCAACACACAGGCTCTATTCCGGACCTCAGTCGGATGAAGAAGCCGGCGACGCTATCGGGGCCGAGGAGGAACAGGAACCGATCTCCATTTCCGAGTATGGCTCCGAACAGGATGAAGACATCCCGCATGAACAGCGTACTATAAGTACAGAATCTCCCTCGCCCCGACATCCATCTCAACCGAAAAAGAAGACTCCGGACCAACCCGCGCCCTCCGCCCCCGGTCGGCCCGAGACCACGCTTCTGACGCCCCGCCTTCAGGCTCGGCACCAAAGCCTGCAAAAAAGCCTTCCGGCTCAGGAAAAGCCAAACTCCAAATCAGGCACCGAGCCGAAACCTTCGGGATCAAAGCCAAAGTCCGGCTCTGAGCCACATTACTCGGCACCGAAACACACTTCGGATCCGAAGACACCAACTCCTAAAATGTTGGCTTCAAAACCTTTGGCGCCGAAACAGCCTGATGCACCGAAGTCACCAAAAAGCACCGTTTCGACGATCCGCTCGATAAACCGGACCCGAAACTGAAGGTGTTGTATATTAATCCTCAGACTGGACATATTACCACAAGAGTGACTCTAAAAAGAAGGACTGATGCAGAAGAGGAATATCACATTCCTTTGAAGAAGAGGACTATTGGAACTAACCCTTCCCCTCCTCCTCTTCCATCACCCCCTTCTCCTCAGTTTCTACCTGTGCCAACTTCACCTGAGCATTCACCACCACATACACCTGACAATCAGGATGATGGAGATGACAATGGGGATGGGGATGATGATGATATTCAGCCTATACCTACGGACCCATGGGATGACTACAACACTAACTCGCCCACAGGCAATGATCCTGACTTATACCCTACCAAGCCCTCTCCACCGGACGACAGTGTAGGCTATATCGAATTGTTGGGTAGGGCTGCTAATTAACATGGGGTGCAGCTCCACAAAGAGTCTCTCGAAGAGGATTTCCTCTTCAAAACCCTTAGAGGTACACAAAAATCATCACACACGTTACCCATGCTCAAAGGGATGATTAGGCATGTAGACGATATATTTAATGATCCTGTCAGGGCATGTATCCTTACCCCTAGGGTAGATAAAAAATATAAGTCAGCGCCATCCAACCCAATGTACATAAGGGGACAATTACCATTGGACTTATTGGTGGTGGCCAACGCACGCAAAATGGCCAACTCCCAAACTACAGGAGATGCTCCACCCCCAGATAAAAAAATCTAAGCTTCTTGATGCTTTGGGGAAAAGGGTGGCCTCTCAGGCAGCAAACTTCTGGCGCATATCTAACACACAAGCATTGCTAGCGAGATACGACCGTGCACACTGGGACGAAATGGAACAATTACTCCAATTTCTACCCCAAGAACATAGAGCTAAAGCTCAAGACCTAGTGAGGGAGGGAAAACTTATCTCAAATAATCAAATCAGGTGCTCCCTAAATGCTGCAGACACAGCTGCCAGAGTGGTAAACACCAGTGTCCTGTTAAGAAGGCATGCCTGGCTACGCATATCTGGGTTCAAACTTGAGGTCCAGACCTCCATACTAAATACACCCTTTGATAAGGAACACCTCTTTGGCCCAGTGGTATATTCTTCACTGGAAAAGATGAAGAAAGACACTGAAGTGGCCAAATCCATGGGAGCCCTTCAGTCAACACAAGGCTGTGGTTCCTTTCGGCGCTCATTCTATTGAGCAGGGTCCAAAAATACTTCCTCAGAGACTATATCCACCTACAAGGGCAATAACCAACCTTCTGGCTCTAAAAATTACTTCACAGGGGGTTAAAGAGGAAACAACGGCAAAGGCAGAGGCAGAGGTAGAGGTTCAAACACACGCACCCCCCCTCCAATACAAAACAGTGACTTACCTATACTTCCTCCCGACCATGTAACACCTGCCGAAGGAAGACTGTCAGATTTCTTACCGACTTGGCAGTCAATAACAACAGACAAGTGGGTTCTACAGATTATCAGTTCTGGTTACTGCCTGGAGTTAATCAACACTCCTCCTAAGGCACACAAACTTTCACAGGATCACCTACAGCTCCTCAAACAAGAGGTACAGTCTCTACTTCTAAAAGGAGCTGTAGAACCCGTACCACTACAACACCAAGGGTCGGGTGTGTACTCCTTTTACTTCCTAACACCCAAAAAGTACGGTTCTTTCAGACCAATATTAGATCTCGGGGAACTAAATTTTTACATACAGCCAGACCATTTCCACATGGTAACACTTCAACAGGTACTACCTCTTTTGCAAAAGGGCGACTTTCTGTCTACTCCAGACTTAAAGAACGCCTACTTTCATATTCCAATCCACCCTGCTCATCGCAAATTTCTCAGGTTTGTGTTAGCGGGTCAACATTACCAGTTCAAGGTACTTCCATTCAAAGTCACCACTGCCCCCAGAGTCTTCACAAAGTGTCTGGCGGTAGTAGCTGCTCATCTGAGAAGACAAAGCATCCATGTCTTCCCATACTTGGACGACTGGCTCATCAAAGCCAACACAAACCAACAATGTCTCAAGCATGCTTCCATAACCATTCAGTTACTGCATCAACTAGGGTTCACAGTCAATGTACTAAAATCACATCGTCAGCCGGCCAATACTCAGAACTATCTAGGAGCCACTGTAGATACTCAAAAGGCTCTGGCGTTTCCCAATGCAACCAGAATTTGCAACATTCAGGCTTTAGTTCTCCAGTTTCAACCCAATCAATCACTTCCAGCTCGGGTTTATATACAACTGCTGGGGATGATGGCATCTTGCATCATGATCGTTCCCCATGCCAGGCTGCCCATGCGTCCGCTTCAGGAATGCTTAGCCAGTCAGTGGAACCAGTCACACGGTCTATTAACCGATCTAGTGTTGGTAAGCAGTCGTACTCATCGCTCGCTGCAGTGGTGGAACACACAAAATTTAACAAAAGGACGGCCCTTTATAGACCTGGTTCCACAGATAGTACTAACAGCGGACGCATCCCTAACTGGCTGGGGAGCTCATCTTCAGCAACATACAGTACAAGGCCTTTGGAGCCAACAGCAAACGTTGCTCCACATCAACCATTTAGAGCTAATGGCAATATTTCTAGCTCTCAAGGCTTTTCAGACCCACCTAGCTGGCAAAGCTGTCTTGGTTAGTGCCGACAACATGACAGCTATGTATTACATACAAAAACAGGGGGGGAACACTCTCTCCAACTGTCCCACTTAGCCCAAGACATCTGGAGATGGGCTATTCACCACAAAATCGATCTCCTAGCGGAACACCTCCCAGGAGTGAACAACCAGATTGCGGACCTCCTCAGCAGGCAGAGGCACCAAATACACAAATGGGAACTTCACCCTCAAGTTCTCCTCCCATACCTCCAAGCTTGGGGAGTCCCTCAGATAGATCTGTTTGCCACACACCAAAACGCAAAATGCCAAAGCTTCGCCTCCAGGTACCCACACCCGTTATCCAAGGGCAATGCCCTATGGATGAACTGGTCAGGGATATTTGCCTACGCTTTTCCGCCTCTCCCACTCATTCCATAAGTGGTTCGGAAGCTCAGACAACCATCTCTCACATTAATCCTAGTAGCTCCTACATGGGCACATCAACCTTGGTTCCCAACCCTGTTGGAGCTCTCTCTGGTCCCGCATCAAAAATTGCATTTAACCTCCAGTCTCCTCACACAGAGCCATGGAGAAATCAAACACCCAGATCCCAAACCACTGAACCTCGCGATCTGGCTCCTGAAGTCATAGAGTTTGGTTATCTGAATCTTCCACCAGACTGTATGAACATCATTAGGGAGGCCAGAAGGCCTACCACAAGAGCCTGTTACGCAGCTAAATGGAAGCGTTTTGTTATTTATTGCAGTAAAAATCATATCAACCCTCTTGATGCTTCCATACAAAACATTATCTGTTATCTGTTACACTTGCAGCAGTCAGCATTGGCTTATACCTCCATCAGACTGCATCTTGCTGCAATAGCTGCGTATCTTCAGAATAGACAACATTTATCGCTCTTTAGAGTGCCTGTAATTAAAGCTTTTATGGAAGGACTAAAACGAGTCATACCACCAACACTCCCACCTGCCCCAGTGTGGAATCTTAACATAGTCCTCACAAGGTTAATCGGCCCGCCGGGGGGCGTGGCTTGGAGCGCGGCAAGATGGCCGCAACCTAACGCGGCTCTGCCGGCCGCCGACATAATCATCCATTAATCCTACTCTCCCTGAGCCCTCATAAGCGCTAAAACGATGGGTGCCTATCACATAAGCACAGCGCCACAGCCCGGAGCCGTGTGCAGACGAATTGCTAGCCCAGAAGGAGGATGGAGGCGAACCCGCACGCACAGCGCCCGAGACAAAATGGCGACTGCGTGAAGTTGACGAGGAGGCGAGCCGAGACCCGGAGGACCGCGACACGGCTGCATTGCCTTGGTCCCTCCCTGCTCAACACTCCCAAAATATCGTGCCGGACCTGACTGCGGGGGCGGCCTGCTCTCCGTCCTCGGGGGACCCGTAGCGGTCTGGATTAAACGACTGATTGCCTGGGAGCACCAGTGTTTGCTACAACGAGCGGCACAGAGAGGCGCGACCTGCTTCGGTGGCCCGGACTTTGCAGTGCCCGGCTCTGCCTTGGATGCGGCACTTTAAGGACACAGCATCGTGGAGGACCCTGCTTGCATGGAGGCACAGATCACGAGACTGAGCCAGACTCTGACTTGCGGATCGGCAGCGGACGTAAGGTGCCCAACCATCACGGTGGCAGCCGATGCGGTGAGTGAAAACAGCATGGCCGCACACTGAACTGCGTCAGAGGCTGCCCAGTCTGACAGACGGTTGCGCGACTCATAGACTGGCCTGATACAACTGTGAGGCGAGTGAGTTTAATGCAGCATTGCTTGATTGTGGTGAGGTGCGGCGCTCCGATCAGGGACAGAGGTGTAGGCCGTGGAGCGACGCCTGCCGCGCGTCCCGCATTGGGCTGAGCGGGACTGACCACGGACACGCACGCTACTGCTGGGACACTCGCGAGCCTCAGTCATCGCATCAGTGCAGGACGGCGCAGCGGACATAGACTGCACCTGGATATTCAAGACACCAACATGCGGTGAGGTGACTGAAGTCAACAACCGTAGGGCATTCCAGGAACTAACTGCATGTGCTATTGCGGCGAGTTTGTGAGGTGAGACTACTGTCTGCTGGCATCTGCACTGAGGATAGCTGCTAGAAGTGGCGCCATATACAGCTGCAAAAGTTCTTGAGTTGCTATTGGACCAAGATTGTTCCTAGCTGCGCTAAGGGAACATTGCTTTGATAACCTCTTAGGCTGTCTTATCTCCGCGTGCACACCGATACCGCTGGTGCTGGTAACGTCAGAACTTGAAGAGGCCCGATCTGGCAGCGACGCTCTGCACTGTCCTCACATTGCACAGCAGGTAGTGGCGCTAGTTGCGGTGAGAGTTGGCCAACTAATCAACGTCCTGCACAAGGTGATTACTGTGAAGGAGCTGATCTACTGAACGTTAGGCACACAAAGCTGCACGCTTAGGTGTGACTGTTGGTCGCTATCGCCTCCTGCCACATTCCAGCGCAGAGAAGATCCGCAAAATTGTAGCGAACGTGACCGCCTTACTACGGATAGACCCGGGTATTAGCATCAAGCGCCACACACATATAACACCTTGGGCAAGCCGGATAGAAATCAACCACGTCTTAACTTTGAGCTACGTAAGTCAGGCAAGTCTCAACAGACGGCGGCCTCTGACTCAGAGCTGGACAATGCTGCTGCGGCTCCAACGCCCCTAGAGAAAACCCTCGCCACGATCCAGAATAGTCTTCAAGCAATTAATGACAATATGGAGGCCCTCAATGGACGTATGGATAGCTTTTCCGCTAAACTAGACAGGCAAGGGGTCCGAATCGGGGAGGCGGAACAGCGCATCTCGAACGCAGAAGATGAACTACAACAGGTCACGGCGAAAACATCTGATATGGAGAAGCTTCTGGCGGTCATTCAGGCCAAAAATGAAGACCTTGAAGCGCGCTCCAGGCGCAATAACATACGCATCTTAGGTCTTCCAGAATCCACAAACGTGGGGCGCCTGGAAACGTATGTAGAGAATCTGTTCCGTGACCTATGTGGCGAAGACAACCTCTCCGGGATGCTTGTTGTGGAGAGAGCTCATCGATCGCTCGCTGTGCATCCACCACCGGGTAGCCCCGCCCAGGCCGATCATCGCCCGCCTGCTCAATTATAGGGATAGGGACGTAGTGCTCCGCATCTCCAGACAAAAGGGCAATATTAACTATCAGGGCAACACTTTATCCTTCTACCCGGACTTTACGGCAACAGCTCAAGCAGCTCGGAAGGAATTTCAACCAGCAAAAAAGATATTAATTGCCGAAAACATACCGTATGCGATGCTCTATCCAGGTCGTTGCAATTGGCTCAGATGACAAAACTAAGATCTTTACCAATCCCAAGCAGGCCATGGACTTTGCTAAATCTCTTCGTCGGAAAAAGAAGACGTCTCCTAATGCGTCGGATGCCGAGGGATGACAGATTCTAGTAGTCTACATGCAGGATCCTCTCCGTTGAAAGAACTGTTAGTGACTGTGATAGCAGTACTATACTGCAAGTTTCAACTCAGAGACAATGTAACATTACACTCTTCCATATGTGTCAATGACCTGCAACAATGGACTAGTAAGGGCCGTGGCCCTAATATCCTTTTCAGAGTATTGTTGTTGATTGTTAAACGTAAATTATTCCGTATACATAGAGGGGTGCCGAGATGCAGCGCTTTCTAATGTCTTAGATACACAGCTACAAGCTCAGAGAGTACACTGTCGCTAACCGGCGGCCACCTCCCTTGTTCACCAGGAAGCTGGACGCGCCGCGATGTCCCCATACAATAGGTATGCCCCACGTTGCTCTATTTGTAGTTTTTTATTTGTTGGGTTGTTTTACTAGGTAATGGGTATGGCTTTGGCATTTTGGGGTTGCTAAAGTGGGTGGGGTGGAGGTTCTTATGAGGTTCTTTGGGGACTTGTTGAATGTGGTTGCATCTAATGCACATGGACAGGAGACTACCTTTCTGATGTAACAAACACTGACTGTCAGTTGACCAATTATATGCTAGTGAAATTGTACGCAGGGGTTAATTAGTGAAGGTTACAAGTGTCTAACGTGGAATATTCGTGGCTTGAATTCTCCTAGAAAAATGCGCCAGGTCTTTGCATATTTAGACCGCCACGCCATTCAAGTGGCACTTCTACAGGAGTCACATTTGACTAAGGAATCCGAAACTCGCATTGCACTTAAGTGGGCTGGGTTTAAACTAGCATCATCATACTCCTCTTACGCCATGGGGGTTCTCATTTTGATCAAAAGAGGTATCCCATTTACACCACTCAACACCTATATCATGGGTGATGGGGACGTTGCGCCATGGTTCTGGGTAAGCTCGGCAACTCCCTGATTACACTCATAAATATATACGGGCCCATAACAGATGAACCTGAAGTCTTTCAGCGAATGTATGGGGTGCTGAGAGATTGGCCGGAAACAGCAATTGTGTGGGGAGGTGATCTCAATACACACCTTGATCCAAATCTAGATGAATCTAACCCCAAGGTATTCGTACACCTAAAGTTGCTCAGTGTGTTAATAATGCGATGTTGGAGTTTGGGCTGGTCGATGTCTGGAGACTCCACAATAGGCGATGCGAGAGAAGTTACACACGCCACACCTGCGCATAACAGCTGGTCTAGATTAGATTACTGGCTTATGAGTGAGGGGGCGACTGAATGGGTTACGGATATCACCACACTCCCACGTACCCTTTCAGACCACAATCCGGTACAACTGGTTTTCAGTATTCCAAATACAGTGCCCCAACCATTCACGTGGCGATTTAGGTCAGAGGCTTTGCTTGATCCCATTAATGCCGACACTATTCGAAAAGCTATCGTACAATATTTTGAGATAAATGTTGGCACGGTTGATAGTGCCGCCACCTTATGGGAGGCCTTTAAGGTGACAATTAGAGGGATTTGCATTAGTACCACAGCTGGAATATTAAGAGATATCAGAGGACAACTCGCTAAGATAGAGGCCACGCTATCCAGACCTGGAGAGGGACTATACAGTTACATCCGAGTCCAAGTGACGCTCTCTAGCATCCATGACTTGGTTCTTGAGTATGACACGCTGGCAGAGTCCGAGATCCGCTATCTATCACGCAGACATGTAGCCAGGGTATATGGGGAGGGCGGAAGACCGAGCCGAAATCTAGCTGCAAAACTCAAAGCTCGATCAGACTATCATCACATAGACAAAATAACTGACTCTCACGGGATGGAACACTACTCACCTCTTGAATTAGTGGACCAATTTCGTGACTACTATGCCGAGATGTACAAATCACAAATGACCACGCCTGATTTAGACTTAGCAGAATATCTTGCAGACATTGCCTGCGCGTGGCTGGCGGATGGTCACCGTGAGTATCTGAGCCAACCCATAGCGTGACTCAGATGTAAAAGCGGCAATCCGTGACCTGCCTAATAAAAAGCGCCAGGACCGGACGGCCTCACGGCCGAATTCTATAAAGAATTCTCTGACTTAGTCACACCACATATATTAGAAATGTACGCTGAAGCGCATGAGTCAGGCATTCTCCCACTGTCCCTTCGCCAAGCACTGGTCATTACCCTCCTAAAAAAGGATAAACCACCTGATAAATGCGAATCATATAGGCCCTTATCCCTGATTAATTTAGATGCCAAAATACTCGCAAAAATTATAGCTACTAAGCTCCAACCCCTGATGTCCTCTCTGGTCCTGCCGGACCAATCTGGCTTCATCCCGGAGAGGTCAACCTCCCACAATCTTAGAACCGTTTTTGCAATGATGCACGTGCTAGATCCGAACCTTCGCGCTGCAGCCGTAATGTTGGACGCTGCTAAAGCGTTCGACTCTATAGAGTGGGACTACATGCTCAAAATCCTCCAGAGGATGGGGTTTCCACCGATTTATTTGGGGATGGGTGAGTCTGCTATATAATGAGCCATCGGCCCAAGTGCGTATGGGGGTTTGACGTCAGAGCCATTTCCGATTGGGAGAGGTACCAGACAGGGCTGCCTTGTCGCCCTGTTGTTTGCCCTGGCGATTGAGCCTCTAGTGTGTGTGATCCGGCAGAGGACACAGAGAGACAACACTTAATTTTCTACATCGCCCAGTGGGCATATCTCTATATGCCGATGACATGGTCCTGTTTGTCAGGGAGCCGGATCGCTACCTGACACAGGTGCTGCGAGAATATATTAGATTTGGAGTGTTCTCAGGCCTAACTATTAATTGGGACAAATCAGTGATCATACCGTTGATAAGTATCACCCCCTCTCACCCCTCCCGCCGCCTCTGGAATACCCTCTAGTATGGACCTCGGATCCTGTTAAATACCTAGGGATCTGGATCCACCGAGATCCTGAAGTTGTCATACAAGAAAATTACGAACGAGCATGTGTCACACTTAATCAACAAATTGACAAATGGAGTGCTTTACCACTTTCCCTGCCCGATCGCATTGCCATTATCAAAATGGTTATTCTAGCCGCGATTTTTGTATCTCTTTTCCAATATCCCGATAAAATTGACAGCAACATTTTTTCACGACTATGCGAACGGCTTTACTCCGGCTAGTCTGGGCAGGCAAACAAGCTTGCGTGAGCTGGGAGACCCTCACACTTGACTATGCCAAAAGAGGTTTTAGCGCACCAGACCCATATACCCATTACCTGAGTGCCCAGGCACAGTATGCATATTATTGGTTTCATCCACATGCCTATACTCCACACGTAGCAGTGGAAGATGGTGACGCCCATCCGACACCCCTGCCAGGTATTATCACTCTACGTGCGGCGAGATACCCCAAAAACCGAAATCAACACACTGGACACAACGATTGCAGCATGGCAATCCATAGGCAAACTCTCCTCTAAACTTCCCATATATGCCCCTGCGCTGCCTTTGGCACATCATGCTGCTCTATCGGTGACGCAAGAAGCTGGCCCGGTGAGAGCATTAAGAGAGGCAGGCTTAGTCACTATGCATGATCTATACCCAGACGGCAAGTTCATCACCTCCAGGGATCTTCAGTATATCACTAATCCCACGCCGCTATTCCAGTTTACTATCCATAGACTTACGTAATGCTGTTAAATCCCATTACACTATGTATCCAGACGAGCCGCCTATGCTACAGTCCTTGCAGCTAGTACTAACAACTCCTACACGGAGAAAACTAGTCACTAAATTATATAGGGCAATATGTGCCGAAAAAATCAGTGAGCCGGATAAGAGTCTTGCCCGTTGGAACGAAAAATTATCACCCCCTGTTCGCTCTCAGAGTGGGAACATATTTGCAATCTCACCAGTAAACTTACACCTAATGGCAATTTACGTATCATTCATTTTAAGTATATCCATCAGGTATATCACACGCCCCTCAGGTTATACAAATACGGTTTGCTTGAATCCAGCAGATGTAAACGATGTAACCAAGTGGACGCTGATTTTTGGCACCTTGCATGGGAGTGCAGGCTGGTGGCTAGATTCTGGGAGCAAGTAGTACAGCATATACACACAATGTCTGGGACAGAGTTGCAGTGTACGCCGTTGGTGTGTTTACTGTGTTATGTTCCGCATGTGAAGGGAACCTTGGGTAAATTTATACGCATTGCATTACTAATGGCCAAACGCCGGTTGGCTGTCACATGGGAGGGCAATTGTGTACCGAAGGTTACACACTGGATCAAAGACTTGGTATATTGTAAGGAAAGACTGGAACTATATGCGGAGGAGCTTCTAGCGTCCCTCCAAACCCAAAGATATCTGGGAACCACTACGTCATTTTCTTCACCAGCAAGTCCTAGCTGGGCCAGTCGGACGCGGACGATGGACACACTGTTTAACCTCAAATTGTCCCGGCAGCATTAACTATATTGCCTGACCTGATATGTGTCATATGTGAATCTGTGTATTGATCGACCACATGTTGTTTGTGTTGGATTGTATTTTGTCTGTTTTGAAATACTTTGTATGGCAGCCATGCTGCCTCTATTTGTGTCGGAAATACAATAAAAAGATTTATTAAAAAAAAAACTACCTATGGCAGATATGATCAGGCGCCCAGGGGATTCATTCTGTTTTTGTGCGTTTTGGGTATCAAATAAAATACTGATGTGACAGGGTGATCTCGCTTTAAAAACTGATGTTCTTCTTTACTGTTGCAGTTTCACATGAACCTGCGACCATGCAGCTTCCATAACCTGAATGTCTGCCCTGCAGTAACCTCCGGCTGCATTGCGTTGTTTATACGCCTCCCCATGTATAACTCTCTTGCCCCATAACACTATATTATCACCTTTGTCGGATTTCATTACCACACACTTTGTTTTCAATTGCAATTGATTCACTAGGTCATGATAATCTTCTTCTCGTCTCACATTCTTCGATCTTTTGCTTGTGATACACAGTGTTTTTAATTCATTCACTACTAAGTCGCTAAAAATATGTGCCATGACAGGTATGAATTTCGATTTTGGTCTGAAATTCTTGAGGGCATCTCCAAATGTTTCTAGCCCTTGCTCATCAATCTGCTTCTCCTCATTAATGTCTTCCTGTGCGCCCTCATTAGCCAATTCAAGTTGTCTTAATTCTAACATTAGAGTCATATCTTGGACTTGCAGCTCATTAGTGCCATCCCCTTGCCCTGCCCTGCTATCTGCATTCCTATTTTTGTTCTTTGGCTAGGTTGAAAAGAATTTCTTAAGTTCAGTAGATCTTATCAATTTAAACACATCTATACGTGTCTGTACATAAGCCATGTTTTGTAGTGAGCGTTAGGAGAGTTATGTTGTAAAATTCCCATTTCACTCGGAGTTAACTTAATGTCAGTGATGTTGATTCTTGAGTTCTCAGACGGGCTCAGGGCAGCTACTTGTTCCCTTTCGTTGTTTTCTCCTTTCGCTGCTTTTTGTCACTGAGATCCCCTTCTCCTTTTCCGCCTTTGCTTCTTCCTCTTTGAGGTTTTTGATTTTGTTGTATTCTCCTTGGGCGGAGGTTGAACTGTCTGCCTAATCTTAAACAATCAAGCTCATCTAAAACTGTCGGTGTCACTCCTTCATGCAGTGCTGTATCACCTCCCGTCTTCAACATCCCTAGGATCTCATTGCAGATTGTCATATTAAAGAAGAGCAGTGAAACTATAATACTTAACCAGTGTTTCTGGTTTTGATCAGGATGTTCTCGTTTGAGAGAAGAAAGTGAGATTGGATTGACGATCCTGGCTTTAAAGACCCATTTTGGGTGGTGGGAGAAAGTGAAGAGACTGGTCCAACATGTCGTACATGTTGTTGACTTTATTAAATGTTAAGCAGGCTTATGGTCGTGTTGAAGGTATAATTTTGACAAAATTCCAGTAGTTTGGTGGATGCATTGCTTTTGACTTTTTGGGCAAGTTCATAGGAAATGTTGTCGTCACTTCAGCATGAATACTCTTCTAAAAACAAATCAAAACAAAAGGACTGCATTTGTATACTTCTTTCCGGAAGAGCTGTGGAATTTAAAGTCTCATTCGCTTACAGTGGGAGATTGTTATGGTTCAAAAATGTTGTACCTGACCAGGATCTCAGATGGACTACTGTTTCTCTGTGAAAGCTTCTGTACCTCGGGATTCAGTGGCTCTCTGCTCCCAAAAGGACCACTGTGTTTCTACCCTGAGCCTTCACAATACCTATTAGACCCCACAGGCCAGAGTTTTTGGACTGCTTTAAAGATTGTGCAACTTTTACTGAATGTATCTGCAGTGTGAAGTACACAAAATACACCGTGGGCTGCAAATATTTGTGCATGGGTCCCACGCAGCTAGGCTGACATGGCTGGATACGTTTGGGCAGCATTGTGTTTCGACATCCATGCTTCTCATTCTGTACACACACAGTTTTGGGGGATGGGGGTTGGGGCACGATGAAAGGGGAAAGATGCACAAGATTTTCAAGTCTTCATAAGTAACGTTTGCACTCCACATAGCTACTGCCGCGTGGTTAATGGCAAAACTTAAATTACTTGAAAAATTGCACACAAATCACGGATAGTAGTAGCATTTTGTGAATTCTCCACCCTTCGTGACAAATTCTTACATTTGCACATAGCACTCTTTCAGTTTCTAAGTGAGCGTGGAAGGTCTTCTTTTCTGTTTACAAAAATCTTCACGCAAGAGAGCGTAAAATTGCGTTTTGGTGATGACCTAATTGCTGCCCCACATCTTGATACATATATGCGTACACCAAGAAAATTAATGCACATTCATTAATTTGACGAATGAGAAATCTCCACACGTGCTTACATTTTGGTACTCTGGTTTTATTGCCCTGCATCTGACGACGTCCTCCGCAGCTTTAGTCTCCTGTTTGATATTTTCGTCAGAAAAGCGACTGGCAGAGAAAGGGCAGCCATGAATATTTCCAGTTCCTGAACACATCGTTCCAGCGCAAGCAGTTACATTAGTGTGCAAAGCACGCACACCTTAGGCTACACGAGTCAATGTAGTATGGTCTGTATTTTTCACAAAGCTGCAACATCCTGAGTGATATTCGAATTTTTATCTGATACATTTTATAATATAAGTTGCCTGTTTCTCTAGAAATCCTTTTCATCAGTGCTAGAGCTGCCTCGCCTCTTATTTTCGATTTGGTTTTTTAACAATGGCAGTCACATTGACCACGCTGATCTTTCATTTTTTGCTGAGTTTATGCTTTCTGGCGCATTTGTTCGGCCATTTCCTTCCCTCCAGGAATTAAATAGTTGACTTCATTGGTAGTTTTTAAATAGGCATGTATAAATGTAAAAGCACTCAGATGTCAGACTAATTCTGTCATATCGCAAAAGAGAGAACCTGCATTGGACACAGTGGGCCAGATGTATCAAAGGGTTTTTCCCATTGTGTGTCTTTGGGAAAATGTTTTCATACATAAGGCCCAGTATCTCCAGCTAGGCAGTTAGCGTGCAGATACATAATATACAGCTGCACCCTTCTCAGGGAAGTATCTGCGATTTGCTATAGCCAGGAGCTACTATCAATTCAAGGTCCTGCCGTTCGGCCTAAAGTCTGCACCAAGAATATTCACCAAATGCTTGGCTCTGGTAGCAGCTTTTCTGAGGAAGAAACGACATCAAGTGGTTAGAGGACTGGCTGATCAAAACACCATCAATCTCTGCAGCTCAGTTGTCCATGGCAGCTTGCACAAAACTGTTCACCAGTTTATGCCTTACCTTAAACAGAGAAATCCGTCTTACAACTTTCCATCTCTCGAAAGGCAGGCAAAACTAATATCGCTGGATCAGCTAATCCTAAGAAGAAAGTCCCTTTCAGTTTACCGTTACAATAATAATAATAATATTTATTGGGCAGTAATCACAGCCATAAAAGATACAAAGATAAAAATCAGTAACAAATCCATTAAAACAATATATCATCACTGTGCAAAATCGCAGAGATCCCTGTATACATCACTTATGTCTTGAATTTCTTGCTCTTAAAAAATTTGTGACAACAAAAAGTGTGCGTACATTAGGCAAAAGTTGCAAATGCAAGAGGGCTATACGAGTGTGCCTGAATCCCAATTCTTTTAAATAAGGTTTAAGATACAATCGCCTGGTATAAGTAAAATATTTACATAAAAATACAAAATGTAGAGTGTCCTAATGGAGACCTATTGTCGCAGCCACAGGGGCCTCTATCTTCTACACATGAAACAAAACCTGGAAGAGAGGCCACTAAATGATGGAACATGTTTAATCTAAAATGAGTGTTTTAAAATATATCATGGGAGCTCGTTAAAATGGTGAGCTAAGTCTCCATGCCCCGTACTGATTTAACTAGAACAAGTCCTCTAACCATGGGTTTACAGAGCTCCATGCCCTCAAGGTCTGCTATGGCTTTTTTTTTAAAACAAGTCTTTAATACATTTTTTGGTCTTTTTGCTTCACTGTGTCATGTTTCGTAAAAATGTCTATTCTTCCCAAGGCCTATAAAGTTTCCTTTACATACCTTAACCAAGGAATTTTGAAAGCATGGCCAAGTGAGAGGCAATCCAAAATTACTGCTCGATTAAAAGAGGCCTCCCCGTTGGACCAGACATTCACCCAACACAACAAGGGTTTAGCGCAACTAAGTTGGTTATATACATGGTCCCTAGTTCCTCATGTACAGAGTAAGCAGGGGTTCCTTCAGGGACTTTCAGAATCCGTCTTAAAAACTTATTTTGTGCCATCTGTAATTTATCGACCGCCATGTACCCCCAGATTTCACTCCCATACAGAACCTTGGAGATACAAAAAGACTGATATAATTTTAAAATCACCCCCGGGGGCCATGTGCCATCTGTGTGCATAATTTGCAATAGCTCCCAAGGGTTTTTTCATATCCCTTAGCTTTTCCTCCTTCAGATCTTTCCAATTTAATTTGGCATCGAATAAGACGCCAAGGTATGTGAAAGCCGGGACTTTGGCTAGACTAAGTGTGCCTGTCTTATAGGTTTTTGATATAGTCCCTCGACATCCAAGCTCCATCAGAAATGATTTAGTAAAATTACGGGGACCAGTCCAACCCCTTCATAAAGGAGACAACCCCATCTATTAAAACTTGCAGCGCCTAAGTGTGCGCGCTATAATAACAGCGTCGTCTGCGTACAGCAGAACTGGCACTGGTCTCCTGCCTATTCTCGGTGTGTCGGCCTGCAGGGATGTCAGGGCAGATTCTAATCCATTAATATATAAGGTGAATAAAAAAGGGGCAAGAATACACCCTTGAGGCACCCCTTTAGAGCACTTAAAATTATCATTGCGTCCCCCTTCTTGGGTGAATCTAACTGCAGCTGTAGTATGGGCGTAAAGGGTCGTTAAAACATTTATAATGGCTGGCTCAACTCCTAGCTCACCAAGTAGCAGCCACAATTTGTTACGATTCACTCTATTGAATGCTGCAGTAAGGTCCATAAAACCCAGGTAGAGTGGACCCGCTTTGGCGATCGTATATTGGAAAATCAAAAGATAAAGATTCAGACACTGGTCTACTGTGGATTTGCCTATAGAGAAGCCATATTGGACTTCCGAGATGATTTGGTTTTTGTCTGCCCACTCAGAAAGCCTATTTAATAATACCCAACCCAAAACCTTGACAGTAGAGTCGATCAGGGATATGGGGCGGTAACAGTGAGGATTATCCCTATCTCCCTTCTTGAAGATCGGGATAATAGTGGCAGTAGACCATGATGGAGGCAAAGATGATGATGCCAAAGCATTTAATACACTGGTCAGGACCGGGGCCCACACATCAATAATGTTCCGGAACAAATCCGGGGGATCCCATCTGGTCCTGGGGCCTTGTTCTAGGACAGTCCCTCGATACTGATCCTAACCTCCCCATGTAGGCAGTTGATAGGCACCTCGCAGGAAGGAGCTGTAATTCATTAGTAGATCCCTCTCCATCACCATGGGTATAAACAGCCTGGAAATAAACCTTCCATTGATCAGGAGTAATATGGTGACATAAATTCGACTTATCCGGTTCAGAAAAACAAGGAAAGTTAATGACCTTCCAGAAGCGAGTACTATCTTCTAATTCGCTTGTTTGTATCAGCTTATCCCAAGCTTGTTTTTGTAACAGGGACCTCCATTCCTTAAGGGCCCTTTTGTGATTACTTCGGCAACTGGCCACCCCGGATCTGTTGCGGGAAATCTGTTTCAAGGCCATCTTAAGGTTCTTAGCGCCTTGGAGCACCCACTGTCAAACCATCTCGGGCTATCCGAGCAGGTGGGCGCTACTGGGACGGTTAGCAGACTAGCAACTGACTGGGCAATAACAATAAATGAACTAACTATATGCTCTTCTGTGACTGACTTATCTAAACACTTTAAAATCTAATTTTGCCTCAATTTAAAAAGGAGCGGTTAAAAGCATTAGTATCCACCTGCGACCACCCCAGGCGCCTCCCCTATTCTATGTACATCCACACCCTTATATGTAAATGTAAATCCGTATTTGTAAAGCGCGAACTACTCACCCTTACGGGTCTCAAGGCGCTGGGGGCCGTCGTGGAAATTAAGTGAGCTATTGCCCAGAGTCACATGGTGCTGAGCTGAGCTGCCGCCGGAGCCGGGGATCGAACCGTGAACCCTGTGCTCCGAAGTCAGCTGCCCTGGCCGCTGCACCACACCTCTCCACTGATCTATTGCCACTATTGTACCCACATTCCTACTACCTGGCACCAACTTAGTGCCCTGAACCTCCAGCCGTGGATTCAGAGGGTTATGGTTGCTAAAGGGGCTATGTAAAACTTGGAAAAGAGATATAATACGGCCCAGGGATGATGAGACAAAAATAAAATCAATGGTTGTAGCACATCCCCAACCTTTATAAGATGGCGGGTAGTCACAGTTAGGGGAATTAAGTGCCTTATCAAATGTAAATATTAGATCGTACGTGTTTAGAAGGGAATTTAGTTCATGGCCATCTGGGAAATGCTTCATGTGCAATTCCTCTGACACCATGCATATGGGGGAGATCTTGCGAGCTCTGTCCAATATTAGGACATAGATGACAATTGAAGTCTCCTAACAGAATAAGGCTTTCCTGTGGGAGACTGTCGCCCTGCAGCGATTCTAGGAGGCCAGTTAACTCTGACATGCTGGAGGGGCCCTGTTTCTTACTTTTTGCATTGTAAAAGTTAAGTATTGTTAACCGCAACGCTCTCCCTATCACTAGTTTAAGGCCTTGTGCCACTTTGGAGTCCCAGTTCAATCGCTCACAGACACACAGAGCCCAAGATGGAGCCCTCTGCTATGAAGAAAAATGTCTTATATCCTTCCATAAACAATTTATTTTCCACCTCCCAGGTCTCCTGAATACAAATAATATTGAATGATCTTATAAATTGAATCCACCAGTCGTCTTCAAATTTAGAGGCTAGGCCTGCCACATTCCAGGAAATCAAACCGGCATCTCCCCCGAGTTCCGACCTGTAGGATGTATAAGAATCTATGGCTTCCCCATGGGGGACTATTGGGCTGATGGAATTTGAGCAACTTGGAGGATGGCCTTCCTTTGCGCATGGCCGGGGCTCACTAGGCTTACTTTCATGTGTTAATGTTTCAATCGGCGTAGCATGCGCTGTACTTTTATCAACGCCCTCTATTTGTCTATCTAAGCCATTAAGATCCGACGGGGGCATAAACATTAAGTGTCGCCTCTATTCCCTCCAAAACACAAACACCCCCGTCAAGGCCTAGAACTTGTCTATTTTTTGGGATGTTGGGGGTAGGCCTATAGAAAAACCTAATGGGAGTGGCTTAATGTCAGAAGCGTAAAAGGGGAACTGGGAAGAATGTCTAAAAATTTACGTGCAAGTTCTGGGAATCTAAATGGGACAATCAAGTTATATCCCTCAGTTGACTTCTTGGACTGACTGATCCAGGAGACCCTTCCGGCCATCAAAATGTGGTTATGATCTACCACATTGAATCTACTCTATTTGCCTAGCCAATGTGCCACTTAATTGATTCATTTATCCATGGATTCCTCACTATGAGTACCCAAGCCCGGTACCCCAACCAAAACCACAGCATAGGGACAACAGGCAGGAGGAGATCAATTACTGGTAAACCCAGACTATTCGTAATATTTGAGCTTTTCCTGGCTGTCTCGTGCACACGTAACAAGGAGCACTGCTCCCCATCACCCCCATCCATGACACTTGCTTTGTGAAGAGCCCTCCCCTGGACCGTTTCATGTGTTGTAATCCCTTTTCCTCAATAGGTGGTTATTAGATAGTGGCCTACGTATTAGCTTACTTGGCGAGGGCGTTCTAGATCGTACTGCCTGTATCTGGGGATTTGGTGGGGGGCACCTTAGTAGTAGTATCCAACAATCTTTCCACTCTAACAAGTGGGTCTCTAGAGTCTGACAGTGTTTTGTCAAGTTTACCCCAAAGCTGCGATAGCAGATCCGTCTGCAAATCAGTGATTTTTTTCCTTAGAGATTTCCACAATTCCCTCATGTCTGTTAGGCTAATCGATGTTCCGGGTTCCTCCCTCTACACTGGGGCTCATTACGCTTCTTGGCTTTCCGCGACTTTTTTGGTGCTGGCGACCCCCTGAATCCACTCTGTATTTGTGAGTTAAGGTCACCCTGCTGCCATTTCCAATTGAGCCAAGAGAGGGGTACTAGGGCTCTCATCTGCTGCAGCAGATATTAGTGCACCTGAGGCGGAATCCTGATATTTCTGGGAGTTTATGGTATGACAGTTTAAAATTACCATGTCTGAGGTTTCACCTGCCGAAGGTAATGACGGGCCAGCGGGACCCAGCGAGAGTCTCTTCTCTGCTTTATCAATTTCCTTTGAAATAGCCCCCACGCTTTCGCCAAGAAGGAGTCAATAGTAGCCCTCTTGTTACTATTGGAGTTATCGGTGGGCGCTGCCTTCCTCTTTCCTATGATGGTCGACTAGGAGAGTCCTCCAAAGAAAGTACAAAATACCAAGGCCCATATACCAATCAAACCGCACACAGTCAAGTTTAGTACTCACAATGAAGAGGAGGCCGTTTCAATATCTCCAATGTCCAGCAATGGCGATGTAAGTGCCCTTCCACAGATAACAAGATAGTGTTTGCCTTCTTTTACGCCATCTCCGATCTCCTCCAGATGTGCACGCCTTTGGCCCGGGCTTTGCCGGCGCGCGTCCCGCGCTGTGGGAGTCCCAAGCTTATGATAAAGGGCCTCCGGGCGCAAAGGTGGACGTGTCGGTGGCGGCGTCTGCCGCAAACAGTTCTGGGGCCTGTAGGCTCCTGCCCCCTGAAGCGGTATCGGGCTACCTCACTGCGGGAGTCCCAAGCTGCGGATAAAGCTCCTGGCGCAAAGGTGATGTGTCCGTGGCGGCGTCTGCCGCAAACAATTCTGGGGCCTGTAGGCTCCTACCCCGAAGCGGTATCGGGCTCCCCGTTACAAGTCTCTCCTGGGAACGATGTCATCATGCATCCCTCTTATTCCCTTCTCTTGTCTGAGAATGCGTCCTCTTCAGGAAGGGCTAGACTTGCAATGGCGGCATGTAGAAGGAACTTTCGACGATGTGATAACAATTACACCAGCAATGGTCCAGGCCATCTCTTGGTGGACCCGGTGCAAAAATATTTCAATCGGTCTATCTTTCTCGCCACTCCCTCTCCACTAATAATCACCACCGATGCCACCCTGGACGGATGGGGAGCATTTCTGCAGGATCTCAAGGTCAGTAGCCATTGGCAACAGCAACATTGGCACCTCCCCATCAACTTACTGGAACTGAGAGCAGTGCATCTAGCCTTGCAAGCAATACTGCCAAAGATAAAGAACTATGAAGTTTTAGTCCAAACAGAACAAAGCCGCACGATATCAACAAGCAGGCGGGCACCAGATCTTACCATCTTTGGCAGGAGGTGCAGTGCATCTGGGAGTGGGCAATCCAAAACGGAGTATCTTTAAGAGCAGAACACCTTTCTGGCGATCAGAACACAACAGCAGACACACTCAGCAGGCTCAAGTCATCATGCCACGAATGGGAATTGGATCAGGTGATCCTCAACAAGATCTTTCTCCGGTGGGGCAAGCCAACTATAGATCTTTTTGCGACTCCAGAGAACAAGAAATGCTGGTACGTCGCAAGTTGACATCACCATCCGGGATCTAGGGGGAATTCGTTTTTGATGGCATGGTCAGGCACTTCTTCCTATGCTTTTCTGCTAATTCCCCTGCTGCCAAGACTGCTGATGAAGATGAAAGCAGAACCCTGCAGAATCATCCTCATAGCTCCATCATGGCCGCATCAGCATTGGTACACTGACCTCCTCTTGGATCCCATTCCATCCCTTCTGACGATGTCCCAGGGCCAAGTACTGCATCCGGATCCCAAATCACTTTGATTAGCAGCATGGCTCCTTAGCACCTTGAGTTATACCATCTAAACCTCCCATTTGAATGCAGGGAGATTCTCTCCAATGCCCGAGCACAGAGCACTAACAAAATGTATAAAATGAAGTGGAAGTGCTTCTGCCTTTTGGTGTCAGGAATCGAAAGTACATCCTTTCTCTTCCTCACTTCATGAAATTAACATCAAACTCACACTATCTTACACCCCCTTACCTTCATTCTCACTCACTCATTTGCATTCAATCTTAATCTCACTCAAACTCATGCATACTTACTGACACTCAGGCCCAGGTTTACTAACGGTTTTCACCATGTTGACTTTACTTTTGTGATGCAAACTCAGTGAAAAGTGTTACGGTAGGATTTACTATCCAAGGCAAATTCATATTTACATTGGATAGGACCCAAAAGTAATTGAAAATGTCTCCATGCACAGCTGTGTTTTTTTATGTCAAGTGGGCATTCCATAGGTGGTGCATGGGCGTCCCAATGCAACCACCCATAGGTTTTGACGCTATTTCCTATCTACATACTTTAGTAAGAGGAATTTGCACCAAAATCTTACAACTCCTCGAGGGAGGCATAACGAGGAGAAATATTTTCATTTCTCCTCTTTATCAAACTTTGCGTGTGTGCTGCATTGCACAGCAAACATACAAAGTGGGAAAAGCCTTAAAGTATAGTTTTGTTCTTGAAAGTACCCCCTTCCAGTACAAAACCTATGCTTTAGAAGAACACTACGCACCCTTGTACTATGGCGTAAGGGTATGTGTGTTGGCATGTGACTGCCAAATGTGCACCAGCGCACAGGATGAAAAATAATGCACCAAATTGTAGGAGATATGGTGCATGCTTTCTCTCTATGATGCAAGGCAGCATAGCATTTTCGGCACAGTGTTGCCTTGCGTCAATGAATAGTAAATTTGTGTCTCAATCTCACACAGTCTCACTACCTGTTAATAAATCTTACTCAATTTCACACATACACATACATGCTTACACATACTGAAACATGCTCACACATGCACACAATTTTATCTCACATAAACCCACTCTCACCCGCAAGCACGCACACAACGTACATATAAAACCATTTTCACTTACCACAGCTGCCACCTAAGGTCCAATCAGAAGAAAAGACGTCTGGAGGCAGAAATGACGGCACTCCTCCAACGAATGAAGGAGTTTGACGGGGCTCTAAAGGAGTTCAGTATTCCCGCTAAGCCCTCCACTACCACAGAGGCTGAGGAAGAGGAGGATACCCTTGAAGCTCCGGCAACCCCCAACCCCTGAACCTCACGAGGAGGACGTTGAAAAGGAACTCGACGTTCCAGAAGAGAAGGAAGCCACAGGAACTTTTGAGGAAGAGTGGAACAACCTCAACACAAAAATCCTGAAGAAGAGGTCTGTAGCTATCCCTCGAAGGCTTCGCCTCCAGATGACAGCCTTCTACAGCAGCTGCATCAAGAGAGCAGCTGATACGTTCGGGGTCCCCTTAGAGAAGGAGAAGGAAGACTCATGTTTCCTCCTAGAAACATTAGTACCATCCATGAAAGGTACACAATACCTTCCAATGCTGCCAAGCATTCTGGACCAGGGCAGGAAGGCTTTCCAAGGAGCCTGCCTCAGCAAAGGGAGTAACCCCAAGGGTTAAGAAAAATACAAACCCTCCACTAGGGACCCTAAATACATTCAAGGGAACACAGTGGCTGACTCCATCATTGTTACCACAGCAAGAAAGAGGAGTAATGCTCATTCCTCCACTAGCCCACCTCCAGAGAGGGAAAGTAATAGAATGGACATAGTGGGGAGAAAGATGGAGAAGGAGGCAGCAACGCAATGGCGCATTGCGAACTCTAATGCCCTCCTCAATAGGTATGGCTGCTAACAATGGGATGACATTGAGAAACTATTGAACAAGCTCCCAAAGGAAGTTAAAAAGATGAGCAAAATCCATCATACAGGAGGGAAAAAACATAGCTAGCACCTGACTGAAATCCACTATAGACGCATCAGATACAGCCAGCAGACAAATGTGCACAGGCACAACACTAAGAAGGCAAGCCTGGCTCAGAATTTCAGGCTTCAAACTGGAAGTACAAACTTCCATAATCAAGGACGCCCTGTTTGGAAGTGAAGTAGATGAATCCCTACAACAAATAAAAAAGGACAATGAGATAGCCAAGGCTAGGGGGCCTGCAACAGAGGGCTCCTTCAAAAGAGGTGGATTTAACCTCAGAAGACCCACAGGAAAGGGGGGGTCTTCTCAACAGGGCAACAACATCAACCACAAGGCAACGGACAGCAGTCGAACCAGCAGTCCGGATCCCAATCCTGGCAGCAGCAACCAAAGCAGTTCTTTCGTGGCTGAGGAAGAGCCAGGGGACAACCCTCAAGAGGGGAGGAGCAAACTCCAAGTGACTTGCCCACAAAGGAGGACCCCCACACAACACCAGTGGGAGGCAGAATAGCGCATTACCCACTTCAATGGGAAATCATAACAACAGACAGTTGGATTTTAAATGTGGTACGCCACAACTATTGTATAGAACTAACAAAGAAACCTCCACCAAATCCACCAAGGAAGTAGAGGTTCCAAAGAACAGAACTCTTACAATTTAGGGAGGAAATAAAGGAACTCCTAGGGAAAAAAAGCAATGGAGAAAGGTACCAACAAGGAAACTACTCACCTTATTTCTTGGTGCCAGAGCAAGATCTCATGCTAAGACCTATCTTAGATATCAGATTCATAAACAAATTCATTTGCGCGCAGCATTTCAAGATGTCAACACTACAAGAAGTAATCCCACAACTATGCAAAGGGAACTTCATGGCAAAAATAGACCTAAAGGACGCCTATCTGCACATCCACATGAACCAAGCACACAAGAGATACCTCAGGTTCATCCACAAGGACACTCATTACCAATTCAAGTTCTTCCTCTTCGAAATAAAATCAGCACCAAGAGTTTTCACAAAGTGCCTAGCAGCAGTAGCAGCGTCCTTAAGAAGGAAATTAGTCCACATCTATTCCTATCTAGACGACTGGCAGGTGAAGGCAAGTTCAATGCAAAGATGTTACACACACGCTCATCAGGTGATCACAAATCTGCAAGGATTGAGATTTTCCATACACCACAAGAAATACTCAACAAGACCAGAACAAGAAAAACCTTCCTGGGAGCAAGATTAAACTCCAAGATTGCACGGGCTTACCGGACCCAAAGGAGAATAAAAGCTATGAAACAACAAACTCGCCTGTACCAGAAGGGACAGTGAGGACAGTTATGAAACTCATGGGCATGATTGCATCATGCATTCCCCTCATTACCCATGCATGTCTACACATGCGCCCTCTACAGGAATAGCTGTGCAACAGTTGGTCACAAACCACAGGGAGTTGTAAGGATCTAGTGGTTGTAACAGAAAAAGGTACAGAAGGAGATGCAGTGGGTTGCATCCAAGAACATAACACTATGCAGACCTTTCAAATCACCAACTCCCTCACAACAAATGTTTCCCACATGGGTTGGGGAGCACATTCAGGAAACCTGAGGGTACGGGGTCAATTGGACGGTGCAGACTCTATAAAACATATCAACTTCCTAGAGTTGAAGATTGTGTTCCTAGCACTAAAAGCATTCCAAGCCCACATAGGAGGGAAGACAGAATTGATCCAGGCAGACAATACCACAACAATGTTTTGCCTCAACAAACAAGTAGGAACGAAATAATTTACCCTAAGCAAGCTAGCTCAGGAAATATGGCAATGGGCCAATTCAAGGAGAATCAACCTGCAGACAATTAACCTGCCAGGAAAGGACAACACAGAAGCAGATCAGCTCAGCAGGCAGAACAGCGGCTCACACGAATGGGAGATAAAGCAAAGGAGCCTGCAAAGGGTCTTCAGCCTCTGGGGGCACCAAGAATAGACCTATTCGCAACAGTGGAGAACAAGAAATACAAATTCTTCGCCTCCAGGTTTCAACACCACCTATCAAAAGGTAATGCCCTGTCGCTAAACTGGTCAGGCACATTTGCATATGCTTTTCCTCCAATTCCTCTACTACAAAGGTGCTGGAAAAAGCTAGACAACCAGGAACAGACCTAATTCCCATATCCCCTCAGTGGACAAGGCAAACCTGGTACTCAAGCCTACTCCAACTGTCCAAGAGATAGATGATCAAATTCATGGCAGAGAAGGACCTTCTTACAATGCAGGTGGGTCAAATATTTCACCTGGAACCAACTACACTCAGCTTAGCAGCCTGGTGTCTAAGTACATAGAGTTTGGACATTTAAACTTACCGCAAAAGAACAATGGAGATACTAAAGGAGGCCAGAAAACAAACCACAAGACAATGCTATTCAGCTAAGTGGAAACAGTACCTCATATGGTGTTATATTCCTTATAGGTACCCTATATAGGCGCGAGGTAACATTGTAACCTTTCACCTATATTCTTCCCTACATTACATACATAACGGTTCTTGGGTACTGACCTTTTACCTAGATATGACTCTGCATTCAGAACGCGGGTTTTTCCCTGGTTCGATTCTCATACATTATGCATGAGGCTTCTTGGAAGCACAGCAGGACTAGCAGTAGGATTACCATCTCCTGTATAATATCTCTGTATAAAGTTCAGGCCAACGTCATCCTTTAGGCCGACACAATAACTCAGCAAGTTAGGACCTCTGGGGAGACCTATGGGTATATATACAGCACATCTTGCTTAGGAAAGGGAGGAGACCGAGACTTCCCGGCTGACACACTGACCAGAGACGCTGAGGTTCCTGCATGCAGACGCTCCAGCTCGCAGTGGTCTAACATCCCTCGTGGGATGTCCAACTCGAGACCAGGACGGGGTCCCATAGTCTCTCATTCTCAGGTAATGGGGTTGACTAGATCCTAGAGGGATTCTTGGCATAACACCTACACAGATGCTAGGTACATTTAGGTACATCTAGTTAGGGAGACATCGTAGGAGTACGCACTTTTTAGCATGTGTTTTATGTACTTGTATATATTCATGATCTCTGCAAGATGGTAGAACTATACCATCCCTTTACTTTCGTAGTACTGCTAATCATATATCTCTGCTATTGTCTAATGGTTGTTGCAGCTCATATATTCTACACTAGAATAACAGCTGTTCAATAAATTCTTATTGAAAACGCCCAGCCTGTTTATTCTGTGTATCTCTCTGAGACAAAATAAGTAAGCACGAGTGACTGAGCGAAAGGTAGTATATTGTTTCCACGATTCTGAGGGATCAGGGTTGTCATGTTCTGAGGTTGCCAGAATCTATTCTCTCCTTGGTAAGAGGAGATTATAGTAGCACTGTGAGCTAGCTAATACAGATAGGCTAACGTATCCGGTGGAGGTGCACAGAATCAGTCTGCCGCCAATCCCACAGTTTGTTATCCAAAACGCGCAGATCCTGTATAGGTTATATAGGAACTACACGACAATGGTGTACAGAGAACAATACCGTAAATTCAATATCCACACAGGAAACAGTGCTCATATATCTTACGCACCTGATAGACAGCAAGATCAACTACTCAAGCCTCAAGGTGCTCTTGGCAGCGATTGTAGCTTACACCAGGGAGATTCATGTAAACGTTTTTTCACATCACCAGTCATCAAAAGATTCCTGGAATGTTCCAAGAGAATTGCACCCCCAAGGAAGACTCCAGCCCCGATGTGAAGCTTAAACACAGTTCTAAAACAGCTAATAACCGTTCGTACCCATGCACATTGCAGAACTCCGATACATCACGATAAAGACTGCCTTCTTAATAGCTATAACGTCTCTACGGAGAGTAAGTGACCTACAGGCATTAACTATTAAGGAACCATACGTGCAAATCCACAAGGACATGGTTATCCTAAGGACCAACCCTCAATTCCTACCTAAGGTAGTAAGCAAATTCCACATGAATCAAAGCATTCAGCTAGCAGTTTTCTTCCAAAACCCACAAACACAACTAGAAAGAAGCCTTCATATCCTGGATGTAGGAAGGGCTTTACTATACTATCTACAAGAGACAAAACAATTCCGTGAGGGGAATCAATTGTTTGTCTCTCACTCCAAGTCCCAAAAAGCGCACCTGTGACAAAGGGGACAATACACTTTGGATTGTAGAAGCAATTCAGGTATGCTATTCCTCAGCGGGAAAAACACTAAACTCCCGGCCAAAAGCCCACTCAACAAGGAAAAAAGGGGGAACCTTGGCTTATATCGCCAATGTGCCAATAGACACTATACATGTGCAGCTGCGACATGGGCCTCTCCACATACCTTCACCAAGCATTACTGCGTGGATATAAAAATGACAACGGAAGCTCAGGTGGGACAAAAAGTTCTTCAACACCTGTTAGCAAGGTCTTCCTCATCTTACCACAACAACCCCTAGGAGGGGAAATCGCTACATAATCTAATGCGCAGCATGCAAATCCAGAAAAGGAATCATGCTGCAATACGAAATGGTTACTTACCAGTAGGAGTAGTTTTGCAGCTTGAAGAGTTTTTTAATTCACATGCGACCCACCCTCCTCCCCTCAGAGGTGGAATGCAAACAGGTGGGAGAAAAGATCACGTAAAAGAAAAACAAAGAACTAAAGAGAAGAAAATTAAATACATACCCTATTTTATCAAGGCAAGAAAAGGGGAAAAAAGAATCAGAAGATGGCTACCACGCACAGGAATTTCCGAGGTGCCGTCTGATGTCACACAAGGGATGGACCTAGCACCAAACGGTGGTCGACAACGCCCCTCGGGGGGGGAGAGGAAGCAGACAATTCCAGACCCAACCACTAGATGGCAAAGTAATGCACACCATGTGAATCCAGAAAACTCTTCAAGCTGTAAAACCACTCCTACTGGTAAGTAACCATTTCATTCTCCAAGCTTCTGGAGATGTCCATTGTCCCGCATAAGAAGCTCACCAACAGACTGGACCTTCTGACACAAAACTACAACAGAGTCAGACCCCCAGGCAGCTCAACCTGGTGATTTGGCTCCTGAGATTCCAGAGATTGGTTATCTTGACCTACCACAAGAGTGGACACACTGAGGGAAATCTGTGGGCCCACAACACCAAATGATGATGTCGCTCTTCCTCCTTAGAAGGGGGAGTTGGAGCAAAAATTGCTGGGAGAGTAATATTATGGCTAACATTAAAAGGAATAACTACAAGCTCGGGTCCTCAACACCAACTTATCAGGGAAGAATGTTGTAAAAGTTGGGGTAACAGAAAGAGCCTGCAGCTCGTTCACACGCCTAGTGGATGTTAGGGGTATTAGGAAGACTGTTTTGAACATCGTCTCAATGTACAACTATGCAGCGGCTTAAAAGTGGAGCACATCAAAAAAGTGAGGACTAAGTTCAAGTCCCACTGTGGCCTCACAAAGGGTTTTAGGCGGAAATAAATGTTGCAAATCTTCCAAAAACAGGTGATTTAAATAAAGAAGGCTAATCCAACAACCCCAAAAAAGCAGAAAGTGCTGACATAAAGCCTTTCTCAGTGCCCAAAGCAGATCCTTTCTGGACCAGACAAAACGAACAACAAAACATCAGATAAGGTACAGCACCAAGCCACAAATTTGTTCCAGCAATTAGCGCAGACTGATTTTGTAGAGGGTCGCCCCACTTCCAAGATGACATGAATGACTTCAGAAGGAAGGTCACAGGATGCAGCACAGGATGCAGCACCAGGATGCAGCACAGCACCCCGCACTACTGCTGCAACAGAAGATCCTCCCAAAGCTGCAGCTTTATCAGAGGGAAGATGCTCATGCCCAGGAGGCCTGGGTACCACACTCTCCTGGCCCATTCTGGTGCCACTAAGATGACTTGGGCATGGTTGTATTTTTCTTCTTCAGAACACTGGGCAGGAGAGACAGCAGAGGGAAGGCATACAGGAGTCCGGAGCTCCACTCTTGCCGGAAATAGTCACTGAGAGAAGGCCATCTTGGAAACTCAGCACACAAAAGTGCTGATGTGCGTTCATGGTGGTGGCGAAAAGATCAAGCCAGGGTTCTCCCTGTTTATGGAAGAGACCTGGCACCGCGAGTCAATTGTAACTGCCATTCATGGCCCTCTAGGCATCAGCAGCTGAGTTTGTTTCCCCTTGCGTTTAGAGATCCTGCCAATTGGTTTACCACCAGAGAAATTCTGTGATGGGCCTGACACTTCCACAGGTGGAAAGCTTTCTCGCACAGGACCCAAGAGCCCACCCTGCCCTGTTTGTTGCAGTAGCACATGACGGTGGTGTTGTCTGTGAGCACCTGCACCAGTCTTCCTCTTATGGTGGGTATAAAGACCTTCAACGCCAAGTGAATCACCCTCAACTCCAACAAACTAATGTGTTGAGTTTACGCTGGAGACCTGAGGCCTCTGATCTCAACCTCGCCCAGATGACCTTCCCAACCCAGAAGTGGTACATCTGGCACCACTGTGAAATCTGGATGGCGCTTAGGGAGAGGGGTCTGCCACTGACCCGATCGCGGACGGAGCAGCCACCACTGCTGATCTTTTGCAATCTCCTCCCAAATCTAGACCCTTTCTGACAGATTTCCCTTGTGCTGTGACGTCCCACTGCAGAGACCACATATGCAATCTGGCATGTTTCACCAGCAGGATGCAGGAGGCCAACAATCACATTAGCCTGATAGTCATCCGCACTGAGATCCAGGACAGAGGCTGAAATATCCGTATCACAGCAAGAATGTCCTGGACTCTCCGCTTTGGAGGAAAGGCACAAAACCGTGCTGTATCTCGAATGGCTCTTCTGAATGGGAGCGTCTGGGAAGGAGTCAATGGTGACTTGGACATGTTCATAGTGGACCCCAACAATGATTTGAGGCTCGCTGACGTCTTGACGATGGTTGACGACTGCCTGTGATGAACCCGCCTTCAACAATGAATTGTAGAGGTAGGTGAAGATTGGTACCACCGACCTCTGAAGGTGTGCTTTGATCACCACCTTCACTTTCGTGAACCTCCGAGGGGCACTGGTGGGGCCAAAGGGAGCACAGCAAACTGAAAATGCACCTGGCCCACTGTGAACGGTAGGTGGTGCCTGTGGGCCTGCAGAATAGGGATACGGAAATAAGCATCTTAGGGATCCAGCGTCACCATCCAGTCTTTGGGGTCTAAGGCAGACAAGATCTGGGTTTAAGCATGTTGAACTCGTACTTTTGCAGGAAGGCATTGAGAGGGCGGAGATCTAAAATAGGATGAAGGCCTCCATCTTATTTTGCACCAGGAAGTACCTGGAGTAACAGCCAGCTCCTGCTTTCGATGCTGGAACCCTCTCTATGGCCCCTTTGGCCAAAAGGGCCTGCACCTTTGCTGCATGGCCCCTTTAGCTAAAAGGGCCTGCACTTCCTGCTGTAAAATGGACAGACCGTCGCCCTTCAGCCCCCTGACGGTGGCAGAAGGTGCACCAGAATGGAAGAAATCACATAGCATAACCCCAGTGTATAACAATTTTATATAACAAATTTTATTGGATTTTGGCAAATAAACAAGATCATATCAGCCAAGAATCATATATCGGATATTGAGATTATTATATCCAGTAACATGAACAGGCAACTTGCACAGTCTATCCCAGCCATCCCTCCCTGGCCTCACGCAGCAATTCACAATTTCCACAATACATTTGTCGTCAATCTCGTATACCATTACCCTTCCTTTCTGTTCCATAGTCCCAGATTTCCTCATCTAGGCTATGGATAATGGGGCGGACAGGTTCCAGCACAATACCCCTATAGTCTGCCCACCTTTGCCAAATTTTAGCATGCTTTTGGGGACACCCACTGGCTAGATATACTGCTACCTCCATCCCCATGCAGTGATCAACGCCCCTCTTCCACACCACTAAGAAAGAGGGGGCTTCCATCCTCCATGCCCTGGCATGTCCCTTTTAACAAGCGTTAGGCCAAAGAAAAGAAGCAACTGCTTGTATCTTCCCCCATACCCTCCGTACAGTGAAGGAGAATGAGCTTTGAGTCCATTGACATTGTCCATGAGAGGACCTTACTCAGACAGGAGGTCACACCCAGCCAGAACCGACCCAGTGCTTTGCAGTACCATGTAGTGTGCAGGAATGTACCCTCCCCTTTTCTGCAGCGGAGCCACATTGGGGAGGCGATAGCGCCCATACGCCACAGTCGGTGTCTCATGTAGTAGGACCTTTATAGATATTTAGATTGTATCAAGCGGAGGTGGGCCGAAATGGCCACCTCATGGGAGTGCCCAATGCCCAATCATCATTGTCAAGTGATCCCAGGTCCACCTCTGATGCCGCTCGAAAGGCAGGTAGTATAGTAGAGCTGTTAATTACAAGTGTCTGATAAGTTTTCGTTATTTTGTGGGCACCCAGATCCCCCATAAGGAGCTTGCCCTCTAAGGCTAAATTCTGGGAAATCCGTGAAGCTCCTAATGTACAAGCTGGAGAGCATTGCGCTGCTGCAGGTACCGATAGAATTGACTGCGATGCAGCAGGTACTCTATTTGCATCTTTTCAAATGGTTTTTATTCTGTTCCCTGCATAACGTCCCCTAGAGTGGAGATCCCAATGATGTCCCACGCTCGAAATCCCTCCAGCTGCGCCACCTGATTTAGCACACCGCCCTCCCATAAAGGCGTCTGTTCTGTCAACCTCCCCCACCACCCCATTTGCTGCAAGGAGCGTTTCCATGTCTGAAGAACCACCTGGGTCGCTGTTGGAAAAAATTATATCCTCTCCAATCGTACATAGTGGAGTGGATCCTATCGCCCGCCACTCAGTCGCGAACCAGGATCTCCTGGTGGGCCATACTACCAATCGTTGATAATCAGGAGGTGAGAAACCCCAGTGTATAATTTTGAGGACCCTTTTGTCTAAAGTGATGACTTGCCAGCCCTGGAGAAAATATTGGATCCTGCTCTGACATGGTTGCTGTGTGCCGGAAAGGGCATGCTAAAAGGTTTCGCAGCTGCGGATGCTGTAGAGATGGAGTGCTAAACTGCATGTTGTCGATAATGTCCTGAACGTTGTGACTGTGAGCCTCAACCTTGGCCACAAAAAGGCTCGAAGGCTTGCTGGGCTGGTGCAGTTGTCTGATGTAGTTGAAACTGAAAACCCCTACCATAGCCACAGAGAGGACAATATTGCTGGTGAAATTGTCACCGGCATGGCACCGAAGCACAAAACTCTTACCCATCACACAACTTAGGCAGTCAGTCATGCCCAAGCCTGAGCGGCTCACCAATTTTGCTACATTCTAGCCATTCTGAATGCCTCAGGCTAGGGATGCCTGTAGGCCGTCCGGAACTGCTGGTAAAACTTGGGTCACCGAGTTCCATAGGGCATGGAAGTAGCGGCCTTGAAGGCAGCTGGTATTTACTAATCGCATAGCAAGGCTCATCGAGGGAAAAATACGCTTGCCAAATATCTCTATTCTCTTTGATTCAAAATCTGGTGGGGTGGTGGGAAGGCCTTGCCTTACTGGTGGACGCCTGCACCACCAAGCTTTCCACAGTGTAAGTTGTAAAAGAAGGGATAGGTTGCTTGCTGCTGGACGATGGCATAGAGTGACCTGACTGTTAACTGGTGGTCCCAAACATGGTTTTGCCCAAGGGCCCAAAAGGGAATCCGTGAGGGCCTCATTAAGCTGTAATATATTTTCTGTAGGCGCTTAACCAGGCTGGAGTACCTCAGTCAGAACATTAATCTTCACCTCCATAGTTTGGATTTGGAGGTCTAATATTTCTGCCGTTCTTCGCATAATGACGGTGAAGAAGTGGTTTTCCTCAGTGGCAGGGCCAGGAGAAGAAACAAGGCCAGTATCCGGAGCAGCATCCAGGCCACTGGCAACTTGGAGTTCTTCATACCAGTTTTCCTTCTTCATCATATTAGGAGACAAAATCATCCCCTTCATCAAAATTGTCATTGTCCAAGTCAGTGCTGAAAAGATTGCTGGTTGACTGTATTCGGGTGGTAGCTGGGGAAGCCTTGGTCAAGTTTGTGGTGAATTCTAATTGGAGTCTGACAGCACAATATGTTGCGAATCCTTCTTAGGCATCGGCGGCATCTGTACGGGCAGAGAAGCAAAGGGAATCAGCGCAGAGGATGACACGGAACTGAAGTTGGCACCAGAGCCAGTGGTGAACTCTATGCATGTTCGAGGGGCACAGACGGTGCCAAGTGTGGACCCGCTGATGGAGGCCCGACTGGAGGACCCTGCTGGAGGACCCTGCTGAATTTTGAGACCCTAAGCTGTGCTGTGAACTGGTTAAATAGCGAAAATGTGCCGTATGACTGCCCTAAAGGCCTCTACTTGCTGCAAAGTCTCTGACTGACCAAGAAATTCTGGGTGCATAAGGACTAGACTCTGAATTGGCTTCTATGGAGAAGCTGTTGTGCCGTTATTGATAGCTGCACCCTCCAATTGGAGTAGATTTATTTTCTATGCCGGCAAAAGACATTGATACCTAAACCATATGTTACAAAAAACATTCTCTAAATGAGAAAATTCCACTTCCACAGGCCATGCGCACAGTATCTGCATGAACATAGAAGAGGGATAAACATGTCATACAATCGTAGGCAAAGAAGACCGCCCTAATTTTAACGAAATGCATCCTGAATTATACCTGCTGAATGTACGTCATGGCACTTCTGCAATGTTACGTTCAGATGGCCATAATGCCCTTGACTTGCCCGGCATGGTGAGGAAAATACAGCCTCCCAAACCCCTTGACCATTCAGAGTAGCCAAAGCTTGAAATGCAATTAAGTGGTGTTGCCCGCTTGCAAACAATACGAGTCAACGGAGCATGTTTAGAGTAACACAAACATTTGTTTCAGATGAAAAGAACATCATTTATTCTTCCATTTCTTAAACTGTATTAATAATTACAAAATGTGGCAATACGTATATTACATAATTACTTTCTATCTAGGAACAATTTTGCGAAAAGGGCTGGGAATAAAACTTTACGTTATGGGGTTGTGATCAAGCTTTGCATCAGTCTGAGCGAAAGGTCACATTTGGTTCATAATCTTGTGTTTTTTACCACTCCAGAAGGCTGTTAATTTTTACAATATCAGTTTATCATTAAAATACTGTAATTGAGAAGGCTAAAGCCAAACATGAACTTATTTCAAACAAATTTTGTCTTCAGTGGATATTTATAGATTTCTGCCCTCTTTGAGATGTATGGTTTTGTTTTCAGTGTTGCTTCATGCAGACACTATAGAATTTCAGTAACCGTTCTCTTTCCCCTTTATTTTTATTTGAAGTTATCCAGAGAATGGTGTTATAGAAATGTCTTCCCGCAATCTTCGCCCACGAGCAAGAACTATTCTGAAATGGAGTGATCTGAAAGTGGGAGATGTTGTGATGGTGAACTACAATGCTGAGAGTCCAGAGGAGCGAGGATTCTGGTATGATGCCCAAATAACAGCTTTGAAAGTCTTCTCGAGGACTAACAAAGAGGTGCATGCCAGAATTTTCCTGAGGTAAGGTGGTTTTCTCTGTTTACTATCGAGATTTGTTGTTTTACTTCATTTCTATTGTAATAGAATTCCAAAGTATTTTTTTATCACCCATATCACTTTAATTGGAGTTTATTTCAGGAAATGTACAAATGTCTAAAAGAGCTAATTGTGTACCAGCCAAAACACTGCAAAATTAAAATATTGGTAAAATTATATATTTGAAGCACAAATTGTGATTTTTTTTTAACTTAATGAAAGCAGGCCTGCGGCCAATGCTAATAACCACTTATGACTAATTAGAAAGTAGAGAAGGATATAAGCAATATGTTTTTTCTGAAGGCAAAAAGATTATCCCTCACTTTAACAGCAATGCTGAGGATCAGTTAATCAAACTGAAGCTGCCTTTTCACACTGAAGGGGGTCCTTTAGAATTGTTGGAGCTGGAGCAAAGTTGTTAATCGGCCTTGTCTCCACCTTGCCTTATTTGTGTTTCACCCGCTTCATTTAGAGTTGTAGGAAGTACTAGGCTTACACTGTTGGAGTCTCCGCTTACTCAGCAGGCATAAACTTGTGACCTGGCAGGGCCGTCAGGTGAAAATTGAAGTTACCCAGACCTGTCTAAAGTGGTGTCGATCATCACTAGTTTTCCCTGTCCGGGACCACTGTGCAAGGCTTGGTGGTCATGGGTAGGCAAAATTCGCAATGGCCCCCACATACAGGGAGAAAACTCCTGTGCATCAGGCCAATGCTCTTTGTTTTCAAGAAACAAGCTCCTGCTTTGTGAATTTGTTTCTTGAAACAAAAATACACAACTGCTGTAGCAAACAGGGCTCCTACTCAGAAAAGTTGAACACGTTCAGTGGAACCTCCAAACCAGCTGTACTGAAGGCCAAAAGATCCTCACCTGCCTGATATGGATCTCTTTACTTCACCAGGGAGTTGAATAGATGTTAACACAACTTTGGCAAAATAGGGAAAGGGCCCTTTCCCTATGCCGTAAGGGCAGAGAGGAATTCTTCAAAGGAGTACAACCTCCCGTGTGTGCAACAGTAAATCACGGTAAGTACTCTTTGGGTGCGTGGAATTACACCACGTTTTCTCTATAATAAACCTTATTGGTCTTTTAATCTTTATTCCCCTGGTCATATTATCATAAAGAGCTCCCTGAAATACGGTTGAGCCCACCCTGACTTTTAGGCGTCAGGGTGACCCGATGATGAAGCATGACACCACTAGGGTGTGTGAGGGTAATTAAAACAAAAGGAATTATTTCCTTCCCCACTCCTTAGTGGGTCTCTTCATCTTAGGACTTCCCACTGGACCCTCAATAAGGTTTATTATAGAGAAAAACGTGGTGTAATTCCACGCACCCAAAGAGTACTTATCGTGATTTAGTGTTGCACACACGGGAGGTTGTACTCCTTGAAGAATTCCCTCTCGGCCCTTACGGCATAGAGAAAGGGCCCTTTCCTGTTTTGCCATAGTTGTGTTAATGTGTTGAGCAGCGTACAGCTGTGGGGCGTATCCTGGATAATATCAATTTTTTATAGAAAAAAGGTAGCCTGGAATACATGGTCTGACCAGTTGTGATCACTCATTGTCACTCACCTATCACTGGGTACACTGTTGTTGCCATTTTTATCCCTTCACATTTTTAGGTCTCGCCTACGCAGCGCGCATGCCCTGCATAGGAGGGCCTTTAGCCGTCGCTCTTCACTTTTTCAAGCACTGCACTCGTGCTTGTGGCGGCATCCACCTTGCGGGAGCAAGCAGCGGCGCGCCACAAGCACGAGTGCAGTGCTTGAAAAGTGAATACTGCGCGCGCATGCGCACGCACGCACCACTCCCGGGCTTGTTGGTTCAAGTAATTTGTTTACATAAAGCACATACTGGGGTAGTGCAAGACTAAATTAAGCCTTAACTCTTGTTATTAGCCCGCCAGAGGAGCCGACCGCTGAGCTTCAAGTTGGCCGCTCTCATGGTTTCCTTCTAGTCTCTTGCCCGTCACTGCTCGCAGTACCATTAATCACGTAATCTTCCTGGTAACGTCCCCACACCACCACCTCCCACCGTCACTGGTTGTGTTAACTTTTTTTTTAACACTTGAGGTGCAGCTATGTAGAGCTTCCGTCTTGCTCTGCTTTGGGGGCCGACTAGTAGTGGGCTTGGTCCGCTTGGAAAGCAGCACAGGGTTGCCTCACTGCCGCCGTGCTGCATGTTTGAGAACTGGACAAGCTGTCCCCTGTGCCCTTCGTGAACGTGATCCTGTTTTGCAAGATTCGCCTGTTGGATGGCGGCAGCTTCAACGTGGAGTCCTCCAGGTAGGTACTCGTTGTGTTTACTTTTTAAACCTTGGAGGAGTGGCCATGTAGAGCTTCTGTCATGCTCTGCTTAGGGGCAGACTAGTAGAGGGTTTGGTCTGCTTGAAAAGCAGCACGGCGCCACCTCACGACCGCCGCGCTTTATGTTTGAGACCTGAACAAGCTGTTCTCCGTGCCCTTCGTGAACTGGATCCTGGTTTGCAAGTGTTGCCTGTTGGACGGCAGCAGCTTCAAAGTGCAGTCCTCCAGGTAGATACTCGGCAGCGGCGCCCCTGTACTAAGGAGTCTCCTCCATGTGCCCCTTGTCCAAAACCCTGCCTGAGACTTTTGGGTGATTACCGTCCTCCCCTGCCAGTGCTCCTGGCTGAGCAACCTGCTTGCATGAAAACCTGACTCCTGCCTAGCTTAATAACATACCAAATTTGCCTGAACCCCAAGGTCATGCTTTCTCGTCTCCTGCCTTTTGAGCTGTGCTTCCTGCAAATCCTTTGCCCTGTGCCTTGGTTCCATGCTCGTGACTGTAATTTTTTGTGATGTGGCTTGCCTATACCCAAGCTCGAACACCAAATGATTGTTCTTTAACCTTGTCCTATGCCTGTTAAATCCCATTATCGGGGCCCCCGCCTCCTCTAAGGAGGTTGTTTGTCGCTAGCAACACTTGCCCGTCCCTCTGCGTGTGCCAGTTTCTGCTATTTCTAAGACTGTGATCTCTCTGTCAGCCTTCCCCCATCTACTTTCTTGTGCTTGGTCCAGCAGCATGTGCCTTCCTTGTGCTAATAACCTACAAGTGCCTCCCTAATCAAAGGGGAGGCTCTCGGCCTTCTCATTCTTAAGCTTGCCTACCTACTACTCACACATATGCCAACTGTTTTTGTTCACTCCTGCCCACACACTCGCTGTTCCTAACACCTGCCCCCACCCAACGATCAGAGGAAGGTGTCCTGCTGCTGTCCGTTAGTGTACTTGATGGCGAGATGGGGCCATTGTTGTGCAACTTTGAGGGCTCCCATCTGTCACACTTAATGTATTCATTTTCCTTTTTCTAACATCCGACTCATTTTCTTTAACATATAGTTTTTGTAATCTAATATGTGGACTGTTTAGTCTGCCTTAACAACCCTCCACTTTAGGGACTTGTATTTCGAGGATGTTATCAGATTTTGTAGCTGCCAACATATGGCATTAAATGCATTGGTAGACTGCAAGTGCACTTTTCTGAGATTATTTTACGCGATGTTAGCACGTTTTACTGTCTCACAGTGAGTGCTTTGAGTGATACAAGTATCACTTTCCGTGATCAGATGCCATGAGTGAGACTTTCTGTAATTTATTTAATCTATGTTAGGGAAACAAAGTGAAGCCTTTTCACAATGCCTTGGGATGCTTATATGACATTTTCCGAAATTAGATGTTGAGGATGTTATCAATGCCCATTTCTAACATTGGATAGTTCTGGTTGTTAGCTGTTCCTCTGTGTTAGGGTGTTGTTACGTGGCACTTTCTAAAAATGAATTTCTTGTGATGTTATATTTTGCACTGACTGGCGTTGTTTCTTGAAATGTTACAATCGCGAACCTCTGGCTTTAGTATCACAATATTACAAATGCCATTTTCAGATAGTTGGGCAACCTGGGATATCACAAGTGCCTGTTTCAGACAGCAAATGCCATGTGAAATTACAAGTACCTGTTTCTGGCAGTGGAGGATGTGGGGTGTTATGTTTTCAACTTACCAACAATGAGTATCTGGGTATATTACGAGTGGTTCTATTGGACTCTGAATGCTTTGGGGTGTTCAAAGTTCTATTGGCTGACAATGAGTGTCTGGGGATACTACCTGTGCTACTTACTGATAGTGGATGTTATGTTTGCCAGTTCCTTGACAGTGGTAGTCTTGCGATTATATCATTG